>CM041037.1:1256433-3656433 GCA_023078785.2 Hyles euphorbiae | reverse complement strand
GGCAGGGCACGGGTCTCCTCTACAATCGACAGTACGATTGAGAGTGGCTAGACCATATAGTCCACCACGCTCGCCTTGCGCGTGTTGGCCAACATTGGGCTATCAACTATTAAATTAACTGAATTACCTATTCTAGTTACGTATGCCTATAACGTTCCAATTTTAAATAAAGGCGTACACATACATACATCTCAGAACTATTATTGTAATCGAAAGGGGTCTCTTTCGATTATGTAAATCCGCACGAGTTAGATCTACGCAGCGTAATCTGTTACAGAGCCATTTGTAAGCATCTGTTCAGCTCATATTGCGGGATTGATCGCACCCGTATTAATTCCCAGGCGGATTTTAAAAGCCAGTTTCAAGTGATTTAAAATTTGTTTACTGTGATTTCCTGGTGTGTTTATTGACTAAATGTCATAAAGTCATATGTTTCTGTAAAACTAGAGTGTTGTAGATGCGTGGATGTTGTTTTTGGAAAAAAAAAGTATATTTAGAGAACTGAAAGTTATGAAATCGCGAGTAATGTCATTAAGTCAACAAAATGTTATATTTAAGTACTTTTGTGTAGTTTATTTGAGATTTCAGGCGGGAAGGGAGGGGGAGGGGGCTTACGCTTCTTAATCACTTACACCCTGTGTAGGTTGGTGAAATGATAGACAATAGAAAACTTATTTTAAAACTAATCAGTGGCGTAACAATAGGGTGGCATAGTGCGCAAAATGCCACGGGCCCCCGGCCTAAGGGGCCCCCGGCCTAAGGGGCCCCCGGCCTAAGGGGCCCCCGGCCTAAGGGGCCCCCGGCCCGGCAGGGCCCTGGTCCGACAGGGTCTCAGGCCCGACAAGGCCTTAGCCAGATAAGGCTAAAATCCGACAGGGTGTAAGATTAGAATAACGAAACATTAATAACTAAATTAAAAATTATATTCTAGTAAATCCCGAAAATTGTGAATATACAGACCCAAAAGATAATCAATTACAAGTAAATATGAAATTGAATCATATTTAGGAGTGGAAAATATTAAATCTCCATAATTATAGGACAGGTAATATATTTTTTAAAAAAAAATCGCAGTGAAGTCGATTTGTGATTGAGAAAGGTCATTGTAAGCCCAATGGTCCCTCCTTAAGAGACAGTGGCAATAAATAATAAAATAGTAAACAAACGCCCCTACGTTTGGCTGACAATATAGTCTTGATGGCGGAATCGCCGGAGGAGCTGCAACAGATGCTGGACAGTCTGGCTTTAGCCTCTCAGTGAATATTTCTTAAAATTAACTTCGACAAAACTAAAGTAATAATCAACCACTACCTTGATCCAAGACTTGTCGCTGTATGTGACCATCAGCTCGAAATTGTTTCCATACACCTAAATGGGGCAGACCCTTTAACTAGGTAGAAACAACTTTGAGCAGGACGAAGAGGATCCAGCTGGGCTGCACAAAGCTTGAAAACGAAAGTTTTCAACCAGGGCGTCCTATCTGTCATGACCTACGCTGCTGAGACTTGGACACTCACAGTACGACTAGTCCACCAGCAAAGTCGCTCAGCGAGCTATGGAGTGTGCTATGATCGTTGTCTCTTTGAAGGATAAGTTCCGTAATTTTATTTTATTTTCTTTGAAAAACAAACAGTATCTTATGCATATATACAACACAATTTAGTAATCTTCAAACCATTTATAAGTAATGAACTTATCCGACAGAGAACCAAAGTTATAGACATAGCAAGCAGGATTAGCAAGCTGAAGTGGCAGTGGGCTGGTCACATTTGTCGAATAACCGATAACCGTTGGAGTAAAGGAGTTCTTAAGTGGAGACCGCGTCTTGCTAAACTAGATTAGGACGCCTTCCAGCTTGGTAGAGTGATGATTTGCAAAAGGTTGACGATGCGACAAGCCGAAGACAGAGTAAAATTTTGCAATTTGGAGGAGGTCTATGTCCAGCAGTGGACGACAAAAGGCTGATGATGAATAAACAAAATATTTGAGTTGAGGCTTATGACGACTGGAAAATTGTAAATGCGATGCCTGTCTTTTGTATGAGCAATGGCGGCTACACTGGACTTTCTACTTAGATGAGGGGCAACCATATAAAAGCAATCCATATAAAAAAATAATAAACGTTTTTTTGGCGGTGATAGCTGCAATAATAGAACTTTTTTGAATATTGGTGAGTTCCTAAGAAAATGTGATCCTGATTTAGAGAAATTATTGAAAAATCAAAGGGCCAAATAAAATACTTAAGTCCGAAAATATTTTTAATAGACACAATATTAAAAGATGGAATATATTTAAGAGTTTTATATTTATAATTAAGGAAACAACCGTTTCAATTTCTGTAACATTAAAAGCACTAAATCCAACTAGATGAGCAGGACGTTATTATGGCATTTTTGCGTTAAAAGTGTGGTTTCTTGAAGTCTAAAAGCACGAACGTAAACGGTATGTAAGTCCATCAACCCGCATTAGGCCAGCGTGGTGGACTATATGGCCTAATCACTTCCAATCGTATTCTCGATTGTAGAGGAGGCCCGTGCGCTGCAATGGGACGTATATGGGCTGATAAAGATAAATATGTTAAAAAACGATGAGAAATATGTATGAAGCCATGTCATAGAAATATATACTCAATACTCAATATCTTTATTGCACACCACATGTTATAAAGATGTTAACATTTTATAAAAGGTACAATGTGGACCCTGTTGGGCACGGCAACAATTTAGGAGAGAGGAGGAAGCCATATTATTAATTTTATGTATTAATATGTTTAGTATATCGAATCGTTATAAATTATAATTAGTGAACATATTCGTATTTAACATGCACTTTTATATATAATAGAATCATTATTTTAATGACATATTTTTTATTTTCATTTGGTATATTATGTTTCTGTTTTGCTGTTATATAATTATTGTAATTCTGTACAAGTTTAGTCATTATGTATTTAGGTTCATTAATTAGTATAATATATTTGAGTCAGTCTTTTATTTATTAAAGTTAGTTATATTATAATAATAAAATTATAATAAATAACACCCAACAGTCACATACATAGTCCTGACCCCACACTAAGATCGAGTCTTGTGTCGTGGGTATCAGGAACTACGAGAGATTTTTCGGTCTCACAAACACCCAGACCCGAAAGAAATATTTGTGGGCCACACAAACATTTCTCTCGGTGCGGGGATCGAACCCGCGGCCTCTCGTTTCGCAGGCGGCGTCTAACCAACTGCGCCACGGAGGCTGTCTATATTATGTACGGTACTGTATCAGCTCATACGCTTTTCACTGTAGGGCACGGGCCTCCCTTACAGTCGAAAGTACGAACGTACGTGTACGTGTACGTGCGCACCTTAGAAAAGATCCATAAAAACGAAATGATAATGTTATTTTTTAACATTTACGAAGGGCCCCATTTGATAAATTTTGCCACGGGCCCCCGATGGTGTAGTTACGCCACTGAAACTAATCATTAAATTTTAAAATTGATCTACTGGCATGAAAATCCCAGTAAAACTAACTGACAGCGTAAAACGAAAGGGTGTGGATTCGATCCCCGCATCAAGGCAAATATTTGTGTGATGCACAAGTAATTGTTTTGGGACTGGATGTGTCTGAGATAGAAAAGTCTCACGATTACTGATCCCCACGATATAAAACTCAATCTTAGTGTGGGGTCAGAGCTATGTATGTGACTGTTGGGTGTATTTTCTTTTATTTATTACAAAACTTCTTTACATCATGCCATAAATAAGCACGTTTCAAGTAATATTCCTCCAACTAAACCACGTTTCCCCCATACTAGTTCATTTGAGCACAAGTAGTAAATTTATTTCCCCTAACCTTTTCCTTCGTCACTTGATCAGTCAGCTATTCTCAGTAAGTAAGCAAATCAATACGAGGAAACTCTCGACTGATCTCGACACAGCTTTTTCACCTATACTAATATTATAAAGACAAAAAAATCATTGTTTGTTTGTGTTGAATACGCTCTGAAGCTTCTGGACCGATTTGAATAATTAATTTATCATTAAAATCCTATATTATTACTGATGAATATACGATAGAATATTTTCGAAAAAGTGAAAAAGTTTCGGCACCCGGGTGGAACCGGACCTGGCCGCTAGTATTAAATAATGTGATGAAATATTTAAAACAGACTTAAATAACGGTGTGTTTGATGTAGAAATTTATTTTCTGTTGAACGAATTTTGTGTAAATGATGGTTAAAATATTATACTATTTGTTCAGATATATTTTTTTCTTGTTAACTTCACATTCTTATTACTTTGCTTATGAGCTCTGTCTCTCGCTTAGCTGGGGGCAAGTCAGAGGCTCGACTGATAGTAAGGTTTGGCAATGCTAGGGATACTATTGACAGTCATAAGTCAAAAGCCAATACTAGGATTTGTAATTTTTTTTGTACCGCGTTTACCTTTACAAGCATAATCACTCAGAGATAGAAAAAATATTTGCAAGCGAAACTTATAATTATGATTGTAGATATCAAACAGAAATCTTGAGTGCAAAAACGTTGCAATCCCGCATCTCACTTTATTCTCAAAGTTAATGCAATCACAATGCTTTCTGAGTAATCATAGGTGGCCATGTTCTTTGTGTCAGGCTAATAGATTGTTGTAAAATCGTTACGAAACCTACATAGTACCAACGCAAGAAACTTTCAAATAAAACGCTATATAGTAACCAAAAACTATCGAACCAAATCTCAATATGCATTGCCTAGGTTTAGAATTTGCACGTGACACGGCGATCATCTCGCCTCCCCATAACGTCTTGGGATCGAAATAAGAAAACTATGGGAAGTATTAATACCACATATGCCTATCCTGTCCTTATACCGAGTAAGAATATTACAAACTTAAATAATGCTAAAGCCACTTCGAAAAATATCCCAGCCAAACAAAAACTATCGAACCTTTGAATATTTAACCGAAGAAATTGAAGTGAAACTCAGTTAGCAGACAAGGCTATTGGCTAAATTAAAAACGCCAATGGAGTAAATTGCACCGTCAATCAAGACGCGCGCCGCGTCACCGTCGGCAATCAATCTTCATGAGCCAGAGGAGTCTTTAAGAAAAATAAATTGCTATCTATGTAGCGTAAGATAAAGTTGCAATATGAGTGCGAGTGCCGCTGTATTGTGATGGGTATTATGGGCGCACGCCACGCCATAGGACGTGAGTTTGGATTTTATTAAATATTTGGACCGATGTTTTTTTGGTTTGAAAAACTTGGTTCAGCCTAGGGTGATTAAAATGAGTACGTTTTTTCAACAATTAAGTGATCGTAGTGGAGAGCAAAGAGTCCGAGAGGCAGATATTCCATCAGATGGTCGGACCAAACCAGCTCGACCCTTAATATCAAATTTCACGCTGTGCTCAACTATGCCAAAGATAGGAAAAGGTGGCGCAGCATAGATGGATCAAAGATTACTCCATATTTAAGGGATCACGATCATCAGCAATGAGGAAAACGTTGCGAGGAGGAGGAAGTGCTCATAATGAACATTTACGTCAACAATAATATGAGTTATTAGTTCAGTTTTAATATCGTTGTATCCCTTGCTTATACTCCTGCTTATGTTCCTTGAAAGACACAATAAGGTAAAAACAGAAGATTTCAGGCACTACACGGTAACCATTTTCTTTGTACTGGTAAGTGACAAAATGTGTTATAATTATTTTTGACTACCCTCTAAATTAGTAAACGGGGTTAGTCTTCCGCTACCTTTAATATATCTCACCTTCCTATGACTATCCAACCCGCATCGTCTGAAAAGCTGACTTAATGCGCTGTTAATTCGAATTTGAACCTGATATTACTTTTTCTAAAACATATTAATTGTTCCATGTCTTTGAGTTTAATAAAGTATTACTTTAATCACCCTTGATAAAAACAATCCTAACCATATTTTTAAAACAGCAATAACTTATAAATAAATATCATCCAATTTAAAAAATATTAATTACTACCAAGTGCTTTGATCAACATCTGTAGATCCAGAAACCTCATTTAAAACATGTTTTAACGACGTGCCGACACCGCGTGGCGTGGCAGAGTGTGTCATTAGTGTTGCCAGTTGAACCGTGACAGGGTGTCAATTCAGGGGCGTCTACAGAAACGTCTTGTTATATAACTTACGCATGTTTTTGACAAATATATTTCTTAATGAAAGCTGTGCATGTAGGCGGTAGTGGGGCGAGCTTGATGTCACTTAAATGTAAGAGTATAAGGGATTTTTTATTGATGACTTTTTATTTTTTATTTATTTTAAATAAAAATGAATATGACCTTTTTTGTGTTGATAGCCAATTAATTTTGGGAAACCGTTTAGATGGGTATCAAATTAATTTTAAAATTAGAGGTTTATATTTCCAGATATTTCCTTCTCTTATTTTAATTAATTCTGTATTTAATGTTAAGTAAATTGAAAATGTTATTTTTAATGCTTTACTATATATGTACATACAGTATTATTCTAATAACAATATACCGATTTACCGAGAATTATATACAACAAAGCATGCAACATGGATATCTACGATGATTCCAAGGAAATCCTGCCTCGAAGGGGTATAGGATAGGATTCGTAAGATTACATGTAAATCCAGATATATAAAGAGAAAAACATAAAAAATGTATTAATATTTTAGTTTTCTTAAGTAAATCTAGATATTCAGTTTGACTGTTAATGTATCAGATTTGTAATATCCTTCAGAGCTAAATGCGGTTATAAAAAAGGGTGATTATCTGAAATCTTCGCCGCAGTGTACGTCATAAAAAAAGGCATACGCCCATCTTCACAATAACCGGATGTGTCGTAAACATGTTTACTGCATCTACTTTGAATAAGTACCCATTACAAATATCACATAGAGTTGATACTACAAACTCATCTTCTCATTGTAAGCCTCATAAAAAGCATGAGATCAGGTAATTATTCAAAAGTGCTTAACATTAACTATGAAGAAAACTAAAAAAAATATAACTTTAAAATATTCAGAGAATGATACATTATAATTACATACTAACAAGCGGAGCGTCGAACTTTCCCTATAAAATGGACAAACAATCTCATAAAAAGTTGCATTAATTCTATGGGTGCAGACCGTATCTGACAGGGCAATATGGAGATTTTCAACGATTGACTCCTCGGGTTGATATGAGATGCAAGAAAATATTTATGCCGTCTCACTACATACATGACAAAAAAATGTACAACGTTATAATTGCTAATATGGATTCTTGATATACACTAAGAAATAACAGAAGAAAACACGAAATACGGATTATTCTAAGTACAATTATTAACCAAATCTACAGCACAAGAAAAGATTGGTAGTATTCCTTCTGTACATTATACGTAATGTTTTGTTACATCGGCCGTGAATCGGTGTTTTCCCCATTTACCAAGCCCGCGGCCATTGTTAGAAGCCTAGTGGCGATTTTCACCGGAGATAACGGCTTTCTTTACACGCTGAGTAGTTTATTTCACCTTACAAAGGTGTTTGTGATAAGGCAACGTATAGATTCTTAATTTACTACATACTCTGCGCTCAACCTTATTTTTTAGTATCGGAAATCAGATATGGCCGGATAAAATTGTTTCCGCCGGTAAAAGCCGGGCTTATCTCTTTTTACGTAGTCTGTCGACGTAAACACGGATTTTGGCCCGTGTTTGTAAAATGTATGGGTGTAATTTGTTTTCTGAGTAATCAGATACACGTGTATTAGCTGGAATATTGTTATTCTGATAAAATATGTTGTCAGATTGACTAGTGGATGTTTGTTTGGGCTGTGAGCCGCGAGATCCTGGCTTTGAATACCAGGTCAGCATATTTTGCGGGAGTTTTGCAATTTGCGACTGCCTCGGTATCGTTGTTGTACTATTGTATGGTTACAACGCTGACTTCTTGGTATTTTGCCTGGGTCGGACAAAATGAAATTGGATTTCTCAGGAATTTGTGCTCAACAATACCATAGGCTCGCCCCGTATTATATTGTGTGACGAAACACACAAGGTCAAATGTGGGTGTTGTGATAGCACCTCTGCCTACGACTTCTGCAAAAAGGCGTGAGTTAATGTATGTATGTTTTGTAATTTGGGAAATTTCACAGTAATTGTTTCACGGGAATGAAAATTGTTCTGACTATATACTCTCCTTTAAGCGCAGTCAAATGTATTTGGTCCTAGACAATACAACTATCCCCTTGGATAACTATACAAGGAGTCTTTGTGTGACATAAAAATATTCTGTATCAGCCCATATATGTACGTCCCACTGCAGGACACAGGCTTCTTCTACAATCGAGAGTACGATTGAGATTCATCAATATCCCATATCATATCATTGTACGATTGAGTGATAAAAATATTGGTTCATCAATATCCGAGAATAGTTGACGTCAGTCAAGTTACGTTTAAATTATGTTGCGCTGACCCAACGCGTGGCGCAGACCAGACAGAGGGAAAATTATTGCTTCATCCGTGAAATGGGAATGCACGTCAATCGAGACATCCGTTTTTGGTTCTAAATTATGTTCTCGCTATGAAGGTTATAACTAGATTATGTTTGCACCATCTATCCAGGGAAAACTTTATAAAATTATTTGTTAATGAAATAAATAAATGATTATTAGTAACGTTTTGGAGCTAAAGCTTTTAAAAATAAATACTTAGTTGTGTTCAATTTAAAATTTTAAACTATTACTACGAAAATGTGTACAGAATAAATTGTTGGCACGCAAGCTGTTTTCACGCTCTGGTGGCGTTTTAAAAACTTCGCGTTTAAAACCGTGGCTTCAAAGTCAATTGTTGTTTTACTTTTAAATTAAAATGGGTAAGATTTCTTAGTTTTAATTCTAGTTTCCGTTCTCTTTTCTATTTCTTATTATTTGGCTATCTTGTTTGTTCGCTTATTTTAAATTGTCTTAAATTTTCCGAAATTTTCATTTTAAGTTTTCTTCTCATTCTTATCTTCGCAATAAGTACAATGGATTCAGTTTAGTATTTACCATTTATTTCATCTATTTTGTCGAATAATAGTGATAAAGAGCAAGTGTATTCCATCCATCGAGACGTTATCGCGAGTAGACGCGTTGCATATCTGTTCAAAATTTTAATAAAAATTAAATATACGACACAAGTAATTTGCAACCATAACTGTGCTGATATAAGTGATAAAGTGGATCAAAACCTATTCGAAACAAAATACGTTGGAGTTCGGAGACACATTTCATCAGCTAGAGGTAACCGCTCTTCACCCCCGCGGCAAAAAGAGAAGAGTTCTGTGCTCGGCCACGCTCAAACTACGTCCATTTGACTATTACATAGATACAATGAACATATTACGTTCACCTACTGGAAGTGGCTCTATTGCAAATCGTGGTTCGCAACCAAATCTATCATCTACAAATTCAGAATTCACCGATAAAACCAGAACCTCCCTAAGAGAAAATATAAAGCGCAAAATGGGAGACGATATAAAAGAGGACATAGCTGAACTAAATATCCAAATATCGAAAATGATGACGATAGTTACAAACATGAGCACAACCCAAAAGGAATTTATGGATAAAGTTTCTGGAGATATTAAAACGATTAAAGAACAAATCACAGATATTAAAAGCATTACAAACAATTTAAACAAAGAGCAAAATAATATAAAGTCCGATATAGTAAATCTAATGAATAAAAATGAAGACACGGATAGACAAATAGAAGCTCTAAAGCTGAATATCAACCATTTAAATTCAATTGCATTGACTCCAGGCTTTACAACCACTATCGGGATTGAAGAAACTATAGCAGAAATGCAAGAACGTGAAGAAAGAAGTAGGAATGTAATAATAATTGGAATTCCAGAACCCACTTCAAATAACTTAGAGGAAAGAATCAATGCAGATAAACTAGAAATGCTAAAAATTACTAATATGATGAATTTTGATTGTGAGGAACCAACAAAAATTATCCGACTAGGAAAATACATACCAAATAAAAATCGTGCAATTAAAGTGATTTATAAACACAAAGAAACTGTTAAAGCTATACTACGCGCAAGAAGTTCGCTCAAATTAAACGACATTAAAATTTACGCTGATCAGACACCACAACAGCAGAAATATTTTAAAGAACTCAAACATGAACTTAACCTAAGAACAGGAAAAGGCGAATCAAATCTCACAATTAAGTACATCAAAGGGATACCTAAAATTACTAAAGTAGTACCAAAAAACTAAATATTAATACTAAAACAGCTTCTGATTATTGTAATGGCGATAAGTATATTACATATAAAATTTCAGACAGTCATGAAAATGTGATATATACAAAGAAATCCCTCAAATTTCTTTACGCCAATGCTCGCAGTATTATCAAACCAGGTAAATTCGACGAAATCAAATGCATGGTTAAAAATTTACCAAGTACTTTACACATCCTTGTACTAACAGAAACATGGATCAAATCAGAAGAGGAAGGCCACAGATATCAAATCGCAGATTACAAACATTACTTCAGTTTTCGACGCAATTCACGAGGTGGCGGCGTCTCCATTTTTATACACAAGAATCTACCTCACCACGTGGTTGAAGAATTATGCAATGGTGATAATAATTTTCTTTGGATTCGTATAGAAAACTACTCCCTAGATATTGGAGCAATTTATAGAAAACCAGTTTCAACAAATATTGAAAACTTTCTCGAAACTTATTCAGAACAACTTTTCAAGAAACAAAGGGCGATAGCTTTCGGGGACTTCAATTTTAACCTATTGAAACCCGATCGAAACACTAAAATGTATCAAGAAACCCTTTACACACATGGCTATAAAATAATCAACAAAATTGAGAAAAAATACTGCACTCGGGAATCTTCAACTACACAAACTATTATTGATCACATCTGCACAAATTTGAAAGAAGAAAAATACTGTCTTACAATTATAAATTCACCTTTATCAGATCACAAACAAGTATACTTGGAAATTAAAAGATATGAACCTATAATTCCTAAGAAAATAAATTATGAGGCAATTGACTACATTAAATTGTGTCAACAGTATAAGACATCAAAAAATACATATATACAGAATAAAAATGATGAATACAATAACTTTGAAAACAGTTTCCTAACGAGTATTAACTTAAGTAAGATAAGTAAAACTAAAATACTAAACAAACCAAAGCAGGACTGGATAAACGCAAATATATTAAAAGACATAAATAACAGAAACACACTATGGAGAGAGTATAAAAAGGACCCAGAAAATATTACAAAAAAAGAGAGCTTTCTGAAGAAAAGAAACGAAGTTACTGTAAAAATACAATCAGCAAAGAGTAAATATTATCAAAATATATTCAATGAGAATAAACATAAACCTCGAAAGATGTGGAAATTAATCCAAAACTTATCTAATAACAAATTCAACGAAACTGTTACTCCACGTCAACTAAATTCACCGACTGGACCGATAACTGACTGCCAAGAAATATGTGAATGCTTTAATAATTATTTTATCAATATAGGTTATGACTTAGCTCAACAAATCCCTAAAAATCCAGACTGTAACGAGGCAATATGTGCAATCACTAAACCAAAACTAACAAAATTTACACCTTGTACAAAGGACGAAGTAGGTAAATTAATAAATAACTTAAATAGTAACACAAGCTCCGGAATCGATGGAATAACATCTAAATCAATCAAATGCCTCAAGGAATTAATTCTTGATGAGCTGACACGATGCATTAACAAATGTTTAACACAAGGTATTTTTCCTGATAGCCTAAAAGTAGCTAAAGTCACACCAATCTTTAAATCTGGAGACAAATCAAGTCCTGGTAATTACCGACCGATTTCCGTATTGCCAATAATATCGAAACTATTTGAAAGGGTATTGTACAATAGATTAGACACATTTTTAACCTCTGAAAGCATTCTTCACAATAACCAATACGGCTTTAGAAAGAAATATAGTACACTATCTGCATCCACGGATATTGTTACAAAAATAAAATTGAATATAGATAAAAAAAATATAGTATTAGGGATCTTCATTGATTTAAAAAAAGCATTCGATACAGTTAGCCATGACTTACTTATAAATAAATTATCAAACATGGGTATAGAAGGGACACCGCTTCAAATTCTTAAATCATACCTCACAAATCGTAAACAGATAGTAAAATTAGGAAATATACAAAGTAGTTCTAAAACCGTAAAATGTGGTGTACCTCAGGGATCCATATTGGGGCCACTATTGTTTTTAATTTATATCAACAGTATCAATGATATTGGCCTTAAAGGCGATATCACGCTGTATGCAGATGATACAAGTCTTTTTTATTTTGGAAATTCAATTAAAGATATAGTAGCTGATGCTCAAAACGATCTTGTTAAGCTTAATAATTGGTTCCAAGCAAACCTACTAACTTTAAATATTGCGAAAACAAGTTACATTATTTTTAAAGCTAAAAATAAAAAGATCCCAGATTTTGATCCCTTGTCCATTAATAATCAGAATATCAACAAAGTAGAAAAGGAAAAATATCTAGGTCTAATTTTAGATAGTAATTTATCATGGAAACCACATATTATGAAAATAAAAAGCAAATTAATATCATTAACGGGTGCTTTGCGTGGCTTAGTGCGTTGTTTCCCACCACACGTACGATACACAATATATAATTCACTTGCAAGACCTCATATAGATTACCTAATCGAAACATGGGGCAGCGCCGCTAAAACAAACATAAAACCCATACAAATAGCACAAAATAGACTTATAAAAACACTTTTTCATTATGACTATTTAACACCTACACAAAAAATTTATAAAGACACTAAGATATTGGATATCAACAATTCATATATGTACCAAAGTTGTATACTAATAAGAAAAATTTTAAATAACAATATAAACACACAAATATCCCTCAGAAAAAAATTACAAATGCAAAAAATTAAACTCAGAAACACAAATAATCTTACGTTGTATTCCCCGCGAACAAACTACGGCAAGAAATGTATCTTGTATGAAGGTGTAAATTATTACAATAAATTACCCGATTACATTAAAGAATCTAAAACTATGCCAACCTTTAAAAAACTGCTAAAGAATCATTATTTAAATCAATAATTCTACCACTCTCGACACTTAGTCAAACTACGCTCTTATGCTCCTTGTCACATCCAGTTGCACATATTGCTTTGAAAGTTTGTTTACTTGTGATTTTTTTTGTTGAACTGAGTTTGCAACAAATTATAGATATACCCTCAATATGTAATGTAAATTGCTCGCGATCTAGCGTCTGTTTAAAATGATTACCTTGATAGTGAAGTTTCTCATGTAAGTGAATTATAATTCTTTTATGAGAAATAAAGATCTTAACCCATATTACTTGTGGTAGAGTATCAAGAGGATGTCAAACTGGGAATGACAGTAATATAAATTGTTTAAAATAATGTGAAATAAATTCCAAGCTTTTTTACACCTGCACGTGTTAATGACTGCACTGCTTCTGATGGTAAGGGCAAATTTCGTCCAGACAGAAAGAAAATCGAGTGACATCAGATATCAGTCCCATGCCATTCGATATAATTATGCCGACCTGCTAAGATGATTTCTCTAAAGCGGAAGGACCCAGGATTATAGAAAGGAGGGAACACGTATGATGGCAAACAATTCCAGTTGACGGTGCGGCACAGAAAAGAATTTGCGGTCCTTTGGTTCTTGCGGCGTGCCGAGATGGTTTAGACCACCAAGCGATGACTGTCTAAGGCTCAGTTGCACAAACTAACTTTGCCAATATCTTTGACCTTGAAACTGTAAATCCCATACATTTACAAAGTCAAATACGTCTCAAATGTATGGCGATGACATTTTCAAAGGCAAAAGTATTGGCAAAGTTAGTTTGTGCAACTTAGCCTAAGTATCACTGTATTTTCCGTCCGCAGTACTTAGAGTTTGCTGTTTGTAAAGAAAATAAAGTAAACCGCTAATAAATCAAAAATTGTTGTACGTCCCATTCCGGTAATCAAACGAAAGCAAATTCAAAATAGTCGTATGACAGAAACAAACGAGCAAAGTTTAAATTTATATTTCTCCAAAAACTATCTGAGTATTTCGATACCTAAGTTTTCAGAAGAGCATCTCTAGAAGTCGTAAAATTATAGCAAAGTTTTCTGGTCTTCATCCAGCGTTAACACAGTCACGGCACAAACTTCCAGCAAACTTCGATCAACTGAGGGCATTAAAAATCAATTTTGAAATGTAAACAAAAATCTGCTACCGCAACATAAACTAAACAGCAACTTAAAAAAGCCAAACAATACGACATCAACCAGTTACTAAACTACTGAACAATGCAATTTATCCTGCGGGGTGCATAACGAAATGCCTTGTGACACCGTCCAATATAACAAGACCTTCTGTATTGTATATGAAAGGTCACACATCACCCCTATGACTTTAGAAATAAGGGATGATTTCAAAGAAACTCTCCATGCCGTGAGAGGTCATGTTGTTTTAGATTTCATGTCACGTAAAGTGTCCAACTAATGCCTATCGATTTTAATGTTACACTTGTAAATACGCTTTCTGCGTTTCCATTCGGAAATTTATATTAAAACTATTAATTTATACAATTTCACTTCGGAGTTGTGTTGATTAAAATAAAGTGTATCGTATACCAAAGTAATTAAATACCTACTCGTTCGGGTTAAATTAAATAATTGTATTTATCTAATTATTCATGCGGTTTAATACTATTATTTTTACTATACTTCTTGTGATTGTATTGTATTAGCCCATATACGTTCCTCTGCAGGACACGGGCCTCCATTACAATCGAGAGTACGATAGAAAGTGGTTAGGCCAATTAGTCCACCACACTGGCCTAATGCGGGTTGGCCGACTTACACAACACAGAAATTCTTATAAATCGCTATGGTATGCAGGTTTCCTCACGATGTTTTCCTTCACCGTTTTAGTCCGTGATGATTGACTATCAATACACACATGACTCCGAAAAGTCAGAGGTGTGCCCTGGGATTCGAACCCGCGACCACCTTGAACCGTCCGTTTACCAACAGGCCACCACGCACTTCTTGTTACATAATTAGTTTATTATTCCGTCTTACTTTGTTCATTAGGGCGTTAACCCTAAAAAATACATAAATTATATAATTTAATAATAGATTCTCTTACAAATTAAATTTGTCCCATAAGATTCACAATGTAAAGCTTCAACAATTTTAGCATTTGAATAACTAAACATCAAAACTAAACATTAAATTTAATCCAACTAACTACATTATAAAATATCTTACAAACTCCGTTCACAAGCGATCCATCCTTCCATAACAAGCGATTCCATAATGAAATACAAACGAATATTTCACGAATATCAAAGAATATTCCGTGATAAGAAAATTAAAACGTACCACGTAGAAACGGTAAGTCAGCTGTCTGGTAGGATTGCGTGCGTGGTTACACTAAAAAATACCTGTTATTAAACACGGATAGCTTAAAACTCGCCAAACGAACGGATGATAATTAGCGGGTAATTTCTACGTCCCGGGTAAATGAGTTGTTATTTGTGTTTTTGCCTTTCCATACTTATGATCCTTTGAAATATCAACTTTGATTTTTTGTTTATCTTTTATTAACCAAATAACTAGTGCAGGTTGATATTTTGTAAGCATGCCTGCCCAAGAAACAAGCTGCCTGGGTGGGTACCACTGCAAATCAATTTTTCCCGCCAGCAGTGTAAATGTACAGTACATTTACATGTGTTTCGGTTTGAAGGACATTATGGCCAGAGTAACTACTGGACATATTAAGACTTACTTTATGTTTCAGGATGATAATCGCAGTGGAATGCCATGCATTGCTACTCGCCATGAGTGGTCGCATCGCTTACTATCAGGCGAATGGATGCTCGTCTTGCCATTCATATCAATGTAAATAAAAAGTAGTGGTTTATGCTTGTATGTCATGTTCCACGTTCAGTCTTAGGCTAGGTTCAGACACGCGGTGCCGCACGGAGCTATCAACACCGTGATACAAGATCTAACTAAACCATTTGTATTGTTCATATAACCGCCTGTTACGGTGAACAATACACGTTATTTAGTTTGATTTTGTACTGCGCGGTCATTTGAACCCAGCCTTAGTCTCGGGTATCAAACATTACCATAATTATTACAATTGAAAGAGATAAACATTTCTGGATAGTTGAGACACTGTATGGACATTGGACTTGACACCAGTAGTCATATTGCTGTTCAAGTAAAAAATAAATTGATTTATAAAAGGAATATCGATGCCTCATATTATTAATATGTAAAGTACCTTCAAAATTAATGCAATAGGCCTTATTAGAAAGTTTATAAACTTATTTCAGATTTTCAATATTTTGTCTAATTTACTCAAATTAAATTTATAAATCATTCTAAAGGGACATTCGAAACCAAAAATAGGTTTATACTCGTAAAGAGTCTACGAATAAGGGAGTATATTATCTTTGTAGCAAATTTAAATGCCGTCTTTATAGCTCTGGAATTTGTACAGTCAAAAAGTAGCATAACAAAAGACTTCAATCGATAATAGAGTGCTTGTCTTGTTACCAACTGTAATATTGGCCAAACGTCCATAAGATCACTTCAGAACGAAATAGACCAAACATTTGCGGATCAAACAAACATTTGCCATGTCTGCGACCTCTTATTCCTCACCTAGATACTCGTGTCAACAAGGTCGGTAACTATTAGCTCAGATTCACGTTACATTGATGTGCAATTAGAGACGGTCCGTTTCTATGCTATAGACTTGTTATGAATAAGCGCCGAGGGAAATAAATTCACTTTGACACATTTATACCTCACAATACTGTAGGTTATACTTGACATGGGACATTTATAATTTAAGGGGGGAGATTTCAAATATAAAACTGTGATTAATGAGTTTTTTTATGATATCGCCTTCCATATGTTACATCTGTATCTGTATCAGCCCATATACGTCCCACTGCAGGGCACGGGCCTCCTCTACAATCGAGAGTACGATTGAGAGTGGTTAGGCCATATAGTCGACCACGCTGGCCTAGTGCGGGTTGTTACATGATTGAATAAATTAAATAGTACACCCAACAGTCACATATACAGTCCAAACCCCAAACTAAGATCGAGTCTTGTGTCGTGGGTACCAGGAACTACAAGACACTTTTCGGTCTCACAAATACCCAAGCTTGAATGAAATATTTGTGAGCCATAAAAACATTTCTCGCTGTGCAATGATCGAACCCGCCGCCTCTCGTTACACAGGTGGCGGCTAACCGACCACGCCAAGGAGGCTATCCGGCTGATTATTAAAAATATTCCAACGAATTGAGAACCTTCTTCTATTTTGAAGTCAGTTAAAAAGAATATCACAGGTCAGAAACCTGTGTTAGAAACAAACTCTGAATGTAGAACTTCAAAACCGAAATTCATAAATTCTCAATGCAAAACTTTAGACTTAATTATTTTCCAGTTATATAAAAAATATTAATCTTATGCCACTTATGTAAAAGACCCCTAACACTTCCAAAGTCACCGTGCCATAACAAAATAAAAGTAAGAGTATACAAATTAAATTCCCCTCTTCAAAAATTGTTCTTTTGTAAAACACGAAAACGGTGTGAGCCTTTTGTAAATGCTAATTAAGTTAAATTTTATTTTTTAAATTACAAAGAACGCTTTCTAATTTCCACCCAAACGAAGTTTGTAAGTATGAAACTCTTATATAATAGCTGTTTTATATAGAACAAGGCCTGTTCTTGTTGCTTTAAATTATTTTGTGTTCGGTGCTTCTGAAATTATTAAGAGTTTATTCACACTTATGTTGCGAAGTGAGCGAATAATGCTTTTTATATTCATACCGTGCAGTGTTGTTCGTGTTTTGTTTATTATACTACAGTTTAATTTTCGCTTCATTGCAGCGTGTTTTTGTGAGTTTCGTTTTAATTTTTCGACTCTATTTTATAATTTGTATTGTAATATATATGGAGATATAATTATAATTTATTATAAACTTCTTTTGTAATTATTAGTTTTAAAGAGAAACAAACACTCAAGGATTATATTTATTATATGACGCGGGGGATTAAAACGTACTTTATAAGTACGGTTTACTAGCCATCTCCCGTATGAAATTAAATTATTTAAGTGGGTGTTATAATCTCCCTTGTAGGTGTAATATGGGTAGGAATTAAGAATCCCATCCCTAACACAGTTATTTTAAAAATATAAAATCATCCTACACAATTACTTTGAAAAGTAAGTAATTTTATAAAACTTGAACTACGCATGATCCTGTATCTGACGCGATTTTATTCATGAGCGGACTCGCAAGAAATATTGTTGACTTAAAAGTAATAAGAAACTTTTTCCTCGGTAAGAGTTTCTCGGAAGTTTCAAATACGTTTAGCGAAGGGTGACGCACGATCAACTTTTTAACCATAATAAATTACAAGTTGCGTCAAGTTTTGTGACGGTCAAGTGATTTTGATAATCTGGACGCGAGTTGCATTGATGAATTTATTGAATTTGCAGGGATGGATTTAGGGGACAGCGAATTGAAAAGGATTTTAAACACACACATACATAAACTGAGGTGCTACCAGGACACCCATATTTCGTCTTGTACTCGAATGTTCCGTCCCAAAACGTGATAGGGGGCCAGCCTATTGGGCATATTGGGCAATAATAATATATAATAACGAATATAAAGATCCAATATCGTTTTGTCCGACCCCGGATTAATATCACTTTATCGAACCGGGATTCGAACCTGAAACCTCAGTCTTGCAACCGTACCGTCATACAACGACGCCATCGAGGCATTCACTATGCCACCGAGACATACATGTATTGTCACAATTAATATTGTCATACTCGTATGTAACATTTTTTTATTGCTGTGAATAGCGAGACGACCATGCCGTTCGCCTGATGGTAAGCGATACGATCGCTCATGAACAGCAGCAAAACCAAACAACACCTTGAATTATAAAAC
Source organism: Hyles euphorbiae (assembly GCA_023078785.2). NCBI lineage: Eukaryota > Metazoa > Arthropoda > Insecta > Lepidoptera > Sphingidae > Hyles > Hyles euphorbiae. The sequence continues at coordinate 3,637,348 of CM041037.1, read as the reverse complement.
AAAGCTTGGCATTCCACTGCGCTGGCCACCCTGATACATAAGATGTTAAAACTCAATATTACCCACTAGTTACTCTGGCTACAATGTCCTTCGAACCGTAACACAACACTGCATTTACACTACTCTGTAGCATCACTTCTCTAAAATCGATGATTTAAAAACGAAGTCATATATTATATCTTACAATATTTTCATCTGCACGAATATTTGGAGGGGGATATATTACCCCCCTGGAATTATCTAGCGCCGTCCCTGACACCCGCGATCTATTAAGTGAATCTTCCAAACTTACTTCACTGCACTGAAGGCTGATATCTTTAAGCTATCTGCTATCGAAGTTTGTCAACCAGCGTGGCATGTCAGAGAAAATGAAAGATTAAATGTGACACTTCGGATTTTTACGGCAATTTTATCGATTTTTGAACGGAGAAGTTTTGACGGCTTTATGGAGATGCTGTTATGATGGGGAATATTTTACGTTGACTTATTTACTATTCAGATAAACTGTAGATAGAACATTAGTATTCTGTGATACAAGTATAGCGCTTGTTTGATTAAGTCTACCCCAGCGTGTAGTTAGATCATTGCCATATTTTGTAGCAGGTATCCTGGCATAACACTGCTTTGTGGAATTGTATAGATAGAAGTAAGAAGAAGAAAGTAGAGGTTTTATTGACACGATTACAGCAAAAAATAAAAAAGAATAATAATAAACAAAGGACACTATAACAAGGAGAAAAAAGACGTTTTAAATATGCGCAATAATTCGCAAACGTGAGGTGAACGTTTGTACGGCCCACAGTTATTTGTCTCTGATCTAGGTGTTTGTGAGACGGAGAAGCCTCTCCTGAGAACCACGACACAAGACTTAATTGATCTTAGTGTGGGCTTAGAACTTTGTATGTGGCAGTTGGGTAGATTTTTTATTTATTTGACTGTGTGCTAATTGGTCCGATGCCAATATTCAACCATCGCTATTATTCAAGTCACAATACAAATATAATAATTTTACCCACAATTTAATTCAATACGCTCTTTTCAATTAATACCCATATTTCAATGCAATGATACGTGATTTGTAGCATTACTTAATCGGATATTCGGACTAATAATAAATTATGAATTTCAGTGTTGCGGTTGTTTGCACGATTTGTTTAAGCCGATATTGTGGGATTGTATAATGGCGAAAAGATTTTATACGATAAATTTAATATTATTTTACAATTTAATTGGGCGGAAATTATTAGATTATTGTTTGTGGTGAATGTGGTCACTGTGAATAGTTTAAACGACCAAACCAGTATCATTTGAAAAAATATTAAATTAATTATGTGTATTTAACTTTGTCATCACGTATTTAAGAACTATCCTTGATGGGTACCACTACAATATTTATTTTGTCCGCATAACAGCAGTGTACGTGTATTGTTGTTTTTCATTGCAATTAAATAATAATTGTTAAAGTACAGGGTCTGTTCAAACACGAAAAGTTGGAACAATATTTTTTCCACTTGGCCATGTATGACAAAATTAAGATTTAAATAGGGTGTTTTTTTTTAAATATATTTCATTCGATTATAACAAAATTTAATGGATTGGGCGCATCATCGGGGTTCTGTTTTGCACTTTACATGACTTTTCTGTTCCAACACCTCATATGAAATTGACCAGATCTATATACTTTACTCAATTTCAAAAGTTTTTATTTTACCTTCCACACATATTTACATATAATTTTTCAATTACTCCCCCACATCAAGTACAGTCAAGCGCAATCAAGAACTCCTAAGTCGTGAAGCATTTCGCACTTTACGCCGACTCTTGAGTTAGCACTTTTCCGCCCGAAGATCAAACGAACAGGGGGTGAAAGTTGTTAACGTCATTTGCGTCTATTCTCCAACACTTTCAAACTAACACTTTTTGTTCCGACATTACCCTACGCTTAATTGTTTATTGTAAGGCACCAACAGTCTTATGTGAAAAATAAATAAAAAATATAATGGGGATTGTATGAAATTATGATTGATACCAAATACAACGTCTATTTGTCTTTTTATATTATTAATTATCAACAACAGGAAATACGTAATAATATGGGAGATGCAAGTGACGGATAATTGCTTACATTTCTTACGTGTAAAGTCAATCTTGGAAAGTTCTATCATTTGATTTAAAAAAATTAAGAACTTCCAAATTACGAGTGAGAAAACGACTTAATAAAGATCGCTTAAGGTTACCATGTGCTGATTGACACATTATTTGAGGGTTTCAATTAAAAATATAATTTAATATATTTTACGATTATAATGTAATCTTTATAAATATTTTTGCGTATTTTGAATACTTGTCTTGTGTCTTGTATTGAACAGAACATGTAAATGTCTTGTGGCTCATTATCCATTGACGATGGAATCGGCAAACTTTAGCCCAATGAGCTAACTACCCACTGCGCCAAATTCTCGCCAATTTATCCGCAGTACTGCACGAAGTTTTAATTGTCAATACATTGTTCCTTTGTTGTTGTATAGCGAGTTTATCGACGCGTCAACAGTTTCAAATTCGGCATCGTAATGACAGATCTGCTTCGATAATTGTATACAATGGTCACTGAATTCCAGTTACTTGTTTGTTTATTTAAATAAATATTACAAACAGTCACATACGTAGTCCTGTGGCGTGTTCCTGCCAACGAAGCTTACGCTCCATGTGTTGTTTCAAGAATTTAAGTTCCGATCGTGGTTGCTTTGGAAGTTATGAGCTTTAATGTTTCTGGCAAGATGAAAGAAACATCAAAAGTGTCTGAATACCAAGGAAATATTTGTTTAGAGTTGCCTTAATAACATATATAACAGAAACATTGAAGCTTCATAATATCTGATAGTGTGATGCCTATGTTATAGGCATTCGCAGATAAACTTTCAGCTTTTATAAAATGACGAGTCTGGCGTCCACGAGCTCTAGGTCTATATGCCTTTTGAGTTCACACATACATACATAAACACAAGCCTTTTTCCCAGAAGGGGTAGGCAGAGATATGTGGCGAGCGTATCACTATATCAGACACGAATTCCTTACTTTCAACTGAAAATAATTTGAAAAAATCCAATATCACTTTGCCCGACCCGGGATCCAAACCCTAGACCTTCGCGTTATAATTGTACCGTATATGGCACTGAGGCAGTACTTCGCTATTAAGGCAGCGTTTTAGGTTCTATCAGCGTGTATCCGGTTTTGAGCAAGATAATAATTACGCAGTCCATTTCATTGCATTGCTGTCACTATTTTAAGGTGAGCACTGACCAGTTACGGTGCGCAATGTAATACAAAGCAAGTTATTTGTTATTTGTGCAGTTATTTGTGCAGTCAGTTCTTAGAAACGAGCACGAAATCGCGAGTAATGAACAATATTACTCTATTATTCATTTAATTTATTTTCATTTTCAACCCTTTGTACGAATTGTGTATAGTTGGACTTTATGAGGCATTCTGTACCAGTCAAGCCTGAGGTGATGCAGAGATGAAAAGAGGTAAAGGCCAGAGGAGAGGATGTATCATTTCGGCCCGTAACAGTGGTCAGTAGTCACAAATATGTGTCTGTTTCAGCACATATACTTTCTACTTCTCTTCAATCGAGAATACGGTTGAAAATAGTTAGGCCATAAAGTCCACTACGCGGGCCTAGTGAGGATTGGCGGACTTTTGCGTGCCCTAGTTTTTTTTTTATTGCATCTATTGTCAAGATGAGCTTGCCGTCTACCTGATGGTAATCGATACGACCGCTCATGAACAGTAGTAAAACCAAACAACACCTTGCATTGTAAAGCAACGCTTGGCATTCCAGTGTCCTCGCCATCCTGAGATATACGATGTTCAGTCTCAGTAGTCATTATTTGAGACCTACCACCAGGAAGTATTATATTGAGTAATTTTAATAACTTTATTATGTAAAACATACAGCACGATCACGACATTTGATTTTAAGCCACAATATGTCCAGTAGTTACTTTGGCTACCAAGTAGTTGTAACCGAAATACAACAGTGCATTTAAACTGCTGTTTAGCGGGAGAAATAGAAATAGCTGTGGTACCTACCTACCTTTCTTCCGAATCGCTATGTTATGCAAGTATTCTCACGATGTTTTCCTTTACCGTTATACTGCATGGTGATAGACTTTCAATAGTCAATACTCAGTTACTTGAAATGGCTATTACAAGACAAAATCCCACCATAACAGGAACTCTTCTGGGTCATCTTATTAAGAATCTATATTTAGCCCACCATATACTAAAAGAACAGTGTAATTTTCCATCAGCAAATATAAAAAAGGCAGGCCAAAGAATTAGGACCGAGGGAGACTTACACTCACGACATAAAACTTTCTTGCCATTCGTGCATTAACTCGATTACCTGTGCTATAATACCGGGGGTTAAATTACTTAACGATATTAGTCTCGTAATGTGTGACGAAACTTTGGAAATTTCACGTATCTGAAACCTGTATGGAGTTTAATGTCGGTAAGTTAAGGCTAACTCGCGTGGGAAAGAATACATGGATTAAGTTGCACACTTTCTCTTCATTTCATAGTGTTCGGTGTTATGCTTTTGTTTCCTCCGGTCTTTTTGGGTATATATAGTTTTAGGTGGATGATGACGGTGGACATCTTATTGAGTTATATGAATTTAGCTTTGATATTTAGCCACTTTTGAATCCATATTCCACCTTAAGCTGTCATGCAAAAAATCCAATACATAAACATAGGTGAAAAACTAGTTGCATAACTGGAAAAGATTGCTGCTAGCGATAAGGACGCCTATTGTAGCCATACCTGTAGTTTTAAAGTGTTTTGTAAGCGAATTTAATTTTTGTGTACAATAACACATATCCAAAAAAAGAACTAACTTTAGATAAGTGTGTCATATTTCAGGTTCAATCTTTGTACGTCCGATAAAAGCCAGGCTCGATAATCATGTCAACAGGCTGCATAAACCATCTTTCGACAATGGACACACAAACTAGGATACAATATATCTTTCATCTAGTGCTCTGTAGGCTCTTTATCTTCCAAGATAACAAGGCAAACAGAACAAACGAAAACAATTTAAAATAAACATTCGCTCCAGAGGTCTTCCTAATTTACTATGGAACTTAAACTCTTTTTATTCATTCCATATCTTAGCCGCAACAACAGCGAGCCACATTAAACGGCCAAACAAACGAGCAATTTGCATTCGGAATAGTTTCAAACTCTTACCAACTTATATATTTTATCCAACAAACAAACATACAAAACTTGAACGTACGTGAAACGGAGAATTTTAACAAAACAAGCCTTTAATGTATCCGGTTAACACGATACGTCCATTAAGCATTTATCTAGACTTATGGCGCTCGCATGCGGCCCAACATTCCGTTTCGTTTTACTTTCCACTTAAATTCTTCTTTTTGATAACAAGGATTTTAGCAGTTTGATATTTTAATTATGTATGGTTCCGCCTTTATCTGTTAGTTTAATGCACTGACTATATAAGAGTTAGTGGCGAATATTAGGGCAAGATTAGTTCTGAGAAATATGAATACGATGTCAGTAAGTGACCGAGAAATAATTAATGCAATCCACACATTTCGTAACATAAATAAACAGACTCTTTTTAAAAATTATTAATATATTATTATTTAATAGCATCATGTAATAATAGAGACAGTATGAGATCATTATGTACATAAAATATCATCATCATCTCAGCCACAGGATACCCACTGCTGAATATGGGGCTCCCCCAAGGATCACATTGAGCTGTTGGAAGCGGCCTGCATCAAGCGGCTTCATGCAACCTTAGCCAGATCGTCCGTCGTTGTATAAAATATACTGACATGAAGCTTATTGCTTAGTCTCTATAAGATCATTACCCAAATATGTTATTGTAGGTCTTTACACTATATAAAAGCGTTTACATAATTGTCAACCACGTTTTTTAAATCGTTAAGTAATGAGTATTAACTACCTTCATTTTGAAATGCCATACATATCAGAAGTTATGTAACTATAGCAATTAATTATTTCAAAACGTGCAGGGTAAAGCGTCGAAGAACCTTATTTGAATAAATAAATACTCCTTCACGCTCTCAAGCTAATCTGATGGAAGCCCTAAATCCATTAGAACAAAAACAAAGATCCGATCGGAAATATCTTCAGTCATTATAGAAAAGCTTTTAAGAGTTCCAAACTATTAGCTATAGACGGTACAGAAATACGCGAACGTCGACCAACTTGAAGGCAAAGCCATAGATCATTTCAAAAGCACAATAAAGCGAAACAAAAACAAAGAGGCCGACAGTTCACTGTCAGGGGAGTTCCACATTTTCGAAACCAATATTTTGAAAGCCCTGCGCAAGAAATAGGTGATATGTATTCCCTGTGGATTTATTCCCATTGAGTATTTTAGATTTGATCCTTTAAACAATGTTGATACGAGCAATATGAAATCACTCATTTTTCTTTTTAAACGTCTTGATAATAGTAACCTCACACTTAGTTCGAGTCTTTTATCGAGGGTATCAGGAATTAGGAGAAACTTTTTGTGGGCCGCACAAACATTTCGGTGCGAGGATCGAACACATGGCCTCTCATTTCACAGGCGGCGTCTAACCAATTCCACCACGGAGGCTGAATTCGCAACTGCTAAGGGTATGCAATTGGCACACCACTTCAATGCCAAAAATCCCAAGTGCTTCTAAGACAAGTTTCCCGCACAAACTTCATTTTGAACTAAATCCTATGGATAGTTAGAAATTCTGACACTAAACTGGGCACTGGTCTAATAAAGGTTTATCCGTCTATTAACTCGCATTGAGACAGCGTAGTGGGCTGAGTTCCAAACCCCTTAACATAATTAGGGAAGGAGCTTGTACGGAACAGTCAGCTGTAGCGGTATATATTGATATTATGGATACTATCCATGGCTGTCCTGTGTATTAAATGTAAATTAGTTTACACTATTAGCCCTGTATTTTCGAGACTCATGATTTTAAAGGTCATCTCTATTTTAAAATGGTTAACTAAGATAAGGCAGTCTCAATTGATACATCGTGTTGGGGAAAATGAAAGTATTTTAAAACGAAATTAATTTTTACCAGTTCAAACACAAAGTGATTACCCAGAATGTTTTATAAAGTTGAAATTTTTTGAAACAGCTCGCAGTAGCTTTGGGCTAGTCAGTCCACGTCGACGTAAATAGAGCAAGGCATCGCCTCTCGAACCTTTATTAACGTGTGTGCCGCCCCAGACAACGAAACTACTGAGGCGGCGCGCCGGAAATTTTTGGTGTCAAATTTACTACCCGTAATGAGAATGCTCCTGGATTGATTTTGTGAACATGTTTCTAACGTTAGGGATAAGGCATTTGTAGTGATACATTGTTGTTGTTTTACGTAAATAATATAATTTATTTACGAGTATATGTTTGAGTATGGATGTGGTTTCAGCAATTAAATAAGAAGCTAGAGAAATTAATAAGGGTACAATTATTGTGATAGGAAGGGATCCTATCACAACATATTTCTGACTCCGAGCTGATAATGAATATAAATATCACATTGCCCGACTTGGGATTCGTATTTATAATCTCAACTTCGTTCTCAAGTTGACAGTAAAACTGCGCCACCGCGGCAGTCGGTGTATCTACATCGAAGGATCTTCAGGTATACAAATATAGGTACATCTGTATGTTTGGAATCCTGAAGATGTGGTACAAGACGCTACTGATGACTGTAAGGAGACGAAATGTTGATTCAAGTTATACATTCAGTCCATTTTTAATGAGACAAACATGTGATGAAGTCATAAGAAGATAAAATCGGTGGCGTTTACCTAACAGAGAGACATAATTTAGCCAATAAAAAAGTATCTAACAAAATATTTCTTAATTCCACACCGGTATGTAAATTCTTACAACCAGAACATTCAAACACAGAAATTCTTCCAAATATTTCAATTCCTCGTCCAATATTTGGCGATCGTTGGCAGTGTCGGCGGACATACCGCATTAAACATTTTAAAACCCCAGTCAGTCACATATGCCGGCGCAATTACTCACGCCCGGCATAAACTCCTCCTAGCGCTGGTTTTGAGTAATATCGACACTAAACCATACCGATATGAACATTTCCGACATTTGTTTTTGCAAATTGTGTTTGTTTGATCCAAGATTGGCCAGTGCTTTTGTGATTGGTTTTATTTATATTTCATTTATGTTTAGATTTATATTTACAATATAGGTTATATTTTAGTAGTTTAGACGTTCCTCATTCGTATTCTTAAATTTTAAGGTAGGTAATGTCTATATAATTTGACTGCAATTATCTATATTCTTGTATATCGGTAAGGTTTTTAGCCGCTTCTATTTTACAATAACAAAAGAATCTGAACAATAATATTGTACTTTCTCCACCAAAATTCATAGAATTTTTTTTATTCCATAGGTCCGACATTGTCTTCTATGAAATTCCACAATGTTTGCATTATGAATGTCATGCTGGCCCATCACAATGGGAGGAGAACGGAAAGAAAAAAGGTTGGGAGAGCAAAGCAGTATTGAGCATCCGATAATCTTTCTCAAAGAACGAAAGACTACAGCAAAGTTTTCGCTTCATGTCAATCTCCTGTGGGACAGTGGTACCTTCCCGGACGAGCCAAAAAAATAAAAGACTAGGTATTTGTTTTTCAATTTATTTGATGTTACTGACATGACAAAAACCAATTTTGTAACTAGGTACGTATGAATATACATGCAAAAAGTAATTAATACAAAATGCATTTTGAAATTGAGAGGCTTCCGCTTTATGGCTGGTTCAACTTTATTAACTGCATTTGTAGCTGCAAATTGGTTTTCCTAGTACACGGGTTTGGTTACATTTTACTTAGAATTATTGCTATAAATTATTTACGGTAGGCAGGATATATTTTGAAATTGAAATTAACAGCAAAACGTAATTAAATCACTATATATTTCTGAGTAACAAACTGAAGACGATTTTAGTAGCTGATAAAATCACATAGATTTAGAAAACCTAAACAACATCTATGTAAACGAAGACGACACAGAAAACAATTTAAGTTAAATCAACTGCAACAGTACCTATTGCTAAATTTACTAGCGGAAGCCTAAAAGCAATTCATTCTATATGAGATAATAATTATGAAAACGAGTGGCTAGTAATCGTTTTTAGATGCAATAAGGCGTAACCAAAATCATTCTTTAACATTAAATTACAAGCACAAATCAATACCAGAGAAAACTTATTTTTCCAATTGAAAAACTCACTAATTAAATTTCTCGACTTAAGAAGTAAAACTCGGACACGGTTCCCTATCTGTTTAACGAAGTTTACTAGCATAATTATTGTACAGTACTTGATCAGCTTATAATTTAAATGAAAGCTCGATTATAGGGAATGTATAATTAAAACATTTACTCGTATATAATATTAAATATTAACTGGAGACTGTCCCGCCCTCACACCCACCACTGCAACTCCTGTAAGCCAGGATCAACAGTGGCACGCAATGTAATGACACCGAGCATTGAAGCTCGGCGAGTCTCCGGGAATGTCTAACTTGTCTTTAACCCGCAACGAAATCAATCAGAAAGTTAAATTAATAGGAGGAGTTGGAAATAAATTATTGTCCACTTCCCTCCGTGCAAAGCGGGTGACAAAACAATGAAATAAAGAGGTAAATAACCTCGCAAAAAGGCTTTTACAGCCGGAGAAGCCAGCTGTAAAGCACCACGGATCAAATCCTTATTACGTTTAAATGGGACCTATTATGTGAGCTGTTACACTTGATTCCAGTAATAGGTTTGGCAAAAACGCCGGAAAGCACGGAAATTCGTCCTAGTCTCTACAAGGTCCGTGTAGTATACAACTCCAGATGATATTTGCATACTATCCAGCATGGTTTTACGCTCATTCTGCCAAAGACTACACTCCCAAAGTATATGATGCGCGGATTGTTCATATTCGCAATTTGCTGTTGAACATGGGCACGCAGGCGATTCCACAAGCTTAAAAGAGTATAGTTTAGATTTAAAGTTAGACTTAAAGTTACCATGGCCCGTGAGGAACTGTGATACGCAATAATCTACATCTAGCCAAGTCTTCGTCAAACGATCACGGACGCAAGGAAAATATTGGTATAAATGCCGTCCCTTCAAAGATACCTCCCATCTATTTTGCCATTCATCTAATAGTTCGCTATATACCATAGGAAGCGGTTTAAATAATCTGTCGACTTTTAAGAGTTCACGTGCAGTTAAAAATCTTTTATCCATATTCTCCCTAGTAGAGTATTAAATATTAACTATACTATACCACTTCAGTATCAATTCCATTCCCTTCTCCAAACCTTCTTAACAAGGGCTTTAAAAAACAATTAAAAACCTACACACCCAATAGTCACATACAGTCCTGACCTCACATTATAATCAATTAAATCTTGTGTTGTGGGTATCAGAAGTTACGAGAGACTTTTTGGTCTCACAAACACCCCGACCCGAGACAAATACTTGTGGGCTTTACGAACATTTGTCTCGGTGCGGGAATCGAACCCGTTTGCATCTTGTTTTACAGGCGCCGTCAAATGTTCTTTGCAGTTTTCCTTACCTTGGAAGCTATTCTCCACCAGTTCGCTTCGAAATAATTTAAAATATCTATATATGCGGTCCACAACGTGGTGTACATAAGTTTAAGGTTTACATTTCACTACTAAATAGTTTTGAATAATTCCTCCAAAGGATTCGCACCTGAATTACATCACAAATTTGACAGAGACGTGTAAGCCCCGACTCAGGAGTCAGGGGACCTACATCACACTTGACAGATATAGGTCGCGTCACGAATCCGAATCTCCGTGCCTCGGCTTTGACGGAGAAGAAATTAAATTTAAAAAGAGATTTGTTGTTACCAAGATTTGTTTTATAAATGCTCGGTATAGGGTATACGACGGTGAAGGTTACTTTCTGATGAAAAACCATCATCACTGTCCATTGACAATTACAAAATCAAATATTTGAGAACTTTTTAAGATCTTGGATATTCACAAAATTCAAGAGAGAAAGTCGTTACCTCAACATTATATAAGATAGTGGTACCACGTACTTTATTATTTGTTTAATTTAGGTGGTAATCAAAATAAACCTTAATGGGTCATATCTTCTTTTAACTATTGTTGTTATACTTTTGTTTAGCTGATGTACTTATATACTTAACTCTTATTCCACACTCAGGGGTAACAGTGCTACAATCAACTATTTGGCTATCATCAACTTTTCGTGACTAAGCATTTTTGTTCACCACGCTAGCCTTATTCGATTGGTAGTCTTCATATACCTTCAAAATTCCTGTGAAGAATATCTCAAGTATTGTAAATTAAAAAACTATAAGATAAACATTAAAAGGCTTTACTAACGCTTCGCTATGGGTTAATTCAGGTGTATACTAAACAACTAAACAACTAAATAAAAGGTGTATAATAAACTACCAAGTTTATTTACCGTGTTAACTAACAGCCGCTGCCAATAAACAAACCCAATCCAAAATTTGCCGTTTTAGATTGACAGCTCAATCGTTTTTCTGATACTATATTGCCAATTATCAACCTCAGTAGTGAATAAACTATGGCAACATGACAGGAGACCAATCGAAAAGTAGAAAACAATTGACAACAAAACAGATTGACTTCAATCTAATTTTTTTCGATTGATTATTGGCATCGGCCGTAAAAGTAGTTTTAGTAAGCAACTCATTTGCCATTGCAGCCAATAAAAGCAAATGATATCTTCGTGTAGGGCATTCGACTGCCAAAATTAGTTCAGAACTGCTAGTATGTACCCGGCAACCTAAGACCGTAATAGAACAATATGGCCTAATACAAATAACACCTTGTATCTTCAAACGCCGAGCAATCGAATTGTAAATTAAGTACACCAGGATAACGAAAACTGTAGACCCTAAAATATTCGACCAATAAGAAAAGTGCGTGGTGGCCTGTTGGTAATCGGACCAGAAATGGCTGCCAACATGTTCACTGTGATTTCCAGGGCACACTTCTGACTTTTCAGGGTCATGTGTATATTGGTATATTGATATTCAATCAACACGCACTATAACAATCAAGGAAAACATTGTAAGGAAACCTGCATACCAAACCCATTTGTAAGAATTTGTATGGTATGTAAAGTCCTAGGTAGGTAGGTACTAGGCCAGCGTGGTAGATTATATAGCATAACCACTCTCAATCGTACCCTAGATTGTGGAGAAGGTCCGTGCCCTGCAGTGGGACGTATACGGGCTAACACAGTACTGACAGTAAGAATCAAAAATTTCCTTTCAGACGTCAACATACCTAATGTTTAAAATAACCATAAACAATTCCGACTATATTCCAACACGGTGAATGCAAGAATTATCGTTGTCCTCGATAAAAGTTTATGAAATTCTCAAGAGAAAGATTTATACGTTCATACTTTAAGGAATTTAAAATAAATATTTTATAAGTCTCGGTCGGAAACTGTGACTTTAAATCAGATACAATGTAACCAGGTTACCGGAGTTCCTTATATAACGCACGTAGGTGCGGACGTCTTTAGTATGATAAAAAAAATTATACCTTATTATTATGAAGGTATACATATAAAGTCATAGCTTTTTATATTTTATTTAATTAAATGCTAAACTAATTATATTATTGCTTGGGTTATTTTGGAAGGAGACGCTTAAAATTCAGAATTTCATCACAGATTAAGTTGTTATTTTTAGGTTTTACACCACTGGTCAGTCAAGTGATAATTATATTTTATATAGCGTTTATTTCGATCAAACTATTTGCATTAGTTGCATGTTATAAAAATGCAAAGATTATCTATGCCATAAATCCGGAAAACTGAAAATACATTCGTAGCAAAAGAAAATGTAAAAAAGTTGTTAGTTTTAATGCAAGTATAACCGGTGTCGCTATTTATGTTCCAGTTATCTCCAAAGCTGCCGCTTTTAAAAATTCTGTCCGCGACGCAGAAACGATAAATTATGAAGAAAACAAAACAATAAAACAAAGTATTTTTACGATAAAAGTTTAAGAGTAAGAGATAAAAATATGACAATTCTTAAGACGAGTCACTAATAAATTGTTCAACTCAAAAATAGGTAAGTTGAATTTTCGCTTTTCTGATATTTACATTTAAAAGTTTGAGGTTCTTAGTTACAAGTTGTTGGAAGTGCTGGTTGATGAGACATTCATTTTTTATCTTTTTTGGTTATACAACTATTTTATGATTTTGGTATCTACATTGTTCTCGCCCTACGGACTACGGTCGTTCAAAACAAATAAATATGTTTTAATTTCAGGGTATATTATAACAAATAACGTTGAACAAATAGCAATAATTAATTTATGGCTTTCATTTAAACTATGGAGAAAAAAAAGGTTCAAAATACATTGTATAAAAGCCATTCTCAAAATTAATACTCTAAGCAAGAATTAATGAGATTCCGCGAAACTGTAACAGGAACTGGCAAAATAAAATGTTTAACATCAAAGTAAATAAACTGAGGAAAATTTTAAATCATAATTTTAAGGGGAGCGTTTTGGGCGCGACGAATCTCCAGTTCTCGGGTTACACCCTCGTCCCTTCCGATATCGCGTTTCTTACAATTCGAAACATGAAGCGGAAAGAGTTCCTTTGTCTTTATGAAAGACGATACTGGACTTTCTGAACGGCCAAAAAAATCCGCACTAGAATGTTTGGACGTCCGACGTTTTTACTGCTGCTTATCATGACAATCGAATATTTTTATAAATAAAAAGCATTATTCATAAGGACTGTTAGTTCATTTTTACAAAATATGTTTATACGTATCGACTATCGAGGCTTAAATTTCGTTCTCATAAGGAATCATGTTATTCGACTATATAACTACAGTATGGGGTACACTATACTTAAAAACCGTTTTGAAAATAGATTTTAAAAGACCACAAAGATTTTAAAGCACTTGCAGATAGTCTGACGCCGGCTGTGGACGCAAGGCTGAAGATTGAATCTCCGTACGGAGAAAAATATTTTTCTGATTCAAATATATTTGTATCAGGTCTGGGTGTTTGTGAGACCGAAAAGTAAGTAGTAGACTCGAACTTAATGTGCGGTCAGGACAAGGTATGTGAATGTTGGATGTATTCTGTCCTCACACCCACCACAGGAACTTCTAATTTCCGTATTTAGTTACCGGAACACACTTCCATGGTGGTGGGTCTCATATGTGAGAGGCCGCCTGGGTAGGTACCACCGCAATATCTATTTCTCTCGCCAAACAGCAATGTAAATGCACTGCTGTGTTTCGGATTGACGGAAATCATAGCCAGAGTAACTACTGGACATATTGAGACTTAACATCTTATGTCTTAGGGTGGCGAGCACAGTAGAATGCCAAGCGTTGCTTTGTAATTCAAGACGTTTGGTTTTGCTACTGTTCATGAGTAGTCGTATTACTTACCATCGGGCGAACGGCATGCTCCTCTCGCCATCCATTGCAATAAAAAAAGCAAAAAACACAGATTTATACTTCATGCATATCAAACTAAATATGTATACGCTAATACATCAAATCTGACAAAAAACATGTAGGTCATATATTATTCACAAAGCATAAAATATTGTGAATTTAAAATCATAGTGCGAATATTTTTAAATTAAAAGTTCAAACACCGATATTCATGTTTATTAATAATTTGATTACCACACTCGTCAGCAAACATGAATTTCCAAACATCACAAGCATTGAAGCTTCAAAACCAGCAAATTAAAATAGCTGTAAAAAATATTAAAGACCTTATTCATAGACAGCATTTTATCGAATGTTTTGTCTTTTTCGCTCATACTGAATGTTAAAAGGGTTCGAAAGAGACAAGACCAAACTGTTGTGTCTTATACATCCTATGGTGGGTTGCCTGGAGATCGCCTCGAGCGATAAGGCCGCAATTGTACTCTTTTTATTTATTTTTGTTTTTACTGTCGTACAAAAAGTTTATATTTAATTAAAAATCATTCGTTTTTTAACCTATTTCTTCCCATTGATGGGCAAAGGACTCCCCCATGACACTCCACAAATCACGCTCTGAGGAAATAATGATAACTAAAATATGTATAAAATTTTCTATGAATACAGCAGTAAATCTAAAGGCTCCATTATCAACGGGTTAGATAAACCATACTAAAATTTGATACTACCTAAACTCGAGACGAAATTAAACGAGTACAATTTCGATAAAAATTCTTGGTCTTTTATTACTCAGGGATTTTTCCACTTCCTGTTTTGTTGTTAATGATCGAAGGGATTTTGCGGACCAATAAAACGGTGCCACATTACTTACTTTGTTCTCAATAGATTTGTTTGCGAGTAATAACAGTTAAATGGGTTATAATCAGTATTGGTTATTGGTTCGGGAATATTTTGTGGGATTTAATGCAATTTACAGTTTCGCAGTATATTTTAGTAATTGGGTTATGTTCCTGCTCTCTCTTCTTATCCTTTTCTTATTTGCAATGAAAAATTGTTTGTAGGAAATTGCTTAGGGCGATAAGACCGCCAAATGTACTCTTTATTTTTTGATCGCAAAGATTGGCGAGACTAGCACGCCCATGGACAGTAGCAAAACCAAACAAGTGACAGTGGTGCACTGGGGGTGCGATCAGTCTAACAGCCGATGCCAATAATCAATCGAAAAAATTAGATTGAAGTCAATCTGGATTGTTTTCTACTTTTCGATTGGTCTCTTGTCATGTTGCCATAGTTTTTTCACTACTGAGATTGATTATTGGCAATATAGTATCAGAAAAAAGATTGAGCTGTCAATCTCAAACGGCAAATTTTAGATTGGGATTGTTTATTGGTAGCGGCTGTTTATCGCATTGCGAGTGTCATTGAACGCTATTATTAAGTGAATATTAATTTAATGTTACATTGCATCACCATTTAAATACTTTTTAAATAAATAATCCTAATTTCATTAAAGAAAACATTAAAAACTATATTATTATTTCTATTCTAGTTTTTATTTTTTGTATCAATCGTGTCCGTAGTCGCATATATCACCATCGGCCTTTATGTTCTAAAACAGTATCTCTATAATTCATATTATAATATCCGATATACATTGCTAAAATATGCAGTCAGTCGGAACGGAAATAAATTTTCAAACAAATCAAACGGCCACGACAGCAAAGTCCTTATCATAAGAGCAACGAGATTTACGAGTGAAAGCTAGTTTCAACTGCGCGAATAATTTATGACGCATGCAACTAATCCATCTTCGTGTGTTTCAATTTACTTAAAAGATTATTTTGCTTGGATAATTACAAATATACTTAAATCAGATAATTAAGTATATGATTTGCTTTTAAACTTGTGTTTACCAAGAGTCTAGATATGCCCTATGGATATGACTTTTAATTGTTCTTATCAACACAAGTTAAATAACATTTAATTCCCGTACAAAGAGGCATGAATAGTCCAAACAGATGGAATATAAAACATTAACAAAGACATCTATTTTGCCTATAATGTACAAAAGTATTACTATCAATTTCTAGATGCCTCGAATGCCTTCAAATAAAGATACCCGCAGATATAATTTACCCCGTAGCGCAATTGTATCGAGCCGTACTAATACTTAAAAACAAATGTCTATAGTCTCCAAACAATGAATATTGAAACAATCGCGTATCGGAGGCAAAAAGCACATAAGTTAACAAAACGCACACACACGCTGTGCGACCAGCAACAATAAAACGTATTTAACTACACCATAAAAACAAACGGTTCGAGAGCCATCAACTAATTTTCATCTCTAAATTATTAAACACTATTAAAAGCGGATAACAAATTCAACGTGAATGTTGCGGGTGTTGGATAATTAGGGATTTGTTGGAAGTTTTCAGTTTTTTGAAGAGTATTTTTTAAGTGTGATGTAGGTTGGTTTATGGAAGATTTGTTTTCAGCCTAGACTAAGAATTTTGATTTATGGTTCAAAATCTACCAAGGTGCTAGTCTCAAGAATTCATTGTCATCATTTAGAACTTCAGGGAGTTAATTACTGTACTAAGTATATCTATATAAATGTGCGTGGTGGCCTGTTGGTAAACGGACTAGACGCGACTGCCAACATGTTCACGGTGGTCGCGGGTTCGAATCCCAGGGCACACCTCTGACTTTTCGAAGTCATGTGTGTATTGATAGTCAATCACCACGCACTAAAACGGTGAAGGAAAACATCGTGAGGAAACCTGCATGCCATGGCGATTCATAAGAATTTCTATGGTATGTAAGTCCGCCAACCCGCACTAGGCCAGCGTGGTGGACTATATGGCCTAACCACTCTCAATCGTATTATCGATTGTAGAGTAGGCCCGTGCCCTGCCGTGGGACGTAAATGGGCTGATACAGATACAGATACAGTATATCTAGTAAAGATTTCTACATCAAGCTGTTGAAGACTGGCTGCACTCAGCAACTTCTTGCCGCCTTTACGTTGGATGTCTCCTCGTATGTCTAATTTAGGTGTTCCAAATAGCTAAAAACATTGAAAAATATCCGGCAAAATGAGTTCCATTGAAAGAGCACTTGTACTGAGGTATTAGATATTTTTTCAAACTTGTATATCCTATTCACCGAATAAAGTCATTTTTTATGCCAAACTTGCCATGTTTCTTTAGGTTTTATTGCATTAAACGATGTGTAAATTGACAATAGTGATTTAAAATAATTAATCAAATTACTTGCCTGGTTACCGATAACGGTCAACTACGTTTAATAAATGTCGTATTTATAAAATAACTTAAATTGGCAACTTCACAGCAACATACATAGCACATTGAAACGTACTAATTAAACGAAGTGCTAACTCAGAGATAAATATGCATATCGGTGGGTGCTTTTATAAAATTAATTCAAGTGTACCGTTGTTCGGTTGTTTCCATTCGTATTTTATGGACCACGTTTATTTAGTGAGCAGCGTACCCTTTTGATGGCCTGTTTCCACTAAAACGAATCATTGCATGCACGAATGTTCTAAATTACTTCTATTAATTCATCATCATCATCATCATATCAGCCACAGGAAGTCCACTGCTGAACATAGGCCTCCCCCAAGGATCTCCACAATGACCAGTTGGAAGCGGCCTGCATCCAGCGACTTCCTGCGACCTTAGTCAGATCGTCCGTCCACCTTGTGGGCGGGCGTCCGACATTTCGCTTGCCTGCCTGCCTCTATTAATTAATAGGAAAATATTAATGAATATGGTAAAATTATAGGATTCACTGCCCGCACTCCCTCACTTTACTGGTGGAAGGTCTCTCGTGAGAGGCCGCCTAGGTAGGTACCACCGCAATGTCTATTTCTCCCGCCAAACAGCCGTGTAAATGCACTATTGTATTCAGTCGAATGTCAAGCATTGCTTTGTAATTCATAGTGTTGTTAATAAACAAATAAAAAATATGTGGGAAATATAATCTGTAGGATTTTTTTTAGTATTTTTTTTTTATTGCGACGAATAGCGAGACGAGCATGCCGTTCACCTGATGGTAAGTGATACGACCGCTCATAAACAGTAGCAAAACCAAACAATACCTTGAATTACAAAGCAATGCTTGGCATTCCACTGCGCTCACCATCCTGAGACATAAGATGTTAAGTCTCAATATGTCCAGTGGTTACTCTGGCTACAATGCCCTTCAATCCGAAACACAACAGTGCATTTACACTGCTGTTTGACGGGAGAAATAGACGCTGCGGTGGTACCCACCCAGATGGCCTCTCACATATGAGAGACCTACCACCAGTAGTATAGAAGAAGAAGTATTATATCGGTCCATATACATGCTACTGCAGGTCAGGGGCCTCTTCTATAATCAAGATTGCAGTTGACATGGGTTAGGCCCGTATAAAATACAATTTGTATTGTGTTTTATACCTATTTTCCAATTGTGGTCAGCAACACTGGCTGTACAATTCCCCGATCAACCGACACCTAAAGACTGGCTGGCCACGGAATGAACCAATGATTTGCTCAGAGGTCATGCCATGTCGGTGGTTTTCGCTGACCGACAAATCACTACATATAAAAAATAAACTCACAGTACAGGTGATACGGTTTAATATTGCGTAATGATGGAATTGGATTAACCGTGCTAGTTGCGGTGAAATGAGCCACGAGTATGAGCCGCAGGTCTGCTGGTATGTAATGTGACCATAAGCATTTCTGTCAATATAGTACTTGTATGTTTTAGATATACATTGGCTACTTAGTAATGCGATTGTAATTGAATTATACCTTGTTTTGGGGTCTTAATTTATTTTTGAAGAATAGATTCTTTATCATTCATATACGTCCCACTGCAGGGCCTCCTCTACGATTGAGAGTGGTTAGGTTATATTGTCCACCATGGTGGCCTAATGCGGTTTGACATACCATAGAATTTTTCACAAATCGCTATGGTGTGCGGCAGGTTTCCTCACGATGTTTTCCTTCACCGTTAAAATGCGTGGTAATTCACTAACACACACATAGCTCCGAAAAGTCAGAGGTGTGCCCTGGAATTTGAACTCGCGACTATAGTAAGCATGTTGGCAGCTGCGTCTGGTCTAACAGGCCGCACATGCAAGAATCGATTATTTCCAAGAAAATAATATTTCAATTTCCCACTCTTACAAGCGTTTCTAACTTCCCACGTCAAAAGCGTTGTTAGTGCAGTCCTGTGGTGCAGTCAATAAATAAGCCGACTGTGAAACGAGATTTCGTGGGTTCGATCCCGAAAACACATACTCTTATTATAACTTACGAAATATAATGATTTTTGCAATGATATGTAATTAGTAGAGTTATTATAATCAGCAACTAGTAAAATTATTATAATCACTAAAAATTGTGTAGAGCCGTTGTCTCCGCCTACCCCAAAAAGACACAGGCATAAACATATACCAAGCGGATACATATAGCGAATATTTATCCCCCGTCATTTCATGCAGCAAAAATACAAAAACCCCCACACTAAGCACAAAGAAATGTACAGTTTATTTTAGTCGTTATCATTTTGACGGCAGGTTTGGCGCGGCGGCCGTACATTACGCTCATGTTAAATGCTGCTTTGTTTTCCACTGTCCCGACTCTATTGCCTGCAGGTTTTTGTTCATCCGCATCATATTTAACAGCGTTTAGAGTATTTTTTTTTGTTGACTTGACAAAGACCATGTAGAATAAAGTGAATGAGAAAAGTGACGGTTCTCTAAATAGTTAAATGTAAATAACTATATCTAAGAAGAAAACATGGAAATCCTTTCTGATAAATGTATCTGTTATTTAGCATAATATTAGCTATTTTTCTATTTTATATTTACAACTTTTGGTACGGATGTTTAAAAAATATTCTACATAATAAAATGGAGAGGTTAGAAAAAAATATATAAATATAAGAAGCAAAGTACAGTCGAGTATACTTTTAAGAAAGTCGATTAAAAATACAAAGCAAAGTCAATGCTTGTAGCTAAAACGACTATCAATAATTATCCTACAACAACACTTCACAATCAGATACTAAACAAACCAATATATCGACGTACAGCTACAGTATCGCAAGTAAGATCAACCGTGACTATAATCACAAATTGAAATGCAGTAGAATTAAGCGCTAATGCACTATCAACATCGATGAGCCAATTAATCGGGTAAACAGACATTAATCTGACAGGTCACGTATTCTGCGAGACAAACAATATTATGCTAAGTGGCAACCCAACAAGCGATATACAGGCTGCTAATAAATTTTATTAACCCGTCGCCTTCGTTCTATGTTAGAGGTGCCTTGGCTATGTAAATAGGAACTTGAACTTTGTGGGTTAATATAATGGAAGTGGCATTATGTTCGTTTTTTGTTTTTATTTGTGTTTATAGACTATATGAGAAAAAAAAAAAACTTGCATAAAAATAAAAAGAAATGACGAACTCACAGCTCTTGTAAACTTTTAGGATTAATAAATAATTAGGAATAAATAGAATTGATTAATCTGTTAAGCCACAAAAATTCTGTCAGATAAACACCTGTAATGAAAACATAGTTCAGGGGTATAACAAGCGATATACAGGCTGCTTATAAATTTTGTTAACCCGTCGTCTTCGTTCTATATTAGCGGTACCTTGGTTATGTAAATAGAAACTTGAACTTTGTGTTTTAATATAATAGAGGTGAGAGATGTGTAAATGTTAGGTATTTCTTTATGTTTCGAGGGCTATATGGGAAAATCTCGCAATAATAAAAAGAAATGACAAGCTAACGGTTGTTGAAAACTTGACGGATAAATAATTAATAATTAGGATTAAATATAACTGATTCAGCCATCCCACTAAAAAATACGGACAGATATAGACATGAAATGAAAAAAGAAAAAAATATATGTATAGATAGAAAAATATTTAATTAAAGACTATGGCAGATTCATCTCTTTTGGTTTTTTTTTAAAAAGGATAGAGTAAAAAAAGTAGGTGTAGTTACGAGATATAAATAGCGATATACAGAATGCTCATAAATGTTGTTAACCCCCGCTTTATAATATCCGCGCTATATTAACAATGCCTTAACTATGTAAACTGTTGCCAAGTGTCAACATTAATGTAAGAACAAGTGAGACTGAGGTTGTATTTATATAATTATGTATATTGAGTACTTACGGAAAATTAAATATATCCTACTAATATTATAAATGCGAAAGTTTGTGTGTTTGTTAGCTCTTCACGCTCAAACCGCTGGACCAATTTTGATGAAATTTGGCATGGAGCTAGCTAGCATGGCCTGGAGACTTTTTACATACGGTACTTTAAATCCCGACAAAATACAGTGTTCCCGTGGGATGTGCAAGGAATTCAAATATATTCGATACTCTTTCAAACTCAAAGGAATGGGGTGACAATTTAAAGTACATCAGTAACATTGAGTTAAATATATTAATTAATTATCACGTGAAATCCTGTGTTTCTAAAGTGGACTCAAGAAGTACCCGCACCCGGGCGGAGCCGGGCCGAACCGCTAGTTATAAATAAAGCTGACCAACAAAAGGAAAATACCCATTTTACCATGAACCTTACTAACGGTTCGAAGATTTTTGTCCGTGGATGAAACCTATTTTATTGTGTAGAGAAAAAAAAAATATTTTCAACAAATATAAAGATAATTGCGACCTAAGTCCGGAATTCTTGGAGAAATTAACTTGAAATTCAATAAAAATATATTTTTGCCTTCGGCTCTATGAAAAACCTGCAAAATGTGATGGTAATTACTTTATTTTATACAAATCTGTCCCCCGGGATAAAACAGGAAAACCTTTAAGGACAAACCATAAAAATGCTATCATACATTTTGAGGAGTATCGGGATTTTTTACCGATACTGTGAATTGGAATTACTTCCTTGGACAAAAGAGTAGCAAATATTTTAGAAACAGAAGAATTAATACTAACAAGACCAAGTTTTGGCATTATAAAGGAATGCTTTTATAATATGAAAATAATATAATTGTTTCTTGACGCAAATGTTACACATTGAAATAAAACAAATTTAACGACCCCTGTCTATCCCATGACCAAGAAAGCTGTAAATTAATCAAAAAATCATCATGAAGTTAAACATTTTAAAAAAATAACCAAATAAATGATAAAATCAGTAAAAGTTTATTTCTATGGAAATAAAAATAACCGGACATTAGGTCACACCTAACATGTACATTTTTTACTTGAACCACGTCTTTGACATTCATAAAAATATATAATTTATGAATTCTATATTTTTTTATAGCGACGCCTAATTTTGTTTTATTTCTTCTTTATGTGGCCTGTAATAATTTTATGTCAACTATCAGTGGATTGGTATTTTTTATCTTTTTTACCAGCAGTTTATATCTGCAATATTATTTTCATTCACTCACATAGTCATTACCCGATATTATGACAGAGGTGATCAGATCTTTACGACGACACATAAACTCTTTATGATTGACGACTGATTGACATAGAAGCCAAGATGTTGGCTTCTTGTGCTAAAAAAGGTGGTGAATTTGATCCCTCCAGTGATAAATAAAAAATAATAATAACTATAATATGGTGTATATTACTAGGCCAGCGTGGCGGACTATATGGCCTAACACCTCTCAATCGTACTCTCGATTGTAGAGGAGGCCCGTGCCCTGCAGTGGGACATATATGGGCTGATACAGATAATATGGTGATAGGCAGGCACATCACATCGTGCGATGTAGTAAACCAGACGAAACCTCTGCCTACCCCTTCGGAGAGAAAGGTGCGAGTTTATGTGTACAATAATAAATATTATTATTGTACGCATAACCATGCAGGGTCCAGACTGCAACCGAAAACTAATCCAGATGGTATTTTTAGTGACTTCAGATTCAAAGCCAAAAAATTTGCAAACCACGACGATTTCTTTGTTGTATTTTTTACTTTTGTCTTATTTGGGTTGTAAATACACAGTTCTCCTATAATAAAAATATACACCCATTTATTTTTAAAGACCAGTTGCCTTCCGAAATTTTTAGTGACATCGCGTTGTAGTCACTACAACTACCACTCGGTTTTTTGTTTTCGAAGTCTTGATACACCCTGTATACTCTACTGTCACATACATACATAGTCCAGCTCCCCCAGTTAGATACTAGTCTTGTGTTGAGGGTATCAGAAAGTACGAAATACTTTTTGGTCTCACAAAAATTCAGATCCGTCACAAATACTTGTGGGCCTCATAAAATGAATTGTCTTGATCCAAGGATCAAACTAACGCCTTCTCGTTTCACAGCCTGCGTCTAATCAACTGCGCCTAAACGACTGTCAGATATTTATATTATAAGCCTTTCTTATATGAAAGCCCTGTGGGTAAGTACTGAGTACCACCACATCGTCAATTTCTGCCACAAAGCAGCAATGTGCAAGAACCGTCCTATTCCGGCTTCATGAACCCGGTATCCACCGAAATTACTAGGCATTAAGAGTCTCACAACGACTCGATGTGAAGAGCGCAGTGCATTGCCATACAATGGTTGGTAATTGTACCTTATTTCTGTGTTGCATTGCTGATGTTTATAGATAGATATGGCTTATATCATTTTACATCCTGGGACGGGAATTTAATTTGTTTTATGAAACTAAAAAAAGAAAGAATCCAGAATTTTGTACAAAATGTGTCATAAGCTGCATTGCGGAAGATCTAACAAAACGTAATATCATATTGTTAAATATTGGACGTATAAACTGTTGTACCCACGCATTCTACTTACTTTAGTGTAATAGGATAGGCACATCTGAACTACGGCATTGGCGGAGTGCCACGGTTCATACTCAAATGTTTATTTTTCGTCCATTTTGTCTGTAGGGTTTAGTTACTGTCATATCAAAATGGGAATATCAAAGTGAGTAGGAAAAATTAAGCTAAAATTTTTTTAGAAAATATTTTCTTTATTATTTTTTTGTTTTAATAAAATACTATAATACTTTTATAATTAATATTTATTTGTTTTCTTCGCACAAACTGTATTCAAAAGTTATTCTAAAAGTACAAAGCATTTGATAACAAAATTATTTTTTATAAACTGACTTTGAATAAGGCCGTAAAACTTTAACAATATACTTTTTGTGTAAGTCTCATTCAAACTACTTTTAGATCGACATTGTAATATAAGACAATACATCTATACTTCTAAATAATATGTAATGTTCCCATCTACAATATTAGAAAATTCCATACCTACCATAAATTTACCTCGCCAAATAATCAAATTACATGAAGGTAGCAACAAAAAGCGAAGAAATGAAATAATACCAAAATGTTTTAAACATCCGACTCTCAAGCGCAAGATGTTTCGATAAATAACCATGTTCCCGTTAAAATATGGGACAGTCCTTATGAATTTCAAATTTTGTATTTGAATGCATAATTCGTTGAGTTCGAAAACTTATTTTTCCTTGGTATCCACGCTCTCTTGCTCAATACTAATGTTGAGTACAATTTATTATTCAGAAAGTAAAACTCCATGCCCACTTAGCTCCCCGATTGATGTGATTCGTATGAATGGTCTCATCCACTTACATAATTTTGCTGGCACTGCTCTTGAACTTTGAGAATTTTGTATGCCCCTAATTTTTTCGGGCGATTACATTTTTCGTGTTCATCGGAAAAGTTCTTCAACTCCGCTAGAATTTCGCGAAATTTCTTTAATTCAAACATCTTGTTAGACCTAATGGTATGTTTATTTAACTTGATTTACATGAATCTGTGCAATTACTGCTTAGTCATAAAGTTTGTTATTAAGCTAGTAATTGCTGGCGGTTGTGTGGAAGCCAGCTCTGGACATTTATTCAAATTTTTCCACTTATATATTAAAATTGTATTTATTAGATCTGTTATAGCACTTACTAAAGTGTTTATTGCCGTGGTGACCATAAACACTTTAGCAAGTGCGTGGTGGCCTGTTGGTAAACGGACTAGACGCAGCTGCCAACATGTTCACGGTGGTCGTGGGTTCGAATCCCAGGGCAACACCTCTGACTTTTCGGAGTCATGTGTGTATTTATAGTCAATCACCACGCACTAAAACGGTGAAGGAAAACATTGTGAGGAAACCTGCATACCATAGGTATTCATGAGAATTTCTATGGTATGTAGGTCCGCCAACCCGCACTAGGCCAGCGTGGTGGACTATATGGCCTAACCACTCTCAATCGTATTCTCGATTGTAGAGGAGGCCCGTGCCCTGCAGTGGGACGTATATGAGCTGATACAGACAGAAAGTGTTTATTACTAGGAGAACAAAATTTTCTTACCAACTAAATTTTTGGTGTTTATAACATAACATTATTGCGATAAGAGACATGATATATCAAACTGTATCAATCGATTACAAAAATTAATTAATTTTCTTACAACAATTTTCCAAAAAATAGTATCGTGTGAACAGTGAATTTAACTGATAACTAACAAAGCTTAGCAATACAAGAAATCTTATCAATCAACTACAACATAATATTCACATCCATCCCATTCAATGGATAACTTCATGCTAAGCAAACTCTCGACCCAAATGCGTTATCAACACTATTAGTACTAACAAGATACCGAAGCACTATTTCCATTAATATCGTTGCACTCAGAGAGTTTACACAACTAATTAGAATAGACGCCGAGCGCATCCATTCCGAAATTAACGCACATATCAATATTCGAACAATAGTATGAAACGCAGACAGGTGCGGACAAATAGATACAAGTAAATTATTCTATAACAGCGTGAGCCACTATGATGGAACAGTCAGCGTCTATTGTACACCCTATCCACTAAATTGAACTGTCCCTGTGGATTTGTTCGCGTTGCTGACAATGGATTGGGTCGTGTTGTTTACTGTAAAATTAAAGATATATAATATATCTAGATACTTTAAATTAACGCACATATCAATATGCGAACAATAGTATGAAACGCAGACAGGTGCGGACAAATAGATATAAGTAAATTATTTTATAACAGCGTGAGCCACTATGATGGAACAGTCAGCGTCTATTGTACACCCTATCCACTAAATTGAACTGTCCCTGTGGATTTGTTCGCGTTGCTGACAATGGATTGGGTCGTCTTATTTACTGTTAAGTTAAAGATATAAAATATGTCTAGATACTTTAAATTAACGCGCATATCTAGACGTGAACAATACTGACGACATGCTGAGTTATTTTTTGTAGAGTGTAATATATTTAAAAGAGTTTAAAATTAACGTTTTCTAATTTCTTCGTCTGGCTAATTTGTTCTCACTTAATTCTATCCGATTTATTTTCTGAAGTATTTGATGCTAGTAAAACATACGATAGTATCCTTTAGAAAGTCATTGAGTGACCTTACATGTTGTCACGGTTATAAAAGTTTTTTCGAATGACCATCATCTTTAAGTTATTCTACCACCGTACACACTATTGAAAATACCATCATACTAACCAATGCGAGTACGTCATGTTTATAGATGAATGTCCAGATTGTGCAAGCCTCGCTTAGACCACCCTGGTAGCAGCAGAAAAAACCTAGCTACAACCTTCCTTTAAACAGGAAATGAAATGAAATTGATTTATTGGTCACGCAGGCAATTAAATAGCATAAATAACAATACATTGTTACTAGTCTATACACAGTACTTATTCTCTATTTACAAAGGAGTAGGCATAATTTATTTATATTTTTATTTGGTTTTTGATAGTCTTCTTGTTTATTAAATTTGTAACTATTTTACTGCCTCGGTAGCGTTGTTGTACCACGGTACGGTTACAAAGCTGAGGTCTTGGGTTCGAATCCCGGGTTGGGCAAAGTGATATTGGATTTTCCTATTCAGTATCAGCCCAGAGTCAGGAATTTGTGCCCGATATGGCGATAGGCTCGCCACCTATCACATCGTGGGACGGAACATACAAGGCGAAATGTGGGTGCCCTGGCACCTCTGCCTACCCCTTCTGGGAACAAGGCGTGAGTTTATGTATGTATGTATGTATGTATGTAACTATTTTATGGAAATATTATATCGAGATGGAAAGACATCTACATCCCAAAACAACCAATAAATAAAAACAAAATTTCAATTGTGTCTAATACTCTCACAGCAACAAGACTGCCAACATTGGCCCCTCGCGCCCCGCTAACGGCCAATCAACGAATACATTGGAAGGTTACACCAATAATCCTGTGTATACACAGATGCTGCATTGTTTACTCTGTCAGTGGGACGCTGTGACGTCACTCGTGTTAACCCGGCCTTAGATTTGTCCGATACACTGACACAAGCTCAGTGAATTGGTTCTGGGACGATTGTTAGATATCAGCCTGTAGATTATAGGATGGATATGTTGATCATTCATTTGGAGATTAATATATTAGTTTTAATATGTTTTTTTTTTCAATTTTTGATCAATAATGTTAGTGAGTTTTTAATGTTAAGTTGAAGCTTTTGCAATACTACATACTTAGTAGGTTATTCATCAATGTAAAGTGTATTTTTGTGTGTACTTTTTATTTAAAGTGTCCTCAGTTTAATTATACAGGGTGTCAAAAATGTCTCTGTCCGATCGATAAAGGTGTTATCAGGCATCATATATGAGTTCTATTTAAAATATCCTTTTCACATAAAATAATTAAAAATATCCTCCATAAAATGAATTAATAAATGTGTATTTTATTGTAAATAACATACTCAAAACTTTTAAAAAATGGTAGATTATAGGGTAATATTGATACTTAAATGACTATTATAACTTAAGACACTGACGTTAATTTTTATTAAAAAAATATAATATATTGTATTTTTTTATTAATAATTGATATACACAAATTCAAGTCTTGCATCGAAAAGTTATTTTCGTACTATATTCACACATAAGCAGTGTTACTAACTAGATAATATTTACCAATATTTCTTTTGATTTTTAGGTTTTTAATTAACATTTTAGCATATAACTTATCTTAACAAAAACGGACATTGAACAAAAAACATATTATATGTTTTATTTTCTTCGCTCAAACTCGTGTCGTTGGAACAAAATTCTATTTCTAAAATAGCTTTTAAAAACTGTTTATGAATAAGTCCGTAAAAAGAACAAAATAAATACAACTCCCCCGTATAAATAAACGAAGCCACAGGACGAATGTAAATATGAACTGCGGAATTATTCACAGCACATAATACCTTTTGGAGTTGTTGAGTTGTCGGCAACCGTGGAATTATTGTACCTGCTTCTGTGTAACGCGTTTTATGTCGCAGACAGTGTTAAAGATTATTTGTTTCATAAAATGTCAGAGTAGTATGTAGATATAATATAATAAAGAACTTTTTGTTTTACAAAATGACTGAGTATGTAAATACAATTCATATTTCATTTCAGTATCCATCCAAAGGTTGCATGGCAGAAATTAACTAGAGTGATACGGCCGCCTCTTGTGCTATCACTGTATTTTTATTTTGTGCAATAAAGGATTAAATAAATACAATTTATAGATAGCAGCTGCAAATAGGTAGTTTTAAGGGTGATCATAAAATGGTTTGAATAATACATTTTTTAGATCTCGCAAGTTGTCATCAGGTTTTAATCAATTGTAATAGAAAGCCACGTATAACAAAAATATAATTTATTGAGGAATTTTACGATATGTAAGTGTGTGCATTAATTGTACGTTTTATGTTTAGATTTGTGTTTATGTCTTGGTATCTATTTGAACACTAAAAAAAGAAGATAGCCTTTTGAGTTTCATTTAATCAATTAGATTCTTTTCTGTTTTCCCTCTACTATCACACAAAAATTGCGTGATTTTGATAGATATGACAGAAATAATTAAATAACACCCAACAGTCACATACATAGTCCTGAACCAGCACTAAGATCGAGTCTTGTGTCGTGGTTATCAGGAACTATGGGAGGCTTTTCGGTCTCACAAACATCCAGATCCGAATGAAATGTTTGTGGGTCGCACAAATATTTTTCTTGATAAGGAGATCGAACAAATAGCCTCTCATTTCACAGGCGGAGTCTAACTGCCTGCGACACGGTGGTTGTCAAAATGAAGTGTTTTTAAGCTACAGACCTTCCTTCGTTGTAATTTTTTATTCTGATACCAAATATCTGGGTGTTCTTCTAGACGAGAACCTCAACTTCAAAAAACATATTTTACAACTCGCCGGAAAAACTCGAAAAATAATTTACATACCTAATGAAATCTCTGCGCTCTACAACTACCAAAGATATTATAAAAATAGTTTATACTGCACTTTGCCAATCAATTCTATCATATTGTATTTCTATCTGGGGAGGGGCAATAAAAACCTGCATGATCGGGCTCGAAAGGGCTCAGCGCGCAGTCCTAAAGGTCATGATGTTCAAACCTTTTCTCTTTCCTACTTATGAGCTTTACAAAGAGACTAAAGTACTAACAGTACGCCAGTTGTACATTTGGAAAACATCCGTGATCATGCACAAGAAAACTCTCAACACCACATACTACAAAGAATTGCTCAAAAAACGTATCTATAAAGTTCCTCTTCCCTACATCAGGTCATCCTTTGTCAAACGCCTACCATTTTACCAACATCCTAGCATTTATAATAAAGTAAGCGCTAAATGTGATATTAAAAAGCTTCCCTGCCGTGCCGCCAAAATTAAAATTAAAAACTGGTTACTGTGTCTAAATTATCAGGAAACGGAAAATTTGCTCACCAATTGTTAATTTATTAAATTTCACACACACACTCACACACACACCCAAATTGACACTCTTGTATGAGCGTCAATACAGTTTGTGCAGATTACGTTAAACACCGCTGTCACCAGTCCCGATCACCACTCAACGATTTTCGCGATACAAGCCAAGCCTAGTGCGTTGATCACTAGTATTTTTTTCTGGTGTACATAAAAAAATATTTTGTTAATTTTAGGTTAAGTTGATTGTATTACTTACTTATTATTTTGATCTCTCCTATACCTAAGTCTAGTTATAATTACTACTATTGTACAAACTTACTTTTTGCCAATAAACTTATTGTTATTATTATTATTATTATAAATACACTACTGCGTCAAAACCTAGCCATTATTCAGAAAACCCTACCATAAAACTGTAACATATCCAACGCTGCAGATATACAGCGCCTGCGAGACACCTCATCGAGCACATTCGCAGGGCAACGAACGTTTTATAATTCATATAATAATCTAGATGTTTTTGTTGCGAGGATAGAAATTGGATACGACACTGATTCCGCTGAAAATACTACGCGGATGGATACGATGGAAATCTTCTAGCAGTTTATTTATTTAGTTTCGTCTGTGAGTGAATGCGGTTTCATACAATTTTGCATTGCGTTTAATAAAACATGAGATTTAAGAGCGGGGTCTATGTGAAATGGCCTTTTTCACAACGTTTTTTCTTGGTGATCTTTATTATTAGGTATTCAAAAAAAATATATGTTGATCTACACTATATGGAGCTTGGGCCCTTCTTTTCAGAATTCTTAAGAGTGTATTAAAAGTACTTGAAATAAAATTGCAAAGTGACCTCTATTTTTGCATTTACAACGTTTTTTCTCTTAAACTACGAGCACTAGGATTATTTTATTATCATCAGGATGTTAAGAAATGCAAGGCGGATGGGACCTTCTTTTTATTTTTTCTAATTTCTGTCTAATTTATTTTTAACGAATTTTTCACATTATCGATACTCTAAATCGCGAGCACGTCCCCGCTGTCGCCCAACAAATCATTGCGGGACGAACCGCCGTGCTAAACGGACCTATGTCGCTTGTCTTCGCAATATCAACGTAAATTTAATATTGCTATTTCGCTCGACACATTCATTGAGAACGGTTACGGCCGGTCTAACCGTAGTAAATTACTATACTACGTCACTGCAACTGTGGCGCTGTTGCTTGGATGCCAAATAAAAACGTGTGGCCGCGGGTTCGATCCCGCATCGAAACAAATGTTTTTATTTATAAATTCATTTATCTACTATCTAACCCAATATTTTATATAGGAAACATTTTATTTCTTGCATTTTTGTAACATTTTTATTTAACATTTTTGTATTTTTGATTTTTGAATATTACGATTTTTGTTTATTATGAATAAACCAGAAATTACTCAACCGATCTTAAAATTCTTTCACCATCCGATTCCAACATTATCCTGGAGTAACATAGGCTGTATATTTGCCTAAAGGGGTTGACATGAGTTAAAATGGAAAATAAAAATCATTGAAAATATTTTTTTGAAAAAAATATTCTACCATATTTTATAAAATTATTATTTATGTTCTTAGTAGAAAGTAACTGTACTATAATAGTATATTTATTTTGTTAAAGTTAACGATCATAATATTGTACCTACATAGCAAAATATAAGTATCGTGCGATGTTTTAATATTTCAATTGAATTTCATGCAACTTATGAGAGACCTACCCAACATATAAATAAATGAATTGTTATGTTCCGATCATATTTGAAATAGTAGCACCAAAATAGGCACTAATATAATAGATACTTACCGGTAATTTGGTCACCGAGAAGTAAGTATTGTTGGCCCGAAGGTTTGACCGATCGCTAGATGATTGTTGTGGCCGCAGGTTCGATCCCCGCATCGATACGATTGTTTTTGTTTATAAATTCATCTATATGTCTAACCTATAATATTTTATAAAAGAAACATTTCATTTTTTGCATTTTTGTAACATGTGTATTTTTACATTTTTGTATTTTAGATTTTTGAATATTTCGATATTTGTTTATTATGAATAAACACAAAAATTACTTAACCGACCGACTAAATCTTAAAATTCTTTCACCATTCGAATCCAACATTATCCTGGAGTAACATTGGCTGTATGTTTGGCTAAAGGAGTTGAAATAAGGGTTGAAATGAAAAATAAAAACCATTCGAGATAATTTTTTTTGAACATTTTTATTTTCCATTTAAACCCTTATTTCAACCTCTTCAGGTAAATATATAGTTCTGTTAATCCCGGATTAGACCATTAGAAAATCGAAATATTTTTTTAAATTGGTCCAGTAATTTTTGAGTTTCATTGTAAATAAAAATCCAAAAATATAAATGTATCTATCCTCTTTGTAATATTACAAAAGAAAAACAAAAATAAAAATATTAAAAATCTAAAATGTAATATTGGTATAGATAGATGAAATAAGTAAACACAAAAATTGAACTACAAGTGCGGGGACCGAACCCGCGTCTTCTCTTTTGACAGTCAGCGTTCGAGCAATTCTGCCACGATAGCTGTGACGTTTGTTAGTGAATTAATCATACACTACGGTCCTAACTGTACTCGATGGGAACATCGAGTGAAATAACACTACGAATATATCGTTTTGTCCGCAGCGAAATAATGAATGAATAGGTATAAAGCAGCGCGCTCGCTCGCACGTCGTGAGCCGGCGTGCGCCGGTGCATGAGATTTGGTGCCGCCCGTTCGAGCAAGGTCATTGGCGTTACCCGTCCTCTTAACATGAATGATGTTGGTGTAGTTGCTCTTGTTGGTTCATTGTATCATGTATCTGTAGTTGGCTTAAGTGACTTGCGTCATGGTTTGATAACTAGGATGGGAAATCTACTTTTAACACTTTTCCATTCGTTTTTTTTTATTCATATCGAAAAAAGCTTTGTTCGTAAAGTTGAAGACAGGCAAAAAGGGTGTTCATTAAAATTTTATGGTTATGAATCTTATGTAGTTCTCCATCCATCCAACAAGAAGAAGAGTTTTTAGCACATGCATCTTGTACTTAACAACTGTTCAAAAACAACTGTAATACTCAACAGTCAACATATTTAATTTGCAATATATTTAGCTTAAAAATTTTACCAGATATTTTGAGTAGTAGTACACAAGGGACCATGGCGAGCTAGAGTATTTAAACGTATTGTCACCTATTGTACAAGTACAATGCTCGGCATAAATTTCTGAGTATTGCCCCTGTTTATAGGCTTGCCATAGAAGATCGATGTTTCACGTCGCCTTATTTAGTTTGAGAGATGTTAGAATATTTCAAACCATTCTGTCAAAGCCTCTCTCTAAAACGGCTATACCTATTTTTAAATAATAAAGATTACGATTTAAGAAAACTAGGGTATGATGGGGTTGACATGGTGAAAATGTCTCCAAAGCCCCTAATTATAACAATAATTTTAAAAAACACCTTATCTAAAAAAGTGGGTGTTGGCTTGTTGGTAAACGGACCAGACGCGGCTATCAACATGTTGACGGTGGTCACGAGTTCGAATGCCAGGGTATATTTGACTTTTCGGAGTCATGTGTATATTGATAGTCAATAACTACGTACTAAAACGGTAAAGGAAAACAGCGTGAGGAAACCTGCCTACCGCAGCGATTCATAAGAATTTCTATGGCATGTAAGTCCACCAACCCGCATTAGGCCAGCGTGGTGGTCTATATGACCTAACCACTCTCAATCGTACTATCGATTGTAGAGGAGGCCTGTGCACTGCAGTGGGACGTATATGGGCTGATTAAGTAAGTAAGTATCTAAAAAAACAAACAGCAGCAATCACAAACATCGTTAAACACACATGCATCAAGATCTCAATTAACATACGCAAGAATAGCGGCTTAATTAGCTGCAGCCAAGCACTCGGCTTAGCTCGCAAGTTGAGCGTTCCGATCCGTAGTTTTCCTACGAATGGCGCTAACTGTGTTTAGCTTTTGCAAATGTTTGGAGCTTAGTGTTTATAATCTGGGATTGTAGTGTACTGGATTTTGAGGGTGGGACGAAGTAAGTTCCGCTGGATTTGTTGGAGTATTTTATATAGATAGAAGGAAGAGAGTTAAACGAATGGGTCTTATGCAGAAGAAGTCGTAGAAGGTAAAAAACATCCATTATCTTTAGACAGACTTTATTTGTCAACACTGATATTTATTAAAGTGATATCAGCCAATTTATGTTTGTTACGTTTCTATTCCAACAGTACATATATAGATATTCTGCAGGCTATGATTGTAGTAAATGAACTACGTATATCAAGAAATAAATTAATAATTGTTTTAAGAACACTCTAACGAACCGTAACAAGAACATACATTTAAGGTAAAAAAAACATTACTTTTTAATTTTATTAGAAACACACCCGACCTACATTTTAATTTCATCTCATTTCATTATACCCGAGATATTTCCAAAACAATAAACACGTAATTAAATTTAAATGAGCACGTACACAATGGGACAACATAAACGTCACGTTCACGAGAATTACTTATTTTGATGAAATTTCACGCAACAAAGTATACAATGACATAATTTTCGTCTCTCTTACAGTGTTACATAACATACTTGCGTCCATATAGATTCATGAACAATGAAAAGTCGCGATAGTTACTTAAGGTAATATGACATATATATTTTTTATTTTCATTAATCCTAATAACACAACCTGTTGGTTATTATATAGGTCTCTCCCTGTAATAGTAGTTATTAAAATAGTACTCTACCCTAAGAAATAACCACAAGGGACGTTCCTTTGTAAAATTAAGTCAAGTAAATAATTTTACAAAAGATGTATTAACAGAATATTGTTCACCTTATAGAGCCCCTTTAACTACTGACAGAACCCGTAGACATCAGGTATTATAGTCCATTGATGCCCGGCAATCACTGGCTTCAGTTTCCTTTAAACCCAAACATAAAAGTTACAATTTCTCAAATTGTATTCCTCGTGTTTCTAGCTTTTGCTAGACCAATATAACCAGACTGACTTCTTGACTTGACTAACTATTGGTGGTAGGTCTCTTATATATTGATTGGTACTAGGTACCACCTCAATGTATATTTCTCCCGCCAAACAGCACTTTGAATGCACTGTTGTGTTTCGTTTTGAAGGATATTATAGCCAGAGTAACCACTGGAGATATTGAGACTTAACATCGTATATCTCAAGATGATGAGCGCATTAGAATGCCAAGCATTGCTTTGTAATTCAGGATAATCTCCTTCTTATTTGTCGTCTCAATTTAATTACTTAGGGAGTAACCATAATAGGAATCTTCGCTCACTTAATCATCTCCTTCTGCAGTGTCCTTCCCACACCTCTAATTTCATACATTCTTCTTTCTTCATTCAGTCAATTCTTCTGTGGAATGCACTCCCCCTCGAAATCAGGTCGTCTAGTACTCGTATGACATTTAAAGCGAAAGTCCGACAACATTTAATTGATAAATTGGCAGAATAATCTTAGTATGTTTTATGTAGTATATGTATCTATAAGTATAAAATATATGTAATTTTGTATATTTATGTATGTATTTATATTTATTTATATATATACAGGCTATAATCATATTCATGTATGTATATATAATATATTCTTCTGATATTAGTTTACACCTGAATTTTTATTTTATTATTATTTAGAGATGCGCCTACTTTGATTTCTCTGCACCACCCAAAGGTTGACTGGAAGAGAATGCCTCAGGCATTAAGTCCGCCTTTATACTTTGTATATAAAGCATTTAAATAAATAAAATAAATAAATAATTGTTGTTTGGTTTTGTTACTGTCCATGACAGGTCATATCGCTTCATGACGAATGACCCGTTTCGCCATTCAATTGCAATTAAAATCAATATAGATTCCAGAAGCTAATAAAGTTTTTAAAGATAATTGATCTAGTATTAATCGACGACGGTGACGGTAATCTACTAACAGGTGGCCTGTCCGCTGCCTATTTCCTTTATAAAAAAATATCCCATACCCTCAACATTCAGGACGTCGTAATCTCTACACCTCTCACTCAAAACTGTGTATAATATGATATAGTAAATCGTTCCCTTAACTGGCACCTTACTAAAAGCCACAGGCAGTCATATTCAGTCTGTTACAATTGGATTAAATCCAACTGAGTTCGGATTTAATGCGATCAAGCAAGTAGGGGAGGTTAATAGGGATTTGGCAGAACTCAACCAAGATCTTCAAGTACAAACATACTTATAGTAATTAATTTATATTACATCAGTAACGTACATGAAATATTAATAATCATAATAAAACAGAAGTAAAGGAAGGACAAAACCCTCAAAATAGAGGTCACGAGTTAAAACCTACGGTATTCATAATTACTGACTTTTAGAATTAACGCGTGTATTCCTTCGATCAAAAAATATATACTAGATACAGGGTCCGGAACAAAATCAGACGCTAAAAGTGACCGAGGTTGCTTATACTTATATTTTGAAATTATGAATTTCGAACTATGAGATGAAGCAAAAAGTCCTAAATTATCATAAACTTCAGGTAACAATAAACCTTATTCCTTTAAATAAGGATTTATTTTGGTTAGATCCATACTTATGGAGGAGGCCTATGTCCAGCAGTGGACAACAGTTTAGGCTGATGATGATGAGGTCCATACAAAGATCAAATAAGAGCACACGCTCATTTGTGCTCTTATTTATCTTACCGTTTTTTAGGCCGTTACTTATTACTTGTGTAAATTTCATCAAAGGTGTATTAATCTATACATATAAATAAGATTGAAATGTCTGTTTGTAAAGTGAAAATTTAAAAAAATGTCCAACTACATATCGTTATATGCACGATACCTATAACGAAAATGACCTTAGATTTTTTTTTGTCTGTCTGCCTGTTTGTCTGTTTGTTCTGGCTAATCTCTGAAATGGCTGGACCGATTTTGACGGGACTTTTACTGTCAGGTGTAATAAGGAGTAACTTAGGCTACATTTATTTTAGAAAAATTCTTTTATTTTAGAAAAATAACGTTTTTGAACTTTGAATGTTGCAAGTTTCCTTTGTATCGTCGTCGGCAGATCCTTAGAGTCTTCCTGTACTGTTAGTGCGCTGCCTTCAGTTAGTTATATTAAAGTCAGGAATCTTCTCAACATTTTCTTCATTACTCATTTGGGGCAAAAAACAGTTGAAACAGAATATATTTAAAAATAATCTATAAACGTAAATCTATTTCCTCAGCAGTTGCTCTTGGCTAGGAAAAGAAACAATTGGAAGAGTTAAATGACACAATTGCGCAATAGTAGGAAAATACAAGCTAAAAATCACCTTTATTATTATTGACAAATCATTTCCTGACAAAGGCGATTAACTTCAGAAGACTTGCCATTTCTAAAAGTAAAACACTGGAGAACGTTAGTAATATTATTCGCCTGAAAATTTGATTGGTCGTATTTTTTTTATTTTGCCTGAATCCCAAATTAAAAAGAAATTTGAAAATATGAAAAGAAAAGAAAATATTATGATAATCTGAGGAT
The DNA here is from genome assembly GCA_023078785.2 of Hyles euphorbiae. Classification (NCBI taxonomy): domain Eukaryota; kingdom Metazoa; phylum Arthropoda; class Insecta; order Lepidoptera; family Sphingidae; genus Hyles; species Hyles euphorbiae. The sequence continues at coordinate 3,599,422 of CM041037.1, read as the reverse complement.
GTTGACAATAGGGTTAAATGCAAGAGCCCGAGGAAGAATATAGTCCATGATATATAAATACCAAGTAGAATGAATAATTGATATTAGTAGGGACGTCACGAAAACTCAATAAATAAATTGCTCGAAATATTCCATTAACGAAAACAAAATATCAATCTCAATAAGATAGGAAATTTCCCCAATTTGGCAATAATGTATTAAACATTAGTGTTTTTATATCAAACAACAGTGTTATCTTAATCCCATGATCTCTATATACTTCAGATAAACGGCTATATTTACAACGAGATAAATCCTGTTTCTATTAATATTCCAGTGAAAAAACTTTGAATGAGTCGATTTAAATTGACGTTTAAATAATGCCACTTATCGCATCAAAATATATTGATATTAAATTTAACTTTGAATTATATAATTTAAATAAATTAATACATACATCCAATAGTGTCAAATAATTAGTAATGAGTGACCCCACACTAAAATTAAGTCTTGTGTCGTGGGTATCACAAACTATGGCAGACTTTTCGGTTTCACAAACTCCTAGACCCGTAACAAATACCTGTGGATCATACAAATACTTGTCTCGGTGGGGGATCGAGCCGTGACCTCTGGTTTCATACTGTATCAGCTCATATACGTCCCACTGCAGGGCACGAGCCTCCTCTACAATCGACAGTACGATTGTGAGTGGTTAGGCCATATAGTCCACCACGCTGGCCTAGTGCGGGTTGGCGGACTTACATACCATAGAAATTCTTATAAATTGCTATGGTATGCAGGTTTCCTCACGATGTTTTCCTTCACCGTTTTAGTGCGTGGTGATTGACTATCAATACACACATGACTCCGAAAAGTCAGAGGTGTGCCCTGGGATTCGAACCCGCGACCACCGTGAACATGTTGGCAGTCGCGTCTAGTCCGTTGACCAACAGGCCACCACGCACTTACTGGTGTCATAGCCGGCGTCTATCAAACTGTCAAATATACAGTATTATACCCTTAGAGTAATTACCTCTAGAGAGAGCCTAAATGTACTGTACATCGCAAAAATGAGACACACCGATACGAATTTCTTTATGTCAGAATGAGATGCAAAATAATGTTCTATTTCATGTGACGTGCCGCGTTTTGTCGATGGGCGAAAAAAGAATTTCGCCAGACAAAGCGACGTCGTTCAAGCAATAAAGCAACCTAATGTCATTGTAATAGGGTCTATTTTAAATTAAGGCCACAATATGGTGCTTATTTTCTTGTGTTGCTAGATATAGCTATTGATGTCTCATGTGCGGTTACAGCGTGAATCTCTCTAGAGGTAATTACTCTAAGATTATACCATACACATAATTTATTTTCTACGTCCATGAAGACACTGACAGAAGTCATTTTGAATAAACTTTAGTGTCATAAGAATCTATGTTTTGTTAAGTTCATTTTGGTATATAAATGGTTACAAAATGAATAAACTTGTTTCAATTATTTTATATTAAACATGTGACAGAATTTATGACCTGACTAGGTATAATTTTCACCACTTCCTTTTGTCAAAGTTAAAAGTTTAAATTATTATTTACCACATTTATTTTAGTAACATTACTAAAAGTATACTTTTATAACTCTATTTGGACCCACTAAGTGGAATGTCAATGTCATCTGAGCCATCAGGTTCGATTCAGGTCAGTTTCGGTAACTTAGTCATAATACAAACACTAAAACACACGCACTAAAACGGTGAAGGAAAACATCGTGAGGAAACCTGCATACCATAGCGATTTATAAAAATTTCTATGGTATGTAAGTCCGCCAACCCGCACTAGGCCAGCGTGGTGGACTATATGGCTTAACCACTCTCAATCGTACTGTCGACTGTAGAGTAGGCCCGTGCCCTGCAGTGGGACGTATAGGGGCTGATACTGACTGATTGACTGAGTCATAATACAAAAAAAACCAACAAACTTCCAATTTTTTTTAAAATAACATGATACTAACTAGTGTTGGAATAAATAGCAATAGCAATCATAAATAGCAAGTTGATAATAACATTTCACAAGTTATAAAAATAAACTAAATTTAGCGATTTGCGATTGCGATTCACAAAGCCGATCAGCTAATATTTTTTACGATCTCGTGTAATCTATAAAGGAGTCTTATTTTACGAACCCATTTAAAGAAGACACTGAACAGTCAATTTTGTGTGTAATTTTAGATGTGAAAAACGGTTATAATGTATGGTCACTTTTTTTGTTTACAAATTCTGAGGTGGCCATTAGCAATAATAGAAATATAGAGCATGCTAAGGCTTCAGAAATAACAAGGCAGTGATGTTAATTTGCAATAGCAATAATTCCCATTACTAATACTAACATATTTATTCAACGTTTCTGCCATATAAACTATAAATACCAAAGTTTGTGGCCTTTAGCAAAACACGTTGCGTTAGAGCGGTAAGTATTTCGCGGAAATCAAACATGAACGGTAGTTGAAGCGGCTTCATGCGGCTTTGATGTTAAATTTGTATTCAATTTATGCTTGATGATGTAATAATTTTATTTAGATTTACGCTTTTTATTACTATCATAAATGTTTAATCTATTTAATTTGATTGTATAAATCAATTGCTCGAATATAAATTGATATATGGCCTCGCTTACTGAAATTATTTTCGACGGTATAGCTACTGAAATTTTAGGATTAGGTAGATTTTTGGGATGCAATATTTTCTTATTGCGTTTTATGAAATAATTAATAATTAAATGTTGATAAAGTCTTAATTTTCGTTTTAATCTAAATAGATTGATTATACAAGTCTAGTAAAATTACTAGACTTGTAGCAATATTGTCGTAGTTTAATTAGTGTGTCCTTTTCCCATTATCTATATAATATATATTACTTATTTTCTATTTACCTTGTGTCACATTTTTATACCAACTTGGTATACGATTGCAATGCACCTGACAATAAATCTGAACTATATTTGCTCAGATACAACACCGAATAATCAAGTGATTATCATTCGCAGGTGGGCGTCACTCGACTTCTTCGAAATCGGATTATCACTTGCTGTTACTATGATGGGTATATCAACATCAACTATGACGGTCTCTATCCCAGCGGGTACGAATAATCTTTCCTACGTAATTAATAGACTGTGGATCATCATCATCATTATCATTCCCAACAAACCCACAGCAGAACATAAGCCTCTATCAAAAACCAATAAATATTACCAAAACATAAGAACTCCATAAATAACATCAAGAAAGTTACGTAGAATCTGATACTGAACATATGAACTGCATCAAAGCTTGAAACATCAAGAGTGAAACCAATGAAATGGAAATTAATCCAGAGGCATGGGGTGATTTCCGACCGAGCACTTGCATATTAGAGCCAGCGATTGCTAACTCAAAGCAAGGCGACGTCGAACGCACGTTGAAACGGTTACTATGAATCTATCGGGAGTATTTAAAAGGATGAGTCTCTACTGACATTGAAATACTTGGATGGGTTTCATATTAAATCCGTCTCGATTTGTGAAGCGATATGAATCATTGATGCGGAAACATTGAAGTAAAGAAGAAATGTGATGAAATAGTTGCAGAGGCAATCAAAGATCTTCAATAAATGCAAATAATATGTAATATTTAATATGACAAATTACTAAAATTGACTTGAAAATTTATCTATTGATAGGTAAGTCCTTCTGCGATAAATGAGTAGCGATGAGAGAAAATTATATTTAAAAAATAATTTCCGACGTTTATGTCAGCTTATTAAAAAAATCAAACGACGTTTTCCTTGTGAGATATTTCGTATTTGTAATGAAGTATTAGTTATTTTCTCGCGTACTGAAGAAAAATATGTATTTAACAGTAGATTTGCTACGACTTAAGAAGAAGAAATAAAGACCAGTAAAACATAGATTGAAAATCAGAATATTGACGTATACAGATAAGTAGGCTTACCCAAATTTTGTGTTGCCAAGGTGGCAGTGTTATTCATTATCAATTGTATCCACGGGCCAAATGTTTTAATTATGATTAGCACTGATATTAAAATCGTGGTTACGTCCACGTATATCAGTGGTCAGTGTTAGGCAATTAGAGATAATATTCCGATATAATATATTTACGCTATTACAATTCGTGAATTGCATTGAAACCATTAGAGGCATACATACTTAAACTAATGTACGAGTATCGTATCGTATTTGTGTCAGAAGATTCAGGCAGAGGTAGGCTACCAGGTCACTCACGTTTTGCCTTGTGTGTCCGTCCCACGATGTGATTTGGAAAACATCTATCGCAATATCCGGCACAGATTTTACACTGCGGGCGGAAAATGAAAAAACTATATCCATCATCACTTTACCCGACCAGGGTTGGAACCCGAGATCTCAGCGTCATAATCTTGTGCCTTGAATTGAGCGGTTTGACCAAGAATAATTAATAAATTGAGAAGGAGACAGAGTTACGTTCGGTATGCTTTCCATGATTTCTTTTCATCGTCTAAATTTAAAACAGACAAGTAGGATTGTTCAGGTATCACAAAAAAAATCTCGTTTATGCATCTTCATCATCAGCCCGTTGTAGTCCACTGCTGGATACAGGCCTCTCCCAAGGTAAGCCACGGTGCCCTGTCGGTTGCTTTATGCATTCAATGGCTGCCGGCCCTCTTGTGCAAATCGCCCTGCCATCTTTCAATATAGGTTTGGAAGAACGAATTTCATATTCTTTATGATGTAACTATCGGTCCATATCAATCCATGAACAAACATTCCATGAATTGCACTTAGCGAATTACAAGTAATTTAACCATGACTTTTGCTTAATGCAATTTTATGGCCATCACAAATATTTTATAAATATTTTGGATAAATTTCATTAATGCAGCTTCCTATATTCCTTTATCCTTTAATAAGCGATAATCTGAATTTGTGTACAAATAAAAATTGATAGTGAAAATACATTCATTTATAATTTGAGTTGTTCAAAATACACGGTCGAATAGGCCTGGCTTTTGCAGTAACAGTGTAAGTGGAACAACCCGCACACGTTGGAACATGTCCAATACCCGGATATTTTTGCAATCTCTTATTGTTATTAGTTTTTTTATGTCCTACATTGGTATTACTGTAATGTGCAGATTTGATATTCTCTGTTTCCTTTGAATATTTTTATTGCGAGTCGAGAGTTTTAAGTATAGAATATGATACTGAATTTCAAAGTCGATTTATATTTTAAGTAAAACTGTGAGATATAACAGTACTTTTTTTGAAATTATTAATATATATAGTAGAACATTACTTCAAAAATTCCCCACGAGATTTTCCATGTGTCACACCTATGTTTTGTTTTTACCATACGAATTATTATATTATGCCATTCGTGTTTGAAATTCGCAAAGGTTATCATAGAAAACTACATTCCTAAATAGCTCGAAAATAAATGAAATTAATGACCATTAATATAAAAACAATATGATAATGACCATTTAAATTGTATACAATTAATTTCTACGACCATTAAAGTAATTCACAGTGTCTGCAACACAAATATATACAATATACATGCTATTAAATAATTTTAGGAAGTAAAATAACTTCTATCAAGCCAAAACGCCTGTTAAAATTTAATTTCCATTACTCTCCTCGCACAGAGATTTATACAACCAAGTTATAACAGGAACGCAATGTACGTGAAAATGTTAACTACACAAAACTCAGAATCCACTAGTCAGCTTCAAGCGCAAACTAAATCCAGTTAATGCATTTGCTATTATACACGACGGTGGACTTGCATAAATATTGTTTCACTAGATAGCAAACTGTTTTCCATCTGAACCGATGCTGGCGCTGTGTCGTGTGGTGGCTATACATCGTGTGAGGACACCGGGGCACGCTGGGGTACTGTGTTGTGTGTGTTTGTAGTTGGAGAAGGCTGAAGTAATTAGTAAGTTGGAGCATTAACAGACCACGGAGTATATACTACGTGTTGAACAAGCATTCTTGTTTTGCTCGGACGTCGTTTAAATTAATCAGTGTCAATATGTACTATATTAAATTATATGTATGTAATATTATGAAACTAGTAACTCTGGATTTTATACCAGTATAAGTTTACTATTCAATGAAATCTGATATTTCTCGTTTTGTATGTCATACGCCGTAATTTTAACTGACATATTATAACGACTACTTGCACATATCATGTTTACGTGAGATTTAGCAGAGCATATTTTTGAACATCAAATGGTTCATTCAAAGTAAATGCACTGAGGCAAACGCTTTTATCACGATTTTATTTCCTCATAAATATTAAGAACAAGCTATTTCCTAAATTCAACCCCAGGTCTTTAATTTGTGGTTTCTGATTTTTTTTAAAATTGATGAACCACCCTCTATCGTATTCTCGATTGTAGAGTAGGCCCATGCCCTGCAGTGGGACGTATATGGGCTGATAGATAGACTATATAGTATAAAACAAAGTCGCTTTCTGTCTGTCTTTATGTATGCTTAGATATTTAAAACTACAAAGCAGATTTGATGAGTTTTTTTTAATAGATACAGTAATTCAGAGGAAAGTTAAAATAAATAAATAAGTACACATAACAGTCACATTCATAATCCTGACCCCACACTCAGATCGAGTATTGTATCGTAAGTATCAGGAGCTACGATAGACCTATCGGTCACACACACTCCCAGCCCCGAAACAAATAGCTGTGAACCAATATTTGCTTCGGTGTGGGGATCGAACCCGGAACCCGGCGGATTCTCGTTTCACAGTGAGGGTACTATCAACTGCGCCACGGTTTGTATGTCCCAGTTAGTAAAAAAAATACATGTATCTGGTATGAAGTGAAATAAAAAAACATCTGCACCTGTAAGCTGGGATGGGCCGCTAGTTATTTTATATAGTACATTTGAATTCATCTTAATGGTCATAAATCTTATCATTTTCTTTCTTTTATAGGTATTTTAAACCCTACCTAGTGGCTGATAAATATGTACCACAAATGCCAACAGGTCTCAGAAACTTTGGTAGTAACTAGTCTCATCTAGGTTGGTTGATTAGGAGGGAGCCAATGTTCTACACCTAACTACAGTGTGAACAATCCACTACATCCTTTGGGAAGCAAACTTTGGTCCGACGAACTCAAATTATGTTGAACAATATGTAGATACTGTGGAATAGGTTGTTTTTAAACCTCGGGGTATCTAAGAAAATATAGGTTTTATTTATTCTTAATATTAAAAAACGTAATTTACCAGTAAACAAATAAAAATGGAAACAAAAATATAAAAAAAAATACAATGGTGGCTTTATCACTCGACGCGATCTCTTCCAGGCAACCTACAATGTACGGGATGCAAAATATGGAGGTGTAATGTATAATGCAAAAGATAGATGTTTATGGGTGCCAGTGATTACTTACCATCAGGTGCCCCGTTTGCAATACAATAAAAAATATGACTAAGTTTTTTAACCACTTCTAAGATACTTGTTATTGGGGCCAAATTCAGTGACTTGTACCTTGAGAATAATTCTCACAGAAGAAATTATGTGTTGTTTCTTTACCTTTGACTTCTTTATATCTTGATGTTTTAAGGTAAAAACTTCTGAGGCCCTTTTTACCTAATTCTTTGGTGATGGCACTTGTGCACAGTATAAATCAAGATACTTTAAATCAAGGATCACAACCCATACAGCTACCAATGTACGACTACCAATAAGGTAGTTTATTAAAACAGTCCGTAAGAGACTCATTAATCTTCGGTGACCAATTAAGAACAAATCCCGTTGATCTCGCCAACATTGGCAACATCTTGTGTATATTAATATGATATTCTCAATGAAAGTAGAGAATGGAGACTGCCCCGACCTCACACCCACCTCTGTTACTCCTGTAAGCCAAGATCAACAGTGGCACGTATTGTAATGACACCGAGCATTGAAGCTCAACGAGTCTACGGAAATGTCTACTCGTAACTTGTACGTACGTACGTACGTACGTAACGTAACGTACGTACGTAACCCGCAACGAAATCAATCAGAAAGTTAAATACATAGGAAGAGTTGGAAATAAAGTAGAGAATACAAAATATGTTTACAGAAGAGCACAGGAAAAGTTAATACCAATAGGAGCTACAATAGTGTGGTCATAGCTTATCAATATCCACACGCATGATTTTTGATTTATCTGCCATAAGCTATGCAGATAAAAGAATTAAAACTATATTAAATGTACAATAGCGTATGTTTATACGTAATTCTATGTTATAATCAAGGATTTCAATGATAATACACGTAACAAAAATTATCAAACTGATTTTCAACGATCATACATGTCACTGTCCCATTTGGTATTTTATTACGATAAATGGCGAGTTGATGCCATTCGCATTATGGTAACCGATACGACCGCCCATAGGCACTAGCAGAACCAAACCACCATAAATTAAAAAGCAATGCTTTGCATTCCACTACGCTCGCCATCGTGAGACATGAGATGTTAAGTCTCATTATGTCCAGTAGTTACTCTTGGTACAATGTCCTTTAAACCGGAACACAACAGCGCGTTTACAAATAGACATTACGGTGGTACCTACCCAGGTGGTCTCATACAAATGAGAGACCTAGCACCAGTTGTTCACCATTTCTAGGCTATATACCCGACTTCGTCTTAATCGATCCTATTTAATATATTTTTAAGAAACCTTTACCATCAAAAACATCCTGTAACAAAATTCCATGTCTCGCAGCTCAGATTTTCTACCGGAAAAAGTTGTGAGATCCATGTAATACCAAGTCGATGAATTTATTTAGTCCTCGCCTAAGGGACCTTCTGTATAAAGTTATTACGTAAGTTAATATTATATCAACATTAAAAATTCTTTACGTTGTAAATAAATATATCGACTTAGCCAGCAGCATTATGTATAAATTGTACGTCTTTTTGTAGAGTCCTACTTTTTTCCTTTTCGGTACGTTTTACTTCTAGAATATCACTAACGATTTTTCTTAAAGCCTCTGTCTTATGTTTTTTTCCTATTTTTGTAGGTATCAATTTATCACAAATATAGCGGATTTTTTAGTCTATTTATTTGCAAGTTTTTCTTCGTCATGTTTTTCTAGAGGAATGTTGTACAGTTTCAAGGGCTGAATACAACCTTTCCCTCTCTATACCCCCTCCCGTTATGCCTCATATATATAGATACCTATCTACAGCTATTATTCCATTATATACGGGTACAATGATTCCTTAACTGCAAATGTAACTTTGTAATCCTATACTTTTATATGGGATTACAAAATTATTCACGCAGTTGGTCTATCTAGAAAACTAGACAGAAATTATGAAATGTTAAAATTTTCCCTTACTTTAGACACTAAACACTAATTATATTCTAAATTTGAAGGTTCTATGTCTGCTAGAAGTGCCTTAGACTTTTGATGATCGGTCAGTCAGTCAGTGAGTGACAAAATTAAGAAAGTTTGACAAGTTACAATTCTTAAACTACTAGTTCAAAACCGTGTTTACACAATGCCTGCTTAGTAACTGAAAATTCAGGCTTCTTGCTTTAACCACAACGAAGTTATAGGGGGTTGAAAATGGTCTGAATTGCTTCGAGAAAAGGATGGTACGACTGTGCCGCTTTTTAGCTCGACTTGTAGGGGGCACTGCCGTGCCCCCAGATTATGTGTGTAGTATCAGCTGTTAGCTTCCTCGGCTTCTTCTGTTCTAGTAGTCTTATAATTGACGATATTACTGATAGCCCGACTTGCAAGGATGGTTTTATAGAACGCATCGAATTTACCATGATTTGCAGTGTAGCCATTATACTGTCAAAATAGTTATCTATCTTAACCACTATACTAAGACTGAGCAAAAGTATTTTCATTCTAAACAGAAACGTGAAAATAGTTTTGAAATCCGAATAAACTAACAGAAGGGGAAATATTGGACTGTATGATATTATCATATAATACACATCATGAGGAAATAGTGATTAAAATGAGTAGGTAATTAAAATATTAGGTGCGATTAGTACCTAACAGATAAAATTGATTTCTGAGATCTATTAACGAATAGAATTTGTACACATCTAGGGGACTATATTGATCAATACATTTATTCTATTTATTTATTTATTTATTTAATGCTTCATATACATAAACTGTATAAAGGCGGACTTAATGCCTGAGGCATTCTCTGCCAGTCAACCTTTAGGTGGTGCAGAGAGAGAGCACATTTATCTATTATAGATAAAAATAATATTACAAACAAAAGTTGTATTTTTAAGTAGTTTGAAAAATACCAAAAATATGTGTATATTTAATAGGTTCTGACTACCTCACAAAACTATCTATGCCGTTCGCTTGATGTTAAGCGATACGACTGCTCACGAACCAAAGCAAAACTAAACATAACCTTGAATTACAAAGCAATGCTTGGCATTCCGCTGCGCTCGCCATCCTGAAACATATGATGTTAAGTCTCAATATGTCCAGTAGTTACTCTGGCTACAATGTCCTTCACACCGAAACACAACAGCGCATTTAAACTGCTGTTTGGCGGGAGAAATAGGCATTGCTCTTACATATGAGAGACCCACCACCAGTTACCTATAGTCAGTTGGCGTAATTAAGCCCCCTTCCCTACGCCTCGTTTCAAAATTGAATGTAGGTATATAGACAGAATCCAGAACGCGGCAGACTATCATAATATTTACCATTCAAATCTCTTACAAACCTAAGCTTTAGAAAAACAACGTCCATAAAACCGCTTGTAAATTTCCTACAATAGTAAAATTCTCCAGGCAAACGTAGCTAAAGTGGACGGCGTATACGTCAATAGTTTCGACCAGCTCGCCGTTCATGTAGATTGTACGGAGCAGACATCAAGTCCCGAATTTGCATTCCAAATGCAGCAATTGACGTACTAGAGTAGTGACGATACGGCGACGCTCACACCGAACTATATTTGTATATTTGGACTTTGGGAGGAATTTATTTACTTGCCGGGAATTCACGGGGTTCTCATCATGTTCTTAATAGCTAGTATATTCAACTTTGTTCTTTGTTACTAGTGGGTGTTTTATTATTGAAAATATTTGTTACGTGCAACACAGTAATGTGTCAATTTTTTATATTCAAACTAGCGGTCCTGCCCGGCTTCCCGCTGGTGCAGATAGATTTGAGTCCACTTTAGAAACATAGGAACTATTTCGCGTGATAATTAATTTATTGAAACTCTGCCTACCCATTCCTTTGTGTTTGAAAGAGAAAGGAATATGTTGGAATTTCTTGCATATTCCAGGGGAACACTAAATTTTATTTATTTATTTATTTTATTTTTAAGTATTTGGGAAACATACAGAACAATAAAACTTATGAGCAATACACAGCAAGTAGCAAATGATCCAGTGAAGCTTTATCGGGATAAAAAGCAGCCAATATGTTAATCCAGCTAGCTCCATGCCAAACTTCATCAAAATTGGTCCAGCGTAATATTAGTAGGATTAACAAATCGCCTTGCCACTAACTAGGGTTGCTTCTGAATAATATTATTTAATTTGCGAGTGAAATAAACGTAAAAGAAAATATCCATATTTTTAAATATTGCACAGCAATACTTAGCGATCGTCATCCTAAGATATTTCTATTAATTTCGGTATTTTTCCTTTCCTAGTCACACACATAGACACAATTTATTTTAATTACCAATTAGCACTGTCATCAATGCCAGATAGTTCAACTTAGCAACGGAAAGCGTGTAAAAGTCAAATTCTCAAGTCATGAAGAAACCCGCACAAAAAATTACACTGTTGTATGCTGGGTGATTGTAAAACTTTTAATAATAGTCAGTCTCGCATCGGTTGTTTTAATGTTAACACGCAGTTCCGCGTACTTACGATATCCACTAACTGTAATATCAAAAACTATACCTCTACTCATTTATACAACAAAATACAACATCAATGATGTGACTACTACAAGTTATATAAAGCATACAATCACCCAAACAATCCTCGTAACTCAATTACGCTGCGGTGGAACAACATCCATCTTATCCGACGTAACAAGCAACGCTCTATAAATTTCTATTCCTTACAATAGTTACACAGATTGCACCTGGGAGCTTAGCGAAGTCTTAGTCTAAACTTGGACGGGATAAACCCGCCCGTCGGGCAAGAAACGGCAAATTGAGTTACAAGTTGCTTACTTACAGGTCATTTTTCATCTGTTTCAGTAAAATTTGAAGGAGCAATACTTCATATACGATGTGATTAAATTGAAACCATAATAAGTATTTTGAATGAGATGTTTAGCTATAGGAACTTCAGTCCTGAATATAGGCTTCACCCAAGGATCTCCACATCGACCTGTTGGAAACGGCCTGCCTCCAGTGACTTCTGGCAATCTTAACGAGGTCGTCCGTCTGCCATGTAGGCGTTACACTTTCACCCAATTATGTCACCCTAATTAAAACAGAATATGCACAAGCTGAATTGGAAACATATTATACCATTTTTTGATAAGACGGGCTTTCAAGCATCGCTTACGATGGTCGCTATTAAGACGGATATCAATATTGTACTTATGGCTTTTAGCTCTCCTGCCACACAACACTCCGAGCAAACGAAATGCAACAGCAAAGCTGGCACTTCACAAATCTAATTATTCCTACAAACATTGCATTTGACAGCCTCCGTGGCGTAGTCGGTTAGACGCCGCCTGTGAAACGAGAGGCCGCGGGTTCGATCCCCGCACCGAGAGAAATGTTTGTGCGATCCACAAATAGTTCTTTCGGGTCTGGTTGTTTGTGAGACCAAAAAGTCTCGCGTAGTTTCTGATACCCATGACACAAGACTCGATCTTAGTGTGGGGTCAGGACTATGTATGTGACTGTTGGGTGTTATTTATTTAAATTTTATTGTGTCGATAAGACCTGTTTACTTTTTAGCAATACAAACATTTTAATAGGAACCAACGTAAAAAGATTATGTTTATATCCTTAAATATAAAGTTACAGTAATTTGTGTTTAACGAGAAAATATTTATTGGCATAAGGAAATAATGTATACCTTAAGAAAGATGATACGACCGTAAAAGCCCTTTATAATAAATGTGTTTGCTATAAAGAAACGTTTTTGTGTAATCCAAGTAAGCGAACAAATACATTTTACATGTTTAAAGGCACGCTTAATGCCATAATAAACACTCGTAATAGTCAAATAGGCCCATCCTCCCGAAGTCACAGGACTACTATCGTAGATATCAGGAAATTACGAGAGAAATATTTTTAACTTCTAACTTACTAAATTATAGCCCGATTAACAGCCGTTCTCTATAATCTATCTATCTTTAACAAAAAAAAAAACATTAGATATTTAAATGCATTTTATGTTGCGATAAACAAAATAGAGGCATAAATACGGCTTTATATAGCTGGGTAAGATAACTAGATATGTGTACCTTTGTTTATTGAACCCTAGAATTGTACCGACATAGTAATGGTACCTATTTTAGTCTATAGTTTAAGATAGACAGGATATTGAGAACAGCTGTAAGTGAAGCCGTGTTGAACAGATTGTAAGTAAATATCGGACTACAACTAGACCCCTTATGAAACAATATCAGACCGCTAGTTACAAATAAATAAATCAACTGACATAATTTATTTAATACTAGCTGTACCCGCGACTTCGTCCGCGTTTTAACAAAATAGTTAATAAGTTTATTTAGTTTTTTTTTATTTTTATTTTCATTTATTTTCAGTTTTTTGTATTAGCTTTATTGGAAAATTTCTTTATATTTATTTTTTATTTATTTATTTATTCATTCTTTACTGCACACAAAAAATGACAAAGTATACAATATTTTACATATAAAATTAAAGAGTACAGTTGGCGGTCTTATCGCCCTAGGCGATTTCTTACAGACAACCTTTGGATGGATATAAGAAAAGGATTTATATACAATATTTTGTAATTGTGATATTGATTCGTTGGTGGGAGAGGTGGTGGGAGGCACCCGACGTGAAGGCCCAGTGGTGGCATGCGCGTGAGCTGCGCGCGGGCATTGCAACATTACTTTATTTTCCTAAAATAAAAGAAATTTTCTAAAATAAATGTAGCCAAGTTACTCCTTATTATATCAGCTACCTGACAGTAAAAGTCCCGTCAAAATCGGACCAGCCATTTCAGAGATTAGCCGGAACAAATAGACAGACAGACAGACAGACGGACAAAAAAATATCTAAGATCATTTTCGTTATAGGTATCGTGTATATAACGATATGTAGTTGGACATTTTTTTTTTAATTTTCACTTTTGAAACAGACACTTCAATTTTATTTATATGTATAGATGTATAGATTAAACAGACATATACAAAATAAACTCCGATACCCCTTTTACCCAAATTTAAATACGAAACCCTAAAGTTTCGGAAGGTCAGGGAACAATGCGAAGTTCCCGTAACGCTTTTTGATACACCCCCGTTGAATACTTTGGGAGAAATTTTGCTAATTTATTTCAATTTACTCTCTTTCATGTCCCATTATCGCTCTCAATTATCAACGTAAACAAAGGCCCCTTTAATTATAAGCGTTATTTACTCAGATAATCTCTTGCAATATTTCATTAGATTGATTCAATTTGGTTATGAAGTCCCGATGTTTTTGTTAAGTTGTAGAGGATGAGCCTCGACTTATTTTGTCCTCGGCAAGGAGAAGGCGTGACTTAAATAATAAATTAATGAAAGAATCATTTACACTGTCCTTATCCTTGTTGTCTAAAAAATATTTCGATGAGTACCTGCGACTTCGTACTTAAAAACGTTTTTCCATTTTCTTATCAATGCGACTACACTGCATTTCTTGGTAAATATGTATTGTATCAGCCCATATACGTCCCACTGCAGGGCACGGGCCTATTCTACAATCGAAAGTACGATTGACCTCGCTGGCCTAGTGCGGGTTGGCGGACTTACATACCATAGAAATTCTTATGAATCGCTATGGTATGCAGGTTTCCTCACGATGTTTTCCTTCACCGTTTTAGTGCGTGGTGATTGACTGTCAATACACACATGATTCCGAAAAGTCAGGTGTGCCCTGGGATTTGAACCCGCGACCACCGTGAACATGTTGGCAGCCTCGTCTAGTCTGTTTACCAACAGTCCACCACGCACTTGGTAAATATAATGTCCTCAAAACTTACTTGATATACTGAGACCTAATATATTATGTTTCAGGTTGGCGAGCGCAGCGGAATGCCAATAAATGCTTTGTAATTCATGTTTTTTGATTTTGCTCTTGTCCAAGAGTGGTCGTGTCGTTTACCATAGGGCGTATAGCATGCTTGTCTCACCATTCAACACAAGAGAAAAATGTGAGCATATAGAATTTCGCAACAATTATATGCCACTATATGAAAAAATTAAAGCGGTCATATTAATTTGAAGGTAGATGAAAAAAAAAAACAAATTAATCTAGGTGGATAATTTATAGTAAACAATGGAATATATCTAAGCGGTCTAGTTGATATGCAGCTCACGAATCTCTGGTTGTTTTAACTAAAGCTTAAAACCGAGGGCGACCCGCTTTAATCGCTAGCCACAGGACTGAAGACGGTGAAAAAAATATCAACAAATTTTGCACTACCAAATTATGGAATGTGAAGTATACGCAGTTTACTGATATGTTTGGAAGATTTCTAAGCTACACTAACCTGCATAGCTTAGAAATATTCCAAAAATTGCAAGGAAATGTATTATATTCTTACTTAGTACAGTTTGAATAGTACAGGTGGAATTAATACCTAATGGCAATCTCCCAGACGACGTTATGGTTGTGCAAAGAAAGGTGTACAATTATAATTATATGGTAAAAAAAGAACAAAACAAACAGCATAATAAAACACACCGATGATAGCGCATAACACACATATATACTTACATATTTATACGAATATTACATGTGCTACATACATAATATTGTTTACATAAATAAATTAAAAGGTTGGCAGGTAAGCATAATGTGTATTGTCTGCCAACTTGTGTTAGATGAGCGCGGGGGATTAAAAGGGAATTCAAGTTCCTGTATCATTCCAGCTCCGTGATTTATATTGAAAGTGGGACTCTAATCTCTCTCTGTCTCTCTTTTTGTAGTTGAAGCAAGCCCTCTGCTGAATATACTCATCAATGGATCACCACATAGACCTCTTGGAAACGACCAATATCTAATATTTCCAATAAATTATTTATGCTATAACACGTCTTTCCAAGTCAATATTTATAGATAAAACACATAGCGCAAACCAAGCAAAAAGTCTGAACACCCGCAAATAAATACATTACCTTCGAGACGTGACGTACCGAAAAAACCGAAGGGTTGCCAAATTCGACGTAATTCAATAAGAAAGGGCCCGCCACACTCCCTGAGGGCACGATAGCCCTACAGCAATAGCCGGCAAATTGATGAGATTTATAGTCGAGATTCCCCAAAAGTTAGCCGAAGGGAAATTAAGTTGGGTAAACTTTGGACTTGTTCTGATGCCCTACCCTTATCGTTTCACAGTTAACGTGAAAGGACCGTGATTTTTTTTATGTTTGATATTTTTCTGACGTCTCAATGGGGTCTGCGTTTTATGATTCTGTGTATTGATGGATATGTTTGGTAGTTTTAAGCTCTTAGATTTGCTCTGATCAAGGTTCCGTACAAAGACAGAGAAATCAATTAAAGGCTCCTGTGACACAAAAATTCATGTGTACACTTCCTGCTTCAAAAACAGCTTATGACCCAATACAACACGCAAATATTTGGCGTTTCAAAAAGTAATGTTCCATCCTGTTAATGCAAGCAGGGTTTGATACCAAAACCCGAGACGAATGAAATATTATTATGTTTGATACCAAAACTAACCGAGTGGTGAACAAACTCAATTAGCATTGTATCGGCCATCCTCGTGAAGAAATTAATTAACAAATGAATGTAAAAACAATCATGCAACGCTAATAGAAACAAGGATCAGAGATGGTAGAGTACGATATTTTCTTTTAGTTCCTTTACATATAGTCAGCAAAATATCACTGGTAATAAACTTAAATAATAAATACGACATAATAATTTCATCTTACCTACATCATAAAAAGTTCTGTCCCATCATTACGACGGTTACAACAGCAATCAACATTATGCCTCCGTCAGGCAAAAACTCACAAAGCTGCAACTTTCCATAGAAACCATCTTTTTGCGCTCGTAAATTCACAGTTTAAAACAAACCCTCCGTGCGGCACAATTATTCACAGAAGGAATTCATACCGGCGGGCCGGTATCGACGCTGTCCCGACGCGGAGATATCTCATTTATTTTGCTTATCATTGCCCCGGGAACGAGTATCGTCAACACGACAGCCATTTCTTTGGGTACGGCCTCGAAGATGGCGTTTGTAAGATTTAGATACTGTCCCGCCCGCCACTGCAACTCATGTAAGACTGGATAAACAGTTGCACGCATTTTAATGACACCGAGGATTGAAGCTCCTCGAGTCTCCTAGAAAGTCTAACTTGTCTTTAACCCGCAACGAAATCAATCAGAAAGTTAAATTAATAAGAGGAGTTGGAAATAAAATATTTTCGACTTCCCTCCGTGACGAAGCGAGTGACGAAAAAGACTCACGAAAGACTGTTAGATTTGACTGCGTTTTTAAGGTTAGCGAGCTGGCTATCATAATTTTAATTTGGCAACTTTTTCACTATTGGGTGTGCAAACATCCCTTAAACATCCATTGAACCGGTTCACCACTATTAGTACTAATTACTGATCAAGCAGAAGAGTTCTCAAATAGAGGACTCGTAATAGAAAGCGACCGACTTGAAGGATATACATTCATAAGGCGGATATATAATAATAAAATAAGTTGCTTAAAGTCGTTGTATGCAGGCTTTTTCTAACATGTCGCTTTGTAAGTCCTCAAGGAGGGGATCTACGTTTAGCATTGGGCTTCAAGGTAAAATGAAAAGAAGACAAAGATTTAGAGACTTTAATATATACACATCTAGTCATGTCTGCGTCTTATTTCGTACACTATCAAACGAAGATGTTACAAGTTACAAAATTGTATTTATTTCCATTGAGATTTTATACTAGAGGAGGCGTTGCAAACAACATTTTTGTAAGAAAGTGAAAGGTACCGTCCCGCTCCTTCTGTTTCTGTCTCTGTCACGCCTACGCAGTACATTATCTTGGCTCTCGCTTCACTGAGTTATCATGTGCTCGCACAATACACAGAATTTTTGTTCCCGATGTAGTATATTACCTCAATGTGTTTTTTTTTTTCTTTCATATACCGCATGATAATTTATATTCTTAACATCAAGTGTCTGTGTAAAATCTATTTTAACTCAGTCCTCATCAAGTGAACTTACCGGTTGGTTAAGTATTATCCATCCAACTATAACTAAGCTCAGCTTGATTTTAGTTGTAATAATCCTTACTAATATTATAAAGGTGAAAGTTTGTATGTATGTATGTATGTATGGATGTTTGTTACTCTTTCATGAAAAAACGGCTCAACAGATTTTGATGAAATTTGGTATAGTGATAGCTGACACCCTGGATTAACACATAGGCTACTTTTTATCCCGAAAAATGTAGTGTTCCCGTGGGATGAGTCAGGAAACCAAATATACATATTTTCTACTCTTTCAAATTCAAATTGTTGGCACGGGATGTCCTCTCCTACGGAAGGGAAATATAGTCGACGGCACGCGGGAAATATAGTTAGTAGACACGCGAAATAATATTATGTTCTTGATGTGGATTGGACTCAAAAACTATCTGCACCCGGGCGAAGCCGGGCCCGACAGCTAGTGAGCTATAAAGTTTTCAACGTTTTGGCTCTGACCCAAAGATTTACTTTAATCGTGACTGAAATAATCAGATTCTGTGAACGTACACAGAAAGCTTAAAAGCTTAGAGAATAAGCCAATTATTACTATTGTTTCTGAATACTGTAGTTCTAAGTTTATGTAAACTCACGCGTTTTTCTCAGAAGATGTAGACAGTGGAGCTTTAGTCTTGTTTCAATGTGTAACATTCGCGTAAATCTAAGAAACCATTGTGTATTCTGTCCCACGATATGATATTCCTATAATCCTGGGTCATTCCGCCGTAGTGTGAAGAGGCATCTTAGGAGGCCGGCATAATTGTTTCCATTGGCATGGGACTGCCATTTGATGCCAATGGATACTCTGCCTGGGCGGCATTTGCGCTTACCATTAGGTGCAATGTGGCCAATATGCCGGGCAAGAGTAAAAAAAAAAAAATGGCGCGAACCTATCACTATATAGGGCACAAATTCAGGTCCTAAGTAATCTTTGTGGTTTTTTTTTACTTCAGGAATGTTTTTTCCGATGGTTCAAGAGTTAAACTTGTCAGAGTAAACCAGTCATGTTTCGGGCCCATAATGTATATACGTTTAGAATCAGGTCGAAATAATGCTATCCATCCAGCAATGTATGTATTTTTTTATTCAATTGATTACCCTATAAGGTGAACCAAACATCCGATGCCCTATTATGACTTTGTTGTGCCAGCATTTAAAAGTCCAAACGTAATCAAAAGCAAGTAAACCTAAATACATATTCACGTTCAGTAATTTAAACCCCGCCTCTGACTTTTTGGAGTCATGTGGATATTTATAGTCAATTAAAACGCACTACAACAGTGAAGGAAAACATTGTGAGAAAACCTGCATAACAGAGATTTGTGAGAAAATCTGTTATGTGAATCAAGCGCAGATCCACCATAGTGGGCACGATGGGCATGCCCACAACCCTAACGGACTTATGACGTCACACTTCCACTATATATTGAGATCGATAGACTGATAATATTATATCGAGTGCCATCATATCATCGATATAATAAAATAGCAGAGTTAAATCTTTATTGCGTGTAACGAGCTGAATGAGCAAAATCATACGCAGATTGTAACTTCGTTGATTTTCGGGTTGCCATGCCCACAACCTTTTTTGAAGGCTGAATCCGCTCTTGATGTGAATATTCCGCCAACCGCTTTACCGTCAGATTGTGGAATTGTTTGCCGCCTCATGTGTTCCCTCCTTCCTATAATCCTGGGTCCTTCCGCCGTAGTGTGAAGAGGCATCTTAGCAGGCCGGCATAATTGTATCTATTCGCATGGGACTGCCGTCTGATGCCAATGGATGCTCTGCCTGGGCGGCATTTGCGCTCACCATCAGGTGCAATGTGGCCACAATGCCGGGTCAGAATAAAAAAATAAAAAGAAAGTTGCGTATTAGGATTACTACTGAATGGACTCCACAAAACTTGAAAAAGCCACGTGGCAAACCACGCAGACATGCTAGGTGGAGAGATAACTTAGACCATTTCTATAACAACAGTAAGAATAAAGCCTTGAATAAGGAGGGCTGGAAGAAAAACAAGGAAGCCTTCCCAGCAGTGGGATAGAATAGACTGAAAAAAAAACAGCATTAAATATCATTTTTCCTGGCCCGAGCCACACCCGCTGTTCTCTACCCGAGTGGCGACGGCGAGATGCAATGAAAAATAAAAGGTACACAATACAAAATGAACAAGAGTCGTCGTGTTGACACTGTCATTTGTTGCGACGTGATTTTGCGCTGTCATGTCGCAGCAAAATCTTATCTGCCAGATCTGAGTCTACCTGACATCTAGCATGACTACAATATTCATAATAAATGGACCTCCTGAAATGCTTGAATAAAACGTGGAGAATTTTATTTTGGGTTCTTTACTTTTTGGTGTAAATAAAGATGTAATATAATATTACAAAAATCAATTATTCAATAGTAAATCTAATCGCTACTAAAAAGCTAAACTCTTTGTTTGTTGCAACGCACTGGAATTAATCGTCAGATTTCAAAATAAAATTTCTATCTGATAATCTTATTATTAAGGAACGTTTCAAGCTTGTAACATTACACTACGATTATTAGGAGCCGATTAGTACGGTCTAAGGAAAGGTAGGGTTTTATGAAAAATCTGTCTGTGATATAAAACTAAGTTTACGCATTTTATCCTCTTTCACGGGACATGCCTCCCTGTGATCACGAAGACTGTAAATTATTTGAAATGTCAGGTAGTAAAAATTAAATCAAAACCGCACTTAAATCTGTAAACTTAGTTTTACTACAATATGTAAGATCCTCGTAAAAACCTGCAATATTTTTTGATCCCATTTTTTTTTAATTTAGCTATGAGGGGGGGGGGGGATATAGTTGCTGCACTGCGTAAGTGCAAATACCGTCCAGACAGATTATCGAATGGTATCAGATGATGGTCCCATTCCATTCAATACAATTATGCCGGCCTGCTGAGATGCTTCTTCACACCATAAGGAAATAATCCAGGATTATAACAAATATATACAAAGCCGCGGTGTGAAGAGGCACCTTAGCAAGCCGGCATAATTGTTTCCATTAGCATGGGACTACCGTCCGATGCCAATGGATACTCTGCCTGGGCGGCATTGGCACTTTCCATCAGGTGCAATGCCGCCACTATGCCAGGCCAGTATAAAAAAAAAAATAGAGAACATGTGTGATGGCCATCTATTCCATAAATTAACGTTACGGCACAAAAAAGAATTGGCGAACAGCAAGAGAGCAAAGAGAACAAACACTAGAATGTCATCCGTTTATCGGATATGACAGAATGAAAATCAGTTTTTTTCCACGAAATAAACACACCTAGCAATCTAATCACTCGTAAAAAAATATTTGCTATAATTTAAAACTTCTTCCAAAAAAATTTTTTAATCATGTTAGTAAAACACTAATGGTACTTTTAAAATGCATTTTCAATAACTACCAACAAATTAAGTTAGAAAATGAAGTTTGTCGGTAGACAGTGAACGACCTTTTAATAATACGCTCCTGTATAGCTGAATGATTTAAACCTTTATTACTGTATTAACAAAGCTTTTACAGGTGAAATTAAATTAGCAAAATAAAATTAAGCCAGAATGGTAGAGAATGAATTTTGTAAATTACGGTCTTAAGACGGTTGAAGAAAACTGAAAATATAATATATTTATATTATAAAAGCAGTCTGATTTATTTTCGTATATAAACGCAATGAAAGTAAGTTTAGACATATTACGGGATTGTTTTTCTTACTTAATGCCAGAGGGCGCCTTGAATTGATTGAGTGACGTCTCTATCTTAGTACGAGTATGTAAAATGTACTCTGTGAGTCTGATAACCTGCTTCAGTGGCGCAGTTACGTTACGGTAAGATTACTAAGCTGAAGTCCTGGGTTCGAATCCCTGGTCGAGCACAGTGATGCAGATTTTTCTATGCATTACTAGCTCAAAGCAAAAATCAAATATCGTTACTTTAGTTTTGTAAATTTTTGGCCACCCCGTATAGATATTTACCGATTAGCTGAATTTCTGGTCCTGGTATTGGACCAGACGCGGCTGCCAACGTGTTTATGGTGGTCCCGAGCTCAAATTCCAGAACACATCTCTGACTTTTCGGAGTCATGCATTTATTGATAGTCAATCATCACGCACTTTATCGGCTAAGAAAACATCGTGAAGGAACCTGCATATCATAGTGATTTGTATAAATTTCTTTGTTACGTAAAGTCCGCCAGCCAGCTATTAGGCCACCGTGGTGGACTGTGCGACCTAACCACTCTCCATCGTACTCTCGATTTCTGAGGAGGTCCGTACCCTGCAGTGGGTTGTACATGAGCTGATACAGAACTTCATCAAACAATTTAAATTTATAAACCCAAACGTAAATTTTCGATATAAACGTAATTATTATATTCCACTGTTGCTATGAAAAAAAAAGGACTGAGGAATGTCTTTATTCGCCAAAGCGTATTGCATATTGAACTTTATTAAATAATAAAGATGGATGTCAGCCAGACAGCGGGATCGTTAAATTATAGGCTGATTGAAAACGTCTGCACAGTTACACGACAACTGTGAAACGGGAGGCAGCGGGTTCGATCTTCGCAACGAGACAAATGTTTGTGAAACCCACAGGTATTTGTTTTGGCTCAGGCTGTTTGTGAGATGAAAAAATCTCTCGAGTTCTTGATATTCACGACATAAAATTTGATGTTACTGTGGGGTTAGAACTACGTAGGCGACAGTTAGTTGTATTTTTTTATTTAATCTGCAACACAGATTAAGCCATGAACCCACTGCTTGCTACTACAGGTATGAACCGATAATCTCCTTTTTTAAAGTATGTATATTTATATAAATTTTCACCGTAGAAATCGAGTCTCGGCTTATCAGCAAGACCAAACTATTATGATTTAATTTCACACCAATCCAACTGTATCACTGTTTAGTGTTTAACAATTTAAAATTCAATTTAAGATGTCAATAGACAAGGATCAGCTGACCGATACACTATTGCGTTTTTAATTCCATTAGTTTTGGTTTGATAAGCGATGCTTTAATTATCTTTTTCCTCATAAAAGTGCCGATGGCAGCTAATCATAAAGTCCAAACAGAAAGTATTTCATCTTTTCCTTATGCTGATCTATTTTCCTGTTTTTTTACTTTCAAAATTATTTGGACTATCTAAATGCATCTAGTAATATATTTTTCCTTTACAAAATAGCCTGACGGATTTCCTTGTCGATTTATTTGCATTTTTATAAGATTGTAGAAAGATGACAGAAAAACTTAATAATGTGCTATCGACATTAAAATTGTAAAACTCATAAATATATTCGGGACACTTTAAATATATTTAGTTTACACAATAAGGTTTCGAATAATTTGTATATAGTATTATGTTAAATTTGGCGATATTAAAACATTCCAATTGGTCGTGTGCGTGGCTTCCCAAATCCCACGTTTACGAAATATTAGTGATTCCATATTTCATTTTATTTAAATGTGATCATGCAATCTATAATCTAAGTGTAGCTTTAATATCTGTCTGTAATGAAACTGATGACACATTTCTATCGTGTAGTGTATCTTAAATACTGTATAATTATATTTTAATTTACAAGAAAACAACGTACCTAATGGCTTCTGTAATTTCTACTCGAATTTTATAAATGTAACTGACCTATAAATGATTCGACTACAGCTACTTTGTATTTATTTATTGTTTTAAATGCCTGCTTTGTATCTTTTATGAAAGAGGTTCAGGTGTGTACTTTAATCTGAAAGGGAGCACACCTAACCTTTTTTGGTCAAGAAATATTTGTCAAATTAAATCAAGTGGGCGGGAAAGGGAAAGGAGTGTCCAAATCCGAAACTATAAGGAAATACCCACAACATTATCGAGTGGTGATATAATACAGCATCTGTTTTTTTTTTTCAACTCACTACTACTTCTTCTCACTAGAAATGTTTATTTATTAAAAAACTAATTATACATAATATATTCTAGTTTTAAATTCGGCTGGTGACTCTATTCAATATTCTTCGCTATTCCTCATAATTTCGGATTTAGCCATCCAACCTCACTTGAAAAATTAATCCCGTATACAATCTCTAATAAATTAAACAAACATTAAACAAAAAGTTTAATACACATCGCATACAATACCTCAAAGGCACTGTAGCTATTTAAATAATTAATGTGAGGCGAGCGGCGCAGACGAGCGCGGTCACCGCCTAATAGCCATCGGGAGACCAAAGAACTTACTTTATTGGTCCAATTTGGGCTCATTTGTTACGTGAGCCGACGAATCGGGACTCATACGGCGATTTCTTCTGGTTACACTGAAACATTGCCTGGCATTATTAGGCTGGGTGTCGGAATGATACGGGGTTTATTGCATGGTTAGATTTATTTGTTTATTATAAATCTGTAATATTAATTCAGGTGTTTACTGGTGGTATGTTTCTATGTAGGAGGCTGCCTGGGTGGGTATCACCGCACTGTCTATTTCTGCCGTCACACAGCAGTGTAAATGCACTGTTGTGTTCTGGTTTGAAGGACATTGTAGACAGACTAACTACTGGACATAATTGGACTTAACATCTCATGTCTCTGGATGCCAAGCATTGCGTTGTAATTCATGATGTGATTTGGCTTTGCTACTGTTTAAGAGTGGCTGTATTGCTTATCATCAGGTGAAAGGTATGCTCGTCTCGCCATTAAAAGTGATAAAAAATTATATATATAGGTACTGCACATATCTCATAATTATATTTCGATTAATACTTAGATGTATAACTATTGCGGTGTAAATTATTTAATCACTTTATCCTCTTAATACTGAACGTATCTCTTAATTATGTTTTGAGTTGATATATCGATAAGTAAGGATCAATAAAACAGACACATTAGCCAATAAATCGCAAACTGTTGAACAATGTATTTCTTTCATTTACACTTCATACTTAGTGTATATGTGGACTTAATTCCTAAGGCATTCTCTAACAGTCCAACCTCAGGTGATGCAGAGATGAGTAGATTTAGGTGAAAAAAATAATTCAAATAAATGAACCGTGAAGTTGAATAACATAAATACAATTTAAACAGACTAACATAATAAACATAAAATATAATATAGGTATATAATGTAAACATATATCTTCTACAATTGAGGGTGGTCGATTCAAAGTTTTAACCCATTGTGTATTGTACCCAGTTTATCAGATTTCTCGTTCAAGCAAATTCTTATAATATACTATCACTTAAACTATATACATATATCAGTTATTATAAAGTGTAGCGTCTATCAACACACAAGCGACTGTAAAAATCAAAAAATGCCTTAGAATTCGAACCTCAAACCAACTTTGTAAGACGTATCGGGATACCAACAAGCCACTAGCCAATAGTGTTGTATACACCTGTAATGGTTTGTCACCTAGAATAAGTACATCATGTTCAACTCATATGTAATTTGTGTGATGAATCGATGGTGTGTCTATTATTATAAAATAAATAAAAGCCACCACACAAATATGACATAAACAAAATAACAGAAAACCTATATCCGTACCTCAAATAACTACACAAATGAAATCACTACGAACATCCATCAATCTTTTTAATTTACCCCAACACTCACTCTCTTAAATTAGATATAATTGACTTGGCCCGGCCACACAAACGGACCCAATTAACGATGGATCCTCCTAAGGACCGTTTCAGGATTGCGGCTGATGGTACAAGGATAGTAATTAAGGGAAACCGACCGGGCCGAATGTATCCAAGGCCTAAAATAACAATAATACGAAAACATTGTTGGTCTGTACCCGACAAAGCCGCATTGTGTACCGTAGCTTTGTTTTCTTACCTACACGTAAATTCACCTGTTATATTGTTCACAATAACCACGGTTTTGTAAATTCTAAGATTCGTTTTTTGGTTGCTCCATTTTTGGTTAATTGCTCGAATGTAGAAGGTTTTTCAAGTCTATGTTTTTAGGTAATTATTTGGAAAGCTTAAGAGCCTAAACTTCTTGACCAATTTGAGCATTTCGTCTTAATGCCTATTCTGACCTGATACCTTTTTCATAAAAGTGTGCTTTGGCTCATTTTTTTTTTTACTCAGTTGGTTTATTGTATCATTTATAACAATATTAATTGTTCCAAATTATAATGCTTAGAAATTTCAGTGCAACAAGTATGTTCAGCAATTAGTTACAAAGCAAGTCCCAAAGTACGAAATCTGACGAGAGATGAAAGTTCAATATTGGATCATCGGTTTGGGACTAAAATGCAGATGTATAGAACATATGGATAGATAAAGTAACGATAGGTGGAGTTCTAACTCGATTGCAACATGGGTCGACGACATTGTATTGCGAATCAGCCCTAGAAACGTAAAACAAATAAATAAATACACCCGACAGTCACGTACATAGTCCCGACCCACACTAAGATCGAGTCGTGTATCGTAAGAATCAAGAACTACGAGAGACTTTTCGGTCTCACAAACACCCAGACTCGAAACAAATAAATAAATAACACCCAACAGTCACATACAATATAGTCCTATTCACACACAAGATGGAGTCTTGTGTCGTGGGTATCAGGAACTACGAGAGACTTTTCGGTCTCACAAACACCCAGACTCGGAAGAAATATTTGTGGGCCGCACAAACATTTATCTCAGTGCGGAGATCGAACTCGTGCCCTCTCATTTCACGGGCGGCGCCAAACCAACTGCGCCACAGAGGCTGTCACGTATGGTATAAGATTAACTGATAGAAAAATGTTATAAGCCCTTAGTTTGCGGCGTCGCGTCGTAAAGCTATACACAGCGATAAAACTATCTTCTGCGTTATTCTTCATTATTATATTGAAGAAAGGAATATAATAATATATAACAGTCGTTCTAAACCAAGATTAAAATGTTCTTTGTTTTCATGCCGTTTTCTAAAGCGATAGATACCCACATTTGAGAAATGTATCCATATGAGTTCTTTGCTTACTCTGTCGTCAGTATATCCACAGCGATATTTTCTTACAAATATATACTTTTACTACAACATTTCATGTCTTTGAACCTTTGGAAATGTCTCAATATATTTTAGATAAAATGCATGTAAGAAATGCAAGGGTTTTTCATATTTTAGTTCGTTATTTTAACAAATATCTGCGGTAGTGTTGGCTCGAATCTGTCGATACTTATCGGCTAATGAACCCGCGAGAAGGATCGCCCGCGCTACTATCTTTTATTGTCCATGAATTACATTTTCAGTTGCACCACTTGATAGTGATGTGGTTACATGAAATATCGATGTTATTTTTTTTAAGTAACTCACTTTGCTTCTGGTTGAATATTCCTCCATAAATTCAAATTCAGTCATTTCAAAAGGTAACAGTTGATAAAGAGTGTCAGAACCAAAATGATTTAAAAGACTTAATAAGTTAATTGACACTACAATAGTATTGAATTACGGCTCCTAACTAAATTCCATCTCAATAGCTACGGGAATAAAAAACAGTAGAAGCAACTATACTTATAAACCCAACTTGGGAATCATAAGAAATTCATCATGATTATCAATTCATCATCAACTTATAAAGCATTAAATTTCCGATTACCCCAACCGTTTTCCAAACACAAGAGTTATAAATAAACATAGAACAATGACGCATAATCCTGATCTCGCATTTGGATCGCTGTTGGTATCAGAAAATACGGGGAATTTAATCCCGCAAACGCTTGTGTGGGATTATTTGCAGATCACACATTTGCCTGGCGCGGCGGAAATCGAACTAATGCATTGACGTTTCTCAGCTTGTTCGCTTTATATTAAGACTAGCTATGAATATGCATGGAAATTTATAGGCATTTTAGGTAGATATTTTCACAATGGTATTCTTTTTAATATTTGTATGCAGGCCACTTCCAGGTCGAGGTGGTGATCCTTGGGGGAGGCCATGTTTAGCAGTTGACTTCTTGTGGCTGAAATTATGATTCAGGGTAGAATAAAACATTCAAAAATTTCTAATATTCTTTAAATGAAAATAATTGTCATATTTGTATAGTGATATTGTCGAAATCTTTTTACCGTGTGCGGCTATATCTTCATTTATAAGCCTCTGTTTGACATTTTGTGTAATTCGATTTCACAATTTTATAATTGTTGCATCTACAATATAAATATAATTGCTCAAAAAGCTACCTTCAATCAATACACTCTGATACCTACGGGACCTATCTAAATTTACAGGAACTTCATATATTCGTATGCAGATCACGTTTCTATAAAAAATCCTATGAGGAGGATAGCCCACTCCTGAACATAGTTTCAGGAGTGGGCTTCACGAGACTAAATAGCGAGATAAATAAATAATGAAAAAGAAAAGAAATAAATAAATACACCCAACAGTCACATATTAAGTCCTGACCCTACAGTAAGATCGAGTCTTGTGTTGGGTATCATGAACTACGAAACACTTTTTGGTATCACAATACGCAGACCCGCAAAACATACCCGTCGTTTGCACCATTATTTGAACCCACGGCCTCAGGTGTTATAGCCGGAGTCTAATGCGCCACCGAGGCTATCATGCAGGATAATACCTACATTTATTTTTAAAATAGCCTCAACTTCCATCACATCACTACAGATAAAGAAAACTCTCAAGTTCGACTCGATACTTGCACGGGATGATAAGAGAAAATAATGACATTCCACAATGACAGTACTTGTCGGTACAGAACGTCGTTACATCAAACGTGGATGGCGAGCTTGTTATCATGAATTAATGATCATTACTTAGGAATATGAATTCTGTTGTTGAAAATCTTGGAGATATTTTTTATTTAAATATTGATGGTCGTCCATAGGTTTGTGAACTCGTTAGAGAATTAAATCCAGTTAACTATAGAACGTTTGAAAGGCTTTTTTAGTAGCATGACTACTTTTCAGCTGATTGTTGGTGAATTTAAATATAAACAGTTAATTTTGAAAACTAAATCTGTATTTATTTAAATGCCTTTATAATTGTTTATAATTGGTATCTCAAGACAGCTACCGAAAACGAAGCAGGGTGGTAGTTTTAGTGACTACAAACACAATGCAACTAAAAATTTCGCTAAGAAACGCGACAATTATTTTTTATGATTTTTTAAATATCGTCATTTTTGGGTGGTAAATCCATAGTTTTTGCTAAAATAATAATTTATACTCTTTTATACCTTAGAGTATTTATAAATAAAAGGGTGTACACTATTATTTCAGGAAAAAAATGTATTTACCACCCAAATATGGCCATATGAAAAAAAAACAAAACAAAAAATTGACGCTTTTTTTGCAACTTTTTCTGTTGCATGGTGTCTGAAGTCACTTAAACTACCACCCGGCTTCGTTTTCGGTACAAGTCTTGATATACCCTGTATAAGATTTACCATCTTATGTCTCAAATGGCGAGCGCAGTGGAATGCATTGTGTTGCTTTCAAATTCAGGGTGCTGTTTGATTTTACTACTTGTTCATGAGCGGTCGTATCACTTACCATCAGTCGAATGTCACGGTAGCCATGCAATTATTTAATTAAAATGATCATTATCATAATTAAACCATGGCTCGGCAACAAACTCTGCAATCTAAAACCCATCAACCCGTCAAATTAAAAAATCGATACAAACGCATTCCGAGTTAAGTTAATTAAGTTATTTATTCCCGCCGGCACACCTAATGAAGTTACACTAAAAACTTCTTGTACTGAACTTTAAAACTACGGAAATTAGCCGTCCCAAGTTTTACACGCCATTTGTTAGCAGTTACCTTCTCGGCTTTGAATCCATTGGAAGACGCTAAATCTTTTTTTCTTTAGTTTTCGATTCGATTAAGAGTTGAAATAAACTAGTTTTTGTACCCATTCTGTTAGTAGAATTAGATTTAGAACAAGTAACACTACTCTGTCCTTTGTTTTACATACACAAACTCATGCGTCTTTCCCAAAAGGAGTAGGTAGAAGTGCATATTTACTGACTGCAACCAGGTCACCCACTTTTCTCCTTGTATTTTCTCAAATTCCTGACTCCAGGCTAATAATGAATAAAGAAATCCAACGTCATTTTGCTCGACCCGGCCTCCGGGATTCGAGCCTGAGACCTCAGCTTTGCAGTCATACCCTAGTGTAACTGCGCCACCAAGGCAGTTTCCCTTTTCTGCTCTAAACTTGAAGAACTGCACCTTGTGATTCTTAAGTGCTAAAAGCAATATAGACTTACATAACCCTCACGCCTGTGTCCTAAAGGTACCATCAGAGACTATTGTTACTTCTTATGGTTATGGTCTACCTTGCTTGATCATATACCATTTTCGAATCAACAATTTATAAGATTATCTTCATACTTTTTCAACGGTTAGAAGTATTTATAATCTTACCCTGGCTTATTTGGTTCGAATAAAGATAAGTTTCGCCTATAACTCTTTAATTCAAAGTATGGATTTGATTTTCTTGAGATCGATTACTATGAATATGCATACCGTACACATAAAACTATTTGCAAAAACAAAAGACTGTATAAAAAAGATAATATATGAAACTATTAGTCTTACCCATTTTAATCTAGTAAAATTTGCACAAAAATAAATCTTTTAGAAAGTAGTTGGTTACAAAGTCGTAATTAATCTATGCCACAATTAGTTAAATGCACTCCGCGGAGCAGACAATGCGATCCCGTGCGTACCGAATATCAAGTACACCGCTTACCTTTAAATGAGGTACCTACATCTCATTAGTTGTTACAAATCATACCTTCCTTGAAGGAAAATACAGATTTGTTACAGGTATACCCATAGCTTCCAAAGGCTTCTTCGGCGAAAATGTAAAATAGAACGAACCTACCGCAATTCGGGCTACACACTATTGTCCGAAAAAAATATTAGATATTTTGAAAATAAATGAAATGAAAATAATATATTGAATCCATTAAAATGTTCAACATAATTTATAATCAGTCATTTTTTGATCTACCACCATGATTATCATTGAAAGTGACGACTAGACTGATAAACAAGACAGGAAAATTCATACCCGACACACGTCCGACTAGGCAATCGCAATTCATTATCACGTTATTCGTTCTATTAATTTCACAAATTCATTAATACACCCTTCAAAATTTGCATCGTAATTAAATTGTGTTTATAAATTAAAACATTTTTCACCTGTTAAAACCCCTAAGAAATTTAAGCTCTAGATAATATTCAACGCGCCGTCTAAACGGTTTACATTAAAATAATATATTAATTAAAGAAGGGCGGTGGGGTATTGAATAAATTATTTTCATTGGGGTAGGGGTGAGAGGGGAGGGGGTGGTGCGAGCGCAGCCGAAGGGTACAGCGACAGAGCTGTGGGGAAGATTTATGCTTTGTGCCCGCGCGCTGCGCTAAGAACTTGGTTTGTGGGTCTTATGGCAAGAGATAGCGTTTTTTTTACAATATCAGCTGTAGAATTCTTTTGTCCTGAGGGCGAAGGCCAACCCCTGATTTTAGATTGCTCTAAAATTAGAGAATTAGCTGAAATGATAATTTAGGCTTGCCAATATACCTACCATTAACCGTGTTGATGGTTGAATGGATTGTTAAAACTTATCCAAATTAAATCCAACAATTTCTACGGATTATTTAGTACTGATTGCCGAGAATATTGTAATCAAAAATGTAAAGTGATCGTTAAAGCGGTGATATACTGGCGTAGCTATCTAATTGGAATATTGATAGCGATGGTGAAACTCTATGTTATTTGTCCTCGTTACGGATTACCAATCCCAAAAAATAGGCAATCGAACCCTTTTGTTTATTGGCAACATGATCATACACCAATCGAAAAGTAGAAAATAATCTGCATTTACTCCAATCTATTTTTTCGATTGATTGTTAGCTTCGGCTGTTCTTTTCTCTTCACCAAACAATTTCTCCATTTTACTTCATACAACTCATATTGTGAGGTCTTCGAATGTTCATAGGCAGCGGTAATTATTTTTTAAACGACCTCCTCCTTGCGTCGTGCTCCTCAATATTGAGGGTCGTGACCTTCCTTATGCATCGTTTTCTTCCTAACGAGTTTTTTCCATATGGTTCTGTCCACGGCGGTGTGAAGGGCGATGTGGAGTGTAGAGTCAAGAGTGGTGCGGATCTGGTCAGACCAACGCATTGGATTCCGTCCACGAGGTCTTCTCCCGTTTACTTTGCCGGTCACAATCAGCTTTTCGAGGTTGTCACTGTCTTTCCTTGCAATGTGACCGAAGTATTCTAGTATCCTGCGTAGACACTCAGATGACATTTAAACGACCTAGTAACCATATTAGTAATATAATTAAAATCAATGCGACATGATGTCATTATATTATAAATGCGCAGTTCAAAAAATATTTCTAACTAGCTGTCCGGCCCGGCATCACCCCGGTGTAGATACACTTTTCAAAACGGCGGCCAAAATATTCAATTGCGACTATCAATTTATAGTATTGAGTAATTGGACCACGAAATACGGATCAAGTTTCCTCGCATTTTCTAAATTGTTCACAACTGCCTTCTGTAGGTCCTGTACTGGATCTTGTAGGTCATAGCGTGATGATTTATTTCATATAACATTTCACGATAAATGACCTATCCAATACAAAAAGATTTTTTCAATCAGTACCAATAGTTCCTGAGATTAGAGACAACAAACAAACAAACGAACTCCTTAGCTTTGTATATTTATAGATTTAATCGCATTCCGAGCGTAGCTTCTTACGTCAATGATATCTACCGGATACTTCTAATTGACACAAATCACTACCTAAATTTTACTTCTCATAATCCCCTTAGATAAGAACATATTAAAATTTGTATTACTATTTAAGTAGGTACTTATTTGATATAAAATGTAATTTATGGACCAATTTAGGCCCATAGATC
Source organism: Hyles euphorbiae (assembly GCA_023078785.2). Lineage (NCBI taxonomy): Eukaryota > Metazoa > Arthropoda > Insecta > Lepidoptera > Sphingidae > Hyles > Hyles euphorbiae. The sequence goes on along the minus strand of CM041037.1, from coordinate 3,566,035 downwards.
TTTCATTTTGTGATTATAATATTATAAGTCATATAACCTTAGACAGGTCGTCCGTGCACCTTGTAGGCGGGTACAAGGTGTACAAGGTAGACGGACGATCTGGCTAAGTTTACAGGAAGTCGCTGGATGCCGGCCGCTTCCAACAGGTCGTTGTGGAGATCTTTGGGGGAGGCCTATGTTCAACAGTGGACTTCCCGTGGCTGATATGATGATTATGAAGTCATATAAGTCACTTTACAAGTAAAATACTTTGAAAGTAAATCTAAATGCTTTGAAGTGCTCCCTAGAATTTGAATTAAACAAAATCTTCCATCTAAAACTAGGCAAGCATGGTAGGTAGATCATGGCCTAAGACTACGTGAAAGACAAAAATGACCTGCGTTCTTCATTTAAATATACAGGATCCAGTGTCGTTTATTACATATAATAACACAAATACACAACTTAAAACATAAAATAGCGATAGGCTCACCCCCTAATGCATCGTTGGATGGAACATACGAGACGAAATGTGGGTGTCCTGTTAGCAACTCCGCCTACACTTTCTGGGAAAAAGGTGTAAGTTTATGTATGTATGTTCATAATTTGCGATGTATATGTATGTATGTTTATAAGAGTATTGTAACAAGCAATATGGACATATGGCAATGTGACTTACTGAACAAAACGCGACAGCATAATTGTTACTTCACGACGATTTCAGCGACACAGTGGTACCGTCACAGACGAACCTGCCATGCATGCCAAGGCATTACAAAAGCGTGGCCCGACTACTTCTAAAAAATAATCTCACATAACACAAATATTTTCTCATATCACTCCTTGGACCAGCCACCAAGACTTGCCGGAATCATTAATTAATAGGAGCATTATAAACACACGTGGAAGTCCCAGACGCTCAGTAAACATACATTCTGGGACAGCCCGGCTATGAACCAGCATGATATATCATCTATATTCGTCAATACTATTCGAATAAGCTTCGTTGGTCAAAGGATTTTCGACGTACAAAGTCAATATAATTGGCTGGTTAGTTTCGTATTCGCTCGGATAGCGAACATATTATTATGAAAATGTACGAAACCCATCCTTGCATACGTGTTATTCAATTATGAGACTGTTTATTTTGAATTGAGCTTGCATTTATCAAAAGGTATTATACATGTAGGATTTGAATGTTATGAAGAAAGATGAGTAGAATGGAACGTTGACGAATGATTGATATGGAACGTAGTTTGTGTGAAAGAGATGATTAATGAAAGTATTTAAGATGGAAAGAGTACGAGGATGAATGATTAAGATGTTGATGTATGCAAGGACGGAACAGAAGAGAACAGTCTGGAAGACGACGGAAGACGTGAAAGACGGAAGACGTAAGAAGTGAAGACGAGTTTTTTTTAACATAAAATATACTGAAGATTAACAAGACGATCTTTGTTTAATTTGACCCCTTACGGAACTAATCCCACATATTTTTGGGGGCTCGTCCGGGATAGTTCCGTATTTCGGGTCAAAGAAGAAGCAAGCAGAAGACGAAAGGAAAATACTACGTGGAAAATGGGTGGACGTGGTAAGGAGCGTCAACAAGACGATGAGGATGACGAATATACTACAGCTTCGTCGGGGAGAATTATTCATGATTTATTCCACGCGGAGAGCATTATCCCCAAATTTAATGGCCAGGATAAGATATGTTCTGTGGTCAGATGGGCCCAAGATATTGATGATAATGCTGAAATATTTCAATGGACACCTCTGCAGACTCTAATAGTTGCGAGAAGGGCGTTAACAGGGACAGCCAATTTATGGTTGAGGTCGGAGAAGCCTTTCAAAAGCTGGGAGGAGTTAAAAGCTGCTGTGATCAAAGAATTTCCTGATTCAATTGACGCAAAATCGATACACGAGATGATGGCTGCAAGAAAGAAAAGGAAAGATGAAAGATGTGTAGATTACATGCTAATCATGAAGGAAATGGGAAAAAGAGGCAAAATGGCCGATTATGTGGCCATTAAGTATATTATTGACGGCATAGTCGACTCGGAGGTCAATAAAATGGTTTTATACGGCGCAACAACATATTCGGAGTTGAAAGAGAAGATCAAAATTTATGACACCATAAAAGAAAAGATGGCCGAGAATCATTTTCAAACCGATAAGTCCGTGAACAAGAAACGTTACAACAGTAGTAAACTCAAGTTAAGGTGCTATAATTGTGGAGAATTCAATCATAATTCATTGCAATGTCCAAATAAAGAAAAAGGCCTAAAATGTTTTAAATGCAACGAATTTGGGCATATTTCGCCTCATTGCAAAAAAATTAATGACGTAAATGTGCGGTCGAGGACATACGAGAGACCGAGCACATCCGAGCAGAAGAAAACCATGTGTGTCACAGAAAATGATTTGAAATGTGAAGATTACAGTTGTCATGACAACGCAGTTGTTGGTTATAAACAACGTGACGATAATGAGAAGTTGGTCAATGAGAAGAATATACAAAAAGAAATGTGTTTCAAAAACGCTTGTAAGACGATTTATATTAATAAATGCGAAGTGACCACGTTGATAGACTCCGGCAGTGACCTTAACTTAATCAGTGACGAACTTTATGTGAATATCGGGTCTCCGGTGTGTATGAATACTGCAACAAATCTCGTCGGGTTAGGAGGCAGTATAGTGTCGACAAGCAAATTTTATAATAAAGTTTCAATAGATGGACATTATTATAAAGTAACTTTTTATGTTGTGCCTAGATATGCTATGCCATTTAGTGTTATATTAGGCCAAGAATTTCTCAAAGATGTTTTTACTGTTATCTCGAAGGGTTCAATACTGATCGCACCAAATATAGAGAATTGGATGACGAAACTCTCTTGTGTAATTAACTATGAACAGTTTGTTTTAGGTAGAATTCAAGATGAACAGATCAAGCGCGAAGTTGTTAGTTGTGTAACGAATTACCAACCGAAGCAAATTAAAGAGTCACCAATCAAGTTACATATTGTGTTAAAAGATGATATACCGGTAGCTCAGAGACCAAGAAGAATTTCTCTGGCAGAACAACAAGTTGTTGAGAAGCAGGTAGCTGAGTGGCTTAATGATGGTATAATTCGTGTAAGTTATTCAGAATATTCGTCTCCTTTGGTTTTAATTAAGAAAAAAGATGGTGGTTCAAGAATCTGTGTAGATTATAGGCCAATCAATAAGAAAATGGTTAAAGATGAGTTTCCTTTGCCTATAGTAGATGATTTAATTGATAAACTCAAGAATGCCGTTGTATTCAGTGTAATAGATTTAAAGAATGCCTTTTTTCATCTTCGTGTTAGTGAAGAAAGTATTAAATATACTGCGTTTGTTACACACAATGGCCAGTATGAATTTTTAAGAGCTCCTTTTGGTTTGTCAGTATGTCCAAAGTATTTCATGAGGTTTATAACAACTGTGTTTCAGGAACTTATAACAAAAGGAATATTAATCATATTCATTTCATCTACTGATACCAGCAGCTAATGAAGCCCAAGCTTTGCAACGATTGAAGGAAGTTTTATCTGTTGCATCAGAGTATGGTTTACAGATAAATTGGAAAAAAGCTCAATTATTGTGCCGACGAATAGAGTATTTAGGCCATGTTGTGGAAGATGGAAAGGTGCAACCTTCACCTGAGAAAACGAATGCTGTAACCAGGTATCCCGAACCAAAAACGTTAAAGCAACTTCATAGTTTTGTTGGGTTGACTTCGTATTTTAGAAAATATATAAAAAAATTTGCATCAATTGCTAAACCGCTAACCGATTTATTGAGAAAGAATGTTAATTTTGAGTTTAGTGATGTTCATAGACACGCGTTTAATACATTGAAGAATGCATTAGCTAGTAGTCCTGTTTTAAGAATTTATGATCCGCAATTGTTAACTGAATTACATACAGATGCCTCAGCCCTAGCATACAGTGCTATATTGCTGCAAAGAGACTGTGCAGGTGAGTTACATCCCGTGCATTACCACAGTAGAAAGACAAGCGCGCGCTGCGCGCTCTCACTACGCTCTTTTCTATATTAACATCTCCAACTGCACCATCTTACCTGTCACATCACTTTCAATACCTAGGGTCTAACCACGATAGAAATCTCCGCTCGTCTCATAGTCTCCTTCTTCAATGTCCAACCCACAGTTCTGATTTTATACACTCCTCCTTCACGGTGCAATCCATTCTTTTATGGAATTCCCTCCCACTCGAAATTAGAGCGGCCACTAACCGTTATGTTTTTAAGGTAAGAGTTCGGGAACTATTTCTTCAAATTTGCTAAATTGACAGATTAAGTAAGTTCTATATATTGTTTTATGTATGTATGTTTATATATTTATATATATGTAGATATATATTATGTTGTATGTATAATGTATGTATGTTCATTTTGTTAGTCCAGTGTACACTTATTTAAATATTTTATCTTTTTTTTTTTTTTTTCTTCCCTTTCTAAATGTAAATAAAACCTGCTGTACTCCATTTCTGCTTCACCCAAAGGTAGACTGTTAGAGAATGCCCCTGGCATTAAGTCCGCCTGTATACTGTTTGGTATATAAAGTTAATAAAATAAAATAAAAATAAAACAAGTGAGGCTGAAAGAAAATATAGCAGCTACGAATTGGAAGCGCTAGCAATTATTGAAGGTGTTAAGAAATTTCGACATTATTTGTTTGGTACTAAAATGAAAACTAAAGAAGATATTGAAATTTATGAATTACTCGAGAAAGAACATAGAAGTACTTTCTTTCTAAAGAGAGAAATTTTAAAAATAAAGGCGAAGGAGCAGATAGGAAGAATTCAAGAAGAAAATCGTATGACTTACGGCAGGAAAAGAAAGGAAAGCCGCAAATATACTGTAGGAGATATTGTAGCTATCAAACGAACACAATTTGGTAGTGGATTAAAGATCAAACCTAAGTATTTGGGCCCATATAGGGTCACGAAGATCAAACGAAACGATCGATATGATGTACAGAAAATTGATAATATGACTGAGGGATCTCGAGTAACATCCTCTTCTGCAGATAATATGAAGCCATGGCCATTGTCTGGTAGGGCAGATGAATTAAGTGAATAGTGGTTTATTAACTGATGGGGTAGATTAGGGAATATACCTGTCGGTTGGTTGATCCTTGGCCTAATATTTTATTATGTTGCTATTGTTTATATTCTAAGTATGTAAGATGTTAGATTAATAATTTTATTTGCCGTGTGTTTTTTTTTTGTACCTATTAATTTGCAATTTGGTTTAAGTTGTGTTTAAGATATGATGTGTTTACGGGAAGGTGGTTTCTAATGTTGTATGTTGTAGAAGATGATGGTTATTTTAGTTGTTTGTTATTTTGTGTATTATGTCATAATAATTAAGATCTGACTGAGGGCAGTCAGATGTCAGTATGGCCGAGATGTAGGATTTGAATGTTAAGAAGAAAGATGAGTAGAATGGAACGTTTGATGAATGACTGATATGGAACGTAGTTTGTGTGAAAGAGATGATTAATGAAAGTATTTAAGATGGAAAGAGTACGAGGATGAATGATTAAGATGTTGATGTATGCAAGGACGGAACAGAAGAGAACAGTCTGGAAGACGACGGAAGACGTGAAAGACGGAAGACGTAAGAAGTGAAGACGAGTTTTTTTTAACATAAAATATACTGAAGATTAACAAGACGATCTTTGTTTAATTTGACCCCTTACGGAACTAATCCCACATACATTTCCAAAATCTAACAAATAATTGTGTATCCATTCAGAATTAAATAAGTTAGAAATGGTTTAAATCTTGTAGAGTAAAAGAAAATGGATGAAAAACAAAACTAGTGACGTCAATAGTCGTCACATTAATTACAGTGTGCGCGTGTGAAAGAGGCGGTAAACGCCTGCCCTTTAATTTAAAATACAAACATTTGCCACATGATACAAGCTACCTTAACACTATTTTCACTGAAATGTTTTATTTTAATTGTATTTGTGTTTGTAGGCAAAATAATACAAAAAATCGATAATAGGCAAATACCCGATTTTCGGGTTTACTTGTGTAATCTTTAAAAACGGTATCCTCTGACTGCTCGATTTTTTTAATTCATGCATAGGATCGACAAAAGAGCAAACAGTTCACCTAATGGAAGTGATGATTGTCGCTCATGAACAGCCTTGTGGCTTGGATCATATGCGTGTTGCCGTCCATCAAATCGGGAGGGGAGATGGAAGGAAAAAGGACTTGCTAAATTTATCATTCACCCTTTTAATTCTATACAAAACAACCTTGTAGACAAATTAAATTATAAAAACTACCAAAGCCCACAAAGTAAAACAGCAACTAATACAGCACTTAACTCGGGCTGCGGCGTTCATCCCAATGTCAATGCGTCTGAGACATTCAAACTCACGGCTTTTGTAAAGTTGGAACTTGTAATATGAATGCAAATCCGAAATGAATCCATTCCGACGGACTTACCAACTAAAGTAAGCTTGGTAGGCCCTCGGCATTTTGCAAATTTTCCGAATTAGTACTTTATATGCGTTGTAGGAGTAGTAAAAACGAATGTTTTAAATTTGGAATCAAATGTTCGATGTTTGAAAAAAATTTGAAAGTCTATTTCATTCTTTAGGTATTGTAGAAAGTTGATTAATACATAATCTATCCAGCCTTTTCTTCCTGAACTCTTTTAAATCCAGTTCATCCAAAGGTTGTCTGGGAAAATCACGGCAAGTGACAAGACCGCCAATTGTCACCTTTATTTAATCCTGTTTTCGTATTTTTTGTCTTTATTTTATTTATGTATTTATTTTAATTGGCCCACCAATAGTTAAATCATATACGGAATACAATATTGGAGTTCAAAACTGATATGTGCGCCTTTTAATTGAAACAAATAGTTTTAAATTAAAATAATCGCTACGTAAGATAATTAAAAATTACCCATCAAAAATAATATAAAAGTATCACTACATAGTACAAAACCAAGTCGCTTTCTCTGTCCCTATGTCCCTTTGTATGCTCAAATCTTTAATTTACGCAACGGATTTGGATGCGGTTTTTTTTAATAGATAGAGTGATTCAAGAGGAAGGTTTATGCGTATAAAAATACGCGCATATTTTTGTAGAGAAATCTATATGCACCCGGACGAAGCTGGGCCGGGCCGCTAGTTTGAAATAAAATTAACATCTTCATAACACAACACACGAGCAAAATATTATTCACAACATACAACGTCCTGTACGTACTTAAACTAAATATAAAAAAAATCTTATTAATGATTTTGGTGTTCAATAAATAATTTATAATTAAATATAATAAAATTGGAGTCCAGAATTATTCCGAATACGGCTTCAACTACCACTAATTTGTTTACGTGTACACCATTGAGTATAAACAACATGGTAATATTTCCATATCCTATTATGATTTTACTGTACTTATTATGTTAATTTTATTGTTGGTTGACCTTTTTTTGTATTGTACCAATCATTATTTTTGTATTATTTTTTACTATTAACTAGACTATACTTTATGCATGTCGTGTTTATCTTTAATAGTTTTACAATTAGAGATATAAATAGTTACATATATAAGTGGAATAATATACGACGATCATACAATATTGTAACTGCTGATAAACCAATAAAGTATTAAAAAAAAGAAATATTATTAAAGTAACTAGGTTATCCAAAAACATAATAGGCGAACCCTACTTACCCTACCCATGTAATAAATGTAAAATCAACGTGGGGGCTATCTTTCAATACACTAAAAATCATCTATGGAGCAACTTACTTAGGATGTATTTGTTATGGATCTCCTGTATGGGCTGATAGGGCTACTATCGGTGCTGTGCGAAGAAAACTGCTCCAGAGCCAACGTTTGGCGTTGATATTCTTGTGCAAGGTATATAGAACTGTTAGTACCGAAGCTTTGCCTGTCCTAGCGGGTGTACTTCCAGTCGACCTGGAGGTGCAACGTCGCGCCGCGATGTATTACTCTAATAGAGAGAATATGGATAAAAGTTTTTTCACCGCACGTGAACTTTTAAAAGTTGACAGATTATTTAAACCGGTTTCAGTGGTATATAGCGAACTATTAGATGAATGGCAAAATAGATGGGAGGTATCTTTGAAGGGCCGGCATTTATACCAATTTTTTCCTTGCGTACGTGATCGTTTAACAAAGACATGGCTAGATGTCGATTATTGCGTATCACAATTTCTCACGGGCCATGGTAACTTTAAGTCTAAACTATACTCTTTTAAGCTTGTTGCGTCGCCTGCGTGTTCATGTTCAACACCTAATTGCGAGTATGAGCAGTCCGCGCATCATATACTTTGGGAGTGTAGTCTTTGGCATAATGAGCGTAAAACCATGCTAGATAGTATGCAAATATCATCTGGAGTTGTATACTACATGGACCTTGTAGAGACTAGAAAGAACTTCCGTGCTTTCCGGCGTTTTTGCCATACCTATTACTGGAATCAAGCATAACAGTTCACATAATAGGTCCCATTTAAATGTAATAATAATTTGATCCGTGGTGCTTCACAGCTGGCTTCTCCGGCTGTGAAAGTCTTGTTGCGAGGTTATTTACCTCTTCAGTTCAATGTTTTGTCACCCGCTTTGCACGGAGGGAAGTGGACAATAATTTATTTCCAACTCCTCCTATTAATTTTACTTTCTGATTAATTTCGTTGCGGGTTAAAGACAAGTTAGACATTCCCGGAGACTCGCCGAGCTTAAATGCTCGGTTTCATTACTTTGCGTGCCACTGTTGATCCTGGCTCACAGGAGTTACAGTGGTGGGTGTGAGGGCGGGACAGTCTACCCATGTAATATGATTAAAAATAACTATAGTAATTTTATTAACTGTTGCCTCTATTTTGCTATTTATATACTAAAGCAATATTGTGAATTCCTAGAAGGAGCTGTACTCAGAAAAGGGTCTAAGGAATATAATGGAATTTCTAGAGAAAAATTCATCCGCATATTAATAATTATATTGAGAAAGTCTACTAAATGAAGAAGTTAAGCAAAAAATATACTTAATAAATTGTAAATAGCAATTAAACACAACATTATTGAATACACGAATTCTATTTGGGACTACAGTGTATTTGGGACTATAGTGTGTAACAAACTTTTAAATTGAATTTCGGCGTTTTTTCTCGCCATTTGTTAAAATCTGGTACCCCAGTTCAGAAATAGTTCACAAGAGGAACAAAAATACAATGGAAATTTCTAACACTACAGTTTAGCTACCGAAAATCCGCGCAATACGGACAGACCACTTGATCACGGGCCATGTACCGTATGAACAATCTAACTCGTTTTTAGCTCTGAATTCTAAAATAACAATGGCTGAAGCATGAACAGAAGCGAACAAAATAAACCAGTTACAACTAGTTATTGTTGGATCAGATGAAAAGTAAAAAAATCATGTTTGAAAAGCGCACGTATATTGCAGCAGCAGAAATGCGCTAACTCCGTGCCAATTGGACAAAAACAATATCTTGCACGGGTTCTGTATTTTATATGAATCATATTTTACGGAGCTAAACATTTCTCTTTAATCTCTTTGCTTCATTTAAATAGAGGTATGAAAAAGGCTTGATTACGATTCGAATATCACTGATTGAATAAGTTTTAATGAATTGATAAATTACAAATTCATTTCCAATTCAAATCTTATTTTCAATTGCAGTATTAATGAAAGATGTTGATCGTTAAATAAAAAGCCCAAATCTAGATAAAGGATCACTCAATCAAACAAAGCACACTCTGACGCAGAAATTGAAAGTACAAAACCAAAAAACACCATGAAGTCCGGTACGGAATCCCGAAACAACATTGTTCAGCCTTTTTTAAGGCTCTCTAGATTTGGATGTCGATATGTCCCAACAACAGCAGCGCCCTGTATTGTTAGGATAGTGTACAGTACTCCACGAGCGCAGCACTATTTGTTCCCGGCCTTGTTAATCCCAGCATACGGTTTTTTTTGCGATACTCACTGCGCGGAGAGTTGTAAATCTTTTTCCCAGATTGTTTGTCTGTTGCTGGAACATGACTGTTTGTTAGTATAAAGATGTTTTGTGTAGTCTTTCCTCTGAAAATGTTTTATGAGAACATTTTCCTCTTCTGCTTTATAGATTATTCAGTTTTCAAATCAGACCGGTGTGAAGCCACATGCGCCTTGAAATTGCAACCTCGCCTCGAATTGAAAATAATTCCAAAATAAAATTATTTTATTAAAGTTGTATAGGTTTTTACAATGTAAGTTTATGTACATATATTCCGAGAATAAATTATAACAACTTTTTTCTGTTAATGATCACAACAATCATTATTAAAATATGTTTTCATATCAAATTATTTCATTGGTTACAATTTACAAGTGAATTTTTTCTAGGATCCAATGCGAGGATTTTTGGGCTTAAAAATGATGTTTCATTAAAAATGTTTGTTTTTATAATGTTTAGAGAATATGTTTCATTAGTAAATAGAACGAGAGCATTATCTTAAAATATTTACACAATACGTTTACAAACACAAATATACAACTTATTTACTAATGTAAATTCTAGCAAAGCGTACAAAAACGTAGCCTTTCAAATAAATGCCCGAAAAACTCAAAATACTGAGAGACGCAACTCGCAAGTTAAAAGAAAACAATATCGTTTAAGAACGTCAAGCACCGACCATTGTGAAGGAAATAAACGAGCAATTTTTACGATTATCCCCACAATGCGAGACTGAGGCCCATTGAGCGGCAACAAGGATCGGGGAAAGTCAAGAATGGAAGTCATTTTAGTGTTGTAGCGATGAGCGAGGATCTGATCCGTAAAGCCGAAACATTAATGAGCTCGCGAACCGGGCATGATGCGAAACTAAGCTTCGCAGTTTCATTGTACATGACGCTATTTTTTTTAGTAAGCAATATAATAAAACATTGTAGTAGCAATTTTGTTGTTAGAGCTAGTTCGGCATTTTATATTAAAAAAAATAATGAAAATACTTTGACGAAACATTTAGTCTTTGCGTTGGATGATTTGTAATGATGGTGCGATCTTAAATTGTCAACGACGAAGGTAGGAAAAACTCAAGAATGGAAGTCATTTTAGTGTTGTAGCGATGAGCGAGGATCTGATCCGTAAAGCCCAAACATTAATGAGCTCGCGAACCGAGCATGATGCGAAACTAAGCTTTGCAGTTTCATTGTACATGACTCTATTGAGGTTTTAGAAAGCAATATAATAAAACATTGTAGTAGCATTTTTTGTTGTTAGAGCCATTTAGGTATTTTGTATTGAACATTATTAAATAAAAATTCTTTGACGAAATATTTTAGTCCTTGCTTTGGATGTTTTGTAATGATGGTACCATCTTCAATTTTCAACAACGAGTGTAGGAGAAAGTCAAGAATGGAAGTAATTTTAGTGTTGTAGCTATGAGCGTCGATCTGATGCGTAAAGCCGAAACATTAATGAGCTTGCGAACCGAGCATGACGAAACTAAGCTCTGCAGTTTCATAGGACATTACGCTATTGAGGTTTTAGAAAGCAATATAATAATATATTATAGTAGCATTTATGTTCGTAGAGCCAATTAGGTACTTTAATACTTTTGCATAAGCCAAAACAATTTGTTTTAATCAGTGATTTCACATATGTTAATAAAATTATATTATACTATTATCGTAAAGCCAATTATTTCACGCCTCATTACTTATTACTCACCTTTCTATTAAATTAATTGATAAGTCGACTACAACGATAGCGTACATACTGAAATCGTACGAACGCATTTGCTCTTTTTTTATTTATTTACGACAACAAACATTTACACAATATATATTAATTATTTACAAATATAAATTTTAAATTATAACTTAATGTATGTTATGTAACACACGCCTTAATACCCAATTTAAATATTAAAAGTAGTTTACACCACAACGTCGATACAATTAAATAAAACAACTAAATATAGATTAAAGAGGGTCAAAACAATTATTTGCGCTTTGCAGTAGACCTTTCCATACTCAGTTGGACAAATGCGGGTTGTGAAATGAGAGGCCGCAGGTTCGATCCACGCACCAAGCCAAATGTTTGAAAATAAATAATTGAAAACTTAATTGATCTTAAGTGCGTGGTGGCCTGTTGGTAAACGGACTAGACGCGGCTGCCAACATGTTCCCGCTGGTCGCGGGTTCGAATCCCAGGACACACCTCTGACTTTTTGGAGTCATGTGTGTATTGACAGTCAATCAGCACGCTCTAAAACGGTGAAGGAAAACATCGTGAGGAAACCTGCATAACATAGCGATTTATAAAAATTTCTATGATATGTAAGTCCGCCAACCCGATCTAGGCCAGCGTGGTAGACTTTATGGCCTAACCACTCTCAATCATACTTTCGATTTTAGAGTAGGCCCGTGCCCTGCAGGGACATATATGGGTTGACACAATTGATCTTAAATTGGGGTCGTGGCTGTGTATATATGACTGTTGGGTGTATTAGACTATCAACAACTTAATTACCAAACGTTGGTAAGGTTACATCTTATGCAAAATCAATAATATCTGTCAAAGGCCGTTGCATAATCAAAGACGACATCGCCCTTTAATATAATTTTGCATTATTCACGGCCGCTTCCAACAGGTCATTGTGGAGATCATTGGGGGAGGCCTATGTTCAGCAGTGGACTTCCTGTGGCTGATATGATGATGATGATGATGATGATTATTCACGTTGAGCCCCGTTACCTAATTATCTACGATCGAGCTGTTTGAGTTAGCTGTTAGACTAGAATTTCTAGTTCAAATTTCAAAGGGTTATAGGGAATTTATAAAACTGTAAATAAAAGGAGGTTTTTAATATTAAAAATTATTTCTAAAATGAAGCACCTCTGCCCGCTTTCTAGAAAATAATATGGATAATAAAAATAAATAGGTACACCCCACATTTACATACATAGGACTGATCCCATACTTAGATCGTGGCGTGGGTATTAGTATTTCTTTCTTCTTTCTTTCAAATATTTGTTTCGGTGCGGGAATTGAACCCGCGGACTCTCGTTTCACTGCCGGCGCCGTGAAGGCTGCATGACACATTCCCGGAGCCAATTAAGTCTCATTAAAAGGGTATAATTGCTTGTGTAGACCAATATGATTAGATCGTCGCTTGTGCGACAGCTAATTTATATTTGAACTTATTTCTCTATATTTTTTGAGTTGTGTTTTTGATGTTTGTGTTTGTTGTGTATAAAATAAAATACTAAATCAAAATAAATCATAATATGTGTATTTACATATACCGCAGTATTATATTATGTTGAATTTTCAGCCGTTCTCTATAATCGATCTATCTTTAACAGGAGATTTCATTAGATCTTTCGATGCATTTTGTTTCAGTGAACAAAGATAAAGAGGTATAAGGTGTATATAATAAATACATCCGTCTATCTTTATTAACGAAGCGCAGAATTGTACCGATATATATAGATAATGGACGTTAATGTCAATAGCCCTCATATCCAAAGGGTTACTCATCGAATTCACTGCATGTTAAATTCCATGAATGTTGTAGGCATACTTCATAATTTTCCTATAGTTGAGCTTATTTATTAATTCGCTCCTCTTATGTCATAAAAAAAGTAATTTTGTAAAACCATACAAATATAATTCATATCCGATCTAAATTCATGCAGAAATTTCAGACGCGACGCAAAAAATGAAGATAGGAGGGCAAAAATGTCTCTAATTATGCAAATGGTAGCATTTTTTATCCATTTCCATTAGCCGTTTGTACAAAGTATTATTTGCAATTTGCAAAACAAGATCTTTTCCAATTTGTCTACAGGACCTCGGCTGTGTTTTTTTCCATACTAATGGTCGGATATATTTTAGTATTACTCCGCTTTTGTTTCTAAGGTTTTCTGAGATATTGCCGGCAATTTTACAAGTGCCCAACTTGGAACGCGACAGTTTTAGATACTGGACGACTCGACGCTTTAAATGTAGACTGATGAAATTGTGTTTTCTGCGTTAGAGTGGAAATGTTAAGGGATTTTGTTACATTTAGCTCTTTGATAAAGGTCTGATTTGTCTGTTTGTATTATTTGTATTCTCAAATAATTTTGTATAAAGTGACAGAATGTAAACGTAACACTACAGACCTTTTATCCTTACAATTGTCATTTATTATATTTTTGTGTTATATTATTATAATGTGACGATTGACAATCGAACTTAGAAAGCGCAATCTGGAGTCAAAAATGGCAATATGACTTTGACAAAATATTCTCTAGCTTCTATCTAGATTCCAGATTTCTATGACGTATGAAGGCAGTTGTTTAGAAACATTATATTTGTACTAAATAATTTGATTAAAATCTACCACTTTTATTGCAATTATTGTAACAAAGAAAACATTAAATAATACCTTAACAACAGCGTGGCTATACCATACGGAGACACTTTCAAGACAAATGCGGTTAATAATTGATCCGACCATCGCGTCGTATTGACACTAGAATGTTAGACTATGAGTAAGAGCCGTTTTAATATAGAAAAAATAATGTTCAGCTGTACTGTAAGGCAACTATAAGTTGTATCACCGAACTCCGTCATTCCTGTTTGGGACTTTCAGATGAAAGCAGTGTCTTTATTTTAACATATTGAAATTGATTAAACCACTTGTATCGTATTTTAGCATATCAGAAAAGATTACCATTACTAGAGCGCGCCTATACCGTAAGTAGGCTACATGTTAAATTTTATTTCCAGAAATAGGTAGGTAAAGAATGTAGGAAATTACAAATTTCTGTAACATTATTTACCCTTAATCGTATAACATGCATTTTATTAGGATCTCAAATTAAATTCAAGTTATAATGAAACAGCTATTTTCACAGTTCACTTTAATATCCATCGTACTTTAATACTGTCCAGGCTGCACAGTTTGTAAACGCAAACTATGCTTTCATTATAATAATATTTTCCGGGTAGATTCTATTATTTTAGAACTTTAGGATTTTTCTACACGTATACTATAAAAAATCTGTATCTTCATCAGCCCATATACGTCCCAATGCAGGGCATGGGCCTCCCCTACAATCGAGAGTACGATTGAGAGTTGTTAGGCCATATAGTGCACCACGCTGCCCAATGCGGGTTGGTGGATTTACATACCATAAAGTCTTATAAATCGATATGGTATGCAGGTTTCCTCACGATGTTTTCCTTCTCTATTTTAGGGCGTGGTGATTGACTATCAATACACATATGACTTCGAAAAGTCAGAGGTATGCCCCGGGATTTGAAACCGTAACCACCGTGATCATGTGGCGGTCGCATCTAGTCGTTACATACAGGCCACCGCGCACTTATGTATGTATATTACAATAAAAAAATCTAGCAGGTCTTCTAATATTATTAACATCGTAATAAATTATTTTTCAATACTTAAGCATTCTGTGGCAGGCCACCCTATAGAATGAAACTGTCAATAATCCAAAATCTATATCATAGTACAAGATCAGAATTATTTAGGTAATCTCGCTGGGTAATCTTTTACGTCACATTAAAACTCAACACGTCAATCAATTATTATTTAATAAAATGATCATAATCACATAACTAAAACGCTGAGTTTAATTACATTCCTGATAATCATGCCCACAATCATGACGTAAGTCTTCGTTGTTTCAAGTGACGATTCTAAGCCTAGCTTCTAATTACACACCTTACCTCATATGAGGCAACTAAAGCAAGTTAAATCTACCAACCCAAAAAAAGAGTGTGGGAAAAAAAATCCCCAGAAAAGAAAAAAGTTTCATAAGTGAGAGGCTTTCTGGATAGGTACCACCGCAATGTCTATTTCACCCGCCAAACAGTAGTATTTGTGCACCGTTGTGTTTCGGTTTGGAGGACATTGCAGCCAGAATAACTACTGGACATATTGAGATCATCATCTTATGTCTCAGGATAGCGAGCCCAGTGGAATGCCCAGCATTGCTTTGTAATTCAAGGTGTTGTTTGGTTTTGCTACTGTTCATTAGCGGTCGTATCACTTCCTATCACACGAACGGCATGCTCGTTTCGCCATTCATTACAATAAAAAAGTACCGTTTTGAAAGAATAGGTGCCACTGTCTCATACGCTATCGAAGAGAAATCACAGAAATTCTTATAAAATTATATTTAGTGGGTAGGTTTCCTTCTCAAAAAAGTTAAAAAGTCGAATAACCTGCTGCTGCATTTAATAAAATTGTCATGTTTTCCAGAATGAACATGTTGAAAATTACGAATACAAAAATAGAATGTTTAATATTAATAGAATAGCATACAAACTAAACCGAGCAAACTGGGTTTGTTTATTTCTTTTGAGCTGAGTCTTCGTGAAATTGAATTTTATTTTCAACGTTAAGACTGAATGTTTCACTCGCAACGGGACCAGCGTTTCTCACGTAACTGAATGATAAATGGATTATATCTTTTCATTAAATAAATCAGTTCGATAGGGAATTGTTTGCAAAATATTTTCGATTATGTTTGCGGGTAGGTAGACAAATTATAGTGATCTGTAAAACTGTCATATTTGTAGCATGCTGATATTGTGATTAATTTATTTTACATTTACATATTTCCATCCCATTTTAGAGCTTCAATGGTGAAGCAGACAAGATAATTTATTGTGCAACGAGTGGTACTAAATTAGTTCGATCCAGATAACTGAGACATAAGATTTTAAGTCTCATTATGTCCAGTAGATAATCTGGTGACAATGAGCTTCAAATCGAAACACAACAGTGCATTTACACAGATGTTTGGTGGGAAAAATAGACATTACAGTGATGGCTACCCAGATGGTCTCTCACATTTATGAGAGACCTACCACCAGGAAACTTGAATAAATTTTCGACTGATTCTTAATTTTTCAACATCAATTAATAGTTTGTATCCAATAACTTTTGTAACACGGCTTCACGTCCAAAAAATACACACCTTTCAACACCTCAATTTCCATTAAAATTCCGCTTTCCATGTTTAACATCGCAAAGCAACACATATGTTGTGTATTTTCGTTTCGCATCGGCTTCCAAAAATGCAATTAGCTCCTGGCCAGATCAATTACAGTAAAAATATATCCTCTTGGGATTAGCTCTGATAAGATAGTGTTGTAATAATGATTCATTGCGACACAACACGTATTAATATTTTATCGAAATTTGTACAAGTTTATCGCTGTTGTGGTGGTAATGTCTGAATAACATAGGAAGGACGTTGTTTTGTTGTTTCATGTTGAAGCTCGTTAAATGATTTGCTTTTCCTTAAGTCTGAAAAAAATCTTTCTGACTGTATCAGCCCATATGCATCCCACTGTAGGGCACGGACTTCCCCTACAATCTAGAATACGATTGATAATGGCTAGGCCAAATAGTCCACCACGCTGGCCTAGTAGAGGTTTCCTCACAATGTTTTCTTTCGCTGTTATAGTAGTTGACTATCAATACACACGTGACTCCGAAAAGTTAGAGGTGTGCCCTGGGATTTGAAGCACGACCATCGTGAATATGTTGGTAGTCACGTCTAGTCCGTTTATTAACAGGACCTCGAACTTAACTGAAAAAAAAAATGTTGAACGAATTTATGAGAACGGTGGTAAAATTTAAATCTCAGTTTTAGGAACCTTGGATATTGGACTGCCTCGGTGGCGTAGTTGTACTATGGTACGGTTACAACGCTGAGGTCTTAGGTTCGAATCCCGGGTCTTTCAAAGGGATAATTGATTTTATTATTCACAGCTCAAAGACAGAAATTTGGAATTGAAAAATATTATATTAAAATTTTAGTATCACAGTACTATAGTGTGCATTATAAAAACGTATTTTATTGAAACAGTCAGAAAACTTCATCGGTCTAGTGACAGCGTACGTGAGCTATCCACAGTGATGACCTTGGTTCAAATACCAGGTCAAGGTCCTACTTTGCGTCAGATTTTCGGTTTTAAAATATCATAGTATTCTGCATGCTCAAGACAATAGTTCGACTAGCAAAGTTTTAGCCCTTTCACAATAACAGAAATAAGATGAGCAAACTTTGGCATTTTCTGCCTACCTTTTAGAAATATAGGCATGATTTGATATAATATAACAAGTAAAGTTAATCCTTCAATCAAATATGTATTAGATACTGGGTCCGGAACAAAACCACACGCCAAAAGATTGCTCATACATTTGAATTTCGAGACGTAGCAAAAGGTCTGAAATTACAATTGAGTTCAGGTAACAATAAGCCTTTAAGAGATTTATTATGTTTTACACCATACTAAATTCAAATAAGACCACTGGCTTATTTGTGTTTGCCTTTTTTAGGCCGTTACTTATAATCTAGTGCATATCTGATTGAAGAGTTTAATCATTAACTATGTGGTAGTGATATATTGAAACAGGCTCGTTCAATCGTACATTACAGTGGTCTGCAGTCAAACCGCGTGAATGACGTCTTCCATATGCTAAATTAATTAGTCATTATGTACAGTATATACTAAATCATAGTTATATAAATTTAATAAATCATCAGTTATAGGTATTATTTGGAAACTGTTATAAATAACACGAAAATGAAATAAATTGTATTGACACGGACCACAGTGGTCGCGTGTTGAAATCCCAAGGTACAACTCTGACTTTTAGGAGTCATATGTGTACTCATAGTCAATCACCCCGCACTATAACGTTCCAAGGAAAATATCGTGAGGAAACCTACTTACGTAGTGTTTTGTAAGAATTTATATGGTATGTAAAGCCTGCCAATCCGTATTGGGCCAGTGTGGTGGACTATATTATGACCTATGCCCTATCAATTGCAATCTCGATTTTAGAAGAGGCTCTAGCCCTGCAGTAGGATGTATATGGCCTGATACAGATTAGTTGCCAATAGACACTCTTTCTCAACCGTATCGCTTTTAATACCGGTTATAGTGCAGTCACGTTCCCGAGCCAGAATAAAATTATCATAATTATTCTCATTAAAATATTCTAGACATTGCAAGTATTTTTTTTTTATTATTATTAGATTTTATTTTAATTCAGCATGTTTTTTACTTGACCAGGTGGTGTTTATTGCAATTCTGACAGCTGCTTAAATGAATACATACAAAACGTCGTCTGTTTACTTAATAAACAAAAATAACAACTATAACGGTTTTTTACTGAATACTTTAAAGTGGGCGAGCAAGAAGGCGGATCCAGCCTTCAAAAAAGGTTGTGGGCATGGCAACCTGAAAATCAACGAAGTGACAGTCTGCGTATGGTTTTGTCCATTCATCGTTACACGCAATAAAGATTTATCTCTGCTATTTTATTATATCGATGATATTATGGCATTCGATATAATATCATCAGTCTATCGATCTCAATATAGTCATAAGTCCGTTAGGGTTGTGGGCATGGCCATCGTGCCCTCTATGGTGGATCCGCGCTTGTAGAGCCACGCTGTTGTCAGTCATGACTTGCATGAAAGCATGAATAGGCAGACTCGTTCGGGGCGGTACCACTGTCTCACAGAAAACCGACATAAGCGACAGCGAAGCTGTTCTATCAGTGAGTGAATTAACGGTTGCCCAATATCCGTTTCCTCGTCCCATCATTATTCTTTCAATTTAAATATTTGATTGGCTGGCAACACATTAATGATCCAAGCGTATTGTTTATAGGCAGCAGTGACCCTTCAGGTGATCTGCTTGCTCGTTTGCCGGACCTATGCTATAAAAAAATAAGAAAGCCACTGACGACAAATAATACTTTGAAAATCCATACAGGAGGCCTTAGTTTTACAGTTTTCTTTCTGAAGCCGAAAGTGGAGATATATTAATTTAACAAACATCTTCGCTGTATCGATTCGTTTAATTAATTGTCTACTTAAGAATACAAAAATAACATCCACAAAACACGGGAATTGATTGTGCGTTAATGGCTCTACGGAAATATATTTTTTTTAATTCCCAATATCGTATCAGTCTAAAGCCCTGGTCTGTCGAAGCTACGCACAGCGTTGCGTTGCGCGGAATGCGGTGTCAAACTCGATTTTGTATGAAAAACATTGACATTGGTATGACGTTTCGCCGCAGTTTGCGTCAGCCAGCGTCTGCGGTGAGGGGTCAACCGGGTGACGGGTAGACTGGTCTTTTGTGCTGTCACATTATGCGTCGGTGTAGGGGGGCAAGTGCGGTGAAGCGCGGGGCGGATACACCGCACAACGTGCCGTCATTCTCATCATTTCGTCGCGGTAAGCGTATTTGCGCAATGAATTTATTTGAGAACAATATTTTTATCAATTTTCGTTTGGTTTAAACTTTTGTTTAGGCTGTGGCGCGTATATCGACTATGTGCTACCGCACAGTACTTTCAATACAGTTCACGCAAGTTCCTAACGACAATGGCGCAATATTACACCACGTAGGAATAAAATTTTAAAACCTTGCTTTGGTATAAGATACAATTAAAAAGTAAAAATAATTAATATTTAATAAGTACAAGATTATAAACTGGAGTCAATTACATTTATTTTATTGTTATAAAAATGGCGAACGGAACTGTATGTTAATTGTTCTAAGTACTTAGTACCCCATGCTTTTTAACAAAATATAGCAACGGAATTTGTTCCCAACTGATCAGAGTACAATTAGAGACGATTTATTAGTAGGTATCTATATACATTCAATCTTTATCCTTATTCGCAGGGCACTTTATCAGCCCATATACGTCCCACTGCAGAGCACGGATCTCGTCTACAATCGAGAATACGATTGAGAGTGGTTAGGCCGTACTATAGTCTACCACGCTAGCTGGCCTTATCCCTATATGTGCATAGAAAGAAATACAAACAAAAAACCCAATAAAAACATCGATCGTTTAAGTGCACCGCTTTTTATATGAGCCCAAAAAAGTAGCTACAAAGAATCTTATGATGAGTTTTGTATCAGCCCATATACATACATTCGTTGTATAATGGTTGTATATTATCTTCGTAGTTATTTACAAAATCCACCTGCAAGATATAATAAACTATCGCCGTTCGACACAATTAGCACCACTCTCCTCGCACTTGGAGTGCATCATGTGATGACATCATTGATGACATGGTGCAATCTTAAATATGTAGTTCTTCAACTTAGTATCAAGTTCTGTGTTTTCCCATTTTTTCCATTCCCATTCCATTAAAACCCCCTCTATATATATTGTAATTTGTGCTACTTACACCTACGCATATATATTTTGAGCTCTGTGTTATGAATTCTGTTATATACTAAAATACAATTATTATTGTAAAAAGTGTCCATCAGCATTGTTCCAGGTTTTGCTTGGGACAATTTCATAGGAAAATGATTTAATCATTATGGAATTTATTAATTACGGTACGATCGATAACGATAATTTAAGAAAGGATATCTACATAAATCCAGTGAAATTTAATTTGATCTGACAATAAGTTGTTTAGGTGAAAAAAATGTATTCAACTCACGCGTATTTCATTAGAATGATAGGAACCACTTTTATGACGTATCAATATTGCGAAAATTCTCTCGTAAACATATATACCCGGTTTACTTAAAATGACGCACAAACATTTTTTTAAAGAAATTTTATATATTTTCGAACATAAATTATTGTTATTTGTTGTCATGGAAATTCAAGAAAACTTCAATGCGAAATTGTCATAGTAACGTTGGTTGTCAATGAACGGTTCTCTCATTGGTCAACGGTTTTACGCACAGAGTAAAACCTATATGTGAACCACCTTTTTTGTTGATATGTGAACTACGTTGCATGACGTCATGACGTTGCCGCTTACCGCAGTGCCGCGCGTATTCTTCGACAGACCAGGCCTTAAGACCGCAGAGAGATATATAAAATGCTATGATATATTACTTGTGGATGATTAAATGATAATTATTTTCCTGTTATGACTTTAACAGACAACTGTCACGTTAATTATTAATAAATCATGTAATGGTCGTATGTTGGATTATTTATATCAGATTATATTGATCTGATGATGAAACTCACAAAGTACGGTAGTAAATAAAATATGATTATTAATAGTATATAATTGATTACGTGTCTATTTTTAAAAACCAAAATTACGAAACTAATCCCTTCATCTATGATATCTATAAAGAGCCGGATTTAAATAATTATTGCCGTAACGTAAAATTATAGGTTAATTTTTCGGTAATAGACATGGACGTTGTAGTTCATTGAACTTTGTAATACAAGGGCAAAACATAGTAGATATTAAGATGATAAAATAAAACAAGAGACAAATTGACAAACATTTCCTTAAAATTGTTCCGTTTTCAGACATCTTAGTGACTGTAAGTAAGCACCAGCAAAGGCTAACCATTTGCTCGGCTGGATATAAAGAATAAGGCATCAGTGCACTACGGATACAGTCTTATATAGAAGGATTGAATGGAAAATACAATAATATACATCAAATAGTGTTACGCTCCCCCCGTAATCACAGACTATGGGATAACATACAATACAACCAGGGCCGCAGTGCTCACAGCACAAAACTCACACATACATGTGCTTACAGCACAAATTAACACCACGCGTGTTTGTGCACACAGCACAAAAATACGCAAAACCCAATTGTGAATGTATTGGCTATCTTTAACACACGAGTACATTTTATTATTATTTTTTTATCGTCTACCGAGATATGAAAGTTGATAACACACGTTTTCAGCTATAAACTCAGTAGCCGTCACACGTTAGTCTGTATCGGATGGTGTGTTGTATGTGTGTGGACCGCGAGTGTTTTGTGCTTATGTTACCAATAATTGTGAACAAATCCCTCGATTTGTACTTGAAATGGCTGGTGGAGATTACACTATGAACAAGGTATTTTCATTTATAATGGTTTGTTAGATTAGAAATAAAATTAATTTTTATAGTTTTTATCGCGAATTTAATAATTAAGGTGTTTACTTTTATTATAGAATTTATTATAATACCAATAAATAATAATGCATATGGCAAAAAAAAAAACATTTTAATTTTCGTTATAGCTATTTACAAAAGTAGAATAATTAATTTAAAGTGCAAACAAAAAAAAAGTGATCACTTGAACATTTTTTTTCATTTTTTCAACTTTTTATTAATTTTATTTAGAACATAAAATTTTATGTTCTGGTGAATTTACTATTCAAATTAATATATTATTTTGTGCCGTCGATAATTTTCATAACTCTTTGAAGGGGCGCGGTGTGTGGCGCTTAATTTTTGTTTTTTGAATTTTATGTCACCAATATCAAATCAGTACGTCAGGTTTCAGTTAAGTGGGATTGTTGACTTTATTATTTACTAGCTGACCCGGCCACGCTTCGCCTTGCCTTGGTTATCATAGGATTCATATTATATCCAATTATTTAGCATAATAACAACTTGTATGCCTACACTTGACGTAGCTATCCTACTGTCCTGCTAAATCCCGTCTTAACCCGTCTGTTCAGTCACTTCTCGATCCGTCCCGTCCTTTCTCTTCATTATCCATTCCATCTTATACCGTGCATTTACACTTCGTCTTATCAAATCTGCCAGCTATCCCAGTTCTCTCCCTTACCTTCCACTCTATTATATCCCGTCTCTCCATATTCAAATAGTGTACCTTATGAATTTTTGACATTAGAAACTTTAGTGATTCTAATTATCCATGCAATATTTCATCCCTTATTTCACACCCACAATGCTGCTTTACCAAAAATATTGCAAGCAATATTTAGGTAAAATATAACCTATCTAACTCAGCGACGATATATTACATTAATTTCTATCAGTGTATTATAGCGAAGGAAAGGCTACTGTAAAAATTCGTGATAAAAGTGACGTTTTTACTGGTGGAAAGTCTCTCATATGTGAGAAGCCATCATCACCACCGCAATGTCTATTTCTCCCGTCAAACAGCAGTGTAAATGTCCTGTTGTGTTTCGGATTGAAGGACATTGTAGCCAGAGTAACTACTGGACATATTGAGACTCAACATCTTATGTCTCAGGATGGCGAGCACAGTGGAATTTTGCTACTGTTTATGAGCGGTCGTATCGCTTACCATCAGGCGAACGGCTTGCTCGCATCGCCATTCCATGCAATAAAAAAAAGAACGATCTTGAAATGAAGTAAATATAACTTTTTACCTGTGCAAATTATTTATTTAATTGTCTCTATTTATGTAGCTTGATATATTCTCCTTAGTTTACACAAAATACATTTCTGAACGCATTATTTGACAACCAATTGAAATGTCAATCTCTTTTCAATGTCATTAATTTACATCTTTAAAATCTAAAATACGCCATTAATCGAATATTGTAGATATATGTTGTCGATTCGAAACCTTTATTTAAATACGTTGTTTAAATTAAGGGAAGAGTTTACCGTATCGACGGGACGAACATTGAATGTTTGATATGGTTTGATACTTCGAACCCATTTTCGAACCAATGATATATTATACAAATACGACGTAGATATCGCACTAGCACTTCAAAAGTGAGGCGTTGAAATTCGGGCAATTGGTGTAATTTCATCTAGTCGCATAGCAACGGCGACAGAGGGAAGACCTCAGTGCTGTCAACATAATTTATTTCGAAAATATTGTCTAAAGTGTCGAATTGTGTGTTTTAAAAGTGTTAAAACAATGGTGCAAAAATATGAAACTAAATTGGACCTACACACCATACGTAAGTATATAAAAACCACACAAAATTTAATTTTTATTTTAAATTAGTAAACATCTCCTTCAATTGTGTAAGAAGGATCGCCTAATACAAAGATTGTGAAGTGCGATAGGGACAAAAAGTGTATGTCATAGATTAACAAGTCAGAAGCGAAACCGATCACACAGAAAATTGGCGATGAAAGTTTGAATGGATTTGGATAGTTGTAATTTTTTTCTAATTCAACCATATCTAAAACGATTAAGTTATTTTTTATGAATTATTTTCATAATAAATTACTTAATCCAACCACGAAAATTACAAATTACATTAGCTTCCCCATATATTTTGAATAACTATATCTACATAATTATATCATTGAATGTTTCCAGTTTTCCACGTGATGAGCTTTTGAGACGTAAATGAATATGCACTAAGCACGGCTCGGACAAAAAGAGGGGATCGTGACTGGAACTGACGTGACTTTAAAACTGATTAATATTGGTTTAGCCCATTTAATAATGGATAAAAATATACAATTACGAAAATATATATATACCTAAAAAAACTCTGCACCATCGGTTGTAGTATCGGTTGTTTACTAGTGGCAGGTCGCTCATACGTTACCACCATGTGTAGGTACGGTAAGGTGTCTTGGTTTCGCTTATGTCCACGAGCGGTCGTATCACTTGTCATTATTACAATAAAAAAATATTAATAAGAAATCGATTTTTCAGTGCATGCTTACCATAATTTAATTTTTTATTTTATCAAGGTTGTAAGCAAATATAAATATATTTGTTTCAGGATGGCGTACCACAGATAGACTCATGTAGCAACCACAAAGTTAATATATTAAATACTTATAAAACCAAATAGGTAGTTTTATATATCGTCACCCTTCTGTTTCTATCGCTTCGATTCTATGTTTGGATAGCGCAATGCTATCTCTTTTCATCTCGCACGTTCTGTATAATCTGTTTCATTCGCTTAAATTGTTATAAACTATTGAGTATGTATATGCATAGCAGTACAGTTTTTAAACGTCACGCTATATGGATATGCGTCATCTTTATTAAAACATCATTGCTTCGAACCCATGAACATTTTGTATGAGAAAATGTTACTAAGCTAATAGACACTCGGGAAACCGCGAACGTGATAAGAAGTATCCTATTTCCTTCTCCTGGTTCTAAGCTACCTCCCCACCATTTTTCAGCCAAGTCAGTTCTTGAGTTATAAGTGGAGTAACTAACACGACTTTCTTTAATATAATAATATAGATTGCATCAATGTTTTGTTTTCTTAAAGCAGGCATATTAATATACTTTCATTAACCAATAAACGCCACATTGCCAAAAAAAAGTATAGCTGACCACATATTAATCTGCAAGCTTAAAAATATCTCTATTAAAAATGTAAATACATCTATTTGTAGTTGTAAACACACTTGAATTCAAAATGTAATAATGTTTACCAAAGTACATCAATAATTAATTTCCATTAATAATAATTAGGTAACATAATTTGCTGCTTACACACATTTTTAATCACTCTACTAATCAGTATATGGTATAATGGATTTATTGCAACAAGATAATCTTTATACACTAATCTATTAATATAATTATATGATCTTGTGGTCTCTGTTTCAATATTATTAATGTATTACCCTATAATGTATGAAGTGCGTAGTGGCCTGTTGGTAAACGGACTAGACGCGACTGCCAATATGTTCACGGTGGTCGCGGGTTCGAATCCCAGGGCACACCTCTGAATTTTCGGAGTCATGTGTGTATTGATAGTCAATCACCACGCACTAAAACGGTGAAGGAAAACATCGTGAGGAAACCTGCATACCATAGCGATTTATTAAAATTTCTATGGTATGTAAGTCCGCCAACCCGCACTAGGCCAGCGTGGTGGACTATATGGCCTAACCACTCTCAATCATACTGTCGATTGTAGAGTAGGCCCGTGCCCTGCAGTGGGACGTATATGGGCTGATACAGAATGTATTACCCATTGTATAACCCACTGCTTAGAAAGATAAAGATTAAAACGCATTTAATCGTCCCAATAATTGCTTAAAAATATAAAATATAATTCGCAAATTAGTTTAGCAATTTGTAAGAAAATATGAAGTTCGCCAACCCGCACTAGGCCGGCGTGATGGAGTATATCGCCTAACCCTACTTAATCGTACTCTCGATTGTAGAGGAGGCCCTTGCCCTACTGTATGACGTATATGGACTGATATAGGTACTGATAAAAATCAGTTTATTATTAGAGCGATATAGTTTATTATAAGGTCATTGATTCAAAACACAAATATTGTTACCCATCGATAAAAAGATAACAATCAGACAGTTTTCAGAGAAAACCGATAAATTGCAACTCCATGTTTGAATTATAAACAAAAGGTTCTCTGGAACCTTGTACATAAAACTGATATTCAGAGATAAAACTCAATTTCCGAGTTATCTTAAGCCGACGGGCGAAGACGCGGGCAAGTTCAGTGTTATTCGGACCTTTTTAACTGAGTTCAAAAAAAGGAAGAAGAAATAAATACACCCAACAGTCACATACATAGTCCTGACCCCACACTAAGATCGAGTCTTGTGTCGTGGGTATCAGGAGCTACGAGAGACTTTTCGGTCTCACAAACACCCAGACCCTAAACAAATACCTGTGGTTCACACAAATATTCCTTTCGGTGCGGGGATCGAACCCGCGGCCTCTCGTTTCACAGCCGGCGTCTAACCAACTGTGCCACGAAGACTGTCGAGAGGTTCTCAATTCTTCGGAATTTTTTTATTTTTATTTAAGAATAGTGCTTAGTGCTTACTACATTTAAAAAGCATTGCACTGCACGGCACATTCGATTCATCTAGGATACTGTGATGCGCAGTGACGCGTCGTGTCGACTCGAATGCATCCTTCGGATCGGCGACGGTCTTCTGGCGCCTGACTGTGTTGACGTCAAAAAAAAAAATGTTTTTCTGTCTTACATTTCATTACTTTATACTATTAGATTACGACTGTAAATACTTCTTGTTTATATTATAAAAATTATAACTCAAACAATGCTATAAATAGATTTTTTTTTTTAATTTTGATTTTTGTAATTGTTTTTATGATTTACGCGAATGTGTTAACATTGATATAAAACTATTATTTACGGATTTTGCCGCGGATTTTTTTTTTTTTTTTTTTTTTAGTTTCAATTCGGTTATTTCAATTTATTTTTCGTTCCAAATTTCGCCACACGCTAGTAGATTTTAGATGATTTATAAACTTAAATGACAGTCGTTTCAGTAAATTACTGCGCCTCACTTCTCGACACATCATGAAGCATTTTCATTAGTAGTTTTATAAAGAATACTGGGACACGCCTTTTAAATATATTCTACCATAAGAAACCGCCTGTGAAAAAGAGCCGTCACATTATCGATCCCATAACTCCAATGTTAGTGTTTTACAAACTAGGAAAACTACAACAAAAACTTAACTGATTTCAATCACTATAATACTTAGAAAACAATTATTGAAAAATCACACAGAACTTATATAAAAATCAAAATTTCAGTATTGTAAAGAGAAAGGATTTGATTGTTTACGATAGGCTCTGGAACTACTAGACTAATTTGAACAATTCTTTCTCCATTAGAATCCTACATTACTCCTGATGAACATCGGCGATAAAATATTTTAAATAAAATGTATTTGCACCCAGGCGGAGCCGGGCCGATTAGCTAGTACGTAAAAAAGTTATTAACAATGCTGAGCAGTGAGCACGGATTAAACTTACTAAACTATAAAAAGATTATATCTGACGATAATTATGACTATGGTACTTGAAGCTGTTGTAAACCAGATGCAATACAATAGGGTTAAGGCAGATTCTAACTTTGAAAACCCAACCGTAAATAATGACATACAAGTAGTCCACAATCTTTTTTCGGGATAGCAGTGTAAATCCACTTTTGTGTTTCGGTCTGAAGAACATTGTGGCACAGAGTAACTGCTTTACATATTGAGACTTAACATCTTAATATGTCTTCAGGTATAAGAGATCTACTACCAGTATCATTCGTATTATTTTACTTCACCATCAAATTCAGTTAAGAAGCACTATCAGGCTACGTAATTAGAATTGGATGCCCTTATTTATCAAATATCAATATGCAATGTCATTGTGAAACTCGCCAATTCAATTGAAACGATCAAAATTTCAAAGAGGGCAAAACACAATAAAGCAACAATATCAGTAAAACCATAAAAATGCTGATTGAAAGTTTACAACCCAATTCACGTCGCATCGATTACACAATACTATTGACCGATTTCATGGTAATCGCAAAACACTAATAAAAAATCAGTTTCTCGTTGCCGTATCTTGATAATACAAAGCGTAACACGCAACGGAAAAGCACGTATAAATAAACTTGATTGGGTGTTGTAACATTCGATTTCATTTAGATGATTTATATCCTATTCTAAAAATGCTTGGTGGCCTGTTGGTTAGCGGACCAGACGCAACTGCCAATACAATATTGTCCATGGTGTTAGCGGCTTCGAATCCCAGAGCACATCTGACTTTTCGAAGTCATATGTATATTGATAGTCAATCACCACGCACTGAAATGGTGACGGAAAACATCGTAAGGAAATCTGCATACCATAGCGATTTGCAAGAATTTCTATGGTAAATAAAGTCCGCCAACCCGCATTAGGCCAGCGTGGTGGGCTTTATGACCTTAGCACTTTTAATCGCGCTCTCGATTGTAGAGGAGCCCCTGTAGTAGGACATAAATGGACTGATACATATCCTATTGGAATTGGGATCAAGTAAAATAAAAGGCAGTCGTGCAGCACTTTATAAGTGTATTAGATGACAAGTCTTCCAATTAAATATATGTGTTTAATTTAGTAGATGATGATTCTTAGAGTAAGGGAATGTCTTCAATTTTTATTTTTGTAAATAAATTTATTTTTTACTTAATTTAAATAACATTGACTTTAAGAGCCACTGCATCATTTGCATACAAACAAAAATGTTTGCTATAACAGTATTGATTTCGCTATTAAATTCAAAAGCTACGGTGAAGATTTCTATATTATATTGGCAATTGTTGAACATAATCCTTCCGCATAAAACAGTAACAGTATCAGGCTTATTCGCATTTTCAGCATAAATATCTGCCCATCGTCTCTGATTTTTGCATTGGTATGCGTTTCCTGGTAGATAACGCTAGTATCCAACTATTGAAAAAGTAGATTATATATACTTGCATCGGTATGCGGGGTAAATAAACCTTAATCCCTTAAATGTATGTTAGAGAGATAACATGTTTTAAAACATGTAATATGTAAGGTAAAATGAATGAATGACCTTTGAACATAAGTAATTCTGCTAATTATAACTCTGCTCAATAAAATAATCAATAGTCGTATGATGTAATTTCCTACTGATATTGCCTTATCAAATGAAAACCCAAAGCTTAACAGCTACAAATACATTTAAATCATCTCCCTCCAATAAAAGTCTCGGTCAATAAATTATCTTTATTGGCCACATTATCTTTCACGCCCATCTTATCAGCCCTGAACATATTCGTTAGTGTTCTAACAGCTCCATTCGACTTCAGCAAATGTATTCCCAACGCCGTCTTAGTTCTGTAATCACCAATAAAGTAATTACGCAAACTCCGTGGACGCGAAAATCGGGAAGTACGAACTTAATCCCTTCAAACAAGGAATAATCGTTCTCATTTAGATGTAAATTTTACCGGTATTGTGACGAGGGCTTGAATGGAGTCGCATGATTCTCGTCCGAACCTCTCACTTGCTATTTAAATAATATGCAAGAATTGAACTAGACTAGACAAGCTTTGTAAGATAGTGTTCAGCAGACTGTGATGAGCAGGCGCCTTTAAAAAGTAAAGTATATAGCGCGTCTGAGATGGGGAATTTGCTGCCTTGCCTTTAAAAGCACATTTTAAAATTCACGTCTTTCGATATTGCACGAATGCTTCAGACACAATGTATGCGTACATCGTCCATATGCCTACTATGTCCATGTGCCTACTCCGATTGTTATAAATCTGGTTTTACCAATGATATAGATTTACAAACTATCAGATTGATAATAACGTAATCCCTAATTCCGATAACGGATTGAACCTTATTCCGTCATCATTATCTCCATCCAAATCAACTCTAAAATAAGCACTGGTTTATATAACTGGTATAAAAAGGAAATTAAACCACAATGAATGAAGCTAATAAGTACTTATAATCCAGTATGATTGAACAAACAGTACTGACGACTCCACAAGATCTGTCCGCAAAATATAGATCTTCTAGGCATTACCGCGAGGCAAAGTTAAAGAAAACTTAGCCCAGATTTCAATGAACACACTCGCATGCAGCGTGCCACCTGCGACCCAAACTAGTCTCCGGTTGTGTTAAACTTTTAAATTGCATACGAACGTACAAACTGTTAGGAAATTTAGCCGAGCCACCGGCTGTTTGTTTAGTTCTGTACAACTTTGATAGTTATGATTTTGATATCATACGAGTTATGTCTCTCTGCATGAATTATAAAATGATATGTTATGTTTTTGATATTGCCTTTAGTGGTAGGATATTTCGTGAATAACGATGACCGTACTACATAGTGAAATCCTTTGTAATGGCCTCAGTAATTATGTTGCGTTTCGGATTCAACCTGTGCAAATCTGGGTCCAAGCTTAAGCATACATTCATAAACAAACGCCTTTTTCCCAGAAGGGGTAGGAAGAGGTTCTACCAAGACACCTACTTTTCGCCTTGTGTGCTCCGTCCCATTGTGTAATAGAGGGCGAGCCTATTGCCTTATTAGGCACTAATTTCTGATTTGGCTGATATATGTATAAAGAGTAGAAAAATTAAGTACCACTTTTCTCAACCCGGAATTCGAAACCGAGACCTAAGCTTGCAAGCAGTTTGAAAAAAAAAATTTCACCAACAAGTGATAGTAATCTTTTGCGGATGGGTACTCTATTTGAATCAATCTCAATGATGAATCTATATGACGCGATAAGTAGTGCTGAGGAAGTAGTGAGTGCTCATTTCTTCGATTAAACTAGATCAAGAATTTCGCGCCAAAAATACGTGCATCAAAAATTCTTGGGAAAGGACAACGATGTAGCTTATTAATATAAACTCCAATACTATGTAATAATGTCATACTTCGATGCATCTTGTAAAAGAAAATTTCAAATTAACATTCTTTGTTGTTGCAGCCAGAAACAAATGGAAAAGTTGAACAGAACAGCGTGTCGACTTCTGCCACGCCACAAAGAGCCTCATGGGGAAGACCATTAGAGTTCATTTTGGCTTGCCTCGGCTATGCTGTAGGCTTAGGAAATGTATGGAGGTTTCCATATCTAGCCTATAGGAATGGAGGAGGTAAGAGTCATTTGTCGAACTATGCTGATTCTAAACATAATGTTATGATTTGCATTTTGCTTGATATGCTTTGTGCTACGATATGCTACTAAAGATGCAACATCACGATTACTTTACACATGTTACGACTTAAGTCTTGAATGACACTTTGAAATAACAATATTCATTCATTTTCAACCGAATAATATTTCTGACATAGTTTTCAGTGAGATCTTAAGTTAAAATAAATAAATTACACAATTATAAAACATAATTCATTACTGCTGTATAATTGTCGAAGCCAAAGGGCAGCAGCGTTATCAGCGCGAGATGTAAAACGCAAAATATAACAAATTCTTAGGGAAAAAGGATACTTGCTGATGGTAATTTTAATAATAATAAACAAATAAATGCACCTAATAGTCCCAAGTCTTAACATAACAATAAGATATTAAGTCTAAGATCAAGGTGATCAGAAACTAAAAAAACTTTTGAAGAGTAGCTAACGTAGTAATTTTGTTTCAGGTGCCTTCTTGATCCCATTCTTCCTAATGTTAATACTAATTGGCTTGCCCATATTCTACCTGGAATTGTACATCGGTCAGTTCACTGGAATGGGTCCGCTGCAAGCCTTCAGCGCCATATCTCCGTTCTTCAGCGGTCTTGGCTACTGCACTCTGGTTGTCATTAGCATCATCTCCATCTACTACATGATCATCGTCGCTTGGACCTTGTTCTACACCATCGTCTCCATTGCTGGCAACCTTGGGTGGGGATCTTGTGAAAATGAATTCAATTCTATATGTAAGTATTGCTCATTAAACTCTGGTTAGATTTTCAGGGAACGGATAACTAAAATAATATAAATTGTCTATGCCTGACAGCCTGGGTGGCGTAGTTGTACTATACGTTTATAATTCTGAAGTCTTGGGTTCTAATCCCGGGTCGGACAAAGTTGTGTTGGATTTTTCTATTCATTATCAGCCAGGAGTCAGAAATTTGTGCCTGATATGGCGATAGGCTCGCCCCCTAACACATTGTGGGGCGGAGCATACATGGCCAATTGTAGGTGTCCTGGTACCTCTGCCTCCCCTTCTGGGGAAAAGGCGTCAATTTATGCATGTATGTATGTCTATGAATAAAGCCGTTAATAATGAATATTTTTATTATCAGAATACTTTTACTGATAGTTGATACATTCCATAACCTCTATCTATTTCTATTATTGAATATTGTTGGAATTCACTCATGTGAATCCATAATTTTGTGATCAACTGTTATTATCACACTTTATCAATATTGATTGTATAATCAAGCCAGACGATTTATGATTGCGAATGCAAAGCCGGCAATAACAAATATGTATAATATCTGGATTACTTCAAGAGAAGAACCTTATGATAATGATCAATATCACCGAAAATGACAAACAATTCTAAAATAAGAAAATATAGCAAAGCTAATAAAGCATTTGCTCTTATTAAATGACCGTAAATATGATTATAGGAACTTTTAGTTTTTTGATAGACTTCATGGCACCAAACAAAAGCCCTTGCAGATTTACAAATTATTAATTGTAAATTTCTAAGTGGTACAAATGTTTGCGGGATCAATGAACAGCAGGCCGGCATAATATTTATTTCTACGAAGTAAGAAATTAATTAGATAGAAAAAACAAATAGGAGAAATTGAAACAAATAACCGTCCACTTCTTCTGTGACTAACCTGAAGGGAATATTACTAAGATTAAACCTTGGATTATATCTCTTAGTAATCTTGTTGAGGTCGTCACTCTGATAGGGTTATCCCCAACTGACATAAGTGTTTGGTAATAAATAACGAAAGATAAACAATAATAAAGATAGGATTCTTAAAAATTCAGGGCTCACCATCCAGATAAGAGACAAATATTTACAAATAATTGAGTGAATCGATTGAAAACAGTTCGCAATAATTGCCTTTGTAGTATTATTACTGAGATAAATACAACCAAACAATACACAGGTGAAGTATTTCGATGCAATATTTTAAAATTTACAAAAATATAAGGATTTTTCATCACATACGTACAAAATTATTGAATGTAGCACCATGAACAAAAAAATGGAAAAAGTCGCGTTCGTATGAAATCATATCGTTGTTGAAATCATAAACACAAATACATCAATTCGATATTATTTCCAAACCACACAAACGTCTTTTTTTTACACACGTATAATTACAAAAATTGATAAGCTCTTCCTTAGAAGTCGCTTAAAAAAGATTTCCCATCCTAAATTAAAGACAATATGTGCTATCTCTACATTGCTTTGTAGAAGACACCAGCTTAGCATAAGTTGTAAAACTACCACCATATTTCTAATCAGTTTTGTATCTTCAGTCTGTTATAGTGGAGAGTATGACCAGAGATGCAGAGTGAACAATACGGGCGAGTCGACAGACTTGACCTACTACTTGCGCCAGTGCATGAGCATCGGCGATATCTGCCAGTTAGGAGGTTACCAGCCCTATGATGGACGACAATGCTTGAACGGCACTGAGACCATACCCTGGCATACCACTGTCAACAGGATTCTTGCATCTCAGGAGTATTACAAGTAAGTTCATGTTTTAAAGAGGCTATTCTACCCACATACATGACACTACTATTCGTGCAAACCAAGATCGACCATACACATTTTGGTTAATACGCAAGCTGGAACAGGTGTTTAGAGAGTCTCCCAGCTGTCTCTAAATTACAAGGGAATCAAAATAAATAATTGATAGGACGAATGACAAAACATTCTGAATTCACCTTCATATTAATACGGAAATGAAATTATGAATTATACATGCGTAAGATCCTTTCATAATTTTAGAATGGAAAATAAATTATAAGCCTTTCATAAAAATAATCATAATTATCATTACGTCACCATAAATATCATTGAACATCTTATGATACTGGCGCCTACGAATAAGTTATCAAAGGTGATAATATTCCAGCACTGACTCGCCTCTACCGAGCGTCCTACCGCACAGGTGTTGTGCCGGAATCTTGGAGAGAGGCCAATGTGCAACCAATCCCCAAAAAGGGTGATCGATCGGACCCTACCAATTACCGCCCTATCGCTATCACCTCAGTGATGTGTAAGGTCATGGAGCGGATCATAAACGCTCAATTGGTCCGCTACCTGGAGGATCACTCGTTGATCAGTGACCGACAATACGGATTCCGTCATAATCGATCGACGGGTGATCTTCTAGCGTTTGTCCTGCATCGCTGGGGTGAGGCGATAGACCGGCGTGGCGAGGCTCTTGCTGTGAGCCTCGACATTGCCAAGGCGTTTGATAGGGTCTGGCACCGTGGTCTTCTGTCCAAGCTTCCGGCATACGGTCTACCCGGCAACCTGTGTTCGTGGATTTCCGGCTTTCTGCATGGGCGTAGAATACGTGTAGTCGTAGACGGACACGCTTCGGCGCTCATGTCGGTAAATGCCGGAGTTCCTCAGGGCTCGGTGCTGTCGCCCACCTTGTTTATTCTGCATATCAATGACATGTTGTCGCTTGGCAACATTCATTGCTATGCAGATGACAGCACGGTTCATGGGCGATACCACTGCGGGCCTCCAGGTTGCCGTGTCGAAACTGTGAAGGGACGCGAAGATCTTGTCATTGAGCTCAACCGGACCTTGGATCTCATTTCTACATGGGGTTCCAGGAATATGGTTGAGTTCAATGCCAGGAAAACCCAGGTGTGTGCGTTCACGTGCAAAAAATCCCCGTTCTCTCCCCTCCCCATTCTTCAGGGTACTCCCCTCTCAGTGCGGAATGACCTGTGTATCCTTGGTATGGATATCCGCTGTGATCTCAATCCAAGGAATCACATCGAGGGCGTAATATCTGCCACATCACGCAGGGTTGGAGTCCTGAACAGAGTGCGTCGGTTTTTTCACGCCCGGTCAGCTTTGCCGCTTATATAAAGCGCAGGTCCGGCCGGGTATGGAGTATTGCTCGCACCTCTGGGATGGATCCGCCCAGTACCTGCTCGATGCCTTGGATGGATTGCAGCGGCGGGCCATCCGCATTGTGAATGATGCAGACGTTACGAGCAACTTGGAGTCGCTACAACTCCGGAGAGATGTCGCCTCTCTAAGCGTGTTCTACCGCCTGTATCACGGTGAGTGCTCTGAGGAATTGTTCAACTTGCTCCCCTCCTCTCCATTCCTAACCAGAACCACGCGTGCTGGCTTGCGAAGCCATAGCTTGACGGTCCACACCATCCCGGCGCGAACCAAACGGTTCTCAAATTCGTTTCTGTGCCGCACCGTCAGGCTGTGGAATTGTTTGCCGGCGCACGTGTTCCCTCCTTCCTACAATCCCGGGTCCTTCCGCCGTGGTGTGAAGAGGCACCTAAGCAGGCCGGCATAATTGTTTCCATTGGCATGGGACTGCCGTCCGATGCCAATGGATACTCTGCCTGGGCGGCATTGACACTTTCCATCAGGTGCAATGCCGCCACTATGCCAGGCCATTATAAAAAAAAAAAAAAAAAAAAAAAAATAATAGACGATTTCAAACTGACGTCACTCTAAAACTAAACAGTTCATTGCTTCTTTAATAAATGAAGGAAATACGAATATCTTTACGATTGCACACAAATACAAATCGGTACAATTCCGTCCCCTAATTCTCCGTTATTGGTCTCTCTCATTTCCCGTCCCATCCCGCCCCGTCCCATTCCATTATCAATCTCACTCAAAGCATGTTATCCTGTCCCATTTCATCCCTTTAGAGTTTAAAAAAGTAACAAACATAAGTAAAATGCTCATGCATCACGTGCATAAAGGCACAACAAACAAACATACATTAATTCTAACAATCATTGTTTTGTGTTCTTTTACATTAATACAGTCCTTCCATATTAATATTTTTACATTAATTATCTTCCATCTATAGACATTGACCGGTTAGAAATTTATTATAATATGTAATATTCATAATTTTCTTTACATAAAACTAGTAATGCTTCTCCTTTTAACATAAAAACTGTTGGATATGCAAAATAATGTTGATTTTTCGATAGTCAGACTATGTAATATAAGCACTTCGGATAAATAATTACCCATACTCAAACCCCATTTACCCGTGAAGAGTTTCAAACCTCGAAAATACGATTATAGTATGAATATTAAAAAGCTGCAACGTGTATTTGCCCTGAACCTTAAAATACGT
The DNA here is from genome assembly GCA_023078785.2 of Hyles euphorbiae. Taxonomy (NCBI): domain Eukaryota; kingdom Metazoa; phylum Arthropoda; class Insecta; order Lepidoptera; family Sphingidae; genus Hyles; species Hyles euphorbiae. The sequence goes on along the minus strand of CM041037.1, from coordinate 3,528,641 downwards.
CAATGTTATAGATATTATCGTATGCGATAATTTCATACGATTCTACGATATCTATTATTCTACTGAAAACAGGCAAAATACTCTCGCCGTGTAAACGGACTATTAATCACGAAGCTGATATTCTTACCTAATTTGTTATTTAAATTTGGATTGTGAATGACAATGCCCAATGCCTTCTTACTTTGAGAAATCACCATTAGCTTAGGCTCGAACCCGTGACAATTATCTCTCAGCACTTTATTCTGTCACCCAAGCTAACCACTTATCGTTCTATTATCACTAAGAAATGTATTAATTCAGTGTTATCACAGATCTGATGGGTATAATCAGCGTACAAGTGAATTTGTATTAAATATTTGATAATACTTAAATTAAAGATTATTTATTATCACTTATCTGATTACTAACTCTGTCAGGAATGTGTCGTATGATTTTTTTTAATTTATTTAGTGGAATTACTTAGTTTTTATTGAGTCATTAAATATTTTTGTATGCATATATTTTATGTAGATAATTTATAAACTATGTTAAAAACATAAATAAAATTATGTTTTGCCTTAAATAATAGCTGCAGTCATGAAACTCAAATATAGAAATGGGAATGGTTTTTAAGTAAATTAAAATAGGACTAATCATGCTAGCAAAAAAAATGTGTCCATCATTATATTTTTTCATGTAACATTATATTACATTATTTATTTCACATTCTATGTATATGAATATTAAAATGCTTACAGCGATTCCAAAAATATCAAAACTACTTAATATAGTTAAATAAACTTAATTTTGCATTAACAAAAGACATAAACGAAAAACAGTCTTATAAATTTATCTACTTTTGCGTAACAATATCACTCTTCATAATATATTAGCTAGTCTATTTGTTTATTTGCACGTCATTTTTAATTGGTGGCGTGTCTCTCGTATGAGAGAGAATACATTTCTCCACCTAACAGCAGTATAAAGGCGTTGTTGTTTTCCGGTTCGAAATATTTGTAACCAGAGTACAGTACTGGACATATTGAATCTTAAAATCATATGTCTCAGGATGGCGCAGTGGAATGCCAAGTATTGCTTTGTATTTCGTTGTGTTGTTGGTTTAACTACTATCCATGGGTGGTCGTATCGCTAACAATCCAGCGAGCGGCATGTTCGTCTCGCCATACATTGCTATTAAAACAACAATGTAAGCTAAGGTATCACTATAAACACTTTCCCATTTAAAACAATTTTAAGCATCTATCAGTACTGAAATAGTACAATGGTATGTACTTAGAGTATTTATATATAGAGGGAGCGCTGTCATACATTCGCGTTTTGAAAAACGTAGATATTTTCTTGTTCGTGATGTTGGTAGCGATCCTATATTAGTGAAAATTGAATTAATTATTTAGCAATAAATTGCTATAAATTCCTTTGATAGCCGAAATTATATTTAGCTATGATCCTTTTAAAACGAGTTTGAGTGAAATTAAATATACCTAAACTATTTATTTTTAATTTTTTTTCAAGTAATTTATGTATGTTGCACAACCTGTTCAAATATTAGCCAATAGGAAGGCAGAAAAAGGTGGCCCCGGCACCACCATTTTTATCTACGTTTTTGAAGTACCAGCGCTCCCTCTATATATATATATATATAGTCTAAGGGTATGTAATAATGTAACAGCTCCGTTATTTCAATATCTCTCATGGTAATGACATGTCAGGGTTGTAATTAATTATGAGATAAGATACATGATTTTTAATCGATATACACAATCTTAAATAGCTACGCACGTGGCGTAGATTCTAATGTTAATTATACAAATATAATTTCTGTAATTGTATTTTATAACAATGAATGACGAAACAAGGTTGCAATTCGCCTGATGATAAGCAATATGACCGCTCATGGACTAGCAAAACCAAACAACACCATGGATCACAAAGCAATGATTGAGATTCCACATATTAAATCTCAATGCTAAGTAATCTCAATAACTAATATGATCTGAGTGCTAATTATTGCATGACACTGCATTGCTACGTCACCCCAAGCCATTAAGTGTTACGTTTCTTGATACACAGTAATTTTACGGACTTTAAACTGGACCACATTAGTACTGAATATTGCTAAGGAATTTACAAAATAATGACATCTACCCAGATATTTTTGTATATACGTACTTACTGCCAAGGGCAGGTGAGCGTCGTTTGCAAAAAAAAATCAAGTTACACAGCGAATTTCTTGGGCGAACGGACATGAAAATACAATTCAATGAATAAAAAGCAAAATAGGTATTTCAAAATCATAACTTGTAGATATAAAAGTCTCTACTACTATTTTATGGTAAAGAGTATTTGTCTTTGAATCCCACCTCATTTACTGATATGTTCAACAGTGAGCGTGTTCTCGGCCGCGGCGACGCTACTTGGGAGAACTGGGGCAGCATCCAGTGGCATCTGGTCGGCTGTCTGTGCCTTTGCTGGGTCATTGCATTCTGCTGCGTTATCAAGGTAAGCGCCTATCTTCAAGGTGAGGCTTAGGTGACCTTCCAGCCCCCAGAACCAACAAAAAGTGGACAGTGATATATTTCCGACTCCTTCTAATAATATGCCTTCCTGATTGATTTCGTTGCGGGTTAAAGACAAGTTAGACATTCCTGGAGACTCGCCAAGCTTTAATGTGTCATTATAATGCGTGCCACTGTTGACTCTGGCTTACAGGAGTTGCAGTGGTGGGTGTGAGGGCGGGACAGTTTCCAAAACCCTCAGAACCGACTCCTTAACACTTGTAAGCCTAGATCAAAAATGACATGCATTTTACTGAATCTAAGATAAGGTTAGGTTTATATTGAGAAAGCAAAATCGCTGAAACAGACTATCTGATAAAGGCCACAGGAATTACATGATAATAATGTTCTTAATATTAAAATTAATATTATTTATATTGAAACTCTTGCTTCTGAAACATCAGCTTGAATAGTAACGCTACATCTTTTTGGAATTTGAGATGTTTTAGGCGCATAAATTGATGATCTACACTGCAGCTTCCCATGTCGCCCTAATTTCGTATCTTTGAATTTTGATAAAGACCACACTCAACTTTGCCATTAAACCTGGGAGAATTATTTGTATAAGCCGATGTATAAGTCATTATACAGTAAATATTCATCAAAATCCATGCCTCCTTTCAAATTTTCGCGTTTCAAAAGTAAGAACAAAATATGTACATTGAAGTTTTATCCACCAGGGTGTACAGTCAGCTGGTAAAGTGGTTTACTTCACCGCCCTGTTCCCTTACGTGATGCTGACGGCGCTGCTCATCCGTGGAGTGACACTAGAGGGCGCTGGCGAAGGGATTCTGTTCTACCTATCTCCAGACTGGGAGATATTGCTACAAGCTAGAGTGTGGGGAGATGCGGCTTCGCAGGTAAGCAATTTTGTGCCTGACTGTATGAGTGACGAAGTTTGTTAAGACATTTACTTTATTATATTGCAGAAAGTTTAATTGTTGGCATTTAGTTAAAACTATATTTAATATATCGAATAGAATTACCGTGTGTCTCGGAAAAAAGGATTAAGTATTTTCTTATAGTATAAGTCAATAAAGGGATATATGTCTTTTTATAAATATATATAAAAACATAAAAAATATACTGACCCTTCAGTGGTTAGTTTACATAGCTGCTGTCAAATGTCTAAACGAAGATGGGAAAGGTGAAAGCCACATAAAAATATTTGATGAGGTTGAAATCTTTAACATAATTGCCAATAGCATGACTTGGACCTGAGTGTACTCTCTACTCGTTAATTCTGAACGTATTCGATTTAAGAGCACAAAAATATACAATATATAAACGCGGTTCGAAAATAAATTACCTTAAAGCATTATTCTAAAAATAAATCGCCTAAACACCTAATTAAACTAAACCAATCGACCGAAAGAAAAAAAGTGAACATTGTTATTGAAAATTCCTTTGGCAGCGTTCTTATGGAGAATTTCTTAAAAACTCTCGTTCTAAATAATCGCACTTTTAATAGAACGGAAACTATTTGGGACTGGCTCAAAGTTAACCGAGTTTGGGAATAAACATCGCTCTAAATAATATTGATTGCTTTGATCACGGAACGGTGAATTGCAAATATTGTATCGTGATGGCTTATTATTGCTTTGGCGTAGTTTCTCAGTAAAGACGCTATATATTGAGGTTTGCATTATGCGCCAAGTAAACTGTTCTGGAATTAATATTGTATTACCTATATAAATGCGACATGATGAAATTTGGATCCCGAAAACATAACTCTTGTAATTTTTTAAGTTCAAAATGGGGGATGTTGACTTATTTTTGTAGATAGACTTTATACAAACAACAAAATAATAATTTAACGACAAAAAAAAGTAAATAAAAATAGTTTGCCAATATTTCTGCTAGAACTCCGTTTCAATCAAAATAAACTATTTTTGACTGACTACCTACGATAGAACTACTTCCTATAATGAGCCCGATTCCCGTTGTGATGAGAGTCGTGAAATATTATCGTTGTTGTAAAAAATATTGAAATAAATAATTAACCAGTGATTTGGCGACGTCAGTGCACTGTGATCGCTATTCTCAGTCTCGTGATAATGAGTAATGTATGCAAGAGAAGGAAATATTTTTTTATTTAATCTATATTAAACAATCAGGTTCCTAAATATGATAATAGGTTTTCTAATACTGTCTATAATGCGTAAAAAATAATTTTATACGAATTTGTAACATGAGTCCACATCTAGGGATGTCGATGTTAATTTTATTTGCAAATACATTAATTTATGCAACCTACTCGAACTTGCGCAAAATTGTTGATTCCGTAAAACCAAACAAAAATGGACGCAAATAAACACTGTTATTCTTTCATCCTTCACTCAATTCCGCAACTGTGTTATTTTGTCATAAAACAATACAAACGTTATGGTAAAATTGAAATATCAAAATTCAATTGCAAGCGCGTACAAAACTTGAACAAAAGCTAACGCGGAATGTTGATACTGCAGTTTTATATTTTTTGATTGCGTGCATGGAAATCGCAATTGTTGAGATTTCAATTAATTTTCAATTGCGCCACTACGCGTCGCCCGGTAAATCGCGAATTCCTGCCATGGCAGGCACCAATTATTTTCTGCTTAATGATGTGCGTCTGTCATCAAGTATAATTTATCAAGCGCATACGTCATAAGCACGAGACTCCTCTGCAGTTAAAAGAAGTACATTCATTCATTTAATTTCATTTCATTAAATTAATTTTATTTGATTACATTACGATATAATAGTACTCATGAGTAACGTTAATTTATTACTTATGATTGTTTTACATCTGTCCGTAGCTTAATTAGTAGTGGAATTGACAGAACTTTTACTGGTGGTAGGTCTCTCATATGTGAGAAGCCATCTGGCTAGGTACCACCGCAATGTCTATTTCTCCCGTGAAACAACACTGTATATATGCACTGTTGTGTTTCGGATTGAAGGACACTGTAGCCAGAGTAACTACAGGACATATTGAGACTTAACATCTTATGTCTCAGGATGGCGAGCGCAGTGGAATGTTGCTACTGTTTATGAGCGGTCGTATCGATTACCATCAGGCGAACAGATTGCTCGTCTCGCCATTCATTGAAATAATAATAAAAAAAGAACAACACATATGGGAAAGGCACAAATTTCTGAATATCCCAACAAGTTACTTTGTTTGAGTAGTTGATTTATTTTACCTTACATCAGATAGTCACCGTTAGCGATTCTATTTAAGAGCTGCAGTGTCTATCTATTTATCTCTTTATATAAAAAATGAATAAACTTTGCTATCGTAGTTTTGAACATTTCTCATGGCGGGCTACTATAGTGTAGTGTGGACCCAGCAAATAGATACATTACATTGACAACAATTTTACAATCGCACAAATCAAAACAAATTAAATTAAAATATTAACGAGGTAGGAAAATAACATAACACATCTAGATATAAGCAACAGATGCAAAATTTTAGGTGTAAACAAATAGATACGATCTTATCGTTTGATGACCGAGATTGGCATAATTTATTAAGATATTTAAATAATCTGCGATTTTTTGACATATCTACATAACGAGTCGCAAATTATTTTTGTGATAATTATCTAAAATGGACACAGTTCAATGGAAATTTATATACCTAAGATAGAAATAATATAAGTGCGTGGTGGCCTGTTGGTAAACGGACTAGACGCGACTGCCAACATGTTCACGGTGTTCGCGGGATCGAATCCCAGGGCACACCTCTGACTTTTCGGAGTCATGTGTGTATTGATAGTCAGTCACCACGCACTAAAACGGTGAAGGAAAACATCGTGAGGAAACCTGCATACCATAGCGATTTATTAAAAATTGTATGGTATGTAAGTGCGCCAACCCGCACTAGGCCAGCGTGGTGGACTATATGGCCTAACCACTCTCAATCGTATTCTTGATTGTAGAGTAGGCCCGTGCCCTGCAGTGGGACGTATATGGGCTGATACAGATACAGATAAGATAGAAATATATTAAGTGTACTGTATCAGCCCATATACGGCTCACTGTAGAGCACGGGCCTCCTCTACAATCAAGAGTACTATTGAAGTGGTTAGGCCATATAGTCCCCCACGCTGGCCTAGTGCGGGTTGGCGTACTTTACATACAATAGAAATTCACCGTGGTAGTGCTTGGCGATTGACTATTAGTACACACATGACTCCGAGAAGTCAGTGTATTTTCTATGTATTAATTAAATTTATGGATAAACAATAAAAGACTTGATTTTAGTATGGATTACAGAGTCCGGACTATCTATGTTTGTGACTGTTGGATTTATTTTGTTATTTACATTTATATCCACCAGATATTCTACTCATTCGGTGTGGCATGCGGATCTCTCGTCACGCTTGCTTCGTACAACAATTTCCACAATAACTGCCACTTCGATGCAGTGTTCGTCAGCTTGACGAATTTCATGACCTCTATATACGCTGGTTTCGCTATATTCTCCGTGCTCGGGTTTCAAGCGCAGCAAATGGGGGTTACTGTTGATGGTAAGTACTAAAATTACAATTTACATACAAAATATTCATAAACGTAACGCCTGTTTCCCATAGTAGGCAGAGACCATGGATCTCCACTTCCTAATCCTGACATCGTACTTTCGCTTCGTCCACTTTTATTAATCTTTTCATGTATTCACGTTGGTTCAAGTTAACTTTAAACCTGACCCTTGCGAATCGATTTTTAAATTACATTTTATTTGCCATTGTTTTAGAGATAGCTCTCTTTCTTCCCCCATCCATTCATCCTTCTTAATTCCATCCATAGGTGACGTCGGCACAACATGCCTTATTGATTCATAAAGCAAAATAATACTTTAGGAAAGTATTATTATCCTGCATGGACAACTCTATATCATGGATATATTTTAATTTCCTACTGATAGAATCACCCTATTCAAACGGCGAACGGCCAACCTAAATTAAAGAGATATGACCAATAAAACAGGCTCGAACTATTTCATTTTGTTCACTATATTACTTAAAGGCATAAAGATTAAAACACAAATTTGTAAATTATTCAGAAACGTTATTGGAAAGTCCTTTTACATTAATTCAATCTCACTGATTACTTTTACTGTTAATATTGCAATTCAAATTAAATTCATTAATAAAATTCTATAATCATACTGTACACTAGGAGATTAACATAAATACACAGAAATCCGAGGTTTAAACGATAATTTTAAAAGCAAATACATTTTGTGTGTACATATTTGCGGACGCTAAATCATTAGCGATCGCTGTTAATCAATTAGAATATAATGCTACATTTTGAACCCAGCTGCAAATATTTTGATTCATCTGTTGTCATCATCATCATCAAGTATTCTCCTTGGATCAGCTAGAATTATTTAGAACAGCTTTTTATGTCGGCACGAGAAATTATCTACTACACATCAATTAGTAAAGTGAAAAGCAAACGAGTATAAACCTGGTTGACACAATAATGCCGGGTAGCTAGAATGTTTCTGCGTCTTAAAATGACTAGAATTCTCATACCAGAGACCCAGAATTACGGATAGGTTTACAGACTTATGAGTAACGCGAGTTTACTGTTTTATGCTCTGATCTTACCTAAAATTCATAAAATAAAGTTATTTGACTTGACAATTTGAACAGGCATAAAATCTGTTTACATCAATGCTTAAAATATATTTAGAGTTAAAATATTGATAAGTTGAATCTAATCAACAAACGTCAAAGGAATTTCAGCTCCAAAACTTTGACTAATCACACTTAGCACCTGTTCTCTTCAAGCCATGCACAAAATGTCCCAGCTCGGTTTGATTAAGCCCGTCGTGTCGGTTCGACCCCGAGCCATTGTAAACAGCGGCCGGGAAACAAACAGCTCCACCAGTTTCCATTTAAATAATAAATTGTAACACCCAAATCGCACTAATGCATTGTTGACTTTCATCATTTATGAAGATCCGGTGAGCGTGCCAGAACCAGTCTTAATTTTTAATCAGCAAATGTCTTAAAAACATTTCGCTTTAGCTGTTTTTGGATGGATTTGTTGTTTTGAGATTTTTTCACTTCACAAAAATTCTACGTAGTCAGCGCTTACTGCTTGATGCATAACGCAGAAACTCTTCACATTTCGATATTACTAACCAAATATGAGCTACAACGGAACAAAAAAAAAGTTGTTTATCAACCACTTCCCTGATGAAAGGAAAATAGAACTAATCCCCGTTGTATATTGGAACGGTATCCAATAAGCAATATTCAATACACACGAGAACGCCGAATCCCTTGTTGATTATACTATGTTACGAATGCAAGCTAGCAATTGTTTGTATTCTAGCTGCAAGATAATGGATTGATTAAACTGTAAATATTTCATTGGCTCGCTTTGCGGTCGGTTCGTAGTTTCGACAATCGAAGGCACAATCTGTTGAACTAACGTACGTCCACTGTTCCTAAATAAGTTTCAATTGTGTTGTAAGAGGAGTTTGGAGTTTGCTCGCTTCGTGTTGCTCTCGTCTTTCTTTGACTTCGAAGTTTGGGATTAATTCGAAACGGGGTATGACATTGTTTTTGATTACTCGCGCAAATATCTTACTTGTTGTAGTAATGCATCACTATTCTTGTTAGTAAAGTCAGTATTTTAATACTAGACAGCTAATAACTGCAATGAAATATGGATTATTTACCAAACTTTAAAGGATCACCACTCCCATTAGACAATTATGATGTGATATTTCTAAAATCAATTGTTGTTTTAGTTCACAATAATTCTAAAGGCATGGAGAGAAATAAATTATTACGTATTAGCTAAGTATCCCAACTAACCGTTCTAATACAGTGTTAGATTACACTTTAGAAACCAAATTCCATCTGGTTTACGGAGCTCAGCAGTACTGGTTTGAATAATTAAACGCTAAATCAATTCGAATAACTAGGAAATTGGCAAACAAACTTATTACCCCACCTCATTTGGCAAGCGGGGGACCAAATCAAACGATTCCGCTTTACGAATAATTAACTATTTGGCAACGCAAATGAAATTTGTGAATCACAAATCGAGCTAATCGGTGACGAAGGTGCAAATATTGGCTTCGATCCAAAGTCTTATTACGCAGATTACTGGTACAATACAAGAACTGCCAGTACTTGCATTAAATGCTATATCTATCATAAATCACTCTTATATCCGTTAATTACTTTTTGTCTATAGATATAAGGTTTTATTAGCAATGCGAGCACATAACAATGCCGTATCTGCAACTTATCTGCCGATAAAACCCTATATTGACAGCCCTCTCCAACGTCCAAAATTATTAACACTTACGTCGTTTCGTGATGTATTTTATGTTTTGCACGAGTAACAATAAATTCTGTAATATCGCATGAAATACGCCCCCATCTCGTGCGAATGTATGACGTGTACATATATAGCTGTTTTAACATCATGCTTTTATTTCTCGTGTGATCTCGCAAGGTTTACAGCGTCGCCTTGAATATTTTTTATTGATATTGAATGGTAATTCGCTTTTATACAGACATCGCAACTAACATCAGCATTAGTATTAATTAATGTGATTTGTCTTTTCATGACTAATTAATAATTAATTATTTAAACTCAAAAGGCATTATTTAGCCAACTTGCCCTAATATTCGAGTTTAAATATGTAATTACATGTGTAAACACCGATCCTGCAGTCAAACTGTATGTACAGTTTTGCAGAACACTATAATAGTTCCTATGTACATAGCTTTTTCTTTTTGTAAATCACGCGATTTTCCCTAAAATCATCAAATATAAGCAATTTGGAATTTGCAGGTGCTAATCCCAAATAATAAAAATGAAAGTAATATTCATGCTTACGCCGTCACATTATATAACATTTTAAGTTGATATCAAAATGATTACATTTCTCCTGCTAAGTAGTCTACTTTTTTTTAAGCCACGTGTTGATGGAATAAGAATAAATATGAGTAATATTTTCCGAAACTCAATACCCTATATTTTCTTTCCCTTTAATCTAGTCGTTTGAGAAGATGGCGACGCATCCACAATCTAAATATTATAGATGTACAAGATGCACGTACGTAATAATTGCCATCAAACCATGTGCTTTTTCTTAGGACCTAAGCAATTTAAAATATTCTTTATCTGGATATATTTGTATTGATTACTTGAACTATAATCTTTTGCTTTCGTGGTAGTGTTGTACTACGATACGATTACAAAGCTGCGGTCATGGTTTCGAATACCTGGTCGGGCAAAATTACATTGGATTTTTCTACGCAATATTGGCGTGGAATCAGAAAGTGCACGTTATAGATTGCTTTAGTCATCGTGGGATAGAACATACTAGGTGAAATGTGGTTGTCCTGGCAACTCTGCCTAACCCTTCTGGGAATAAGGCTTGATTCTAGGAATGTTTGTATAATCCTCACTTCTTCCACAGATGTCGCAGAGCAAGGGCCAGGGCTTGCCTTCGTGGCGTATCCCGAGGCATTACTTCAGATGCCAATTCCGCAGTTCTGGTCTATCATGTTCTTCTTTATGCTGTTCATTCTTGGTCTCGGGTGCCAGTTCGCGGGCATTGAGGCTATAAACACAGCTATTGTCGACCAATGGCCTCATCTCAGGAAGCATTACTGGAGGGTAAGTTGAATATTTATGAACACCTACACAGATTCTCAAAAATTGCTATAGTACGTATATTCCGCCAACCCCTACGAGTGATTGTGGTCTTTGTCAGAGGTTATTTACCTCTTAAATCATTGATTTGTCACCCGCTTGGCTAAGGAGGGAAGTAGACAAAAATATTTCCAACTCCTATTATTTTACTTCATGATTAATTTCGTTGCTGGTTAAAGGCAAGTTAAGCATTCGAGGAGACACGCCGAGCTTCAATGCGCGGTGTCATTAAATGTGTGCCACTGTTGACCCTGGGTTGAAAGGGATGCAAGGACGGCTGTGAGCGCGAGACAGTCTCCAATACTGGTTGTAGTCTATGGCTTAAATCCCCACTCATCGTAACTGTCGATTGTTTAGGACGCCTATGCCCATCTTTGGGAATTATGTGGGTTGATCCAGTAGCATACAGTACAGGCCCTGCAGAAAAATGTATATGGATTACTATAATATTATTTTATAAACAAGATTATAAGGAAGAACAAATCGGTCGCTTGCTACACGAGTAATGCAATTTAGAACTTACAATTATTAATTACTGAGACCTTATGTACAATGCTCAGTAATCACACTGGCTACAATATCCCTCAAATCAGAACACAACAGACCTATAGTGCTTTTACACTACTGCTGGCCTGTAGAATATTTCAATTTTTTTAAGATAATGATTAATGTTATCTACTAATATAACCTTTATAATAAATATACGGCGAAGGAAAACATCAACAGGGAATCTGCATACCATAGCGATTTATTAAAATTCCTATATGTGAAGTCCGCCAAACCGCATTAAACCAGCATGGTGGACTATATCTCCTAACACCTAACTCTCAATTGAACTCTCGATTGAAGAGGAAGCCTGTGCACTGTAGTTGGACGTATATGGGCTGATACAGAATTGTATTTACTATAGTTAGACTGTATTTTTTGTTCCAGGTGACCGCGTTCACTTGTTTCACGTGTTTCATACTCGGTATCCCGATGTGCTTCAGCGGCGGTGTTTATCTGTTTACACTACTCGATTGGAACACGGCCTCGTGGGCCATCCTGCTGATTGGCATGGCCGAGGTGAGATTAAATGTTTTACAAATAGTTTTTTCCATCAATACGCGAATTGCGTGAATAGGGTCGATTTTTGCATGCTTTAGATGTTTTGAACTGAGCAATCAATTGGATTAATGCTATTTGAAAAGTTATGATGAAGCATGGTTGTATTTGCTATATAACTAGTTTTCAATTCAAATTTGATTTAGACAGATTAATATTTGATCGTCTAATATTAATATTGTTCTGTTAACTTAATCAGCAGTTTGTAAACATAATGGAAATGATTTACTTTTGATTTCATTTTATGTGAAGAGAACATAAAATACACAAAAATAATACTTTAAAGAAGAATGACCATTCATAGCATTGGTAAAAAATATCATTCCAATTCGGAAAAATATCAATCCAGGAAATCCAAAATAAAGTAATCAACAACCGCCACTAAATCCTTTTAACCTGTTTATGATTATGTTACAGTGTATCGCAGTAGCTTGGAGCTACGGTATAAACAAGGCGATGAAAGACCTAGCCGCAATGGACATGAAGTTGAACAAACTGCTCCGTTTCTACTGGATGGGAGTGTGGACCGTCATAGTTCCCATCGCCAGTTTTGTAAGTTTTAAAAGTTTCTTTTAATCTGCTTTTATATTGGAAAGTATAATATCAAATTGTTATAATACATAAACACTAATACTATGACAAATTCCTATCGTATTATAACTGTCAGTTTTTATTTTTTTTATTAGGGTTTATGCATGGCCAAACTCAAGTTGTGAACCCTATGATTTTGGGTTAAATTCCTTTATTAGAAAATGTTATAATTTAGGTCGGTAATATCATATATATTTCTTATAACAATAAAAGGTGAAACGAGCATACGATTCACCTCATAGTTAGCGATACGGTCGCTCATAGGTAATAGCAAAACTAAACAACACCATGTATTACAATGGCCTTCCATTGCGCTTACCTTGCTGAGACATAAGATGTTAAATCTCAAAATTTCCAGTAGTTACTCTGGCTACAATGTCCCTGAAACGCAACAGTGCATTTACATTGCTGTTTGATTTTAGTTATCTTAATTCGTTCGTACCTTTTATTCTTAAGATGAAAATAATCTAGGCAAATCGTGTCTGGCTAGGACGTTTTTTCCATACTCTTGAGGATCGTGAAATGAGTCGCGGACTGTAATTATTGTATCTCCAAAGGGTATCCTGATCTTCATCTTCTCGGACTGGACGCCGCCATCTTATGAGGGATATGAGTTCCCACTGTTCGCTGATCTATTGGGGTGGGCAGTGGGTCTGTCTACTCTGATTCTGTTCCCGGTTGGAGTTGGATGGGCGTTCTATCATGGCTACGTGAGTATACGCTTCTGACTTCTTTGAATTTTACTTCTTAAGAGATTTATTTTTCTTAAAGCACTTGATGGTATCTTAAAGAATCAAACAGTCTTAAAGTGTTCGAAAGTCTAGTTAAAATCATATTTGATGACAATTATCTTAACACCATTGGATCTCTATTTGAGTAATTAATTCAAACTTTAATATGCACTTATAACTGAATTGCAAACTAAATAATCTTATTAATATTAACTTCTTAAATTACTACCAAAAACGTTATATTTTACATTTTGGAAAATATTTAGCTAAGCAAACTATCCATTTCTTCTAGCGAGGCAAAGAGCTGTTCACACCAACAACCGCTTGGAAACCAGCCTTCAAGAGTCTCGACGCACCTCGCTCAGACTCCATCATGACCACGGACCAGGATTCACCCAACGGACCCTACGACAACATGGGATACATCATGTGAACGCACCTTACTCTAGCATTACGTATACGAGCATCTAGTCAACCCGAACTGTGTTGTGACTGATCGTTTAGTACTAAACATTTGTGTCGGATCGGTCAATGTCTCGCCGAAGCCATGACCTCCAGCAGAAGCTGAAGATTTCATGACCTTAAGAAATTCATATCGAATTAGATAAAGAAATTAAGTTTGGACTGAGAGGCAGTTAGATGACATTTCGCTGGCTTGCATCATAATTTTATTCTTGCCACCGCCTATCCATTTCCATTAGCATGTATTGCAATCAATCAATCAATCTCGACAAATCAATTCGTAAGAGTTTGTTCGATATCAGCCCTTTCTAGAAACTATAGTAATCTTTGGTTTCTGCTTAAACTTCCATCGATTTTGGCCATAGGTTATTTTAACTTGAAATGGCCAAAACAGAAGGTTCAGACACTAACAAAAATAAACAGTCACACTGCAAAAGCGACGCTAACAGTAGTGACAGGCATTATCCTAAAATGTACTTATGGCGAGTAACCCACACGACAGTCCCTGTAACTTCTGTAAATAAGGATAGAAGGTGGCATTTTAACATACTTAATGCAGTTCTCTATATCCTATCTATCTTTAACAAGGGGTTACAATAGCTACCATGGCTATGGCGGTACAATTCTGCGCTTTATTAAACAAAAATAGACATACATATTGATCCAAGCTAGTTATCTATAAATATATGCACCATATCTATACCTCTCTATCTTTGTTAACTGAAACCTAAATTGCATCGAAATATCTAATGAAATCTCTTGTTAAAGACAGATAGATTATAGAGAACGGCTGTTGGCCGCAAAATTTGGCGGGTATCAGGGAATGTTCAGCTGACTTTTAAAATGATTTTTATGAAATAGTAAAATTAATAGTAGAAGTTAGTTGTAATAATTTATCCGCTTCCCGATATTCGGTGCAAATAATAAATTTTGCGAATATTCTATAGCTGACGATGGCGCCTCTGACATAGTCAAAATTTAGCAGCAATGGCTTCTTATTATCAGACGTTTCAGTTTGTCTGCATACTTTGATGAAATAATCATGTCAATAAGATAATTCATCATGGACCACCAGATAATGCTGCATCCAGAATTCAATGCCTATATCTGCTCTGTGCTTACAATCACGTGCACTGTGAGTCACTTTATTGTGACACAATAAAAAATAAATCATATTAAGACAATTCGTCTTATAACACCCCCTCCTAAAATTGATAATAGGATATTTACTTCCTTTTTTTTAATTATAATATTTATCAAAAGGTATCCAAAAATGTATATTTCCAAAATGTAACAAGGAAAGAAATTTGTAAATTCATTTAGAATTAAATAATTTTAAAACGTTTGAAATTTTGTAATGGGAGAAATGCAAAACAAAACTAGTGACGTCACTACTCTTTATATGTCTTATATGATTTATTTCTTCATAATGAAGAGTTTACATTTTAAGTTATTTTGTTGAGTTAATTTTATACACATCTAACCTAGGATTAATTAATTATATGATTTAGTAACTCTTACTTAATACAGGTAGTAGGTATTGATAGACATATTGTGTAATGTACGAGTAAAATATTATGATCCTGAGATGATCTTTAGATTAATATTAATATCATACTTTGAAATAATTGTAAAGTAAATTTCCATATTTAATCTAGTTACACACTTACGGCGTTATTCATAGTCATTTTATAAAACTATTTTAGCTACCGAATATTTTGTCTCTTTCGAAAGACGAAAGAATTTAGTTTAAGCGAAGAAAACAATAACATTCGATACCTAAAATGGGTTTATAAACTATCGTTTATTCATTAATAGTGTTAATGTATATATTGAGAATTAATGTAATTATGAAAGTATTTATACTTCGTAGGTAATTTGCCATAATCGTAAAATAAGTAGCATTCATAAATTTCATTTCCAATATCGCCTTTCCATCGCGTAGCATCGCTTCTGCTGTGTGACTAACATTTATAGCACAATAATTATATTTTGTATTATATTTTTATACTTACAGATAAAAGAACTTGAAGAAAACAATAATTTGTTATGCCTAACAATATTAACAATCGTAAAACATTTAGTACCTAAGTAGAAAAATATAAATCACTGAATTGTTGAGAAAAAAATTATCTACTTTTCCAATGTTGTGATCATAGTGCAGCTTTTTGTATAGATAACATAATATTGAAAAACCTATGATTTTTTTATTAAAAAGATTGTGAAATATTTCGCACCTTATAAAAAGTCTAAATTGACCAAAAATCGCGAAGTATATAATAGACAAAATGTAAATTGTAATTTAAAGTACCTTTATTAGATATTGATGTAAATATTTGTTTAATAAATTAATACAATTTATTTGCTTTTGGATTCAATGTTTTGTCCGATTTAGATATATCATATAAGAGGAAAAACAACCTATAATTATACCTTCACATTCCCACAAAAATCGTACTTATACATTAACAAAAGACTTTTTGGTGCCACAGCACTAAAACCGGGTAAAAACGTATACCTTTTGGTTGTTGCTTTCCTAAATACGGCTTCTATAGCATACAATCAACTGTGTACAAAGATTTTATACTACCACTTCATGGAGCTTTTTAAAAATATTTATTGAAAGATCTTAGTCTAACATAAAACTACATCGCTCTATATAACCACTAGAAATGCTAACAATATTTTATTTCTGCAAAAGTGTAATGAATAGTTACCCCATGCAAGCAACCCTGAACTCCACTGGGACATATGACCTAACCACTCTCAATCGTACTCTCGATTGCATAGGAGGCACGTGCCATCTCTGTATCAGCCCATATACGTCCCACACGTATATGGGCTGATACAGAGAAATATTTTTCCAAGTCTATGTTCATCAGCAAATATCTTTAGATAATGATAAATCAAATAAGTAATCGCTGCAATAGTTCAAAAACTATGCAGGCAGCTCAAAACCAAGAATCAAGGCTCAACGGTAGAGGACGGCTAGAAGCCATGGACACGATGGTGATTTTTTACCGTTCAACCTCTTTAGGTAAAAATCCAGCCTATGTTCATCAGGGATAATGTAGAAATCTAAGGGTGAAAGAATTTTTTAAATCCGTCTAATAGTTTCAGAGCCTATTTTATTCAAACAATAAAATCTTTCCTCTTTGATTTAATATTGGTATAGTTTTCATTAAGGGGCTGCGGAGTCCGAACACATTGCTACAAAACTTTGGTCCCACATGTCTAATGTTGGTACCATGTCAATTCTAGTATCAGTCATCAATATTTAATGTGGAATTTACCTGGGAAATCGCTGAAACCCTGCCCATACGATAAATAAAGTTCCGAAGGATCTTCCTATTTTATTACGCCGTATTAATGTTGACCTAGATGGTGCTAGGTATAATGCCGGCTTTATCGAATTCAAGATCGCAGAGAGGATTTCAGCTTACATTTATTTTGTGGTAATTAGATATTCTATCTTTATTTCTACTCGAAGAATTGAAATGACGAAATAGTTTTCTTAATTACGCCTAAATTGGATTGCATAAAATGTCAGTTATATTTTGTACTAGCGGCCCGGCCCAGCTTCGTCTGGGTGCATACATTTTTGATTCCACTCCACACCAAATACATGTTATTTTTCGTATAAACTCTTGTATACCTAAACTTGACGTAGCTGTCCTACTGTCCGGCTCAATCCCGTCTCATCCGTATGTTCAGTCTCTTCCCAATCCATCCCGTCCTTTCTCTTTATTATCCATCCCGTCTTATAACGTGCATTTATATTTCATCCTATCAAATCTGTCAGCTATCCCAGCCTTCTCCCGTACCTTCCACTCTATTATATCCCGTCTCTCCATACACATGTACATATAAAGATTGCCTTATGAAATTTTTGTGCAGCAGAAATCGTAATATTTTAATTTCACCACAACTTCAAAACCAAACGTCCAATTTTAATCATTCAAAGACCAAATATTATCAACATAAACTGTACTTATTGATGAAATAATTTATTTTGATAAGGATTAATAGCACGAGTAAAATAAACGCGTTTAAATCTAGTCAAGATTTTTAAATAAAAATGTGGTTGTTGTGCCTCACTCGACATAGATAGGTATAGTGTGTCGCGGACTTTTTTGTAGATATTTATAAGATCTACAATTAATTATTACATTTTATGGTTCTATCTTTTGTAGTTTAGGCAGCGTACGCAAAATAAGTAACTTCTTTGGTTGATTTTTTTCAGTTTGTGTCCGAAAAATCCAAATATCTTACGGAACCCTATTTTTTTTCAAAATAAAATATAGTCTATGTTACTCGTGGATAATGTAGCTTTCGAATGGTGAAAGAATTTTTAAAATCGGTCCAGTAGTTTTTGAGCCTATTCATTACAACCAAACAAACAAACAAACAAACAAAGTTTTCCTCTTTATAATATTAATAGTGTAAATTATTTGGCATACATATTTGGGCATAAAATATAAAATTAAAATGACTCACGGTTGACATTAATATCGTTCTACGAAATGAATCATGCAAATAAGAGAAGAATATCGGTGTAATATATTAATACATAAAATTAATACTATGGCATCCTCCTCTCCTACATTGTTGCCGTGCCCAACAGGGTCCACATTGTACCTTCGTATACAATTTTAACATCTTTGTAACATGTGGTGTGCAATAAAGATATTGAGTATTGAGTAAAAATATCTTTCCTCCCTCTCCTTCGCTCAATAGAAACCCGTATAGAAGCCCACAAAGCCACACCTTAAAAGTCACCATCGTCTGGACCCGAATGGAGAGGTTCATCGATTTATACTTTTGCTGCAATGTGAAGTTGTCCAAAAAAGTCTGAAGTCTCGAAGAAAAACAAAGACCCTTCAACGAATATCACTCTTAATAAATGATAAGGTAGTAAAAAACACAGAAAACAATTAATTAAAATCTAAAAAAAAAACTCGATGATAACTCGAACAAGGAATGTCCAATCTCGCTAAACTCGTTTGAATAAACCTAATCCCTTTTAAATTGAACAAAATTAATGTGGATTTAATCACAACAGACGTCTTTAAGTATTCGCGGGATTTCTTTATCGCTCCGAGTGTCTTTTATCAAGTTTGCGAGATATTTTTAAGGACGTCAACTGTCGCTCCGGGAATATTAGTAAATTTTCCCCTCGAGTTCGCCAAATCTGAAAGAACGGTTTCTGGTACAAAAGAGTGTTGAACAATTGCCTGCATTTTTCCTAAAGGAATTTGATTTAGTAATATAATAAAAGAAACAAGAAAATAAGCAGCTGTTATTTTTTTGGATTCCTAAAGCCGTAATATATCAATGGATGTTTCTGAAGCAACATTCACATTCGTGAAAGTTGGACATCATCCCCTCATCTTTATAAAGTATTAAGATCTTTGAATTTTATTTTTTGACTACTATTATAAATTAAGCATTCTTTTTTAAACTGATCTAATTGTAAGGGGTTCGATATTCATGTAAAATACGAAGCAACAAGACGAAACACTGTAATCTGATCTTTTTGGACCCTTCACCCTTTTAGACATTCAACAGCAGCGTCTATAAATTGAATTGCCAGAAATTTCTACTACTTTTCATAATCTCGTGTCCTGAAAAGTAAATGAAAGACCAATGAATAAAGTAAGTCAAGTTTTAAAACTTAAAATAACAAGACTATAACCATACCTCCTTCGCGATCATATCAAGGTCCTGCCAACCCTAAACGAACAATCGATGACAGCCCTGGCAAAACCTCCGTTATATCGTTTTGATTGCTTTCAACTTTTTAATTAAATGCCATGACGGGGCTAAGTGAAGGAATGTTATTTAAAACGTCTTTAAGATAACTAATTTAGATCTTTCATCTTGTTTTGTCGAGTGTCGCCAGTTTGATGGGAAGCTTAGTGGTTTTAGTTTGAAATATTTAATAATATAAATTTTATAAACTTGTTTATTGTATGTTTGTTTGTCATCGACCACAAGGTGTATATTCTCACTTATAGTAAGCTATCCTATTGTGTCGGCCTGCTAGAAACCGAATATGCACAGACTGAACCTGACTCTCTTGGATGGAAATAAAACTGTTATTTACGGATTTTATCGCGGATTTGGTTTAATTTTTACATTTTTAACTTCCCGACGTTTCGATTACTTTACAGCTTTCGTGGTAAAATCCGTAAATAATAATTTTATTTAAATGAGTAACATTCGCGTCAACCTAAGAAATCTCTTGGATGGGTCAATATGGCGAGGTGTCCACCATCAAGCACGGTCAACCTAGATTTATACGCGTTTGAAAGCGTGCTTTGTAAATGTACATACTAAAACTGTCTTTGTTCTCCAAATTATATTTCGACTAGTTTTAAATAAAGCGTGGAGCTGCGGATTCTAACTAGTTTTGAGTAAAGAGATTTGTGGTTTGAAAGACAGTTTTAACTTGTTATGTACAATGTATATTAAATGGTGAATGTTTTTGTTGTTTCAAGTTCCAGAGTTCTTGCTGATTAAAAGCATAGTATATTTTTATTTCAATTTATTTAAGTTTTCATATATTTTTTCCTTTATATCGTATGTTTAATTTATTTATTTCAGCAAACATGCAGTTTTTTTTATATTTCCTAAAATTTGTCCATAATCCAATCGCAATATAATAAGGTAATAAATAAAATATCTATTTAATTGTCATCATATTCATCATTAAATGAGAGCGAAGCTCTAGACATCCGCTAGGCAAATATTTCTACTGCAAGCCACCTGCTCCAAAAACTTTAATACTCCAACAAAAATAAATACTTATAATTTTAACCAAAGCTACGGCAACCGCCACACGAATATAAATATTTCCCCTAACAAATCCTTCACATATTATTCTCTTTGGCAAATAACCAATTTGAACCGGACAAATCCGGTTCCGCATTCATGGATATTTTCACCGAAACGCTTTTCACTAAACCTTACGCCACAAACAGTCATCACTAAAGTGTTCAGCGCTTCTGTAAAGTCGAAATTTTCGCTATTTTCAATGCCTTAAAGAAGATTTTCGCAGTTTTGAGCACGATAAAATTTTGAGTATTTTAGTTCATCCTTGTAAATATTTCCGGTTACTTATTTTTTTAGGGTGGAATATAAATTTGATTTTAGGCTTTTTATATTCCTAGCAATGTGACAAAAATACGCAAAATTGATCACCCTTCCCATAAAAGTGAAAACTTTAATAGTGGCTTATTGGATTCCGAACCCGAAGGTAAAATAATAATTAAATACTATTTATAATCCAATAATGCTATTAGCAATTTAGCAGTTAATTCCAACTGCAACTTGAAATCACAAACACCAAATACACAAGCACATAACAATGCAAATTCATCACTAAAAACCCCACGAATCGGAATCACGAAGCGAAATTACAGTGCAAATTTCGCACAAAAAAGATCGCAAGAAGCAAACAATCCGAGTCAAAGTTGTGTTACAAGTTAGCGCCGCACCTGCTCGCGAACTTGCCACGTAGCGAGTTAGTTTGCAACAACACTTCGCGCCCGACTCCGCTTACTTACTGCTAATTGACTAGAAATAGTACGTACAAATAGTGTCGCTTTTGTAGATGCGTTTAGTTACTTGTAAAGAAATATTTTCAGAGTATAGTTAAGGAAATGGAAGGATTAAAGTGATGTTATTTTATTGAATTTTGATAATCCCAAGTGAAAGTTGCTTATTGACTCGAAATAGAAAATAAAACTAGTGCTTCTTGCAGTGAAATGACAGATTTAAGATTTGTGATTTGATATAAATATTTGGCTTAAGCCAGGTACAATGAAGACATCACGTATATTATAGCATTGAAATAAATCTTTTCGCTTTTATATTTTATAACTTCCCGATATTTTGATTAGTTTTAAACTTTCGTGGTCACGGGGCGAAGGTATTAGTCATTAGTTCAGTGACTGTTACAAGGTAGTTATACCTTTAATTTGCCATAATTATATCAAAAAGTTAATTTTAAAAGTTTGTTGGTTTTTGCGACCCAATCTACGCAGGAGGAACTGTGTGTTGATGCCTAGTAGCTGGACTTTTGTGTTCAGGTTTAATTAAATGTAGGATCCCACGCTTTTGCAAGCTTCACACCATGTTCTCAATGGAAATTTTTACATTTTAATAGACTCACGAAACATTCTTGGCAGAAATCAGTGTTCTTCACATAGGAAGAGAACTCGAGTTTTGGAGCCCCACTGGTAAAACAAAAGTCTCGTAAGGTTTAGGTTATACCGCACTAAACATGTTATTTAAACCAAATCCGCGAGAAAATCCGTAAAAAAATAGATTTATTTATATGTGTAACATTTGGTTTAATCTGAGAAACCTATTGATCTTTGTATCGTTTTTTTTTTCGAAACTTGCATTACAAACTTACCGCAATGCACACGAAATTATGTGAAGTCCAAAGTTAAGTTAATAATTAAATTTAAATTTTATTAATTCAATAATGAGCCATTGACTCGAACGAAGAAGAATAAGTCTAGAGTATCAACGGAGTAGAGAAGCATATATACGGTGTTCACATTCCCGATTTTAAAGTTATCTTTAAAGTGCCTTAAAATAACAGGTTACCGAAAATTAGAGTTTTAAATTGTATTATAGGCACTTAGTGGTAAAGTCCCCTTAGCGACTAAAATTTAATAACTAAAATTAGAAAGGTGTAAAATGTTATAGATGTTTTTGCCACATGGCAAAAATACAATGCGCGCTTAACCTTATTGTTCGTAGTTAAAATAATATTATGTAGTCACAAATAATAACTTGTCTGAAGATAAAGGCTTAATTTTGTTGACTAATCAGTAATCCTGGATTTAAATCTATTTAAAACTCTCATTATCTCCTTAAATATAATTTATTTAATCGTTCTGCCTACAACTTTTCTACTAAAATAAAACAGGCCAAAAATACCCAGCTTCAAATAAATTAAACACAACGAACAGACACGGCAACTTTGTTAGTAGCTAATATGAATTTATAGTCAAAATACATTCGGTGCAAAAATTTTGTCTGCAACGTTGCAAGCAGTTACAAATATTAAGGTGAATTTGTTAAGAGCTAACTTATTGTTGGCGTCCTTTTGTTTCGTCGCTCTACAGCCTTTTAATTTAAGATAGTGTTTAACTATTCCCTGGTGGGTCTAATGTGTTTTGCGTCGATTGTAGTAATATTTTACTTAATTGATTGCTTGACGGATTGCTATTTATTATTTGTTTTTTTAATACTGTATGTACAAAATATGTTTACATACCCGTCTGCGTATTTAGATGAATGAACAATTAGGAACTTGCTGGTTGAAAACATTGTATTATTTATTGCAAAGCCACAATTGAGCTATAAAATTAGGTTGTATAGAACCGGTCTATAACATAGTTTCAAATTACTGCTATAGGTTCATCACTTTGCTGTGACGTTTCTTTAGTATTATGAGTTTTCCAATGTATAATTATTTTACTTATCTATCTACTTTTGGCTCTTTAGTAGAATAAGTAAGGTTACAATCTTAGTATCAACTGTCTGTCTGACAACCCATCATTGGTAGTATTGTGCTACCTATAGGAACTGTCCTAGATCTCACACCATCAAAACCTTCCCCTTGAAACATTCTAAATATAGAACAGATATCTTAAATAAAGAACAGTTATTTCAAATATAGAATAGGTATTTTAAATATAGAAAAGTTATTTCAAATAAAGAACAGGTTTTTCAAATACAAAACAGGTCTTTCAAATATAGAACTCATATTTTAAATATCAGGTATTTCAAACATAGAACAAATATTTTAAAAATAAAACAGATATTTTAAATATAGAACAGAGTGTAATAAAAACAGTCGCGTGTGTAAATTAAATAACAGAGAACAGCACGACGGCAGAAGGCACGATGCCCCGGGGTGCAATGAATCAGTCAACACCTTGTTTCATTTAATTACCAGACCGCAGATAAGAGCTGTTTTTTTAAAAAAACGTTTATAAACATCACAATTACTTAATTCAACTGTCAGACGATTAAAGGGTTTATTAGAGCTTAACATTTATTTCATGCATTTATGTTGGTTTATTTTTTTCGTGTGGTTATGAACAGCGAGGGTCTGAGCTCGCTAAGGGTAAGTCACTTTCTGAGATCATCCGAAACATTGTTGGAAATATTGACGTGAAACGGTCAGGCATTATTTTTGTATAGTGTTTCTTTCTCTTATAGTACTAGCAAAGTGACCGCACTGACATATTATGATGATAAGTGGTTCAGTCTGTAATATCAACATTTACGAATATCTCTCCCGACTCTTTATGTACAGGCTGATCCCAAAACGAGTCACTACCGCGAGCTATCTTATTATTATGTTATGTGGTAAAATAATTAATTTTGCCCCAACAATTAAACTGGGATACGAGAATAGAAAACTATAATAAATTAATAATACGTAGTACTTTAAAAATATATATATTTAAATAATTTGCACTTTAATAAACCTGTTATTTGCAAGCACGTGATGGCAAGCTTTGCAGTATACAATTAAGTAATAAAGCCGTGTTGCAATTAATTGACTAATCAAGTAACTGTTTTTGCAACCATTATGTTTTATACCTACACGGTGGAACAGTTTTATAATAATACGTGCAGCTATAATTAAAATAAGGATTGAAATAAAACTACTTTTTACGGATTTAATCGCGAACTTGGCTCGCTGAGTATCACCTCAGTCGCCCCGTGACCATGAAAGCTGCAAAGTAATCGAAACGCCGCGCCGGGAAGTTGAAAATGTGAAAATCAAATCAAATTAACCACAATAATAGCTAAAGTAAAAATTAGTTTTATTCAATCTGTAACATTCGCATAAGAAAGTGGGGATAAAATTATTTAATAAATTATTTTTATATTTATTTTATCTAAAAATGTCAAACTTGAGGTTTTTTTCAATTTCACAACTAAGTTACGAAAAGGCATAAATAAACAGACACATATACATACCATACCTACAACTGCCATTATATTAGCTTATTATATAAAATGTAACGTGAAAAATAATTTTCATAAAATTAAATCTTATTCACTATGATAATTTTTCGCTATCGTTTACGTTGGTAGCTTTTTATTCTTCAGGTAGCTCTTCGTCTGTAGTAACCTCACTCAGCAAAGGATCCGCAACATAGCTGTTAAGTCACCTCAGTTTTCTATGAGATACCCATTGTTACTGTATTTTCAACTGGCAAAAATACAGCTCTACCTCATATTAAAGTATTTCTCCAAAAATCGCACTCACCGAAGGAAAAGACAACCATTGGTCGTGAAATAATAAATCGGTATCAGCCCATACAATACGTCCCATTGCAGGACACGGGCCTTATCTACAATCGAGAGTACAAATGAGAGGAGTTAGGCTATATAAACCACGTACAATAAATAATAGCAGTAATTTCACATAATATTAGTCTATTTATTCAAAGAATCTTTGACATCAATTTTAAAACCTAATCTTTAGTGTAATCTCATACTAGTTCAATCTATATTAAAGTAATATCATGCTTTTTGCCTAATAAAGAGTCCTGGGACAACTTCTATGTCATCCGAAAGATATTCGTTACATTTTTCATTACTTCATCGGGTTTTTCGTACCTTTTCAACATTATCTATGTGACCCTTAAATTGACGTTTTGAAAGGGGTCGCCCGTCTAGCGTTCCTTTCAACATGTCTAATGCAAAACAAATTCTACATCAATATGTTTAGAGAGCGCATCGATGGGTAATGTTTTCGTGATATTTAACCGGAGTGATTTAAATAAATAAAAAATACACTCAACAGTCATATACATATATTGTCCTGACCTTACACTAAGATCCAATCTTGTTTTGTAGATATTAGGAACTACCAGAGACTTTCCAGCCTCACAAACATTAGTCTTTGTGCGGGGATCGAACCCGCAGCCTCTCGATTCACAGCCGGCGTTTAACCAACGCAGGAGGCTGTCAATTCTTCAATTAAGGTTCTAAAGTAAACTCATTGAACCACTCGGCGATATAAATAAGGATGCCATCAGGATCGCAAAATTATTGCGACCAACGATTACCATCTCGCATATCTAGTTACTCTATATAGGTAGATGCGTAGATTATTAGGGAAGGCCTATGTTTAGCAGCGTACTTCCTATGGCTGAAGTGTTGAGAGAGAGAGGGAAAGAAGACATTCTATCAGAGAATTTCATAACATCAGGTGCAATTTAGTCAACTTTTCATTCCAGTTTTAAAAAGTCCTCCTTCAGAGTATAAACAACAAACATTTACGTAGCTTATACAAAATCGCGTGTTGCACGTTGCGTACTTTTTGTTACTATCGCAAAGAAATTAGAACTCATAAAACCGCTCGTAAAATATACAGATTATAAAAGAACATATTCTATTCGTTTATTATTCCACTAGGCACCGCAACTTACTAATTTCATAAAAGACATTATAGAGGGGACACCGAACAAAATCAAAGAAGAGCGGTACCGTACCGTAATTTCTGGGAGATACCTCCAGAATAAGCTACAAAAAAAGTAGTGCTTCTTTTGTACTATACTATTTCTGTTCCGTCTTTGTCAGTCCTTAGCAACCGAACTATCTTTCCTCTGACTAATAGTTTATTGAATGTCTTGTTGGTACGAGTATAGTGCGCACTTAGTTTGTTCAAGTTGTCCGCTCTGAATCTTTACTCCGATGTTTATATTACATATATAACAATATATTTTCCCTAAATCGTATAGGCACATTTTATAACACCCATTAGGTTTTTGATATAAATTGCACATAAAGAAACGTGTAACGAACTGAAGTAGCGTCACGAGAGACCTTTTTATTAAATTGAATAATTTTATGTTCTCGTTTAAATATAAATATGTGAACGTATTCGAAAATTGAGCTGATTTGCATGTAGTATTTCACTGTATAATGCTTTTTACTTTGAATAAAGCTACTTATTGCTCATTGTGGTTCAACAGGCTTGTTGGAATTTCGGCGAAAATTTTATGGTATATTATTTTTAGACTCCAATGTTACATCGTTATTTAATCATTTTTAAATTAATCGGGTTTTTAAAGATTCCATATAGACTAGATAGATCAAAATACAAGACCTCTGCTTTCTTACAACCGTTTACTCAAATAAGGGACAGGTAATAAACCAAGTAGGGAAGAAAGTAGGGGGGAAATGCCTACCATCCGATGTGATTTACATCACTTTGCGAACCAAATGCATCAGGGACTTTTTCATTAACCTAGCTTGCAGACGTACGGATACATGATCACTCTGAGTCAATGTTTCTCAACTTGGGTGATATTTGATTCACACACTATATTTAAAAATCTATCCCACGCCAAACCCTCCTCTTCCCATCTTTTTTCCTTCCTGCTCCCCTTCCGATTTGATGGCCATCCATGAGCCAAGCTTGGTGAATGTTCATGGAGGGCAGTGATCGCTTACCATCAGGTAAACTTCTTTGCTCGATTACCGGACCTATGTAATTAAAGAAAAAACATTACGGTTGCTCCTGTACGCCAGGAATGACAGTGGCATAGATTTTATTTACACTGAGCACTGAAGCTACGCGAGTGTCAGACCCACCACACTTAGATAAGTAGATAAGTAGATACTTATAAGCAAAAAATATTATTAATATATAGCTCACAACCAGAAAGGAAAGCGAACAAAGCACCAAAAAATGCAGCATCGTCTCTGTACCTGAGTCCACAAAAGAAAATCACAGTGTGATGAGTTTAATGGAGAGTCAAACGCCACAACAACGAAATTCAGGCAAAAACAAGTCCTATGATTAGACACAAGTAACTGATGATGATATAGATAACTACAAAGAGAGTAATGAACAGTTATGATAGCAGAAAAGCTTAGTTTTCTTTTTGTCACTGATATTTGACTCGGTGCGGGGATCGAACCCGCGGACTCATATTTTTCAACCGTCGTGTAACCAACTGCGTCACGGAGTCTGTCGTAGGCTGGCTAAGATTTTTGATATTTAATCGCTGAAAGATTGAGAACCATTGGCCTAAGTAGGCAACATACGGTGTTAGGAGTTAATAAGATGCGCTCCGCCGGTGCTTAGTTTGTGACACTCGATTAGACTTGATTGATCCCTCTGATTTGACATGCGCTTGACCCTCGAGTGAATCATGAAAGTGGGAGAGACTCGGAGCTAATTTAGAATATAGTATGCAATGCCAATATTAGAACCTAATGCTGGTAGTAATTTATTAGTATGGCCTTGAATGAAGAACACCGCACATAATAAAAGAATCCGTCGTAGTCAAAGATATCGCGTTTCGAGTAGGCCGACATAATTATATGCACCGGTAAAACCTACTTGCTTCCACATTTTTTCATTCTAGCACGGCATATCAAGAAAGCCGTTGAAAACTGATAGCCGTTGGGGCCCAAAGGTTCTAGAGAGGAGGCCACGTACAGGCAAGCGAAATGTCGGACACTCGCCTACAAGGTGGACGGACGTCCTGGCTGAGGTTGCCGGGGACTCTCCTTAGGGAAGGCCTATGTTCAGCAGTGGATTCCTGTGGCTGAAATGATGATAGTGATAATGACGAAGGCATAGTGACTGCACTGCACCTGATGGTAAGCGCAAATGCCGTCCTGGCACAGAATCGAATCGCATCAGGCGGCTGGTTCCGTACTATTCTAAACGATCATGAAAACTTGCTAAGAAGCATCTTACTACGGCGGAAGAAGAATTATAGGAAGGAACGTGTATGACAGCAAATCATACCACAGTTTGAGGGTGCGGCACAGAAAAGAATTGAAGAACGTTTTGGTTCAGACTGAGATGGTTTGAACCGTCAAGCTATGACTCCGCAAGTCAGCACGCTTTATACTATAATAATATGCACTGCTTTATAATTAGCTTAGCGATAGTAAAAAAAATATATGAAAAAAAACCTCCGTTGAACTTTATTTGGTTACCTTAAGAGTGTGAGAGAGAGTGTATTTGGTTACTCTGTAAAATGCATACATAATTTCTACGTTTTTCATTCCGTTGACCATCAATTATTTAAAGAACAAAACCTAAAAAATATATTTCTTGTATGCGAATATTATAGGTTGAATTTTTCCGGGTTTTTTTACGGCTTTGTTTTGATTTTTACAGTTTTTAACTACCCGAAGTTTGATCGCTTAGGAGCTTTCACGTTCATTGGGCCGATTGATTCCGTTAATTATTAATCATTCACTCAGTTACTTTTAAAACTTGCTACCCTTAATTTACTATTTTATATATTTTTGATTAATTTATTTTTAATATAGTAATTAACAACTATAACGGTGAATGAAAACATCGTGAAGAAACCTGCATATCATAGTGATTTGTAAAGTTTCTATAGTGCACTAGGCCAGCGTGGTGGACTATATGGCCTAACCACTTTCCATCGTATTCTAGATTGTAGAGGAGGCCCGTGCCCTGCAGTGGGACGTATATGGACTGATACAGATACACAATTGAATAATGATGTCAGTAAAATTAAACCGCAATAAAATCCAAAAAAGTAGTTTTATTTCCATTTACTAGACCCATCGTGACTGATACTGGTTATTTACTTACAAGTAGGATGTTCAAAAAAGTATAATTGAACTAATCTTGATAAGACAGTTCTAAGTAATTTAATTACTTAAGGGCACCCAAGGTGTAGCGACAGTCAATTTCAAACTACTTTTAAATAATTACTTGGATTGTCAACATAAAACACTCAGTGACAGGTTAATGGACACTCAATGATAGGGAACGGCTAATAAATTAAACTGTTCGAGTATAGAGGGCGCTATTCGTAAGTGTGCGCCTTGGGATGTATTGCATGTCGGTATTGGTAGTACTTTACAAATTTTAAATGATGATTTTAGTTATTATTTTTTTATCTTTATATTCATTAGCTAGTTTTCAAACGCGGTTTACAAGTGGCACCTTTTGCATATATATATTCATTAAATCTGAATAAATATCATATGGAACTATCCTCGCAAAACATTTTTTCCAATTAAAAATAATAGTCAATATATATATATAAATAGAATTGACGGAGACAACATTTCATATGGACAAAATAAACCCAATCGAACCGCAAAACCACTTCATTTTTTAAAGTCGGTTAAATATAAATCCCATATTTGATTTCGTCGCCATAATACCAATGTCGAAGACATCATCATCGTCAGCCCGTTGCAGTCCAATGCTGGACATAGGCCTCTGCCATGGTACGCCACAGAGCCCGGTCTGCTACTTTATGCATCTCCTCTTGTGCAAGTCTTCCCGCCATCTGACCAGAGGACGCCTTACGCTAAGTTTGCCAAGACATGCCTTCCAATAATCCAAAGTCATAAACAACAACTAATCGAAAATCGAAGCATTAGTTGAATCAAGAAAATGGCACACCACAAGCCTATTAATTAAAAACTGCAATTCATAATAAACTTTTCCATTTAAATCCATTAATTAAAAATCAATCAGGGGCTTATGATATAAAATAAAAAAAAATTGAAAAGCCAAACGGAATGAATGGCCCCGAGCCGGTGGGAGTAGCAAGTTAAATGAGTCTAGAAGGCTGACTTTATCTGAAAGCTCTGAGGAACATTCAGCTACGAAATGTTTGGATGCTTTATGTTGATGAGTGTCATAACAGTCTACTAAAATATATTTTTCATACACTGACGCGCCTTCTATGGAGTATTTATACTTTTGAATCCACATATCCAAAATGCTGCTATAGAGGGCGCTGTGTGTAAGTGTCGCCTACACTGGATATGCCCGCCATGATAAACATTAACATCTTCGAAAATATTTGTAATTATTTTCTTTAGTATAGTTAACTTATTGACTGTGCATTTTGAATAGGCTCTCCGCCTGCGTCCACCGCGTTAACCTTAAATTAATGATTTGCAAGAAGTCTTTGAGTACGAACCCACAACACAAATGTACGAAGGATATAATGAAGAACATGGACTGATATTGCGACTGTAAATCAATGCGCTAAATTTATCAATTACTGCGCACGGAAAGGGAAAAAAGACATGATCATGCATATCCCGTTTACGTGATTTTCTATACACTATAACCTAGTTATAAAGAGAGACATTTGGTCTGCAGTGGCACAATATACGCTAGAAATAATTATAAAAAATAATATAACTTAGTTTGCAAGATTTCCTAAAGGATACCAATCTACTTTTTGATTGTATCGTGTATTATAATGGTTACGCTCGTAATCAAATAATTATTAGGCCAGAAATTGATCGATATTACTAACAATCATTGAGAATATAAATCAATGGCGTCTTTACAATTGTTTACACCGTGTCAGCCTACTTTTTAAAGAACTAAACTACTACACGAACCAAAGAGTAGGCAAATACATTACAATAAATACGGTGCAGATTGTGTCACACTGCCTACTCTATTCCCGATCCTACGTAGCTCATTGCTGTTCGCTCCCAATAGATTCCTTCGGGATCTGTCGGCTTAAAGTTTAATTAAAGATGCAACCTTAAAGAAAGAACGTTTGCTTCAGTCCACTAATAGTTTTCACTGGTTGCATTCGTTGATAACATTCATTCATTTCGCTTTTGTATTACAGATAATCCTGTTTATTTCATTTGAGATATATTGTGTGAATATATTAAGTATTTATCTATTTGTTGTACTAACATATTGTAACATATTATTTTGTAAACTTTTTCACATTCGGCACATCTATTAATTGAACATTCGGACAAAAAAAATCTACAATAAGTCTGACAAACGAGCAAACAGGAGCTGAAAAGAAAAAAGATACGAAGGGAACAGGGGTATTGGGCATCCGGCAATCTCACTCACCGAAAGAAACGCGACAACAAAGCTGTCGCTTCAAGTCGATCTCCTGTGAGACAATGGTACCGCTCCGGACAAGCCTCCTCATTCACGCTGAATCATGAGTGACAACAACGTAGTAGCTCCACTAATTTGATTAATGAAAAAAAAAATGTAGCAACTGAATATAATAAAATCTTAACCCTTAATTATTTCTCCTCCTTTTTTTCTCTTTTTTTCCTCTTTATAATTCCATCTATATAAAGTACAAGTACTTCTCTGTCCGTATCAGCCCATATACGTCCCACTGCAGGGCACGGGCCTCCTCTATAATCGAGAGTACGATTGAGACTGGTTAGGCCATATAGTCCACCACGCTGGCCTAGTGCGGGTTGGCGGACTTACATACCATAGAAATTCTTATAAATCGCTATGGTATGCAGGTTTCCTCACGATGTTTTCCTTCACCGATTTAGTGCGTGGTGATTGACTATCAATACACACATGACTCCGATAAGTCAGAGGTGTGCCCTGGGATTCGAACCCGCGACCACCGTGAACATGTAGGCAGCCGCGTCTAGTCCGTTTACCAACAGGCCACCACGCAACACAAATACTTATATTGTTTTAAATATTTCAATAACATAATTTAAGTGAAATGCAATTCAAAAGAGTATCCCCCATTGAGAGATACATATCAACCGACGATTACAATAAATATTTCCCAATCTGTATCAGCCCATATAGATCCCACTGCAGGGCACGGGCCTACTCTACAATCGAGAGTACGATTGAGAGTGGTTAGGCCATATAGTCCATATTTACCAAATGCTTTGAAATCACCCTATTAGCGCAAATTTCAGTCCGAGGCAGCTAGTAAAAAGCTTTTTAAACTGAGGATCTATCCCAAAGTAAAAACAAAATTGGAATTGAGTTCATGGCCCATATATGCTACCACTTACCCAGTAAAACCAACTGTTATTATAATCTATTATAATAGCAGACAACACAAGACATAACACTAGGTACAAGAAACAGATGTGTAGTGTTTACAGACAATGACCGCGTGTTATTTAATACCCGAAGCTAATAGGGCGCATTAAACTTAATGTGTGCTTCTAGACCGCGCACGACTCCGTTATGTGAACCTCTTATGAATATATGATACACATTTGAGTATACTGTGTAAGACTTTTTAAAAGAAAGTCTTGGCTGGATTTGGGCCTGATCCAAGCATTTTATGCATGTGAAAATCAGAAGAAGCATAAAAAATATGGTGATGAGAATACCAAAACAGTTTGTGTACATATGTCCTCTATCCTAAATAAGCAGTGTACTTTTCAACCATTAGCAAAGCTTACCAAAGCTTAGGCCATACTTTACTAAGCAGGACTAGTGCAAATTAGCAAAGTTCACAAACCATAGAAATTCTTGTAAATATCTAATCAACGCACAGATTAACTTTCAAAGTACTATTTCACCACTCCAATGACAATAATTAACTTAATCTGATCTAAAACAGGTTAAACCCTTTGTTGTAAAGCACACCCTACATCAGAACCCTAAAACCCAAAAATATCTTCCAATCCGTATTTCATACCATAAACCTTTAATATACAAGCCAAATGCTTTACCATTAATCTACCAAGTACCACCACTTTATACAACAATATCGAGCAAGGCGTATACAATAAAGCGGCAGCAAGTTAATACGTCAAACCTGCATTTAATACTGAGTGCGGTGGAAACAATAGTTGCAAGACCAGTAATGTTCACGATAAAATTGGATTTATTACGACCGCTCCTAGTAAAGGATTTAATCAAAAAGAAACAGCATCTGTGAGAGCTATTAAAACGGTAAAAGCTCTAATATCAAAGCACATTAAGCTGAGGTTATTGCAATAAGCTTTGTGACACACGGAGGGCGAGGTCGACTGGGCCATCGCGACATAATAACGATACGATTAGAGAATGTTCGTATTTCACCGCCAGATGTGGCCAAACAAAAAATATTTTAGAACGTAGAATAACAATGAACATTTTAATTAAAATTTAAATTAATGAATTTTTAAAACAAATTGAAAAAGACATAAAAATAGTTAAATCGAAAAAGACTGAAGTAAGATTTATAAAGCAATATGGAAATATTTACGCCCATAGACTCTATATGAAATTTTGATTTGGGCTTTGTTCATCATAATGCCGGACCACTACAGCTTAGTAGAAGAACAGATTTTATTTCGCTATCACTCTAACAGCAGTTAGAAATTGCAATCAATTTTTAGGCTACCTCAAGATTGCTATTTGCATAACCCAACTAACTACTCAAAGGAAATGAAATCAACAGATCTTCGATAGTCTATGATTAACTTCAGCGAATTACTTTGAGAGCTAAGATCCAGCGCGAACTATTAAAATGCCATATAAGCATTTGGAAAGTTACCTCAAAGACCTCTTTTGAGGTGCTGGCTTTGATGAGGAAATTGGAAATGACACCGTCGATAACAAGCGCACTAAGTTATCTTTGAAAACGGTCTATGGATGTACTGGCATTAAGATCTTTTGTACTGACACAGCAAAGTGAGTAAAATTCAGTAATATATCTACTGGACATAGGCATGTCTTGGTCGACATAATTATTTCGGTCACTTTGATTTATAAAATGATGCGTTTATCCATGGTTAATTCGCTTTAATGCTTAAAAAAATATCGTGAAATAACGTGATTTAGATTTTCATTTTTATGTTACGCTGCTTTTGGAATATTTAAAATCAGTCAGACTACTAATCGCAAAAAAACAAATAAATCTGCAACTTGCGACAAAATAATGTTACGCCGAATTCAAGTGTGCGATATAGAGAGATAGATATATAGCTCATGCATTCATTTACATGTTTTCCATACAAATCCCACAAACCAAAAACAAAAGAAACAAACTCGGCATCCAAACTGGCCGTGTGTCCATAAAATCACGCACGACCCATCAACGCGATGTGAAAACTGACCGATTAAACACCGCTTATACCCTATCGGTACGCACGCCATACAATTTCCAACCCTGTGTAGTATAAATAAGGTTTAAAATGGATTCACCACGTAAAACCTAAAGGTAGGCATTAATAGAGGCGTATAGAATTATAGCCCAAAAAGAAATATTGCGTGCCGTGGAAATTATTGCGTTGTCACGACTTTTATGCGAGTTTTTATTTCACGGTTAATAAAATGTTTGCTTTTTGATGTAATCAAAAGTTCCGCTTTTGGTTTTTTTGTTCATGTTTATTTTAAATGATAGCGGATGTATTTTGGCAGTGGCGCGTATTAATTGAGCATGGAACTTGCGTTTTCCTATCATCGATTACAGGTAAAATATTTTTTTTGGGTTCCAAATTAATTTCGTGATACCAATTTACGTTTCATATAGTTTTGGATGGAAAATGCGATAGATAGATAGATAGATATTTTCGTTAGCAAAAATTTAATTTCCTTCAATTCACTTTACGCAGATGTAGTGATTGTTCCCATTTGTGTACACCCCCACAAATATTTCTTCTATTTCTGGGTGTTTGCGAGACCGTCTCTCATATTTCCTGATACCCACGACACAAGCCTCGATCTAAGTGTAGGGTCAGGACTGTGTGTCATATACACATGTTGGGTTTTATTGTTATTTTATTAATCCACATCGTAATTATGGGACGCATCCCATCAAACGAAGTATTTTGTACAATGCACTATCACATTGATAGTCAATCACCACGCATTAAAACGGTGAAGGAAAACATCGAGAGGAAACTTGCATACCGTAGCGATTCTTAAGAATTTCTATGGTATGTAAGTCCACCAACCCGCATTAGGCCAGCGTGATGGACTATATGGCCTAGCCTCTCTCAATCGTACTCTCGATTGTAGAGGAAGCCCGTGCCCTGCAGTGGGACGTATATGGGCTGATAAAGATTATCACAGTATCAGTAGTGATCTTAGTCAGTAGAGCCTTTGGATTTGGATTTCATCAACATTACCAACGCCACGCGTAAATTTGTGCGGCCTGTACAATGCAAATTTGTCGCTGCCTTTAAGAAACCTTATGCATTGAAAAATCTGACACTGCTATAACAAATAATTGTTAATACAGTAAAATCATACAAAACATGCTATTTTCAAAATAAACATAATATCCATTCTTATTTTTAAAAATTCTCATCAAATTCCTCAAAACATTCCCAGTCTGAATCATTAAGATCTTAGCTCACAGAAATGTGAAACTATCTATAAAAAACTGTCTTTAACGATGCCATTAAGCAGGATTAGATTTATTTTATCGTTTTTAATACTAAGCGGTGCTTTATATCCTTATAAATCTATTTAGTGTCATTAAGTTACGAGAAAAGGGCAAGAATATACGAGAATTAGATATGAAAATGAATTAAATTGCCTTGTTGATTTATAATTCTAAATAATTCGAAGCAGGATATTTTAGAAAACTATTAATAATGTCCTTTTTAGGGTATGCTTTTATTTGTACTATACAGAGAAACAACACAAAAACCACATAATAATAATAATAATAAGCCCCCTAAATCCCAACCATACGTCCGAGTTGAACACCTGACTCACGTGGGGGGCGGATACGTGAAAATAATTACTGGCACGGCTAACATGGCTCTGGATACCCATTCAATATGGAGACTCGATCAAGAAGTAAACGTATAGGACCGCTTCCCGGGGGCGATCGCCGGGGCGCACTTGGAGCTGACGCTGAGTGCCACAGCATGCGAACCGTCAGCGGTAGTGAGTTGAGCAGGCGGGCTCCTACCGGGTCACCCGAATATAATGCGACAGCCGATTTGCTATCTTTATCATCTTCCCCCAAATCTCTGTTCTCGTCTTTACCCTCTTCCCCTCCCTCTTACCTAAACTATCAGTCAGATGGTTTATCCTCATCTTCAGTCTCTCCTTTACCACTTGAAATAGAAGCCGACGACGTTGTACAATCGACACATTATGTCGATAACACTGTACCCGTTCAGGCTAAACGCACGCGTATAAAATGGACTTCAGACATGAATATCTGTATCCTGCGTAACTACTATATATTAACTAAATTAGATACAGACACTAAATCGTATTTACCCTTATTACATCAAAAATTTAAAGAACACTTCCCCAGTATACAAGTAAGTAAACAAAGAATTGGTGACCAACGTAGAGCGATAATACGGAATAACCTGCTGCCTAGCGACAAAGTAAATGAAATCAAATCAGAAGTAAAAAAATATTTAAATCAACACCAACCTAGCGCCCCTTCACAAGTAATAACCGGAAAAAGAATGAAATGGACAACCAATCATAATGAAACCATTATAAAGTTATATTATAAAATTACAGAGCTGGAAACGAATAAAACCGCATATAGAAAACCATTACACCAACAATTTATGAACATATTTCCTGAACTCTCTCATTTGAGTGAGCAAAGAATTGCAGACCAAAAAAGGGTTATAATAGCCAATAGTTTAATTAAACCGGACAGACTGCACATTATTAAACAAGAAGTTGCCAGTGAACTACGAATAGCTCTAGAAAATAACCACAACTCAGACGCTAACCAAGAACATAATATTATGGAAAATAACACGCTACATGCTTTAGATGGAGAAACAAATACAGACACCTTAATAATGCTGGCTGAAATAGAAGATAACACTTTAATACCAGGTACATCAATTGAAACCAAAGAAGTAGAATCTGCATTTAGGGAGGCTTTTAACTTTTATCGTAATATTAACCCAGAAAAACGTGCGTACATACCTAAACAAAAAAGCTCAAAAAAATTAAACCTTCTAATTAACTACATAGATAATACTATAATCCCTGATTATGTCAATGCTGAGACAGATTTTAATACACTCCAAGCAGTAATCTATTGTGCAGCATGGACCACTGCTAAAAGTAATGGAACTAGATTAAATATTCCTCCTTCGGATATACAGCGGCAACCCATATCAAAACCTTCGTGGCAAAAGAGATTGGAGAGAAAAATAGAAGATTTAAGAGCTCAAATAGGTAGATTAACGGAGTATAAAACAGGCACTAGAAGCAAAAAAATTATTAAACATGTAAATAAAATAGTAAACAAATATAAAACACACACAGTACACGAAGAACCGAATAAAAATTTAGACGAATATCTAGATACACTTAAACAGAAACTTACAGTAGCAAGTAGCCGCCTCAGAAGGTACACAGCGTGTACACTCAGAAAAACACAAAATAACCAGTTTAATAATAGCGAAAAAAAGTTTTATAGCAATTTAAGTAAAAATACCACTAATTCAGCAGGTCACAGTGATAATACACTAAGGACAACAATAGATACTCGTGAATTTCGACAGTTTTGGGGTAATATATGGGGAAAGTCGGCTAATTATAATAATGAAGCAGAATGGATTAAATCTGAGGAAAGTAATTATCTAAATAGGGAACCCATGGAATATAATTACATCCCTACTGAAGTTTTTCATAAAGTATTGCAATCTACACATAATTGGAAAGCCCCTGGATCTGACAAAATTCATAACTTCTGGTACAAGAAGTTTACCCATGTCCACCCTTTATTATACAACCATATCAATAATTTTATTAAAAACCCTGACGCTATGCCGTACTATATAACTTCTGGAATTACCTATATGCTGCCTAAAGACCCGAATCAATTAAATAATCCTAGTAAATACCGACCCATTACTTGCCTGCAAACGATTTATAAAATTTTAACAGCGTGTATATCACAGCTTATTTACGAACACATCGAAACCAATAGTATTCTCACAGAACAACAGAAGGGATGTAGAAAGTTCAGCCAGGGGTGTAAAGAACAGCTCACTATAGACTCAGTAATTTTAAAACAGGTCCAACAGAAAAAGAGGGATTTATATAGTATGTATATTGATTACAGAAAAGCATATGATTCAGTACCGCATACATGGCTCATTAGAATATTACATATATATAGGATTCATCCCGACATTTGCTCATTTTTAAGTAAGGCTATGACTAAATGGACCACAAACCTGCACATACAGATAGATTCAAAGACCACTCTGGAGACGGAGCCCATTAACATTAAGCGTGGTATTTTTCAGGGAGACGCGCTTAGTCCTTTGTGGTTTTGTCTTGCTTTGAACCCTTTATCAAATATGTTAAATGCTACCTGCATGGGTTATTCCCTAGAACATGGCCAGAATGAAACTGACACAATAGTAAATTTCAATCTAAATCATCTGTTGTATATGGATGACATCAAAATTTACGGTTCCTCTCAAACAGAATTAGATTATTTAGTAAACATTACAGAGACATTTTCACGAGATATTTCTATGGAATTCGGAATAGACAAATGCAAGACAAACTGCATCAAAGCAGGACAAAACCATCCTTACCAATATAATTTACAAAATGGTGGTACAGTTGACCCACTTTACGATGGGGAAGGCTATAAATACCTCGGGTACCAGCAGTCTAAGTTAATTCACCACAGAGATATAAAAGTCAGGATTACACAAAACTTCAAACACAGATTAAATGCCATTCTAAAAACCCAGCTTAATTCTAAAAACACAGTTAAAGCCATTAATACATACGCCATCCCGGTTCTTACATATTCATTTGGAATTATCAACTGGACCAAGAAAGAATTACTAAATCTACAGAGAACAATAAATACCTCCATGTCGAAATATAGAAAACATCACCCCAGAGCATGTATACAGAGACAGTATTTACCAAGAACAGAAGGAGGAAGAGGAATAATAAATATCAAAAACCTACACAGTCGTCAAATAACAACATTGCGCTGCTACTTTCATAGTAAAGCCGAGACATCTGCACTGCACCATGCGATTAATATGCAGGACAAAAAACTTACTCCACTTAATCTCCATGATCATAACCAGCAAAATAACGAAATACAAACAGACAAACACACACTTTTAACTCAATGGGCCCTGAAGTCTCTACATGGGAGACATTACCACGATCTGAGTCAGTCAAACGTCGATAAAAAGGCATCGAACGAATGGCTCAGACGAGGTGAACTCTTTCCGGAGACCGAGGGGTTCATGGTAGCCATCCAAGACCAAATCATTGAAACACGAAATTATAGAAAACATATAATGAAAATAGCTAACCAGCCAGACTTATGTAGAAAATGCAATAGTAGCTCAGAAACCATACAACATATTACAGGCGCATGTAAAACAATAGCCCAAACTGACTATAAATATAGACACGATCAAATTGCCAATATAATACACCAGAAACTTGCTACAAAATATAAATTATTAGTACCACCAAAAAAACCAATACCATATTATAAATATACCCCAGAAACAGTCTTAGAAAACGCCTGTCATAAGCTTTATTATGACCGAGCTATCCTAACCGATAAAACAGTACATTTCAATAGACCTGACATTACGTTAATTGACAAAGTAAATAAAACTGCTACCATAATAGACGTTGCCATACCCAACACGCACAATTTGCAAAATACCATATCCGAAAAACTCACAAAATACATAGATCTAAAAGACGAAATCGCTCGCATGTGGCAGTTGAAAAAGGTGTCCATAGTCCCAGTAGTAATCTCCACCACGGCAGTAATTCCCAAACAGTTGTCCCAGTCTTTAGGCTTACTAGATTTGCCACCACAAACCTATATTCAAATGCAGAAATCAGTTATCTTGAACACATGTAGAATAGTAAGAAAATTTTTGCAATCAGAGTCATCCCCCGAACCTATTCATAACCTAGTGTCGAACCTTAACAACAATCATTTGGCTTAGGCCCGTGACTGTTGACTTACACCGGTTTGTACCGAGAAGTTAAAACAACTAGAATTAAATAATAATAATAATAATAATAATAATAATAGTACAAGTGACGGCCTTATCACACAGCTGCCGCCATTGTTCACGGTTGTCGCGGGTTCAAATCCAGGGCACACCTCTGACTTTTCGCAGTCATGTGTATATTGATAGTCACTGTACGCACTGTAGCGGCGAAGGAAAACATCGTGAGGAAACTAGCATACCATAGCCATTTTTATTTTTTTTATTATGTGTAATATTCGCCGACCTACATTAGGCCAGCATGGTGGACTATATGGCCTAACCACTCCCAATCGTACTTTTGATTATAGGCCCGTGCCCTCCAGTGAGAAGTACATACTATATGGGTTGATACATACAAAAGTTTTAATCCACAAAATCTGACTAAACTAAACCTTAAATATAAAATCAAAACATATTCAGTAAGATACACACTATCTCAGTTGCATCAAGTATCTTTGACTGTAACTTTGACTTTGATATAAAAGCCATACATTTTGCATATCAAATGTTCGCCTTAGACATCGTCAAAGTCAAGTAACTTGAAGCAACTGAACAAAGCGCCGAGAGAGATCACCTTGCTTATACTAGAATCCTCGAATTTAATAAATCAATGTGGAATGAAATGTTGTTTTGTTAACAATGAAATTTATGCTAAACTTCAAATATCGACAAAGCTTGCAAATGGCTATGCATATGAACGCATAATAATGAGAATTCAAATTAACTGATGCTAAATGTGTTTATGCATATAAATTACAACACGCTGAGAGGCAACCTATTATACTCCTAAAAACAAATTATTTTAATTACCTATAATCTCTTGTCCAATCTTTATGTTTTGTTTCAAATAAAATAAAATTTTGTTCAAACACAAAGGGTTAGATTCCTAATTTAGTTTCTAGAGCTGAATGGTTATATTAATATAACATTTCTTAAATGATTCTTTTTTCTCTTCCTTTCTTTTATCCGTTCCGTAGATATTTCCAATATTACATAGTTCCCAAACACAAATTCGCAAAATAATAATTGGAAAAATGGCACTGATATGTCAAAACGAACTATAAATAAAAATCCTTATCAGGAAAGGCTTCGTATGTAATACTTCTATCCATTGTGGTAAATAAAGCGTTGTCATCGCAGATTACATAATTATTAATGCTTAGGTACGCACATAATTGGTATTTCAGTCGGTAAGTACGTTCGCGCTGAATCATCTCAATCAATCAAGTCATGTAGCGGGGGTTGGTTAGGGTGACTATTGTTTGTGGATATCTTGGGATATTTTTATGTATTTAAAATAACTGCAAACAGTATATAGGATTAGAAATATCCTATAACCTCTGTTTATAAAAACTTATACTATTCTGTTTTTAGTCAACACTAATAATAAACTTAATTCCTCAATGTATAAGGAACGAGTTAAACTGCCGAGGACGGGTCTATTTATCACAAGAGGTTTAAAAATGAGTTTAGTACTCTGATGTAGTGCGGTAGTTTAGTGAAATTTACACGGTATTTTCGTCATATATGATTTTATACAAACATACATACATAAACTCACGCCTATATCCCAGAAGGGGTAGGCAGAGGTGCCAGGACACCCACATTTCGCCTTTTATGTTCCGTCCCACTATGTGATAGGTGGCGAGCCTATCGCCATATCAGGCACAAATTCCTGACTCTGGGCTGATAATGAATCCAAAATCCAATATCACTTTGCCCAACCCGGGATTCAAACCCGAGACCTCAGCTTTGTAACCATACCTTAGTACAACTACGCCATCGAGGCAGTATATGATTTTATATATGATGAAAATTCTCTTTCTGCTTTACATTGAGTGCTAACATTTATGAGTACGTTCAAGTAGTTAATGCAACTCTCCACCTTTTAGCTGTATATTAGTGCTAATGTCAATGAGGACATAGATCTTATCTGTGCAACTTAAGTTTACAACAAGTTATAACCCCACTCGATTTCATAAAATATCTCATGTTTTCTCAAATCGTGGATACTCTATTTAAGTCGCGTGCCGGCCTTGCCTTCAATTCACAATTCGCTTGTACCGCCGTAGCCTACCAATATCTGCCATTATACAGTCACGACAACGAGTCTTTGTGCCTACTCCATGTGTCAGCCGGAGAAAGACAAATGCTGCTGTGATCGATCTGTGATGCTGAAGTGTTATCAGTTTATTTGAAACTAAAGTTGGAATGTAAAAAAATGTGGGGTGGCAATAAAGTTGGCCGATTTTATACAGGACATCACAAAGAGATAATTATGATTATTATTGAAATGAAAAAAATATTTTGTTAGGGCGCA
Source organism: Hyles euphorbiae (assembly GCA_023078785.2). Taxonomy (NCBI): domain Eukaryota; kingdom Metazoa; phylum Arthropoda; class Insecta; order Lepidoptera; family Sphingidae; genus Hyles; species Hyles euphorbiae. Next base: position 3,485,430 of record CM041037.1, on the reverse strand, counting down.
GTAGGACATTTTTTATTTCTTTATTTTTGGCATTTTTTATATTTTGTACATGTATTTCATCCTGTAAATGTTAACGGTTACAAACTCAGTCCAAAATATAATTTAAAGACGCATAAAATCCCATGGCCTTATTCACAGACAACTTCTATATTTGAGTAATCCAATCCATTGTCTTCTTCACTCAAACTAATTTTAAAAGTCGTTTAATGGGATAAAATCTTTGATAGCTGAAATAGAACTATAAATAAAACCGCTATTCTTTTGTTAAAATTAATTAAAATCAACTATTGACATAGAAGCTTTAGTTTTTTGATCATTGGGGCTATGCAATACTGGATAAAATCTAATATTTGGGATCGACCTTCGTCTTGCTCGTATCCAACATTTTCATGGGCTACACTTAATATGATTTTATTATTGCACACCACATTCACGTTATAATTTTACCACCGCCTATAACAAACTTAATAAACAAAGACATAATCTACAGGCGTTTACACCATATTAATCTGGTGGCAATCCATTGTGGCAACACCGGGAGAATAAATATTGTTATTAACTCGCCGTGTAATGGCCGCTGGGCCTTTCTATCATCAGGAATTAAGAGATAAGGGGTGCCCAGAATGCGTTCGATGTGATAATCCCGCTTGTGGACCTATTCTGGTAGTATAGTTTTTAGGGGTTGACAATTATTTTATATTCAACTACCCATGTTTTGGTATGGGCGGTGGAGAATACTGTATTCAATCAATATCTTTACAGTAATTTATATAGTATTGAGAAATCTACCTACCCGTAATAAGCCAGAGTGGAGAAAATGAACGATGCCAACCATTCGTTCTCTCGTTTTTATTATCTCAATCTCATATTTTTCTAAAAGTCTGAAATAGCATAGTGAATTCAAAATAATTTACAATTTCAATCAAATAAATGATATTAGATCTGTTTTTATTGGACATGCAATTAATTTCCTAGTAGCGTGAAGAAGCAATTAAGGTCGGCACCTCTTTGTTCAATAGTGAGAGTCTACATTAATCCATCGCTAATCGATACTGGGGGGTAACTCTATGAAACAATACGGACTTCAAATGTTCTGATCTTCAACGTCTGAAGTAAGATATAAGTCTTCCACTTCTAAAAATCAATACTCTTCTCTGTTTTACTTATCATTTTCTCCGAACTTATTCTATAATTACGAAGTACGATAGAGAATTCCAACATTTTGTGGAGTATCTAGGCACATTAGTGTAGTTTTACGTACGGCGTCTGAACAATCGAAGTTCGTATCGTTTCATAGAGTAACCCCACTGTTTCTAGAAGGTAAAAGGTGTAAGGTAAGGTAGAAGGTGTGTATATTGCCATTACTTTGTAAAGCCGGATGATATTCTAACATCAAGCAACAAACCTGCACTCTAGAAAAATGCTACAACTTCATCCATCAGAAAGTCATCTCAGCAACACCCCTACAATTCGATAATGACAGCGTTAAAGATTTGGAAACGTAATAAGGACGGCGGATATCGGGGCTTGTACCGGCGCCCAAACGTTCGGTTAATGGGGATTTTATGTCTGTTGTTCGTGGTTTGATGGAAGCTTTTATACCACAGTTATGTATGTGCCTACAATGTATAGATAAGGCACTTTGAAAAACATCTTTACAATGGTCATAAACATTAATGACCGGAATGCTTAAGATGACCTTTATGTATGTTGTTAATGAGAGGTCAAAATGAGGTAGGAAATGTGTAGTTTTTATAGCATAAATCTTAAAGGCGATTAAGCTGCTCTTCTGAAGTAAAACCAATGACCGCCCCTAAACACTTACAATTCTTGAATATCATTGGTCCATTTAAGACCAGAAAATTGACTACGATGCATTTGACAGTAAATACGTAACAGTCTAATTAGGGCATCATCCAAAGTAAAATGGTCTCCTGCTGATCGCTACAATAATGTTGCCTTACTGATAATAGCAGCATTAGGCAGAGTCAACACGGCGCGTTGTGTCGACGAGCTCTGCCACTGTGATTTTTAATAGTGGTGGCCTGTCGATAAACGGACTAGAGGTGACTGCCAACATGTTCACGGTCGTCGCGTCTCGATTGTATTGAAGGCCTGTGCCTTGCAGTAGGTCGTACATAGGCATACAGATACAGACAAATTAAAATGAAATAAAAAACAAAATGTTGTATGGGTCAAATTAAACTACTATTGGACATATTTCAAGATGCCCACATACGTCCCAATGCAGGGCATGGGTATCCTCTACAATTAAGAGTACGATTGAAAGTGGTTAGGCCATATAGTCCACCATGTTCACCTAGTGCAGGTTGGCGGACTATATATACTACATATATACCATAGAAATCGCTGTGGTATGCATATATGTTTTCCTTCACCGTTAATATACACACGATGCTCTGCGTCGACACAACGCACACACGCCTTCGTGAGAAGAGAAGGGTGTACCTACTCATTGCGTCGCCGGAGCAGCAATGCCGTGGTTATCTGTGTTGAAATGCATTTCACAACAAATTCGTGCGTTGATGATAGGTTACATAAACCCCACGTGATAGCATCACTGCGATGATGCAACGCCTGTTTGGCCGACAAACCGTCTAAAGTGGTAGTCAAAACGCGCCGTATGGACTCAGCCTTACGTCTAATAACATTCATGTGGTATATAACTACTTATTACCAATACGTTGATATTTCTTCAAATTATATTCATAATATTCACGAACTAAATATGTACGTTTGTTGTAACACTGTCCATTGTATTCCCAAGAGCATTGAGAGTACTAACAAGTATTAAATGCAAGGATTAATTAGAGCCATTCAAATATTCCGGAGATTGCTGAAATGCAGAAATAATTTTACAACGGCATAATTCCATTCATCATTGAATCATAAAATAATTTTCCTATTTGCGTTAATTCAATTTTAGTCACTTCGAATACTCATCGAACTTAAAAATCCCCAATCTCTGATTAACTAATTTAGTTGACTAATAACTATAGATCAATATTCATATACTTCATAATGGTTGACTGCCTCGATGTCACAATTGTACCACGGTACGACAACAAAGCTTATCGGGGATACGTAATACCTATTTTTGTTGAGGAGTGCCGGTCACAGGATAGGAACTAAATGGATTAAAATACCATCTATGCGAATAAACTATATTGTCGGAAACTAAGTACACACTACTTCATCGACAACCGCGGAAGAGCACACGGGTCACGCCCGCGCACGCGTCTATCCCGGACAACAATCGACTCGACACTCACGAAGGGCGACGGGGTGAGCGCGCGGGCGCAACCCGTAGGCACGGTATGGTACGGGAGCTCGTGGTGCGGATGGGAGCGATACGGGGCCCGCGGGAGCCGTAAGATGGCGCGCTATAAGCTGAGGTTTCGGGTTCGTTTCCCAGGTTGGCCAAATCAATATTGGATGTTTTATTCAATACTAGCCCGGAGTCCTAAATATGTGCCTTGGCGGTTGGCTTGCCCCCTACCATTGGGACAATTGGTGACAATAAGACAGAAGTCATAAGAAATTTAACACTCAATTCCAAAGTCGTAGATTCGTAAAAAAACTATTGATGCAATTAATGAGTCATATTACCTTAACACCAACCACAAAGAGGATTACGCGTGAATTCTTAACACGAGACACCAGCGCGAGGAAATATTTTTTTAATTAAATTTTAATGCAATTAGCCGCCCAAACGCTGCCCGCTCTCCTCTTTTTACATTTCCGCCTGAGGCAGTTATTTCGTTTAAAATTCTCCGCTCTGGACCTTGCTGCGGCTATTAAAATGAGTGTATTTATGCGGGAATTCTAGTTGTTTTTGTAGTCTGACTCTAAGATAAGTGAGAGCAGTAATTAAGTATTTTTGTATTTTTATACAGACTGAAAATTAGTTTGAAAAATGTTTTTATGGTGTGTCAGTCATGAGAAAAATTGAAATAAATATGTTCTAATTGACCCCGTGGGCACCAATCAATCTTTGCCATAATTATTAAGTTTAGATGGCACCGTAGATCCACCATAGACCTAGTCACAACCACCTAAAAGTCACCGTTTTGTATAACTACAGCTAAGTAGGCAGAGACCTTAAGTGATGAGACGGCCACTTATACTTTGTTATCTTTACTGTTTTCTTTTGTATTTTTAACTGGTATACAATAAGGAGTACAAATAATATTAAGCTGCTTCATATTGCAAAAAGTTGACTGTAAGATAAATTGACAGAACGTAAAGTACTTAACATCGACAACTTATACTCGCCATGTAATAAATGAAAATGTAAAAATTTAAGCGTATGCATTCAACATTCCGAAGCATTAAAAATTAAACCAGAAACGCAAATAATACAAGAGTACAAGAAATCGGACACTGAAAAAGTTGATACAGAAAATTTCAGACGCAGCTATTTGTAGCAGTTAACTCGATCCGGGTAATTTATTGCAAGTTGGCTTAAAACAAGCCCCATGCTCCCCTCCCCTTCGTTCCCCTACCTCCTCTGACTTCCCCTACCTCCCCTTATCTCACGCGCAATAAATTATTTACAAGGGGAAAAATTATGGTGATATGTCTTCACTCCAAGATGTCACGGTATTTCTTACAATTGTTCCTATTTTTTCTGACGTCACAATTGTGTTAGGGCTGCGTGAAATATTGCACGTTAATTTTCGTTTGTGAGACGCAGTTTAATTATTCTGGAAAAAAATTGCAATCACTTTTGAAAGGATTTTCTTGTAGTATTTTAGACAATGATTAATTGGATTTTAATTGACGGCCAATTGACGTGCCGGCTAATGAGTTAATCTATGGGCTGAAACTTACCAATTCGAGACCTGTATTAATGAATATTATATTTAGAATTTAATAACAACAGCTCCTACACTATATTTGTAGAAAATGGGTATATTCAGCCGCGAACTATTTGACTTCGTGTGGGTAGAATAATCATTCTTCATCTCAGGGAATTTCGCAGTTGTTAGTAATCACTAACAACTGCGAAATTCCCTCAATTTGAAAGATTTGTACAAGGAGTAGTATAAAGCTAGCGTCACTACAATGTAAATGCACTAAGGCGTTTCGGTTTGAAGGATTGTGGCTGGAGCAACTACTGGATATATTGAGACTTAAAATCTGATGTCTCGTGATGGCGAGTGCAGTGGAATGTCAAGCAATGCTTTGTAATTAATGGTGTTTATGACGAATAGCATACTCTTCTCGCTATTCATATATAAATAATGATTTCAAAGATTCTCGTAGAATTTAGAGTCTATGACTACAGAACTTCAAAATTCTGCACCAAGTCATACACTAATTGTTGACAGTAATAACAAAGCCAACATTATGAACAAATAATCATAAATAACAAAACCTTTTGTTACGAGAATTGGACTCGCAAGTTATTAGCTGACTTGGGGCCCTACTATATAAATCCGAAACGAAGTTCGAAACTTCGGACGATCGAAATTTATATACAATATGAATTTATCTACTCTGTAAAAGTTCGTATTTGTGTAACGTACATCCTAACTATAAGTCTATGGTTACGACTATAAGTCAATAACGACCATAAGTATATGTAGGTACATTCGTATCGTATATGAACTTCGATCATCCGAAGTTTCGAACTTCGTTTCGTTGAATATAGTAGGGCCCTTGACCCCTAGATCATTACAGTACGGAAGACGCGCAATTACCGTTGTCCTTTAGAAAGATCACAAATCCGTTCAATAATAGCCTTTGCGTCCACTACACCCGAAGATAGTTTTCAAACCCAACCTTCGGGGTTAAGCTAAGCGTCCATTTAGCGGGATTGGCCAAAATTTAAATAGATTTATTTCTGGCTTTTTGAAAATGTTTTCGAGGAACGTATGAAAATTTTAGGATTTAGTAATAAGTTTTTATAATGTCAGAGAAAGTGAATTTGGCAGTATGGTTCTACCAGTAGGGAAGTGGATTATTTCCAACTCCTATTCATTTAACTTGATGACTAATTTTGTTGCGAGTTAAAGACAAGTTAGATATTCCCGTAGAATCGCCGAGTCAATTCAATGGTTTAAAGGAGCAGTGGCAGGTGTGAGGACGGGACAGTCTCCATCTTATGTCTTAGGATGGTGAGCGCAGTGGAATGCCAAGTATTTCTTTGTAAATCATAGTGCTGTTTGATTGTGCTATTGTCCATGAGCGATGGTATCGCTTACAATCAGGCGAATAGCATCTTCATCTCGCTATACATCGTAATAAAAAGCATTTTTTCGCGGATATTCTTCGCCGACCAAATGAATGCCCTATTGGACATCTACCTTAACGCCACGCTGCCCATTATTCCGTATGTGAAATTAAATTGCTTAGGGTCCAGTTATGAGTGATAGCCTCCGGCGTTTGGGAAGGCTATTCCGGTACACGTTATATTTGATTCGATGGAATTGGAAAAGTTATATCCTTTAATCATGTGTATAGGGTCAATGGAATTTTAGTTTTGCCCGAAGGCTTAATTAAATGTTGTTTATATTTGTTAGGAAGTCAACGGATGCAGGCTTCCTATACGTCACTTTAGAAATCATTGGAAACCTTATTGGAAACTTTATTCAGGAGTAGACTGCTAAGATTGAAGCGATAGAAAGAAATATACATTTAATAACGACACACATTTGACACATTTGACGATCTCCATGGCGCAGTTAGTTAGATGCCAGCTGTGAAATGAGAGGCGCAAGATTCAATCCCTGCACCGAGAAAAATGTGTGTTAACCACAAGTTTTGGGTCTGGGTGTTTGTGAGGCCGAAAAGTCTCTCGTAGTTCCTGATGACTGATTTATGTATGTATGATGAATGTCTCTCGTAGTTCCTGATCCAAGACTCGATGTTAGTGTGGGGTCAGGACGATGTAGGCAACTGTAGGGTGTATTTATTTATTTAAAAATGAACTATACGCAAAAAGTAATCTTAGAGAGGATTTAAGTCAATTCTACATTCACCTAGTACGGCACGGGTTGGTATATTTCATGTAACTACATCAAACAATCTTCTAAACAGATAAAAAAATGTTTTTCTTTAACAGTTCAAGTTAGTTATCATTACTTCAACTTCCAACATACAAGAAAATATAAAATAAATAAACTAAACTAATAACTTATACCAAAATCCACTTGGGAAAGAATATTCAAAATAAATCAATGTAAAAAAAATCTCTTACACTGGATTCGAACCCCAACTGAACACGCAACGCTCGCGTGACATCCACACGAAATTATTATTGATTTAAAGTAATTACGGCGGGACAAAACAAACAGCGTGTAAGAGACCTACCGAATAGTTTCTACTGCAGCTAAGCACGATACGATGCCTTCGACGAATCAAATAGAGAATTACTAGAATAATTTGAAAATTATTGTGCGCACGATGGGATTTCCCAACAATACCTATCTGCAATATTGGTTTCAAAGTTGTTCAAGAAAATTTTAATAAAATTAATACACATCTTTTCTTGGAATTCATGTTTGTAAATAATTGATTAGTATCCTATGTTAAATTAGCGAAACCCCGAAAAGGATAACATTATTTTTGTCATACACATTTCGATCTATGCACGATTTGATATAAATCCAATCCCAGGTTAATACAACTGAAACAATTAGTTCATTAAATAAACAAGAAATAATGGAGTATCAAAAATAACAAAAAAATTGAGTCGAACTGGATACCTCTTCATTATATTGAAGTCGAATAAAAAACGTGGACAGCAATAAATATATTGTTAATCTTAAAAATTCATTGATAATAATAATTAGTATCCAATTTCACTATGAAATGTGATGAATTCTCTAATATACGCAGCATTTTGTATATTATACAACAACTACGTGTACAACCATTGTAAAATTATTATACACAATAGTACGACTAACGGCCGTTCTCAATATCCTATCTATCTTTAACAAGGGATTAAAATAGCTACCATGACTATGTCGGTTCAATACTACGCTTCATAAAATAAAAATAGACATACATATTTATGTAATTTAGCTATCTATAAATATGTGCAAAATGTTCGTACCTCTTTATCTATGTTAACTGAAACATAAAATGCATCTAAATATGTAACGAAATCTTTTGTTAAAGATAGATAGATTATTGAGAACGGCTGTATAACAACAACCCAACAGAAAATAATCTTTCATAAACATAATCGCAAAATCTTCGACATTAATTTAAATAAACAAAAAAAAGCACTGAATATTCGTTTAGTTAGCGTGTCGAGCCAACGTGTTTCGCTTAGATCCATATCACAAAATGAGATGTAACTTATTCGCTCGTTTTGATAAAGGCAAAAATACACGAACAATCTCGGATCGCTTAATCAAACCCGAGCCGCAATTTCCTAGATTTTTGCACGCAAACTACGGAATCTTTGAGGCATTAGCATTTTGAATTGTTAATAGGGATTTCTTTTTATACCACAAACAGTGCCTGAATGTGCAGATCTAGATAGAGTATCCAGTGGCGACAGATGGTTTTTCGTTGGTTTTCCCGCCTGATAGATTTGGGATATAAGCAAGCTGAATCGAGATACATAGGTAAGTCAATATGAAGGAAAATATAGTTAATTTCTCTCTCTGTCAATCTCTCTGTTCAGCCATAAGAAGTCCACTGTCCTCACGGTTGTCCCCAAGGATCGCCACATACAGGGTATATCAAGACTGCTTCCGAAAGCGCAGCCAGGTGGTAGTTTAAGTGAAATCAGACAAAACGATACTAAAAATTTTGCGAAATTTATATATTAGTGGACCTTGCGGGTGGGCGTCCGAAACTGCGCTTGCCTGTACGTGGCCTCCACTCCAGAATCCTTCGGCCCCAAAGGTCATCAGTTCTTCGGGCTATGTGCCCGGCTCAGTGTTATTTCAAATTGCTTTAATTTAATTTATGTTTATTAAGTTTTCTTTTTTTTTTATTGCAGTGAACGGCGAGACGAGCATACCGTTCGCCTGATGGTAAGCGATACGACCGCTCATGAACAGTAGCAGAACCAAACAACACCTTGAATTACAAAGCAATGCTTGGCATTCCACTGCGCTCACCATCCTGAGACATAAGATGTTAAGTCTCGATCGAGGAACGTTATAGACTATACATCATTACACTATAACCTATAGGAAGGAAACAGTAGTGAAAAATCTAGCAAATACGAACAAATTTGATCCGATTGGTCGATATTCTAAATTGATAGCCGGTACTGAACATTTTTGCCGCCATTTTGAAAAGCGTATCTTCGCCCGGGCGGAGCCGGACCGGATCGCTAGTAGATAAATAAAAGGTGTATATAATTATAATCTGGACACCCCTGGCTTGTCGTAAGCGCCATATTGTGGCCTTGAATTAAAATAGCCCCTATTTCAATGACGTGAGGCTGCTTTATTGCTTGAAGTCCGACGAACCGGAGCGCGGTTCGTCCGACGGTCCAGGGGTTAAGATAAATTGAGTTTTATGTGACGGATATAAAAAATACGCAATACTTTTCGATCTCATACACGCAAATATTTTTAAAATTATGTTTATTATTTGCTTTATTAAATTCAATAACCTTACTAACAACACCAACAATTTTTAATAACGCAAAATTGAACACGTGCCTTCATTTCAACCGGTTCATAAATTGCTCTTCTGTATTAAAAGCTAAAAAGTCGTTGAAAATGGTCTTCCAAAAGCAGTATTTCAAAGGGGCGATCTATTACATTCAAAACGAATCGAGTGCCACTTTTTACGTAACATTACGCCAATATGTGTCAGTGACAGCGAGCATACCGTTGCAAAGAAAGTATTGGGTCATTTATCTAAAGTTTCGCATTTGTTCCGTTTGTTTCCCGCTTGCTAAGTGCATTTCACACGTTCTCGCCTGGGCTTCTTATCATTGCGTTTTTCTACGCTAATGTATTTTTTGTGTGTATATTATGTTGATGATTAAATAAGTTTGTCAGTAAATATATTTGATATTTTATTTTTTTATTATCGGCTCATTTATCCGGTGCATGGTAAATAATACGTGTAAGTTCTCATCTCTAACCTAAACAACCCACTATACGTGACTTAATTCGAATAATTTCATAATAATACGTCGCTAAAAATCAATCTATAGGTGATGGGGTATCGCCTCTTATCATATCTTAAGACAAATAAATTCATCAATGTGTTGTTACTATTAGAAGCACCTCTGACTACCCAATAAAGTACACAAGTTTTTCTGTTCATTCATAATGAAAAAGCAATAAAAAACTCAAGCCAAATAAAATTAAAACTAAAATTCCAAGGCCCTAAAACCACACAATAAAGGCAACACGATCAAGTATTAAAACGGCAAGGCAAGTCCATTTTGTGTGGATAAATTCCATCGGGCTCTGAGGCAATAACAAATAATATCTTTTCCGATACACCGATACAGCCACTCTGCAAGGTGAGCTCGGAAACAGGCCGACACGTTTATACATGGAATTTGTTGGTGCGGTTTTATTACTAACTATCCCTCTCTCTGTGTATGAACACACGTTCTTGTCTCTCTTTCTTCAGTCATAGGAACTTCACTATAGGACATAGCCTCCAAGGAGTTTCATAGCGAACTGCTCAAACCGGTCTGAATCCGGCGACTTCTTGCAACTATCAGACTTTAAAAGCGGAGGCCCGACGCTTAACTTTTTTTTATTGCAATGAATTGCTAGACGAGCATGCCGTTGCCTGATGGTAAGCAATACGACGGCTCATGAACAGCAGTAAAACCAAACAACACCATGAATTATAAAGTAATGCTTGGCATTCTACTACGCTCGCCATCCTGATATATAAGATGTTAAGTCACTACATGTCCTGTAGTTACTCTGGGTAACATGTCCTTCAAACCGAAATACAATATTTTATTTAATTTATTTTATTTTATTCTTTACTGCACACACAAAAAAACAAAAGGCATACAATATTTTACAAATAAAATTAAAGAGTACAGTTGGCGGTCTTATCGCCCTAGGCGATTTCTTACAGACAACCTTTGGATGGATATAAGAAAAGGATAAGAATAGAGGGCAGTATAGAATTTAAAGAAAACAAGCTCTTATAAGGGAATAGATAAACAAATTATTTATAATGAATATATACATAATATATGATACATAATTTAATAATACACTTAATATACATACATAAATAAATATTTCTATACATAAACATACATATAAATAAACATGCTAAATATAAATTACTTATTGAGACGAAAAGAGGAAATAACAATAGTGCATTTATACTGCTGTTTGGCAGTAGATATAGATATTGTAGTGGTGTAGGTACCTTACCCTAGCGACCTCCCACATATGAGAGGCCTCCCACCATCACTTGCGCGGATTCAACTAACAAATAATTGAAATAATCAGCTAATTAACCTCTATTACTAACCACAAAGGACTAAATGCTGTATCAGCCCACAATCACAAACTGTTGATCAAGGGAATCATTAACATTCGCTTGAGCTAAGGCCTAGACCATAATGCCAACCTACTGAAAGTTAATGGAATTTAAATACATACCATAGAAAATTTCACAACTTAGGAAATTTTGAATAAATAGATAATCTATATCAGCCCATATACGTCCCACCACAGGGCACGAGTCTCCTTTACAATCGACAGTACGATTGACAATGGTTAGGCTATTTAGTCCACCACGCTGGCCTAGTGCGGGTTGGCGGACTTTACACACCTTAGTAATTCTTATAAATCGCCATTGTATGCAGGTTTCCTCATGAGATTTTCCTTCACTGTTATAGTGCGTGGTAATTGACTATCAATACACACATGAGTCCGAAAAGTCAGATGTGTGTCCATGGATTTGAACCCGCGACCACCGTGAACATGCTGGCAGCCACGTCTGATCCGTTTAACAACAGGCCACCACGCACATCAATAGCTGATCTATTAAGATAAAAATTATTTGAAAGTGTAAAATTACTCCTGAAATATTTCTTGAAACACGATCAAAGCTCTCGCCTTACTAAATCTATACCAAGCGGATCAACTTTACGTGCGTATTTACAGCGAGAACAAAAGAATTACAATCCATTGATACCGCATCACGTCACCGCTCATAAAGCCTCATATAAAACACGACATGAACGCAGTACGCTGAATTAATTCCGTGAAACCTGACTACGTAGCCTTCGAGTCGGATTCCATGTAATTTGGGAATAAGTTATGACGGCTTTATATTAAGGTAACGTATACAGGCAAAAACCTATTGGTTTACATTACAAGGTTTATGTTTCGACGAACTGTCTCGGTGTGATGGTTATTTTAATATTTTAGGACTGTCGCTTGTTCGTGGGTGGGACGTGTTTTAATCAGATGTGTATTGGGAATTCAGATATTATTGGAGCCCTAATTCGATTAGGTTGCCGAATTAGACGCGAAATTCAAAATTATGTATTAAATAATGTATTGAGAGTAAGAGACTGTCCTTTGGTAGATACATATATTCTGAACTATTCTATGAAATCTTTTAGATGTAAATATGATAATTATAGAAGTGTTATTTTACTTTAAATACAGTAATGGTGTTGAATATGATTCAAAACCTTTCAGTGATGTTCCTTAGTAATTCCTACAAAGATTTTTTGTTGTTGACCTTATACAATCGCGTCACGTATAGTACGTTGAGAATTATATAATGAACATAAGTGCTGTGACGGCACACACACGTAAAAATAAACTTTTAAAGACATTCCCCCTACCATAAAATTACTCTTTTATCAAAGAGGCATACAACTTCAAACACTCTATATAAGTAAGTATATTTGTTCTGATCTAATTCCTACAACCTCATTTTCCGTCCTCAATTTTCACGTTCCTAATATTCTTATATAATATTTCTCATAAATAACGTAACACAACCTCAGACAGCTCAATACAAACATCGCATTACAGAGTCGGCGCTGTCACTAATTACTCCATACGAGTACAGCCTCAGGCGAACCCCGGTAATTAGCGCTCACCTCGAATAAGAATGTTCGTCTCACTACATTAACTACCTATAATATTCAGCTCATATATTCTCACATAGACGAGATAGAGCACCCATAGATACAATCTTGTATAATATTGAGACTTAACATCGCATGTCTCAGGATCGCGAGCACAGATGCTTTGTAATTCATGGTGGTTTTGGTTTTGTTACTGTCTATAAGCGGTCATATATCACCATGGAAAGGCTTGCTCGTTTCACCATTCATTATAATAAAAATTAAAAAAGAACAACAAGACAAGAGGGATACAAGAGGGATTTTGTATTACAGCGTTCAGATGGGAAACTAATATTAATCGGTCACACAGACATTAATTGTTTCATTCATAAAAGTGTTAATCTTATCGTACGTAAGCTAAAGCGTTGTGGTACCACTATCTCACAGCAAACGCATGTAACAGCTTTGTAATTATAGCATCATCGCATATTGTCGTCAAATAGACAATTGCCACTGGCAATTTGCCAGTATAATCTTAAGCCAAATCATTCTGTATCATGCATTTATAAATCTAACTCCATACAAGTGCTACAAAGATAGCTAAACGAATGAACACGACATCAAAGTCACATCATAAAATTGCATTTTACGAACACGACTTGTCCGAATGTGGATATTTCTGCATGGAATTTCCTTTGTGAAACACCTACAGGAGTAATTTTTGGAGTCATTTTTAATAAAAACTACAAACCTAAGCTCAGCTTTGAATGTCGAATGCAATTCGGTAGAATTTTTTGTCAAAAGCCCCGAGGTGACTGCGGTACAGATAGCGTTATCTCCATTGAGCTATTAGACAAGAGCAGACATTTCTAACAAAACTGTCGCGGGAAATAGTGGAGTGAGAAGGAAGATATTTTGAATACGTATGTGTGACAGGGATGGAAATGGAATTGCGATAGAATATTTGTATTTTATACAGCGATATTTTACACAGCGGTTAAGAATCCGTATGTGTGGCGAATTTAAGCCAATCTATGTACCTCAGAGAAATATCTGGACTGTAGTATACTTGCCATTCATGGTCCATTATAGTGACTTCATCGTGTCAATATAAACACCACCAATATAAAATGTATTTTTATCTCTATCTGGTGATAAAGTATGTCTATGTATTAACATAATTACAGTGATAGTGTAGATTTATACAAACAACCGTACAAAACTATTTATGCCTCTTTCGCTTCTAGGTATACACTCAATCTTCCCTCCCTTTCTACTGCCTTACCGCGTGTCTAGTGCGCACACATTTTGTTCACATTGTCCGCTCTGGTACTCGGTTATCTCTCCGTGTAGATTTATTCGAGGGTGGTGTAGATACCCGCCAAACGACAAATTGTAAACATTGTTATGCATTTAAATGACGCTTTAGTTGTGGCTAAGTGAGATTTACGAGCGTTGGATGCATAAGATTATTTCGGGACTGATATGGTAGGGTTTTGAAATGGTGAAAAAAAAGGCAAATATTTTTTTTAAGATGAGTTTGACAAGCAGTTGGCCCTCATATGTATGTGTCTCAGCAGTGAAATGTTTATGTTAAAATTACTAGCTATATAAATGTATTATGATACTGTTTTATTGTTTTATTTGGCAAATAAACGATTATTATTATTAATATTAGTAGACTTTAATGAATAAGAGAGAAATAGGAACGCGTAAAATAAGAAGGCTTTTATGTTTGTCCTGCTTTCTGTTTTATTTGACTATTATTTATATTCTATTTCTAGAATGTTTACTGTCTTGAGAAAATAATTTTTGAATCTCTTCGAATACCCTTTTACCCGACCTGGAAATCAAACCCAAGACTCCACAGTTAAAACTAGTACCACCCCACTACACCCACGACAGTACACTAAAACTAAACACTAAACATTAAAGTTTCATTAAATTAGCAAGTTTAATGTCAAGGCCATGCCCGGCGGTTAAATTTGCATGGAGTTTACCAACAGACCTATGTACCTAAATTAAACTCATACAAGCGCGTGTAATTCGTAAATAGTGTTACACGAATTATAATGTAATATTGCAGTATTGTCGCTTCTATGTTACTTTTTATTGAGATCATGTTCGAAATTTTAAAATGTGATACGACGCGGATGAAAAAAAAATCTGTATCAGCCCATATACGTCCCACTGCAGGGCACGGGCCTATTCTACAATCGAGAGTACGATTGAGAGTGGTTAGGCCATATAGTCAACCACGATGGCCTAGCCAACAAACCCACTAAAATTCTACTGAACAAGTTCACAGCAAATTAACGAACAAAAATAAAGGGGGCAATTCATTAAAATATGATATCGTAAAACTCCCACACGAACGTTTAATAGAGCAAATAAAAAAAAACTCGAATTACCAAATTAAAAACATTCCCGTGATTAACTTGGAAGCTCGTAAACGTACGTTCGTTTAACTCGCAACACCATAACTTGAGGTTTAAAAAACAAAGGCAGTCTATGAAGTCAGGAAGGGAAATACCCACTTATATATTAATTGTTAACGGTTTAATAGTTAATTGTTAAAATAATATATTTTGTTCCAAATTGAAAACAAAAAAATATCGTTTTATGATTCAAAATCGCTGCAGAAAAATTCATGGATTTAAAGGGACATAAAATGGCATTTACATTTAATTTGAAATAAAACATATTCAAAGATAATATCAAAAAAAATATTATCTTTAAAAAAGCTAAGTTCGCTTTGTTACGTGTCATCTTTTTTGGACCCTACCATGTATTGAGTCTGTTGCCATTCCCCTTTATAGGCACTTATTTAATGCTATCATAAAATTGTGAATACGGGTAAATCTTGTACAATATTTACTGAATTCTTTATTATGATACAATGCTTCTGCATAAATGTGTTAATTATAACATAGATAGTGATGATCTATTGGCATTAGTCAGTTTAATGTACCTAGAAACTTAACAAGATCTAATATATAATATGTAACTTTTCATACCCACAGTTACACGTCCTAATCTAAGCCAACACTCACCACTCCACAACTGTCTAGCCAATACAACAACCTCCACAAAACTGTGGATATGAACAATTTTACAATAGTCATTCAAAATTCAGAAAATCCTTAATATTGTCACAGCTTGACTTCTACAAGTCTTGGAAATATGCCAATATGTAATATTTCGATATAAATTAAGATATTTTATTATTTTAAATTAATTGATCTGATTTTTTTAATTTGTCCCACGAACTGTCTCTATTTTATGAATTGTTGAGAATTTGTTTTTAAATTCTTTAAATTTTATATTAGTAGTTATATTGCGTCATGTCATGATTGCCTATAATTTAAACAGCATGTTTTATTGATTTCAATGTATGATTCACAATTGTATTAAATTTAATGTATATTGCATTGTTGATCCTAAATAAATAAAATAAAATTTCATGGACTAACACTTGTCATTCTCAGAAGTATGAAATGCGGAAAATGAGGTATATTTTTAAGAAATACTCTACGAATACATTTATTCAGCCTTTGCCTTTGAACAGTGTTATTAAAAAGTTAATTTCTGCGTCTGCAGCGTAGAAAAAATATGCCATGGGGCATGGACATAGAAACGATTAAATTTGTTTGTGTATGCATAACTTTATGTGAGGCAAATACACTTTTTCCATGATTTCGTCGGAGGCCCAATACTGTTTTCCTCTTCTCGTGCTTTTTCTTTCGCATTTCTCTCCGATTTTGAGAAGCCGCCTGCACGATTCAGGTGATATGGATGTTCATAGGCAGCGATAATGTAATCAATCACCATCAGAGAAACCGTTTCCCTATCTGTATCAGCCCACATACGTCCCACTGCAGGGCACGGGCCTCCTCTACAATCGACAGTACGATTGAGAGTGGTTATGCCATATAGTCCACCACGCTGGCCTAGTGCGGGTTGGCGAACTTACATACCATAGAAATTTTTATAAATCGCTATGGTATGCAGGTTTCCTCACGATGTTTTCCTTCACCGTTTTAGTGCGTGGTGATTGAATATCAATACACACATGACTCCGAAAAGTCAGAGGTGTGCCCTGGGATTCGAACCCGCGACCACCGTGGACATGTTGGCAGTCGCGTCTAGTCCGTTTACGTTACGCACGTTTAACATTTTTAAATTGGTTTGTTACATATCTGATTTAAAAGTAATAACACGTACCAATAGTTTTAAAGATTAACACGATATTCCCCCCACCTTGTTACAGTATATTTGGTTGTACAGGCATACATTCCTTCTCCCCTACGAAAATCAATAAAAAAAACATAAAAAGCATCTGCCGCCAAACTGCGTATAAACATACTGCCACGCATACCGTAAATACTGCACAGGCGGTACAAAATAAATATTTTCATGGCGCCTAACACAAAATGGAAATATGAAAATATACATCAGTGTGTCATCACAGCGATTTCTTTTATAACGTACGTAAACTCAAAACTCACGCCTTCTTTCCAGAAGGGGTAGGCAGAGATAGGATACCCACATTTTGCCTTGTATGTTTCGTCCCACTATATGATAGGGGGCAAGCCTATCGCCATATCGGACACAAATTCGTGACTCTGATATGAATAGGAAAATTCAATATAATTTGCCCGACTCGGGATTCGATCCCGAGACTTCAGCTTTACAATTGTACCGCAATACAACCTCACCACTTACTTTATTTGTTTTTATATGGGCACATTATACCAAATAAGGGTTGCTGAAAGTAACATTACATATTTCACGAGTATCACATTATCAAAAGCTTTTATTTATTTTATTGTGAATAAAAAATCTACCAAATTATACCAGACCGTAGTTTTAATCTTAATTTCCGTTGCATATTTCAGGCGTCTCCTATTAATTTGTTTACATCAAACGGTACAGCGGTACCTAATAGATGTTTATACTTGTACCTATTACGTAGTACGGAAAATAATTGGATTTAAAGAGAAACATTCTAATAAACAAAAAAATTAAATCAAATTACTAGCACTCCGTCATATTCATCCTGCTACCTCCCCGAGTCTCCGGGAAAGACCTTTCCCCTAAAAGTATCACTCACAATCATTCACACTATAGTATTAACAAGCTGTCGATACATCCCAAATCCCACGTGATTTGCTACAAAAAAGCCTTCTAAAAAGGTCCAATATCAAACCCTTACTTTAATCCCCTTTGCCTTTACTTTCCTCTGATTTACAACATAATACACGCAATAACAATAAACGGAATCATATCTGACAGGCACACTTGTGTTTTGAAGTAGCACGATATTCCTTCCAGATATCAGTTTGTATCGAGATTTGTAAAGGAAATTCCGGTGGATTGTTTTTACAAATCGTCTAGACAGTAGGTCGCCTTTAGCCTATTTGACACATTCTACTTGTAAGATTTAGAATGTAAGTTTTAGGGTTCAATGTTTCGAGGGCATTATTTAACCGACTACAAAAAAGAGAAGGAACAAGTAGAAACTTAAGTAAATTTAACACAAATTATAATTATTAATTTATTGCTAAGTAGCACAATTTATTAGACTGTAGGTATGATTTAAACGCATTTATTTGATAAAACGGACTAGACGCGACTGCCAACATGTTCACGGTGGTCGCGGGTTCGAATCCCAGGGCACACCTCTGATTTTTCGGAGTCATGTGTGTATTGATAGTCAATCACCACGCACTAAAACTGTGAAGGAAAACATCGTGAGGAAACCTGTATACCATAGCGATTTCTATTGTATGTTTGCTCCGCCAACCCGCACTAGACCAGCGTGGTAGACTATATGGCTTAAACAATCTCAATCGTACTCTCGATTGTAGAGGACGCTCGTGCCCTGCAGTGGGACGTATATGGGCTGATACAATATGACAGATGATTTAAACGCAAATTAGGACTGTATATGATTCATGTAAAAAATACTTATAAAATGAGTGCGTGGTGGCCTGTTGGTAATCGGCCCAGACGTGGCTGCCAACATGTTCACGGTTGTCGCGGGTTCGAATCCGAGGGACCACCTCTGACTTTTCGGAGTCATGTGTGTATTGATAGTCAATCACTACGCAATAAAACATCGTGACGAAACCTGCATACCATAGCAATTTACAAGAATGAATATGGTATGCAAAGTCCGCCAACTCGCATAAGGCCAGCATGGTGGACTATATGGCCTAACCACTCACAATTGTGCTCTCGAATGTAGTGGAGGCCTGTGCCCTGCAGTGGGACGTATATGGGCTGATACTTATAAATTTACACACTTGATAAAATGAATGATATGCGAGTACGCGCGGCCTTTGATGGCTGGTTGCGAACTGGCTTAGGAACTAAAATTTGAGCCACGCGTATTGGGTCAAAATGCTGACTAAGAAAAATGTATGGTTGCATGTACAACATATTTTGTCCTACACGTTTGGCACTCGGCGGCCCGCATTCAATGTGTTACGCATAAATTATGATTTGTTGGCCAGACAAGTCAATATGTAAATCACGTTTACGATGAAATGAGTATAATTTGTTACTTTTTAGTGTTTGTTTTTTTTTAAGTTGGTTTAAATTTTTATTAAAATTATGGATTACTATGTAGAGAGATTTAGAGCGCATTCTATTCCAAGAAAAGCGACCGGCACTGCAACATGTAATACCTAGAACAAGGGCATAAATCACAATCAGAGTTCCTAACTGGACTGTATCTTAGTCGAAAAGATATAAAATGGTAGCTAGAACCAACTAACAAATAATAAAATAAAATTTATAAATCTATTAGACCAAAAAGTATATACAAATTAATAAATTAACCAATGTGATATATTTTGAAGTTATTTTCTACCCACGTCCACATCTCTCCTAGCAATTTCGAGCATAATTAAACCTCCAAAAATACAAGCTCTAAGGAACCTTCAGCGTATAAATTCAATTCCCACATAGCCAGTATTTTGTTGTAACCTAGCGAGCCTCGGCCTCGCTCATACGAGCTGGAAAATGCTTTGTACCCATGTGAATATAAAATATCTTGTTGTGGAAGAGAAAGTATTGAACGCTTTGCTTTTTTACCAAAACAAAACTTTGTTTCACATATTCTTATGTCGGCAGGGGACGTATAGACTGATTTAGAAGGTTTTCTAGGCAAAACTGGGACACATTTCTGTTTTATTTTTTTGACATATTTTCTACAGAAGTGTAGAATATTATGTATACCAAAACAAGCTATATGACATAAGTGACTAAATGAGCAGAAGTAACACAAAAAGAACAATAATATTCCTAAATAAAGAAGAACTTCATGTTAACATAGAGAGAACACCAGCTAGCCGAACAAAGTAAATTCTGTACACAACATTATTTTAATACCTACACTAATAATTTTTTTTTGGCTTAGCTTGAAGCTTAATTTGAAATAAAAAAAAACGCCTAGAGCTTACAAACAAAAAAGGTTACTCGAATAGAAGAAGGTACTTCTCAATAACTTACATATAGTAATTCCTAAAGTGTTCCAAAAGTTAAATTATCTAACAAAACAAAATAAGTATGAACACGAATTGATAGAAGAAAACATTGTGTTATAAAATTTTAGTATCATAGCTAATTAAATAAAGCGCTCCCCGGGGGTACAATACCGCCTCGCCTCGACCCCTACTCCGAAACACATTTACACAGTAAATTAAGTATTGGATTGTTGTTTTATATTGAAAATTGTGTTTATTTTTTTGAATAAATGTAAGTTCCTCATATTACATTTTCACTTATGCTATGTCTCAGAAAGACTACTTAAGATTTTGAGAATTGTTATTATGAGACTGTAATTAACACACGCCCTACTGTTTTACTAAGGATTATTGTAAATGCTCATTTTTAATCGGTCCTTATTCAATCCATTGCAAAAAAGAAACTATTTCAATGAATCGATGCGAGCTTCTTTTTGGACGTCACTCAGTTCTTGAGGCACCCAATCGCCAAATTAATTTTGGTTGTATACTTATCAGTATCTGCTTCGAGCTTGGGTGGCATAAAATCAAAACGTTTTTCTTACCTTCTGATACCCAAGTTATGTTTGTGCAACTGTCAAATGTATTTTTAAAAAGACTTTTTAAGATAAACGATAGATTTTTGGCCTCATCATAGTAGGCCTCATCCTCGCTGATGTAAGAGCAATTTCTATCCAATCGTCGTCGAACGCCGCAGGAGAGTAATCGATATGGATTAAAGTTAAAACTGTCCTCGGGGTATATATTCCATACAGTAATTTTTCACTCAGGCTAAGTGTTTCGGGTTTGTTTCATATAAATAATTCATTGGATTTTATATTTCATGATTAAATCTAATAAAAATAGCAGTTATTTTTACGTCCTATATTAAGCCCCTTGTTGTTGCTATAGCTCTTTATTTCCAGGCATTTTGACGGTAGACTCTTGATCATTTTCAGCATTTTATACACACCAAATTAAATGATATAGTTCCGTATTTATAAAACGAAGGACACTTTATTTATTAATACTTTTTATTGAATAGTATACAAATGTCATACCACTCTAAAAGCAATCCCTGGCAGTTGAACCAGTCAAAAAATTTTGATTATTTTAGGACTCAAGAGCATGTTATATTTCATACATATTACGGATACAAAACGTATATACATAACGACTGTATGTGGAACTATTTAATTATTTACACATCATACAAATATAAATTGTATAGGTGGACTTAATACCTGGGGCTTTCTCTTACAGTCGAACTGAGGTGAGGCAGAGATGAAATAAGATAAGTGCGTAAAAAGCAAGAATTAAAAGAATTGAAAATAAGATTACATAAAAAACATAATGTATAATATTATATGCATGTGTATAAAAACAAAAAAACATGTTTAATATAAGAAACATAATGATATAATAACAAAAATATAAATATATAGAGGGAATATCAAGATCAGAGAAGACTGTTAATGATATAAAAACACTAAAAACTCTAATAACACATAGTGTAAAACGCAGCTGTGAACTGCAAGATGTCGCTAATAGAGAGCAAATATTAACTCACGCAGAATGTAGTAATAAATACGATAAGCTTCCTACAACGCTGCCGCCATTAGCAAAATTACTCTAGACAGCTTCGAGACGGGAGTATGCGAGGTACAGTATGCTAACAAAATAATAAAAATAAAACAGGATAACAATCATAACTATGACGATAATTCATAACACACACACATAAACCCACACCATTTTTCTAAAAGGGTAGATAGAGGTGCAAACAGGACACTCACATTTCGCCACATATGTTTCATCCCACGATGTGATAGGAGGGGAGCCTATCGCCATATCGGGCACATATTCCTGACTCCAGGCTGATAACGAATAAAAAAATCCAATATCACTTTACCCAACTCGGGATTCGAACACAAAACCTTATAACGGTACCATAGTACAATTACGCCGCTGAGGTAATCTAGTATGATGATATTGAGACAATAATTTCCCTATGAGCAGTAAATTGTGGTCTTTTACTTGCGTTATAGGACTGAAAAGTGCTGCATATTTATTGAAATTAAACAATACGTTGATGATGAAAAGTTTAACCTTCTGACCCAGTTCATTTATTTTCATACCCATTTATCCAGTTCGCATAAGCTTGAAGTTTCTGTATGGTGATCTCGAGGAGACATATACACATAGACATATTTCAGCGCTCAACTCCACAAAGTTGTCATACTACCACATCACTGCATATATGCATGTTTGCAGAAACTGACTGGTTACTGCATCCTCATCTAAAAACTTACAGCGCTTATTTTCTCGCTAAATTGAAAATGTTAGGGAACTAGTTTGCAATCTTTGGTGTTGAACTGGATACAAGTTGATTCCAATTATATCAACTTATATGCATGTTAAATTTCAAACTATTTTGATATGTAACTTTATTTTGGGAATTATTGGAGTGAACTTTACAAAGATTTGGTCTTTTTTTCTACTCTATGCTGTGCCATTGGAGGCCTTTACTGCTTCCAACCCTCTCTAACCAATCCTTTCTTCTGCCAGTTGTTATCTAAACGAGCCAAGTCATTTCTCCACACTAAACAAGTTTGGTTTGATTTGCTAAGATTTTATTGCTTAAGTAATTTATAAACATATCAAAAATAGATTGATTAAATGTTTTTATGTCGCTGAATGCAGGCCACTTCCGACTGTTTAATTTGGAATTCCTTGGGGGAGGCATATGTTCAGCAGTGGACTTCCTATGGCATGACCTACCTGATTTAAAGTGACAATCGCCAACCAACAACATTCACAACATAAAACTCATCAACAAGCTGTTAGAATTCCTTAGTGGTGACCTCTTTTCAGCAATAGATGTACTCAAACAGAACATGTTGAAAAGCCTTTACAATTTATCAGTTACGGGTTTTACATACTAAAAGTTACCTAACTAGGCGTCCACGATATCATGTCACGACAGTTTCGAAATTCGTCCCAAAAACTCCGTCGTGAACCTTAAAAAACGAGTGGCACCTCTAGAATAACCGCCGATGTGTCCCAACCGAAACGCTCTTTTAATTAGACACGTGTATGTCACGGAAAACAGAATATTCCTCCGAAATAAAAACCGAGTGCTATATTTTTTTCGGGCTTTCTCTTTTCGTTTATTTACAGCAGTCACGTAGGTGGTAGAGGCCTGAAATACATAATGTTCAGTCGGTGGGTAATTTAGATGTTTTCTTTTTAGTCTGACTTTCATTTTATTTCGCCCCGCCGCCTCTTCGTATGTTTGACAATGTTTTGCCAAGTATTTCTCTGACGTTTCAAGGTACTTTTGCGACTTTTGTGCCTTGATGTACGTAATTTAGTTTACATTAAGGTGTCAGTTGTTATTTAGGTCAATATCTAATAAAAAAATCTGTGTTCCTTAGTAATATTAATTTAAAAAATTTGACACACAATCTCTTTGAAATATAGTTTTAGTTAGTGGGTACTATTAAGTAATAACAGTTCCTTATTACTATTTAACTCTCAATGCTCACCACTAATCCTCCATCTTTGACACAACATAAAACCGTACTGAGCATCCAAATACCAATCGGAATCAATCCTCCAAATCCAGCAGATGTCCAAACTGTAGTTGACTTTGAAAAAGTATCCATAAACATTTGTTTATTTGGAAGTTACCCTTTTCATACAAACTTTGCACCTACATTATTGGATTTCGTACAAGGGTCAGCCCTCGAACTTGTGCTAAACTATCAACTTTTGTTTAGCCCAACATAGTGCCGTTTTATCATTTCCTAAGAGGCCTGCAAATTTAGCTGGCTCGCAATAAATCTGGCGGAGTAGGAACGCCAAACGTCGCGGATTTTGTGGATAAAATAAGTAATTACTAACTAGTAACATTTAAAGCCTGCCTTAGTGGCGTAATTGTATTTTGTAAAGCTGAGGTCTTGGGTTCGAATCATGGCACGGGCGAAGTGATGGTGGTTTTCACAAATGACTACTAGTCCGGAGTCAGTCAATTTGTGCCTGATGTAGCGAAAGGCAAACCCCCTATCACATCGTGGGACGGAACACACAAGGCGAAAAATGTGGGTGTAATGGTTGCTACAAGCACCTCTGCTTACCCCTTCTGGGTAAAAGGCGTGTTTGTATGTATATAATGGTTAAAACAGGATGATGCTAACGTTATCGCGTTTATAATCTCAAAGATTATAATCTTTTCGCCCATTACTTATGTACCAAATCTAAGTCTGTTAAAAATGAACCCATTTTATTTGAGTTTATTTTGAGTCTATTAATTTATTTCTTCGAAAAGTACACTGCAAATTTCAAATTTATTTAAGTATGACTTTTCGAGATACCAATTATAAGTCAAATTTCTAGACAAAGACCCAAGGTTTCATGGCGACACTAGTAAACTTGGTATTCGGGATTTTTCCGCTCCGCCGTGTAGAAACAGCGGCGGCAACGCATTCTTCCTTCTTTATCTGTTAAACGTCCACGAAATTTGTTCCGAGCGCAGCTATACGATAAACAGATTTTAGAGAATACTTTTACTGAGGATATAAAGTTTTATATATTGCTGTGGTTATAAAAGCTGTAGGTATGGCGTATATTGTAAAGGAGGCTCGTGCCTGTGAGTTACTTTATAAAAGCGAAAGGAACTTCGTATGTTTGGACGCCGTACGTAAAACTTCACTACTGGTGGTAGGTCTCTCATATGTGAGAGGCCGCCTGGGTAGGTACCACCACAATGTCTATTTCTCCAATGAAACAACACTGCGCAAATGCACTGTTGTGTTTCGGATTGAAGGACATTGTAGCCAGAGTAACTGCTTGTCCAGCAGTTTGTATTGAGACTTAACATCTTTTGTCTCAAGATGGCGAGCACAGTGGAATGTTGCTACTGTTTATGAGCGGTCGTATCGCTTACCATCAGGCGAACGGCTTGCTCGTCTTGCCATTCATGGCGATAAAAAAAAATGTGCATACTCCAAAAAATATTGAATTCCTCTATCGTACGTCACAACCATAGACTAAGTTCAGAGAAAATGATAAGTATAATAGAGAATAGTATTGATTTTTAGAAGTTGAAATCTTATATCTTACTCCGGACGTCGAACATACGAACATTCAAAGTTCGTATCGTTTTTATAGAGTAAGCCTCCGTGGTGCAGTTGGTTAGACGCTCGGTGAGAAATGAGAGGTTGCGGTTTCGATCCCCGCCCTGAAACTTTGTTTCCGATCTGGGTGTGTGTGAGACCGAAAAGTCTTATTGTTTATGATACCCATCACAAGACTTGATCTTAGTGGTCAGGTTATGTATGTGACTATAGGGTATTTGTGTTCTATTTGTGATGGTCTGGATACGAACACTCTACCTTCAACAAAAACCTGCAAACCCCTCCACTAAGCTACAAGCAAGCTAATTTATACGGTGTCAAGAGCATCATGGACACTTGAGACACCGGCGCAGTTAATAGCCCATTGAAAATATATGAAGCGTACCAGCAGACGTATGGTTGTACTGTTGCACCACTCTGATTTATACTGTGGTGAAAGGACAAATCCTGTTGCAAAAGGCTACCTTTTACAGTAGGATGTACATACATAACTTCACGCCTTTTTCCAAGAAGGGATAGGCAGAGGTTCTATCAGTACACCCTCGTTTCGCCTTGTGTGCTCCGTCCCACGATGTGATAGGGGGCGAGCCTATCGCCATGCTATGTATGAAGTTATGTATTCGTGTTATTATATGACATTAATATACATTTAACTGCTTAACGCAGGTCTATTTGTCTTTAAAAGGGTCTTAGGCAAGGATCTACCACGCATACCTATTGTGGGTTAGAAGATTTTGAATATTTTTTTCCTTACTCCGGACTGATAATGAACAGAAAAATCCAATGTCCCTTTGCCCGATCTGGGATTCGAACCCGAGGCTTCAGGATTGTAATCATATCGTACAACTGCGCCACCGAGGCAGTCTGTGAATGTTAGCCACATTGGTCAATAAACATGTTATAGCGGAATCAGCATAGTAATTAATAAATACACCCGACTATCGTATAAGTAGTCTCCTGTCTATAATAGTTAGAAACTATGAGAAACTGTCTAATAAGCATATTATTTTGAAAAAATATTGCTGTTTTCGATTTGAAAAATATCTACTGATTTGCCCGGGATTGCAATTTGTTGCGCTAAAAATTCGACCGTATCGTATTAGTAACAGAAAAATAACTGCTTGTGACTAGTAACACCTCTGTCTTCTCCTCCAGGAATATAAAAGTAGCTTTACGTATATATAAATAAATAAATAACACCCAACAGTCACATACATAGTCCTGACCCCACACTAAGATCGTGTCTTGTGTCGTGGGTATCAGGAACTACGAGAGACTTCTCGGTCTCACAAACACCCAGACCCGAAAGAAATATTTGTGGGCCGCACAAACATTTCTCTCGGTGCGGGGATTGAACCCGCAGCCTCTCGTTTCATAGGCGGCGTCCCACCGACTACGCCACGGAGGCTGTCAATATATGTATAGTCAACAGTCAATTTTAATAAAAATATAAACTGGCCCTGTTTCATAAAACTCATTCCACAGAATACGATATCGATACGGAATTCCCAACAATCAATTCAGTCGGCAAATAAAAAATTGGTAACGTATTAAGGAAAAGAACAATGGCCTGGGAAATCACATTTCCCAGTGAGGTAAACGTCTTGACCGCGGCTGGATTTCCCACGGGGGGTCGGCCCCTTTTAATTACGCCACCGGGCGCTCTCCTGTGGCCGGCCCTGATTTGTTTAAAGAACTTTCTTTTTTTATTTTACTCTATATTTGATATTGATTTTATTTGGTTTGGTTTTGATACTGGCTGGAATAGTGACTACAAAAGATGTTATGGTAATACAGTGCGATTTCAATATTATAGTATAATATTACATAGATAAATTAAATTCGACTTAAATGGGTACATATAATACCATTCTACATAAACAGGCAGCAATGCACACTTTTATAATTTCAACGAAAGTTATAGGTGACATCGTATTTGTTAATTGGTGTAGTGGGGAGACTGATCCACTTTTTCCCTGAGGAATTCAGTACAGGTGGTCAGTAAAATCAAGCACTAGGTTGAGACACAGGAAACTCTGAAATAAAATGTACAATATTCTAATATAATTTACAGGCCAGAGATATCCTGGAAAAATAATCCAACTTTCTAAGCCCGAAAATGACCGATTTACATGGTTTACTGAAACCAATTTTGGAACATGTTATACGAAAGTTACTTAGTAGAATACAACGATTCTGCCCCCAGAAAATAATATTGAGAATCACTTACTGTGTAGCTTCAAAAATAAAACTATTAAAAAAATGTAGTGAATTTATCGTGCCAAGTTCATAGCTTTAAAAATACAATTTCCATTGAAAGCCATTTATAAATCTAAAAATATTGTCACATAATCTAGTTACAGTAATTATGTCTCCCAGAAGGCACTCAGTTTTCCAGTTAATTTAAGAAATTAAATTTAACGTGCGCTCAGAATCTTTCAGTAGCGAAGTGGCAATTTATTTTTACAACTAATAAACTGTACTGCAGGGAATTTTTGAAGAAAATGTTACTATATTTTTATCTGTGCAGTGCACGCCATTTTTAATATGGTCATTACTCAGTGGCATCAGAGCGATACACTGATCTCCGTTTGCATTTCAAATTTCCGGAAAAAGTAATAATACAAACTAGCAACTCGGCCCGGCCTCGCCCGAGTGAAGATACTTTTTTTTATTATTCTATTTCCTATTCGTGTTCAAACTTATCAGGTTTCATGTGAGACTTTAATGGTGAAATATTTTTTCAAATTGATCAAGTAGGTAGTTACAGAACCTATTCAATGCAAAAAAACAATCATATCTTTCCAATTTATAGTATTTATAATAGAACTAGGGGTCGGGCCCGGCTTCGCCCGGGTGCAGATACACGTTTCAAAGTGGCGGTCAAAATTTTCAATTCCGACTATCATATCATATATTTAGAATATCGACCGGTCGGACCACGAGAAACGAATAAAATTTCCTCGTATTTGCTAGAAATGTCACTACTGCTTCCCTCCTATATATAGCATAGCGTGATGATATAGCCTATAGCCTTCCTCGATAAATGAACTACCCAACACTGAAAGAATCATTCAAATCGGACCAGTAGTTCCAGAGATTAGCGCGTTCAAACAAACAAACAAACAAACAAACTCTGCAGCTTTATAATACTAGTATAGATTTTATATAGATTATTTAGAACCCAAATTAAAAACGTTTTATTTGAATAATATTCTTCATATACAAATCTTCGTGACGGACGATATAAAATTGTGGCAAAGCATCATTTTTCATTTTTATCTTGCTTTTCTTACTTTTCTTAATGTGTGTCAATAATGTATGTATGTATCAGCCCATATACGTCCCACTGCAAGGCCCTGCACTACAATCGAAAGTACGATTGAGAGTGGTTAGGCCATATAGTCCACCTCGCTGGCCTAGTGGGGGTTGGCGGACTTAGATGCCATAGAAATTCTTATGAATCGCTATGGTATGCAGGTTTCCTCACGATGTTTTCCTTCACCGTTTTAGTGGGTGGTGATTGACTGTCAATACACACATGACTCCGAAAAGTCAGAGGTGTGCCCTGGGATTTGAACCCGCGACCACCGTGAACGTGTTGGCAGCCGCGTCTAGTCCGTTTACCAACAGGCCACCACGGCAGTGTCAATAATAATAAATTAATTTTCTTTCTTTCTTTCATTCTAATATAAGTAGCTCACGTTACAAGTTCAATCTGTATATTTTTGCTTGAAAGAGTGGCAGGATAATTAAATTTGTCAGCGTAAAGTAGCTATCTTGCGACTCTATACGTACTCTACTTACCGTAAAATTAAATGTTACATTTTAGTCACATTGTACGCTCAGATTAAAAAAATACATCTAATTTCCATCCGCTCGACATTTAGCTTAACATCAATTTCTTATTAAAAATCTTAACAAGCTCAAATTAGATTTAGACAAATATCTGATTCAAAATTCGTCTGATACAAAAAAATTCTTCCTCTCTCTTTAGCCATAAGAAGTCCAATGTTGAACATAGGATCACCCACTAAAGCTAAATAAAGCCGTCACAAATTGCTCCCAGAAAAAATCATTTCGAGAAAAAAAGTAATATTTGCAAAACAAACACCAAGTAGCTTTGGTGATTCGTCGTGTGAGAAAAACTATAAAAACGTATCCAGATTGGTTTGCTTGTGTTTCGGATCAACCGGCCAACGGACGAATGAAAATGTATATCAATGAAGTTATTGCCCCCATGTTTTCTTAGGACGGCAAAAATATGTTTTCATACAGGCCCCCGTTTTGAATATGTTAATGCTTACATATTGATTTTGTGTGTGCACAAAGTTTTAGGGTTTGGGAACTATTCGGGTGTGAGCTTGTAATATATAACTAGTTTTTTATGATGATAGATCGCGCATAGGCTCAAAAAGGGCTATCTCCGGTAATAATCTGCGGGTTCGAGCCTTGCAGATGAATATTTGTGTAGCAAACATATGTATATGGACGTAAGTACACAATTATGTTTACTATAAATGTATTTTATATGTAAAAAAAATATTTTATTGTATACTTTTCTTCCCAAATAAAAAAAATAAGTCCACCAAATAGTCACTGCGTAGTTGCATCCTCTACAACCTTGCACTCAAAATAAAATTTCAAGAAAAGTAATTTTAAACTTTGTTATAGTCAGTCACCTTTAAATAATTACATATTATATTTTTTATTAAAAGAATACAGAAAAATAAATATTTGAATATGTTTACCGCAATACAAAATACAAAATTTTCAATATCTTTTAGAATCTAGATGATAAGTCTTACGATACCGATTACTATTTGTCATATCCTACACATAAACAAATTCAATCCATACAACAAGGTTGGTCCAACAAGTCTCGGATTAGCCAAGTTGTGAATGGGCATCTCGTGTTCGAAGTCGCCCGCGTCGGATCACGCGACTCGCCGCGAGATTAAACAACTTCTAATGCGACGCCGCGGTGCCTGCGAGAACATCAATAATGCTTAGCTCGAAAAAAATCTATTCAAGATGGGTAAATTCTAAATTGCCTAGTAAAATACTATCATAGATTTCTTATTGCTATTCGCCTGATGGTAGGAGATACGACCTCTCATGGACAGCTTGTAATGCTTGGCAGTCCACTGCGCTCGCCATCTTGAAACATAAGATGTTAAGTCTCAATATGTCCAGTAATTAATTTAGCTGCAATTTCCTTCAAACCATACAACAATGCGTTTACACTTCTCTTTGGCGGTAATTTGTTATCAATATTCCAAGTTCAAGACAATATGATGCAGGAGCACATTGTTCATAACTCGTAAAACAGTGTAGCAGACAAATTGCAGAGTCGGGCGATTCGCTGGTGGCCATGACTAATATGCGTGGCGCGTGTAATTCTACCAATATGTGACCGCTCGTTGCTATTGCCGACCGCCAACGTTTGAGTGGCAAGTGGTTTTGTACAGGAGATTAATTATAACAGATCTGCTTGGGCAAGTGCGGGCGTTTTTGGTCATTATGTTTACCTATAAACACGGCTTAAAAATATCGAATTTAATTATTGATTAAGTGAAAGCTTGGAGTGTTAAGACAGTCGTCCATATTTCCGCATTCATAAATATCAAACGCATGTCATAAAAGGATTATGCTTTCACTTGTTTAAATATTCAATTGGGTATTTGAAACAGCCCAGACTAATCGCTAGAAGTATAGCAATCAGATGAAGAACGGCGCCTTTACAAAGATACTAGTTTGTTGTGATCCAATTTGATGCGATAACGAGTGCAATTGAATGCCAAGCATTACCTTGTAATTAATAGCGTTGTTTGGTGTTGTTACTATCCATGAGCGACTGTCTAACTTCAGGCGAATAGCAAGGTTGTCTCGCCATTCACTGCAATATAAAAATCTATAACAATATTTTTCTAGCTAATGTAGAATTGACTCATACTGAACAGAGGCTTTGTGAGCTAATAGATGTTGGCGCCGGCTTCCATTCCGGTGTCGTATTAGAACCTGATAATCTCGAGGCGAGTCGCGTGATACGACGGGCGCGGTTTCGAACACGGGATGCCCATTCACAACTTGGCTAATCCGGTACATGCTGAAGACATCTTATTGCATGTATTTAATTAGCTTTTACTGAATATGTAACAAAAAGCAGTGTAAATGGTCTGTTGTGTTTCGGATTAAAGGACTTTGTGGCCAGAGTAACTACTAGACATATTGAGACTTAACATCTTATGTCTCAGGATGGCGAGCGCAGTGGAATGCCAAGCATTGCTTTTTAATTCAAGGTGTTATCACATCTACATCATCTTAACATCTTATGTATCAGGATGGCGAGCACAGTATATAGTATATGGTATTCACCAAGCATTGCTTTGTAATTCAAGGTGTTGTTTGGTTTTGCTACTTTTCATGAACGGTGGTAAAGGGTCGGCGAGTGGCACCCTAGTCTCGCCTTTTAATCCAATTTAAAAAAAAAATGCATTGCTCGATTCTATGACTAAATTTGATGTGCTAGTAACATGCGAAATAGGTATTATATTTTATTATTTTCCTAAGCAATATAGAACTAATCGTGATAGATTTCTTTGTCCTTTCTTTCTCCTTCCTTAAACCCATCCAATGGGTGCCTGAAAGATATCGTTTAGCCCGAGGAGACAGCCATTTGTACTTTGTGCTTTTTATGCTGTTATGTTTATTTTATACAATAAATAATAAAAATAAATAAAATAGCTTTTGTATAACCGTCCATAAAACAAAAGACTGCGGATTTTATTCCCACACAAAGTAAAAAATAAGCTATGTAAGTTCATAATTTATTACCAAACATTTTAAACGATACAAGATTACCATCTGAAATCTTTTTTTAGGTTTCTTTGTAACTGTTCATTATTGTTTAAAGAACCGTTTACAGATGAATTTTCTTACAAAATTAATCTAAAATGGTAAAAGTAGCACAAACATGAAGACAACATAAGCGGGAACAACCCCAAAAGTGTCACGCACGTAATCACTTTAACAAAATTATTGCGAGCCCCCTCATAAATTATTTACGTGAAGAAATAAACGGGAATGAGGAAGAAAATTAACTCTTTGTACACACACGAAAACAAAGCTGCGGTTATTAAATAAACAGTCTCCTTTTGGTTCAACGAAATTTATTATTCTCATTAGATGCTACCGAACGGGGGTAATTAATTTTTTACGCGGTACCGGTGTAATTATAAACAGCTAGCGGTTTCACCCGGCTTCGACTGGGTGCAATTATTTCAACACACTCCACATTCATTAACAATAAGTCTGGGAGGTTTTAATATAAAGCGACCTAAGAGCATCTCTAGATCTGGGAATATCCATGTGACCAATTTCATTAGGATCGGTTTAATAGGTTAAATAATAAGCAAAGGTAACACAACTTCTTTTGAATTGATAAGTATATTTTTTAAATAGTACTTTTTCTGGATAAAAGATATAAGATATCCTTTTCTATAACCCTGAGAACGGGTTCACAAAATTTCATATTAATCATTTATGTAGTTAAAGTGTGGAAGCGTAACAAACAAACTTACATATACATAGTTCCATATGGTTACAATTGAATTAAGAAGTCGGTAATAATTAATACGGGCCCTGTTTAGTGCTCTTTGCTGTCAAGACGAAAAGGAAGATCCACGTGTTTCTTTGCCTTAATCGTAAGTCGTTCAGGCATAGGTTGAACAAGTAATAAATAAGGTTGGCATAATAGTGTCGAATAGTAAGCAGTTGTCAATCGAATCATCCCAGAATCTTCTTAAACATTGCAGTCTATAATTGTATCTATTTTTAGACCACCAATACAATGATTTTTGGTGGAATTTTAACAATGTGTCTCAGCCTTTAAGGACAATACGCACGATTTATTTTAGATTAAGGTTAATACATACTAACTTGATTTCCATATTTCGAAAAATCCCTCCGAATTAACTTCTACATTTACATAACTGATTGTCGGTATATTGCGAATCTTTCTGACTGGCAGATGCACTATTCTACTGCATCTAAAGGTGTACAGTGCCATCCATATACAGCAGTGTTGGTTCCTGGAAATTTCCCAAGTGGTCCGCGAAACCATCGTAAGGCCATCCTTAAAATAATTTAATGCATGTTTTATAAATGGATCGATAGGAAAACCTTTATTTACCCTTAAGTACTGTACATTTCCATAAAACCAAACCAGTCAACCAATCGGGTGGTCAACGGCTAGACGTAAATGAGTATGCCCATTCATGGTATCGCTAAAGAAAACGTAAATGCCGATACTGCTTAAAATTCTGTATAGTATTTTTTATCGCTTGTCCTCAGACTTAAACTTTGGATTTCAAGTTAATTTCTACAAGAACTCTGGCCCTGGACTGCAATCACGTTTATATTTATTGAAAATATAAAGATATACAAAAAGTAAAATTTTTTTAGCACCAATAAGTACTAAGTTTTATAGTCAAATGGGTACTCTCCTTTGTCAAATAATTAACAGTAAAATTTAGTTAGTATTTAGTTAAGAACCATTGATATAGAGCATAATATAACAAACGACAATCTCGCCATACAAAACCTGATGAAAAACAAACATTTATTCCATTTCATTGTTCCAAAATCCTTTATTTCGCACCATTTATACATACACATGAAAAGCGGATCGGCTTCGGGCATCAAAATACGCAAATCCTCGTGACATTGACGAGCTGTAAGATTGACAGCGTGGCGTGTGCACCCAGCCTTACACCCGACAACCAGGGTATAAGCCTAGCACACACGGTATCGTTCCAAAAGTTTTCAGGATGGGATTTGCGGGGATTCCTCGCTTATCCGTTTTTCACGGTTGCCTCCCCGCCGCGCGATAAAGCGTCCGCGGTAAGCTCTTATATTTATCGTTTTCTCTTACCGGTAAGCATGAGAATTTTACGGTTGAAATACGATGTATCGTGGTATCGCTGATTCTCGGTGACCCTTGAATTATTGCTGCGGGCTTGGGATGTTTTAATTTTCAAGGCGGTATAGAATGGGAAAAGTTTAATAAAGAAAGAAAATTTATTATTGCATAGCTAAAAGATAACAAAAACAATTATATAAGCATATAAAGCAATCATCAATATGATATTAATATATGTATGGCCAGATAAAAATGATCCCACATTCAGCTTTATGCTGCAAATACAACGTAGCTCTGTACTGTATATAAACTTTTTATATAAGCAAATTAAATCTGACACAAAAACTAAACATATCATTCAGAAATATATATAATAGGTATATGTTTGAAAATTTTGAAAGGATATATCGGATAATAACCGGACAGCGGTAATGGAAACTATATGCGCCGATGTCTGCGGCCTGCGGTTAATATTTTAATGGAAATATCTATTTGATACACCCGTCCAATAATCCCTGGCGCTGTTCCATTAACTGTAAGAGACATTAACTATAGACAGGTTGGACTGACAAACTGATGAATTGACGAACTTGATAGTTTCATCAGTCATATTTGGAAATTACGAGAACATAAATATTCTGTATCTAATTAGGATGTATTTTTTAAATTGCAATGAATTGCGAGACGAGCATGCCGATCACCTGATGGTAAGTGATACGACCGCTCATGAACAGTAGCAAAACCAAACAACACCTTGAATTACAAAGCAATGCTTGGCATTCCACTGCGCAAATGGTCACTAGTTTGAGCCAAAACACTTCTGACTTGGGAAATGCGTAGGTTTGTAGCTATCTTATCTTATCTTAGCTATTCTTATCTTAGTGGAAAAAACCTGTGTAATCCTGTCTACAACCCTATTTACAACAATTACTTATCCTAGAGCACGCCATCTTTTATGCAAGCGTGTTTTTTTAGTTTTATAAATTATAATTTAATTGCTTGCACTAAAAACATTATCTATAGCTGTCTTATCAAAGAAAGACAGCTGCGCGCAAATTACCAACTTTGAATATTTTTTTCTTTTTCATAAAAAGATATTTTTTTACTTTTCTGAATAAGATAATATCATATACTTTTTAAATTATTGCGTTGTCACCGGTCCTGGATAAGTATGCAAAGTTAATTAAATCTGATCGTTCTAAGTAGGGCGTATAATCGAGCTCAAAGGAGTCGGTTACATACATACAAACATACAGGTGAAGCTAATAAGCGTGTTAAAAATCAATACTATTTCTATGATACATATCATTCACTCCGAACTAAGACTGTGGTTTCAGGGTACAATAGCGGACGCGAACATTTGTACATACATATATTCATACAGCTTTTCGTATGGCATTCGAACATCATTTCGGATTATAAAGTAGCCCCCAGACAATACAGGATTCAGAAACTTACGTTTACCAAACGGTCAGCCTGGTTTTGTATTCATGTCAATGCTTTCTTTAAAGCTCAGTGAGAACTGTTTTAGAATTCTATTCTAGCTAACTGAATGTCTAGTGTTTGCGTTTAGTTTCCTGGTAAAGTTGGGATTTAAAATACATGTAGTTTTTAAAGAAAAGTAATGTATTCCTAGAATCGTTCACAGCTAAGCTTGAGACTCCGGTACAATCGAGAGATCGACTCAGAAAGGTCTATAGTCCCAAAAATGGGCCATTGCGAGTTGGCGAAGTTTATATGCCATAGAAATCTCATGAGAAAGTCTGTGGTAAGCAGGATTGCTCACAATATTTTCCTTCACAGTTAAATTGGATGGTAATTGACATCCAATAGACATACTCCGACAATGAACAATAGACAACTCCAAAATGACAGAGGTGAAAAAAAAGAAAAATCTAGGATTCGAACCCGCGAAAACCCAATAGACACATGACTCTAAGTCAGAGAAGTGTCAGAGGTGAGGATACGATACGAACCCGCGGCAACCTTTACCTCTCATTCAGAGACAAATGAACTTATAAAAAGTAGTATAAAAATTAAGTAGATTGTAAAAAACAAGGTTTAGTATTTACGCTTTAACCACTAACCTCTGTAATCACTAATTATATTTTTAAAACTCTTGCAGCCCTAGCTTGGCGCGTTTAATTTAATTAAACGATTAAGTTTATATTTATAATTTGACATTACCGCTTTCGTAAATTAAATGAGACAAGCCAGGGGTTTGGTTCAGTGACGTGTGATTCTTGAATGTATCAACATTAACGCCCGAATACTGGAACGCCATTCAAATAATAAGTGGCTCTTAACAGTGCACGGCCCACTTAGCCAGTACATTTAAACGGGATTAACGTAGTTAAGCGCAGCTTATAATTAAGTTGGGTTCCAGCATTCGGGCGTAATATTTATGTGTCACAGCTTGTTGTAAAGACAGAACTATGAAATGAAGAATAAAATCCAAATATTAAATTATGCAGTGCACATACAACGGCCTTTCCAGCGATATCTTTTAAGCATTTGTATTTACCAGATGACCAAAGAAAGAAAACTAAACAAAAAAGAAAAGAAGATCAAAATGTACAATTCATACATAGCTTAACACAGCTCATAAATTTAAACATACTACAAAAAGTGTAAAAATAAATTAATACACCTAACAGTCACGTACATAGTCCTGATACCACACAATCGAGTCTAGTATCATGGGTATCAGGAACTAAGAAAGACTTTTCGGCTCCACAAAACCCTAAACATATACCTATGGTTCACACAAACATTCGTCTCAATACGGGGATCGAACCCGCGGCCTCGCGTTTCACAAGCGGCGTCTAACCAACTGCGCCACGGAGGCTCTCAAAAGATCAAATAATCTACTACAAATACACAATCTCAATTGATTAACAGCCGCTGCCAATAATAAAATTTGCCGTTTTAGATTGACAGCTCAATCTTTTTTCTGATACTATATTGCCAATAATCAATCTCAGTAGTGAAAAAACTATGGCAACATGACAAGAGACCAATCGAAAAGTAGAAAACAATCCAGATTGACTTCAATCAAATTTTTTCGATTGATTATTGGCATCGGGCGATAACCGTAAAGAAATAAAAATCCATTGAAGCAGTGGCGTAACAATAGGGTGGCAGAGTGCGCAAAATGCCACGGGCCCCCGGCCTAGGGGGCCCCCGGCCCGGCAGGGCGCTGGTCTAACAGGGCCTCGGGCCCGACAGGGCCCTGGCTCGACAGGGCACGGGAGGATCACTATATGGTTTCAAAAATTTTGAGAAATCAAGCTTTGGGGCTGTTGAAGTAAAAAATCATCATTTTTCAAAAAAATTGAGAAATCGCGCTTTAGGGCTGTTGAAGTAAAAAAACATCATTTAGGAAACAATCTGAGTTTGGATGCAGTAAGGCGGCCTCTGGCTGAAGCAAATTTAAAGCCACTGAAACCTGCAAATGGGCAAAGACTAGAAAGACACTACTGAAACTCTAGGTTGAGTTATAGTAGAGAACAAGAGAATTTGGTGAGAGTGCCGTTTTTATGTAAGAAAACGTCCAATCTACATATTATGTCTACCTCGGGTAACTAATGCAATTGGGTAGGTACAACTTCAAAAAGGAAGCCGATAGTGAGATTCAGTTTCAGGATTCAGGCTGACCTGCGTTTAGGAAGTTGTAACACATATTTTCGTCGGATATACCACAGAGCTTGAAGATCATGGTGTTCATCCAGAATGTCCTGCAATGATTAACGGAGCCGAGACGTGGACACTGATTGAGGGGCTAATATATAAGTTTAAAGTCGGTCAAAGTGCAATGGAAAGAGCTATGCTATGAGTGTCTCTGAAGGGCAAAATTCGGAACTAAGTGATCTGTCAGAGAACCATAACTTTGAAAGTTTTAGGTTGAACTCGAAAGGGACTGGCCACATATGTTGCAGAACGGGTAACCGCTAGAGTAAGCGTGTTCTGGACTGGAGACTGCGTCTTGGCAAACGTAGTGTGGGACGCTCTTTGACTAGATTACGGAAGACTTGCACAAGAGGGCCGGCAGCGACTGGGTGCATAAAGCAGCAGACCGGGCTTTGTAGCGTAGCTTGGGTGAGACCTATGTCCAGTAATGGACTGCACCGGGCGGTCGATGATGACGAGCACGCATAGGATGAAGTGAGACAACGTGTCAATCAGCGGAACCCACCGCCAATCACGCTACGTTAAATGAAATAATGTAGGAATGGCATTAAAATATTCTTTAATGCAGTCTTTATTTCATAAAGCTAGATAAGGTACTTTTGCAGATATTAAAGATTTTCTAACCGACGCTTTTTCTTTATGGTCCAGGGTATGTTACTCGCTTTCCAAGGATATTCTCAGTTTTCGATCCACTTTTAAACACGAAGTAGAACAATCAATATGTATAAGAGAAGTTATTCCTCACCAGCCCGTTACAGTCCACTGCTGGAAACAGGAATTTACCAAGGTACGACAATGAGCCTGGTCTACTGCTTTGTGCATCTAGTCGTTGATGACAACTTGTGAAAGTTGTCCCGCCATCGGACCAGACAGCGTCCTGCGTTACGTTTCCCAAGACACGGTCAGCGGTGTCCAATTCAGAACTAGCTTACTCCAGCGGTTATCTTTTCTGCGACATATGTGATATGATGTCGGTCACCACGGTTCTCTGACGGATCACTTAATTCCGAATTTTGTCCTTCAGACACATCAGACACTCATAGCATAGCTCTTTCCATAGCACATTGAGGGACTTTAAACTTGTGGATTAGCCCCACAGTTTCTAGAACTTGCTGCACAGCCTTAACCTAGACAAGAAGAAAGTCATGTCTAATGAATTCGTCGATCCGGGACCAGCTATCGTCGACAGTATGGCTCTCGAAGTTGTCAACGAATATGTCTACCTGGTGAAATAACTTGTTAAAGGAAGGCGACAGGGAAATTCAGTTGGGCTGGACAGCGTTTAGGAAGTTGGTCCACATATTTTCGTTGGATATATGACAGAGCCTGAAAGCCTGTAATTTCTACGTATACTTAAATAGACCGAACTTTACTTGGTTACTTATAAAAACGAAATTACTACGTCAAGTATTTTTATATTTACGAAGGGCCCCATTAGATGAATTTTGCCACGGGCCCCCGATGGGCTAGTTACGCCACTGCATTGAAGTCATAAAACCACCGAATAAATTCTTAAACGCATGACATTTAATAATACGTGTGAAAAAGGGTGGTATATTTTACTTGACGCCTTTATAAAAGTCAAAAAGGGTAAATGCTAGTGACAGGGGTGACCGTACGTCATAAAGTTGAGGGGACGAAGGAAATAGAGCGACATATTCTCCATATACTTTTCAAATAATATCATCTTATTATCATGACCTTTTTTGTACGACGGCTCGGTTTAAACATGCTTTGGGTGTGTATATCTTATACGTATAACTATAAGGGTCAGACCAAAATAAAAATATCATTTATAGACATTCTATTATTAATAATTAGGCAATACTAGAGCTATTTAGAATAATGTTACGGTAAATATACTATCAAGATTCCATAAATGTAAAATATAATAATTACTTGTATAAACAAACAAAATATTAATTTAAAAAGAACTTAAATACCATAACAAACCGTTCTTTTATTAAAACTTAATTTTTCTAATATACTTCTAAATTCACTATTAATTACAATAGATCGGCCAACTATTAACCACCAAGTACGAGGTTAAAGAATTCATTCCGTCTGAATCATTACATTTGAAAAACATTAAAAATTTACACGCACAATGTTCCCGGCCGCACAATTACAAATGGAATCTTTCTGCAACATGCATTTTATTTGTTGCTATAAATGGCAAGACAAGCATGCCGTTTACCTGATGGTATAAACGTTCATAAAAACCAAAGAACACCTTGAATAAAAATGTAATGCTTGGCAATCCAGCATGCATATAATTAAATCATGCACTCATCGTATAGAATACTGGTATTAGTACTGAAACAATCACAAACGCTGATGCTATACCACGAACTAGCACTAAACACAAACGAGCACAACGACATGTTAACAGTTGCAGATCGATCCCATTTGCAATCTATATAAATATTTAACCGCATTAACCGGGCGAATTTCCCCGGGGCAACAGTCCGGTAAACGAATCCAACTTTACAAAAGCGACCGTGGTCCAAAGTTATTTTAATAGAAAAAACTTAAGACAAGTGGGCTGCAGACAAAACCGTGAACGTAGTTTTCTAAGTCATTAGTCACACGAGTTACTTGAGCTACACACGGCTCGCGAAAATGGTTAGCAAACCTTAAAGGTGTGATTTAATGGATACCTTATTATCTTCAACCATAGGAAGTCTCCTGAGATCAGAGCGTAGACATTCAGAAATCTTTCAACAACGATCTGTCAAATATTGTCACCTGTCAGTTCCACGAATATTTCAGGATATCAAGGACTTTATAGTAATAATACGATAATCAAAAGAAAATATTATTTTTTTGAGATAGAATCACAGTATGTTTCAAATCGGCTTATTGCCATTAAAATTAATTGTCTGTTGCAAAATCCAATTGAAATTCAGATTTGTTTTTCGTGATGTTTTATGATAAAAATACTTTCTTCACAATATGAACAACATAATATGGTACACATAGGCCCACATTTTTATGACCTTTATAGGCAAGCGAGATATCGGCCTGCCTGATGGTAAGCGGCTACCGCTGCTCATGGACATCTCTACTGCCAGGGGCCCAGCATAAAAAGCCGCTGCCAATCCTATTTGAAAATTCTTTTACACATTCACTAAACGAACAATCAGTGTGTCAAGCGGGGTCGTCAGTCAGAGTAAATGATGGAGCGGCGACGCGTCCTCCAGGCAAGCGCCTACGCCAACTCAAACTTATGCAAGACACACTCATCCGTAACTCAGTGCGCTCACCTGAGAGCCGGGACATCATTACACAGAAACAAACTTGTGCCATTTTAGTTAAAACTTGTACATAACGCGCTTGACTTTATAACGCGCCATTTATCTGCTTCAAACTGTTTCAACACCTCTTAATAATATTTGTTGAACTTACGGTTAGGTCGAGTATGAATAACCATACTGTCTAGTTGAGGGTAGGTTGCATATCACCCGTACAGGATAGTGCAAATCCCACGCAAGTTGATTGAGAGAGTTGGTCATAGATGGCGCTATCGATAGATAACTGGTGTCACCGAGGGATGGTACTCTTTTCGGAATGTATTATACTTACAATGACGAGTATTGCAGTCTTCCAAAACCAGTTTTAGTATTAGGTATATTATATTTAATTCAAATAACATTCTTACCCAGATGAAAAAAGCATTAAATAGCTTAAACAAGAAAGCGTTTGTTAAAAAAAGTTGAAATCCTTTACTTGATTTAGGTAATTATCACGGAGTGTACATGGAAGATGAAATTATTATACCAAATAATTCAATTAAGAGCGTATACACCTTGCGCGCAAAGTCAACTATAGGTATTTCTTCGTTAATTTCACGCACACATAAGCGACCAAAGCTGTGTGCGTAGAGCTGCCGCGTCGGCTCGCTGTACAATCGGCTCAAACAACTTTGATCCGTGCGCTTCAAATATTCAATTGAAATGTAACTGTAATATAATATCATAAAAATATTTTATTTGCATTATAAGTAGACAAATATTACTGTGCAAGCAAAGAATAATACAAATTTAGATACTAATCATATTTTCGTTATTATTACATTGTTAAGTTGCATTCAAATCAGTGTTCAATCAGTAGACACTACGGACGTTTTATTAAT
Source organism: Hyles euphorbiae (assembly GCA_023078785.2). Taxonomy (NCBI): domain Eukaryota; kingdom Metazoa; phylum Arthropoda; class Insecta; order Lepidoptera; family Sphingidae; genus Hyles; species Hyles euphorbiae. Next base: position 3,443,012 of record CM041037.1, on the reverse strand, counting down.
CATTTAGTGTTCGAACACATAAATAGTGTTAGGGGCCTTACAACCCCTTACAATTACGAAATATATTTAATTTTATATTACAATACATAACATAATTTAGCCTCGGAATTACATCCCATTATATTACCTGAAACATAATTTATACTCACTACAAAATCATTGAAGGTAATAAAAATAATTAAATATTTTACTAGCAAAGTACTAAGATGTGGTAATCGCAGTCCGCGCGTGCCTATTTTTACTACGCGCGGCAATAATCGACTGCAGCCAGGCCGGAGCGACGAGCGATACACCCTCCCTCTAGAAGGCCTTGCGGCGGTCTGATTTGATCCACGTCGGACAGCGTGTTTTAGAGTGGTTTTTAAAATATTTGTAGAAAACATGAAAACTAATTTTATTGAAATATAAAAATGGTAATTTATTGATAAGATGTTCTTCTATTATAATATGCAATTGCTATAAAAAATTATGTACGATAAGTTGGTGAAAAAAAATATGTTCTTGACGAGAGTTTCTGAATAATTTCGCATTGTTTAAATATTTATTTTTCAGGAACTAAACACAAAAAGATTATTTTTCTTTCTTTTTTTATTTTCATCTTATATTTAGTGGTTTCGGATATCTTAAGCTTCTAAATTGCCATTTAAAGCCTAAATAACGAAATTTGTGTTCAGTAATCCTTATAGTACTCACAAATTATCCATCAATCCATAATGTTTTCCGCCAAAATCCCTAGATGACAACCTTTTCTAAAATTAGTAATAATTATTTTTCCTTTAAATTGTTTATTGGTGGCTATTAACTGATTTGAAAAGTTCTGTTTTTAAGCCAAAAAGCGCGTGCTGGGTATAAACGCTCTTAAAGATAATTTAAATTACTCCAAGGACACGCCCGTTGTTTTTTTTTTCTTTAAAAGTCATAGTTGATCATTATGTGAGTTGCAATACTGTACATTTTACTACGATGAAAATATTGTAAGACACTCCCGAAATTCCGCAGTAAATCCTACCCAACTAACATAATACCTTTTTAATCTTATCAACAATCAAACTCGCAAACCCACTTCCTGGAACATTAAAACAGAATCTATGGTCCATAAAACAGTAGTTTAATTTAAACTGGTCCCGAACAGTTTGGACGCAAATTTCACATCAATAATAGTGAAGCGACAAACCACTTTCCAGTTAAGAGACACGTAGTAACATACAATATACAAGAACTATTAAGTTTTACAATCACAATGGATGAAGTACACGACCGGAATTAGGTGAAGATTTCGAGGGGTTTATCTATGGAAAAATAATTCGAAATACAATACACCTTTACTGGTGGTAGGTCTCTCATATGTGAGAGGCTGCCTGGGTGGGTACCACCGCAATGATTATTTCTCTCGTGAAATAACAGTGTAAATGCACTGTTTTATTCCGGATTGAAGGACATTGTAGCCAGAGTAACTACTGGACTATTGAGACCTAACATCTTATGTTTCAAGATGACGAGCACAGTGGTTTGCCAAGTATTGCTTTGTAATTCAAGTTGTTGCTTGGTTTTGCTACTGTTCTTGAGCGGTCGCATCGCTTACCATCAGGCGAACGGCATGTTCGTCTCGCCATTTATTTTTAAAAAAAACTCACTTCTATTTGTCCAACTTATTAAGTGCATACATTATTCTTATTTACTGGCCATAACCTATTTATAATATAGTTGTTTATATTGCAAAAGAAGTTGACTTATCATACAGCGAACGGACCTGGATTTTGGTTCTTACTTCAACACTTTTTGAAACGTAAAAAGACAAGAAAATCGCAAAACAAATAATCATTGTTAAAACCTATGACTCACCTTGGGGATCCTAACCCCCAACGTGCCGACCAAATCCAGCCCTGGCTTTAAACGAGAGGCAAGCACATTACGCGGGCGACGTAACGACACCGTAACGATCAGTTTACGTCCCGGTTAACGAACACGTGTCGTGTCGGCGGTAGTAAAACGAACCTTGTATTCTGGCTGGCTCACGAACACTCGGCGACAATCACGTCGACGATTTACAAGTCAAGACGTTGTATGGGAGCTAAATTCAACCTGTTATTATCTCGTATATATCTACGTAAGATACTTACTGTAATGTATCAGCCCAAATACGTCCCACTGCAAGGCAAGGGCATCCTCTACAATAGAAAGTACGATTGGGAGTGGTTAAGGTATATAGTCCACCACGCTGACCCAGTGCAGGTTGGGGGACTTAAATAGAAATTCTTTAAAAATAACTATGGTGTACAGGTTTCTTCACGATATTTTCCTTCACCGTTTTATTGCGTAGTGATTGAATATAATCAACAGACATATGACTCCAAAATAATATGAATAGATTCATAATAAACCCATCTTTTTTTCTTTATTTTGGTAATACGTAAAATCAGTGACATACCTTGACTATAGCGCATTTTGCATCCAGAGATCTCATTCTCGTAAACACGACACCTCATTGTGTCGTAGACCGTACAGGTTTTTATGTTTACGACCGAGATAACATCTGAACATTATGGTGTAGGGGAACGTGAGATATAATACTCGTATAGGTAATCGTATATCTTGCAATTTAATTTGTTCAAATTTACTAAAAAATATATGTATTTACCCTACGGAGTGAAAAAAAATCGGTGACTACCAATTTTACGAATGTGCCCTTTAGTGCCTCTAGTGGTACATAGTTGAATTAATTAATGACGGTATATTTTAATTTCGTGTTAAATTTAGAGATACCTCTTTTGAAATTAAAAAAAATATCTAAACGACAATTTCCAAACATTATATAAAATAGCCAACCAAGCCAGCGTGGCCTATATGGCCTAACCACTCTCAATCGTACTCTCGATTGTAGAGGAGGCCCGTGCCCTGCAGTGGGACGTATATGGGCCGATACAGATATAAAATATAAAATATTATTAAACCAATGTAAACACCAATATGAAGCAAGCTATTATCAATATTTAACTATCATTTCTTTACGAGCGTCATCATCCCCTACCACTGTAATAACAAATGAATCCTTCGACATAGATCGCAGAACAGATAGCATTATATCTGTAGTTAACTATCCGAGTTAACGTGACGTTACGACACTTCGGTAGTTGATATGGACGATACCGGCCGTTTTATGAGATGGACTTAAACAAGTTACAGATATATTGTAAGAGACATTTAATAAGTACAGTCAGAAACATAAGTCGCTGAACACTTCACATTTTTCGATAATCTTTTTATGAATTAAAATTTGTACGTACAACTCTGTAGTCGTAAAATATAACCAAGTAAAGTCATCTATGCCGAGAAGTGCCATACGATATTGAAAATAATTATTAATTTGGATGATAAGACAATTCCAAATCTCGTGACTGTCCTTCTAACCGTTTGGACTTTTAGCATAGTTATGACAAATGTACTATAATATATGTATGTAATGTGTTTACTAGTGGTAGGTCTCTCATATGTGAACGGCCACTTAGATAGGTACCACCGCAATGTCTATTTCTCCCGTGAAACAGCGGTGTAAATGCACTATTATGTTTCGATTTGACGGATATTTTAGCCCGAGTAACTACTGGACATATTGAGATTCAACATATTATGTCTCAGAATGGCGAGCGCAGTGGAATGCCAAGTATTGCTTCGTAATTAAAGTTGATGTTTGGTTTTGCTAGTGGCATCAGGCGAATGGCGTGTTTTTAGAGCTATTCATAGCAATAAAAAAATGTACCAGTGATAGTGGACAGCGGTCTTCACTTTCAGGCTATCATAATTCTCGACCGATAAGAGTGGATTCAACGATAGAGACAATAATATGGCTGGCGAAGACTTTATGCATGTTCTATCAGCTATATCTTAGCTCCTCTGTCGTGCCGATATACAAAAAGTATACTGCATAATTGAATCACTAGCAAAACAATAAATTACATGTACTAATGTAAACGTTATCGGTAATTTCCAACGTGGGTTACCTGAGGCGTCTTCCTCAATTTCAAATTACATTAAAATACTCATCCTTTTGTTTTGGAGCATTTTCGAAATTCGGGCGGGAGCGTATATCGCTAAATTCAATTAAGTCACTAACTTTGGTCCAAGTTGCGAGTGGTTTACGGGGTTTCTATAAAAAAATAATGTTGTTTTTTAAAAATTGTCTTTGCTATTTATCGATATGGCACGCATCGGAATTAATATTTTTAAAATATGACTATATCGTGCCTAATTATATTTTTTAAATATAACCGTCTAAATTATTAATTGAACCCTACAAAATCCATGCAAGTTTCTAAATTAAAAATCTATTCACTCATTGGCCCTAAACAAGCTTCAAGAATTTCTGATAGCATAGATTGGCGCCTAACTTGCCACTCGTGGATTTCACACGCCATATTCTTAATTAGTAGAATAATATTTTATAACATTAATCTATATATTAATACGTGATGCAAAAACTTTGGATCCCTTTTTACGAAAATTGCGCGGACGCAGGAGCATAAAATTTGGCACACTTATAGTTTATGTGTAGGAGAAGTGGAGAATCCTAATATTTTTCAATAATAATGCTTATAAAGTACATTAAATCAAAAAATAAAACATTACACACACTGCCATGCATTTCACGCACACATCCATATTATACTCTGGTGTCAAATTGTTACTTTTCTTTTTCATTTTGTTCTTCTGACATAGACATATCAAAAAAAAAGGTTTTATTTGCCTAATGAGGTAATAATATTAATATTAAAAGAGCTTATTAATTTTAAATGAGGCAATAATATTAATAATAATAAATACACCCAACACTCCCATACATAGTCCTATTCCCACAATAAAATCGAGTCTTGTGACGTAGGCATCAGGAACTACGAGAGAGTTTTCGGTCTCACAAACACGCAGACCCGAAACAAATAGCTGTAGATCACACCAATATTTGTATCGAACCCGCGGCCTCACGTTTCAGAGCCAGCGTCTAACCAACAGCGCCATTTTTTTTATTTATAAAAAGTTTAAATCGCTCCCAGCATACACCACAAAGCTAGAGGCGGGCGTTACTCGCGTGCTCTCCAAACATAAATCGAACCCCGTTAAATCAGGTCTGGGCAATTCTCACGGGGATTTACTCGCTCTTTAAAATTTTCTTAAGATATAATAAGGGAAGTGATAAATTTCCAACATTTACATTCACAATTTCCAACGGCCGGCATGACCCTTCATTTTACGGCTTATTGTAACTAAACTGTGTGAACTCCTTGTTCATTTTCCACTCATTTTAGCGTAAAATATTTTGAAGAAAGTTCTACGTAATTTGAACAATATTTTTGTACGGCAACATGCGGTGAAGTGCGTTGTAAATAGAGTATTAATCGGGAAGTAACTACTACCAGTCCGACTGAAAAGAATAATAGAAGTAATATTTTACTTCTTACCACTTATGTCGATATAATTATGCCGGCCACTTCAAAACTTGCTATAAACAGATTTATGCCGGATCGCCATATTTACGTAAAGTTAACAGAAAACTGATAATAGACAATATTATAGAGACAAAGAATCAGAAGCCTCGTACCCTACCCAGTTATATAATAAATATTACCGTATATGATAAAGCCTACAATTTTTCATACAATTTGCTTATTCCGCAAGGATTTCGTACGGCGTACATCGTGTTTATACACGAACATTTTTCATCATCTACAGACTATGCTCGCGTCTAGATTTCATCCATGAAGTTATATACTGGCAACCCGACCTGGTTTTGTTTGCAAAAGAAATATTTGAAGCAATAGTATTTTTTATCGGAATTGCTTATTTTGATTTCATCAGCGCGAATAATAAAAATGATAACACGAAATTTTTAACATGGCATATTATGTGTTTAAAACTTTAAAGTGTAACATATACATGTATAATATGTTTGCTCTAGACTATTTGATTAACGTGTACATTAATGTGTACAACCATTTGAATATTTACATAAATACTATACAGGTTGTATAAATACTCGTAACTATCGTTCGCCAGCCGAAATGTATATTATTACTTAAAGGGTATGAAACACTACAAATACCTTTTTATTGTTTTCAGTATTTTTACAGCACTTCCTGTAACATAGCCATGTTAATACGAAGGCTATCATTCAATCTAATTTTTTGATTTGCCTTTTTAAAATTAAATTAATTTTTAATTATATTTGAACCAGCTTATTTCGTTCCTTTTTTCTTATTAAAACCTTCACAGAGGATTTTCCAATAAGAAAGAATGTTGTGAACAGCGTATTTTGTTTTTTCGAAATAGAAACATATTTACAAACAGACACAAAACCGTATATTTCATACTAGCCAAAGATTTACAAAGCAATTTATAACGGGGGCTCTGCATTCCTCTCTTGGAAAAATAATTTCGCAAGGTGAGCAATTCTTAATTGCAAAATATGGTTGCGAAATTAATAACAGTCACGGAGATTTAGGGAAAGCGGAATTTTAAACCAGCTCCGTGTTAACTTAATTGAGTTTCTTTTTCGCTACTTTAGCTTTTTGTAAGTAGTTAAGTAATATATTTTACCCTGTCTATATCAGCTCATATAATTCCCACTGTAGGGCACGGGCTTCTTCTACAGTCGAGAGTACGATTGAGAGCGGTTGGATTTTATTTTCCACCACGCCGGCCTAGTGCGGGTTGTTGGATTTTACATAAAAGAAATAATTTTACCCTGACTTTATATAATTTATATAGCGTAGATGGAGTATTTAGTGGTCAGCTGTCAAACGTGAGGTCGCCAGTTTGATCCCCGATCTAAGACAAATGTTTTGTTTGGCCATAAAATATAAAAATATGTAAAAATCATTTACAACACTCATGTTGTAGACCTCTCTCAATATGGAACCAAAAAGGATGGAGGGAAGATCTCTTATTATGCTTACGATAGTGTATCAGAGTATTTTGTAACGCATGATTTTTATGAGCGATGAGTAAAACAACCTATTCTAGTATGAGGGCGGTGCTGGCAGTAATATTAAGAAGAATAAAACAAGAATTTGAATTCAGAACGGAGTTATCAAACGCAAGATGTAAAGAAAGATTATAACGCTGCGATTGTTCAAGAGTAGACATTGCAAATGTTAAAATATGAGAGTTAAAATGTATATGATGTTGGTAAATAATAGACGGAATAAAATTAAACAACTATCGTAATATTTGGACCGAGACCGAGAGGTAGATCAAAGAAGCGGTGACTGGATGTCGGCAAGGAAGATATGAGGGTCAATGGCCTTACTACTGTGGACGCTGAAGATCGGGCGAAATGGAGTAATTGCGGGAAGACGAATCCTGGCACCAGCCGGGATAACGTCAGGTTGAAGAGTAAAACCGTACCGTACCTTCAAATAACATAAAGCGTTTTACACAAAATATATGGTAATAGAATGATGGTTTGAACGTATTTCAGCGTGACGTCACGGGAGCACTCATCGTGTATGCGTTGAATTCGCTCACAAGACGTTTTTCCGTCGCAAGTTCAGCGTTCGGGACGTGATCTCGCCCCTACTACGGGAAGCTTTACTGTTATAGACGTAGTTACGACAAGTGCAATGATTTTATTGGAAAATAGTCTTTAAATTTATGACGTAGAACCGTTAAGTTTCTTAAAGATTTAAACAATTTTAGAATGTTTTTTTTTTTAATGTCTGTAGGATTTATTTTGTAATGCAATCTTATTGACCTGCGTGTTTTAATATTTCGTATCGCTTGATTTAAGTATTAATTCAATAGTATTCAGATAGTATTTTGTTAAAAAAGCATTTGATACTAGTATACAATATTTGTTACGACTTCGTTTGTTAACAAATTATGACACATAGAAAAGACGGGCCTAAAACCATTGATAAATATAAATTACCTATACGACTTTCTTTATATTGTGTACACCATCACCAACAACAACAAAATTCATGAAAAATTACTATAATAAACATAAACTAAAATTAACTACATGACCATTAGTAGGGGCCGTATGCTTCTAGAAATCTAGATTCTCGTAATATCCGGAGCTGTGTAGCTCGAAGCGTGTGAAATAACAACAAAGTGATAGGATTCCTCGGCCGATACCGTGTTTACTTATCCAACATGCATCTCGATAAGTTTTCTTGTTTCAACGTTTTATCTCCATGTCCTTATGAGATGCTGTTGACTTCAGCTCAATGTTTAACTTAGGATGTATATGGTGTAATAAAAAGTATTGTGATTCCTTGAAGAACATGGAGAATAGTTATTTAAAATAAACTAATACAGCTTTTATTAATGGAGGAGTTAAGAAACTAGTATATAATACGGCAGCTTCATAAGGCTAATTTTAATGGTTTATAGATGGGTACTATATTTATGTCGCCAAGACGATTTATACTGAAATCGCATCATTAGAGGTAAAATGCACCGGATCTTTATCTATATCAGATAATATAGGTACCACCACTGGGCACGGGTCTCGTCTACAATCGAGAGTACGATTGGGAGTGGTCAGGCCAAATAATCCACCATGTTGGCCTAGTGCGGGTTGGTGGCATTTACATAACATAGAAATTCATACAAATCGCTAGGGTATGCAGGTTTCCTCACTATGTTTTCCTTCACCGTTTTAGTGCATGGTGATTGACTATCAATACAGTCTTGACTCCAAAAAATTAAAGGTGTGCCCTGGGATTTAAACCCGCGACCCCCATGAACATATTGGCAGCCGCGTCTGGTCCTTTACCAACAACAGTCTGTATTTTAAATATTGTATTTTAAATTTTAAAAGGCACAAGTACCTTTCTTTCAAAATATTTATGGAAATGAAATGTAATATCAACAGCGCAGTACATCATATTAGTGTGGAATAAATCGAAAAGGCAAGGGTTCGGGAACGTAGGGGCATCATTTGCATTAAGAGAACTGTCCACATACTTAGATTAATGGACTGCCGCGATACTACGAAACACTGTTGGGACAACAAAGAAAGAAAAACGCGTTTAATTGTCCCAACAACCAAATATTATACAAAACAATGAGCATAATTTTATCATTTCTTTTTATGCACGAAATGTTACTCTGAATGGCGGGCTTTTTGACATTTTTTAATATTGAGAGTCTTGGCAAAATTGTTCCAGTTTTACGGTCTTACATGAAAATTTTTATAATATAGTATTAATTAATAATTATAAGCAACATTTAGATAGTAGATTATGAGACACAGTACAGTCACTAATTGTGTCGTAATAATAATAAATAATTGTTAACAGCAGGAACTAACAAAATATCTTAAAGAATAGGGACTATAATAAATTAATTGAAATCATTTAGAATTATGGTATGAGAATTTGAAACGATAGATTTCAATCACGCCTTATTGCCTCCATCATATATTTATTTATGAACTGCTCTGAATTCAACTAAGCTGCGACTCATGTATCTTCAACTGTATTAGCCACTATACGTCAATCTACAATCAAGAGTATGAGTGAGAGGGGTTAGGTTAGTCCTCCACGCTGGCCTAGTGCGGGTTGGCGGACTTTAATTTACCATAGAAATTCTTTAAAAACTTACTTGCTTGCATTAATATGAAGTGTATTTTGACAACACGCCGCCAGAAAAGCCGTTGAGTGTCCATTTTTTCACTTTTCCTCCACGTGGCCCGCGGGTTTGAAAAATAATCTTTCCTCGCCCAAGGACAGTGTTTTCATATTTATAGGATATTTCGAAGATCGCCAACTTGACTTCACTCTAAGCTGCGACTAAAAGGGGATTTATTTTTTATTTATAACTAGTGAATGATTGTTTGGTGGGGACACAAAGATTTAGATACTCATTTTTTTATTTGGTAAACTTGAAAGAGGTGAAGCCCCTTCGTACATTGGGGGAAATCAAAAGGGATACGGAAGTGTAAATACACGTCTGTTTTTTTTTTATAGTCGTTCATCAAAGGAATTTATAGCAAGGTCATCTTAATATCAAAAGGTTCTTCCGATAATTCCGAATTTGATATCTAAAAATAACCATTAACAGCCGCTGCCAATAAACAAACCCAATCCAAAATTTGCCGTTTTAGATTGACAGCTCAATCGTTTTTCTGATACTATATTGCCAATAATCAATCTCAGTAGTGAATAAACTATGGCAACATGACAGGAGACCAATCGAAAAGTAGAAAACAATTGACAACAAAACAGATTGACTTCAATCTAATTTTTTCGATTGATTATTGGCATCGGCCGTATGTCAGCAGGATAGACTTAGTCCTTAGGTAACCTAACAGAATCCTAAACAAGACCTTAGCGAAAAAAATACTCCCGAAAACACAATGAACAATATTAATAACGCAGACCCCATTGTGCAATAAGGACCATGTAAAAAACCTGCAGGATTCTTTTTCAAAACAAGAGCAACAAAGGAAGTATAAAACGGAGTGAAAAATGAAAATGGACAAATTGCTAACGTTCCCATTAATCTGACGTTCGACTGAAGGGACCGTCCGAGAACCGACGCGAGGGTCCAGCGATAGGGATACCAGGGTTTTACAAATTGACAGGATTTAATAAAATAAAAAGGAAAATTAACCTAGCGATGTATGGCCTAAACGTTTCTCAATCGTACTCTCGATTGCAGAAAACGCCCGTGCCCTGTAGTGAGACGTATATTCTGGTCTGATATATATATAAATAAGTTATAAGATCGTCGTTTGTACTTTTTGTGTTACATAATATATATATATATATATATTATGGTGAATATTATGTTGGTTTAAAATAAACGATAAACGAACAGATTTGACCTCATAACATACTTATTATATAAAACATATACGTTCATTGTTACTTGAATAAATATTTAATTAATTTATGTATGAACATGACTTACGAAATTGTTGATACAAAAATAAATTATGATTATGTTCGTAAAACTGAAATTCATGCACGTGTCACCGTATAATATTATGAACTTGACTTTTATATGCTTGATAATTATAATAAAACAGAATACAGGACGTTGAACGATGTCAGGCTACAGACTAATATTTATATGGACTTTTAACTACAGCTTGATAATAAGTTATTTGAGCCCAATTTTCGTTTTACCAACAATAAGCTCTAACATACAGTGATACCGGGAAAAACAATCTTAAGTGTCTCAAACGTGATTATTGAAAATTTTGTGTTCGGTCTCTTAATTCACGTAATAATAAGAGGCCTTCTTATTCTCAACTATTAATCTAACATCAGTTATGTGACCGATCGTAAAATAAAAACCAAAATCATTTTGCATCGTTCATAAAATTCAAACATAAATAATTTTAAGTATTGACCTTCAAAAATTATCATCATCTCACTGCAGTCCACTGCTGGACATAGGCCTCTATCACCACAGAAATCACCACAGAGCGAAGATGCAGTCTCCACTCCAGAATCCGCTTACTCCAGTGGTTATCTGGGGCTATTATACGGGCCAATACTGCCACTTCAACCTAGAACTTTCAGACCGGTATCAGTCAGTCACCATGATTCTCTGGCGGACTATTTGGTTCCGAATTTTATCATTCAGAGAGATTCCTAGCATAGCTGTAAAGCATTGTTGCTATAGCATAGCAACTAGGTTATCCGTCACTAAGAAGATAATAAAAATATTTGTATATTTATGATTTTTATCCAAAGTAGCCACTTCAACGTGAGCTAACAAAGTTTAGCTCAGTTACAAAAGATGCAAGCGCGGTGTGCCATTATCCGCATATTGGCAGCAAGTTTAACCGATCCGCGCTAAGTTCAGCCGAGGTTTATGTCGACGCCCGCGGCTGTTTAGCTTCAACTCCGGATATTACGAGCTTCTTGGATCGACCCGGATAATACATATTGTCATTATGGACCTCGATAAAATTCTAATGGAATATTTGTGGAATTAGCTTTGGGTTTTGTGCTGGAAAGCAAAATGGGTGATGGTTTTGAGAGAGAAATGGTTAAGACAAAAATATGTTTTTTTCTTATGTATACATATAATTGAGTTAAGCTGGATCATATAAATAATAAAAAGTATTTTAAAAATAAAACTTATAAAATATAGAAAAATGGTTTTTCAAACATAATTTAATTGGAAGTATGTAAATCGAGTTTTATAATTAAAGGCATAATGAAACGACCTAATTCAGATTTCATAACGAACTAAATTTTATTTGAACCAACCAAACAAATAATAGAGGACATTCATATTACTAGTTCAATTTAAGATTTATTAGTCAACAAAAAGTGTGCATTACTCTTGAATTTATTCAAACAAAACTAATTGATGTGGCCTAAAAATGTTTGTCACCTAAAATTCAAAGATTGTTTTGATAATTATCGCCATATTTATTAATTTCGTCCATTATATTATCAAAAGAAACATTTAAATTTATTTTACGTCTTCAATATGACGAAGTCGTGTCTCACAGCAAACCGGTTGCATTAGTTGTTAAAAGGTTTTTGTTTGTGCGTCACACGTTTCGGCTGTCGGACGCGACGGCAGGAAATGTAAGGGCGCGGTGCATTTATATTTGTTTTGGCTGGGTAACGTTAGGCTTTTGTGAGTTTGAATTTCACCATACAGTGGGTAAAGCTGTATACTATTTTGAATGTGGCTAGGTTTTATTGAAATACTGAAAACGTCAAACTTAAAAAAAAATAAAAAGGGAAGAAGGAAAAGAGTATAGGGTCTTCGGCAAACAATCATGTTAAATAAATAACGATAATAAAAATAAAAAAAAATGTTATATATAACAATGATTGTTCAAACCTATGTTTTTAAATACTCTACACCGAAAACATACAGGCCTAAACCCACAATAAAGTACCAAGTGTGGTTTCATGAATATCAGAAACTTAAAAGAAGCTTTGTGGTCAAACACTACACACCCGACACCGAACCTTGTGAGCTCATCTCGAAATCAATAATCATTTGCCATTTTTACCTGGGTAGATACCATCGCGATATTTGTTTCTCCCGTCAAACAGCAGTGTTAATGCACTGCTGAGTTTCGGTTTGAAGGATATTGTAGCCCGAGGAACTACTGGACGTGTTGACACTTAACATCATATGTATCTAGATGGCGAGCGCAATGGAATGCCAAGTATTACTTTGTAATTCAAGGTGTTTTTTGGTTCGCTACTGTTCGTAAGCAATCGTATCTTACAATCTGGCGAACGGCATGCTCGTCTCGTCATTCATAGAAATTTAAAAAATATAAACCTTCAGTATACTATTCATTGGCAAGAAGTGATCCCCTACCCCAAAAGATCTAACTTTTTATCTGTCTGAAATGAAAATAGCTTGAGAACATACAATTGGCAGTGGTGGCACAGCATCCATTAATCTGTGTGACGCCGACAAGCTATCTCGCGCCGCCAGAATCCAACATTCAATTTTTTGACGCACGTGGACATGTTTGTTTTTCCACCGATGGATTTGGTGAATGGAAACTTTGAAAAGTGAACCGCGTTTTGTTAATTTCAACGTTGGATAATTTATTGATAAGTAACCTTAGTCTGATAAAGCCATAAAGTCTATACTTAAGATATACTTTTTTAGCTATGTGATAGAATTCACATAAGTTATATTATTATAAATATATTGTTATAAGGGACTCTAGCGTGAGTTGTGCGTTAAAGAGAGCATAAAAATCTAGTAAAAATCTATGACATAATTAAAATTTTCACGTCATGTACGATAATGAAGGTCATAAAATACGAATTAAAACAAACTTTACCCAAATCAAACATATGAACCGAACAAAAGATTACAAAACGTAAATCACTTGGTAATTACGCAAGAACGTATTGAGCTCAATGTGGGAATCCCGCTCGTGCCCAACTTACTTATTAATTAAATTTAAATATGCCGAGTGGAGGCATTGTTATCGAAGCAGCGTAGGCAATAATGCCTCTTATGGTTTCCCAACAAAATTAACTTTCCTTGTAAATTGAAGGTATTGTTAGACCGCGCGGGACGCCTTATAAAGTCGCGCAATAGATTATTCTGGCCAAACGATAAAGACGCCTCGTTTGCATATAAACTTCGTTAAGTTTAATTATTTAGCTTGCGGACAGCCCGCTTACTTAACCCTGCTTTGAAAAATTGCTGCAATGTCTTTTTTATTGTTGAAGAGTTTGAAAATTAAATTTAGTTTTGCAACGAAAGAAGTGGCTGGATGAAGGTCGTTTATGACAAGTCATGTAGCAATAGTAAAGGAAAAATATGTCAACAGTAAAATTATTGTTACTAAAAAAATGATGCTGATAAAGTTTATATTGCACTTGACAGAATTGTAACACCTTCTAGACGGCCCGCGAGGTATTTATTAATGGCCGCCTGGGGTAGCAAATCATTAAAAAAAAAAAAATTATTAAAAATTTTAGTTATTTTTATCTTTTTAGTGTTGATAGGCATTTAAATGAAGAAGATTTGGTCCCCACAAGGAATATGTTCTTTCCGATGACAATGAAATCGCTAAAATCAGCTAAAAGCTGCCAAAGATATTAGAATATTCACATGTTTATTATTTTTTCTCCCCCCCCCCTTCCCCCTTCCTTCGCCCCTACCCCTTTTTCCCTCAACCACTGTAGCCTAGCTTTTATACTGAACCCAGTGCAAAAAGAACTGTTGAAATCCTATTAAATTTTGAGGAGTTCTACTCTCCAGGTCCGAACATGATGATCAGATCTTAATGTTGTGTTCCTGGGATCAACCTGTCAATACATTCTTTCCAATGAAAAAGAAATCACTAAAATCGGTTATAAGCTGCTGAAGATATTAGAATTTACGTGTATTTTAATTTTATCACCCCCCCCCCCCTCACCCCCACCCCTTTTTCCCTCTCTCACAGTAACTTAACTTTTCTAATGAACGTAATGCAAAAAGAACCATTGCAATTCTCCTTAATTTTAAGGAGTTCCCCTCTCCAGGTCCGAAGATATTCATCAGATCTTCACGATATTTTTATGGGACCAAACGACAAGCACCAGCTTTCAATTAAAGAAAGAATGATCGAAATTGGTTCACACAGTACAGAGAAACGAGGTAACAAACATAAAAAAAAAAGCAACATACAGTCGAATTGAGAACCTCCTCCTTTTTTTTATTTATTACACTCTCAACAATAATCTTCATGTCCTATCTAATATATTCCTGCAATCTCTTAAGTTTACTCAGTACCAAATGCTTCTAGAAATAAAAACAATTACTCAAAGAAAAGAATCCAATTAATTACACAGGACTGAAAGAAGGCAATAAAGCACGGAGACGATGTCCCCCAATGATTCCCATAAAGTCTTTAAAGTGTACTGGCCCCTAATTATTGTGCAGACTTGGCTAGCTGGCGCTCAAATGAATATTCACTGGCTACGTATAAAAACACAATATAAATACACTCTAGTTTCATGGTTAGTTTCTCGCATTCTAATGTACATATTCAATTTATGGACCCTATTAAAGACATTGCATTGGGAAGATGCGTCTGGCGTGGACTTGGACGCGCTGTGGGGGTAATTTTGTTGTGGTAATGCTATTTTGGCATCTATTGATGATTAATACTGCCCATATTTGTAAAGGTGGCCCACTGTAGTTTAAAGATTTCGTTAATGTAATACTTCCATTATTTAAAGAAAATAAAAATATATATTTTAAGATATTAACTATCCATATGTGGTTTAAGTTAATCTTAAAATTATGCGCTTTGCTAGAAGCCTAACTTATTATTTTAATGTGTTATTTTTAAACATAATAAATCATAGGTGAGCTGCAACTTTACGGAACTATTAATTAACATGAGAATTTTTAAACTACCCACAATTGCGCTGACAATGAAAGGTAATAGTAAAACTTATATAAGTTATTTCACTTAGTTTTTCTACGGTGAATTGATGCCTTGGACATAACTAACTACACAGCTTTTTATCTGTCACAGTATTAATTTAAATACACGCTAGCCTAGAGGTTTTGATCAGATACCAGATTTATGTCAACACACTGTCATAATATTATTTATGACCTCCCACAACCCAGCACCAAATCCAGTCCTGCCCGAAGTTTCCCCAGTCGGGGCACGTCGGTCGCTCGTGTCGGGCAGGACGTGGAATATTAACAATCCTGGCACACGTTAGTTTGCAGAAAACTGCCTTTTAGCAGACACTGAAATATAAAATCGCGTTACGTATGCGCGTTAGACGTGAAATGAAAAATCGTTTTACGTTTTTCAACAATTTCGTGGGGCACGTGCCCACGCGCTGCTGGATACGTAGCTGTGTTTATAAGATAAACTATTTGCTTATTTTGAAGGTCTTTGAAGGTTGACGGACTTTGACGAATGATAGGGATTCGATGGTTTTATTGCATAGACGATTTATTGGAAGTTTCGATGTTGCCTTGGAGTTGTAGAATCTAGTTCAAGATGAGAAGCTTCTAGAAATTATTAGGTTTCTTTTGGTACTGTTAGGACTTCTTAAGAGCATGGTAAGCCTACACACGTCAACATCTGAATGGAATAGGTAGATTGTTGAAAACATCAATCTTAAAAACAGCAATAAACTATAATAATAAAATAGCAAACACAGAAAAAAAGAAAATATACAAAATTTGCTGAACACATTCGCATGGTATTTTACACCAAATTAACCCGAGGAGAAAGAATTCCTTTGCGTGTCCACTGAAGTGTTACTTTGAAATTGTTGCGAAAAAAGCTATACGTTTCTGTTGTTGTACCGTAACGTTGTCATGTTTATGGCTGTGTGAGGGCAGTGTATAATAAAAAGGAATTTAATTCGCGGCCCTGTTGGTGACACGCAAGTAGGCGCACTATGTTATGTTGGCATGATTTTAAATGCTATGAGAATAAAAAGGGAACATTTTCAGTTAAATTTTAAGCATTATTAAGCATACTCGGTCTGACAATAATAATAATTCCTTTTCAAAACTAGCTCTTTTAGGGGAACTAGGTAGATAATAAGTGAATCTTGGATTTCAGAGCTTAATGGTTACTTTTTCGAATAATGTTTTATGTAAAAAGGTCTAAAGTGTAGAAACAAAATATTCTGTTCTGATAACAGCCTCTTCGGTGGTCTGAAAAGCATTAATATCAAAGCGTTTATTTTTTATTTGTTCAGTAAGATTACACTATTTTATTTATACACTTGCCAAAAGATGTGTTGTGGTCACTTTAATAATTTATATTGATGCGAAAAATTACAATAATACAATAAAAAAATAAGCCCTTGTCACGGTGACAACACAAATATATTCGAACAAAACCCTCAATTACAGAAAAGCCCTGCCCTTTTTCCAGTTTGCGTGTGTAGCCAACATTGAGTATGTCATTCTCCAGAATGTATTGTGGACGGCAGTACGGGCGGAACACTTGAGCACCAGGCGTTATGGTGACGGACATTCCTGCCAAATTAGACTCAATTGTCTCTGATATTGGAGATGTAAACAATTGGAAATTTCTTAAACTTCCAATATAAACAATAGGAGGTTTAAGAAATGCATCTTGGCTTAGGTAGGTAATAATAGTTAGTAGATTAGGAATACATTTGTTTAATACTTGTCAGTGCACACGTTTTTATAGTAGCTACGATATTTACAAAAAAAAAACGTAAAGGGATAAAAGTACATTAATAATCATAGCATTGATTTTAAAAATCTGTTATATGAAGCATAAAAAATCATTTTCTGAGGCTTTTGCATTTAGAATTCCCCGTAGGGGAAACAAAATTTAAAATGGAAATCAAAAGTAACTAAAACTATCATTTAGAACGCAAGTCAATGCATCCCCTTGTTTAATATTGTTTTTTTATTGTAGTCTTTATTCAAGGTACCAAAAAAAATATTACATTGCAACCAGGAATAAAACTCGAGTCCTGATTCCATAGCAACATATTTTTCAAAATAATTCCAATGATCACTATTAGAAACCTATAACCATATCACCCAAATTAAACAGCGTTCGAAATTAGGCTATTCTAATAACGTATGGTTTATGCGGCAATACAGCGGTTGGGTGGTCGCCAAGTTGGGCAATTGTTTCACCTCGACTAGTCTTTTGTGGCCACTCGACAAACAAAAGTGCCGCACGCTGTCGCGAAATTAATTTATATGCCTTTACAAAGCGATATACTGGCGACTTTAATGCTACACACGTGACTTATTGCGCGTGGACTGTTATATGTTGTGAACAGAATATGGCTGTATTGAGAAGGTAATTCTCTCTCTATCTTCAGCTAACTTGTATTTTTTTATTAAATTTGACTAACGTAAATATTGTATATCTTTGAATAAGAAATGACCATAAGGAAGTAACTATTACTTTAAATCAAATACTGATAAGTATTTAAATAAATAAATAAATTGTGGTAAGAAATTAACACAAAGTACAGAAATATTTTATATAAGTATAGAGATTAAGTGCTATAAGTCTTGACTTGTTATAAGAGCTATTGAATTGCTTACATGACCAATAAATACATTTCATTTTATTTCAGCCCCTGCAAGCCCACAGCTGCACAAGACTTCTACAAGGATTTCCAAAGAAACCTGTTGGAAGCCACCTACATCCAGCGACTTTCAGCAGTCTTAATCGTCTGTATGTTTTTGATAAAATACCGATGAAATTACAGTATCTGCTCTAATAAAACTTTATTTTTCATGAGAATAGTTAACCATATACGCAAGGATCTACCTAACAGCCTAGATAAGTAAAACTGCTAATGTATATCAAAATATATACAAACTGAACTAAAAACGAAGCCAAATTCAAAAACTTTTCTGCAGTAAAGAAACTGGATAGTAAATAAATAGTTTTTCCGAAAATAATAATATATATACCTTTCGATACGCAAGGGGTTAAATTATTAATTTAGCTAAACTATGGCCACCTTTATAATAACTACTGAGACTCGATTATATTTCAAACATAACAAAAATTTCATTTAGTTGCGAATGTTTAGTTGCGTTGTGGCTGTAGTCCCAAAAATAACCACCCGGCTTCGTTTTCGGTCGAAATCTGGATAAACCTTGTATTACAGATATATCTGTAAACAGATTTTAAAACCAGGGAAATATAAAAAATTCAAGATTGTAAAAAATGTAACGGGGGAAAAATGCATGGGACAGAATGTAGACGGTTTTGTCGAGTGAATCTGTACGATTACGATTAGTCATCGGAATGAAGTATCATGGAAGTGTTATGATTAATTTCAATAATATTATGTAATTACAAAGATGACGTTCCGAATTATATATTCGTTCCGTATTATGTACCTTTTTCAGCAACTTATTTCGTCGTCATTTAAAAAAATCACATAAAAATAAACATGTTACTAAAAGCCCATCTTTAAAGTACATAACTGTTTTGTTACCAACTAAATAAACAACTCAAATAAATTAAACCTTATATATTATGCTCCTTATAAAGTCTCTATAAAGACAGCACTACAATCTCAATTTACGAGAACTACGTGAGATTTGTGCAAATATCAAAATTAATATGCAAAACGGCAGCAAGCCACACTAAATTGGATCACAACTCATTCCAGTGCATTCAACACAACTCAATATACTGCATCGGCAACCATTAAGAAACAAAGATTTATTTATTGCTGGTTCAAAAAGCACTAATGAAAACGTAACAAGAAATAAATTTCAACATAAAACAAAAAAAAAACAAAAACAGAAAATATTACTTAAAAAGATAATTAACCAATAATACAAAGACAATTAGAAATGTTCAAGCATTGCTCGGTAATTCATGGTGTTGTTTAATTATGCCATGAGCTGTTGTATCGCTTATCTTCAGGCGAATGCTCAACTCGTCATTCATTCATAGCAATAAAAAAACATACAGTAATAATTTTGATAATAAGCATATAAGATCTAAGCACACCACAGCTATGATTCATTATCAATGAAGGACCTAGGTTACACCCGGGCACTAGATCAGAATGCCTATTAAAAAGTAACAGTTATTCATTAGTCATTAAATCATGTCTTTTTACGCTCCCCGAAGCTCTCTTATCTGGGAAAATTAATTTCCAACATTTGTATGCAAAGGATAATCCCAAGAAAAGATTTTATAGTCTGCAGCTTGGCTGCTTTTCAACTTGACTCATGCACTATGAATTCCAGATGTATTTTTTACGAGTGTTGTTTTCATTTTGAAAATAAATGTGTAAATATACGAGTATATACTGTGGGAGAGTAGAGTGAACGGGACCTTAGAGAGAAGAAACAAACTTAAAAGGTTACCAGACACAGGTGAAAGATTCTGTTGACTTATTTGAAAACTTCATCACGAATGTAACATATTCTTATCATGGTTTAATTAATACGATGATGTGCCCACACTATAAAAAGGAAGCTTTACAAACCTTTGTCCATCGAAAGAAAAATCTTTACAAAATCATAAAATTTTCATAACATATTATAAATGTATACAATCTCTAAGGTACACAGAGTCCTATAAAATTTACTGTGGTATATAGAATGCTATTAGAAAAATTCCGTTCAATGGAGGAACTGACCGCAAAGTCGGAAATTTAAGTTTTAATCACAAAGCAAACCTCCGAATACCCAACACGACGTAAATCAATGAAATAACTGTTAGGAACCCTACGTGCCTAACAATCCACAAAAATATTCCCACGCTTATAAAAATCTACAAGTTACCCCAGGTCATGTTAGCCCATTCGACCCCGCAACCCTTATTCTTTAAGGGCAGAACCAAGAGGATCGTAAAAATAAACACGAAAATGTCGTTATGTCGGTACGTGTAAATATCGTGCACGTGGTAAATCCCACGCGACTTTTTGGATAAAGTTTGAGTTTCTGCTGAATTTAGACCTTCGTGTTCTGCCGAGTTCGTAAGAGGCCTGAAGAGTCCTATTAATTTGGATGTTAAGGAAAATTATATGTTTTTTATGTCGAAATTAGAAATGCTTGGAATAATTATTATTACAAATAAAAAAAAGACAAGGTATATGAATACTTTACAAAAATACGTATTAATTGTTTAAAATTATATTACAAAGCCGTAGAACCATTACGGCATTAACTGGTAACCACATATTTTGTATGCACATAGATACCTACATAATATTTCTTATTAAACGAGTAGCATGAGCAGTTCGTGCAATCAAAAACATTAAAATTATATTTAACATAACATCTCTATATGTCCAGTGGCAACTCTGGCTACGATGTTCTCTTAATCGGAACACAACAGAGCATTTACACTGCTGTTTGGCGGGAGAATTTAAATGTATTTGGATTGACGTATAGAGATAGATTTATAGTTCATGCTTTCGTCACTTCCTAATTATTTGCAAACAGTTAATTAATTATTAGAATTCCGGATGCGCAATAACCACGATAATACAGGGCCGGGTTGGGCGGGGGACGGACCGCACCAGCGGGACGGATTAAGGCATCTCGAGCCAACTGTGTTGCGGCTTTAAAACAATTCGAACCCGAACAATTCGAAATTAGTGTCTTGTACTAAATATAGACTAGATAAATCATATAAGGTTATATAGTATGTTGATGCGTCTTAATATTTGCCAATCGGCTTGCAGCATAAGCTATAAGGTTTTTCTATTTCTATCTTTCTTGGTCCAATATCTTAGTTCGTATTATCGTAGTAAGTGTACAATGACACAACATAAGCATTGCTTATTGGATGACTTTAAGGAATGAATAGTTAGAGAATCTTGGGTTTAGTCAAAGATTCATAATATCAGAAATATAGTATTCGAAATTAATTATAGTTTATTTTGATTTTTTTATAAACCAAAACGACGTGAGTGAGTACCTATATACTCGAGAGTTCTTTGGCAATTTCACTAATAGGTGAGAAACAAAAATATTCCGCTGGCGTTGGAGTGGACCACTGCATTATTTCATTTATTTTTGAAATGCACGAGATACATGACACATACATGGTTAAATTATTTAATTATCTAAGATAATGAAAATCATTGAATCAAGCCCTGCTTACAAAATTAAATCAATCATATTCGAAATCGTATTAAACTTGACATATTTTAAGTGAATATTTTATTGGTAAAATTTCCGAAGAATTGCAAATACGTCATCTTTATGTTAAAAATTAAGATTAAAAAGCTATTTTTCTCTCAACTATCAACTAGCTCATATCACTATTGAATAAACAGTTCACGGTTACATTAAACAATGAGAGCATAATTTATCAATTAATGTTTTGAAGCAATTCTGCTATCTTCTATCATGTCAGACATAAAATTTAAAAAACGAATAAAATTATCTGAACGATCAACTAGCTCAGATCCCATTATTAAACAGTTTATAGTAACATTAACAAAAAAAGTCACACAACTAACACACGTTTACATTACCAAACAACAAGCGAAACAACGGTTTGTTCACAGTAATCACGCATATTCCCAACACGGCACAATTCTAACGGAAAATACATTTCAATACTTTATTGAATCTATCCCCCTCCCCCCGCTTCCGTCCCCATAAGTTCGCTCCTGTGGGAATTAACCAGCCATCGGTAGTTTTTACGGTACGACTTATGGGAATTCCAGGCTTTAACGTCTCGTGGACTTCCAAACAATGATTGTGCAAAATTGACTGAGGGATGCAATGCTATGAAATAACATGGTATGGAATAACGAAAAGTAAAGTAAAAATATACGATCCCAATCACATTATGATCTTAAAATTAATGTACTATATGTGCGTATTTACCCATATGTAGAATACGATTTATTTATAATCAGTATAAAAATATTTTATGTTCACGTTCATTTATTAAAATACATAGGATGGTATATATTTCAGGGACATTTTACCTACCTACGAACGGCATTTCTACATAAACGTCTTGGCCCAATTTTCATCATTGTTTGAGTTCTGTTGTAAAATTTCTTCTTACTAGACTTATAAGTTCATAAATGCGCGTGTCCTATCAGTCGACAACATCGTTAATAAAACATTTAATACGTAAGCGAACAAACACATATTAGTTATCGAAATCCTATAACTATCAAAAATAAAACTTCCCATATAGAATAATATTTACAATACAACGCAATAAATTAGCAATAAATACATATATTTTTAACAATAGTATATTTCCAAATGGCTGTAAAACTGCGCGTGAAATTTCACACGTTCTCAATTTTTATGCCGGAAATATTACATTCGTATTCCTGTACGATGGAACACAATTCCATCGGCATTGATTTAATCCTCTTTGCAAGTTAAATCTTCCTCACTTCTAATTCAGTTTTTACAGGACTTTTCACGTGAGAAAATATGAGTTTAATTGAATTTTGTTGCACGGAGAATTCATTTGAAAAATTTTACTATCGATAAATCATAATTAATCTTCTTTATATTAATGGCACAGTACCTGAAACAAAAAACGGTATTTATTACATTTCAAATTGCAAAACAAGAATCATTCAGATTCTGAGTGAGAAATCAAAAAAATACAATGAGAATGCAATGTTGCTGCCAAAAATTTTAGCAATTGATTGTTCATATAGAAAATTAGTGTCAAAAATAATTTGAATACTACAGATTCATGTTTTTAAATCCTACGAAATCAAATATAATAACCATTACACATAAAAAAATCATATTTTTTTTACTTTTTTTAAACAATGTCATTATTCAACTTCAGTTACCATAAGTAGTAGTTTTTAAGCAATTTTATACTGAAGCAAGACTCTAATTCTAAAAAAAACTCTAGAAAACACAACTCAACGCTCATAGGAAATCAAATAAAAATATACTCCGTCATGGCCTACAAACTATAGAACTGCCAAAATTAAAATTTCGGTATAGAATAGGGAAAGAACATTTCCACACAGAATGGTCCATCGGAAAACGTTATTTATTCCCTTGAGCCTTCACTTTCTACACAAACTAAGGTTTCAATTCCATTAAAATTCAAAACGCGGCGTTTACGAACAAGGCAAAAATGTGAATGGCAACTCGTGACAACTTGTTGTCCTAATTTGCATATATTGTTATAGTCTGCAATAATACGTTGCGAAACTAAGTATGTGTTCATATAAAATGAGATGGAAAAACAAATGCAGAAATGTTTGTTTTGCATCGAATTTATTTTGAAATGAAATAGATACAAAAGCCAAACACTCCAAGTCCTGATTTTGCCGCAATACATTGGCTTTTGTCATTTTTATTCTAATATAAGTAATAAAATAGACAAATTTTAGTCACTGGAGTCATAATCACAAATTAATTTCGTATTTACGATGAGCAATGGTAGCATTCCATAACCACGTTTTCTCTTCGCATGGATCAAATCCCTTATGCGTTCGGCGGCTAAAGGTGCAATACATAGTGCTACCATCGGCCGATTGCAATTTGTACCCGTCTACAGCAAACAAGCGGAGTTTTCACTGATTGCGAATATTTGACCACCGTCGCGTACCGACCGCATAAAAGTAATAAAAATATATATTTCTGAAAGGATCGTCACCAATTTTCGACACTAATTGGTTGCAACTTGCAACTATTGTTACTCATTCTATTCAGCAATAACAACTTCAGTGCTGAAAACAAGCCTGGCATAAAGATTTCCATGCCTATATGTTGGAACTCTATCAGGAAGTGCGTGGTGGCCTATTACTAAACGGACTAGACGTGACTACCAACATGCTCACGGTGGTCGCGAGTTCAAATCCCTGGGCAAACCTTTGACTTTTCGGAGTCGTGTGTGTATTAATCGGTATAATATCGGGCACAAATTTCTGACTCCGGACTGACAATAAATAGAAAAATCCAATCTCTCTTTGCCCAACCTGGGATTCGAATCCAAGACCTTACCGTTGTAGCCTAGTACAACTAAGCCCCCGAGGCAGGCAAGTAAATATATAATTTCAAAATAAAGGACAAGGAAAGTTTATCCGTAAAGTTTAATTTTATTGCGCACCATACCAACATACCAGCGAACCATCCGCATACTATAGATGTTGGAATTTATTAATTCAGTCTTTTATAGTTCAACAGATATTTCCTACGATTGAAATCTGATACAATCTATCACTACATTCAGTTTTATTTTTTTCTGTGAATGGCGACGCGAACATTCCATTCGTCTGATGCTAAGCGATACGGCCGCTCATGGACAGTAACAATGCTTGGCATTCTACTGTGCCCGCCATCCTGAGACGTAAGATTTTCAGACTCAATATGTCCAGTAGTTACTCTGGCTACACTGTCCTTCAAACCGAAACACAACAGTGCGTTCACACAGTAAACAGTTTGTCGGGAGAAATAGACATTGTGGCGGTACCTACACACGTGGCCTCTCACATATGAGAGACCTACCACCAGTAAAAATATATAATATGATTCCAAAGATTTTTTAAATTGGTATCTATTTCCTGTCAACAATCGAAGTAAGATTTAATTCCAATGTAATCGTGTCACGTCCATGATCAACTTGCATTCATATATCGAGATTTATATTAGCCGGCAAAATTATTTACACAGATGAGTGAAAAATATAGTTTACCCTCAGGCGTTACTGCGATCAAGTGATCGCAAAAGGTAAAGTTACCTTTTTTGTATTGCATTGTATCAGCCCATATACGTCCTACATTAGAGCACGGGATACCTATACAATTGACAGTACGATTGAGATGGTTAGGCCAAATAGTCTATCACGCTGACCTTGTGCGGGTTGGCGGACATTACAGACCAGCAAAAAAGTCAACCTGCTCTAGGCCAGTGTGAACTATATGGACTAACCCCTTTCAATCATACTCTCGATTGTACAGGAAGCCCCTGTTCTGCAGTGGGCACGAATATGGGCTGATACTGATATAAAAGTCATAATTATAAATGGCGTAAAAATTCTGATACAAATCTTTATTCCAGCATAAAGATAAGCTGCTAGATTCGACATAGAGTCTCAATTAGCCAAAATAGTATCTTTGTATGAAATATGCTGATAATTGTCAGGATGTCTCGCAAAAATTACTGCATCGATTTCGATTGACTGCACTTTATTCCTTAATTTATTATGTTAGGAAGATCAATTACTAACCTTGTATGCTTCTGGAACTTAGTTCAAGAACGCCGTCTCACTAGCACACACTTCACTTCACATCACTTTTTACTCAACATTTCACTACAAATACTTCACTTTTCACTTCACATTACAGTGACACACCTAAACTTGACATTTCACTTCACATGTATTTTATACTACTCTAAAGATTTACCCAGGAGTCCTATGCCCAGAAGTGGACCACTATAGGCTGATGATGATGATAATTTACCCCTAGGTTTTAAGAACATACTAAAGCTAATACAAAGAGTACAGTAAAAACTCTAATACACTTTTCACCCTCTGAATCAATACACCTCGACTTTACTTTTAACTTTACTAATTACACTGCTAAATAATTAGCTTATAATTTCAAGAACCTAATGTCTAATACCGATTTTAAATCACACACGTAATTTTACTGTTTAAGGAACCGAGGTCCATTCGACCGACGCGACGCGACCGCGGAACTAAATTTAGCCATCTACCCACAAACTAAAGTAAAAAGAATGTTGCCAGGAACATAATATTACGTGTTTCATATTTCTTAAAATTGAAATAAAACCTTAAAACATTTTAAACTCTTTAAAAAATATATTATGAGTATTGGAAAGCCTACGTAATATCTTCAATAATAGGTTATTGAAGAATAAAATGCCGAAAGTTCTGGCGACGTGATTATAAATGCATATCATTTTTAAAATTTATGAACCTTATAAAATTAAAACCCAAATGAGCTCAATCTTGCGGAATTTGTTACATTTGTTCAACTCAAAATAAATACTATATCAGCCCATATCTGCATGGTGGCCTGTTGGTAAACGGACTAGACGCGACTGCCAACATATTCACGGTGGTCGCGGGTTCAAATCCCAGGGCACACCTCTGACTTTTCATGTGTGTATTGATAGTCAATCACCACGCACTAAAACGGTGAAGGAAAACATCGTGAGGAAACCTTGTATACTATAACGAATTTGTAAGAATTTCTACGGTATGTAAAGTCCTCCAACCCGCACAAGGCAAGCGTGGTGAACTATATGACCAAAATAAATAAAAACTATTATCAATTACAATATTATTTTAAATTTATTCAAACCTTTGCAGTATACTAGCCTATATTGTAACAGACTTAATCATGCAAGTCTGTTAACTTATGAATTACCTTTAAATTGCGAAGGTCAGACGCCGTTCACGGTACCCCGGGGAGCTCATAAAGCGGGGAAATTAAGGCTTTCTACCTTACCAAGAAGCCTTTAAGTAACCCAAATTTCGACGCACTGAAATATTATACGTGTATTTGTTTTGGAATGCTGGTTATAATAACGGTTGATATGGCTGTTTATTTAATGTTTATGAATTCCGTTTTTCTACTTAACACTTTCGCGAAGGGTCTCAGTTCAAGTTGTATTCTAATATGACACAATAAATTGCCATACAAATATATTTGGCGTGTAAATACGTTGTGTTCTATAATATTGAATGTTAAAAAGACAATATGAGAAAAACGTTTTATCACGTTATCGTTTGCAAACGTCGTGTCGTGTGATATGTATTATGATGGACACAACGTATAATAACGTATGGATACGTTGGACGTCATTATACGTTGTGTCGTATCAAAATCTCAAATCATGACGTACAATCACGTTGTGTCCGCGAAAGTGTTAACCTTATCTCGGCAGATACCAATATGCACTTTTCTGTACAATATTCTCGATTCATCAGGTCTTTGGCATTCTCGAATATCTTGAAGACATCAATCCCACATCTTGTTTACAGACCTCTCAGCCTCGCACTAAGTAGTATAATACATTAAAATACACAAAAAGTTCTAACCCATTCTTTCATTTACATTGCACTTACAGCTAATTTGGGTAAAACGTTCCATCAAATTGCCACCAAATTACATGATTCCAATCAGTTATTATCAAATTTCTATCAGTTCACAAACCATTAACATATATATTCTATAACTATTAGGAAAAATATGTTCTTATAGCAACCTGTCAAACAAACAAACATGACCATTCAATACTCCTGAAACGTGATTTTTTACTGAAAATGCTACGAACAACAACGAGATTTTAAATATTGATAAAGATACATCATTACAACATGCGCGGTCGTGTCGCATTGTAATGGATCCGATGGAATATTCATAAGCCGGCCATTCGCTCTGTAAGATAATAGTCGCTTTTTCAATTAAACAATGGGTATTTTTAAAAGGTATTGGACGGTATACCTCTGGTATGGTCACGTCCTAAGGAAAACACAGGAGTACCTACGTCGGCAATGTGTGTCTGAGCATCAATATTCCCGGACCTCATCCGAGGGGTTTAGCAAAGATGTGCTGGCTAGATGCCGTCAAGGAAGATATGAGCGTCAATAGTGTTACTCTTGAGATGCCGAAGATCAGGCGAAATGGAAGAAAATAAACCGGAAGACGGACTCTGGCACAGGCCGGGAAAACTCCAGATAGAAGAAGACTGGACGGTATACCTCTTCGTGGTTTGAAAGGTATTGTTTTTATTGTTCAAAAAACAAATTCCAAAAGATCCAAAAGACAAATTAACACAATTATAATAAGTAACCATCAATGTATCACAAACTAGGAGAAGTTTTTCTGTACATCTACAATCATCATCCATCATCCGTATGTTTTACATACCTAATGAATTTATTAAAATTACTCAAAAGATTACTTACTGGTGGTAGGCCTCTCATGTGTGAGGGGTCGCCTGGGTAGGTACCACCGCAATGTCTATTTCTCTCGTTAAACAGCACTGTTGTGTTCGGATTTGAAAGCCATTGACATGATGAGACTTAACACCTCATGTCTCAGGATGGCGAACGCAGTGAAATGCCAAGCATTGCTTTGTAATTCATGGTGTTTGGTTTTGCTACAGTCAATGAGCGGTCGTATCGCTTATCATCAGGCGAATGGCATGCTAGTTACGCCACTCAATGCAAAAAAAAAATATTTACAAGCTTTTAAAGATACAGGAAACCTAGTGAAAACCGGCATCTCCCTTGAGATGAAGTGGAATGAATAAAGGCCGCTCGGACAGCCAACGCAGACGTCCGTCTCGGCGGGACGCGGTGCAATTTCACGCTACGAACCGACACTTACGTACGAGTTTTTACCGAGAAATTGTCAAGAATATAAAGAGGGAATGGCCGTCTTGATTTCGTTTTGCTCCGCCACGTGTTATTTCCCCGGTGTGAATGGACGCGAGGCGCCCAAATTTTCTCAATCCTTGGGTTTTTGTTGTTGCATTTTTTATATCTGTAAGAAAACAAGAATATACATATGTTTCAATATAATCCTTGAAGTGTTTCTATTTTTCGAAAGAGGTTTTAAAGGCACCCATTTTCTAATACTCTGATTTGATCTCTGATCGTGTGGGAGCTTCAAAATAAATTCAAATTTATAAACAAACATAACTAACGTAACATACCATTTCATGATCATGGCGTAAATGTATCAGTATTTAATATTATTTATTTTATTTTTTAGAATCTCCAACGAAGATATCACATTATATTTATATTTAAGTACATATGTATCCTTATACGTGCATCTTTAATAACAGGAGAGTACAGCTTGCACGGAGTTTGTTAACAACATCAATATTAGCACAATAAAACAATTATATGTAAGTAAAACTTATAAAATAGCTACTAAGCTTTGTCGACACCACTTATCATTTTGAAATTGTAAATTATTTCTAGTACTTACTCGCATAACAAAAAAGACGAGGTTACTACTCACATTTATCTTTTCTAAACCATTAATGATTCACAATTCTCAATGGAGATCATAGCTCTAAATTAATCTCATGACAGATGGAATCGATTTCTTTCCACGTCACCCGCATCAGGCTATGAATCACAAAAAATAGTGGAATGTGAGGCGAGGAGAGAGAAGTCAAAGGAAACCTTTGTAATTCAAATAAGACATGGCTCAAAGGCAAAGCATCGTTGATGGCGACTGACCTGTATCAAATAACATTCTGAAGGGTTTGTTACTCAATATTATTAGAGGAATATATAAGCAAAGCCACTCCCCGCTGTCTGTTCCTTTGTATGCTTAGATTTTCAAAACCACGCATCGGATTATCATGCAGTTTAATGTTTTTTTAATAGATAGAGTTATTCGAGGGGAAGTTTATATGTATAACTAGCGGTCCTGCCCGGATTTGCCCGATACTTTTGAGTCCAGTACATTTGAGGAACATGAAACTATTTAACATTTAAACTCAACGACACTGCCATACTATAACTTCCCATCCCATTCCTATGAGTTTGAATAAGTATCGAATATATTTCAATTCCTTGCACATCCCACGGGAAATTCTTTCGGGTTAAAAAGTGTACGTGTTAATCCAGGGCGTCATCTACATTCATGCAAAATTTCATCAAAATTGGTCCAGCGGAAAGTGGTAACAAACACACAAACTTTAACATTTATGATATTAGGAAGCGAGATAATTATTACGCTGTTGATATGGACTGGACTAAAAAACTATCTGCACCCAGGCGAATCTGTGCTCGACCGCTAGTGCTGTATACAGGGTATATCCAGATTGCTACCGAAAACGAAGCTGGGTGGTAGTTTTAGTGACTTCAGACACAATGCAACTAAATTTTGTGCAAAAAATGTTGACGATTTTTTTTTGTATAATGGTATAATATAATTAGGGTGGTAAATACATAGATTTTCCTTGAATAATAGTGTACACCCTTTTATTTTTAAAGATACTGAGGTACGTATGGCTTTAAATCATTATTTTAACAAAAACTATGGATTTACCACCTAAACTCGACGATATTTAAAACTATGTCGCGTTTCTTTGCGAAATTTTTAGTTACATTGTGTTTGTATTCACTAAAACTACTAACCGGCTTCGTTTTCGGTTGCAGTCTTGATATACCCGGTATACTAAAGTACTACAGGTTCCAGGTCTATGAAGATTCATAAAGACTCTGTAAAGAAGACTCAAGTTTTTTAATGTTCACGAAGACGCCAACCTCAAAGTGCATGTCCATATTAGTGCACTTGATGTAAGGCTAGTTTTTTTTTAACACCTTCGTACAACACATTTTTTAATTTGGTTAGCAATCTCCCTCAAGAAAAGAAATGCGACACCTATTCTGTCGGTTCACGTCGATCTTCCATGAAAAAGTGATACCGCTCTGAACCTGCCTGCCTATTCTTGCTGAATTATGAAAGACAACAGCGTGCCTCTACCATTTTAAGCACTTTTTGATTTTCACTTACTGATATTACGCGAAAAGAAGTTTAGAATTGTAAATATATAGGTAGGAGAGAAAATATCCAGCATGTTATAAGATGTATAAAGTAATTTTCATAACATAAACATTGAACAATGTTTAACTGCTCAAGTCAATCGCGTGCAGACAGACACAAGATCCTGCCGATGATTGGCCGAAGCAACCTGCCGGTGAATGGGCGAGCGCACAAAAGAAATTATAACGCCCAAGTTAATTTGTAAAGAAACTTTATATTTTATCGTTATACAATCTCGATCGCCATTTCTCTGTTGGCAATTACATTTTATTGATTTTGAATGCTTAGGTTGCCTTAAGAGCTTTTGTTTTGTGTTAATTAAAACTAACTTGAAGGAATTCTGCTATTATTGTTCTCTACAATTTTTTTCAAAGAATAGTTCTATTGACGCGTTTGTAAAACGTATAGCAGTAAAATTATTACGCCGCGCCCGCTAACCACAGCCGAAAAGCTTGTGCTAGATGCAAAGTAAATACCGCATGTACTGCAGCATCTTTTCTCTAAATCATCACGTACACTTGGGCAATAGAGATCATAAGGCGTGCTGATGAAGGCATTTGGAAGAACTATTTGGTATAAAACAAATATGGTGGTTTGACAGTAAGTAAATGTATAACGTCGAAGTATGAATGAAATTATTTTCTATTGAACGAATTAGTGAATGATCTTTATCGTATTACGATTACGCTTAAGATTAAATCTTATGCATGTACAATCTGGATTAAATGGACCAAAATAGTATAATTTTTTTTTTGTTTCAATCAGAAAAAAAATTGCGTGATATTTGCCGAGACCCCCCCTCTCTCCAACGTAAGATTAGATGAGATTTGACTCGACCCCCTCCCCCCCTTAAACACCTCACGTAATTTATGGACGCCCCCTTATCCGTCTATTAAATTTCCATGACTACTCCTAATTAATAATATTGAAATCGATATTCATAAATCTACATTACGTGTTTTGTAGTGGATAAAACAATAATATTTATTAATGAATATACGTGTCTGTATGTGATTTTAAATTATATAATGTGGTGGTGAGTTGTAAAAATTCGTACTAAATGTAACGTTCATCTTAAAAAGAAGTTTATGTTTATAAGAATGCTTATACTTGTTTTTCCAAATTATGGTATTTCTTTGGGCTGGTTTCCCGTCGAAAATACTATAATATAGATCAATTTTCGGAAACTGTGAATAAAAAAAATGTTAGTACCTACTTTAATATTTACCTAACTAGACTAACTTTTTAAACGTTTTCTGGATTAACAGGACCATAAGTTACATTGGTACTAAAAGCAGGTTTTTTCTCAAACTTATTTTAAGTTAAATGAGACTAAATATATGAAATCATGTTCAATTTACATTTTGAAAAATGTATTACAGCTGGCTCTTTTCAAATTAATGTTCTTTTATTCACATCTGATATGTTGTTAATGAAACAAAAATAGCCAAGTTGTTGCGCTTTAAAAAGAAAAGTATTTTTTGTAACTAGACGTATTTTCACAATGTCCTTTAATTAACTACAGTTTAACACTACACTATAATAAAAACAATTTTATTGAAACAAACCTGAAAAAGTATCAACATTTAAATCTATACTTCAATTTACATTTTCCCAAGTAGAATACTGAATACTTCTGATAACCTACCAACGTTTTATGGTTTTATTCCACAAAGCATGTATCACAGATTCTAAAGCAAATTGTGGTCACCACAGATTACATTATACAATCTAAGTAATAAGCTAGCAACAACTAGCAACTTAAATTGAATGTAGGGTTTAAACATTCATTTACACACATATTAATATTGTAAATACATTCCAAACCATTGGTCCAAACATAGTACAACTGAGGTCGGCTATGCAATATCTATAGCCTGCATCACGGGCTCGTGAATGGTCCAAATCACGACGTAAGGCCTGTCAGGCTTGAATTAGGCTGACGGGGTACCACTAGCAACTTAAATTGAATGTAGGGTTTAAACATTCATTTACACACATATTAATATTGTAAATACATTCCAAACCATTGGTCCAAACATAGTACAGCTGAGGTCGGCTACGCAATATCTATAGCCTGCATCACGGGCTCGTGAATGGTCCGAGTCACGACGTCTGGTAAGGCCTGTCAGGCTTGAATTAGGCTGACAGGGTACAGCCGAGACTGTTGACTTGTATGGAGACGAGTATGAACAGAAATGCTCTGGAGTGGAAATTACATGGACAGTCTCAGTTTATCGTTTCATGATATCGCTATATGGAACAATCGGTGTATGTGTCACCGTAACATTGTATTTCATTATATTATAATCTATCTCGCAAGGTGAATTGTCGAAAGATTGTGAACCGTAACATACTGCTTACAATTTAACTATTTTCTGTAGTAATTTTACGATGGTATAAATGCATATTTCGAATATCGAAAATGGAGTTTTTAAATATGGCAAAGAAATTTGACGTAAGATTATAAATGTTGGAGAAAAATTTTAAAGATTCGTTTATCATTTTATTATAATTTACTACTAATACTAAATATAAAATTATGTTTATTTATAATTTGTGTGTGATTCGCTAAAACCTATTTTTCATCATACATAAAGTCATGTTCGTATTATGCATGGTAAATAATTAATCAAAATCTCGCATACCTAAACATTTAAAAATTACATCAGATAAAATAATAGCTTAATCCCAGCTATAAATTTTAATTATTTTTCATAAAACCCATCTATTCTAATAAAACAGTTCATTATACCTAAATAATGTTATAATACATAATTAATTGAGCGGTCCCAAAAGATCTTGTAATAAAATACTGAGATCATTAAGTTTATTTACACTGAAACAGGAGTTAATACAAAATAATTTAGTATCGCTCATGTTACTAATTTGATGCACTTCATAATAAAACTGCATATACATATATATCTACATTATTTCTACAAGAATTAGAAGTCGAAGGCAAGTGAAGCCAACCAACAAGGATTAGATATTGCGAAATTGTCTAGATATCTGTCTGTCATAAGAGAAACTCTTGCCCAACAGTGGGACATATTTGGGCGAATTCAAATAGTATATAGAATTACATTCTCTTTCTCTCTTTTTTCAGCCACAGGAAGTCCACTGCTGAACTTAGGCCTCCCCCAAGGATCTTTATATTGACATGTCGGAAGTGCCCTTCATCCAACATTAAATTACATTACATTACACCTGCATTAGGTCAGAGTGGTCGACTATATGGCCTAAACACACTCAATAGTACTCTCGATTGTAGAGGTGGCCTGTGCCCTGCAGTGGGACGTATATGGGCTGATACAGTATAATAAAGTACAGGCTGTCATAAACTCACGCCTTTTTCCACAAGGTGAAGGCAGAGGTGCTATCAGTACACCCACGTTTCGCCTTATGTGTTCCGTCCCACGATGTGATAAAGTGATAATGAATATAAAAATCCAATATCGCTTCGCCCGACCCGGAATTCGTACCCGTACGTATGTGAGGTGATACAGATAAACTTTTGAAAATAAGTACATTGAAATATGCGCATAATACTAGAGCCTGAAATTAAATACAATGTATAAATGTTTAGAACATACCGGGAATTTAGTGTTGAATATAAAATATTGTCTGTATCCAAAGATCTATTTCCCAAGGTCTTCAATTCCGGAAAAAATGAGGTACAATAGAGACCCAACATAAACCATATTCTAGTCGGAAAAGATCAATACCATATCATATTAAAGGCGACTTTTAAAGAGAAGTAAAAACAAATCGCTTGGTTGTGTTAAAAATGTTTAATATGTAGTCGTATTTTTTCCATTTATCTCATTTAGGATCAATTTTATACAGTTGGTCTTATAACCTGCAAACTGAGTCTATTTTGAAACAAGTGCAAAGTACCGATTTCCGATTCGTAAACTCCCTAGATATCTCAATTATGAAGTACCCGTACACTTCAATTCCTTCACAATAAGATGGACCTGATGATTTAAGTCTTACAACAAAGGCAACGTCAAAGCCTCATTTCTAAGAACGCTTCAGTTTTGATAACCAACACAAGATATCAACACATTCAAGTAACTAACAATACGAACCGTTGACTCGAAAGCAATTCAATTATAGCATTGCCAAATTACGTAGGACCCCTAGTTGGTAGCGAGAGGGTGGAATTCAGGTGTCTTTGCAAATTAGCCGCGAATAGAGGCAGTGGGTGACCTGAAACGACCTTCGAGCATCCTTAAGCTTGTTGAGCTGACAAAACAGTGGAACGAAGACAGATTACGAGAGCGCAAAAACAAACAGACGAAAGGAAATGTCGGGAATAAGCACGCAATGGTAACGGTCCGAAAAAATACGAACAAATGGAAGCTTGAACGTCGAGGATCGCTGTTATTAAGGGTGCCGACTGTTATGTACTCGCGTGGATTCATTTGAGAGATTGTAATGGCTTCGTTTGTTGTATAATTCCGTAGTCGGGAACGTTGGAGTTTAGATATTTTAATGATGCTACGCCAGACTGACTTTTAATACTCGACTGTACATTAAAACTCAATTATTTTTTTCTAAATTTTATTTTCTTACCCACTTCCTCTTATATTGCTTCCTCGATCGATTATAGTAATGATTTTCACTCGGAAAGCAAGATAAGTTACGCATTACCAAGAGCTAACTCAGTAACAGCAATAGATGTCCATTTGCTAGTAGTAATATTCGTGCATATACAATTAAATAACATGCAGAACTAGGTGAGCTAACAGACAACACGGTCGCATTTCAATCGACATAGACAAAGTCTGTTAAGCCAATTACACCAGCTCGGCACACTAACGAAGTATATGTGGCCGGCCCTCGATTTGTAGGCACGTCTCCCTTCGGAATGCAGCACACATGACAGCTCTGTTCACGTCATTCTATAAGCAATGGATTCAGGTTGAAGGACATTGTAGCCCTTAAGGCATTAGGCTTAACACCTGATGTCTTGACGGGCAAAGCCGTGCAGTGCTTAAATTATGAGAAGTGTGAAATTTTCAATTGATTGAATGTTGAATAGAAATATATATTATTGGGTGAACACTTCCGAAAACTTCGAGTTAACAAATACTAATTTTATAAACGTACAATATTATTACGTTTAAAACTTGCGAGTATCACCTGACTCATTGATACTATAGCTTTCACAAGGTTGGTTTTTTTTTTCGATAAAAATAAAAACACAGTCAGTGATACGTAAGTTGCTTGTACCACGTTTTTGTTCTAGAAGGAAGAAGAAATACATACATACATACATAAACTCACGCCTATATCCCAAGAAGGGGTAGGCAGAGGTGCCAGGACACCCACATTTCGCCTTGTATGTTCCGTCCCACAATGTGATAGGTGGCGAGCCTATCGCCATATCGGGCACAAATTCCTGACTCTGGACTGATATAATGGATAGAAAAATCCAATATCACTTTGCCCAGCCCGGGATTCGAACACGAGACCTCAGCTTTGTAACCGTACCTTAGTACAACTACGCCACCGAGGCAGTCAGGCAGAAGAAGAAATATTGAACAAATAATACAATAAAACAAATTATAAATAAGACTTATTAAATAAGACATAAAAGATTAGTAATAAGAATAATATCTTGTTGTTTCGCTTTCAGTACGT
Source organism: Hyles euphorbiae (assembly GCA_023078785.2). Lineage (NCBI taxonomy): Eukaryota > Metazoa > Arthropoda > Insecta > Lepidoptera > Sphingidae > Hyles > Hyles euphorbiae. Next base: position 3,405,915 of record CM041037.1, on the reverse strand, counting down.
GAAATTTGTGGTGAAATGTATTTCGCTAACTTCATTCGCATTGAAAGACGAAACTGGCGCAGCATTGTGCTCCGATATTTTGAGATGAAATTATCTTATATTCTGACAATGGTTCACTGGCAACTGTATTAAATAATTGGTTATAATAATATACGAATACTATTAAACGTGTGTAAGTGCGTGGTGGCCTGTTGGTAAACGGACTAGACGCGACTGCCAACATGTTCACGGTGGTCGCGGGTTCGAATCCCAGGGCACACCTCTGACTTTTCGGAGTCATGTGTGTATTGATAGTCAATCACCACGCACTAAAAACGGTGAAGGAAAACATCGTGAGGAAACCTGCATACCATAGCGATTTATAAAAATTTCTATGGTATGTAAGTCCGCCAACCCGCACTAGGCCAGCGTGGTGGACTATATGGCCTAACCACTCTCAATCGTACTGTCGATTGTAGAGGAGGCCCGCGCCCTGCAGTGGGACGTATATGGGCTGATACAGATTAAACGTGTTGTTCAAAAACCAAAACTCAAAAGGTTTAGTAAAGTTTCAATTATGTCAGCGGTAATTCAATAGAAAGAGTAACAACTTACCGATACAGGACGCTGATTCAAACTTAGACTTTATAGTTGTTACCTCTTACAGAAGTTATGCTTGTATTCATAATTCATACTTCTTGACGGTGACGGGAAACTTGGTAAAATATGAGTGAACATTTTTTGCTCCATTATAGTTTCGACCTGTTATTTATTTTTCTATCGCAATGAATGGCGAGACGAATATGCCGTTCAGCTGATGGTAAGCGATTCGACCGCTCAAGAACAGTGCCACAACCAATCACCTTGTTGTTGTTTGGCGTTCCACTGCGTTCGCCATCCTAAGACATAAGATTTGGTCTCAATATATCCAGTAGGTTTTTTTTTGTTCGAAAGTAATACTTTTTGTCTTATTTGCCCAATTTGTACGAAAGTGGTCAAATAAAATCTATCTTCTGTCATTGTCCGTCAGTTAGTCTGTAAAATCCCCCATGTAATGTTTTAGTAAGGCTAATGCAACCTTACCAAAACCTCAATAGAGCCTTGATTTAAATAAATCACACAAAACACTCTTGCTTAACCTCCACTACACTGCACTTCAATTTGCATATTTACATAACTATATTAAATATATAAGCCTTCTATTTTATGCAATTAAACTCTAAAATTCAGCAAATTAATGGAAATAAAAAGAGAGCTATATTTAATTCCTACGATTTCCCCGCCAAAATCCCATGCGCACTTGAGAATCTTCTACATTTGAATATTGTACTCGTATAGTGTACCAACCAGCACTAAACACTAACCCTCGTTATTGGAAGGGCATTACATAAATAATTAGAGATTATTTTTCTAAGAGAAGCTAAAAACAAACCCAGTTTTATTGAAAAACAAAGGAATAAATAATAAACTCGAATAAAAGTAATCCTTTGGAAAATAATCCTAAGCAGAGCCTAAAAATTATATTCGAAATTCAAATATTAACATAAAATAAGGATTACTAGCTAAGCAACAGAAAAATATAATGTATTCCATTTTCAAAAGTCTCAAAGGACACGTGAAAGTACTGCAAAATGTTTTTATATGTGTTCTATATTTAAAATATTTTAAGATATTTTATTCTTTTGTTAATAAAATGCTCCAATATTAGACTCGAAATAAATATTAGTGTACAAATAGATATACGCCCCTTGTATCGTTAAAGCTTGCCATATGTAATGATGTTTTAAGGAATCAAACGCTTTACTGTAGTCCACAAAGGCCAGGTAATATGTTTTATTATATTCATTGTACTTCTCGAGAACTTGTCGTAGAACATGGATATGGTCTATTGTCGAGAAACTACTGCGAAATCCAGCTTGCTCTCTGGGTTGGTTCTCGTCGAGAGTTTTGCTTATTCGAAATAGAATTATTTTCGAAAAAACTTTGTATACATTGGACATTAAACTAATCGGCCTGTAGTTTCCTATTTCTCCTTTGTCACCCTTTTTGTGTAATAATATAATGGTTGATCGAGACCAGTCTCTCGGAATTATTTCGGTGGCAAGAATTTCGTTGAATAATTCAGTCAATATAGGCGCTATTACTGGTAAAGTTGTTTTGAGTATTTCGTTCGTGATTTGGTCAGGGCCTGGCGCTTTGTCAGATTTTTGCGTTGTTATGGCTCTTATAGTTTCTTCTATTAGGATTGTCGGCACAGGTTCTAGATCTGGATATGATAGTTCGTACTCATTTGGTGTTTCATTTTCTTTTTGTCCATGATACAGGTTTTTGTAATATTCTGTGGCAATATTCATTATTTCGGGTCTTTTAGTCGTTCGTTCTCCACCTTTGTTTTTCATATTCGGCATCCACGATTTCATTTCACATAATTCTTTTATTGCCTTCTTTATTCCACCAGTATTTTTAATATATTTTTCAAGTGTATGATGTCTCTTGCTTCTTCTATCTTTCCTGATTTGTTCATTTATCTTTTTACTTAATTCAGAAATTTTTCTTCTTGTAATTATATTTTTGCTTAGCTTTAATAATGCCTTTCTTTGTTGTAATAACTGTTTTGTTTCATTAGAAGTTTCTTGTTTTTCGATCTTGTTTATAAGACTCGTTTCTTTTTTAAGTATGTCGATGACATTGTTGTATTTTTCTTCTATCGATATATTATATTCAGTCCCTTCTTTCAATTTAAATGCTTCCGATAGATTACTTAAAAGTGTTGCGTTATTGCCTACACACGTAACAGGAGTATATTTGTTTTGAAATTTCCTAGTTTTCTTTATATGCTTCCCCGTTAATGTCGCTCTAACCATTCTATGATCTGAATTGAAGTTTAAGTTACATAAAACAGAGACACTTTTGAAAAGCCTGATGTTATTGGTCATAATAAAGTCAATTTCGTTTTTAAACATTCCGTTTGGTGAAATCCATGTCCACTTTTTACTTTGTTTTCTATTAAAGAAACTATTAAGTATGCTTAATTTGTTTTGCATTGCAAAGTTTACAATCCTTGAACCATTTTTACTTCGTCCTCCAATTCCATATTTCCCTATTGTGAATTCCTCGCCTGTCTTTCTTCCTCCTATTTTTCCGTTAAAATCGCCCATGACAATAATATTTCTATTAGCGCTTTCAATAGTGGTTTGTAGTAATGTATAAAAATTTTCGATTTTAATTATATCCTCTTTATTATCTGTTTCTGTGGGAGAATATGCTTGGATAATAGACCACATTTCATCTCTATGTCTATGTAGGGGTAATTTTATATTTAAAATAGCTATTCTTTCTGAAATTCCTTTAATTTCGTGTATTTTGTCAATAAGGTTTCTTTTGATCAGAAATCCGACTCCATATAACCCTGGAGTTTCGCCTTTGTAGTGGAGCACGTACTTTCCATAGTCTTCAATTTCTTCTCCTAATCTTCTCATCTCGCATATTCCAATGATATCCCATTTAACTTCTTCAATTGCTAATTCTAGTTCTCGTATCTTTTCGGGTGTTCTGAGTGATCTTGCATTGAAGGTAGCTACGTAGATATCTGTTGCATTTTTGGACGTTTTATTCGCTTTTATCTCTAGAGGGTCGTGGTCTTGTTCCCCCACGATGACCAGTCGGCTTGGGGGAGGGTATTCTGTTTTATTTTGTTCTATTCTTGCGCATTTTGTTTGAGTTTTCCGCTTGCCGATTCCTAATTGCTACTTCGTCGAGTTGATGCTTGATAAAGAGTTCGATCTGTTTCGCATAATATCAAATGCGTTAGCTCTATTAGAATTGGATATTTTTGACTGATATTTTTTTGTTTGAACGTTCATTTGCGGGGATGTGGATTCGGGCCTTTTTCTTTTTTCCGAACTTCCTGCATTTTCTTTCACGATAAGTTTGTCGTATTTCAAGTATGCGATTTTTCCTTTACTTCTTTCTTCCATTAACTTCTCTTTTAAAGCCTTTCTTTTCTCCAATACTTCCTTAGTATAATCTTCGGTAACAAAAATAGTTTTAAACTGTTTCTTATTTTTTAAGATTTCGTGTTTCATCCAATTGTTAACAAAAGAGATTAGTACGGGTCTAGGTTTTTCTCCATTGGAATGTCCAATGCGGAAGATACAAGGAGTCCAGGAAAAATACATAAGAATAATTAAAAATATCTACTGCAAAAGTACGGCACAAGTAAAAATGGAAACGACTGGAGAAGAATTTCCGATACAAAGAGGAGTGCGCCAAGGCGATCCTATATCCCCCAAAATATTTTCAGCCGTATTAGAGATAATATTTCGGAACATGGACTGGACTCAATATGGCATAAACATAAATGGAGATAATTTAACCCATCTACGCTTCGCTGACGACTTGGTACTATTTTCGGAATGTCCAATAATACTAAAGAAAATGTTACAACAATTAGCAGAAGAAAGCGCTAAAGCAGGATTATTAATGAACACGTCCAAAACGAAAATATTCACAAATTCCTTTAAAAAGGATGAAATAAAAATTTACAACGACGTGGTAGAATATGTAGATGATTATATATATTTGGGTCAAATAATGTCTACCAAACATTTAATGCAGAAAGAAATTGACAGAAGAATTTCAAATACCTGGAAAAGATTCTGGTCCCTTAGTGAGATCATGAAAAACAAACAAATGCCGATGACAATAAAAAGGAAAGTTTACAATACATGCATTTTACCATGTCTAACTTATGGATGTCAGACGTGGGCTCTCACAGAACAATTGATTAACAAGGTAAAAATATGTCAAAATAATATAGAAAGAAGTGTAATTGGGATTAAAAGGAAAGATAAAATACGATTACAGAACATAAAAATAAAGACACAATTTAAAAATGTTACTACAGTGTGGAAATCATTGAAATGGAAGTGGACGGGACATATGATAAGAGAGGAAAAAGAAAAATGGACAAAAGTTATTACACAATGGTATCCTAGGAATGGGAAACGAAACAGAGGAAGGCAGTGTAAACGATGGGAAGATGATCTTAAGCAGATCGCTGGTCCATTTTGGACTCGTGTAGCGAGAGATAGGGGGAAATGGAAGTCTCTAGAGGAGGCCTTTGTCGAAAGACAAGCTGAGGAAGAAAAACCGATTGCCGATGTATAATTTACATTGCTGCTTCATGTTTAAATATTACTCTACTTTGTTTTATACCAGCAATAAAGGCTTATTTTATTTTTATTTTTTTTTAGATATACGCCCAACAGTCACATACACAGCCATGACCCCACATTAAGATCGAGTCTTATTTATTTATTTATACACTTTATAGCACACAAAAAAATACAAATAGAACATAAATCACAAACATAAAAGTATTGTGATTGGCGGTCTTATCGCTCAAAAGCAATATCTTACGGACAAACATGAGATAGATTTTATAAAATTATAATTAAAGTCTTGGGCCCTACTATATTCATCCGAAACGAAGTTCGAAACTTCGGTCAATCGAAGTTTTTTATACGATACGAATGTATCTACTCTGTAAAATTTCGAATTTGTATAACGTACATCGTAACCATAAGTCTATGGTTACGACCATAAGTCAATAACGACCATAAGTATATGTAGGTGCATTCATATCGTATATAAACTTCGATCATCCGAAGTTTCGAACTTCGTTTCGGATGAATATAGTAGGGCCCCTTGTGTGGTGAGTATCTGAAACTACGAGATACCTTTTGGTCTCATGTCTGTAGATCACACAAATATTTATCTCGGTGCGGGGATCGAACCTGCAGCTTCTCGTTTCACAGCCGTCGTTTAACCATCTGCTCCTGGAGAAACATTTATATTCCTCAAATTACACGCGTGTATTTTAATGCAAATAGTGTAATATTTAACCGTGGGTTTTCCAAATCATTATGCTGCATTCAACACTCATAATTTAATCAGACGACACTCCACGAGATATCTTTATATAGCTTGCCAAATGCAACGGCAGCAATGCAAAATACGTGATTATTATAAATCCACAGGACAAGAGTACTCGGCGTTCACAATAACATACGAATAATTAAAACGAATTAACGAATACCTACTTTATTACGTGTGAATAAGGATGATATTTTGTTAATGAAATATCACGATTTGTGATGAGCACGGGTGTCCTGAATAAATTTGCAAGTGGTTTACGCGATGTGCAAAGGCATGCTTTTAATATACCGACTGTATTTTAAATTAGTGCCATCATAAGCAATGGGTAATGGAGACCGTGTGCTAATGCACAATTTCGAGAAGTTGCCATTAACAACGCAAAATTTACTTTATTCCATTTCTGTATGTTAATTCAAGGCATGACTCACGCGAAAGACACTTTGATCAAATGCTCATACATTTGGCACAAGTCGTCTATTGAAATTATAAAGAGCCAAGTAAAATAATTGATAATAAATTATTATAAATCATGCATCGTTTATTCGGCCTCAGCTTAATGCCTTGATTATGAATTCAATACGTTATAATCGAAATAATGTAATAGTATGGGGAGAGTAATAGGATAATTAAAACATAACTTTGCTTTTTTATTTTTTCATTCCACTGCGCTCGCCGCCCTGAGGTACCTAAACGATGTTAATAAGGTCCAGTAGTTACTCTGGATACAATATCCTTCAAACCGAAACACGACAGAGCGTTTACACTGCTGTTTGGCGGGTGAAATAGACATTGCAGTAGATCTAACCGGGCGGCCTCTCACAACGTTATATTTAATTTATCCTTACTTTTGTTAACATTTTGTTTAATTAAAAAGTAGAAACCTGCTTTTAGAACATACGCAATTTGTTTCGACAAGACCTGCAGTGCAGTGTAATTATGCAGATGCACAAATTATTTATTCAAATTATAATAACTTGGTACTCAAGTCTAGTGCATCTAAAATTCGTAGGAAAATAACTTCACATTCAAATGTTTGTATGATCGCTTATAATCGAAATTGTACGGTACTCTTATTATAGTTATGTGAAGTGAGACATCATATAATTATGTTCAAATTCAAAGGCTTATTTTAATTGCTGAATATATATTAGATTCATAATATTGTTAAATATATTTTAGTAAAACTAAATGTTTCCATATTCAAACGATATTGAGCTTACAAAACTGGCTAGAGATGCCCAATTTAGTACAACTTAAGAGCGTTTATACCCTGCACGCGCTTTTTGACTTAAAAACAGGACTTTTCAAATGAGTTAATAGCCACCAATAAACAATATAAAGGAAAAATAATTATTACTAATTTTAGAGAAGGTTGTCATCTAGGGATTTTGGTGGAAAACATTATAGATTGATGGATAATTTGTGAGTACTATACGGATTACTGAACACAAGTTTCGTTATTTAGGCTTTAAATGGCAATTTAGAAGCTTAAGATATCCTTAACCACTAAATATAAGATAAAAGTAAAAATATTATCAGACTAATAAGACCCTTATGGAGGGATTTTGCTGAGAAAAATAATCGTTTTGTGTTTAGTTCCTGAAAAATAAAAATTTAAACAATGCGAAATTATTCAGAAACTCTCGTCAGGAACATATTTTTTTATTCACCAACTTATCGTACATAATTTTTTATAACAATTGTATATTATAATAGAAGAACATCTTATCAATAAATTACCATTTTTATATTTCAACAAAATTAGTTTTCATGTTTTCTACAAATATTTTAAAAACCACTATAAAACACGCTGTCCGACGTGAATCAAATCAGACCGCCGCAAGGCCTTCTAGAGGGAGGACGCATCGCTCGTCGCTCCGGCCTGGCTGCAGTCGATTATGCCGCGCGTAGTAAAAATAGCCACGCGCGGAATGCGATTACCACATCTTAGTACTTTGGTAGTAAAATATTTAATTATTTTTATTACCTACAATGATTTTGTAGTGAGTATAAATTATGTTTCAGGTAATATAATGGGACGTTTCCGAGGCTAAATTATGTTATGTATTGTAATATAAAATTAAATATATTTCGTAATTGTAAGGAGTTGTAAGGCCCCTAACACTATTTATGTGTTCGAACACGAAATGATTAATAAAACGTCCGTAGTGTCTACTGATTGAACACTGATTTGAATGCAACTTAACAATGTAATAATAACGAAAATATGATTAGTATCCAAAATTTTTATTATTCTTTGCTTGCACAGTAATATTTGTCTACTTACAATGCAAATAAAATATTTTTATGATATTATATTACAGTTACATTTCAATTGAATATTTGAAGCGCACGGATCAAAGTTGTTTGAGCCGATTGTATAGCGACCGACGCGGCAGCTCTACGCACACAGCTTTGGTCGCTTATGTGTGCGTGAAATTAACGAAGAAATACCTATAGTTGACTTTGCGCGCAAGGTGTATACGCTCTTAACGGCTTTTTTAAAGTGCGTGGTGGCCTGTAAGTGCGTGGTGGCCTGTAAGTACGTAGTGGCCTGTAAGTGCGTTTTGGCCTGTTGGTAATCGGACCAGACGCGGCTGCCAACATGTTCACGGTGGTCGCGGGTTCGAATCCCAGGGCACACCTCTGACTTTTCGGAGTCATGTGTGTATTGATAGTCAATCACCACGCACTAAAACGGTGAAGGAAAACATCGTGAGGAAACCTGCATACCATAGCAATTTATAAAAAATTCTATGGTATGTAAGTCCGCCAACCCGCACTAGGCCAGCGTGGTGGACTATATGGCCTAACCACTCTCAATCGTTTTCTCGATTGTAGAGGAGGCCCGTACCCTTCAGCGGGACGTATATGGGCTGATACAGATTGATTGGAAAACTGCTTGTAACAGACCAAAGTGGTAAAATTAAAAAGATAATTTCTAATCCTAATAGGTAAGATTGTAACATCCACTGGCTTCACGTTATGATTAATCAAAACTAAATGCTATGTGAACAGAACAATGGAGAGAATATAAAAAATAAATGGATGCAATTTCGTTTTTATAACAACCATTACATAGGTGCAATGCTTGTTGCGAACTCACGGATAAAGCGAGCGGGGCGCGTAATTAGATTCGTTGCTGTGGGGGGCACGGAAACGGGGGACAAGTGGGGACATTACACAACTTACGTATATTTATTGTAAGGTTGTTTCAGCTGAATGCATTTGGTGGTAGCTTGAAGTAATGTAATGTTAGAACTACACAATGTTAGATATATTTTATCCGTGTTTATTATCGATGTTAATCTTATTATTATCACGAAAGTTTGCTTAGTTCAATAGATATTAAAAGTATCTAATTAAGTGTAAAATTTAAAAATATAAACTCATTTGCAAAAAAAACGGGCACCTAAGCAATGAACCATTTCAAATGTTACTATTGGTTTGTTTGATAATTATAGGTAGTTTTACTTTCACAATTTTGTAAATTAATAAGCAAATAATCGTTTTCGTCAGTATTATCATAAAATTTTGATAAAATTTATGGGTTTTAATGGTGAAGTTCACTAGTAGTGTATGCTCGCTAGTAGTGCATATGCTCGTGAAGTAAAAGTTAACAAAGATTTTTGTTTCTTTTTTTCTTTAATAAAGTAAAAGCAGATAAATGTTTAGTATCGAGTGTGACCCCCTCTAGCTGAAATCACAGCTTGAATTCGTCTGGGTATGCTAGCGAGGATATCCCGGATACTTGCTTGCGGAATACGTTCCCACTCCGCGGTAATCACATTCTTCAGCTCTTTGATGGTCTGCGGAGCCGGTTGTACTGATCTCACGCGTCGTTTCAGAACGTCCCAGACATGCTCTATAGGATTGAGTCTGGTTCTGGAAGAAAACCATGTACCCAACCACGGGATGATCGTTTTCTTGTGAGTCGCGCATTGAGAAATCGCAAGTCTTCGTATGTGGACCTTAAGAACAACCTCGAAGAAGTAAGAAATGTGCATATTAGTCTATGGACGGTCAGGAGGAGGCTTCTCGCGGCCAATATACGCAGTCATCGCCCGGCCCGCGGCCCTAAGTTACTCCGTGAGCACAGAGTTGCCAGGCTTAGGTTTGCTCGAAATTGTGAGTCATGGACTCAAGAAGACTGGAATAGGGTATTGTTCTCCGATAAAGCCAGGATATCTCTGTTCGGTGAAGATCGACGTCGGCGAGTGCTACGAAGACGAGGAGAACGCTTTGCAGAGGCTTGTTTTGAAGAAATCACACCTTATGGTGGGGGCTCTGGTATGTTTTGGGCAGGAATAAATTCAATGGATCGTACAGAGTTAGTCTTTATTGAAAACGACTCACTGACTGGACATCGATACATAACGGAAGTTCTAATTCCTCATGCACAACCCGCATTGGCTGCTTTAGGCGAAGACTCAATTTTTATGGACGACAACGCTCGCGCCCACCGGTCTGGCGATGTGGAAGCGTATGTGCAAGAGGTCGGCATTCGTAGTTTGGATTGGTCAGCTCGAAATCCCGACCTCAATCCTATAGAGCATGTCTGGGACGTTCTAAAACGATGCGTGAGATCAGTACAACCGGCTCCGCAGACCATCAGAGAGCTGAAGAATGTGATTACCGCGGAGTGGGAACGTATTCCGCAAGCAAGTATCCGGGATATCCTCGCTAGCATACCCAGACGAATTGAAGCTGTAATTTCAGCTAGAGGGAGTCACACTCGATACTAAACATTTATCTGCTTTTACTTTATTAAAGAAAAAACAAACAAAAATCTTTGTTAACTTTTACTTCATGAGCATATGCACTACTAGCGAGCATACACTACTAGTGAACTTTAGCATTAAAACCCATAAATTTTATCAAAATTTTATGATAATACTGACGAAAATGATTATTTGCTTATTAATTTACCAAATTGTGAAAGTAAAACTACCTATAATTATCAAACAAACCAATAGTAATATTTGAAATGGTTCATTGCTTAGGTGCCCGTTTTTTTTTGCAAATGAGTTTATTTCATTTTGGCTTATCGCACATCATTTCATTGTTACAAAGGCAATGTGTTGTATTACTCAACAGAAAATAGCTTAGACATGATTATGTCATAATATTATAATATATAATTATATAAATGATTACAACCCAGGCTACCAGAATGCCGTCTTTCTTTATGAGCAACATAAGTGAAAGATATATTAATTCAAAAATGGAAAGCGAAAATAACAGCGGTAGAGCTACGCTGTTGTCAATTATGGCTCAGTATGAATGGGCAGACTCTTCCGGTGTGGTTCCACTGTCTCACAGCTCACAGGATATTTACATGAAGCGACAGCTTTGTTTCGTTCGATGATTGAGATTACCGGATGCCCAAAACCCCTTCCCTGTTCCCATCCTTTTTCCTTCCCGCTCCCCTCCCGATATAACAGGCCGGCAACAGATCCATAATCTAAGCTTTATGGATTTTCATGGTCGGCAGTGATTACTTTCCATCAGGTGACCTGATTGCTCGTTTGCCGGACCTGTGAAATAAGAATTAAGCACTATGACCACATTGAAATAAAACTTTTATTTACGGATTTTACTTTGATTAAACCTAATCCGCGATAAAATCCGTAAATAATAGTTTTATTTAAATGTGTAACATTCGCGTAAATCTAAGAAACCATTAGAATATGACCACGTTTGCAGCTCGATTCCACAACAACCAGTCCATTACTCATTTGATTAGAACATATTATTAAATTAATACTACGCAGAAGCTTTAAATAGGTGTACGCATAGCAATAAAAAGTAATAAATTATATAATTCACAAATGTAAATATATCGTGAGGCAACAGCCCCCATGGGAGCGACCAAAGCCGCGTGCGTCGACACCGTCTACCAACCGCAGTTTCGTGCCATTGCGCTTTTAACGCGATACGTTATCAGGAATCTCCGCGGTGCCCTGTTGCAGCAAAAATAATGTTTATGCGCCACTAACAGACTCAAACAGACGAATATGAGCCAAATGAGTAGTGGTGCTACGGTTACTACGTTCATTTTCCTTATAAAGGAGAATATCATTTTTACTGTGAAACTTGGTATCGCTGCGAAGATTTTTTGTCTCTCGGTGAAAACTACTTTTTTGTGTAGGGAAACATATATATTTTCAACAAATATAAACATAATTGCAACTCAGGCCCGGAGTTATTGGAGAAATTAATTTGAAGTCCACTAAAAACTATATTTTGTCTTCGGCTCTGAAAACAAACTGAAAATTATCATCAGATAATTACTTTAATTTATAAAAAATTGTCATCGAGGATAAAACAGGAACTCTTTGAACGTGATAAAAATGCTATTATGAATTTTAAGCAGTATCAGTATCGGTACCAACGATATTTTATATCGATACTATCACAGATACTATCACAGATACTATGAATGAGCATTCTTCTTTAAGATGGGAATAACAGATATAGACAGTGTCCACAATGCCCTTAGAGTATTTATATAGAGGGAGCGCTGTCATACATTTGCGACTTCAAAAACGTAGATATTTTCTTGTTCGTAATGTTGGTAGCACTGCTATATTAATGTTACCAATAAATGACTTTTCCACGAAAAATATATAAATAAATAAATAAACGGAAATTAATATATTCACATTACATTGTTTTTAGCTATCATAATACAAAATATTAATAATAAATGAAAAATAAAACTCACCCTTGGCTTATTATAATTTATTTCGCTCCAAATTTAAATATTTTATATTTTCTACCTAAAAATTATTCCGGAACTTTTTCGGAATTGAATAAAAAGGCGTTCGAAAATTCGTGAAAGTGAAATTCTTCATAAAGTCCACATATTTTATATTGAATCTCAACTCCCTATACTGTATTCATCATCATCATCATCATCATATCAGCCACAGGAAGTCCACTGCTGAACATAGGCCTCCCCCAATGATCTCCACAATGACATGTATTCACATGTAATAAATGTTTTAATACATATTGCCTTTTTTATTAATGGCTAGTTGGCAATCCGCGAAGTAATAACAGTAACCGAATGCATGCATATTCGATGATGGCACGCGCTGCGACCGTCATTGTGAAATCATAACAGAGGAACCTATACTGGGGTGGACCTAGGATGCACAGCTGGGGGCTAAATCCCTAATTGTACGTTTTTTATCCTGGCCCGATAGAGACTGTAACACGCCTGATGGTAAATTCAAACCCGTAAAACATATGAGAGATAAGCGACCAGATTGATGGCATAGGATATCGCCAATCGATTCAATTATCAGGCCGTAGTCCCTACCTTAAGTTAAAAAAGATTAAGTTTCCTGCTATTTACAAATCAATAAGAAATTTACTCACTACTACGTATATTGTGGTCCATCGTTAAGTGTTTGCATGGTCAAGAAGGCTGGAAAAACTGATACGATCCACCATTTCAATTGTGGTTTTTTTATGGCAAACAATGCTTGGTATTTCACTACGCTCGCCATCCTGAGACATAATATGTCAAGTCTCGACTGTCCAGTACTTACACTGGCTATAATGTCCTTCAATCCGAAACACAACAGTGCATTTATGTTGGCGGAAAAATATAAATTTGTTCCAGTAATCTCACGCCTTATAAAATATAGCAACAATACCCTTTATATAATTTTAAATACCCCCAAAAACCCTGGCTACACTCCACCGACGTTTTGATAACAAAACGATCACAAATATTAACATGGGCTCCGTCATTGTAAATGATTGAAACTGTTTAATGTGGCCCGCAGTGCAACTACTTTGAATGACACGGCTGCAACTTTAATGATGGTGTTAAATACACGTGTTTGGTTTGTGGATTTGTTACTCTGTTTATTCTGATTTAAAGGACTATTGATAATATAGTTTTGTTGTTATTAAAACTTAATTGTGAATATAATTTTAATGGTTTTACGAAATGGACCAATTTCGGTTTCTGTATAACTATAATCTTTCCGAAAATGGACTAATTTCAAATCAAATTCTTTAGAATTTAATGGTTTCTTAGATTCACGCGAATGTTACCAATTGAAATAAAACTGTTATTCATGTATTTTATCGCAGATTTGGTTAAATTTTTCTTTAGAATTTAAAAAGGAATGTGAAATAGATATCACAACTTGTTAGTCGAGTGATAGATTTGAAAGTTATAATGCCTTCACTATCCATTAAGTGCCAATATTAATTAAAAGTAAATATTTCAAATACCATAACATTTTCCTTTTACAAATGTTTTCGCTGTAGTTTCAGCAATAATACTAAAGAGACTAAATCGATTAAGATACGCGAATAGATAACAGGTATTAAAAATTGAATACAAGGTTGCCTAGTCAAAACAACTAACAAGTCTCACACGTACACAAACTATCAATTTAACTGTACTCTCTAGGCTAATACAAAAAGACGGCCATACAATTAAAGCTGACGTTAAAGGCTCGGGCAAATCGCCGGCCCAATTAGATGCAATCTGCATCCGTCTATAATGTAAGTGAAGCATAAACAAGCTCATCAGAGTTCGTATTAGCCGGCAAGACAGCTGCCACCGCGCCGTCGTGTCGGAGCCGTGTCGGCGCCGTCGCGTGCTTTGTTGATCGCTCCGGGTTCAACGCTTCCGACACGCGACCGACTGATGCCTTGAGGGTTGCCAGCGTCGAGGATTCACGCGGGAAATTTTGAATTAAGAATGTTATTTTTTTCTTAAAGCTGTTCGCAGAACTGCCTGTGTTTTTAAGAATGAATTTGTTTAGAAAATTGACGGCGGGAAATTTTAAGATTTTTCTGCATACATAAACACTAGAACTGATGATGATGACACAGTCCGTTATATTTTACAACAACTGTAGTGGATGTATGATATTCTTATCTATTTGAAATCACAATTATTCATATTGTGTATTTAATAGAAAATCTTAATTATGCTATCAGCAATCTGTGCACGCAAAACATACTTACAAAACTCTTATAATTATAATAACAAGCCAAATTTTTTAAGTTTAATAAAAAATCGATTATTTATAGTTATTTGTTGTAATTACTAATGCCTGTAGATATTTTCTACAATAAAATTCAAAGTCGTATTTTTTATTCTTTGTTTCAATTAAGTTTCTTCAGCTAAAATATGGCAACAATTTAAACAAAAGGGATAACGTAATAAAAGTAAAAATAAACAAAACCTTAACAAACAATTACGCAACACATAGAGTAGAACCATTAAGACAAATAAAACACTATCCTTATATGTGAACATTGCCTAATAACCTAACTTAATGAACTAACAAAGTTTGCTTGCGAGCTGCGTGCGAAATGAGGTACTTAAGCATGTAAGTTTATGAACACTACAGCAGACTATTCGCGATCCTAAGTCACTAATTAACACATAGCATCAACTTAGGTTTATGCAGTACGCCCCTATTAGTGTTAATATCTTATTAACTTTTATATAATCTTGGGAGCCTTCTAAGAAAAAACACGATAAAACCTACATTTGTTTTTAGTAATTTTGTACATAAATGTTATTGATGGATGCCTGATTTTAGTTCATTAAATAAAATAAAATATTATCTCCAATCTTTATTAATTAATTGAATGAGTTCAAGCGTGTCAATATGTTTTAATAGTCAATTACAACACACTTTAATGGCGAAGGAAAATATCTTGTAAATACCATAGAAAGTTATCAGAATTCCTAATGCGTGAATTCCGGGAACTAATTTGAATGCAGCGTGTAGAAAAAGCCCTTACAATAGGCCTAAAGTGTCTTGATTATTATCTTAGTCTTACACGTGCTTTTATTTCATTGTGCTAGTTTTTTTCTGTAAGTGTTGGCAACACTGCACTACTTCAATATTCCCCCCATTTCCACAGCGGGCGTGCCGATTGACAAAGCGGATATTGAAACCACCACACAGCAACAGCACTGCTCGCCAGCCACACACTCCTCACCGTTACTGACAACTCCATTCTGCATGACGTTTTTATCGATACATCTGTGTACCACGCTTGCTCCCTAGCGATGCCGATGTGCGATGCAATAGTGCCTTTATCGCTGCATACAGTTTTGTATTTTTAATGATAATGTTTTACAGTAATATAATAATAATAGTATAAATTAGAATATACTAGCAGCCCAGCCTGACTTCGTCCGGGTGGAGATGATTAGACGAGGGAAATGTTTTTGCAGATCTTGACTAATGAGTTTCCTTTGCCTTTTTGTAGAACTTTTTAAGATGTACAATTCCGTACTACATTATTTTGATTTATCTCGCAAGATTCAGTCATGCAGCGTTTGCAATGTCAGTACACTAAAATATGTTTCTACGGCATCAATTTTTTTATATTCTTGGCTTTTATCTACTTTAATATGCATGTAATATACATAATATATAAACCTTCCTCTTGATTCACTTTGTGATGCTTGATGAAAGCAGCAATAATATCCGTTGCGTAGTTAAAATTAACTAAGCGTGCAAGGGCGAAAAGTTACTTTATTTGTATGTATGTAAATATATAAATTTTTACATAGTACCCATAAATATATTATATTAGTTACATATTTGAAATTAATTAATTATATTAGTTAAATAATAATATTCTGCATTAGGGCTGTTTACAAAAGGACGCTATGAAAATCCTAGTGATAGGCATACCTATTATATTCAAGAGTGCATGTTCTTATTCTAAAGAAAGAGAGAGAGTATACATAAAGATTTTGAGAATTAGGTGTATAAATAAAATAACTTGTAAATGTAACTATTTTTATACACATAGGCAAGTAATATTAATTATTTATTTATTAGATAACCTCATGTTTACCTATTAATACCAAAAGAAATCGCCAAATTAGTCCGCTCTTTTGACACGCGGGTGTAGGGGCTCCGCAGACATCCAGGTTGGACATCCCGACACAGGGTCTGAGGACTGTTGCTAGGTAAGCCCCACGGCGCGGCATGGCGATGCGACGTCCCATCGACACAGGTGCCCGGACTTGGTAATTTTGCCGACTTGTTTGTCGAATAGTTGGCGTAGAAATATTATTATTATTAGGTAAATAAGACCGACCTGCGTCTTTATGCTGCAGTTTCGGCCATGGTAGGCAGCCCAAGGGCTTGCTGTTCGATGGCTAAATTCTGTGGAAATGTAATCTCGCAAAAGGAAAGTGCCGAGAGAGTGCCGTTCGTTTCCGTTCGGCGCCGACGTGACGTATGATCGGTGACTCTCGCGCAGTGAAATGAGGGCGTTTCGAGAATTCCGCCCCGGTATCCGTGCCTGTCGGAAGAGGCTAGTCGCCTCTTATCTCTTATAAGGCAACTGAAGGAAGGCAAAGTCGGAGTGCATTAGCGATTTTTGTATTTGGACACAATGTGACCCCGAAGTGTTCGGCAGCAGACATGGAAGCAACTGCATGTTGCCATGTGCTGGGGCGATCTCGCTTCAGGTTCCCTGGGTCGATCTCCCTTCAGGTTCCCTGGGCCAGTCCGACTTCAGGGCCACGTCGACTTTTGGTTGGCATACTGTAGTCCGGTGAACGTAACATAATCGCTCCACGTTCCCCTGGGGTGGGCTGGGCTGGTAGCGGTAACTCGGTTTTCCCACGTCAACAAATAAATAGGGTCTCCGCAGACATCATTTAATTGTTCATACTGGAGCAATACGTCAAAGTTCACATCGGACTAGTGATTTTGTGTTGAATGTACTTCAGTGCAAGGCACCCATATTCCCACCGGATTCCCTTTAGTAACTCATATTAATAAAACCCAGGTAGGAAATTGTCTTAATTTAACATGTTATTAACAATTTCAGCTCCCCTTTTGAAAAATTTTACCCTCCGCCATTCCTGTACTTTAAAAGGGCCGGTGCACCAATTAACCTTAGCTTTGACAATTTTAACATTTGGCATGTTAAATGTGTGGCGTTTACCTAATCAAAGTTAATGTTATGATCAGAGTTACTTGTTAAATAAATGTCTTGTATTGTTTTGTTATTGAGAGGTTTCTGTGGTGTATTGTGTGGTTTTATTTACCTATTTATTTTATTATTATAAATTATAATTATTATTCATATTAATATTACTACACAATCGTTAATACCAAGAAATCATAACATGTTTTTGTTTACGTGTGCATAGGTAGTTTGGGTGTCATTACACGCTTTATATTAGCTTCACTTGTATGTTTGTATGTTTGTATGTTTGTATGTTTGTATGTTTGTATGTTTGTATGTTTGTATGTTTGTATGTTTGTATGTTTGTATGTTTGTATGTTTGTATGTTTGTATGTTTGTATGTTTGTATGTTTGTATGTTTGTATGTTTGTATGTTTGTATGTTTGTATGTTTGTATGTTTGTATGTTTGTATATTTGTATGTTTGTTTGTAACCGACTTCTTTGGGCGCGATTTTGACCCACTTTAAACGGCCAGATTTCGTTCAAATTTTGCACACCTGTCAAAGACCGATGACAATACAATAATTCGATTAAAATATATAATTATCCTGATTAGATTCGCCAGGATTAATTATTCTTATAATTGATGACCATTGCTACATTCATCGCTAGATGGCGTTAACATTGTATTCTTCCAAGAAGCTTATACCCAAATGGAGATTGCATTCCGTATAAAACACTGAAGCACAAAAATTTGACCTTGAATGCAATCGCTGTTGCCTGCTATCCTTTTCTTTAGAGTGACAATGAATGAAGTTCACGTGAAGTTCATTCATTGTTACGCTAAAGAAAAGGATAGCAGGCATCAGCGACGTCATTCAAGGTAAAATTTTTGTGCTTCACTTTTATATACGGAATGCAATCTCCATTTGGGTATAAGCTTCTTGTATTCTTCAAGTGTCAAATGTTACTACTGACCAACAGATGGCGTTATTGATTGGAAATACAGCCGTAGATGGATGTTTTTAGTCAAAACAATTATATAATAGTTAAAAAAAACTAAAATACACGCTTTAATAAGATATACAACTAAAAAAGTAAAAATAATTGATACTGAATTTAAGATAAGAAAATGGAGTAAAATACATATATTTTATTGTTACAAAGCGTGGGGTGCAGGAGGATAAGTAATTGTTGTAAACACCCCACGCTTTGTAACAATAAAATATATGTATTTTACTCCATTTTCTTATCTTAAATTCAGTATCAATTATTTTTACTTTTTTAGTTGTATATCTTATTAAAGCGTGTATTTTAGTTTTTTTTAACTATTATATAATTTTTGTAGTGTATACTTCTTAAATTGAATTGCGTCACAGACTAATGAATTCATTACTCCGCCACTATTCTCCAGCCGGGTAATGGCAGAATATCAGTGTTTGCTCGTGTGAGTGAACGTATGCTGAGTCATCACCCTTTTGTTCTGCTGCAACACATAATATGCTGTTACACTTTTTTTTTCTTGTATTTTTTTTTATCTTTCTTTTAATCATTTTGTCCGTTGTAATTTGTAATAGATTTGTATTTTAGTTTTGTATCAGTGTAAGTGTACTTTAATGAACAAATAAAGGTGTTTCTATTCTATTCTATTCTACTTGATGCACTGAGTCTGTATACAAGCAAGTATTATCCAAAAGCGTGTGAGAATTGAATAACCACAATTACGAAAATGGTACACTGGTAGATGAATTTGAAAGGCAACGTCATGTCGAGAGTGAACACGCAGAACACCGACAAATGCATCGATCGCACCTCTAGATACATTCGCGCGTCTTCTATTATGTCACAATTGGCTCTTTCTACAAAAAAAGAGAGTTAAAATATAAGATGAAGTCTTATTATATAGAATTAGGTATCCTTAAACTTTCAAACAAATTACACATGCATATAATAGCCGAACATATTTGTTATTTTTTATCTTTGCAATGAATGGCAATTCGTGCATGCCGTTTGCCTGATGGTACGCGATACGGCCGCTCATGGCAAGTAGCAAAACCAAACACCACCATGAATTACAAAGCAATGCTGGGCATTTGCCCTGCGTTTGCCATCCTGGGACATAAAATGTTAATTTGTCCAGTAGTTACTCTGGCTACAATGACCTTCCTTTGACCAATGACCTTTTGCGGGAGAAATAGACATTGCGGTGGTACCTATCCAGGCAGTCTCTCGCATATGAAAGACCTACTAGTAAGATCTATTGGCAATAGGCTACAGGAATATTTATTCGTTTATTTATTATTTTTATTGTCCGCTAATATAGTGATTTTTATTTCTAAAACAATAGTGTACACCCTTTTATTTTTAAAGACACAAATGCAATAAATATAGATTTACCACCCAAACATGAAGATAGTTAAAAAATAAAAAATAAATTCCGTTTCTAGTCGCGTAGTAGTCTACATACCTTGACATTCCAAAAGTTCCTTTATTAACAATATATTGAGTTGCCTGATTTCTTTTAATATAATATTGCATACGTAAACAGGTGCGAAAACTGTAAAGGTATAAAACGCTATCGCCGACAGTTGCAACATCAGGAGCTGCAAAAAATGGCTTAGTTAAATTATTGAATAATTAGCGGCACGACTCAACTTCGCCTGATACGTCTAAACATATGGAGTGGAGTCTAAACTCCACTCCACTAGAATCCTATTATTCTAGTTCAGTCTTCTGTACCTATTAAAAGTGCGTGGTGGCCTGTTGGTAAACAGATCAGACACGGTTACCAACATGTTCACGGTGGTCGCGAGTTCGAATCCCAGGGGAGACCTCTGCCTTTTCGGAGTCATGTGTGTATTGATAGTCAATCACCACGCACTAAAACGGTGAAAGAAAACGTCGTGAGAAAACCTGCATGCCGTAGCGATTCGTAAGAATTTCTATGGTATGTAAGTCCACCAATCCGCATTAGGCCAGCGTGTTGGACTATAATATGGCCTAACCACTCTCAATCTTACTCTTGATTTTAGAGGAGGCCCGTGTCCTGCAGTGGGGCATGTATGAGCTGATAAAGAAAGAAGAAGAAGAAGTCTTCTGTATTGCTGAACACAAACCAAAAATCCTAAGTTCTCTTTTCCTTATTTCTCAGATCTCGTTCCTTGCATCCCATCACATCCTATCCTAACCAGTCCCGTCTCATCTTCCTCCTTTCTTTTCCTTTACATCCCATTTAATTATTTCCGATCGAATGCAATCCGGATCCCACTAGTGCTATCGCATACATCCCACTTTATCCCATTCCATACTTCGATGTCTAAATTACGTATTGTTTGTGACTGTAAGCCTATTATCTACTCATAATAGTGCTGTAACCAAACCTATTCATAGTTTATCTCTGCTCCGCAAAATCAATATATTTTCTAAATATTATCATATACAGTATATCTCATTGTGTGAAAATGTACTATAAAAGTATATTAAAGTACCTGTTTAATTATCACTTTAAATTCATTTTGCAATCTTGTAATTAAGATCATAATCATAATGACTAGATGTAGCGTTCCAAGTTCAAATATGGAGATGAAAATTGTGGAGTCGAGCCATCTTGTTCTTCCCACCAATTGTGGCAGTTTGGAATACGCACAAAGTAGGAGTACTTATATAATTAAAGAAAACTCCAAAAATGTAGTTAAGGGCTAATTCCACTCCAACCCGATTGAGCGGATGATATCGAAAGAAACTTTCAATTACGAACGGAATTTATAGCTGTTTACCTATTATCGACGAACAGTTACATTGTTTATAGTAAGTTATAGTTAACAATTGTTTACACCTAGTTGTTGAACAATTACAAATCTTTACCAACAACATTAATAAACTACAAGCTGTTTTTAAATCGTGAATGTATGACAAAGCTTTATCTAGACATTATACTAACCAAGAAAAACATTAATAAAGGAACATGAGAAAAGCTAATACCCGTATGATGATCATTAAATTTTCTATACATAAAATAAAAGTGGTGATAAATTCTTCATTTGAAACAACTTATTATGCATATCCGTCATTGATTTAAAAGGCCACGGATCATGTATAAAGGAAGATAAGAAGGGATTGAAATAGAAACAGAATTAGCTTACTAGTATTTACTTCTCATCTTGATATTAAAAGTACCTTTTGCTGTAAGGTACAGGTAGGAATAAATCAATATCATAAAGAACTGCCCCATCACACTAACCACCACCTAAAAAGAGGAAAAAATTATGTAATTTACCTTCATTTTTTATTGCAATGAGTGGTGAGACGAGAGATGACGTAGACAAACATGTCATTTGATGGAAGCCTCGTGTTGGTAAGTCGTATTTCGATCGATTAAATTTTTATTTATACTTACTCCACTACTTATCATCAATTCTAATTGTAGACACGTCGTAGTACAGTATAAATATTTAAAATAACGATTAATTGTAAAAAACGACAGGAATTCTACGATAGTATACGTAAGAAATAATGGAGTTAAGGCGTAAGGTTAAAGATTGTTTCAGCTCGTGTCAAATAATTACTTCCCGACGGCCGACGCGACATCCAAGTTTTTGTGACCGTATTCATAATCCATAGTATTAATCAGTAATCACAACTTAAGGATATTTTCGAAATAAGCACTTTCAAATATCTCGTTTCAGCTCTGCACTCTAAGAAAACAATTTGATTTTTTTACTTATCGTACAAGTCAATAACCGTAAATAAAAGAAGGGAAAAAAGAGAAAAAAAAAGGAAATATACTTAACAGAATTTAGACATTGTGACTACAACATCCAGATGACCATTCATTTTAATGTGTAACGGGAACCACAATACAATTTGAAATAGATTCGAGATTCAAGACTGCGCTATTAATACTTATATTAATGACATAATCACCATCATTTTGACCGGGATATCCGTGTGTTGCAGAGTGTCGCAAAGTCTTTCATATGTCATCAAGTGTTTGGTTATTACTTCACATTTCGACTGTCCTTGCTCTCTATTTGGATTCGCTGTTTGCTTCAAATCCTTTTTTAGTGCTTTCTCAAAGGATTTCAACTGCCAGTACATCAACTCAAGCATTATAATAAGATCTAGAGCCCAACAACAAGTAGTGAAGTAAAATATTTCTCTAACTAATTGTTTGAGTATGTATTTAAAATGCAGTTCTTTCTGCATGCAAAGGGTGCAACAAAAAAAAGAACAAGTCACTGTGAATATTATAAACATAAGCAGCGCTGAGAAAGGATTCTTGACATTTAAATGACGTAACTCCGCGTCTATTATCTGGATTGTTTTGTAATACTCGAGTAGATATTTCTGTCCAGTAATGATGCACATAAGAACGTAAAAAGTGTACTGCAAAGAGTGGTAAAACAAGTAAAATAGAGAAAAATAGGAAATATTATCTCCTACGAAATAATCGTAAACTAGCTTCAGTATGAATAGCGAAGAAGCGTAAAGTTTTCCTGCTACTACTAAGTATCTGTTACTAGTAAAATCATAATAATAGCCAGTAATAAAACGTATCTTCATGATGATATTTATAGCACTGAATGACTTGCAACGTTTCATAATCCTCACAAATTTACTGAACATTTTGTATTGTCTTCACTACCGCACTTATGAGCTCTTGAACTTTTGTGAAGAATGGAATAATTTAGAACGGTAGTATTGATTACTGTGACCGATTTCTATTTTTGGATGTTTTTTTATAATTTTATGATCAATAATCGACTGCTGATGGATGTATATTGGATGAAAAATAGCTTTTTAGGGTTCTGTACCGCAAAAGGAGGCGCGGAAATTGATAACATCACTTTGGTGTCTGTACGTCTATCGTTCCTTCTTTGTCAGGAACTACACCGAATCGAATAGTGGTGGTAGATCTTACATTAAGTTAGAGACCACCTGGGTAGGTAGCACTGTAATGTTTTGCCAGGCAAACAGTAGTATAAATGCACTGTTGTGTTCCGGTTTGAAGGAAATTGTAGCCAGAGTAATATTGGACATATTGAGACTTGGCATTTTATGTCTCAGGATGGCGAGTTGAGTAGCATGCCAAGCATTGCTTTGTTATTTACGGTGTTGTTTGGTTTTGCTGCTGTCTAGGAGCGGTCGTATCGGTAACCATCAGACGAATGGCATGCATGAATATATCGAGTTGACAAGTATGTTTGTCATACTGGATTTAATATCAAATGCATTACGTCCCAATCTACATTTAGGTGATTCAGAGATGAACTGAACTATAAGTATACACATACATATGTACATACATAAACTCACGCCTATATCCCAGAAGGGGTAGGCAGAGGTGCCAGGACACCCACATTTCGCCTTGTATGTTCCGTCCCACAATGTGATAGGTGGATATATGTAAGTATATTCATCACTAATAGACATCAGGTAATATCTTGTCTCTGGTAATGCCTAATGCTGATGGAAGCACATAGCAACTAATTTTCACATGCATGGTTGATGATGTTAATATCTCACAAAGAGACTAGGATCAAGGAATTGGTATGGAAAAGCGATCAATCAAGAAGAGATATTTTTAAATCAATGCTATGCTAATGCTTTTCGTCCTAAATACCTAATAATAAGGAGACACAATGAAATCCAAAGTACAAACTCCAATATCGAATAAAGAATCAATCCATCACGACCAATAAAAATATATATAGGAGTCATTACTGAGTTATAGCTTCGGGCCAACGATTTGTGAGGGTGTATCGTTTTGTCCGCGATGAAAGGCGTTTCTTTCTTTAAATGAGAAAAATCTAATATTTCTATTCCTTTATGGACACTCATAACATTACTCCGTGCAGATAATGTGTTGTACGGCTCCAAAAAAATTTTATGGTGTATGTAATAGCTCCAATACTTTTTAGTAATGGACAAATTAATATCCTGAAGAACATATTATGAACTGAAACGAAGGTCAAATGTTTTTACATTCGACGCGTTACTATTCTCTATGAAAATTATGATACACTCCGAGCTTAGTCTATGGTCATAACTTTGGATCGAGGATTTGATCATTATGTGGAATACTAAGGCACAATCGTACAGTTTTACATACGACGCCCGAACATCCGAATTTCGTTTCGGATTGTAGAGTAACCCCCCTGCACATTCCCGAAGGTATTCCTATACCTCTTCTTCCCACGGTATTGGGAAGCGACGCACTTACTGCCATCCTTGCGCTGAGCCAGACTGCTAGCTGACCGCGAGTTATGCGCACTTATTTGTGAACTCTTTTTAGTTTAAGTTTATTTAGTTAGTAATTAACCTTTTAATCGTTTGAAAAAGTCTTGTCATTTCGCCACGCCCTGTGATCTGCTCAAATGAGCGTATTCCCACATTAAAGCCTAAAGGCCGGCAACGCATATCTATGCCTATGGTTTTGCAAATGTTCTTGGGCACTCGACATATTGAGACTTAACATATTCTTACGTCTCAAGATGGCGAGCGCAGTGGAATGCCAAGCATTGCTTTGTAATTCAAGGTGTTGTTTGGTTTTGCTACTGTTCATGAGCGGTCGCATCTCTTACCATCATGCGAACGGCATGCTCGTCTCGCCATTCATTGCAATAAAAAAAAAGTGATGATCACTAAACATCAACTGAACCGTATGCTACGTATATGTTATGGGCCAAGTGATTAATCTGGCATTATTCATAGTGCCCGGGCAATATGAATAATGCCCAATAAGAGCAGGCAATGTGATTATAACCAATCAATTTATCACACTGCCCGGGCATTATGAATAATGCTAAGTGCCTATTGAGTAGAGTGATGTAAAGCGAATCAAAATCAAAACAATGAGCCGAAGTGGTAGAATTTAGAATAGGGCAGCACGAGGGGGAGGGTTGGGAGGAGTGGAGGAGAAGTGTCGCACCTCCCCTGGTACCACTCCCATGAAAAGGTAACGCACTATTCCTGACAAATATCTATTATAGCAACCTAACCCTTAAAACACTTGTTGTCAATACAAATTAGCTTCTGCATCGTCTCCGGCGCTACGGTAAGTTCAGCCCCTTCGCCCTTGCGTAACAAAAGATAGGCACCCATGCCTCCGGCGACCAGCCTCAGCCGCTACGGCTGGCACGGTTGCCTATCCTTCGTTACAGCGGGCGGGGGCTGCCCTCCCTCCGCGCCTCCGGCTTTTTATATACACTCTAGGGTCGGTAGCCAAAAGACTACGTGAAGTCGGGGTGTTCCGAGCCGGTTTTGGGGCACAGTCGACCTAACTGATCCATAAACTGGGTACACTAATTTTCTTCTGAAGATAATTTTTTGGACGTTAAAAAACAACTAAACATAAGTAGATCAATTCAACTTTTTTAATTTATGGGTCTATCACAGATGCGACAATGCAGCAGCGCACCACGTAAAAAAACACCTATTAATCACCCTGTCCAATCATCATGTAGGCATATTCATAATGTCCGGGCAATGTGATAAATAGGTGAGTTTAGATTGTAATTAATCACTTGGCCCGATATGACTCGGCAATATTTATACTGCCCGGGCATTATGAATACTGCTCGCATTAATCACTTGGCCCATAACATATATACTACTAAATATTTCCTTAAACATTTCTTCGTCATATTTTCTTTCACTCATAAACTACCTATATCCAAAAATTTG
The DNA here is from genome assembly GCA_023078785.2 of Hyles euphorbiae. Classification (NCBI taxonomy): domain Eukaryota; kingdom Metazoa; phylum Arthropoda; class Insecta; order Lepidoptera; family Sphingidae; genus Hyles; species Hyles euphorbiae. The sequence goes on along the minus strand of CM041037.1, from coordinate 3,379,382 downwards.
AAAGTGTTCCCTGGAATTCGTAATGACAAAAATACTTCCAGCAGATCTAGTCCTATTCATAATAACACACCAGCACACAGTAACACGTGAATGCATTACACGTGGAGAATATAATAAGCAACCATGTATAATTTTACATAGTCGTACCAGTTATTCGTCATCAAGTTTCACATTAGTTTTAAACTAAATTGATACCTACGAAATAAAATAAAATGCGAAGTATTAATTCAGCAACCATTCAGACCACAGAACACTGCTTTCCGATCATTTCTTTTACCAACATAGGAACCTACTAGGTTTTAATGATGGCCCTTACAATTTTAAATATAACGTTGATACTCCAAATAACTATAGGTAATACCAATTTAATAGAACCAAAATTAGAAGACACTTCAAGAACATTGTTTCGTGAAGGTTCTCAAGAAATTCCTTCAAAAACACATCGTATGGAACATTTGGTACCATATGATGATGATGATGAAACAGCGAAAGACTTAATTCATACCACCGGTATAATTGGCGGTCTGTACTTTCTGGAGACCAGTGCCCAACGAACTTTATTCGTTTTAATGGAATATGTATCGAAGCAGATTAGTGAAATAAAGGTAAATTCAACAAAATATGTGATTTTTTGTTATAATTTATAACAATAGAAAACATTTTTAATAGGATAACAACACCCAGATTGATAATATATTATGGTTTTTAACCACTCACACGTCCACGTCACTGTCACTTATTTTGACAGAAATTTTCCGATTCCCGCCTTTTCAATATTCATAAACATAAAGCATTATATCCTTGTACCTATTCTAGCTGCAGGGAAATAAAAAATAGCTTTAAGTATCTAAAACTATGCAGAATTATTAGATGTGACAATTATTGTACAAATATAATTCAAATGTGTTGTAAACAAATAATAAAAATTCTATACAGATCGAATTTCAATGGTATTTCATTTTCAAATCATGTTTTCACCCATTAAATCATATTACATACCAATAAAATCCATTTATAAATAAAGTATATACTATAAGCTTTCTTTTGATATCCATATTTTACTACTTAAAGTTATTTTTATCTTATAAAAAACCAAAAAAATATACCCATAATCACATAACCAATTTTTGTTAAGTTTGCGTTTTGCTTAGTGACTCCCAGTTCCGGGTTACGATTCAATGTTGCCAAGTGATCGTATTCAGTGGAGTCGAATTTTTTACTGTTTTTATTTTTTTTTTATTAATTAATTCGAACTTTTTTGTGTACATTTTTGTAACAAGTCTTTATATGTTATAAATATTCGTTTTTAATCGAATGCCATAAGCAGAAAAGAACGTCAATTCGACGTTTTTTTTCATAACTATTATATTTAATAATAAGGCCACAACTTATGGTTTCGAGACATGCTAATGACTTTGGGGGTAAAAAAGCTTAAGATCAAATTGTCGACCAAGATTTCCTGCATGTGCATTTTCCGCCATCTTGAAAAGGGATTTAAATTCATCATTTTTTTTTGCAATAACTGTCTGGGTATAATAATATAAATCAGAATAATCTAGCTAGACAGATGATGATAAGGTCTGGAAACGCTCGGAAAATATATATATTTACATTTAAGGTTTCCTCGTGACCCAATACGATGCGGAGAATGGACATCAATCATCAGCCAGCAAAGACGTGAACATTTTTTTAATCCGAATATATCGAAAATTAAATACCTATTAAATTTTACACATAAATATTTGTTTTATTGATTTATATACATGTCTTGCCCAAAACATATCTACGCTCAGATAAAAGTACAAAAACAAATTCATCTTCATATAAAAGTAAAAAGGATATTCGTCTCCATTCCATGCCTTGTTCTACCGACTAATGCCGGTCGTAAAATTTTATTGCATTTTGTACACAGCTTTGTATAAACAACTTTAAACAATCCGCGTAAGGTTGAATTTGTAAAAGATATGTTTATAGTGTGACTATAACTACATAATATGTAGAATTGTCGAGTGTTTGGTGATAGTTTCGAGTGTTACTGTTGTTTGAAACTGTGCATCTTGGGTTTTTTAAAATAATGGCAATTGATGTAATTTTTTTCAAATTCAGATATTAGTATTTGTGTAGATTACAAATAAAACCCTTTAAATGATATAAACAACTATTTATTTTATTTCATTTATACATTCAAAAGTATTCGTCGAAATATACAAATGTGTTTATTACAAATATGACATCTTAAGTTGAAATAAAGTACACTTTTGCCTAACGTAGCTACAATTTTACCAAGGTTCCCAACTGGGCGTACCTGAATCGGAGGTACCAAAGATACGAAAAAATGTAAAGCCTCTTATATTGGATAATATTTACATAAGCATGTGTATTATGTTATAAGTAATAGAAATATCATAATCATCATAAATAAAATTAGATTTTATTAAAATTCTGACATTTGGTACATTGACTTTACACATTATTCATTTAAATATTTATATGAAACTAATATGAAGGGGTAGTAAATAAACACAAAAAACGAAATCGAAAAAACATGAATTTAGATAATAATAAACATTTTCAATTGAATTAATTAGGATGCAACAACAATACAGGTATTTATAAAATTACGAAGTGAATTATGTCGAGCGCGACCCGAGGTTGCAAAAAATGCAATTTTAAATATAATTAATTTATTAAAATATAAAAATTACAAAGTTACAACTAATTAATCTAGATGTCTAGCCTGAGGGGCGAAGGCTTTGGTGTCCGCTCCGATGACGTCGGTGCGGGGCACGAGGCGCTGAATCGGCGGCTCGTGGTCGATACACGTTCCGCTGCGTCGGCGATCCGTCCGTTGCTAACTTGAATATTGGCAAATAGCATAATTGCAAGTCAGCGATATCTAGGGGTGGTCAATACGTAACAAGTGTCTACTGTTTGTGATTGTTACATTCATAGAAAACAAACAAATATTTGGAGAGAATATTTACATTTTTGATTATTGAATTGATGAGTAATGATTTCTTATAAGTTACGAGCATTATTTTCCAAATATTCAATTGTTTCCTTGACGTCACTTGCACTGCACGTTTAATACACGTATTCACTGCACATTAATCACTGCAAATTCACTAAAAGAAAATACAAGTAAATCTATCGACGCATTTGTTGTAAACAACATGGCGGCCCGGCGCGCAGACGCACCCCAAACCGCGGGTTAAGTAGGATTTGCACCTTAGAGTAATTACCTCTAGAGAGATTCACGCTGTAACCGCACATGAGACATCAAAAGCTATATCTAGCAACACAAGAAAATAAGCGCCATATTGTGGCCTTGATTTAAAATAGACCCTATTTCAATGAAATTAGGTTGCTTTATTGCTTGAACGACGTCGCTTTGTCTGGCGAAATTCTTTTTACGCCCAGCAACAAAACGCGGCACGTCACATGAAATAGAACATTATTTTGCATCTCATTCTGACATAAAGAAATTCGCATCGGTGTGTCTCATTTTTGCGATGACAGTACATTTAGGCTCTCTCTAGAGGTAATTACTCTAAGATTTGCACACACGTCACACTGTAATGATGCCGCGCACAATACCGCGGGAAAGAAAACTATTTGACAGAAGTTTTGACGTAACAATGTAATTAAATATGGCGTCCGCCTAGGCGACGTCGGGTAGAAGTAAGAGGTGGGGGCATCGAGGTAACTGTCATGTTCAATAGCCTGAGCCATAGACAAGCCATGTCGTAAGGCGATTTTTTTTATATGAAGATGACCTGCCGTGGATTTGCGCGAGGGGGGTAATGTCATGTCGTGGTATAGAGCATTGATTAAAAATATCGCAAATGTTTTATTGTACCTAATCAACCAACTCTTGCCGCCGCGTCTCGCAGGACATTTGTTTGCATGTATTTAGTAATTTTGGTGTCCACTGTCGGTGCACAGTTCGCAACACACACAACCATGAATATCGAAAGCCGCGACTCTAGCAGCAGGCTACGGGAGTTCGGTATTTGTCGGGAGTAATCGGGAATGTTCGTTGCCTATAATCCGAGTAAAAATAATCGAAACTCTAATAAATCACGTACGCACATTATGCATTTTTGTTTAGTAAGGTTTTATTTGTTTATATATGTGATAAACATTGTTTACTATTTTGTTTGATTATTAATTGTAGTGCTATCGTTTTATTAGTAAGATTGTTGTTTTTTTGAAAATATTATTTAATTGTGAGGTTTGTGCTGAAAATATGTGTTTATTAAAAAATCAAAATAACAATTCTCACCATTGTCATTCAGTGAAAAGATTTAAATTGAGTGCAAAGGTAGGTGTGTACCCGAGTTAAAATAACTAAACCAGCAGAAAGGGAATGTATCTCGAAAGTTTCATGTTAAAACTTAAAAGTTATGAACCGCACAGAGTACATTACTATATATGAAATAGAGGTCTATCTTCATGCTCAAAATGGAAAACACATGGTTGTCAGTTCCAAAACAAGTAGATGATGGCGCTGTTACGCAATTAATGCTGGGCATACATAGAATGGCTTAACACATCATTATTCGCCAATAGATGTCAGGAAGTCATATTTTCGGTTTGTATTTCTGTTTTTATTTTTTAAACATGAATCCTAATTATTAATATTCCTATATCCTAATTAATATCCTGATTAATATATTAACATAATATTGTTCGGGTTCGATTCCCGCACCGAAACAAATATCTGTGTGATGTAGAGGTATTTGTTTCGGGTCTGGCTGTTTGTGAGACCGAAAAGTCTGTTGTAGTTCCTGATACCCACGACACAAGACTAGTTCTTTGTGTGGGGTCGAGACTATAAATGTCACTGTTGGGTGTATTTATTTATTTATTTGATTATATGTCGGGGTGTTCTTGTGTAAAACCCATATGATAAATAATTGTAAATTGGCCCTAAGGAATCTACGGGTAGTTGCAGAAGTAACTTTATTAAAGGAAACCCTGTTGTGGTTCTATTTCACTACCCACTGTCAGAGTAAGGGTGGGAGCATGACAGTTTGCAATATAAACCGCCTCCGAACCGCAGACAAGATATTCGAGATCCAGCAGTCAGCTGTGAAACAGTGATAAACGCGTGTTTACTAAAGTGTGTGTGTAAAGTAACAAGTTGTCGCAGATATTCGGATAAACCGTTAATCCGTTAATTATAACGTGTGGTGATAATAATAATTAAATAATTAACACAATGAGTTTTATATATCCGTCATCCTACATCAGAAGTGGGATCGTCCTACGCAGTATACCCGCAACCGCTTGGTTATCGACATCAGCTGGCGCAGATTCTGACGTGAGTACCAGAACTAATAACTTGAGGTAAATTATGATGACTGGTGACTGTTATGTGTAGCTGTCGTGTGTGAATCTCGTGTGTGATTGTCATATTTGGCCCACGTATGTGGCTGTCATGTGTGGTTCACGTATGTGACTGTCATGTGTGACTCACGTGAGTAGCTGTCGTGTGTCTTTCATGTGTGACTGCCATTTGTGGCATAACTATCAAAATTTAGATAAAATTACTTCGTATAGAGAAGCTATCCCATACAAATGTCTCGTTCGATTTTGGTAAAAGTTGAAACTAAATCGCTGAAGCGTAGAACAAATAATTAGTCGTCTAACCAAACAGTATAACCATGCAGCGCTAGATCGCTTTTAGGATGTAGTTTTCTCGCGACCAAAAGGTCGCTTACGCGTTTTTGAAAGATTCGTGTGCGGTACATGCACTGCACCTAGGTGGGACACATTTCTCACAAATAACGTCTTATCTAGTGTAACATTGATATCGATGACTATCAAATTGTACTACCTACATGAAGGAGTTATACGAAAAAAATAAACCTACTACTAGAATCAATCAAGAAAGATTGATGCACATCTGTTCAGCTGTGCCCTTGGTATTGAAATAGCCCATGTGCTGCGGTGACTGCTTACCATCAGGTGACACACCAACTCATCTGCCTGCCTAGGCCATTAATTGTTATCAGGAGCAGTGACATGGAGCTGTGACTGTGTGCCCTGGAAGTTCCAAGACACCTGCATCTTCACAGGAGTGTTTCAAATTGGTGAGATCTTTCCATTTTTGTTTGAATTTGGTTTTGCCATTTTACTTTCGTTAATTCTTAGAGCAATTTAAGAAAATATGACGAAGTGCGCAACAATATAGATTACTTAAAGAAAACACAACCTTAAAGCAAAGGTACACAGATACCAATCTCAAAAAGGGATATTGCATTGTTCCAGACAAACTTCGTGGACTCTACGATGAAACGGCAGGTGCAGAGCACGCCCCGCCGCGCCGGTCCGAACTGTTGTATCGGCGCAGCAAAATCAAATCTTAATACATAAGACCTACTTAGTAGTTGGACCAAAAACAAGCCCACTGAGTTTGATTCGCTGGATCAACTCACAGCTGGGTCGTGTCGCGTTATTTCCAGTGGTAAAGTAAGCCCGCTGAGTTTGTTTCGCCGGGTCTTCTCAGGACAGGGCCGCGTTGGATCCGGTGGTAATTTTAAAACGTTTTTACCTACGTGACGTTTCGTATATCCTCATGGTCCAAACAACGACAGGGTGCCCGTGCACTCCTATTACTCCCGAAGCATAGAATCAAGCTAGGCTCGATGAGAATAATACACTCAAGCATTTAAGTTATAATTGATTCCAAGAGTTCATTAAATGGCAATAGCATTTCGTAAGAAAGATTCGTAAGGTTAACATTTTCATAGACACAGTTCACATGAAGTAATTTAATAATTAATAATTACTATAATTATTGAGGGGTTTCTTTGAGACCTGTGAAAAAAACGAGAAGAGAAAATACAGTCTGATCTGCACAGTTATGCAAAAAAAAAAAGAGAAATTTGTTTAAGCTAAAGGGGAATTATCCCGGTCTAGCACAGTTCGGTCCAGTTTTTAAACTGAAGGAACAATCTGCGCACTTGCATGGTTGTCTGAAGGGAATACTTTCCGGACTAGACTGTACAATAATTATTACCATTTTGCGAATTGTTATATTATGTGAACTGAGTCAGGATGAACGAACGAATGATTTCCTTAAATGATGTATAGACAGTAGACACACACACGAGGACGTGTGCTCGTCAGTATGGCCGTGTCGGGGTGTTCTTGTGTAAAACCCATATGATAAATAATTGTAAATTGGCCCTAAGGAATCTACGGGTAGTTGCAGAAGTAACTTTATTAAAGGAAACCCTGTTGTGGTTCTATTTCACTACCCACTGTCAGAGTAAGGGTGGGAGCATGACAGTTTGCAATATAAACCGCCTCCGAACCGCAGACAAGATATTCGAGATCCAGCAGTCAGCTGTGAAACAGTGATAAACGCGTGTTTACTAAAGTGTGTGTGTAAAGTAACAAGTTGTCGCAGATATTCGGATAAACCGTTAATCCGTTAATTATAACGTGTGGTGATCAGGGCCGTCTTTACCTATGATGGGGCCCTGGGCACAACAAGAATTTGGGGCCCTTTTGAACAATTAAAGAAAAAATTTAATCTAACATTTATCTATTATGATTATTTCATATCGAAATTAAATATCAATCTTGTCGGAATTGTCCCTCTCAAAGGGATGTAATGTAAGAAACAGTGTATGATGTCTCTAGATCTTTCTAGCTTAGCTCATTACACAGGCTCACTAAAATGTTTTTATTAGTGAGTACTGATTAGCACTAAAATGCTTAATACGTTTTTTTTTTCTAAAAATATGTATTATTTGCGATTGTTTTTTATTATTTATATGGTATTAATCGTTATCAAAATAATTTCGTTTTTAATCGACTTAAAAGAAGGAGATTATGTATTTGATGCGTAAGTAATAAGTATTATATGGAATTTTGTCAGAGTTGCATAGTTTTAGGATATGTTAGTCTATACCAGCGCCTGAACACGAATTTCAAATTAAAAATGTATGCATGTTTGTATGTTTGTACACGCGTATCTCAAAAAGTATAAGTCGGATATCAAACCATATTTTTGGTTTCGATTAGATATGGTCCAACTTAGGAGTTGTATAAGTTTCATCAAAATCGGTTACTTAGTTCTTGAGATAAGGCAGGAGTGTCCAACTTTTTTCAGTTCGCGACGTGCATACATGTTGACTATTTGGTCTCAGCGTCCTAACCTAGATCGGTAAGGGTAATAAGTTTCGATAACCCCAACAAAAATCAAAAAAATAAGAAATAGAAAATAATTTAAAAGAATTAAGAGCGTTTACACCTTGCGCGCAAAGTCAACTATAGGTATTTCTTCGTTAATTTCACGCACACATAAGCGACCAAAGCTGTGTGCGAGGAGCTGCCGCGTCGGCTCGCTATACAGTCAGCGCAACCAACTTTGATGATTTATATATTGGTAATATTATATCATAAAAATATTTTATTTGCATTATAAGTAGACAAATATTACTGTGCAAGCAATGAACAATACAAATTTAGATACTAATCATATTTTCGTTATTATTACATTGTTAAGTTGCATTCAAATCAGTGTTCAATCAGTAGACACTACGGACGTTTATTAATCATTTCGTGTTCGAACACATGAAAAGAGTTAGGGGCCTTACAACCCCTTACAATTACGAAATATATTTAATTTTATATTACAATAGATAACATAATTTAGCCTCGGAATTACATCCCATTATATTATCTGAAACATAATTTATACTCACTACAAAATCATTGTAGGTAATAAAAAGAAAAAATATGTTTTACTACCAAAGTACTAAGATGTGGCAATCGCAATCCGCGCGTGGCTATTTTTACGACGCACGGCAAAAATTGACTGCAGCCAGGCCGGAGCGACGAGCGATACGTCCTCCCTCTAGAAGGCCTTGCGGCGGCGGTCAGATTTGATGCACGGCAGACAGCGTGTTTTATAGTGGTTTTTAAAATATATGTAGAAAACATGAAAACTAATTTTATTGAAATATGAAAATAGCAATTTATTGATAAAACGTTCTTCTATTATAATATGCAATTGCTATAAAAAAATATGAACGATAAGTTGGTGAAAAAAAATATGTTCTTGACGAGAGTTTCTGAATAATTTCGCATTGTTTAAATTTTTATTTTTCAGGAACTAAACATAAAAAGATTATTTTTCTCAGCAAAATCCCTCCATAAGGGTCTTGTTAGTCGGATAATATTTTTATTTTTATCTTATATTTAGTGATTTCGGATATCTTAAGCTTCTAAATTGCCACTTAAAGCCTAAATAACGAAACTAGTGTTCAGTAATCCTTATAGTACTCACAAATTATCCATCAATCCATAATGTTTTCCACCAAAATCCCTAGATGACAACCTTTTCTAAAATTAGTACTAATTATTTTTCCTTGAAATTGTTTATTGGTGGCTATTAACTCATTTGAAAAAGTCCTGTTTTTTAGCCAAAAAGCGCGCAAAGGGTATAAACGCTGTTAAACCGTCTTCAAAGTTTTAATAAAAAGAGAGAAATAAAATTAATCTTTTAATAGATCTAAAATACCTAAATGCGTAAAAAGTGTGTGGTGGCCTGTTGGTAAACGGACTAGACGCGACTGCCAACATGTTCACGGTGGTCGCGGGTTCGAATCCCAGGGCACACCTCTGACTTTTCGGGAGTCATGTGTGTATTGATAGTCAGTCACCACGCACTAAAACGGTGAAGGAAAACATCGTGAGGAAACCTGCATACCATAGCGATTTATAAAAATTTCTATGGTATGTAAGTCAGCCAGCGTGGTGGACTATATCGCCTAACCACTCTCAATCGAACTGTCGATTGTAGAGGAGGCCCGTGCCCTGCAGTGGGACGTATACGGGCTGATACAGATAAAATACCTAAATGGGCCAACCATTTTTTGAAGTCGGTACTGGTCTTAAAGTTTGAGATTGAATATTTAAAGAATAAAGATTTGCCACTTTCAAACCACAGCAAACCCAAGGACGTGGTAAATGAGAAAATATCGTAGACAAATAAGGAAATGTGGATTAAACGATTGTGAAGCAGTACAGGTTTACAGAAACCACCCTTTACAGACGTAAAAAATAGTAAGTAGTAGCTTAGGAATTATTTCGATTATTTCATATTGAACTGTTTTTTTAAAGTGTAATTAATGTCTGCCAGTAGCGCAGGTAACTCTATATTATCTAAGGCCCATGGCAAAATCATCAGATGGGACTCTCCCTTACAATAAAAAACAGGCCGATTGCTGTCACATCCCTTCTCTCTAAGGTCTTGGAGCGAGTTATAAACACTCAGCTCCTGAGGTATCTTGAGTATTCTTATCCTGCATATCAATGACATGTTGTCTATTGATAGCATGCATTGTTATGTAGATGATAGTATGAGTGTCGCGCTGTACATCGGCCAACGGAGCCACTCTCGGGATTCCATAATGGAAAGACGGTTTCAACTTGTGTCTGAAGTCGAGAGCTCTCTGGGGCGGGCCTCCGAATGGGTTGAATTGAACTTAGTTCAATTTAACCCTTCGAAGACACAAGTTTGCGTGTTCACTGCGAAGAAGGCCCCCTTTGTCATGACGCCGCAATTCCAAGGAGTTACTCTCTAAGAATCCGAGAGCATGGGATCCTTGGCGTCGAAATATCAAGCAAGGTCGAGTTTAGGAGTCATGGAATCATCCCTGTCATCCCTGCATCGGTGTTTCCTCAGCGCTATGACCTGTCCTTCTTCAAACGAGGTTTAAAGAGAGTACTCTCATCGAGTTAGGCAATGACTTTGTTGTGCTGGTCCCCTGGCACTACAGAGGTCCATGAGCAGCGGTAGTTGCTTACCATCAGGCGGGCCGCTAGCTCGTCTGCCTACATGGCAATAAAAAAAATATCCAAAAATTGGTTAACAATCCAGCGAATTGTTGATTGTCTCTTACTAATTTTATAAATCAATGTTACATTCCTTCTCTGCTTACGGCATCTCGGGCCGAGGACCCCTTCGGGCCTGAGGCCTTTCAAGCTCGGGGCCCCTTTGGACCGTGGGCCCCCTAACTTGGTGTTACACAAATGTTTTTATGATGCAAACATACTACCCATATAGTATAATTACTATTTCTGTGACAGAGAAAACATTTATATGCTATAAATTCACTTTTAGTTTGGGGGGATCTCTTTTAGGATGTGGAGTTATATTATCACTAATCTACTGAAATAGATGATTATTACTTCTTACAATTTTGTAAATATACGTACATAGGTGATAGGAGTCGAGAAACGTGTGAGTAAATGTGTGAGGAAAATTTTCGGTGTCTTTTTTTTTATACTTGCTCTTCTTCGGGGCCCCCCTGAGGATGGGGGCCCTGGGCACGGGCCCCGTGTGCCCTTAGTGTAAAGACGGTACTGGTGGTGATAATAATAATTAAATAATTAACACAATGAGTTTTATATATCCGTCATCCTACATATATATTTGGATATTTGATTACAATATATGACATCATATTTTCAATAAACAATGATGTGTCGGAATTGATAATGACAGCTTTTCAATAATTCGCCAGCCCCCAAACCATTTAAAATCCACTAAAAGCAATTTTTCCCAACCAGGACCAAACTACCAGATTTTGTGGAAAATCCACTAAGTTGGTAACACTGGTGCAAAAAAGCTTGAAAGAGTGCCGCCCATGTAAGTTCTTGTCCAGACGATATTTGATACAAATGTTAGCCGGTTTAAAACAGCGCAGGGCCAATAAATAAATTACTATCGTGTAATAACATGAATGGAATATAAATGACTTAGTTCTATCAAATGTTAACATTGTTATACCTAGTTTTTTTAATGTATTTATTGATTTTGCATTAATGAAATTTTAGCGATCGAGACATGCAAAGCTGTTATCATTTTTCATAGTGTTTGGTTTAGAAACCAAAATATAGTTTATGGTAGATTTTTAAGAAAATATCCTTAATTACGACGAGATTTGTATAGGTAAAGGTACTGGTAGGTATAGCGTAATCCATTACAATCAAAAATTGTAATAGTATTTAAAAATTACGAATAAGGGTAGTTAAGTGGTGGTTGAAAATTAAAACAAAATAAAAATATACAATTATTATTATTACAATCAATGAATAAATATTTAAGAATAAATACTGACAATTTCAAACCTATAAATTAATAATTAAAGATTTGTACGACTTATTTAGTATTTTTTTTTATTTGGCCCGGCATAGTAGCCCGGCACAGTGCCTCTGCCTCTGCCTCGGCTTCTGCCTCTGCCTCTGCCCGGGCCTCGGTCTCCCCCATTTCCGCACTGCCCGCTCAATGTAAAGTTCAAGTTAACTCTTAGCACTAGTGATGGTTTTTTATTTGCTTAATTGACACAAACTATGCATGCACTCTATCACTGAAATCAAAAAATAAAACACTCACGAGCATTCTTGCTTTTCCGTTGATGACCTAAAATTAAAAATGTATTTTAATATTATTCTTTTTTTATTTCAATAAATTTGTCCAATTGTAATATGTAGGTACTAGCTTTATATCAGAATAACTAAGTTAGTAAAGCCGGGTATAATTTATAAAATGCGGCTGATGGACGTAGCTGAAGATATTTAGAAAATTGAATATTCTGCCGCGCCGCGTCCGAGAGACCCTGAATATTATTACCACTCTTCAGCCGCGTTCGGCAGCCGTATCTTATAATTTGTTTTTGGCTTAATAGTAGATCATTTCAATGTTCGGATTATTCGCAGTCGCGCATCTATTATCTTATTGTAACGTACGTAACGGTTTGCGGTCCCTGATGGCGGTTTCCATTCCGTATAAACAACATATATGGGTGAATATACAAAAATTGGGTAACTCGCTCTCATCAGCCAATATATACAAAGTCTTATTATATTTTATTGAAATAACAACTTATTTGAAAACAATGAAAAGTCCTTTATATGGTCACCCAATTTCACTTATTCATTTTAAATACAAGTTAATAAAAAAACAAAATTAATACTTAAAATGTCAGTCCTTTGGCATGTCACAATCCCGAAAACCAACAATCAAGTGACTATCTATTAAACATTATCATTGATTTAAGAAAACTTACTAATTTACTACAATTTGTGATGAACATAGTATTATATACTACAACTTTCATAATGCAATGTTCTCCAATTTATTTAAAAAAAAATAAGAAACTTTGTGTTTGTTTTCATCCGTCAGTCCGTTGTGTGTTCTTTAAATTTGAAATTCTCGCCATATATCACCGAGTCAAGGTCAAATCCCTGTTTATGTATTAATGTTGGTAATGAAGTTAGTTGCGGACAGCACAATTTGACGGCCGCCATAACTGTACGAGGTCTTGGGTTGTGTTTGTCTTCTATACACATGCAAAGCCAGTCAAAATTTCAGTCCCGTGGTGGGTCGTTATTTTCTTGTTAATCTGAGGTTTATTATCATTTATACATAATTAACTATGATTTGTTAAAATGTAGTTTGTTGATATTCGAAATTATCAAAAAAAACATTAGTTCTGATTATAACCTCAAATTATGTCTTTTTCGTCAATCCGCTGGCGTCAGTCCTTTGTCAGGTATCGCGCCAGAGGATTTAATTGTCTCCATAATACTGCTTTTTATTGTTGTTTTAGAGCACTTTTGTCTTAATTGCTACCGTGTATAAGCATTTCTATTTTATATTTCAGTTTAGAATATCATACGGCACACTAAAAGCAATTTGACTAGGGAAGAAGATTAGAAAAAAAAGAGAAGCCGAAAAGGCTCGCTTGGCCAGAATTAAAAGTGCCCCATTAAATTAGCGGAATACAAAGAAAAACAAAAACTTCAGTACTTAAGGAAATAACTAAAATTTTTAATAAAAACCTTCTTCAAAACAAAAAACCACTAAAAACCAAAAAATAATAAAATATTAAGTTACGCATATATTTTGATTTGTTGGCTAGTCAAGTCATTAAGCAAATTAATCAACATGCACAAGTACAATGAAATAAATATTATTTTTTGCTTTGCAGTGGTACTTATTATTTTAATATTTTTTGTGGTTTTTGTTTTGAAGTCGGTTTTTATTTTTTTATAAAATATTTTAGTTATTTGTATATTTTTAGTGTTGATAGGCATTTCAATGAAGAAGAGTTGGTCCCACAAGGAATATGTTCTTTCCGATGACAATGAAATCGCTAAAATCAGTTAAAGCTGCCGAAGATATTAGTATTTACGTTTGTTTTAATTTTATAATTATTTTTAATTGTTACTAAGTGATTTGAATACTTAAAAGACATGTGCCATTATTAAAACTAAGAGATTTGTACTAATTCTTATTAAATTTCATTATAATTCTTAGAAAATTGTGTACTTTATCAGTACTATGTTAGCCTCGTCAGTCCCCTGGCAGTCAAATTCAGAAAATTTTAAATATCTCATAATTTACTTAAAAAAGTGACTGGCCCGATTTGGAACAATATAATCATTAGATTTGTCATCATATGCACCCGAATTTGTTATAATTTGATTTAATTATTATAGTAAACAAAATATCCTCAAAAGTTACCCAACTTTTGTATAATCACCCATATATTGTTTTAATAGCCTAGACTGTGTCCCACTGCTGGGCAAAGGCTTCCCCTTTGTCATTCCATTTGACCCTGTCCTCGGCGAGCTCTTGTGATTTTGGCTCGAATGTATCCAACTCGTCTTTCCACGGTTTGGATGCATATTTGGAGAAGAAGTATTGAAATATTTAAACTGAATTAAAAATTTAAATCACCATATCATTGGCTTTATCACACTTAATTTATAACAATCACATCCAACATCAAACATACCGCACATTCTAGTTTGAACAAAATCTTTGGAACGCTAACACTGATCTTAATAAATATGGCGCGCGACTTTCTACGGAATACTGGAAATCAATTAAAATATTGAATTGTTTTGATATATTCTCAATTATCAAATGGCACCTAATTATTCTTTATGATATGTTTTCTATCTCTAACACTTTATTTTTCATTTTTTCATAGAATTGACACAGAAATATTTAATGAAAACCGACAAACAACGATCCTGATTTACTTTCGTGTCTAAAAAACTTCGAATCACGCGTCGAATATGGCTTATTTTTAGATAATTGATAATTATTAATGTAAAGGTATCTTTTAATAAACTATATAAGAACAATAAGAGAGTTACAAATCAATATTTACATTTTTATAAATTCCTGCGCACCACTCGTCGTTGTTCTCAAACAACACACGAGTTTGTCTTTTTTTTTTGAAATATGCCTATTGCTAATTTATTTTTGGCCAATGTAAGATTAAAGGTAGTTTATTCAAGCATTATATATATTTTTTTCATAACGCTTTTTGTAATATATTTTGAATTTAGGACGCTTTTTCATTACTAGTGTATTTTCCTATAAAAATGACAGCTTACGTCAAAGTTGGAGGTCGGGACGTTTGAGTGGTTAAATACCTACGCATAAAATAATGTAATATTCAGCAGCAGAATTCATTTTTTTAATTATTACGTTTAAACAATCAATAAAACTTCATAATATTCTGATTTTAAAGTCCTATCCCTTCAACAACTATTCATAAAAATAAAATAAAATGAGCGAAAACCCCGTTATGTGAGGATCAAATAATTATTTCAACTCTTGATGATAGAAGTAATATTAAAATAATTTAATAGTTATCACTTATTTTAATGTTGCAATATCAGAACGTTGTGTCAAAACCCGATTCGACAATCGACAGTGACATGCCGATTGACAAAATTTGACAACTGGCTAACAAAAGCGATATTTCGCGATAAAAATATCGTCGAATTGTTTGGTTAAATAGAAAAAAATATACAAGGCTGCTACACTAACTACCACCTCATGGTTATTAGCCACGTTACCAAGTCTATGTCTGTAATACTGCGGTCAGGTAAGGATAATATTTACAAATAATATTCACCGAGAACCTATAATACGTATTTAAATGTTATTGTAGTAATATTATTGCTAGCATATTTGCGGTACCTGATCTTCATGTAATAACAATATTTAATTATTATAGGTAATTTTTAAATTAATGCAAACCATCTTGTTGAATCTTGTATGCCTCGTCGTCAGAGGATGATTATATAAATACTCTTTAAATGCATATAGAAATCTAAAGGATATGTATATTAAAGGATTGTAAATAAAAATGATCACCAAATAGAATATAAAAGAAATATGATTTGATAAGGTGTTCATTTGTTTTAAAAGGTCTATCAACATTCCGTAAAGAAATGTCAGGTAATCCTGGTCCAATTGAAAAAGCTATAAGGGCCAAACTGGAACCGGAGTTCGAACCTGAACATTTGGCAATCATCAATGAATCCTATATGCACAATGTGCCGAAAGGGGCGGAAACTCATTTTAAAGTTGTAATAGTATCGGAGAGATTTGATGGCCTGTCATTGGTGAAGGTAAGTTTTAAACTAATTATATTATATTTACTGCAGACTTTTGGCAAATATTTCTTATTTCTAAATAATGTCGCTTACAAATCATGTCCTGCAGGTTTTTTTAGTTGTATTCCTAAAAGATAGTTATAAATAAAGCATTTGTACCATGTGTATTTTAAACATTATTTAGCCTTTTTTAAATAATGATCAATTCTTTCAATAAATTTATCAGGGAATTTAGAACTTAGCAGTAAGGCAGGTAATTCCTGTACAATTTAATTCTAACAAAAAATAATTCAATACCTTCAAATTTCTCTAAAGTTATACTGATTATCATATTTTCTTAATTATTAAGTTTCAATATTGTATTTATGTTTTCAGAGACATCGCTTAATACATCACTTATTAAAGGATGAATTGCAAAATTGTGTACATGCTCTTTCCATTGTGGCCAAGACTCCCAAACAGTGGGAAGAAGGCGATAAGTTTGTTGAGAGCAGCCCTCATTGCAAAGGCGGTTTTGGACTCTAAAGTCATCCTTAGCTCATATTATTTATTTTTGTATTAGTTAATAAATTTGTCTACTTCTTTCCAATTTGTTGATATCTTATTTTACCACTGAAAGCTGAATCAATATTTATTATTTTAGGGTCCTTTAATACTATTTATACTGAGATAATTATCGCATGAATTTAGATGAAAAAAAGTATATATCCTGTCTTACACAATGCAACTTATTTAAATCCATATGATAATCCTGTCTTTGAATCCCAAGAAATTCGATGTTTAATGGGGCGGTATTATCTGTTAACTCAACCGTGATGCTCCTTTCTCTTGTGACATAGTAGAAACAAAAATAGGCATTAGGTAGAATAAAAAGCAACAATAGGCAATATTTATAAAATATTTATTCTTACATCAACTTCACAACATACAAACTTGAGTTAAAACTGCAATATTTGCTTATACATAAATATTATAGGTATAGTACCAGTTTCATATCTTAATTTCAACAATACTTACATGTCATTCATTTTATTTCTTCAATTATTATAGGTACATAATTTATATTCAAGTATTATAGAATTTTGTTTCTAATTGATCTGTTAATACTGATGCATTGCAATGAGTAACATTGCAATACTATTGAAGTGGCAGATTTGATCATGTTATGTTTATAAGTAAAACAAATCATACTATGTAAATAAAATAAAAAAATTGGGAGAACATTTTGGTCATAATTGATATCTGCACTAAGATACATTGCATTGCCCTTGGACAGCATCCATTTGTCATGAGAATTTATTGGGCTACTTTCTAGGTTAGATATTTTTAATAGACATTTTGCCAATTCCTACTTGGCTATTTATATTTGCAACATTACATAACCATAATCATTTATTGTGTATTCCAATACATTATTTATGGTTTAATACCAAATATATACATGGCTTATATAATGCATGTTACAATAATTTATTTTTATTATATTAGTATTCTTAAGCAAATTGTAAAATTTCCAGACAAAATGTTTGAACAGTTGAAATAATATTCTTGTTTTGTAATACATATTTTATAAGCTAATTGTATCGCAAAATGAACATTTTCAACACAACACAGCACTCGTGTGATCACACTCAGTCACTTATCATTCACACACCGCCCGCTAGCGGTGTTAATTGTATCAGAGATTGAAATTGTCCAACCGCAACTTGCCCTCATTTTCGGTCAGGTATAGCAAATCAGCCATGGTTTGCTCGCAAATAGCTTCTTCCGCCTTTTCGGACATCTGAAATCAATATAATAGGTTATTAAAATAGTGTGTGGTGAAAATAAACAAGAAAATGATCGTGGGTTAGAATTAATGGGCACACCACCTCTCGACTTTTCAGAATCGTGTGGGTGATATGATGGCGAATTACTAGGAATTTTAAAGGAGACGGAAAACATTACGAAGCGACCATAGAGTTCTTAACAAATCGCCAAATCGCCGTTGGTCAGCGTGGTCTTCGACCTATGACTTCTCAATTGAACTGCCCGTTGTAGAACAGTCCTGTGGGCGACATTGGATGATTATGATCATCCATCTATATTTCATAATATCACCCACACAATAAATTAAGAATAAGTGAAATCTAAAAAAACCCTTTTACATTATTACAAGATAGCTTATAAATATGTATCATAATAGCCAATTAAGTTGAAAAAGGTTGATCAATAATTTAGCTCACCGGTCGGTACTGATACTCTGTAGCTGGAGGATATTTGAAGTTGGGTCCAAAGTTGACGCTGACTGTCACATTCTTGTGAAGCGACACTGTAGGATAGTAGCACCCCTGGTAGATGTCCACAAACGCTTCCCCTTGACATTCACCATTCTTGAAGAAGTAAATCTTGCTGTTCGGCAATGGTTTGAGATTGCTCAGAGATTCTTGTATGTTGTCCTTGTCTTCGTAGTAGAGGTGGCTCTTGAATTTCACCAATGGCTGGAAAATTTTATGATTGTGTCAATATTGTGGTGTTTATGTTTATGGTGGTATCGTTCTTGGCGATTTCTTACAGACAGCCTTGGTATGTATATAAGTAAAGGAAAAATAATAGAGGGCAAATTAAAATCCATATAATAGTTACAATACAATAGTTGTATGTTAGTTTATTGTCCCGCCAGTGGTGCTGGCATATATGCTCATAAGATTATCAAGTTGTAAAGGCAGTGGACTGGGTAAATAGCGCGTAGAACCGATGACCGTTGTGGCCGAAGGTTCTAGAGTGGAGGCCACGTACAGGCAAGCGAAATGTCGAACGCACTCCAACAAAGTGGACAGACGACCTGGCTAAAATTGCAGGAAGTCGCTAAATGCAGGCCGCTTCCAACAGATCGATGTGCAGATCCTTGGAGAGGCCTATGTTCAGAAGTGGACTTTGTGTGACCGAGATGATGATGATGATGACGATAATGATGATGATGATGGCGGTGATGATGATGACGATGAAGATAATGATGATGATGACGACGAGTATGGTGTGGTGAGTGATGATGACGATGATGGTGTTGCATGTGGTGTGTGTCACGTACCCTGTCCTTGTAAGTGTTGGGCGTGTGATGTGTATCACGTACCCTGTCCTTGTAAGTGTTGGGCGTGTGGTGATGCATGTGATGTGTGTCACGTACCCTGTCCTTGTAAGTGTTGGGCGTGTGGTGATGCATGTGATGTGTGTCACGTACCCTGTCCTTGTAAGTGTTGGGCGTGTGGTGTTGCGTGTGATGTGTGTCACGTACCCTGTCCTTGTAAGTGTTGGGCGTGTGGTGTTGCGGCGCGGCGGCGGGCAACAGTACCAGGAAGCCGAGCGTGTCGCCCTCGCCGTAGCCGCCGCTGTAGTGCTTGCCGCGGGACTCGTGGAACCTGACCGTACCATGACAATTGTTACTTATTATTACTTTTGTGTACAGGAGGTGACGTTATAATGGTACTTTCATAAATATACTATGGAATACTGATTTAAAAAAATGAGTCAAATTTTGAACGGACAATTTATTTGTAAACGATAAAATAGATTTTTTCTTTAAATCAAATTAAAAAACAATTTTTAACATAATTAGAATAATTTGAGTAAATGGTTGATTAGAAAAGGAAATCTATAATGCTGTGATCGGTCAAGACAGAGGTAGGAGTACTTAAAAACAAATAATTATTCATTACAAATTTGTGAATATGATCACCCATTTTCTATAATCTGGAGAACGAAAGTGCCGCTGATAATAATCATCATCATTGACATGTGACAGTACCTGGTACCCTTCCGGCTGCGCCACGAGTATCCGAACTTGTCGTACCCGAGCGGCGCCTGCAGGTTGGCGTACCGGCGGCCCCAGCCCAGCCGCGTGGCCGCGCCCTCCGGCATCTCCTCCACGCACGCCTCCCAGTACCACGCGCCGCGGGACACGCCTGCACACAAACACACACACAAACAAACACGATCAAATCTTTTGGCCTTCGATCAAATATACACTAGATACAACATGAGCGCTTAGAAAATGGCACCAAAAAGAGTGCCTAAGCACTCTTTTGCCTTCAGTCACGCACCGACCGTTGCTTCTAAAACGTAGAACAGAACTTTAGACAATATTATGTGAAAAGCTACTTTAAGCTCCAGGAATAAGGTGGAATTTGTGTTAATATATTTGAAATATGTGATCTTTTTGTTTACTTTTTTCATGTCATGCAGCGGTGCCACTTTTTAACAGCACATGGGCCGCCACACGTATTCGTATTATATTTTATAAAAGTTTAAAGTGTTTATTGCACAATGCCTCTAACATGGCATATACGATCACCTGATGGTAAGATCCGATCGTGGTTGCTTTTGCTCAAATTTGCAAATATGGACACAAAAAACTGACTTACAAGGACGGTCCTTGTCACAACTGGTCACATTTGTGGACCCCTCCCCTAACTAGTGTGTCACATATTTGCAATTTGAGCAAAGCAACCACGATCGGATTTCATAACAGGTGATCGTATGATGCCATGTTAGAGGCATGCGCAGATAAACTTTAAACTTTTATAAAATATATACGAATGTGTGGCGGCCATGGGCTGTTCATTTATAATATTTGCGACTGAATTGCTTGAATGAACTCATGAACCTCAAACAGATTAAATAACATATGAAAAATTCTCACCATGCGTAGCTCGCACCATACAGTATCCCTTTTCGCCAGTAACAGCGAGTCTGTCCTCGGATATTTTGAGTTGCGGCGCGCGGTCGTGCAGTGCTAGTAGCACTATGCCGGGACACAGCGACCGGTATAGCCATCCCGGGATGGGCTTACCACTCCATTCGTTGCTCTCGTCGAATTCCTGCAAACAATATCATATTTATATTTATGGGGAAATGTTGACAAGATTAGAATATGATTCACACTTAGTTCCTGATTTAAAAGTGCAATGCAAGACCATGGATGCATTAATTTTGATAATTAATTCGTTGATTTGACCAAACATTTTTTTAATAGAATTCGATGCATAAATTCAATACAGGTCACTTCCAACAGATCTGTATGGAAACTCTTTGTAGAGACCTTTGTGCAGCAGTGGTCTTTCTGTAGCTGAAGAGATCCATGGATCGGTATTTGATACCAATTAAGCTACGGCAGGCTCAGATACGTGCCAAGAAGTGATAAGTACTAGCTCCTTCCTCATAATTATGAGATAAAAGTAGCTGGTAAAAGAAGAGTCGGTCGGAGGAAAAAGTCATGGCTGCAGAACATCCAAGGGTGGACTGTGATTGCGGGCGCCGCAGAACTATTTCGCCTCGCGTAAGACAAGGACGAATGCTGATCTGACCGAAATTCCTCATCTATACAAATCTAAAAAACATCTACTATGACTAAATGTAAGAACATGGTTATACGAAAGAAATTAATGCCATAATTTGAATTGCCAGGTTGTGTTCTTCACAGTTGCACAAACTCGATCGAAGAGTACATAATATAAAACTACTGTCTAAAACATGTACTGACCTGTCTAAAAGGCGCATGTGGGTCAGGTTCAGCCAGAATGTACCTATACCCGTCCTTGTTGAAGGGATGTTCGGTTGGGTACCCGTGCGAGGGTAGTTTCAACGCGCCGAGGTCTGCCGTGCGTCCCTTCTTGCCGACCGGAGCGCCCGCGTCCGCCGCGCCCCCCACCGCCGGCCGCCGCTTGCCTTGACGACCCTTTACGTTGCCCGCTAGTGGGACTGGAAGGGTAGATTTGTTCTAGTGGTAGTTTGACTTAAATTAGATTTATATTTCTTTTGGATACAATTTTGGACAAAATATAAAAGAAAAATATGCTAACGGTATAATCGCTTATAACAAACACAAAACATTTTGGATGAAAAAAGCTTTCCCTGTTCCAACATCCTAAGACATGGGATGTTAAGTCTCAATATACCCAGTAGTTACACTGCCTACGATTTCACAACAGGGTAATACTACTATTTGGCGGAAGAAATAGACATTGCGATGGTAGATACATAGACGGATTCTCACATATGAGGGACCCACCACCAGTAATCAGGGGCTATAAAATGACACCTTCTATAACCAACATCATTACAGTGTGTATTGTAGCATTCTATCACAACACATTCATTAGCGATTGTCCAACTAGCTAGAATATTGGAGCAATTAAAGCTCAATGCCACGTAGATGTGCACTCAGAAATTGGAGTGAGTCCCTTCAATTTTCAGATATTCATGTAATTATTTATTTTACATATTAGGTACAAATAACTCGTTAAACCATACCTGCTTTTAGATTGCCAAAATAATACATAGCCAATTATCCTAACAGCGAAATGATCTTAAGACCTCAAGGTAACCACCCCATTCACATTAACAACGCCAACCAGGTGAAAAATCAACTTTCCATATCAGTAGTCTGACGTGACTTCTGGTTATCAAATGTAATTTCCATACATTGACTTTCTGCAAGCCTTCATGCCAAGAGAAAAGTGACATTTGTCCAAGCCCCCAGTTTCTCAAAACACTATTTGCAATCATCTTAGTTTATCCTCATGTCTAGAGTGTAAGCATAGATACATTGTACCCACAGCCTGACACATACGTGTTAATTAATACGTTGCATGTATCGTTGTATAGAAAAATTATCATATTTCATAATACATGCAGGTATATTACGGCTGAACTAGGTGTATTCTTCGTAATTTTAATCTTATATGAAGATTACTGCTTGAATTAATTTTACCGTAATACGTGTTAATTAGATATTATACTGAAATAATTATCATAGTTACTCGATGTTAGAATGAATTTTTGTGCAATGCGGGAAAGAAAAAAACAATAGATGATAAAAATTGCAGTGAAGTTCTTGTGACTCTCAAGTAAGCAAGTTTTCTCACATTTTTTCTTTGATATTAAGTCAGAAGAAAATGAACCCTGTAAAATATACACGGGTAACATTAAAAAGCCAAGGGGATTATCGTTCAGGGATTGAACCTGCGACATCCAGTTTGACACTGCGGTCGTATAAAACGTATACCCCTTTACACCCGAGAGATGAAGTTCTTCTATGTCGTGTTTAAATGTTATTCCGTAACTTCCATAGTGTCCAAAAATTATGAGAAAAATATTGAAAAAATTCCTGGTGCACCTGGTTTGCAGCAATCAGACCCTCACGATCGTGACTTTCAGGAAATAATTGTAAGTGGCACGATCGTGAGTCTGTGTTATTATATGGCAATATAACAAGGAAAATAATAAAATAACCATTGATAATTATAAACATTATATTTATTTTAATAAAATACTATAAGATCAACGCTTTTTCATTACTTTAATCAGTCTTTTAGACGTAAGTTAAACAAAATAATCATTTTTTGAAGACATCAGTCGAATTTTTGGTAAGTGATTATAGGAACTGTACTTATTTAAATAATCAGCCTTATTAAAGTTTAATAGAAAAATAAACTACATACTCGTATTGGTGACGTGATAAGACTTAAAATTTTTTTTATCTCGTGACAAACATAAATATACACCATATTTCTCGCATCGAATTTTTGTATCTTTTTTAAATTTAATTGTTGCTCGGTCAGGAATTCGGTTCTGCATGATGGTTCCTGTCAAATGGAAACCCATCTTTTCCATTTCCTCAATTAAAGGAATGGTAGTAAAATAGCGGTCATGATATACACAGCTACCACGTGGGACACCTTTTATCAAATGTAAAATTACAGAGGGACCGAGACCGAGATTTGTATGACCGAAACTGCTTTTAGCGCCTTTGTAAATTTCGAAATCTAGCATCAATCCGTCACTTGTGGTAAGGACAAAATTTTTCAGGCCTACAGGTCGTGGTTTATTTGTCACGACCTGCCGTAGCTTACAGTGTCCTGTGAAGGGGATCATCTGCTCGTTAATCGAGTAAAATCCTGGAACTCTTACCAACTTGTTACAGGTTTCTTTTACCTTGTCAATCATGGGTTGTACCTTCCATAGCGGGTTATCCACTTCGTTTGGAGCTGGTGAATCGGACTCGACAACATGGAGTGCATTACGAAGAGTAATAAACCTGTTTCTTGTCATCAGGTCACTGATCAAGCCTAACGTCATACCAACTCTCCAATACATTGGTACTCGTGGGTAAGGAATACAGCCCATAATAAGATGAATGGCAAATAATTTAGCTATATCAGCACTTGAAGATTTAAGTTCATCACCCGTAGTGCGTAGGTAATATAAGCTGGAGCAAAGAGAGATCTTTTCTAAAAACTGTGTATCAAAATAATCTTGAAAATATTCAATTGGTCGTCTTACCGGGTTTATTGGTAAGGCAGAATAGTTGTGAGACTTTTCTGTAAAAGCAGTTTGTTTCCATATTCGCTTTCTTGTAACTCTAGGTACTGATGCTGCCCCTCGCCCACTTGAAGGCCTTCTTCCACGGCTACTTACTGGCGATCTCGATCTGTCACTTGTAGATGGCGAACATCGTGATTCTCGCATAGTAGATCGCGATTATCGCGTAGTCGTTCTTAAATTTGGCAGGACTGGCAATTCACATGGTGGTGACGGTGGTGGTACTGTTGCCACGGAGGTAGATGATATTTCTTCGTCATCCTGTTCTTCTTCTGATACGTCGTCTGCAGTGTGCCGGAACAAGACGTCTGGATCGAATTCTGTGTCATCTTCGTCCAGATCCTCAAAATCTGAGATATTGCCGTTCGCCAAAAGGTCACAAATTGTTTGTTTCGTGAGTATATGCTCTAAAAGTAAAAAAAAAACATACATTTAAAAGCATTATATTACATAAATAAAGGTAAAAGACAGAGTAACATTTGTTATTAAGTTTTCGTAGTACAACCGAGGTACCACGATCGTGCGAGTTTAAATTTCGGGCAATAGTATCAACCGATAAATAAAGTAATGTACAATAAACATATGTAGTATTCTTTAACAACTAATAAATTAGCAAGTTACATAAAAAAATGTTAGTAAACCATTAGCATTACGAAAATATCAAATACTTACTTGTTCGAGCGGCGCGGTGAAAAAACGCAGCCATCTCTCTTGTGTCTTCCGGACGACTGACAATTTCCAAACTGTACCTATAGTAATAAAATGCGTTTTCGCGGGTTCTCAGATAGTCTTACGATCGATCGACGATGGTTGCGTCCGCAAAAGTTGTTTCGTGTGCAGTGTAGAATTTTTCAAAGTCAAAACTCACGATCGCTTAAGCTCGGGTGTAAAGGGATACGCTTTCCCAGCTATACAAATTATTTAGTACCTAATTAGTTTGTGTACATCGTAAATATTTCTGCAAAACATTAGACTAATCGTAATAGTCTGTTTGTAATTTGGTTTATTTAACACTACATTTTTTAAAGTAAAGTTATGTTTACGCGCTTGTGTAATTACCTTGTTTACATTTTTACAAAGAACTGCGAAATACAATTTGTCTCGGGATCTCCCCTAGACACATGTGGGCGCAGCAATCTTAAATAATCTAAATTAAACTAGACTGTGTGTGTGGGTGCCCTGGCTGGCACCTCTGCCTACCCCTTCTGGGAAAAAGGCGTGAGTTTATGTATGTATGTATGTAAACTAGACTAATGCACGCAATCGAAGTGGCAAAATAAACATTAAAACATACATCGTAACACAAAATCGTGAGCTATATTATAATTATTAGGTCTGACAAAACAGATTTCAACATTTCGATGCCTTCAAACTCTGACTATAGTAGAGTACCTACTACACATTTACCTCCTTACTAATAAGGACTTTACAGAGTTTTCTATGCCGTTTATGTGAGGTGACTAAAAACGTTATTCATGGACGTCAAAAACCGCTAATCAGCTACTTAATAGCCTATTAGCTTTAAAATAGTCGAGACCATTTTAAGAGCAAATTTTAATCAGAAAAATGACGGATGTCTGTCAGCTTTAATATTATTGCGAAATGAATAAAGTCATTTTTTTTTCTATGAAGTGGCAAACTAAGTAAAATTATGTAGAAAAAGCATTATGCTTTTTCTCTTCTTAACGCGATTTAATGAATTTTATGAATAAGGGGGTTAATGGGGTGGAGAAATCCACCATGATAAAAGCAGAACACCGTTGATCTTTTTACGAAAGTTTAAAAACATCCAACCCGGACTAAGCCAACGCGATTCAGTTATCAAACAGGCCAGGTACTCAGTAGGGTAGCTTAGCATATTTGGGCTGTCATATACCATTAATATTTATGTCAGCTAAATAATTTTGATAGCAGTTGAAGCAATAGATAAAGTATTAATCGACACTCAAGCTTAGTAGCGTTTACATTGAAATATGCGTCCAAAATCAACCTACATTTACTAGCGATACTAATTAGTTAGGTAATCCGTTTTCAAATCATACTTTAACTAAACTATAATTCGGGGTTTAACAACCGGTTGCAAGACCAGTCCTAATTAAGGTTACGGATTATGAGCTGTATCTAATCAATACTTCACTAATCAAATGCTGTCGTGCCATTATGGTTGAATCATAACTGCATTGCTCCAATACTAGTTCTTAAAGCAAAAAACATAATTTACTGTATTCAACGCCTGTTCAAGGTGTCAATATTTTTTTATATTGCCACTACAAAGAATTACTTGATAGTTAACGGAGTTCAATCCACCATTAAAAAAAGGTTTATTACTTCCCGTACACAATACAACCGGATATAGAGTCTCAACCTGAATCTCAACACATTTGCGTAGATCTTTACGACGGATTTTCCTCCATTGGGTAATGGTGGTTGATATCTGTTCCAAAACGAATATCCTGCAACCAGTTTTTGGGTCTCCGGTAATCTCACACAACGAGAAAAACACATCAGTGAAGGGGTTACTTTATAATCTGAAACGAATACCGAATACCTATTCGTAACTCGTACGTAAACTGTCTCCATAAAATGTTCGAATCTTCTATCATACGTCGTAACCAAAGACAAAGAAGAAAATAATATTTCTGAGTGATAATATTGAAAACTCGTCAAAAATATTATACTTACAAGCTTTATTTCAATGATTTTAATCGAGGTTTGATAGAGCCTAGCTCTCCCTGCAGGGCACAGGCCTCCTCTACAATCAAGGGTAAGATTGAGAGTGGTTAGGCCATATAGTCTACCACGCTGGCCTAGCGCGGGTTGGCGGTATACTACATTAAAATGTATTTAAATGAAAAAATAAATGATTGGACAATATCATATTTATAGTTGAATCATTATTTGCGAATTGTATTAATATACAAGTTTATCTGTACACATATTCTCGTGTTATAATAAGGAAAACATAAAAGATACACGATGCGTCGTTTACTCAACGAGTCGCTTGTAATTTACATAATATCTAGCCACTTCACTGCAGTAACTTTGAGATAGTTTCCGATATATTAAACAAGATTATGTGATAATGTTATTATGCATAAAACAGAGATATATAGCTCAAAGTTTTATGACTGAGATATATTACAAATTACGATAAACTGCCGCAATATTGCTATATTTTACCGGTGGTAGGTCTCTCATATGTGAGTCCATCTGGTTGGGTAACACCGCAATGTCTATTTCTCCCGCCAAACAGTAGTTTAAATGCACTGTTGTGTTTCGGATTGAAGGACATTGTAGCCAAAGTAACTACTGGACATATTGAGACTTAACATCTTATGTCTCAGCATGGCGAGCGCAGTGGAATACCAAGCATTGCTTTGTAATTCAAAGTGTTGTTTGGTTTTGCTACTGTTCATTAGCGGTCGAACCGCTTACCATCAGGCGAACGGCATGCTGGTCTCGCCATTCAAGGCAATAAAAAAAATTGTTGTCATCAAATTGAAATCAAGTCATCATGTTAAATAGTGCGTATTATACCTTTTCCCACACCATCACATAATAAGCTACGTATATGATCCCGAATGACCCAATAACCCCAAAAAGTAATCCATAAATAGGTCGACCAGGTCGGCCTAGTTAATGTAAAAAAAAAAACAATAATAACTAGTGTTCAGATTGCGTGCCTAGTCACTAGTGCGACCTTTGAAAAATCAATATCTTGTGTACGATCTTGCATCAGTTAGACTACTTTTACTTGTCATCACAGCCTTTTCTTGCTATTTCTCATGCATTTTTAATGGCATGACAACGTGACGATAATTTATCTGATGGTAAGGCCAATGCAGTCTAGGTAGGTATCTATGGACACCTTTTCGGCATAGTAATCAAAAGGAAAATTAGTCAAGAGCTGGCATTTTTTAAAATTATTGCTTAGGAATGTAAACGATCTAAAAACAGAACATATCGAACAAGAAATTGCCCTTGTAATTTACGTAAATTTATGACAACTAGTAAGGAGGAAAGCACGTTTAACGTGCATGCCGAATCATTTACATAATTTTATAAAAATTGTAACCTTTGGCTTACTATTCCTCTCGATTACCGCGGCAGAGTTGTGAAATCTGTTATAAATTGTCTGAACCCGAAACGCAATTAAATTAAAAAAATGTTTTTCCAACAGACACGAATATCCTACAAGCAAATGATTACGCCTAAACCCCGCCCTATTCTACCCCGGTTTAATGCCACGTAGTATATTCAACTTATTATTTCGAAGTACCTACCGCAATTTCTATAGCATTCAAATCGTGCCTTTTCAAACTAAAAAGTTCATACAAATTGGTCCTGCCTCTCCAATTACCGTGCCTCATGTCTCAGAACCGATATACGCAGCGCCTTGTGTAATGAAATGAATAATCTCGTATAACTTTGAATACGCAAAAGAGGAAACTATGCGAGGTTTTTAGTACTATTATGACCACTCGAATTCATATTATGTACGTTAGGGCTATAACAAAATAATAAGCAACTATAGAAATTGAATGACCCCAAATGCCACACTTGTCCCGTACACGTGCAATGGGTAAGGAAAAATACGAGCAAATATCGGTCAAGGCTGTTTAACTCCGTGGTTCAACCTTCGAATCTAATTTGTTTACTTGAATATCTGGGACTATATTTACCATTACTAAATTTTAATACTTTTATTCGTTATAGAGTTAATTGTTAAGAGTTACGGCCTGACTCATAGTCACTAAAACTATTTGTCGAATGTTTTGTCTTCTTCGCTTAAACTGTATTTAAAACTCCTTCGAAAGGGACAAAACATTCGTTAGTGATTTTGTCTGTCTGTATAAGTCCAAATCTATATGTCCTACAGCAGGGCACGGCCTCCTCTACAATCGAGAGTGGTAAGGTCATATAGTGCACCACGCTGGCCTTAGCGGGTTGGCGGACTTTACACACCATAGAAATTCCTATAAATCGTTAATAGTACCTATGCAAGTTTCCTCACGATGTTTTCCGTCACCGTTAAAGTGCGTGGTGATTGACTATCAATACACACATGACTCCGAAAAGTCAGGCATGATTGGTAGTTAGTGATTAATTAACTAAATGCAACTTTCTTTACCTACATTTATTTAGAACCCCAAGACTACTATTGTTTTATGGTATTGACAACTTTAAAATTGTGGTATTTAAAAACGGACCTCTTTCCGTGATGCCAAACAAGAGAGTAACACATATAGTTTTCAAACAGTTGAAATCAAACTGAAAACTTATTTCATCAATTTTCTAATCAACCGGTGCGCTTTAATCTAAGATAATTAGTGCAAATTTTGCTGTCCGTAACTATATCAACCCACTGGACATTTGAGGTTGCAGTTACATATTATTACCGTTTATCATAAAAATATATAACGTAACGTAAGGCAAAGGACTTTCTGTCGGGGAACGACTGTTTGAGAATACAAATCGGCAAATTACATATTCCGAGGTATTTGTAAGAGGCAACGTAGGGATTCCAAGCGAATACTTGCTCAATTCGGTTTTACAAGCCTGGATATGTGGCAGAAAACTCGAATAGTGACTCACTCTCTACATTATTTCAAGTAAAAAATATAAATTCCGACATATAGATTGCCAACGTGGACATTTTATCACCTGTCGTTTTACCGTAGCCTTTATTAACATAACTAAGGTCACATAATTTCCTTTATTGCGTAAAATTTATCAAAACTAGATTTGAAAACAAATATATATGCTTTTATTTCGTTTTCATATTATATACGAGTGGAAATGTTATGTAATAATTTTTTTTCAAAGCTATTGGAGAGAAACCATTACTGAAGCTGGATCGGGAGTAATAAAAAGAAAATGACACTTAAAAGGTCTGCGAAAAAAAGCGATTATGTGAGCCTACTATGCCGTAAAATGTATACTGTCTGCTTACCCTCGTATAATGCGTCATAGCGTAGACAGTGTATCGTGTTTCAGAGTCACTCAACCGGATGTTAAACTTATCTTCCGCGATTGTTCCCTTTTAAAGCATAATACTAGAGTGGCTAGCAAGTGAAATGGTGTAGAGCTCATAGTTATTTTTTACTACTCAAATTATAACATCGAAGTCAAATATTTACCGCACCGATCTTTATTACTATGTATCAATAAACTGGTGACTGACAATCAGTATCATAAGCGTGACACATTACATAAAAAAAAGAAAAAGAAAAAATATATGGAGGATACCTACATTAACCCCATCGTTAGAAGCAAATTACAATAGATATGATAAAAACATGAACAAAATTATCTATGGCAGGCTTCTTTCTCACTCTCTTTTTTCACTACGCTAGCACGATTGGTGAATGAAACATCTCAGCATACTAGAATTCAGTCTATTGCCAAATTTTCCAGGCATTGATTAGATTCATGACACGGTTTAATCATAGCTATCACTATCAAATACCAACACCGCGACCGATATTCTAACGTGCACTTTATAGCAACCGTGTAATTGGACATAAAATTAGCTCTTATCAATAGAAGTTTGAGAATGAGTCATGTAATTTGTATGGTATTTCGGTAGTCAACATTTAAACGAATGTACGCGCTTTGCCATGAATAATTTTATTGGTGCAATTAGAAGATAAACCACTATACAGAGGAGTTTGGATTGAACACACTGAAAATGAAAACCATGAATGACACCACAACCAGCAAAAATTTTAACAAGATTTGGAAACAGGGGTGACACATGGTGATAACGCGGATTCAAAATGACACCAAGGTAAGTTGTCGTCAATTGCAATCAGTATGTGGATCTGTAGCACTTTTCCACACTTTAAAGCACTATATATTTCGGTATTACTCTCGAATGGAATGCTTAAAACAATGTTTATTTATAAATACGTTTGTTATCGTTTATGTGGAGGAAATTGCTAATGTTGCGCACATAAAAATACTTCACCACGTCCATTCTTATCTTCGTTATTGTAATTAACTGGCTTACTATACATTATATAAGGTAATAATATTAATAACATCAATAATTTATAATTAAAATCCTAAATGATGCAAACATAGGGATTATTAAACATGAGGCATGTCACGTAGGTCCTATAAAGAATATAGACAGTAGAACCTTATAGTGACCTGTCATTAGCACAGGAAATGATTATACATTTGCGAAGGATGTGAATTGTGAACGTACAAGCGGTGTAGGAAGCAAAAGCGTGCGCCAAACAACAACTTACTATGGTTATTATCCATGTCGTAAACGTCCGAACTCGAGTGAGCGTCTCCATGCTAAGCAAGTGTTGATAAGATACCACGTATCGCCGAGTTACCGAGCGCTCCCATCACCGAATCGAACATAAACAAAAAAATGCGCATATTTCGATTCCCTACACGACGCTGTACGTTCGAGTAAGAAAAATGTAAACGGTCAAAATGAAATTCAATTGTAAAATGTCTTACCAGCCATAAGTTCAAGGTGATGCCGTGGTGAACTATTTAAATGTAAAATCAATAGAGAAATCGCAGCGCTAACGCGACGCTGCCTATGTAGAGTTATCGTCAAATACGTGTAAACATCAATGTGTCGGCGCGTGTGTGTGTGCGCGGCAGTGTGCGCCCGCTTGTTGTACGGACTTACGGAGTGTACCGCTCAGTTCACGTACACAGATGTACAGGGAACAATGTCATTACGCCAGTGTCTTGGTCTAGAATTTTACGTGTAGTGCGCCACCATTTTTCAGTCTGGCTGCGTGCCAATTCCACGCTATCTTCATAATATTGGACTTGAAAAGGTCAAGTTTTTAACTCACTCTACGAATGTGGGGAATGGCGAATTGATAATGAATTAAATCTTATTAAACGGTGCGTTTCAACATTGTACTTGCTAGTGGTGACGTCACACATGATAACAACAAATGCAGGTCTAGTTACGTCACCGCTAGGAAACACTTATTACTAGGGCCATGAAACAAATTATACAAATGACTTTTACGACACAATATCATTGTGAATGCCTGAACAAATATTGCGGAATTTTCCTCTAAGACTTTTTTATGTAACGTGTAATTTAACTTTATAACACACGTTTCGCCGATTAAATCCACAACCCTGGGAAAACTCCTTCTGATATAATGACTACACAAAACTTTTTTAAATTATGTGCTTATTCAATTTCACAATTTTCGATTCAATTGAGCAAACAATTGCTCGTTTGACTAGTTAAAACGATAATTGCCATAACAAATGTGAACGTGCCGCCGCGCCGCACGGTGGGCTGAAAATCGCGTTTCATGGACATTCAAATTTTTTTTCGAATTTGACGGGTTTTTTAATTGGAATCTATTAAAACATGCTTGTTCATGATACCTTTTAAGTATGAAGATATAAATCACAGGAAAAGGTACACTTTCGATTTTTTTTCAAAAATGTTGTATGGAGAAAACCATAAAATAAGCTATATCTCGGCTGGCACAGGAATGGCCGTTATATCCTCTCGCATGAATTTTGCTCTATTTTCTTGCAATTTTTTTATGTATCACACCACAGGGGGCAAAGCGCGGCTTTTGAGAAAAAAAATCATATAAAAAATATATATATTATTTCCGTTGACTTCAATCTTGGTTGGCAAATTTGAACCACATGTCTCTAAAAATAATAAATAGCGGTCACAAAACAACTTTATTGCTGGTTAACCCTCCCAATTTCACAATAATAAATAATACACGGCTTATATCAAAGAAATATTTTTTTACCTTACTTGTTTATGACACACAAATCGGTCTTGGATACTCGAACTTTTCCAAACAATGGATAAATTTTCACCTGCAAGTACTTACTACTTACTATTGTTTTGTTCCTAATTCACTTATTTAAGACCCAATAAACAAAAAAAGGCAGCTGCGTAATTATGATGGGTCATTATAATGACACAGGTGCATAATGATTTTGTTATTTATTTAAGAAGTATAAATAGACATTTGTTTGCTGTAATTTTTCAGTTTACCTCGATTTGTGCTTGTGTAAACATCGATTATAAACACGGAAATGGAAAGTTTAGCAAATTACTTAGACTTGTTTATGATTTTGAAAAACACGGGTAAGTACAGTGACTTCCTTTCGTTACATAACAATGTCGGTTCATGTTTGAATTTAAACCTTTCAGATGAAGACAGTCTTACGTTGAAATTATACTGTAGAAGATTTACTCATACCCTTGTGAAAAATTGGAAGCGATCTCATCGAAAATTAGAAGATTTTTTGAAAGATTATGAGGACTGGCTTCAGTGTGATATCGATTGGCCAAGTTGCATTGCAGAACCGAAGGCATCAGATGTTGGGGCATCCGAATCTCATATCACCCTCGAAAGTCCAGTCCTTTCCACATCTTCGTCCGGTGCACCATACACAAGTAAGAAGCGTTTGCCACGAAAACCATTTCAAGATTTAGCAATGAAGCAAAAGAAGAGAAGGACTGAAAGTCAAATAGAATTGTTAGCAACTTGATCTGGTCTTCAATTTCCTTCAAATGTTCAGTAACCACAAGTTTATTTTCTTTAACAAAACTAAACTGCACTGGACGACAAAAATGTGCTGAACAGGGCTTTGGATTTTGCCATACGACTTCGTTACCATCGGTCAGCTTTAACGGAACTAACGAGGTCATGAAAACACTGGAATCATTATATTCGTCTTCTATTTTCTGTTTATACCTGCTCTGGTTCGATGCACCATCAAAACCCCACTTAAATAAGTTCTTTTCTATCGCCACATACAGGTACACTTTTCAAAATCCTTTTAACTGTTAAATCTAGAAGAGCCTGAAGGGACATTTTGGCTGTTGTATTTGTAACTGTAATTGTCTCCTTGTCAGGATAACACTGAGATTTAGCTTGCTGAATCTTATAGTATGATGGGTACAATTCCATCGCACCTTCCCGAATTGCTGTTTCCCTTAATGTTATATATTGCCACTTAGACAACTTTAATGATAAACATAGACCAAGTGCTTTCTCCGGTGTAAAAACAGGCTTGGGGCATGATTTTTTGGTAATTACGTTAAACTTATCAGCAGCTTCTGAATGTTTTATCATATACTCAATAGCAGCAGCTATACTGTCCAAACCTTCTTGTCTCATTTTTCGCACAGTAGCGTATGCAAGTTCACTGGACTCACATTCTATTTGACTTTCAGTCCTTCTCTTCTTTTGCTTCATTGCTAAATCTTGAAATGGTTTTCGTGGCAAACGCTTCTTACTTGTGTATGGTGCACCGGACGAAGATTTGGAAAGGACTGGACTTTCGAGGGTGATATGAGATTCGGATGCCCCAACATCTGATGCCTTCGGTTCTGCAATGCAACTTGGCCAATCGATATCACACTGAAGCCAGTCCTCATAATCTTTCAAAAAATCTTCTAATTTTCGATGAGATCGCTTCCAATTTTTCACAAGGGTATGAGTAAATCTTCTACAGTATAATTTCAACGTAAGACTGTCTTCATCTGAAAGGTTTAAATTCAAACATGAACCGACATTGTTATGTAACGAAAGGAAGTCACTGTACTTACCCGTGTTTTTCAAAATCATAAACAAGTCTAAGTAATTTGCTAAACTTTCCATTTCCGTGTTTATAATCGATGTTTACACAAGCACAAATCGAGGTAAACTGAAAAATTACAGCAAACAAATGTCTATTTATACTTCTTAAATAAATAACAAAATCATTATGCACCTGTGTCATTATAATGACCCATCATAATTACGCAGCTGCCTTTTTTTGTTTATTGGGTCTTAAATAAGTGAATTAGGAACAAAACAATAGTAAGTAGTAAGTACTTGCAGGTGAAAATTTATCCATTGTTTGGAAAAGTTCGAGTATCCAAGACCGATTTGTGTGTCATAAACAAGTAAGGTAAAAAAATATTTCTTTGATATAAGCCGTGTATTATTTATTATTGTGAAATTGGGAGGGTTAACCAGCAATAAAGTTGTTTTGTGACCGCTATTTATTATTTTTAGAGACATGTGGTTCAAATTTGCCAACCAAGATTGAAGTCAACGGAAATAATATATATTTTTTTTATATGATTTTTTTTCTCAAAAGCCGCGCTTTGCCCCCTGTGGTGTGATACATCAAAAAATTGCAAAAAAATAGAGCAAAATTCATGCGAGAGGAAATAACGGCCATTCCTGTGCCAGCCGAGATATAGCTTGTTTTATGGTTTTCTCCATACAACATTTTCGAAAAAAAATCGAAAGTGTACCTTTTCCTGTGATTTATGTCTTCATACTTAAAAGGTATCATGAACAAGCATGTTTTAATAGATTCCAATTAAAAAACCCGTCAAATTCGAAAAAAAATTTGAATGTCCATGAAACGCGATTTTCAGCCCACCGTGCGCCGTCGCGTCGCCTCTTCGGTCTAGTGGTAACGCGTACAGCTACAGGCCATAGACATGAGATTATAAGTTCTATTCCCAGGATGAGTAATCTGTTTGTGTAGGTTTTAGGTTGAAA
Source organism: Hyles euphorbiae (assembly GCA_023078785.2). NCBI lineage: Eukaryota > Metazoa > Arthropoda > Insecta > Lepidoptera > Sphingidae > Hyles > Hyles euphorbiae. The sequence goes on along the minus strand of CM041037.1, from coordinate 3,343,041 downwards.
AGTCAGATATGAATGGACTATAATTTATATCCTCTCCCCAATATAGCGATAAACTCCTCAATCATATCCTTTCGAACGAACATCAGCAATATATATTTATTGACAGCCTTCATGGCGCAGTTGGTTAGACGCCGCCTGTGAAACGAGAGGCCGCGGGTTCGATCCCCGCACGAGAGAAATGTTTGTGCGGCCCACAAATATTTCTTTCGGGTCTGGGTGTTTGGGAGACCGAAAAGTCTCTCGTAGTTCCTGATACCCACGACACAAGACTCGATCTTAGTGTGGGGTCAGGACTATGTATGTGACTGTTGGGTGTTATTATATATATACAGCTTGGCTGGCTACCCTATAAAAATACAGACTTGGCCTCTAAATAATATGTAGATACTAATATTGAATCTCCCGAAACAACAATAATTTACCTTTTCATTCTATTAACTCGGCACTACTAACACAATTTTCGTCGTGTATGATGTAAGTTGGCACGCAAACATGCCGCTTGTCGCGTGGCGTATAATATAAAATAGGGGTAGCTATGGAGGGTAGCCCTCGCACGGCCGAAATAATAAACTACTTTATGATCGCTTTCTAAGACGACACGCTCACATGTGACGTATTGGATTTAGTTCGTATCGAGATTCCATCCTTTAGAATAGCTTATTCATTTCACCTGTTACAATTCAGTCTATTATTACTGGTGGAAGGTCTTTCATATGTGAGAGGCCGCCTGGGTAGGTACCACCGCAATGTCTCTCGCTAAACAGTAGTGTAAATTCACTGTTGTGTTTCGGATTGAAGGACATTGTAGCCAGAGTAACTACTGGACATATTGAGACTTAACATCTTATGTATCAGGATGGCGAGCGCAATGGAATGCCAAGCTATGCTTTGTAATTCAAGGTGTTGTTTGGCTTTGTTACTGTTCATAAACGGCCGTATCGCTTACCATCAGACGAACAGCATGCTCGTCTCACCATTTATTGCTATAAAAAAAATATTATAATAATAATAAAAAACCCTATTACGATATCCACATTTTCTTTTACACGGTGGTCTGTGGGTGAACAATACGATGCTGTACTTTGGGTAATTTTCGTATCGACAAATATTCATGTAGAAAACTAGAAATATTTTTTACAATTTACATAATTAAAAACTTGACTTCCGGAATCACGAGGAACGTCATAATAATACGTAGGTAGGAACAATGAAAAAAAAAAACGGAAAATTAGAAAATTATACAAAGTTCGCACAAAAGTCAACCTTGTCTTTCAATTGTTAACTGCATATTAATTAGGGATGAAAAGTGTAAGAAGAATGCGATGCCATGCGAACTGCAGTCCACAGAACTGTCTTAAATTTTCACACATAATTAATATTCTGACGACACATGACTCTACATTTACATTTATAATGATTGTGCTTGTCTGCTGTTATTACAAAATTCAATCTAAAGTCGAAAGACTTTGTGAATTTTTAATAAGATTTGCTAGATTATGGATTGAATTATCCGTAGCTTAGTCGGTTAGATGCCTGTGAAATAAGAGGCCGCGGGTTCGATCTCCTCACCGAGAAAAATGTTTGTGCGGCCCACAAATATTTCCTTCGGGTCTGGTCCTTGTGAGACCGAAAAGTCTCTCGTAGTTCCTGATACCCACGACACAAGACTCGATCTTAGTGTTGGGTCAGGACTGTGTATGTGACTGTTGGGTGTTATTATTTTGTGTTTCTCATCTCAGCCACAAGAAGTCCACTGCTGAACATAGGCCTCCCCCAAGGATCTCGACATTGACCTGTTGGAAGCAGCCTGCATCCAGCGACTTCCTGCAACTTTAGCCAAGTCGTCCGTTCACCTTGTTCTAGGGCGTCCGACATTCCGCTTGCTTTACGTGGCCTCCACTCTAGAACCTTTCGGCCCCAACGGCCATCGGTTCTACGCGCCATGTGCCCGGCCCACTGCCACTTCAACTTGCCAATTCTATGGGCTACGTCGGTAACCTTTGTTCTCCTACAGATCTCCTCATTCCTGATTCGATCTCGTTGGGAAATACCGAGAATAGCCCGCTCCATAACGCGTTGAGTGACCTTGAGCCGTCTCATGAGGCCCATAGTGAAAGGCCACGTCTCGGTGCCGTAAGTCATCGCTGGTAAGACACAACAGTTAAAGACTCGTCTTTAGGCACTGAGGAACGTTTGACGAGAAGACGTGATGTAGTTGGATTCGACGGTTGACCTCTCTCTCGAAGTTGGACCTGCCTAACCGGATAACTTGTCCCAGATAGACGTATTCGTCGACAACTTCGAGCGTAGAGTTTCCAACCGCAATCGATTCAATTTTTTCGATCAATTTTGTATTTATTATTATATATTTAATTATATTCCCAATTATTGATTGCAGATGGGCGATCGGCTGTATCTGTATCTGTACTAGAAAATATATAATACGTCTAAAATCTAAAGGAAGGGCACGCGCCTCCTCTACAATCGAGAGTACAATTGAGAGTGGTTAAGATGTATAGTCCACCAATTCTTATAAATTGCTATGTTATGCAGGTTTCCTCACGATGTTTTCCTTCATAGTGAAAGTGTGTAGTGATTGAGTAGCTACAATATATACATGACTCCTGAAAAGTCAGAGGTGTGCGCTAGGATTTATACCCGCGACCACCGTATTTTCACATTTTTGGCGTCGCGTCTGGTCTGTAACCAACAGGCCACCATATACATTCCACCAGGCGGTCGCCTGTCGACTCAAATTTCGGCACGCCTTTATGTAACCCGGTTATTACATTTCACAGCACTACTAGACCATACAAGCGCTGCTTTATTTATATACTTTAAACTTAAAAAATTATATGGGTGAAATTCATCTCTAAAGCTTTATATGATTTCATATGATTTACGTTTCCTATACAAATATATATTAATTCTAAATTTCCGATAAACATTGACTTAAATATAGGATAGGATTATTATGGAAAGTCATTCAGACCGACTCAATCATGAATACTGATCGCCACATATGGACTTAGGTAAAGTTAGACACATAAGTTATAATCAAAATATAATTGTGGAATTTTCGGCGTTTTATTTATCCTGAGAATGCAATTTCTTCATCACAGCTGTAAGACTTTCTAACTACATTTACGTTTAAATATTTATATGCTTTAATTTAACTGGCGAGTCGTCTCTACATTCAATACTCTATCAAAAGCACTATTGACAGCCTCCGTAGCGCAATTGGTTAGACGCCGGCTGTGAAACGAGAGGCTGCGGGTTCGATATCCGCACCGAGACAAATGTTTGTGTGGCTCACAAGTATTATCAGGTCTCGGTGCTTGTGAGACCGAAAATTTTCTCGTAGTTTCCGATACCCACGACATATGACTTAATTGATCTTAATGTGGGGTCAGTGCCCCAAGCAGGAACATTTGGCTTTATAGTATAGTAATCGTAATAGTAATTTTTTTTTTTTGGGAATTTGAACAGCGCCATTGTGAGCTTATTTGGAACTACATTATGGCAGCGGGAAACGTTTACGACACTATAGTATGGTAATCGTATAGTCTAGCGATAGTTTTACTATACAAATGTATGAAAAGTGGTAGCATGAATAATTTTTGACGTATAGTATCGTTGTAGTAATAGTATAATAATCGTTGTCACGATACTATTACTATACGATACTTCAAAATGTTCCTGCTTGGGGTACAGATCACAGATGTTGCGTGTATTACTATTTAAAAGCACATCATATTAGGGGATAAAATCAGTGACATTTTAACAATAAAAAAACTTGAGAGGTGCCAAGGGACACCCGGATGGAACGAAGTTCCTTTCGATTAATTAGTGAAGGAATTGTAATAAAATTTTACTTCTTTTAAGTTAAAATAATATTTTTTTATTATTAAAAAATATAATGTAATATAAACTTAATCAGTAGGCTCAATTTTAGTAATAATTGGCAACGATACATAGTCAAATGAAGGGTTGATGATTGACAGCAGGGTAACAAACTAAACTTGTAAAAAACGATTGTCAAATGTTTGAAAGTGTCCTTACAACTTTCGGTCTTAATATTTTCAGTCTAGTCCCGTTTCGCAACGCGCGATAAGGAACTTCGTTCCAAAAGGATTTATTGTCTTCGTTGCGTTAATCCAGTAGCAGCACGTAAAGGTTGTGACTCGTGAAATTCAACGTTCGATACCCAGGCAGGATCTACATTTTGTGAGTTTACTAGTTTTTTAATTTTTATTCATGTTTTCTAGGACTTAAAAATATCCACAACGCGACAAAAGACTTACATTATACCCTATATTCTCTACCACATCTGAGTACGAAAAAAATATTTGCCGACTATATTTTTTTATTTAATTGCGGCCCGACTCGGCTCTGCCAGGGTGCAGATACACTTTTTTGAAAATATTCTACCACCTACGTTCATCAGGGATAATGTAGAATTCTAATGATGAAATATTTTTTTCCCATCAGTCCAGAAGTTTCAAAGCCTATTCAATACAAATAATCAAATCTTTTGTTTAAATTCTTAGTATACATTAGAATCTTCAACAAGATAACACATTACAGTTATAAAATTTAAGTACATACATATTTATCATTTTGAATGTCTCTTCAATAACAAGAGATTACAGACTGCATGAAACAACTACCAAAAACAGAACAGACTATGGTTGGCTAGGTGACACATCTGCCTGCTTTTTCAGGGATACTCAAATGTCAGCTTCAATAATAAATAGGGTATTTGACTCAATTTTTTTATTATATTTATCAAAAGATATCAATATCTAAATTCAAGCAAACAAAGAATGTTGTATATCCATTCACAACTAAACAAGTTAAAAAAAAATCTTGTAGTCATGTAGTGGGAGTAAAAGAAAAGGTATTTTAAATTTATGGCTCCCAATTTTATGGATAGGTCCTAATAATAGGGAGGATAGCCTGGCGATCTGCACCACAGGTTAAACCCTACAGCGGACACAAGCATCCCACAAAATATATACTTAAGTTAATTATACTTAACTTAATAATTTAAAAGCAACTTATGTTCCTATGAAAAAAGTTAATATTCAAAACAAAACTAGTGACGTCATTAGTCTTCATATGCATTACAGTGTGCGCGTGTGAAAGAGACGGTTAGATGTCTGCACTACGCTCCCACTCATCCATTTAAAATACTTATATTTGCCTCACGTTACAAAGCTACTTTCCTAATGTTTTGACAAAAGTGTTTGTATGCAAAACAATCCAACAAACTTTGTATTATTTTTTTCATCATTATCAAATACATTTTTAGTTATACTATTTTTACTTACTTGTTGCGATCCCCATGTCGGTGACTTTAAGCTGTCCTTGCTTGATCATGGCCTCATAATTAGGCTTGATAGCAGTCAGCTCCATATTGTATAGGCCGAACATCGGGCCCTGTGATGCGTCCTCTTCGTATGTGAACAGAACTTGGATATCCTTGATCAGAGCTCGCTGTACTGTTGCATACCAGGATTGAGTCACCCTGCGAACAAAAAAATATATACACCATTGGTCCCATACACATTCCTCTCCTGTCGCTGAGATCAGTCTTGTATCGTTATCAGGAAGTATAAAATACTTTTTGGTCTCACAAACACCCAGACCCGAAACAAATAACTGTGGATCACACAACAAAATTGTTGCAAACCAGGATTGAGTCATCCTGACAACAATAAATATTAAATATATCCACCATTAGTCCCATACACATTCCTCTCCTATCGCTAAGATCAGTCTTGTGTCATGGGCATCAGAAACTATGAGTCTTTTCGGACTCACAAACACCCGGACTCGATACAAATAACTGTGGATCACACATAAATTGGCTCAATGTAGAAGTCGAACCCGCGACCTCATGTTTTAAAGCTGTCATCCAATTAAGAGCGTCACGAAGGCTAATAAAATAAATGCTTAAAATACTTACACCCAACAATCACATACATAGTCCTGACCCCACAGAAAGATCAATTAAATCTTGTGTCAGTGGCATCAGAAACTACGAGAAACTTTTCGATAAACACCCAAAACTGAGAGAAATATTAGTAGATCTCACAAACATTTGTCTTAGTGCAGGGATCAAACCCGCTGCCTCTCGTTTCACAAATTATATATGTAAATGTGGTTGGCGCAGTATAAATTTTAAGACTATTTAGCTTAATTTAAGTTACTGATGAAAATTACTTACAAATAAGACCAATCTCTGATGATATTAATTATAATAATATCAATTAACGTAATGACTTTATTTAGTCTAGATTTAAAATCAACTCATAAGTTAGGAAAATTCTGGTTTTGCAAGAAATAATAATATTCTTTTTTGTAATAATTGCTGTCAGATTTTTTGTGCCATTCAATCATCATGAAGTTTACATAAAAACGTTTTAGTCATTTTTTAATAAAAACAAATATTTTTAATATTATATTCATAATGTTGCATTTTAATTCAGAAATATTTTATCAATTTCCTTTGGTTAATAGGCAAATATCTAATTATCAAATAATAATTTACAAGTACTTTAATCTTTTACAAAACTAACTATTTATTGATTCAAAAAAGTAATAGAAATCGTAAAATTTATGTGTATTAATTGGTTGTCTTTCAGAAAATTAATGTTTACCTTCGTGGCATAGTGGTCATGGCTTCCCAGTACTGGTCTATATAGGGAATAATTTCCCGGTCCTTGCTGAATAAGAGCTTGTTACTGCCATCCTTAACACTCTCCTGCCGCAGATTAGCTATGGCTGTTAGACACATCTGCGGGAATGCTGTGCCAAACATATATCACAGTTAGAACTTAATTTACAACACCCTAAATTCAATAACTGGGACAAATATGAATGTTTTTAGATACCTACTCAGGCTTAACAATGAGTTGACAAAGGTACAACAAACATGAATCAACATAAATATTATGTAAAGAGTTCACTGCATTAATGATGAATGTCTAAAAATATTACAATCTCAAAACTATAAGCACAGGATTTTTTAAATTGCAGTTGACCCTTCATGTAATAATGATCATAATGCTATTAAATGTGTTCATTGCAGGATGAAACTATAGATAAAAGATTTGAGTGAATATGAGGTACTTACGAGCTTGATTCTTCTTAAATGTCTCCAAACCAGTCGGAGAGCAATTTTTACATATGAATAAGTAGTTAGTCATAAATGGTACGAGTTTACCCAACTGGTAACCAATGCAAGATTCGTGAAACCATCTGTTGCAAGAAGCACATAGTAACTCGGCAATGTTGAGGTTGCGATCCTTGCCACTGAAAACAAACACCCCAACCATGTCATAGTTTCGTTGCTTGCCTTAATAACATCTTTAAATCCTATAAATTATGATTAAATGAAGAATAATCGTAAAGTAAATATGCAAAATATGCAGAAAAACTGGATACACTTTGAAATTAGAATTCAGAATGCTATTTGGCGCTAAAAGATCGATCCAGGTTAATAAAATATTTTGAATTCCGAAGTCTACCAGTAAAAAGCAAAAAACTACAACATACGTACCAGTAACATGTTCCCTGAGATTCACCTGAATTCTTGTTTATTTTTGTTTTCTCGGCGTTATCGGCCGGCTTCTGAGATTCTAACAGCGAGTTGGACCCGACATCAGCCTCGTTAGATTTCTTCATGCTGTCCGAAGTCGATGACATATTTATTATTACATTAATTCTAAAATATATTTATCCAGATCTAGTTTTATTCCATTGACATTTGTATAGATATGAGATTACAAACAATTAATTAAATACGAAAGTTCAAAGCGGACACAATGCAAAGTACATTGTATTGTAAATTATAAATGATGATAATTTAAAATGTCTACTTAACATATAGTCATCTCTTTTTTATTCGATCAATTCCGTAGACGGAGAAACTAATAGACGGAGTCACATGTTCTATCCCTTTTCCACAAAACGAAAGAGATTTATACATAACATTCATGTAAGAAAGAGATGCAAGCTTTTGTAACCTGTCCTTATCGGCGTAACCGCTTGACTCCAGGAAATTTGACGTTTTGGAGGCAAATATTTACATTATTTGGGGTGGCCAGCGGTCCAAAGGTTGATATTCCCTAAAACAAACGATATTAATAGATTTAAATTACATATTAAAAAACAAACTTCAATAATTATCTTTTATTTTTTAAACTTTTTCCTTATATGTTTTGAACTGTATATGGATGCACAATAGATATTGTTTTTGAAATAAAACTATTTACGAATTTTATCGCGGATTTGGTTTAAGTTTTGCTTTTTTTAACTTCTCCCCGCGACGTTTCGATTACTTTACAACTTTCGTGGTCACGGGGCGGACTAGATGTTGTTTTGTTATTAGCTTTTATTACAATCGTTTTTATTTTCAGAACTAAATATTTACTTAAATTATGTTTATGTTATACAGTGTTTTTATTAGTTCTGGGTGATGGCTGACGACCCAGGTATGTAAGTGCATTGTAGTTCCCCTCAAAGTTAAAATATCGATATTTTAGCAATTATATTTTTTTAAAGAACGGTCAAAGTTTCCCGATACCTTAGGAAAAACGTGTCAACCTGGCCACACTCCCACAAATATCGCTATCTCATACTAGGTTACACGGTGGCTACCCCTGTGATCAATTCGCATAGGAACGACAGAGATAACGGATCACTCTGGTACTTTCATACTTTTTTCTCTGTATACGGGCGGCTTTCGTCTGGAAATAATAAACTAATATTGACAGTTAACACATTCTCTAATTATTAAATAGACTCTAACTATATGTCCCTACATATTTATATCAAAAATACACACGAATAGATATTTATTTCATACGTATAGTATCCAAAAAAGTAGAAATTAAAGAATTGATATATTTTTCAATAACTTGCCAGTTTATCAACGAAATGTCCAAATACTGTCAGACATATACAAAAATATACTCTAAAATTATAAAAATAAGTGTGAAATTAAATTCTCAAACTCATAAGGTGTGTTTAAAAAATAAAAACAACGATTTATTTTTCTTCATTTTCTCTAACGGTTGCCGTGGAAACGAATCTAATTTTTAATTGTTTAACGTTTTTATTACAAAAGCTGAAAGATTGGAAGCCCGTAAAATGGATTCAGTGACGAGCACGGATGATTTGAATTTGGAAATGAAGACTACCCAAGAGAATGTTCTGTTGGATATAATAAAGGAGTTACGGAGCGACAGTAAACTGTCGACGAAGTTAAAAGGCAAAGTGAACCGAATCATAGCCGACTGCGACCTGACGCATCACTCGAGTTTACATAAAATGAGCACAGCTGATGAAAGCACTTCTACTTTACTAGGTATAACAACGACAATAATTACACTAGTTATAATTTATATTAACTTATCCCCATTTTTCTTATGATTCCCACGTTATTAGAAGATGAAGGATGGTCTGGTGACCTTAAAAGAATGAGGAAAGTAAAGGTTGTTAAGCTTTCCATTTTCTTACTTATCACAGAAAATGCAACAACTTTAGTATGAGATCAGATCATGCACATTGTTTAGTGAGCCTCAAAAACTAGCAAGAATCTTTTCTAACCCACAACACTCAGCTTGAACCGAATTTAATGAAAACACAAACATGTATTTTGTCATTCATCAGCTTCTCATTCACTGCAGCTGCAAATTGAGACTTTTAAATATAAGAAACTGATATTTATAAAAAACTTAACACTATGTAAATAGTTTCAAAACATACCATATTTGGTAACTTATTTCAGGTTTCATGCATCAAACATCAGCGGAACTCACATATGAAGAGCAAGCAGAACTGAACCAGGCAATTATACAAAAGATACAAACCAAAATACCCACATTGACATCAGAGTTGGAACAATTGAAACAAAGTGCTGTGAATGGTATATAGCCATAATCTTTTAACTAAGAATTAGCACATAAGAATGTAATAACAATAATCTTTTTGTTGATCTTGGTGTATCAAATGGGTAAATATCAGACCATGAGTGTTGCCTCATGCATTGAACATACAAGAACTTAATCTGCCTTCTTACAAAGCATGGTTTATTCAAAAACCCTAATTTAAATTTCAGTAAACGATAGTTATATAAAATCCAAATTAAAAAAGTGGTAATGGTAACCATGGACTTTGATGGTCAATTGCCAAGCTAGACACTCTTGACTACTGTAAGAAACAACTCTAATATCAAAAGCAAAACTTAAAGGTGTTTTTTCTGCTTTAACCTTTGTGTTCAAAGTATTTTCTATTTTAGGATTAGCCTGCACCTGTTCAGTTTTGAACAAACAAGTGAAGTTGTTTTGACCATCAAGAGACAGTTGTCTCTCATTGGCATTTACTTCATCTGGAATACACTGCATTTAAAATAGATTTCATTTTATAATGAGCTTCATACTTTATAATCTATTTTTATTTCTGTAAAAAGATTTTCATAATCATGGCAATAGAAACAAATGAAGTTTTAATCTTGTATTTTAAAGGTAAAAATTCGCACAAGAATCAAATAAAAGAGCTGCAAGAGAGCCTCGATGAGAAGCTGAACACACTTCAAGCCCAGGAGAATGAGAAGGTGGAGCTGATGATGGAGTGGCTGAACCACCGGCTGCAGGAGGTCACCAGGTTTAACGACAGCTCCAGTGAACTACTCACATTGAAGACTAGGGTGTTGGAACTCAAGTCTAAGTAAGTTTGTCTTATGAACTTGCTTCTTAAACATTTATCACATTCTCTCACATTTAGTTTCTAGAAATTCTGATAAAATATAAAAGAGGCAGCAGATAAAAAGCTTGACTATAGTGTATATATGCAAATTCCCTTGCAAATCAGAATCATACAATATTTTCATGTCTGCCGCTGTGGCGTAATTTTACTATGGTATGGTTACAATTACAAATCCATTCACTGTGGTAGGTCTCTCATATGTGAGAGGCCGTCTGGGTAGGTACCACCGCAATGTCTATTTCTCCCGCCAAACAGCAGCTCAAATGCACTGCTGTGTTTCGGATTAAAGGACATTGTAGCCAGAGTATCCACTGGACATATTGAGACTACACCTTATGTCTCAGAATGTCGAGTGCAGTGGAATGCTAAGCATTGCTTTATAATTCAAGGTGTTTGGTTTTGCTGCTGTTCATTAGCAGTTGTATCACTTACCATCAGGCAAACGGCATGCTTGTCTTGGCGGGGGGAAGGGATAGCATCACTAAGTATTGAATATCGACTATCAACATTCTAGTATAGTTAGTAATGACATATAAATAACTTATACGAAAGTTCTACACTGATGTTTCTTTTTTCAGAATCCTGCATTTACAAATCCTCCAAAACATATTCACAGAAACCAACCAGTCTATTAAGGCATATGGTGAGGTGCATAAGGATCTGAGAGACAGTGTAAAGGAGACTGAGCAGAGAATAAAGACTTTTAGAGATATTATAGAAAGTGATTTTGATTGATTTATAATATTTTGTAATTACGTGAGGCTAATGTTTGGTAGATTAAAATGTGTTAATTGTGAAATTACGAGTGTGCCTTGAATATTAATTCGGTATGCTTGGTTAATAAAATGTTGGTGTTATTGAAGAAATATATGTTTTATTGTAGTACATTGAGATAATATACTAAAGGGGACACTGCAAACAAAATGTTTGTTACAAAATGAAGGGTACATTCTATTACTATCTCTGTCACGCCTACGAAGTAACATTATCTTCCCTCTCGCTTCACTGTGTACCCTTGTGCACGCACCATACGCAGAGATTTTGTTTCCGATGTCCGCTCTAGTATAATACCTCAATGTTGTAGCAATATTCTTTGTAGAGATTTTCCCGCCCCTCTGCAATTTTTGTTACGATCTTCTATCTACGATCTCTACGACGTCTCTCTCTACGATGACGTCTACGTCTTCTGACGTCATTTTACTACACTCAATATATTAATATTATTAGATTACGAGTATAAATGTTTGTTGTTTTTTTATCATTGTTTACTAGTTATTATTTAAATAAACATATCTCAAACTTGGTTTACTTACTTCATCGGTAAAGGAAGTATGAAGGTTTTATTTATTTGTATACATACATTTATAAAATCAATCGTAATATAAAATGTGTAGTGTCCTGACGCAGCTGACATCATGATCACGGCCGCGGGTTCAAATCAAAGAGTGCACATCTGACTTTTCGGAGTCATGTGTGTACTGATCATAGATTTAGTATAAAACATAGATCGGCAATGTGAAAGAGATAGAATAATTTAACTCATATGTTAAAGCGAGATGCATGATGCGACCATACGTTTACACAGAAGTAGCCTGCAGTGACCCAGAGTCAAAATATGTCAAAATAAGCGAGCAACAAAATTCGCTTATTTTCATAATTTATTTAATTTTACAGTACTTGGTTATATTTATTAAACGTAGTTTATTATAGTGCATTGTGCAGTGCCAAAGTGTGGTTCATACAGGCGTAAAAATCCGAAATAATTAAAGTTTTCACAGGTACCGGCCACTTTTGTACAATACTTTTTTTCGACGATATTATAGAATTAAATGGAAATCCGTGTATACATATCGGTAGAAAAGAATATAGTATTTCATTAAATAAATACGCTGAAAGCATCCATTGCGTATAAAAAATAATATCAAATACGTGAATTTACAATAATTTCAACCAAAAGTTGCTAGGGATTGACTGACAGGTTCGATCAATAAAACGTTGTCGATGAAATAGTCGATGACAACACATGTTTCCCTACATTTTTATGGAGCTATAGTATGTTGTGATAGTGTGCATTCTTCTTTTTCTTCTACCTGGCGTTATCCCGGCCATATTTCCCCGGCCATGATTATAGTATTCATTCTGCAATATTACTTATTACTTTACTTTTTCTCATTTTTTTATATTTGTGGAATAATTATTATAACACTTCATGTGTGTGATTTATGAATTAAGAACCTGTTTCAATCGCTGCCAAGAGGCTGTCAATTTATAATAGTAAAACAAAAACATATTAGATATTTTTATAAAATATGCGATACTTCTATGCACAGTATCATCGTCCAAACCTTGAAGCAACATTATTCATTTATCATAACATTAGGTATAGGTTTAAAATTTATAATTCTCATAGGAAAAACATTAGTTTAGGTGACGAGATCGAGAAAACCTTTACGGTTTATTAAACTGTCTCTTTCTTCAGCCACAGGAATGCGACTAATGAATATAGGCCTTCCACAAAAATGTCTACATCAGTTTGTTGTAAGCTGCCTGCATTCAACGACTTCCTACAAGCTCCGGCCGAGCAGGCGTCCAACACTTCCCAATGTATTACAAGTCAATTAATTGATTTAAATAAGCATAATATTTTTTTAACTCTGGTATAAATATACTTACGCAAATGTTACTCATTGAAAAAAACTAATAATCATGGATTTTGTTGCAGACTGAGTCCACCCTGTGACTACGAAAGCTGTAAAGTAATCGAAACTTCGCGACGGGAAATTAAAAATTAAAAAAATAAACCTAAAACTTTGTAAATTATAGTTTTATTTTATAAAAGAGTTTTTTGTTCTCAGTTTAATTAGGTGTATGTACTATGTACACACATGTTACATCACAATAAAAAAAAATATTTTGTTCAGGTAAACATAAAGACCCATACAAAACATCTCAAACAAAATGTTTTCAAATAATATGAAAATTTGTCTTTATTTATTTGTGTGTTTATCAATCTGTATTGAAATAAACACATCAATAAGTTTCTGTTAATATATAATAAGATGTCGCATATATCCATAACATTTTATTTCACAACTACAGGCCGACGGCTATATCGATATCGATATGATAGTATCGAAAGTGCATGGTACACCACTATATGTCAAGCACACATGTAAACTTCACGCACACAATCGTAAATCAGTTTTGGTCGCGCTCAAAATGACACATTGCCGATCTATGTTTTATACTACATCTATGGTACTGATAGTCAATCAGGCACTGTAACGGCGGAGGAAAACATCGTGCGGAAACCAGCATATCTACAGAGTCCCCTAACCAGTGTTGTCTGTACATTACATACAGGGTCGCTTCTTCAGTAAATACTTTGCGGTTGTGTACTGTAACAACTATCTGGAGGACACAACCCCACACACTGTTTCGGAGTGTCCAGGCTGGAGTAAAGAGCCCGCAGAACTCCAAGCGGCCCCAGATCTTAGATCTCTCACTGTCGTCCTTGATTCCTACAATGGCCGAGAGCTAGAGGTCGTGGCAACAATGCTTTCGTTCTTCGAGAACGAGATCTAGCAGTAGAAGAGCGCAGACCGCGATCGTGATCAAAACCATAACTCTGAATGCATCCCCCAAAGAAGTAAGTGTCGGATGATGAACCGGCGGCTTTGCACTGTGGTAATGGGCGTAAGAATTCCGCCACGGTATCATCTGCTCGTCGTAGAAGGTAATCTAAAGGGATGGTCTAAGGTGGGCGGTGCGCCCTCACTAGTTGCTATTCCGAGATGAATGTTAGAGCGCGTGGCTTCATATTTTTCATGGACGCCCAATGAGCTTCCAAACCTATTTATAAATGGAGGACCAGTAATAGTTCTGCTCCGGGCGGTCGCATGGATGGAATCAGGCTGCTTCTCGCTGGCCCTGCCCCCAACCCGCATTAGGTCAGCGTGGTGGACTATATGGCCTACCTGCCCCCTCTCAAACGTACTCTCGATTGTAGAAGAGGCCATGCGCTGCTGAGATCCACGGCCCCTGATTTCACAATCGGCGTCTAACCAATAACCAAATACGCCACAATGGCTGTCAACTATATATAATATGTACCTACATACTCACATTTGACTATGAAAACCTATCCACCGGGATCTTTGGATTCGATTGGCGTTGGAACACGAGACCTCAGCTCCGTAACCGTACTGTAGTACCACTACGCCCGCGCCACCGAAGCAGAGTTGTTACAGATCTTTAATTAATTTCGCCATTTTTTAACCTCTCATTATAATTACGAAAGCCTTATAATAAAAACAATAGCCAATTCGTCTTCTTTACACAGGGTCGACAAGTATTTTTGAATGGCGTGATCTAGACGCAATCTATAAAATATGAATCAATGTGATAACTGAAAAGATACGGACAGTGAATTGTAAAGCAGTCTTATCATAGAATAGGAGTAGTTAATAATAATAAACCGTACCAATTGAGATGGAATATAGGTACTGGTGGAAGGTCTCTCATTTATGTGAGAAGCCGCTTGGGTAGGTACCACCGCATTGTCTATTTCTCCCGTCAAACAACAGTATAAATGCACTGTTGTGTTTCGGATTGAAGGGCATTGTAGCCAGAGTAACTACTGGACATATTAAAACTTAACATCTTATGTCTCAGGATGGCCAGCGCAGTGGAATGCCAAGCATTGCTTTGTAATTCAAGGTGTTGTTTGGTTCTGCTACTGTTTATGAGCGGTCGTATCGCTCACCACCAGGCGAACGGCATGCTTGCTCGCCATTCATCGCAATAATAAAAAAAGAATATGATTGTAGAATTAGGTAGATACTTGTTCTTATAATAAATTCTGTATTGGCGTCGAGAAATGTAAACGGCTTACGTTAAATGAGAATAGTAAGAAGATATGAATATACCTAACACATTAAGGCTAGTCGTCTGCCGAATTCTAGAAAAAAAAACTAGTCGTTTCCGAACTTACTCAATTACTAATTATATAATAGATTTGGAGCAATCTGCAGATACGTTGTTGATCCTGCGTAAACGTAATTATTGTGGGCATCCTCGTACGACTTGGAACCAAGGGACCTCTTACATCATGGGTCTAGACTTCTAGATACTTAGAATGTGAGAATATTGGACAAAAATAGAGTAACAGCCTCTTTGGGCTTCTCTATATGTATTTTTCTCACACAAAACTTGGCCTGCATGTTGTGGAACTTAACTACAACCACGAACTGGAACAGATTATAGATCTTCAATACAAAGGATTTCTTTGTAATATGTACTAATTCAGGGTGCTTAAAGTCATTATAAACTATTTCCTTCCCAGGATCGATTAACCATATCCAATTTACTGGCCCAAGCGGTGCGTTGTTAGGGTCAACGATCCCTTATCCACATACAATTCCTGGAAACAAATACTTATATCAAATAAAAATATCCTGTGGGTAGATCAATGATGTAAATATTAAATTCTGTTTCCAATTGACATTGATTCAGTATATCAGTGGCAATAATTACTTCACAAGTAACGTTTATTTAGTTGTAGTTGAGAGCGCATGGCGCGTAGACGCGACACAATTTTATTTTTGGTTACACACATCGGGAAGTGCGCGTGCGGCGATGATCGACACACTTCGGAAAGTTTTTAGGTATGTTTATTATATTTTTTATTACTATATTACCTAAATTACCTTTCTTACTATGTATAAACAGCTACCCACTAGACATAAATAAACAGATCAACATAAAGTCAATTGATAAGGCGGTGTAAACATCAAACAGTATCTAAACCTATTAATTATAGGGCAAATTATTGACATTAACCGACATTAATTTGTTTTCTAATACATATAATTTCTGTCTGATCAACGGAAATGTGATTGCAAAGTGCAAGTTGTGGAATTATTAATTACTGTTGTTGATAAAGGTCCTACACGAGTGCCTCGATGTTCGATGCGCCTGATAAGAGTTTGGAAAATTAATAATTTAACTGCATATTACCTATAATTCGTAAACATTTCAGAATTAAATATAATTTTGTATTGTATATTCAAATATGTTAAAAGGGTTATTGCGTTAATCCTTTGGTATCTGAAGTTAAGTTTTATTTATGATACTTACATTAATTTGTAGTTTACTAACTACTAGCACCCAATTTTGCCGGCAATATATTTAGTACATACTTTCCGAAATATCCTTTTCTAAGGAATAAAAGCACAAGACCTAGGTATTATATCATTTATTTGTTTAGCTGTGTCAAAGATCTTCGTAGACTCAATTCTCGAGTATTTCAGTTGTGTTTCGGCTGCTATTGCTTTCAGTATTTACACATTTATACTTTAGTATATCGTAAAATAACTTGTAAGATTCATAATGCTTTTTGTTTATATACTGCTTTAAATTTTCTCTAGCACGCCGTCAAAAATTTTACGAAGCTTATACTGAAAATTTTATCTTAAAAATCTTACTGCTCGTGACTGATGCATACGAACTCGCTTTATATTGTGTTAAACTAGTCCATATTTATCTTGTAATTATCGAATATATAACAGTCATTGTATATTCTATTAGTATGTACAAAGCTGTGAGATATTCTTTCAGAGAATCAAATTTACATAAATGAAATAACTCCTTTACACTATCTTTATAACCTAAATACAGACACATGTTGCTAACTTGGTACTCAAACATTAAGTAGTGAATGAGTTACACGTGAAGAAAGTGTAAATATTTGACAACTGTCTGCAAACAATTCTACTTCATTACTTCGTGTCGACTAAATGATTGTTGTCCCACATGGTCGGATATAAATAGTTTCCCAATTCTTTCAGTTCTATTGATATATGAGTCGGGATAGGCAGAAACGATTAAAAACTAATAGAAGAAAATATGGAACACACTAAGTAGCGATCAATAAATTGATATAAAAATGATCCTATTCTCGTGTCTAAATACAAATAATTATTAATGAAAGAATATTCTTGTTGTATAACATGGGGCTCTCAGTGCCGAGGAGAATATGATCTTTTGTAGAGTAGTTGGCAATTAACACTCATTTATATTAATTTCAACATCTTCTTAATGAATGCCCTGGTACGCCTATAGAGTGTATAGGATGTAATTAATCCTTGTGCCTTTAAATCCATAGACTCTCCATTTGTGTCCCAGGTACCTGGGGTTTTACATTAGAATTCGAATAATTATTCGAGAACTAAATGCTATCTTTCTCATTTATTTTCCACTCAGCAGTCGTTACTAATATTATTAAAAGTATGGTATCTATCGGAAAAACAGTATATTAATGTAAGTCATTTCAATGCAATTCTATTAAGTAAAATAAGGAGATCGTGATCCTTTTCCGTATCATTTCATATAAAAATACCCAATGAAAAATTATAGCGGAATATAGACGACGATGTCAATTACTTTCAACCTTGGGTACTGGTTAAACGATGTTATAAAACACACATAAGTACAGATTTAAGTGGCTTGCATTGCAGTATGACGTATACAACAACTTGAATATTGTAATGTCCTTATGTTGGGAAATGATACAATAAAAGAACCAAATAAATAATAAAGGTAATTATTAGAAAGAGGAAGTGCCTAGAGATGTGTATCACAACATGTCATCGGTAGATCAGACTTTATTAGACTAGACTAAGATTAAACTTGTCTTAATTCTAGCACATATAATAATGATCGAACCATCGAAGAGTAAATATAGAGCAGGCCAAAGAGAAAATAAGCAACATCAATGTTATAATTAGAGTAGGTATATTCTTAAACAAATATTGACAATTCTATAGCTGTTAATGGTGTTAATAGGAGTAAGAAACATAAAAACTATATCACATCTCCCGCCAAACAGCAGTTTAAATGCACTGTTTTGTTTGTTGTTTTTACGTGAAGGACATTGTAGCCAGGGTAACTACTGGACATATTAAGACTTTACATCTTATGTCTCAGGATGGCGAGCGCAGTGGAATGCCAAGTATTGCTTTGTAATTCAAGGTGTTGTTTGGTTTTTTTGTAGCATTATCTAAGAGATGATCTTGCCTATTTAAGTTTAAGGCCACATGTCATGCTTCTTTACTTTGTTTTTTTAATCATGTAGTCCTTAGAAAAAGGGGACGTACTGCCAAGCGCAATGTTAGACGTTCACGCAAATGGTGAACGGAAGATCTGTTAAGATTTCAGGATGTTTTTGAATGCAAAACAATCAAAAAGTCACAATGAAAATCCTTGAGAAACGCCTATGTTTAGCACTGGACTTTCTTTCTTTCTTATAAATTAGTATCTACCCTATTACCGCTGAAAAAGATTATTAATTTTTGATATTTATTTTTTAGCAATATATCAGCATTATAAAATCTTTTAAAATAACACTAAATATTAAATTAGGTTGTCACTGTTAATATTTTAAAGGTAAAATCTACTTAATCCCTAGCAGGTAACGTTGTGAAAGATGCCCTAAATAAAGAATTTGATAAGATATCTTACCAGGTATATTTACTTGACTGATAAAATTTGATAAGAATACTGTTTAATTCATTTACATAATTTGTTATTACACTGAAGTGATAGGAATATTACAATTTTATGGATAGTTGTCTGGATCTGCTTATTTCTATGTGCAGAAACAGATTAGCCATATAGTGAATGTAGGTTGCATAATGTGCAATCCATTATGAGGGGCAATCATGCCGTTTCGCCCATTGAGGTGGAAACTTCAATAATTGCAGTAGGAGAGACTTAAATAAGCCAAGAGTTTTTGAAGAAGAAAGAAAGAAGAAAGAAAAACGCTTTATTATCGCGCAAATTAGCCGCATACAACACAGTACAATAATTATAAAAAATTAACAGTACAATAAATTAAACAAAGAGAGACTAAATATAAAAAAATAACAAGAAGAAAATAACAGGTAAGCATGTTGCGTTTTGGACAGAATATGCACTGGGAAACCACGTTTTTTTCCGGTTTTTGATCCGGTATTAGTGTACAGCTACTACTTAAACATTATTTCAAACTGTAATGTACACAACAACGTAATTGTCACGTCTTGTTTCATTCATCCTATCTGATATTGCATGACACAATTTTATATAAATATTGGACTTCACACTTCCGTCCTTATTAGTTCCAAAGTGACTAATATTCAACGAAATGCCATTAAATCGATACAACTGAGCGAAGGTTAATATCAGCCTACAAAATTATACTTCGATCATTCATAAATTAATGAAATCATCACAATAAAGTCCATATTGCGTAAAGACACAAAGCTGAATAATGACTATGACAGCCTCTGTGACGGAGTTGGTTAGAATCCGGCTGTGAATGAGAGGCTGCTGGTTCGATCCACGCACCGAGGTAAATGTTAGTGTAAACCACTAGTATTTATTTCGGGCCTGAGTGTTGTCAGTAAAGTCTGACGTAGTTTCTGATAACCATGACACAACACTCGATCATAGTGTGGGGTCAGGACTATGTATATAATTTTTATTTTTCACCTAGTTTCTTTTGCAATGCACCTTTAAGGATAAAAATAATTACTATAATAATTTCCCGCATACAAGTATAGGGGTATTACGTTTGACTCAATCCTTTTCGCGTTAACCATTGTCCATGATTTTATTAATAAGTATTTTCCTATTATAGTATTATTCAATGAAACCTAAATAAAACTGATTAGTCACGTCGCACATTGATACTTTGGAATCTAATAAGAGTAACCGAGCACTTTATTTTAAAAAAAAAACAAAAACAAAGAAAACCGCTGGTCGCAGGCAGAAATCCTAGGAGGAAATTCTGTCAAGCAGTAAAATGCTTGTGGGTAAAGATCATGACAAGATCCATTCATAAAATTAAAATGTTAAGCGGCAGAAGTATTTACGAACGTCTCCATGCGAAGTTGACCGATAATGTTCTTAAAGTGGCTATCTAGATACTGAAGAAAAATATAGAGGAATATAGCAGGTGTAGTAAAATTAAGTGGACCTATAACCCAAAACTCCAAAGCACACTGCTACAAGAGCGAACAAAACCGGACGTCATGGCGGTTATGACTGTGCTTATAAGTTGTAGGTAGTAAGTTAATAAAAACAAAGCACAACATAATTTTAAACAAAATATGTATAGTACAAAGCAAAAAATAAACTAAAAACAATTAGGTGAAGAATTAAAGAATGAAATATTTGAACAAAATTACAACATTGCAATGGGGTCTAATAAAGCCGTAAAATCAAGACATTGTTTATTTGTACGCGGTTTTACACAAACAACACTATCCAAATTGAAAATATCACCGGGCCCCTGCAGTTAAAGTTGTTATAAGTTTTAACAATGTGATATGCCCAAAAATACGAGGAAAACTGTTTGTTTGTGTAATTTTATCAAATACATGTAGTCAATTACCGCTACAAGTCTAATTAATATAATTAAAAAAACGAATGTTGTTCCTCAATTTGTGTTTCAGCTTGTATAATTAGGAATTAATCATGTAATTTTAACTATTGAGTTCAGAAGATTTAGCTTATAAGTTATAACCTTGAATGTTACAGTGGTAAAATGACATGATGATATTGACACCAAAAATTAAATTACGCTGATCACAATCATATTGTATTTACTTTGGTCCTGGTAAGCCAATTGCAAAACTAGAGGCCACAGGTCCCATCTCAGTACTGAGATAAATGTTTATTAATTCAAAAATATTTGTTGGCGGTCTGGGTTTAGAGAGATACTAGTATAAGTCTCTCGCAGCTACTGACAGCCACTACCACACATATTGGCATGGACGTACATATTGGTTGAAGTATTTCTATGCCGTAAAGACCGTGTGAATTGTCAGTATCAAGTTGTGTATGCTTATCTTAAACTTGTAGGTACTTTTCAAAAGAAACCTAATTATAACATTATAACAGTTTTAATGCACATTCAATTTTTAATTTAATTTTCTGAATATTTATAATTTTTTCATGATTTCATTAATATGTTTAAAAAGCGATTTATTTTATTATTATTGGATGGTAAACGAGGCTTATCAATCGTTGCCATGACTTTGTAGCTTGATGACTCACGATCGGCGACGTTGATAAATGATGTTGTTGACCGTGATGCTCTAAAGTAAGGTTTATAAAGCGAAGACGTGCTAGATACAATACGTGCCACGAAAGATGAGACTTGAAACATGTTAGTAGTGGGGGACCCGCGCAGGTACAGTCGTGTACCAAACTGTTGCCCAGAATGTATTTGTATACCTGATTTTTCGACGACATGTAAGTGTAAGTGTACACGGAAGTGTAAGTAAGTAGAAGATGTAAGTATGCAAGCCTGGGTAGGTACCACCGCAATGTCTATTTCTCCGCCAGACAGCAGTGTATATGCACTGTTGTGATCCGGTTTGAAGGACATTGTAGCCAGAGTAATTACTGGATATATTGAGATGTCAAGCATTGCCAATAAAAGCTCAAATTCTTTAACAATATTTATTACTATATAATAAAGTTAAAAATAAAAATAACAGATTATCCCATTCACTGTCACTATCAATAAACGATACACCAGCAGCAAGATCATCGTTTACCTCGAGGCATAATGCAGCTCTACAAAATTGCACTCGTATAAAACGCAACAACGAAAGTTATAAAAAACGGCTGCACTTGTCTGTACTCTGGAGTTAAGCGGCGCGTACGCGGGGTGAGGAGATCGGGATGCGAGTAACGCGCATGCGCAACGCCGTACTGCGCCTCCCGCGCTCGCTCCGCCGCCCCGATGACGCCCTATCCCTTCCCGCATCGCACTTCATACCGCCAAAGAGACCCATAAATCGTCTTCTGCGCAAGTCAAACCACGTGGTGTGTCAAGTCTCATCTTTCGTGGCACGTATTATACCATATATGAAACTATCTTAGTGTTCAAGTATATCGACAATAGATATCCTAGATCCCAGATCTCTGTAGATATTAGTTATTTCAGTATTATTACTAGTGATGGGACAAATTGCTTAAACGACTCAACGGACGACATTACTGTAGATTTGCGAGAATTCCGACACATGAAAATTATCAAATAACAATATATTATATTGCGTGTGTAATATCATCAGACAGCTGATAAATTTTCAATCAACTTTAATTTACGTGAAGCTATCCATCCCGAGCAAATCATATTTACTTGAATTAAACCATCACATCCAGAAATCGAAGTCGAAACTGGAAACATCGCGGTTCACAGTCCAAACTCCAGGTCTAGTCAACGACTAGGCGATTCTCATGACGCAAAATGTTTATACAAATATTGTTATTGAAAAACAACTTGGTTTATTGGCGTTACGACACTTAGAACGTGTTGTATCCCTCGTTTCTTCCAACTTGGATATGAAAGCTATTTTTATTAAATTTTATTTAAATTTTCAGTAAAATATCCGACGTCCTGGGAGTAGAATGGGCGCCCCTGGACATCCCGATGTCCCGCCGTCTTCAAACTCTTGGGGCGACGGCATGGATCTGCTTGGCATTGTTCGGAGAAGCATTGGCCATCTATCTGTACATCAAGCTGGTGTATTCCGACTTCTGGTGGCTCGCAATCCTGTATGGAGTCTGGATGCTAAACGACATTGAGATTTGCAACAAGGGTGGAAGAACGTAAGTGGAAATAAACATAGTAAGCTCTTAAGAATACCTGGATAAAACCCTGATAAGATTATTAATATTGAAATTGATTGTGGTGTTGCGTCAGCAGTTCGTATATTAAAATTATGTTTCATTATGTTATTAATACATAATTAGCATGTCACTGCTTATTTCTATAATAAATATTTTTACGTCATTAAGTTTATTAAAAAAAAAACATTGAACTTTGAAGTGAAAATATTTTATAAGTCAGTCATACGAGGAACAGGCAAATAACTGATAGAAGATGGCACTACCTTCCATTAACATTATAGGTGAGGAAACCTATAGATGTGCTGGCTAAACAGTTTTCTGAAATCAATTTAGTTATAATTCGAAATGGTAGAGACACGCTGTTACCATCGGGTGACCTGCTTGCTTGTTTGCCGAACCTGTTGTATAAAAAAATGTTGTGAGAAAAAAATATCAGATTAGTTATGTTTTCTGCAAACACTAATTTAATTTTTTGGTTTTTGGTTACGTGCAATTTTATATGCATAATTATATATTGTTAAAGTAAAAAAAGCTATGGCAATTATACTATAATTATATTGTGAACGAGTTTAAAAGCCACGATAATTGGTCCAAGGCAATCTTGGAGATCGCGTAAAGGTCTCAGCTATTACTCTAAGCAGGATCACTAAAAATAGAACTAGCATAACGGAAAATGACCCACGTTAAAACATAAAGTGCTACTTTTCATCCGAAATAAACAATGAAAATATAAAGTATTTGCCCTTGGGATATAATTATAACATTAACCCTACACGATATTTGATTAGTACTGAATTCTATAAATTGAAATAAAACTATTTGTTACGGATTTTATCGCGGATTTTTATCGTGTGTCCGCCCCTTGACTACAAAAGCTGTAAGGTAATCGAAATAACGGGAAATTAAAAATATTAAAATTAAACTAAGTCGCGATAAAATCCGTAAAAAAATAATTTTTATTTCAACGTGTAACATTCGCGTAAGTCTAAGAAACCATTAGTTTATTTAAAGTAGTAATAAAATATTTGTAGTACATACAAACGCATTCGTTAGTTTCATATTGATCGTGCATACCTAACTTGTAAAACGATTATTGTTGCTAAGATAAGATTATTCCCATCTGGCAACTGAGATGATCTCATATGCGTAAATTTAGAAGCTCTTGAATGTACCTTAGATAATGAATACAATAAACGTGGCTTATGTTTTCTTGACCCTTTTGTTATTTTTAACAGAAGCACAACTTTATATTATTCATATTGCGATAACTCCTATAGTCCCTCAAAAACTTTAAATGTAGGTTGCATTGAATAAATAGTAGTGTGCAGGCATATGTTAAGCAATAGACAGCATGTGACCATCATAATATTCCCTGCTACAAAATTCCTTTTAAAATTGATCTTATTAATGTGTAATACTAACCACTCTCTTACGTTTCAGAATAGAATGGACACGCAACTGGTCGTGGTGGCGCTACTTCTGCGACTACTTTCCCATTACTCTCGTCAAAACTGCTGAACTGGACCCATCGAAGAACTATCTCTTCGCGTGCTACCCCCACGGAATCTTCTCCTCAGGAGCATACGGATCTTTCGCCACCAACGGCGCACATTTCCCCAAACTCTTCCCTGGAATGTCCGTGCATCTAATCGTCCTTGGAGGACATTTCTTGATACCGTTGTTTAGAGATCTGATACTTTCACTGGGACTGTGTTCATCGTCGCAGGAAAGTTTGCTTCATTTGCTAGACCCGAAGAAGTATCAAGGGAATTGTGCAGCTATCATGGTTGGTGGTGCAGCAGAGGCTTTAGACTCGCATCCTGGGAAATATAAAATTATTCTGAGCAGAAGAAAAGGATTCATTCGTGTTGCTATGAAGTCGGGGTGAGTTGTACAATTATTTATTTGATTTATTGAAGTATCTAATATTTATGGCTTGAATTGATATATAGAATGTATTATATTATGCTGTGTTGTAAACAACTAGAAATTCAGACATCACAAAGAAGTTACTTAAATGATATTAATTAAATAGACATAAATAAACAATCATGTAAATAATTCTTGCAGACTAAGATCGAGTCTTGTGTCGTGGGTATCGGAAACTACGAGAGACTTTTGTCATAAACACCCAGACCCGAAACAAATGTAAATCACACAAATACTTATTTCTGTGCGGGGATCAAACCCGCGGCGTCATATTAAACACCTTGCGTCTAATTGCCGCACGAAGGCTGTCAAAATATGCTACCTGATATAGGTACAACTATTATATAATGTAAATTAATGCAATAAATAAAATGTAATTCTATAATTTTTGGTTGTCTAGAAGAGATCGCTCATAGCGATAAGACCGCCATTTGTTCACTTATTTGTCAGGTTTCTATGTCTTACTATGTCTGTAATTTGTGATGTTCAATAAAGTGTTGTGTATCTGTATCTGTATAATGACATTTTATATTAATATAAAGGAAATGTAAAATCGATTCGTCTAATTTCCAGAGCGTCACTCGTGCCAGTGTTTTCGTTTGGCGAAACAGATGTGTTCAGACCGCTGGAGAATCCTGAGAACAGTCTCCTCAGAAGATTTCAGGAGAAAGTGCGTGTGTGGACTGGAATATCTCCTATGTTCCCGCTTGGGAGGGGCATGTTCCAGTATTCCTTTGGAGTAGTGCCTTTGAGGACTCCTGTTACTACTGTCGGTGAGTTGCTTTTTACTATAATAAATTATTGCCTTTAGACGAGCGATTTAAGTAATTTTGTGGCCTAGACATGATTATATTTTACCACCTACGCCTTTTATCTGAGGTACTTAATCTGGATGTCTGTATTTGTGCATTTTATTTGTAAACATACAAGTAATTAACGATACAAGTAATATCCTGCCGTGAAGTACACATATATGTTATGATCGAAGTAAACATCTTTTGAGAGTTTTATATCATAAACAGGGTATACCATATATATAGATTGCTACCGAAAACGACGCCGATTGGTAGCTTTAGTGACTTCAGACACAAAGCAACTAAATTTTTGCAAAAAAAGTAGCGACGTTATTGGTTTTGTTTTTATTTCTATCGTCGTATTTGGGTGGTAATACATAGTACTTTTTTCTAGAATAATAGTGCACAGCCTTTTATTTTTAAACACGATTTAGTACGCCAGGGTTAAAATTATTATTTTAGCAAAAACTATGGATTTACCACCCAAACATGATGATATTTAAAAAACCACAAAAAACCGACGTATTTCTTTGCTTAAACTTGAAAATTTTGCACCATGCGTTAATCAGTATTATTCTCTCAAGTTCAATAAAATAAATTTGTAGTCTTTTAAAAATAACCCTGTGTATTTACTCGTAAGAAAGCTCAATTCCTTGTTTATTTATTTTATTTTAAACATACGAATTTCAGTTGGAGAACCCATGGAAGTTAAAAAGAACTTGGATCCCAGTCCGGAAGAAATAGATGCCATACATGCAGAATTCACTAAACGGCTTATAGAACTCTTTGAGAGGGAGAAGTCGAAATACCTAAAAAACCACGAGGGTATACATCTAGTAATTACTTAATATTACACCTTGTAGATAGATAGTACTAGAACGTAGTTGCAGGATCAACTAGATTGCAAAATATTTTTGAGAGAAAAAGTTGAATAACATTAGAAGTAATGTTTACAATTGTGCCTTAGTAGATAGAATGTACAGTGCTGTATAGAAGTTTGTTATACATATTCATGTATATAATGTATATGATTAACAAGTAATAAGTAGGAGACATTTTCAGTTATCCGCCGATTATTTTTGCCTTTGGTAAACTTCATATAAAGGGTCTTTTTCTTCAGATTTTTTTTCTTTCCTTACGTTGCATTTACAAAGAGGCTTACATTATACAAAACAAAATGCCATTTTGAAACTTGTGATCACGTCGGCGAGTTTAAATTAACAGTCACGTTAACGAATATGCCAGCTTTTCTTGCCCGACAATATTTTATTACTAAAATGCTTCTCAAGGTATAAATTAGACCAGATGTTCTGAAAGAAGTTCCTATAGCCGATATTTAAAAACCTCCTGAAATATTTATTATCCTATTATTAATCAAATATTTTTTTTAATAGTAATTTATACCAGCATATTATTAAAAGTGCAATATTATTAAAAGTGTGAAAATTGTAATGTTGTAAAAACTTACTTAAATAATAGTAAAAATATAAACTTACACGTAATAATTCTTAGAAACACTATAATATGTAATTTATATGGTTTAAATTTTTATGGTTATTACAGAGACTGATTGTTATGAAATTATAGCAGCGATAAGACGTTATGTAGTAAGATTTGTTTTTGATAAAATAATTTTATTTAGTAACGTTTTTTCTTTTATAATCGAATCCTGTCATTTACTAATGAAGAAAGAATAAGCTCTAAAAATCCAGGAGCGATTGGGAAAGTAAAACAAAACGTTTATTTTTTCATATATTTTTATTTATTTTATTATATTTACATTTTATATACAACGTTAACATAAACGAATGCGCATGTCTTGGCGCACATGCCTCTTTGAGCATATACTGTTTGTCAAAGTTGACAATTCATGAAAGATGTCACTTTGGCACCTGTCAAAACGGGATACCTAGAATTGATTCGGACAGCTATTACATGGAAATTAAACAATATATTTGTGAAGAAGATGTCAACTTTCACGCATTCCCAACTTTATGCTTTCTTGAAGTATTTGTAAAGGTATATTTTATACAATATTATACAACACGAGCGGGAATGATACAGATTATTTCAGGCGTGGTCCTACGTTACTCTTACGTGTACACACAAATTAAATTAAAATGGGATATTATTATATCTAGAAATAGATTTTAAAACGAAGTAACGTAGTAGCACGCGGGCTTCAGTCCTGATCCCGCCCATTGGACAGTCACTCGAAAAAAAGAGCTCAAGAGCAAAATCACTAAAAATATACTTTTGTCGCTCGTATATTCCCACAATAAATTACGACACTAAAAGAACGCGTTTTATATCTAGACTTTACGATCCAAATAGATTACAACACAACTATAAATTCAACACGAGACTTAGAAAACGACTGTTACAATTAAAGCTTTTGTGAAGAAAAAAAATGAGTGAGGTTACTCAAGAGCTCGCAAAATTAAAACGCAAACTTAACAAAGGCTCAACGAAACCTAAATGGCTACATGAAAGATAGTATCGGCGCGATTGTAGATCTTCAATAAATTAATGGATTTACTGGAATCGGTACATCTCAAACTAAACCATACTGAGTTTTACCGATATTACAGTCTTTGTGAGGGCAAAGTTAAAATGCCTTAACAGATTACACGAATGTCATTAGTAACACAAGAGAAACAATTTATCAAAGAATGAGAAAAAGTAGAAATTACTAGCTGTCAATCCAGTGGTCGCAAGGTATACGAATATGTACCTCTATATCTCTATTATTGCAAAAGTTTGATCCCAAGAACGTGTTACGTCTAAATTATTAGCCCGCGCTCGTTTTCAGATAATAATGGACGTTTGCGGACTAAATAATGTCAAAATCGGTGCATTAGCAGAGTTATCAGATTGTAACGTGAAAATTATTTTAGAAACAAAATTATAAACGAGGACCCGCCTCTTATAAACATACCTGCAAAGAAAAATCACACCAATGTTTTGTACAATAAAATACAAAACTATCCGATAATAAAAGTCCACATTAAAGTAGAAATTCTGGAAATTTAATTACAAATCTGGTAACCCTGGCAATATCGAAGCCAGAAGGCCGAAGTCACAATGTGTGTGCGATAAGTCACGCCTGCTTGGGGTGCAGCGCGGGCGCGGGCGGCGCGGGCTTGAAGCATTGCATCAGGAACGCTGTGTACATAATAAAAGCTATCGACAGCGCTATCAACGCGTACATGAAGATGTTCAGCTCCGGCTGCCTGAACCGGTTCTTGCGCAGCCACTCTAGGACTTCTTCTTCTGACATCAGGTCACCTGAAGGAAAGATTTTGTTAATAATCCCATCCCATCATTATTGTAGTAATCAACAATTATTTCTACCTACAATTCGCAATAAGTTGTTAAAGGCTGGCAATACTTTAATCATATTCAAATATTATTATTAATGGAATTGTTGCCTGGTCAAGCTTCTTTGTTATAAATACTGCCTTTAACTCAAATTTTTATGTCGTATAAATTCTTTTAGGACCTTTGATGACACGGTTTTGTAATAACTTTGTTACTAATATTTCAAATAATTCCCTATTGACACTGACCTCGGTATATGCTCGGGAACCTCTTCCTGAAATAGACAATGGCGGGTAGCTTGGTGACGCCCCACTTGCGAGCGTAGCGCGGGTCCTGCATCTTCACGAAGGTAATGTCCAGATTGTCAGTTTCACTGTCAATGTTCTCCAGCTTGTCCAACACCGCTCGACTTTCAGAGGATTTTTCATCTAAAATAATTTATGATTTTGTAAATCCTGATTTTCATGCAATTTTCATGACATTAAATTATTGATTCTGACTAACTTATCCACCGAAATTCTAATATACATTATCTATTGTACATGAACCTTTTCAGATGTGTTATTCTATATCAGTAAAGGTGTCTCACCTATAAAGGTGTTTTACCATCTGCTCAGACATTAAACTTTTCTAATGAAAAACTTGATCCCGTTTGATACTCACAAAAGTATACAGCCAAGAACTCATTCTCCTCCAGCAACTTGTCCAACATTTTCCTATTCACTTCTTCAATTTCGTTTTTGATTTCAAAAACATCCTGAGAAGTGAGCCACTGCAGCACTCTGTCCACTTGGTGTAGATCCCCGTCATAAAGCATTGGAACTTGTTTCCTGAAATAGACTAGTGACGGGATGTTAACGATGTTGTACGTGGCAGCGGCTTCTGGACTTGCTATCTTCACAAAATCAATGCCGAATTGATCAACCTCTCCATCAATCTGCTCAAGCGCTTCAAGAATCTCCGTACATTCTGGACAATCTTCATCGTCATCTAAAATCGTTACGACATTATTTACAAAACCATTTATTCATTACAATTTTATCATCAAGCGGAATAAAAAAGACTCACAAAAGAATACGACGAGCAAATGTGATTCGTAGAGTAGTCTTTCCAACATTCTTTCGTTGACAGACTCAATTTCATCAGCCAATTCCCTGTTGTCGTCATCAATGAGCCATTCCAATATGGACTCTTCATTCTGAAGATCTCCCTCGAAAAGAAGTGGATTACCGTTCCTAAAATCGAACAATAATGTTAGAAAAAATCCTGAAGATTTCATAATAAATACTAAAGTTGAGGTACCTGAAATAAACCATAGCCGGAAAAGTTTTGATCGAGTATCTCTTAGCGAGTTGTGGATCTTGGATCTTCACCATGTGGATACCGTACACATCGCACTCATCGTCAATACTTTCCAACCCCTCAAGAATATGGTCGCAGATGTGACAGTTTAATTTATCTACAAATAACGATTAATAAATACAAAGCAATTCTAAAACTATGTGAACACTCGTAAATATACAAACTTACAGAAGTACACAGCTAAGTATTGCGTCTCTTCAACCATCTTTTCTAGCATAACTCTTGTGATAAGCTCTATACGATCTTCAGTTTTCTGTGTAATCAACCATTGTAGCACTTCCTCTTCTTCAGCCAACAAACCTTCGTACACATTAGGCACGTTGTGTTCAAAGTACACGAGCACCGGGAAATCAGTAACACCGTACGATTCGGCTATGGAATAATCTTGAGTCTTCACAAACTTGATGCCGTGTCTATCGCAATCATCGTCAATGTTTTCAAGTTCCTCCAAGATCCCGGCGCATTGATCGCAGTCGGGACCATCTGGAATTTCCAAATCTGTTGCCAATTATGGTGTTTTCACGATTTACAAGCCAATACGAATAAAGGAAAAACTGTTGAGGGTCAACCGTGTACATATTGTAACATCCTAGGTGCATATGAAACCCATAATCTACGACATGAACATTCAGGAAACTACATTAGAATATTGGTATACAATCGAACAGAACACAAACATAGATTCCTAGATAGAAAACTATTAAACCAGTGCCTAAACAGGGCATGCCACATGCTATAAGGACAAATGATATCTATGGGACGCGTCATAAATGCTATAAAGGCTTTTCTAAGGGATGATTGTACCCTCATGTTCCTCTTCGTCGTCCAGTTCTCTTTCTTTTTTTCTCATCGCCCTTTTCATTGCTTTCGAATTGCAAATTTCACATAACGTTTTGTTCCCTAATAAAAAGCAGTTATGTTAATAATTATGCTGAAGAAACACATATATTACCTATCTGAAAACGAAAGTTATTGGTGTACAGACACCGATAACTTGTATATATATAACATTCAACATTAAATATTATACACAATAGAAAAGTCAGAAATTTAGCAGATTGTGTTAGAGTGTCATGTTGTGCAGTGTAGAAATGCAGAAGCACAGAACTCCTTTCAACTTACAAAAGTAGACCGCAAGGGAACTTGATTCTTGTATTAGATCTAGTAGATCTTGCCCTTCCAGTGCCTCTATTATGTCTCCCGCCGGATTCTTTTGGGTTAACAGCCAACTTAATAGTTGCTGTTCGTCATACAGATCGCCTAAAATAAGCAATTTCATATTTATCACCCATAATTATTATTGGTATCCCAACTCACTGGCTACTCCTAGGCTCTAGTTTGGGCTAGAATTCAAAATCTCATTGTTTTTATTTAATTTTAAGTATTTTTATTGATTATTAATATTATAATTTTCAGAAACTTAATTATTATAAAAAAAAACTTCAAGATAAACAATCGGCTATGAGTCTTACCTGCGTATATCACAGGATCTTTTGAGCCCATTTTAAAGAACAAAACGGCAGGTAGAGCGAACACTCCGTATTCCTTCGCCATTTGTCTGTCATCGATCTTCACGAAATTAATTCCAGCGGAGTCCGCGTCATCGTCAATGTGTTCGATCTCAGCAAGCACTCTGGGGCACTGTTTGCAGTCATTACTGTCTAAAACATGTGATATGTGAAATACAATTTGATTTATAATCAACATCTAAATCGCATGAAATTATTAGTTTATTATTATAATGCTACATATTTCTAATTTATTGCCATAATAATTTTTAAGATTAATGTGTAAACACAGACTCACAAAAGAACACGGCAACGTAATCCGATGTCTGTCTTATTTTCTGAAACATTTTCCTATTAACTTTTTCGATATGATCGGTCAGCTCCATATTTTCAGGATTAGTCAGCCAATCCAATATTTCTTCTTCATCATCAATATCTCCATCGTAGTTGATGTATTTAGTTTTCCTGAAGTATGTGATGCCAGGTGGGTTGCGGAATCCATATTTCTTAGCCATCAGCCTGTCGCTGCATTTAGCTATCTTAATACCATACTCCGCTGCTTCGTCATCTATTAGTTCCACATGGCGCAGAATTCTTGGGCTTTCCGGATCATCTTCTTTGTCTGAGTAAATATACTAAATAAATAACAATGCATTAAAACTAAAATTATGTAATATATATTTGAAAATACTTACAAAAGACCACAGCCAAAAATTCCTTTGATTCAATGTATTTGAATAATTTGTCTCTGTCAATTTCCTCTATACTTTCATCTTCCTTTTGCTTTACCATCCAATCCAGCACTTCAGACTCATCCAATAGATCTCCTAAAATGTTTCCACAGTTTACTTCATGCTGAAATCCCTAATATCTAACATTTTATTAAGAAACCACATCCATTTGATTTTGGAAACTCACCGGCTTACATCCAATAAAGGGCATGCGTGGACAACTACTGCTATACCATGCTGACATCATTCGTGTGTAAAATGAGTAATGACATATCGTTTTAATAGAAAAATGTATTTATTAACAAAAAAATTGTTCCAGCGCCGACTCAACAATTCAACGTAACAAATAAATAAGATTAAACATCCATGCGAATTTTCGGCCAAACAATACAACTTACATATCGACATATAATCGCCACACAACGCCAGCACTGTTCGACCGGATCGCTGCACATGCTTCCTACTGGCACTTTGATATGCGGGACATTACTCCAAATCAGATATAACAGCAGAATACATGTGCAGAGATCCCACAATATAAATAATTATAAAAGAAATTAGGTCATGAAAGGTATATTGCACTGACATCCGGCACTGAGCTTGTGAAATATTCGTGTCATAAGTTTATGTGATACAAAATATTAAATACTATATTTTTAAATTCTATAAATAAAAGTTATATTTTATCAAATGTATTATTACAAAATAATGAGATTCCATGAAGACTAGAAAACTATATGAACATGAAATCCTTACACGATTATAAGTCTTTCAAGATGGCACGGCGAAATACAATTAAAAATGCCTTTGTGTTGTTACGGTTACGTCTCGTTTCTTTAATATAATTTCTAAATATTGGAATCAATTTACAATGATTATAACGATTTGTACATCAGCTCCTAACGTCACTATACGCTCCAATATTTAGTCTCCACGTGATCTTCAATTTGTAAAGTTAAGCACAGTACTTTGAGAAGGACTTATGATCGAGCTGTGTTCACGCAATGGTGGAGGCAACGTGGGTTATTCTATAGAGAGAGCACGTGCGATCACGTGGACATTTGAGAACGATACGCGGGGAGGATTGTAACTGTGGGAACTAGGGAACACAGCCCGATCGCAAAATTTTACAACATACAACCCTGTTAAGTGCTTGCAGGATCAAGGGACACGAGGTTATACAAAAGCTAGCAATGTTAATGCCATGACAAAGAGATGCATCGTTAGACCATACTAAATACTATGACAAAGGAGAACTAAGATCTGTAGGAGCGTGATAACATTCGTGTCCACTTGATGCCGCGTGTGCACATCCCATTTGCACTAGTACGTCGACATTAGTGCTTTGATATTCTACTAATTATTTACCACCACCAAATATTGTCAGACTCGAATAAACCTTTCTTTCCCTTGGACGGTTTGTCGGGTTTGGCGAGCGCCTTGTTTTTGCCCTTGGTAGGTTTCTCGGGCTGTCTCGGCTTGTCCTTTTCAAGTTTCTTGGGCGGCACCTTGGTCGGCGTGGCTTTGGCTACTTTGGTCGGGCTCTGAACTTTAGTGGGACAGCACTGGTAGGGTTCATAAGTCATTTTTGGGACAGCCGGTTTCGCCCCCAATCCAATGTAGAAACAGCGATCGCCTGCAGTCAGTAAAAATCTTTGTTTACAACCCGTATATAAGGTAATAATAAAACAGTTAACTGCGAGTTAATACTGTGCATTATTTATAATTTATGCGCCAATCGTGAAGCGCAATTAAATCTAAATGTTTTGTTAGTAAGAATAAGAATTGAAAACGTTTAGATCGGTAAGCGCGAATGACTGCAGGCGACAGCTACGAGTGCTAGGTGCTAGGACCCATGCGGGCACCGATATTCGACCATGCAGATGTGACACTGGGGGCATCCGTCGTGCAGGGGGCATCTCTTGGGGCCAACGCTACTCATTTACCTGTGAACATTCGTTTAATTCTACCAAAGAAACCATCATCTTCGTCGTCATCATCATCATCATCGTCATCATCTTCATCATCATCATCGTCATCGCCTTCATTGTGATGGTGAATAGGTTTTGTGACTTTTGCTGCGGCCCCTCGTTTGCTTTTATATTTATCCCCGACCTTTTTGTCATCATCATCATCTTCTTCATCGTCAGCGTCGTCGTCGTCCTCATCATCGTCGTCATCATCATCGTCAGCGTCGTCATCATCATCGTCATCACCATTGTCATCGTCATCATCGTCGTCTTCATCGTCATCGTCGTCGTCGTCGTCATCATCATTATCGTCATCGTCATGGTCATCGTCGTCATCGTCGTCATTATCATCATCATCATCATCGTCGACTTCTGCCTCATCGTCATCATCATCTTCAAAACGTTTTGAATTGATTTTATTCCCACCGGGTTTGTTTTTTGCACCGCTCGGAACCGCGACTCTTGGGGATTCCGCAGGCTTCCATTCCGTAGACTTGACTTTAGGGGCGTTTTTTTTCGTATCAACATTGCTTTTACTCCTCGAATGCCCCTTTAATTTATCACCATCTGCATTGGCCATTGACTTAACATTAGCTTTACTTTTATGTCGGTTGCTATCTTCACCTGCAGGCATTAGTAACTGTCATGCAAAATGACATAGCTCAAACATCCAGCATTTTAGGCGTAAAAATAGTTTTTTTTTCTATTTAAAAAGGAATCATGTATTAAGAACGATGTCATGCACGTATATTTTTTGTAATTGAATTGAATTTAAGATATATAGTTCTTGACCTTAAAAAGACATTAAATTAAAAACGTTTATAATATGGATGTGGAATCTTACTTTTCTGATCTACAAGCCACTGCAGAACCTTATTTTCGTTCTTTAAATCACCTATAAACAGGACAGAGGTTAGAATATTTACACATACATTTCTTTTCAGAATTCACCTGATGTCAAAATATACAAGACATTAAATTGTAAACATTATATACAGTATTGTACAATGACTTACCGTCGTACATGATTGGAACTCCAGTTTCGTAATAAACCAGAGCTGGGAAACTGAATATACCAATATCAGAAGCGAGTTTAGAGTCCTTGGATTTTACGAACTGAATGCCGTGTTTGTCTGTATCATCATCAATGGTTTCCAGCTCTTCTAGTATGTCCTCGCATGTGTCACAGTCTTCGCTATCTGTAAGAACGGTAACATTGTCACGAACATTTTTATTACCATTTTAACTGACCTTCTAAATGTGTGTGGCTAGTAAAATGAGTTAAAATTATTATGATAGAGTATATGGATAACAAAATATAACTGTTTTCTACCATAATCCTAGATATATATTTTACAAAATTAACTCATAAAAGCTTATTCAGAGACAATTTTAAATAATATTTTAGCTATGGAATATTTTGTTTTGTTCGCTCAAACTGAAATCAAGAGTCATGCGATAGGAAAAAAAACTTTCGATAACTTAATTAGGTTTTAGAACGGTCTATGAATAGAGCCATGATTGATCTAAATTAACTTATATTAGTGCTACTTTATAAAGATCTACTTTCCTAAAGTCATACATCTACTGCTATGAATAACTCATTATAATCAATAGAATCTTATAGATAAAAGATGTTACTAGATACTACTAATTGAACCACCAATTGGAAGAACGGAATAAATCCAAAAAATAGGTACGGAGATAATCAAAAAAAACTTCAT
Source organism: Hyles euphorbiae (assembly GCA_023078785.2). Lineage (NCBI taxonomy): Eukaryota > Metazoa > Arthropoda > Insecta > Lepidoptera > Sphingidae > Hyles > Hyles euphorbiae. The sequence continues at coordinate 3,306,239 of CM041037.1, read as the reverse complement.
AACTTTTTGCTTTCAACTTATAAACTTATAGGACATCAATGATTATTAAGAAAATATCAATCCTGATTTATTCACTGACAGACCTGCCTTAAATGTATAATATTTATTTATGTGTGTTCATCGAAATGTGTTGGATTTATTCCCTTCTTCCAATTTATCATATAATTCTAAAGATAAACCATTAATTACATGCTTTTATATATATTAATAGTATACAATAATTGTATACTGGTCCAGGTACAAAATAATTTGATATAATAGACAATATAATGACAAAAACTATTTATTTATTACAAACTTGTAAAGACACTCTGTTATCCTTCTATTCTTCATTTTCGGATCTTGTAGTTGGCCAGGTCAGAATTATATCGTAGAAATCTTTGAATTCGTCAGGAATATATTGGATTATTTTTTGTATGTCATTCTTTTTTTTCTCATTTATGGGTATTTTAGTGACATATGCCAGAGTTTCAGGTATTTTCGGGTTTGTAGAAGGTTTTTGGAGCAAAAATTTAGCTTTAACGAAACCATCAATAAATTCAGAACATGTCAAGTAACCTTTATGACTTGAACTATACTCAAAGCTTTTATATTGCGAAATCTTGAATGTTTATCGAATAAAAAAGAGGCAAAAAGAAATATTATTTCTATACACGTAAAGTTGATAGTTGGAAGAAGGGAATAAAGGAAGGATTTGTTTCCTCCTTCCAACTAACAATTTTTTAGCCCCATGAATCTATACGAAATGAATGGACTTTGTTTCTTTTTTCGAACTCACAACTTAGCCCTACGTCTAAAGAATGTAAGAGTGTATAAAAGTGAATATGTCGAAAAGTGGCGTTTATTCCCTTCTTCCAATTGGTGGTTCAATTTATCCCGCAATTAGACTACATCTAAAATCCTACAAGAGAAGAATACTTACAGAAAAACACGGCAAGATGTTCAACATCATTAATAAGGTCTTTCAAAGTTTTCCTGTCCACATTCTCAATAATATCAGGTTGTGAGTCATGGAGTTCCAATACCCATTTGAGGATAGCCTCTTCATGCATCAGATCGCCGTCGTATATTGTCCTGAACTTGTGTCTATAGAAGGCCAAAGCTGGAAGTTCGGGGAGGTCGTATTCCTTGTCGATGCCATCGTCAGAGGTCTTTACGAAGTCGATGTCTTTCTCTTCGCATTCGTCATCAATGTTTTCCAGTTCGCTCAGGATCTTTTGCGATTTCTTGTCGCCTTCTTTGTCTGCAAAGTGTTGTTCTTATTTAGTAATTGTTATGATGCCAATTGCTTCCATAAAGCACTATGTTTAAATTTATCCCCGCTCAACATAAAAACGTTTCATGGAATATATTCTTACATAAATATATTTATTGCAAATTAGCATTTCAATAATCCAAAATGAGTTTTAAAAAATGCAGCCGTGTCTGTTAAACAGCTAAATCCGGTAATTACAATTGAAGAAATATGACTACTGTGTTACACTTCAAAATATACGTACAGAAAAATACGACGATGTGATCATTCTCTTCCAAAATCTTCTCCAGCATCTTGGCGTTGACCTCCTCGATTCTGCCGGGGATTTCCAATGTGTCTTCGTCGGTCAACCAGGCCAAAACTTCATCCTCGTCTTCGAGGTCACCTGGAATATCAGAGAAATATTTGGTAAGTGTTCAATTATCCTAGTATGTGACATCATAGATTTAGTACAAGTACGATGTTAATAGAAAATATGTAAAATATTTGTATTGACACTTTAACACGCGTATTCCTTAGAATCTACAAAATTTAACATAAGAAGTTACAAAACCTTACCTTTGTAAATAAGAGGGTCTTTGTTCCTGAAGAACACGAGAGTGGGGAAGGTCTTGATGCCGTATTTCTTGGCGAGGGCCAGGTCTTCGGTGGTGACGAAGATGATGCCAGTCTCGTCGAGCTCGTCGTCAATGTTCTCGAGCTCGTCCAGGATGTTGTCACACTCTTCGCCCTCCTCACAGTTACCACCTGGAAAGAGACAAAAATGTTGTCACTTGTGGATGTATTGCTGTAAGAAGTTGATCTTTGTAACTCACTATCACTAGAGTTCAATGAAAAATTAAGGTCCAAAAACATCATTATATTTTTTCTGCTTTAACGAATTTTGTTTTTATTTTTTCTATCAAAAATAATTTAAGCTATTAGCTAAGAAGAAATCAATCTACTTCTACAGTTAACTTGTACAATTTACTTCTTAGTATTAATAACCCATTTTTTTATCTACCAATATCTGGATATATTTTAATTTTATATTAATACTTACTGAAGTACACAACAACGTATTCATGTTCCTCGATCAAGTCCGCCAGGATCTCATCGGTGACTTCTTCAATGGTAGCGCTGTTTTTCTGCTCGATAAGCCACTCTAGCACTTCGTCTTCATTCATTAAGTCGCCCTCGTATATCGCAGGGATGTTTTCTTCAAAGTACACTAGGGTTGGCAGGTGATCGATACCGTACTCTTTAGCTTCAGCCTCATTGTCCATCCTTACGATAACAATACCCTCCTTTTCCAGTTCATCGTCAATGTTTTCCAGCTCATTAAGGATTCTGATGTCTTGCTTGTCGTCCTTGTCATCTAAGAGAATTAACATTCGTTTAAGGATAATTAATTTTACATATTTTAAATCAAGTTTGAAATACAAATCATTTTCTAATAGATATAGCATGCATGGTATTGATAATTTGAAATTAATAATACACAGTTCTGCAGTTTTTTTTTGTTGGGTTTTGTTTTATAATTATATAAATATTTTTTATCGAAATAAGTATATGAGTTTTATAGGTAGAGTCAAAGATACTCACAGAAAATCACAGCTAAATAAGGCGCACTCTCAATAAGTTTGTCCATCATTTCATCAGTAACCTCAGGGATCTCACTGTGACGTTTCTGGTGCAGCAACCAACCCAGCAACTCTTCTTCCTTCATCAGATCCCCTTCGTAGATGTGGGGAATGCCTTTCTCGAAGAACACCATCGTTGGAATGGTCTCAATACCGTATTCTTTGGCTTCTCTGTCATCATCAATCTTGACGAAAGCAATATCATTCTGGTCACACTCGTCGTCAATGTTCTCCAGCTCAACCAAGATCTTCTGACTTTTCTTTTGATCCTTGTCGTCTGAAATGAATTCGAAGAACTGTATTTCATTTATATGTCAGTTCTTGACATTATAGACTATAGTGAATTACGTACGGCGCGAGCTAAATTTGGCGCTGTGAAGTAATATAAAAACCTGGCATTGTTTCAAACGAGCCAATGTTAAGGCCTAGAGAATGATGAGTATAAAAATGCTTACAGAACAGAACGGCGACGTACGGCATCTTTTCTATGATGAGGTCGAGCATTTCGTCGGTGATATCTTCGATCTCGTCGTTCTCGGCCTGATGTTTCAGCCAGTCAAGTACCTTTTCTTCCTCTTCCAAATTTCCTTCATAGTATGTAGGAATGCCCTTTTCGAAGTACAGCAGCGTGGGGATCTTCTCAATGCCGTATTCTTTAGCTTCCTCGTCATTGTCGATCTTCACAAACGCAATACCGAGTTGGTCGCACTCGTCATCAATGTTTTCCAGTTCGTTGAGCACCTTCTGGGACTTACGATCGTTGTTATCATCTGCAAAAGATATTTCTGTATCAAAACCTTGATCTTAAATTAAAACAGTCTCAGAAAATGTTGATGCAAAGTAATGTTGTAACAGGCGCATAATAAAATTTACTTTAAAACATTTTATTATCTTACTAAAATATTTAAGAAAATCCCTCTCAAAATTCCTAATTTTACTAACTATCTGATGTATTATGTTTATGTTGTACTCGTAAAGTTTTCATAATATAATATTAAGACTTACAGAACAGCACGGCGACGGTTTTGCCGTCCTTGATGAGACGATCCAACATTTCATCAGTGACGTCTTCAATCTCATCCTTTTCTAATTGGTCCACGAGCCATTCCAGAATCTCTTCCTCATTTTCAAGGTCACCTAGAGAAACAACATACATTACATTATTCAACATTTTTAAAACACTAGTACATTTGTTTTTCGTTGAAGGTGAAATAAGCGGAATGGAGCAAAGATGTGTGGATTTTAACCGATCATATTGAACATCTTAGGTGTGTAGAATTTTTATAATGGGCTTTTTACTCACATCACATCTCTACTTTTACTTCATTGAAAATACAGCGTTATACTAAGCAAAATATTACCGTCATAAACATTAGGAATCTGCTTTTCGAAGTAGACGATGGAGGGCATGTTGTCGATGCCGAATGCCCTGGCAGCCTTCTGGTCGTCGATCTTGACGAACTGGATGCCGTGGCGGTCGCAGTCGTCGTCTATCTTCTCCAACTCTCCCAGGACCGTCATTGATTCCTCGTCATCATTATCATCTGAAAATGTGAGTAATTATGTCTCTTCGTTCTTTGCACGCTTTGCAAGATGAATTAAATTGAATTGGGAATAGGTACATGTTAACTTTGACTGGTAATAAAATTTAAAGTTATTTGTTTTTTTTATTCAATATTTTTGCTTAATTTGGGGTTGCATATTTAGATTTGAATGATTTTATTGTTCAAAGATAAAAAATGTCTGAAGTAATTTACATAAACGAAAATAATTTACTTTTATTACTATCGTTGTGTATATATTATATACAAATTTATATATCTATATATTGATATCTAACTATTATTATGGTATTATGTGTTTATGATATATGTACGTACTATGTATACATATATATAATGTTTATTGTATATTTATGTAATGTGTTACATTTATTTATTACACAACTTTATAATATTCTTTCGTCGTATGCTTTTGCTGCACACTGAATATTCTACATATAACTCCTGTCCATCCAAAGGTTGCCTGGAAGAAATCGCTACTAGTGATAAGGCCGCCCATTGTATATAACCGTTATAGTGTGTGATCTTAAAACTGTATGTTGTCATGGTGTACAATAAAGCATATTATTATTATTATTTTAAATATGAAAAGTTGTTCACGAATCTAATTTTGTTGCGTCATAAATCATTTATGAGCACTTCTACAAGTACTTACAGAACAAAACGACAAGATGGTCGACGTTTCCAATAAGCGTGTTGAGTGTTTTAGCAGTGACATCTTCAATAACGTCTTCCTCATCCCCAGTGGACTTGTTGGCGATCAACCACTCCAGCACATCTTCTTCCCGACTTAATTCACCTGAAATATTAAATTGATATCACATAGTACTAATTGCGATGCCATATAAATTGTAGTCTATCTAAATTGTATATCTGTATATCTCTTATTAAGTTCGCATAAATAACACAAACCTTCATCATTATTATTAATCAAAATTTCTGAAAAGTCTGGATATTTCTGATAAATGAAATATTTTAGAGCCGCGCTTAAAGGCCGTTAATTGGCAATTAGTAATGTTAACAATGTATAAAATATTACACATTTATAAATATTACACACGCAAAATTTTGAATATAACCAGATCCATTCAAGATATATATCACACTTATGATCACTATTTTCATAAATAAATATGTAATTAAATTATGAAAACTAAATTATAACCGTACATAAATTAAAAATGAAAATTCTGGTACACATGAAGAAAGGGTGAAGATTTAAATATAAAAACAAAAATGCGTGTTCCGCCAATAAGCTCCTCGGTTTATGAGTTAATATTTCATAAATAGTGTTCGGTTTATGACGAGTTGTGAAAGTATATCATAAGTTTGACGTAAAACAGCCACAACCGTCGGAAACGCTGCTTGGTTTCGCAATTCAAACGTCAGTGAGCATAATGATGAGTCACAAACCTTCATAGATAATAGGTATTTGATGCCTGTAGTACACCAATCTTGGCAGATCTCCAAGACTGTACTCCTCGGCTAATTCCTCATCGTGGATCTTCACGAAACCGATACCGAGCTGGTCGGCCTCGTCGTCGATGTTTTCCAGTTCTTGCAGAGCCTTTGCACACTTCTTGCATTCTGGCTTGTCTGAAATATCAAACCAACCTCTCAAGTATGCGTCAATAACTGCAGCAAAGTGGGAAAGTTCCTAGATCATGCTTCTTAGAGGATCTGAAGCAGTGGAGTTAAGTGCTTTGCCTACATGATTTGCACTGTGTGTTAAAAGAAAGTGTGCGAGAATAGGTACATAAAGCGTGTCTCGTGCAACGTGATATTATTGCTAGTTGTCGGTACTCTCACTCTAGCAGCCGAAACTATAGGCAACGGTGTTCAGTGGATACTAAGTTCAAACAACTCTTCCACACTTGCTCTAACTGGTATGCGTGTGTATCATCCAAGTGCTATTGAACATTGTCTTTTAGATATAAATAGACTTTAGTGCACCTTAGCTAGACAGCACACGGCCGTTTGGATATTTAGGTCAAGGTCATTGTTAAATGATATTTTTGGAAGTATGGAAAACACGCGTTGGGTTCGATGATGTAGATGGGTAGGTTTTAAATAGTAATTTAGCTGTCGTTAAGGAGACACAACGGGCGTTTGATGGCGCGGTCGTCACACGTCGGTTCGTCAATCCGAGCTTGCCGGCGAGCCGCAAATAGCCCCACAAAAATAGCTCGCCTCACAGCCCGATAATGCAAACGTGTTTTTGATTCTAGATTTCCTTTAAACTAAGCTCGCGAACACCTTTAATTTAGACACAACATGGGTGCTAGTTAGGCGGAAAGTTACTGCGACAGATTCAGAGTTAATTAGGAAACCATGAACTCAAGTAGTTTTATTAAATGTCGCTGGAGTTGTAATAAAATTAATTCTGATTGTTATATGTGTTGTGTGGTTCTCATAGATATTTTGTGTGTGATTATGAGAAGGGGTTGTATTGGTCATAAATTGTATCGGAAATATCATACTGGTTTACAATTTCCAATTCAAATTCAAAGTTCCTCCTTTCAACACTATATCGCGGATAAAGCTGAGAAGCACGTCTGAAACGTAAAACTACACCAATTCTATACTATAAAGCGAAAAGAGTTACTGCCACACCGACATAAAAGAGTCCATGCCATCTGAGGGCCTTACTTACTGTTTGACGGGCCGCAACTTTTGTGATCGGGACCTACGTCAAAAACACAATCAAACACACTGCACAATATACAGACGCTCCTTCTAAACTCTTCGCTAAGAGATACGGTGATTACTGAGCGAAAGATACTCTACTAGACAGAACTACATTCATAGAATTTACAGTTTATAACGAAGTGTTAGTTGAAAAATGCCTCGAATGTACCACAGTAGCTGATTTACGAAAACCCAATTTTATATTCCAATACTTACAGAAGAGAACCGCTACATAATCCGTTTCTTCAATGATTTTTGAAAGGATCTTTTGATTCACTTCTTCTATCCGGTCAGGAAGGTCCATTGCTTCTAAACTCGTCAAGAAATCCAGGACGCTTTCTTCGTCCATGAGATCTCCTACAAATAGAATATGTTTGAAGTAACAATATTACTAATACCGTACAATAATTGAAATCACGTGCATTCCATTTATTTAATTCAAATATACTATCGTATTCATGGCCGGCTACTTTTCTTTTACGATTTAACTGGCCCTAGTAAGTCACAAATCAAAATAAACTGGTATTAAAATCAGACTGAATCTAATGATATTAAGATTTCACAGCAAAGCGCAGTTATAGTAGTATATATAATATCCCCTCATAATGAAGGCAAGACCATAAGCTCAAAAGTTGCTTCATTAGTGAATAATTCATGTGGTGTTTAAATGTAGTTGGCGTTTCTCCTAAGAGCAATTTTGCTGCCAATGTCACGACATCTTTCCGGCAGCATGACGGATTGGCAGTTTTGTCTACGTGTGTGTAAATATTGACAAAACTTGCCCACTCTAGAATAGCAACAAACTTCGGTAGCATACATTTGGTGCTTTTTATGGCGGCGTAAAATGTTAAAGGCTCATAAAACCTGGTGTTTGAGCGGAGTGTATCAAAACTAAAAACATGTAGGAGAATAGAATAATTGCAATACTACCTGTGTTTACCGAAGTTTCCAATACATTGGCATACATATATATATAACATTTTTTCAACACTACAAACTGCCAAAAATGACAATTTAAAGTTATCTCTAAATGCTACAAATTCTGTAATCATAGCTAGTCACGGAAGTAGACTTTGAAACCGTCTTAAATCCAAAAATAATAGAAATATCCACCGAAACCTTGGCGATTGATGTCGGTTGGATAAATAAGAACGACCCAAAGATTAAAATAATTCGTTTTGATACTTAGCTACAGAAGTATGTATTTCGCCTTCTCGTTTTGCGAGATATAAGTAATTATTATTGTAATCATCAGATATTGTTTTGTGTTGATACTAAACCTGATGATGATGTTAAACAATTGTAAACTTCAAATAATATAGAAACGAATTTCCAAGATAATTTTATAATATCTAGTTACATTTTTTTATTTTCTGGGAATTTTTATACAAGTACACTAATTGGTTATTCGTAAATACTATTGTTATCAAATTCCAATATTAACATACATTACATACAAACATCCTTTATCATCGACCGTAAATTCGTATAATATTGCTTTGAAACTAAATAGCTATGTACCTATGTTAAACTATATGAACGGTTCTTTTGACTTCCACCGCCTCGTAAATTAGAAGGCTTTTAAAGTCATGTCTTTCTTAGATCAAATTAATAAACTTCACATCCTTTTATAATACTTCTTGAGAACTAACTATCGGGTACGCATGCTACCTCATGTAATAAATAATAAAATATTTTCATCATAGCAGGCCGTCATGATTGTATCGAATGATATGGGACTACCGTCTGATGCCATTCGATACTCTGCCTGGCCGGCATTTGCGCTTACCATCAGGTGCAATGCAGTCATTATGCCTCGCCAGTATAAAGATTAGCACACTGGTGTCCGTATTTTTATAGCTATCCCATTAAACGAATATAATATTTGATCTGACCTTCGTAAATGATCGGTTCCTTCTCACGGAAGTACGTGAGGGCGGGAAATTTCGTGATGCCATACTGCTTCGCTAGCCGCTTGTCATTGATCTTGACGAAGTCCACCCCAAACGTGTCTGTGTCGTCGTCTATCTTCTCTAGTTCATCGAGTACTTTGTCGCATGTCACACAGCTTCTTGCATCTGTAGAGGAACGTGGAATTTAATAAATATTAATACTAACTTTACGCTTTATACTTTTTTTTATTTTTGCCTTTTTTGTGACCACCCTATTCTTTGTAGCTTTTTTTTTCACCCTAGTCCATCTAATGGTTGTCTGGAAGAAATCGCGATAAGCGATAAGACCACCAATTGTCACCTTTATTTAAACGTGTTGACATATTTATTTTATCTTATTACTGTATGTGGTGTTCAATAAAGAATTTATAAATTAATAAATAAAATAATAAAATAGTTTACTGAACCTTTCCTTAACCTAGGTAACAAACAAAAGAGTTTTACGTAAATTAGAAGTGCTTAGGCTAAGATATGACAATAATAAGAAATGGCTGGTGCTTACACTAAGATAGCCCTGTACAATAAGCGCCAGCTACCATCTTTATGTTGCAAGGCCTAGTTGTAGTGGGCATAAAACAGCGAATTAGATAGTTGTTTTTCATAACAGTGGTACAGTCAGGCCCAGATCAGTCGAGTAACTTTGACAATAACTTTAACTTTAAAAATGTATGTCACAGCAGACATTTTAAATGGCCTTGGCGTGGTTAAGTTAAAGTTATGGTCAATGTTAGTCGAAACCACTGAGCTTCACTAATTTACTAGAAAGTTAAAAGATTGTGATTTCAAATCAAATAAAAATAGAGCTATATTGTTTGGTAGAGAATGGTACACTAACTTAATAACAAGAGAGTACACCATATGATTTTTTTATTTTTACAAGTATTAATTCATGTTTGCAAATCTGTCATTTTGGCTAAGACACCATTGAGACTTAAAATATGAAAATAATTTCGGTTGTAGTGAAAAGCCTATGCTTCTTGCACACAATGATCAAAGGTGTGTTCTCTAATCGTATATAAATTTGATTGGTACAGTATGTTATAGTTGAGTTTAATGAAGATTGAAGCAACATTTCAGTAAGCTTAAACATATATTTGTAATTTATTACATATGCAATTCGATTTTAGTAGTAAATGATTCACGTTTTATACTCATGGCCAGTATTAATATGAAAAAATAATAGGTGAGACCTACATATTGCTCATACCGTAACCAATATGTTAGAACTTCAATTTTAACTGATAAAGACATCCATGATATGGTGTTCGCTGTCTTATTTTTTTAAACAAAGAAAGTTCACAGACTAATATAAGTTAAATAAAAAAGATACTATGTAATAATGCCTTAGCCCGATTAAAATGGCTAATCAATCACCTCAATAACATCTATCTACATCGATTCACATATTAGGCATTGCAAATACCAATTTTGTGCGAAGATATGTTCGCATAGCTTCTTATTAATTGCGTCAATATTGCGTCAAAGTGAGACTTATTAGGTCTTCCTAGCAAGTCACTCGTCAGCAAAAGCATAGAATATTCAAGATTTTTTAAAATTTCCTTTTTAATATATTGACATAACTAACAATTAATCATAATCTTAAGGCACATAAAAATGTTAAATTAGAAACGAAAAACAGTACATTTTAAACCAATGAATTCTAAATATTATTTGAATCGACAGTAAATAACATTAAAAGTTAATACATAGTAATGCAGTTCGCAATTAGCTTTCACAACGATAAATAACTAAAATTAGAACTCCATGAATCGGTGAGCAAGAGCAAACAAAAGCAGCAATGGATTATTAAACACGTATAAGTAACAAAAGTAATACAAAACTGATTACAGATACGAAATATGTAGTCTACATTCAGGATATTCGTGGTATGGATGTACTTTAAACCAGACGATTGTCAATTAACGCGAGCGAATGTGTGTATGTGTAGTGAATAACCATGCCAAAAATATATTCCGCTCTCGGCCCATAGGAACTCTTACACTAAATATAGAAAGTGGAGCTAACTTTCGTAATTATGTTGTGCGGTATGTGGAAAGATACATTTAATGTGAGTGAAGAGAGATGCATAAATATTTAAACTCACGCCTTTTCTCAGAAGGAGTGATGTTCCGTCTCACAATGTGATAGGAAGCGAGCCTATGGCCATACCCGGCACCATTTCCTGACTCTAGGCTGATGATGAATAGAAAAATAAAATATCATTTAGCCCTTTCCGGGATTTGAATCTGAGACAGTGTCCTAATTGTAACGTAAAACTGCGCCACCAACACATATTCAGATTGGAAAAATGTCTTGATGGAATCCTATTGGTGTAATATTAAGAGTCGTAGAGTCGTTTGCCTTCGTTTGTATTTTAAAGTTTGTTTATTAGGTACCTAGGCCAGTAAACAAGTATTTAGTTCCACTAATGACAAATTGATGCCGCCCTCAGTTAACATTTTTAAAACTGGCCGACCGTTGGCAGTAGGCTTTTTAAAATAGGAAGACCAATGGCAAAGAATGGGGACGAGAGGAACCAAAGGAACCTCCAGCAAAACTCCACTCTAAACAAAATACGACAAGTATCATCGTCATTACTGTTGAGTATTTCACCATGGTAACAAATGCCATCAAAACCATTCTCTAATGTTAATTAAAATGCCTTCTTCAATATAATCAAAGACAATTCTCCGAACCAATCCAGTTGAGGCGAGGTCTGTGAGGGGAGGTAAGTAAATTATTACAATTATTACATTAAATTATTAAAGAATATTAATTCTATCAATACAGTTCATGACAAATGAAAAATCGATATAGCACAATGACAAATGGATAATTATATCTCGTCAATCAAAATGCCAATCATAACATGCAAGCGTGCATAGTGAGTACGTAATGTCGAAGACGTAATGTGTCTGCCATTTCTAAATAAGGATTGTACATACATACATAATCGTCACGCCTGTATCCCATAGGGGTAGGCAGAGACTATAGACCGCCACTTTGCTCGATCCTGACATACTACTTTCGCTTCATCCACTTTCATCAACGTCTTCATGCATTCTCGTCGGTTCAGGGTACTTTTAACCTGACCCTTGTTGAGGGTATCACCGATTTGGATGGTGTATGTTCGGTGAGGTCGACCCCTACCGACTCTTCCATCCACACTCGCATTATGTATTTGTTTCGTAATTCTCCTTTCATCCATCCTCTCTACATGACCAAACCATCGTAACATTCCTTTCTCAATTCTCTTAATAAGGATTGTGATATAAATAATAACGCGTTATAAACATCTCAGCTATGCCATTATATTTTTTCCTAAAATAATAGTGTATACTCCCTTATTTATAAGGACTCTAAGGTATAAAAGAGTTTAAATTATTATTTTAGCAAAAACTATGGATTTACCACCCAAAAATTACGATATTCAAAATACCATAAAAAAATGTCGCGTTTTTATTGCGAAAAGTTTAGTTGCATTGTGTTTGTAGTCACTAAAACTACCACCCAGCTTCGTTTTCGGTAGCAGTCTTGATATACCCGGTATAGCATTAGTTTGTACAGGTTTTTTATGGCAATGAATGGCGAGACGAGCATGCCGTTTGCCTGATGGTAATTGATACAACCGCCCATGACCAGTAGCAACCCAAACAACACCTTGAATTAAAAGGCAGTGCTTGGCATTCCACTGCGATCGCCATCCTGAGACATAAGATGTTAAGTCTCAGTATGTCCAGTAGTTACTCTGCCTGAAATGTCCTAAAAACCGAAATACAACATTTAATTTAGGTAGGTACTGCTGTTTGGCGGGAGAAATAGATATTTCGGTGGTACCTTCCCAGGCGGCCTCTCCCATATGACAAAACTATCACCAGTAGACCAGGTTCTTCAATTGATTACAAGTTATATTTCTCTGGAAAAATCTATTGTTAAATTTAATTTACCGTATATTGTCTAAATGGACCTTTGGACATAGACATTGTTCAATTCACAGAACAGTTAGTCTGGTATATGGTGGTATGGATATGGTTCTATTCTGTTGTTTAATTAAACTCAAATTATCTACTGAAATCCCTCAGCGCTATTAACAGTTTGTAGCAAAGATTTTATGCATTAGAAATTAATTTCCAGAATCTTTACTTTCAAGTTGTATGGATGGCTTAGGCAGCAATTGAAATGGCATTAGATTGGCAGCCAATAAACAACACACAAAATCGATGTAACCTTACATATCAAGAATTATTTTTTCAGTCAATCAGTGACAGTCAGGGTTTTTACCAGCCCGTGACAAGGGCCACTTTATATGTATTCCAACAAAGTGGAAAAAGTGAAGTTACCCTTATCAATGTAGCTGGCTTCCGCTTTCAACGCACCTTTTTCTTTGACGATAGAAAAATTGTTTAACTCCCCTTTTCCGTATTCCGATGTTATTTGTCTAGCCCGACGCCCGTCGAGTCTTTTACTTCGTTCTTAATTTAAGGAGACATCGCTCTTGCTTTGCGACTAGCAACCTCAGTGACCTACACATTCTCACGCCTCCCAAATCCTAGGCCTAAGGCGCACTCTAATTCAGAAAACTTTCCCTAATTCTCACGCCTCCGAAGTCCAAGCCCTAAGCCACACTCTCATTCAGCAAATTTTCCTTATGTCGATTGTCTATAGATCGCGATAACTTCGGAAGATTTGTTACCATAACACCTGGATCCCAGTAATGTAACCTAATTTTTACAAAGGGCGTCTCCCGGAAAGTAATTTAGGACACGGTAATTGATGGTTCGAATTACCGTTATACAGCGTTTCGAGAAACGCTTAGTATTATACAGCTCTTTCATCTTATGAGGTTTTCCATAAGGCACGATTTTTTTTGTAATAACTTAAAACTATTAAACAAAAAATATGTATTATCACCCGTGTGCAATTTATATTGAATAACAATACTAAATTGCTAATCCACAAGTAATTGTGAGGTATGGGCAATGCCAATGACCCATCTACCTCATAGATGTGTACTGTATAAGTGCTACCTATAAATGCAGCCTACTTTCAAAGCCGATAATTTATCAACCAACGTTTTCAATAATATAGCAGTTATTTCCTATCACAAATGATAGGCAACTATTAAAAATACTTCAATAAATATATTAATATATTGAAGTTATTCAAATATATTAAACAATAATTTGTTGCAAGGTTGAAGTGTTTTTAACAAAACACATTAGTGTTTCACGACAGCAGTAATTTTTGCTAGCAAAGTTCAACATAGACTAAAAACATTTACTTAACTGAGAATTAACACCGATTAAGATATAGAAATGAGTCTCCAGTTGGAGTGTGTTATGTATGGTTTTTATACTACATTAAATTATTTTACCTATGACAATATTTCTAAGTCTAAAGTTGAAACTAGATTGCTTTCGATAATAGCACGTTATAACAAATTACTTTACAACTTATTATATTCTGTACAAGTAGTTCTACCTCATTTCTCTTTTCAGGGGTTGAATTTAATAATAATAAACAATCTTCTTAAACAGAATTTGGACCCCGAACTTTCGTTTTGTCAAATTGCTCTATAATCGGTTTCAAAGTTCAATTGTAAAAAGATCACAAACTTGCGCTATCTAAATAGAAAATACTAAATATGAATTACTCACAAAAACCACAAAAACATAACTGCTTTTAAAGTACTATTGGACATTGACTATCCCTTACATAAACATCACTAACGTTATGAAAACAAACTCATAAGTGTGTAAAATCAAGAGTTCATTACTTGTCGGTACCATTTACGACTCGCTGTTTCTGTAGCGGCCCACATAATGGTTCAATTCGTGGCAACAAAGCTTTTAACATTATGACGAACAGTCTTTAACCTGTGGTATGTTTCGTAAACATTGCCACAGAAACGACGGTTAATGTAGTCTTTATTAACCTTTTTTTTATTAAAGAAACAGTAAAATTAATAAAGCTATTTACAAGGGTAATGAATCAAGTACTTCTGCTTAATATTGTTACGGTTGTATTTTTGTATATGAAACAGACAGTAGCATTACCTAGATTTGATTACGATATGAATGGACGATCTCTACGAATAATATATAATAATAATACATTCTTTGTATCGTTTATGTTATGCGATACCTACTGCCTATAGCCTGAGAATTCTTATTCGCATTCATCCTTTCTCGTCTCCAACCACGGCACAGACGGTTTTAAAAAGTCGAAGCGTTTAATGTTGTGATCGTTTACGGGCGGGGATGACTTAAATCTTTAGGTGTTTTTCTGGCTCCAGTATCGACCCTATGCCAGTAGCAGACAGCATGATTATTAAACATGTATCTGATTCTAATGCAACTATGACATCTAATTTAGTAATAACTGATGTGGTTCAAGCAAGCAAATGTAAGGTCCAAATATCCATCACCAGTTTTGTGTTTCAAAACCATCATTTTATGTTATTTACAATAAAAATAACTTCAAAGACTCCAAAACATGTGCAACATCGCTAACAATATTTGGAGCAGTTCATAAACTAAAGCTGTACTTTGCTTCAGATCACTCATTGAAGCGTCCACGTCCGTCATTTTTTATTTTATTTTGATTAAAATAATTCTTATATTTAAAAAATCACTAACTAACTTTAATAATAAAATACAGAGTTTTATTATCAACATTTGAATTTCATCGCAAAAGCTCCCAGTTTTAGAATAACGATAACATTCGTACAATTATTACATTACACATTTACACATATACACACACACATACATTACACATATACAGGATACACAAAATAAATATGTACGCCCAGGCCAATTTGAAAGTTATTTTCTGCTATGTATATAGCATGGTACGAAAATAAAACTATATGAGCAATATTCCTGACGTGATGTAGGGTAATAGTGTGGAAAGGGCGTGGAAACCGGACTGTCTTTCATTCATTATTGTAGCATGTCGTTGATTTTATTTCGCATTTCAGTGCAATTTACGAACTAACGCAGGTTATGTTATTCTCTGTTTTCAATCCTATCAATAGAAACATATACAACCACTTAAAACCTACAGCAATATGCGGATTTTATTTTCGTACATCTGTTTGCGTTCAAATGGTCGGTTCTCGTTTTTTGTTTGTTATTTCATATAGCTTCAACGTTTGTAAATAGTGTATATAATTTGTCATTGTGGGAAATATTTATTTTTATTACTCTTGGGCATATTCCAGGTGCATGTAAAAGTATTCGATGTACAGAATTTTTAACATACCATTACTACGCTATTAGATGATGTTTGTAAATTACAATATTAGATCGTCTTTTAAAATGTTATTTAAAAAATAGAAAATTGCATCGATTCGTTCCATATTAGATAGGTCTATAACTAAATCGTTCTACAAAAGGCTTTCAAATTTACCCAAAAAAAATGATCTCAACTTTTACAATAGCTGTAACAATTACTATAACTGTTATCACACTCCACGAAATATGAACACCGGTGCGGTCCACTATCTTTATTTTCTTAGCAGTTTTACATTCTTTAAATTTGTCAGCAACGTTACGAGCTGAGGGAAAATTAAAATTATAACGACCCAGTTACACTTTCGAACCCATAAATCTACTTTATCGTTCTCGGAGAATCTTTGTTCGTCCCCGCAATCTCTCTAAGATGATGAGAGGTTAACTCAAACGCATTTACATTTTACACAAACTCTAAAAGTTTGAGTCGAGAAACATTATTTACAGGGTTAAATTACAACACAATTGTAAATAAGGAAAAACATACATACACATACATAAACTCACGCCTTGTTCCCAGAAGGGGTGGGCAGAGGTGCCAGGGCACCCACATTTCGCCTTGTATGTTCCGTCCCACAATGTGATAGGTGGCGAGCCTATCGCCATATCGGGCACAAATTCCTGACTCTGGGCTGATGCTGAATAGAAAAATCCAATATCACTTTGCCCAACCCGGGATTCGAACCCGAGACCTCAGCTTTATAACCGTACCGTAGTACAACTACGCCACCGAGGCAGTCCTAAGAATAAGGAAAAACTCCTGGCAAAAGTAACGTTAACGTCTATTTGTAAATCTACTCTTATTCTTAACATTACGATATTAAACAGAGTTCGTGACTTTTTTTAGAATATTAAAACCAAACAAGAAATATCCTTATATCTAAATAAAAATGACACAACCATGGGCCTAGCAATTATTTTATTTATATACAGTTTATTGCCTGTATGACGCGAATGGCGTCGCATTTCACGTATCCAGTATATTTTTAGTGCGTTCTGATTCACGAAGAAAAGGCACGTATACGTAGGAAACATTTAATGACGTACGGACAGATTTGGCATCGTCTGCCTGTTATGTCGGCTTCTGTACCTGTGCATCGATTGATGCTGGCGCTTGTTCATAATACAATTTTGCGCAACGATTCATCTTTGTAAATTATATGTCTTGTGGATTGTGCACATGGATACATTTTTACGACAAGATTAATATAGTGCGCCAGATGCTGAATAATATGGTGAATATAACTTGTGAAATGTTATATTCCATTTCACTTTACAGTGATTGTTATTGGTATTTATTCCAACACTAGTAATCGAACTTTTAAATGTAGGGATAGGGGTTCTAAGTAGCGTAGCGGAGTTAAGGGGGTAGGCTTTAGCCTGTTGGAAACTGCGGGTTGGCATGTTGGGAAACGGTCCAGAAGCAACTGCTAGCATGTTCATAATGGTCGCGGGTTCGAATCCCATGGCACACCTCTGACTTTTCGGAGTCATGTGTGTATTGTTAATCAATCACCACGCTCTATACCGGAAAAGGAAAAATAGTGAGGAAATCTGCATACCATAACTTTTTGTAAGAATTTATATGTACATAAAGTCCGCCAATCGCACCAGGCCAGCGTGGTGCCTATTCACTCTCAATAGTACTCTCCATTGTAGAGAAGGCCCGTGCCTTGCAGTTGTACGCATATATAGGCTGATACAGATGGTGAATTCAGCTTTTACGGATAAGGCATCTAATCGATACAATTATATCGTGCTAGTTGAAACCGGATGAAATAGAAAAACGACATATTTACATTAAGATGACGATGGATGGTTTTTGCTATCCGGGTACTGTTTATTGCTTTTCTGTACTGTGGTATCACCCCGATTAAGCTGATCTGTTTGTACTGTAGCTTTATTGACCTACATCAATGCACTATAGTTTAGGTTAGTAAGTAACGGTTAATGTAAGACAGGCATCCTGCTACAAAATTATAAGTCGAATCATTCTGTAACAGAGCTTTGAAGTGATGTGCGTACCCTAAGGGAGGATTGAAATTGGGCAGATACACTGGTAGTCGGTCTCTCATATGTGAGAGGTCGCCTGGGTTGGTACCACCGCAATGTCTATTTCTCACGTCAAAAAACAGTGTAAATGCACTGTTGTGTTTGGATTGAAGGACATTGTAGCCAGAGTAGCTACTGGACATATTGAGCCTTAACATCTTATGTCTCAAGATGGCGAGCGCAGTGGAATGCCAAGCATTGCTTTGTAATTCAAGGTGTTGTTTGGTTTTTCTTTGAGTATGAGTGGTCGTATCGCTTACCATCAGACTTGCACGTCTCGCCATTCAATGCAATAAAAAAACAGAGTAATACTCTAAAATAAGAGTAAATCAAAATTTCAATGGAGTTTTGTATTTGTTTTCGTATAACTGGCTGATGTCTGCGACTATTCACTATTTTATGTTAAATATGTTCACATTATAGTCTTATTAACTGTATCTGTATCAGCCCATATACGTCCCACTGCAGGGCACGGGCCTACTCTACAATCGAGAGTACGATTGAGAGTGGTTAGGCCATATAGTCCACCACGCTGGCCTAGTGCGGGTTGGCGGACTTACATACCATAGAAATTCTTATAAATCGCTATGGTATGCAGGTTTCCTCACGATGTTTTCCTTCACCGTTTTAGTGCGCTGTGATTGACTATCAATACACACATGACTCCGAAAAGTCAGAGGTGTGCCCTGGGATTCGAACCCGCGACCACCGTGAACATGTTGGCAGCCGCGTCTAGTCCGTATACCAACAGGCCACCACGCACTTTATTAACTGTATACGAAGCTCTAACTATCGCTGACAGTATATCAGTTATAACAACGTTGGTTATGGTCTATGAGCTTAATTAATAATTTTATATTCGATAAAATATTGTACACACATTAATGAATTATTTTTATGTACTAAATGTTGAATGAGTCAAATTAAAAACTGTAACCTATTCATTAGTTTTTACGTCAACTCATCCTCATCAACATTCAAAAAACGACAATCAAGCAAGAAGTAGTAGCTGGGCATTCAGTTATGGAGAAATCAAGAAATCAGTAGTTTATCCTAGTCCTGGAGCAATTTAGTCGCTGGATTTTCGAATAAGTCACAAGATGAGCCGCGAACCATCCTAACTTAAATTAAGAAGTTATAAATCCAATTCCAAGTTAATTGTGCACGTTTAATGAATTAAAGAAACACAACCTATGATAAGGATCAGCCAACACGAGACTACGTGGCGTACAGTTTCATAGAACAAAAATAGCTTCATATACACAAAATATACCTCAAAAAAGCCATTTGTCACATAGAATTTTATTTGAATGACTGCGACAACAAATTTGAAGGAAGAAAGGCTTGCCAAACCGGAAACAGCGACTTCATGCCCTGAACAGCATGCTAACTAAATTAAACCAGGGTGATTGACAAAAAGGCTTAATGTTGAAAGGCATTTCGTCTGACAGACAGAAGACAGAAGGTCGTAAACCTTTTAATCAAACCATTTGGAGCTTTGGCTAAAACTAAAAGTATTGATGCGCTGACTTAATGATAGTGTAGAGTGGAGGCACACAAAGAAACTAAAAGGTCAAAATTTAGCCACTTACATTATCCAAATTAAAGATACCATAACACATGTTCTCATAGGCGAATACACCTGATTGCGAAATCACAAATACTCGGCTACAGATTTACTGTCGAAGTTATTTCTATCACTGTAACGGTCTGTTCTCGTGATTTATTTTGGCTTTCAAAATCTACTTCCGTGTTGTAGCGAAAACTCTAAGACGCTATAAATTCCGAACTCTCATAGGGGAATAACGTCAGATTAAAATCGTGTACAAGAGATTTTATTTTTGAATTGGACTTAAGATTCCGTATAATTTGTATATCACTTATAAAAGTTAAACAATCTCGAACTAATTATACAGTAGAAATACCTCGATTATAAAGTTATTGCTTGTAATCAATGTCAATTATTTTATGAGAATTTTACTATATTCAGCCTGTGTTATTTGTCCTGATTGACATACATAGCGATGAGACAGTTTTTAACCCGACGTTTGCCTATTTTATTTAGTATCATTGGTTAATAGTGTGACATCCTCATCATTCCATTATTCCTTCATCTGCTCGCCTTCTTTCACCTGTGTAACATCAACTCTTACAGAATTACCCCTTTTTAGTTCTGCACTCATTTTTATTACTGGTAAGAGCTTATTGCTGGAAAGGCAAACGAGCAAACAGATCACCTGATGTTAAGTGATCAACGTTGAACATCCATAACACTTAGATCATGGATGTGATGCTGGTCAATGGACCAGGTTCCGTCAGGATTTAATGGAGTCGAGAGAAAACCGGGAGGGAAAAAGTAGAGGAAAGGGGTTTTGAGAAATCGGCAATCTCAGTCACCGAAAGAAACGCGACGGCTAAGCTATCGCTTCACTCTATCGATTTCTGTAATCAGAGGACATTTGATTTTAATCATTAGATATCAAATACAACTTGGAAGTTAAAAAATAAACATAACATTACGAGTATGTTATCGTACAAACATAAGATTTCAACGACCAAAAAGCTAAGATGTTAAATATTCCATTACAGTTCGAAAACAGTTATGCGCAAAATACGTAAAAATAAATGATTAGTAACCGTCCTATTCGATTATTATAGGAAGGTTCTCCATGTGTTTGGAAATGCTGGGTGATTGAAACCAATTATTTTCAAGGCTGTCCTCTGGTGACTGTAGGCTACCGTAGTTCGTCGGTCGTTCGTCATTTTTAAGGAATTATATTTTCACCTTGGTGAGTACCTTTTTAGCCTTTTCACCTGGTTAGCGGACAGACAAATTCATCATCCTCATTTTTCTGTAGTAGAATACTACAGAAAAATTCATGCAAATAAGCTTCACCACTCACATGTTGCTATATCAAAACACTGACAGGTTTTCCGTTTCGAAATTCAGTTTACATACATGTAAATGAAATGTTTACACATGAACGTTATTCAAATAATTTAACATGTTTACAAATACGAATATTCGTTCACAGTTCACATAATAAATATTATAGTACTAGCGCATAATTGAAATAGCTGGCATGGAACGGAATTTAATAAAAATGATTTTTATTTATCATAACATCGTTTTTTGTTTAATACAACAGTCGAGCATCCAAAAAAATACAGGAGCAGATCATTATCGAAGATTCAGAATAATAATGCAATGAATTATTGAATTAGGTCGTTCGTGACTCAAATTGTGACAGACAATTTGTGATCACGCGATATTGATCAAATACGACAACTTTTAGTTTGGTAACTATCTCTATTAAAAATATTGCCTGGAAATCGCACGGTTACAAGATTTACATATCTGCTATATTTCATTCTAGACTTCATCGGAACCACGTGGCCAAAATCAACATCAAGCAGAAGATCTTAAAGACGGGCTAATAATAGAATATATTATAAAAGTACAGTGTACACTGTACTACAATCCAAACAGAACGTCTATCATATTGATTAAGAATGATTTTCATCGAGCTCGAAAGGCAAGGTCACAATTCTATTAAATGATGAACAAATTTAAACATACAGTCATTGGTATGATATTATGTATTGTTATGTGTGGCGTGGGTGGTTCTAATTAAGGTCCCAACCATCCAACCCTTCAGCTCGTGCGAACACCAAATTAAACAGAAGGGCTTGCGAGCCAACATGGCGCGCTGACGCCAAACATTTGGCATACACAAGTATTTGAAAAATAGATTTTGGTATGAGGAAACTCGTCAATGAACTAAAACAATCCAATCGACCGACATATCGGCAGCTGAAGTGACAGTGGGCTGAACGCATCTGTCAGCCCACTAATGATTGCATGCGGAGACATGGTCTACAAGCAAAACGAAACAGCAAACAAAACTACAGAGTAGTCATAAGTAACAACAACACTCGATTTCTTCCTTTTGAACATTAATAGAACGTTGACATTATTTGCACTATTTAGATACAAATATAAACGTTTAAACTGAATACGAATTGTCGTCAAGGAAAATATAATAGCAAATGAGTCTTGATATTGTTGAATTAAGCATACTGATGACTTCGAGAATAGTATGGTAAAGCAGCCAGCAGGGAAGATTTATAACGGAAACCATAAGACATACTAAGACAACGACAGGTAGATGAAAGAATGGTCTGAAAGCAAAATTGAAGTTTCAACATGTTTTTGCACGCGATAAGCGTTGCTGCTACAGGCTACTCCATATTTACAAGCTATTTTTTCTGAAGTATGCATAAACAACTGATGTTGCATCGTTTCTGCGTGGTGAATCAAGAACAGCAATCATTAATATTCCAACGATTCTAGACATTCTTTTACTGGATACAATCTTTTCTATATATAACGCTTGGAAGTATAGTACATGAAAATAATAGTCTGACGTGATTTTCACACCTCAACAGATATTGAGGTGAATTTCAAATGTATGAATATACCAGCAATTATATTATTAGTGATATGAGTAATTTCCAGCAAAGAAATAAAGATCAAGATTATTAGAGTCCGGAAATGCTAGTTCTAGTTCTTCGGTTGACTAACTCTAAACGTGACGTTAGCCATGGCATCATTAACTCCTGAATTATTAGTTAATTTGTTAAAATTAATGTATTCTTGTGCGTAAGTTATCGCAATTTTCATTAATCCGGGAATTAACGACGGCATTCACTATTTTGGACGTTCTCCAATTGAAACATTTGTAATCGTGAGAGCATCTTCGTAATTATGTATATTATATTCTCTAACACCAGCATTTACTAGGCAACGACGGACTATTTTTATGTTACAAAAAATGTTTTCAGTTCGACAAGCCATCAAGGCTACGCTGTTTGCATTGAAACAATTCCACGAGATCTTGGATTTATACCAATTCTCGAAAGGTCCTTATTATTTTGCAGCGCTCGCACGATATTGCCCTCGCTGCTATTAACAGCGCTATGAAATTTATTTGCTTTTGATGGGTAATTACTGTTTTGTGGCGAATTGTTTCTTGACTGTAGCTAAAAACGATTGTATGAATTTTATCTTGTGTAATGACAGGTAGGTTACAATATTGAAAATAACGTAAACAATCACCCTGGTGAATGTAACAACGTGTCTGTAAATTATTTCAATTTATTTTTAGCATTCGTAATAGAGCCATACGAAGGACTTTTTTCTCGTAATGTGGTGCCTTAGCCAAAAGACGATATTGCATCGGTGCCGGCCCCGACAGTGATGTATTGCACTTTTTGCGTCTAGACCGGTCATCGCATCCCTCGAATGAGTGAGAGGTGCATAACAGACGCGGCAACGGCCCCGCACGAGCCAAGATGCTTAATGAATAGCCGACCAGATTAGATCGAACACTCGGCAACAGGCGCGCGAGCGCACACCCGCTGCCCACACAACTACGCACAACTGGCACTTTTGTGAAAAGACCACTGCAAGGAATGCGACACGTCAGCAGGACCACATTGACAGCTGGCGACAAAAGAATACGACCGGAATGCCGGCACCGCGCTATGGAAATCTATTTCAGCGGCTCACGGTTTTAGCCGAGCCGCGAGCGTAGGCGCCGCGCGACCTCGGCGCAGCCGCCATCGCACACCGCGGGAAAACGAGACTCGCCACCATTTTAGGTCGCGCCGGCGGCCGCGGCGGCCGGCGCCCGGGTCAAGTTTTATTGTCTCCGCGGCCCGGTTGCATAACTGCGGGCGCCAACCGGGCCGCTTCCAAAATACATGCGCGGCCGTCCCGCACGGCCGCCGCGGCGTTGTCAGGGCCCAATCCCGCGGCGGCGGCTGGCGGCCGGCCAGGCCCACCCGGCGGCGGGCCCTCGCTAAATTAGACGGGGACGCGGCGTCGGCGCACATCGCACTTACACCAGTACACCGCCACGAAGTCCTTGTCGTCGAGCACTCGTTCCAGCTGCTTGGCGGTGACTTCCTCGATGCGAGGCTCCTGTTTGGGTTGGGGGGCGGGGGGCGACTTGCGCGCGTCGGTCGGCGCGGCGGCGAGCAGCAGCACCGCCGCCAGAGCGAGCGGCCACCGAGCCATGGCGAGGGCGCACGCGGACTGAGCGCCCGCCGCCCGCCCGCCCTGCGCCTGCACCGCCCGCCCGCCGCGCCACCCTCGCCACCTCCATGCGCCTGCGCACGCCTGCGCACGCACATTCGATGCGCTAGGTTTTGTTTACATCGCGCCGGCCTGTCTCTCTGTTAGACTGTTACGTACCACCTAAATCAAATTCCACGGAGATACTACGTATCTACTAGTTTGACTTATCGACGGCCGACAAATATTTTCACTGCCACCAATCACGAGTAAGAGACGAGACCATTACGAATACGGTGGAAATGGAAATAGGAAGTCCCTATTGCTGTGCATAAATTCGTAACTGTTATAGGATTCTGTCTCATTGTTTTTATTTTTAGATAAATTACGACTGAACTGACAGCGATAGATGCTTAAAAAACTTGAAAATTCACAACACAACCACAAATCTGTAACCGCTAATATATGTAAACACAAAAAAGATCCTAATATTATAGCTTTGACCTTAGGAAATATTTCAATGCACAGTAATAATTACAAGTAGGTAATGAAGTATTATTTTTGACGTTGGAAAATCCCCCGGGTTATCGACCGCCGAGACAGACAATATTTTCCAATGCATAATTTTCTATGACCAAAAGTTTCCGTCTGTCAAACTATAATTTTAAACAAGTTCTGATTTTTTTCTTTAATTGCAAATAAAAACCAAACATCACACTACGAATCTTCGTGCCGAGTACGATTTGTCGTTATCTGGCTACGACGGATATAGGTTTATCTCCATAATCATGTTATGTAGCAGTCAACCCCGTCATATTCCCAGGAGAGTTTGGGGAATCGGCTGGCATTCAACACCACCGAATGATGCTTATGCGTGATTTATACTGATTAACACAACGACGGTTTTAGCGCCACCATCTCCGTGGACAATAGGGAATATGCACGAGACTCCAAAATAAGTCAAAATATTTTTTTTAATCTTTATTGATATAGAAATATACCTAAATGATATTTTTTAAATTTATCAACTCTAATCGGTAAAATAAATACTTAAAAACAGACATTTCAAATTTGCCGCGCAATTTTTATGAAACGCTTGAAAAGGAAAGTGACGACAATGATCACGTTCTTATGAAGTTTTATCTTGATGAGTGTATTGTTTTACGTTTGATTATGTGTTATTTTGTGCTTTCTTCATACACTATTAAATAAAATGGATTATTTTGTCACGATATACAGTTCTGTAGCAATTCATGAAAGAAACTTAATCCAAATACTACGTTGTTCATATCGTGACCTCTGACGTCACAGCAAGTTCGCGCCAACATGGCGTTTAAATGCTTCGAAACTTATAGCAGTTTTGATTATTTTTTTGTACTTTTTTGATTGATATTTTCAGACTTATATTTTTTTCCGATAATGTAATAACATACAGAATTGATTAAAATTCCCTATTGGGAACTCCTTACCTTTCATTCCTTGTAAAAAATAGTAACAAAAACACTAAATCTGTACTTGATTTTTCCTTCTTTTCAGTTTTCCTGCCCTAAGCTATAGATAGCGCGCGAGTTGAATGCAGTCGGGGCCTGAGGTGCGGAGCGGGAGCGTTTCCCCCCGCTGTCCGCACGCCTCACCTCGTACGCCTGCAATTTAGTGATGTGCTGTCCTAGCTAATTGTACGCTTACGCTGTTATCGCGTTAATAATCAATTTGCAATCCGTGTTATTAGTTTTATTGTTTTTAATCATTCATAATGACTGATCAGATTCCATCAAGTTCTATAACGAAAGCAAACCGAGTTTTCGTTCATCGCCAAACACGAGAAATGGCGAAAAAGATCTTAGATATGTGTGTTGAAGAAAGGCAAAACATCAGTTTGGTATTTTCTTTAAACAATGCATTTTTGCAATTTCTAAATCTGACAATATATATTTTTTTATAATTTGTTTTATTTTATTTTGATGTATAAAATTATCACTTATTAAAAATGTGTGATAATGTTTACCTAGTTGTTTTAAATTATGTTAATCTAGTGTGAAATTAAAGTTAAAACAATGTTAAAATTTATCGACATACTTATTGTAGTCATAAATAATTAGGTCACAGCACTACCGCATTCCTAAGCTCTGCATTCAACTCGCGCGCTATCTATAGCTCCCAACTCTCTCTCTATCTCTCTCTATCTTTCTTTCGCTGTCCTCAGTCACAGGAAGTTCACTGCTGAACATAGGCCTCCCCCAAGGATCTCCACATGGGCTTATTGGAAGTGGCCTGCATCCAGCGACTTTTTTATACTGACCCGACTTGATGACTACACTGCGCCTGATGTTAAGCGCAAATGTCGTCCAAGCAGAGTACTGAATAACATCAGACGGCAGTCCCATGCCATTTGATACAATTATTCCGGCCTGCTGAGATACCTTTTCACACTACGGCGAAAGAACCAAGGACTAAAGGAAGGACACGCGTGACAGCAAACAATTCCACAGCTTGACGGTGCAGGTACGAAAAAAGAATTTGCGAACCTTTTGGGTCGTGCCGAGATGGTTCCTGCAACCTTAACTAAATCGTCCGTTCACCTTGTAGTGTAGCGTCCGAGACTGCGCTTGCCAGTGGCCTCCACTTCAGATCTCTCATCGCCCAACTGCGTTTAATCTTACACCATTATTATATTTGAGGCTAAACGTTTGAGACCCAAGGCATGAAATTAAAATCTTTGAAACCTTTTTAAAGTTTTTATTTTAGTCTTATCGGGTATTATAATCTTTTTTTGTAACAGGTAGATACATAAAGCCTACGATAGAGAAGACATACGATAGATACAGATCTAAATTGGGTGTTGTAATTGATGGAAAAAATGTTGCCAATAATAGCTAGAGTTTAGCATAATGGATCCATAGACTTGATGTTGAAGAAGCACTATCTATAAACACCCACGCCATTTGGATGCTTTTATTTGCGTTAACAGTCTTTGAAAATAAATGGTGTATCTATTGGGAAACAGACACGGTTGAAAATAACGGGACCAAAAAATACAATAATACCTTCCCTACTTCTCTGCTCACTTTATGCAAGGTCAGGTCATTGGATGTTAAACAAACAGGTCACCTGATGATAGGTGATATCTGCCGCCCATGAACATTCACTACGTATGGATCAAAGATATTTTTTATTGCAATCAATGGCGAGACGAACTTGTATTCGCCTGATGGTAAGCGAGATGACCGCTTATCGACAGTAGCAAAAATAACAACAACATAAATTACATAGCATTACTTGGCAGTCCACTGCACTCGCCACCTTTAGACATAAGATGTTAACTCTCAATATGTCCAGTATTTACAATTTCCTCGCTACAATTTCCTTCAAACTAAAACCCAACGGTGCATTTACACTGCTTTTTTGGCGGGATATATAGACATTGCGGTGGTGCCTACCCAGGCGGCCTGCGGCGTCTCACATATGAGGGACCAATTACTAGTCACAGATGTTCCGGTCCATCAAATGGGAAGGGGAGCGGGATCGAAAAAGGATAATATGGGGGTGGGATTACATATACATATGTATGTGAGGTGTACATTGAAAAACGAACTTGTAACGTTCAAATTATCAATATATACATATATTGTACCCCCGTACTCTATCCCAATTTATTTTTCCAATATATTTTAAATCCTTATTCTAAATCTACTTACTCTTCACAACGCGACGTTTCAAGCTGTGGAAAGTGAGACCAAAAGTCTTTATATTTAATATTGCACATTTTCAACCAATCAAGAGAGATAACATCTTAAAAAATTACAAACAAGCTGAACGAATTATAAAAATAATCCTGTACCTAATCAAGTTATCATACCTCGCAATCTGACGCTGTAATATGTTTAATAAATTAGTATAGTCGATAAATTGGCCAAATAAATGCATTTCATCAGATTTTGCACTTAAAATATAATCAAATAATTTAATCTGCCGATCTGCAACCTAACCTATATGCGTATCAAAATCCACAAAGCTTACGTGCTGCCTCGCGACCGCCCAAACGAGATGGAACCAATGATGATCAACGGATAATAGGACATGTCACGTTAGTAATTAAACATTATGCTGCACCCATTGATTTAAAAACTATGGACAGGAGTATCAAAAGAAGGACGTGAAAATTGCCCTTAAATAAATATTAAATTACCTAACTCAATAGGTATAGATTTTGTCTAAACGGTAATAATAATTATTGGCTTTATTTTTATTAAACTTTCTGTCATATTACATGCAAGGATATTAAAAAATCGTTGCGAACGACATCTAATTTAAGTAAAGCTCCACGATGGTAGCGATGCACTGGAGCGCGCGCACCACTTATGTTGGAACACTTTACGCGCTTTCCGCCCTGTTCATATAATTATGTCAATGGCTGTACCCTAACAATCCATAATCTCACACTGCCGAGAACTGGAATCCTGTACAACCGAAAGGAGAAGCTTTTTAGCTTCGTTACTGTGAACAAAATATAAAATGTGTTGATAATTACAATAATTTATAAAAATCTGTCGCCCGGAGTAAACCAGGAAAATGCGTAAGGACAGACGATATAAAACGCTATGATGAATTTTAAGTAACATCGGGATCAACAATATTTTTACCAATACGATGTATGGGCATTCTCCTTTGGTTTGAGAGGGCTTCGGTGTCCAACATACTAGCATTATGTAGTATGTTGGCGAGCCCGACATTAATTGAAAAGGAGATAAAACATTGAATGGAATGTGCGATGCTTTTGCACGAAGAAGTTCGCATCCAATATTAAAGCTTTATAAAGTTTGCTTATAGGTGTCTTGCGTAACCATCTCTCCTTTAGGTATTTAGGCTGAGTTTAGATATAAAAATGTTTGTACGGAAAATAAAATGTTCTGGGCGCGTAATCCAAAGACATTTGCAGCCGGGCGAAACCCAATCTGTAGTAGTTTTGGATTATACAGTACGTAAATAAAAACTCGTCGCCCAAAACAATACATAAAATTTGCGGTGTTTATTTTTTTAGGTGGCGAATCGAATAAATGAAAACAATGACAGAGGGACCTTTAACAAAATTATCCCGAATGACCTATAATATACCCATACCCACACGACACACAGCGCCGCGCCGCCTCAATGCGTAACATGATAGGTACACAAATTCTTCACTCAAATACATGGAAATGTGGAAAACAGATTCAGCATTGTCTAGAAAAGTTAGATGATAATAAGATGTAAGTTGAAACTTATTAAATTCTGTTGCACTAGGTACTTATTCATTTTTACAGTTTTCTAACATTTCATAACTTATCAGAGACCATCAATAAATATAAACATTAAGAGCGTTTATACCCTGCACGCGCTTTTTGGCTTAAAAACAGGACTTTTCAAATGAGTTAATAGCCACCAACAAACAATTTCAAGGTAAAATAATTAGTACTAATTTTAGAAAAGGTTGTCATCTAGGGATTTTGGTGGAAAACATTATAGATTGATGGATAATTTGTGAGTACTATAAGGATTACTGAACACAAGTTTCGTTATTTAGGCTTTAAATGGCAATTTAGAAGCTTAAGATATCCAAAACCACTAAATATAAGATGAAAATAAAAATATTATCAGACTAATAAGACCCTTATGGAGGGATTTTGCTGAGAAAAATAATCTTTTTGTGTTTAGTTCCTGAAAAATAAAAATTTAAACAATGCGAAATTATTCAGAAACTCTCGTCAAGAACATATTTTTTTTCACCAACTTATCGTACATAATTTTTTATAGCAATTGCATATTACAATAGAAGAACATCTTATCAATAAATTACCATTTTTATATTTCAACAAAATTAGTTTTCATGTTTTCTACAATTATTTCAAAAACCACTATAAAACACGCTGTACGACGTGGATCAAATCAGACCGCCGCAAGGCCTTCTAGAGGGAGGACGTATCGCTCGTCGCTCCGGCCTGGCTGCAGTCGATTATGCCGCGCGTAGTAAAAATAGCCACGCGCGGAATGCGATTACCACATCTTAGTACTTTGGTAGTAAAATATTTAATTACTAGCTGTCGGGCCCGGCTTCGCCCGGGTGCAGATAGTTTTTGAGTCCAATCCACATCAAGAACATATTATTTCGCGTGTCTACTAACTATATTTCCCGCGTGCCGTCGACTATATTTCCCTTCCGTAGGAGAGGACATCCCGTGCCAACAATTTGAATTTGAAAGAGTAGAAAATATGTATATTTGGTTTCCTGACTCATCCCACGGGAACACTACATTTTTCGGGATAAAAAGTAGCCTATGTGTTAATCCAGGGTGTCAGCTATCACTATACCAAATTTCATCAAAATCTGTTGAGCCGTTTTTTCATGAAAGAGTAACAAACATCCATACATACATACATACAAACTTTCACCTTTATAATATTAGTAAGGATTTTTATTACCTACAATGATTTTGTAGTGAGTATAAATTATGTTTCAGGTAATATAATGGGATGTAATTCCGAGGCTAAATTATGTTATGTATTGTAATATAAAATTAAATATATTTCGTAATTGTAAGGGGTTGTAAGGCCCCTAACACTATTTATGTTTTCGAACACGAAATGATTAATAAAACGTCCGTAGTGTATACTGATTGAACACTGATTTGAATGCAACTTAACAATGTAATAATAACGAAAATATGATTAGTATCCAAAATTTGTATTATTCTTTGCTTGCACAGTAATATTTGTCTACTTATAATGCAAATAAAATATTTTTATGATATTATATTACAGTTACATTTCAATTGAATATTTGAAGCGCACGGATCAAAGTTGTTTGAGCCGATTGTATAGCGAGCCGACGCGGCAGCTCTACGCACACAGCTTTGGTCGCTTATGTGTGCGTGAAATTAACGAAGAAATACCTATAGTTGACTTTGCGCGCAAGGTGTATACGCTCTTAAGGGTGAAGGAAAATATTGTAAAGAAACCCAAAGGCTTCCTCGCTGCATTGCCGGACTTTTTGAAAAATGCTCTTTTGTAGAAGGTTCAAATAGGAACGATCTGGAAGCGACGTATAAACGAAACGATCAATGAAATCTAATCAACAGAGCATAATTCTTGGAGTGTCGAGTCGGATAAAAAAGAAAACATTTTCTTATAGTTTAATTGGTACCAAATACGTATTTAATCTATTTGTATCAGCCCATATACGTCCCACTGCAGGACACGGGCCTACTCTACAATCGAGAATACGATTGAGAGTGGTTAGGCCATATAGTCCACCACGCTGGCCTAGTGCGGGTTGGCGGACTTACATACCATAGAAATTCTTATGAATCGCTATGGTATGCAGGTTTCCTCACGGTGTTTTCCTTCACCGTTTTAGTGCGTGGTGATTGACTTATCAATACACACATGACTCCGAAAAGTCAGAGGTGTGCGCTGGGATTAAAACCCGCGACCACCGAGAATATGTTGGCAGCCGCGTCTAGTCCATTTACCAACAGGCCACCACGCACTTCAATCTATCTTCGAGTTAAATATCCTTGGAGTTGATTTTAATAACCATGAATAGCTCACTAATAAACAACATCGTTATTTTAAATTGCATTATGCGCTTTGTGAATTGCGATAAAAACACATTAACATTGAAAAACATATTTTTAATCTATGGTTCATATTTCTGAACGAAACGACATCTGTCTAATTTGACAAATATAGTGAAGTCACAATTATGACTTGAGTTTATCGATTATCGTTATTCATACATGATTGTAATTTATAATTAATATATCAAAGAGGTAAATAAATATATCAAACAGGGTAAAATGGCGCAACTTCGAGGAGGCCTATGTCCAGCAGTGGACAACAATTTAGGCTGATGATGATGATGATGATGATGATATCAAAGAGGATTGTAAATCGTCGTATCATTATGTTATCATCATAACTCAGGTTTTATGAAAATTGATTTAATTTTATTTAAATCAATGGTTAATTTGTTCAGCCACATTGTTTTACTACAATTCCTATTTCCCATCGTTTATAGACATAAAACATTGATAGATGTTTCGGTCGATAATAATAAACGTCGTAATTTTAGATGAAATATGTATTTGGTACCAATTAAACTGATCCAAACCGTAAAAAAATGTTTAATTTATCCGATTCGACACTGCAAGAATTACAATATTGATTTCATTTAATTGATTGTTTAAAACAACTATAGGAAATAAATCCTGAAGGACGGTACGGTAGATATCTGCTGTGAATGCCACCGTCCTGGCATGGCGAGTCCATTAGGCATGTTATCGCCAGTTGTTCAGAACTTGCTAAGTATTTACATACACACAACCTAGTAGTCATGATGATACATCAGCAAATGGCTCTTTGGTATGGACTTGTGCCTTCTGAAGTGCCATATTATCAGTATGTTTCCCAACCAGTTCTTCAGAACGGTTATGCAACGTTGTACTGGGATCTGTGTACAGGACTATTGTTGCCAATAATCCTGATATTGTGGTAATAGATCGATGGACGCTATACTCGTTGACGTCACCATTTCGCATGAGGATAACCATGTAAAAGCTGAAAAAGATAAAATGTCTAAATATTTAGATTTGCCACCGAAGTTACCGACATATGGGTTATCGATTCAACAATTATTGTCACGGTTGTAGTTTCTGCTTATGGGTTGATACCAAAGAGCCTCGACTAACATCTGTGGTACTCGCAATTGGTTGTTCCGTCGAAATTCAGATACAAAAGGCAGTATCACTGGACACGGCACGCATTGTGAGGGCGTTCCTCACTGTGTCTCCCTCACCACCAGTGGCTCGGGTTTTGAGACTCGTCGTACAAGAGTCAATCGTTCTTTTAAAGATTTATATGTATATTGTATTTGTATATTTTTAAATATGCATATTATATGAAATTGTAAAAAATGAAATAAACTTAATAAAGATAGTAAACGTCGTAATATAATCGAAAATTCTGAACTCCATACATATATTATACCGGACTTACGATAGATATTTTTTTAAATCTAATTTGAGCATACGTCTGGCCTTCATGCCTAGAAGTGACTAATGATACACATATATTTTCCATGCTTAGCGGAGTTTATTTATTTTGGTAATTCATTAGTATTTTTGGCATCCTGGATATAGTAATAAATATATAGAAAGGCAAATCTTCGCCATGTAAGTGTATTTTTCAATATGTTTATTACTTTTAATAAATATATCTGTTCAACACAATAAGATCGTATATCGATGATAAATCTAGAGAAATACATCACTATTACGTTCGCCGAACATGACGACCAATCAGAAGTGAGTAGAAAGAAACTATCACTCAAGTGTCACGTGGTGGGGGAACGCCGGTTGTTTCTGAACGAACATCCACAATATTTTTCGTTCGGCAGCGGACTTACGTTAAACATTCTCGCGGTGCGGCCGGTAGTCAGCTGAAAAAGTTTGTCTTGTGAATGTGAAGTGGCTGTGTTTCATACAATGGATATTAACTACTAATAAAAATTTGTGTATAGTGGCATTGCAGATATTCTTTGTTTACGGTAAGTTTTTCGTGTTTAGTTATTCTCACCTTTGTTTTACCTGCCCACCGCCGTATTGTTTGATTTCGTTGTAATCTTATCGGGAATTTATTGCCAACTAGTCGCTCCGATATCTTTCAGTCACGATTCATAGAAGATTCTAATAAGATATAGACTAAACAGTGCAAAAACTTTTTGTTGATGTTGATGATTATTTTTTACTTCGCGTTAAACACGCTGCGAACACGTTTGATGTCGTAAGCTAATGTTGAGTGTTGACCGTGAAGATTCCACATTTATGTATAGAAAAAGTTGGGCAACCTTCTGGCTAGTTATAATTAACAAATCATGTTGTTCACTTGATCAAACATAAATTTCAAAAGAAGCGAGATTTTGAAAAAGTTTTCCATAACTTTTTATACCTGAGACAATTACATTAAACAGCCACTGCATTCGATGTTAATGTTGATGCCAAGCCCACTATTTAATTATTACAACACCATAAACAGACAAATGAATAATATGTCTTTAAAGGTATAAAAATGTTTTGCCTACTTTAACTGTCCATAATTACATTAAGGTAAGTAATGTTGGTTGTTCCAACTTTAAAAATGGAATGTTATTAAAATATCTAAATGTTGTTACATGTAAATATTTTATTTATTATTTAAGTAATTATGTTAAGTAGGCAAAAACTTGCAAAGTTTAATACATACTGGAAATGAATCCCAGACATTGCCTAGCATTGTCCCATGGGGTCAGTCCATGTCATCTCCCTGAATAGTTTTCTCTATGTCACTGGTTAAAAAACTCAGTTGTAAGATTATAGACACAAACCAGCAACTTATTGGCCAACTTTTGGATTTAGATCAAACTAAATAAATGATAATTGAATTTTATTTCAAAATTTCCCAAAATTATCAAAGCAACCTCATGAAAAAATTTACTATTATTTCCAAAGTCACTATTACCCGAGTATTATGCGATAATGGTAAACTATATATAGAATTATTAAAGTTGACCTTTTACAATGCAAATTGTATTAACTATTAATCAATCATATTATTTAAATTAAAAATTAATGCAAGTTTGAAAATTATTACATAATTTGTTTCTGCAACATCCATCTTAAACAAAGGTGCAATTTACATTCAAACCTTGTATGAGATATTTCTAGAAGCCATTTTCTTTTCAATTGTGCATTATATTATCTGTAAAATAATTGCATGTATAAATTACCTACACAGATAATCAATTCAAATACGAGTTAATATTATCAATTTCAGACTACAAAGGAAATAATTTGAAAAATCATACAAATCTATAATAAAGATAATGTTTATTATAGATAAATGTAAATTTGACTTGCAGTATAAAAATGTTTTTTAGATCCATTGTAAGATTATCAGTTTTGTGATAGCAACGGCTTTGTTTTAAACAATCCACTGCCACCATTGTGTTTTGTACAATACAATAAAATAATGTGTTGCATATCTATGCCGCAGTAGGGCTGTTATACTATATAATTTAGAAGTATTTTTATGTTTGAGCTTCCAAATTATATCAATTACTCATAGCTGGATTCATCAACTATGATATGGAAAAAAACATATTGTAGTTTATAATAGTTTATTTGTATATAAATAAAACAAAAATACAACAATATTCATTTTAATTAAGTAAGTAAATATGTGTATAGAATTCTTATCTACCATTAATTTTTATATTTTCATTATCATTGGTATTATTTCAATATCATTTGAATGTGTACCTTCACCTTGAAATTAAATCATATATGCAAGTCATATTAATTGTTTGTTTGTCCTGTAAAAAAATAACAATTTAGATGTTTGCGTACTTGCATAGTCAGACGATATTATGATCAATTTGTACCAATAACATTATTGTAGTATACTAGAAATTGCTAACTTGGTGATATAATTCCAAAAAATTAACTTTTTGTAATTTTTATTGCTTTACTAAGTTTTTATAAGTAGTTAAAATTTCGCACTAAGAAATACGAGCTCTTTTCACATTACCTAATGTTGGTATTAATATTTATAGACAGATGAACTCAGAAAGATTTAATCGCACTTTTAGATCCTGTTAAGCCTAATAGAAGTTGATCTAGTCAATTTAAAATCATCTTCTGTCATGTATTATTAAGTGAAATTGCCTCGCGAATATGGCTCTGCATATACCTTCGCTTCTAGAAAAGAGCTTACTCATACTTCAGAAGCCAGCAACATAGCTATAATTAGCTTTTCACCCAGTATTTATCGCTCATACTCGACCATTTCTCCTATAGTATGCAATCTGCATAGTCATAAACATTTAAAACATACCTACTGTATATTTATTGATTCACATATAATCAATACATAATTATGTAGGTATGTTTTATGTTGTCTTCTGATAGCAAATTAATATAATGATACACACATTCCTTATTTGATATTTGACAAATAACTAGGCCACTATTTGTGTTGAAATTTTTTAAACAATGTTGCCGAAATAATGGCTAATTTAAAAGGACAATAACAATATAAATACCGTAACAAAACCCGATCAAGGCGGCCCATTCCTTCACTAATTAAAGGTGACGAAAGAAAATCTACCACTTATTAGTATAAATCCTTACTAATATTATAAAGGTGAAAGTTTGTATGTATGTATGGATGTTTGTTACTCTTTCATGAAAAAACGGCTCAACAGATTTTGATGAAATTTGGTATAGTGATAGCTGACACCCTGGATTAACACATAGGCTACTTTTTATCCCGAAAAATGTAGTGTTCCCGTGGGATGAGTCAGGAAACCAAATATACATATTTTCT
The DNA here is from genome assembly GCA_023078785.2 of Hyles euphorbiae. NCBI lineage: Eukaryota > Metazoa > Arthropoda > Insecta > Lepidoptera > Sphingidae > Hyles > Hyles euphorbiae. Next base: position 3,269,338 of record CM041037.1, on the reverse strand, counting down.
ACTCTTTCAAATTCAAATTGTTGGCACGGGATGTCCTCTCCTACGGAAGGGAAATATAGTCGACGGCACGCGGGAAATATAGTTAGTAGACACGCGAAATAATATGTTCTTGATGTGGATTGGACTCAAAAACTATCTGCACCCGGGCGAAGCCGGGCCCGACAGCTAGTACAGTATAATTCGTGAAAAATAATAGAATGCGACTGTTGCTCCTAATTTGATGCACCAACCCTAGCATACTCGTTGAAACAAGGTTGGCTTTTGCAACAGTCCAATGAATGGATCGTTTGTAAAAATGTGGCCATTGAACAACGGCAATGTCCACACCAACTCGCAATTTACTATTGTTTTCGTATTTATGGGAAATTTCGTAAGCCGTGGACGTCCTGTTGTGCGAAACTGGTAATTGTATTGTAATTTGTTAATGATAGGAGCTTGATTCCGGAATAATGGAAATGTGTGTAGAATTATTCGGCATACGTTAGTATCCACCGTAAAAATAGCTAGTGCATTAAGACTGTGTATTATTATTTTACTGGAGCTACTACTAAATAAGGGATACGATACTTTATTTTCTAGACGGTCCTCTCTTCTTTTCCTTTTCTCATATCCATCCAAAGGTTATCTGTATGAAAAGCCTAGAGCGATAAGACCGCCATCTGTGCGAAGATTTTTGTGTCTCGATGAAACCTATTTTTTTTTGTGTAGTGAGAAATATAGATTTTCCATTAATATTAACATAATAATTCTGACCCAAGCTTGGAGTTCTTCGAGTAATGAACGTGAAGTCCAATAAAAATATTTTTTTGTCTTCGGCTCTGTGAACAAAATGTAAATGATGATAATTACTTTATTTTATAAAAATCTGTCGCCTGGTATAGAAAAAGAAAACCTTTAAGAGCGTATACACCTTGCGCGCAAAGTCAACTATAGGTATTTCTTCGTTAATTTCACGAACACATACGCGACCAAAGCTGTGTGCGTAGAGCTGCCGCGTCGGCTCGCTATACAATCGGCTCAAACAACTTTGATCCGTGCGCTTCAAATATTCAATTGAAATGTAACTGTAATATAATATCATAAAAATATTTTATTTGCATTATAAGTAGACAAATATTACTGTGCAAGCAAAGAATAATACAAATTATGGATACTAATCATATTTTCGTTATTATTACATTGTTAAGTTGCATTCAAATCAGTGTTCAATCAGTAGACACTACGGACCTTTTATTAATCATTTCGTGTTCGAACACATAAATATTGTTAGGGGCCTTACAACCCCTTACAATTACGAAATATATTTAATTTTATATTACAATACATAACATAATTTAGCCTCGGAATTACGTCCCATTATATTACCTGAAACATAATTTATACTCACTCCAAATTCATTCTAGGTAATAAAAATAATTAAATATTTTACTACCAAAGTACTAAGATGTGGTAATCGCATTCCGCGCGTGGCTATATTTACTACGCGTGGCATAATCGACTGCAGCCAGGCCGGAGCGACGAGCGATACGTCCTCCCTCTGGAAGGCCTTGCGGCGGTCTGATTTGATCCACGTCGGACAGCGTGTTTTATAGTGGTTTTTAAAATATTTGTAGAAAACATGAAAACTAATTTTTTTGAAATATAAAAATGGTAATTTATTGATAAGATGTTCTTCTATTATAATATGCAATTGTTATAAAAAATTATGTACGATAAGTTGGTGAAAAAAAATATGTTCTTGAAGAGAGTTTCTGAATAATTTTGCATTTTTTAAATTTTTATTTTTCAGGAACTAAACATAAAAAGATTATTTTTCTCAGCAAAATCCCTCCATAAGGGTCTTATTAGTCTGATAATATTTTTATTTTCATCTTATATTTAGTGGTTAAGGATATCTTAAGCTTCTAAATTGCCATTTAAAGCCTAAATATCGAAACTTGTGTTCAGTAATCCGTATAGTACTCACAAATTATCCATCAATCTATAATGTTTTCCACCAAAATCCCTAGATGAAAACCTTTTCTAAAATTAGTAATAATTATTTTTCCTTTAAATTGTTTATTGGTGGCTATTAACTCATTTGAAAAGTCCTGTTTTTAAGCCAAAAAGCGCGTGCAGGGTATAAACGCTCTTAAGGACAAACCATAAAAATGCTAGGTATAATGAATTTTAAGAACTAAGTACCGGAATCGGGATTAACTATATTTTTACCGATAGTATGAGGGAGAATGCTCGTTTCTTCTTTGTAATATATTTAAGTATTTTTCCTTTTTATGCACAATTAAGAATAAATAAATAAATCTATAGACAGTATTCTACATAGTGCCGATCTCATATTAAGATACAAGTCTAAATATCCGATCGTTTCCTCACAATGAAATTAATCTTAGCTCAATACATAACTTATCACTTATTCTCCGTAGTTATTTTGTAAAACACACATCAATATTTCAATATGATATTGGTTTGTAAAGTGTAAATAATTTGGTTTTTATACAAATTTTAGTACAATATTTGTTAAAGAAACTACATTCTTTTTTTTTTCAACGGTAATAACGTTTAGTGAAGACTAGATCAGGCTGAACTGATTTTTTTCACATATCCTGCTTATTATTTAAATACAGGCTTATACCAACTAGGCATCGATTAGAGACAAAACCTAGCTATTATAATATCATATCGATAAAAATATTTTAGAAATATTAAAACTTTAGAAGCCGTTTTCTAGACAAATGTATAATATCAAATTATTTTGGATAAGTTCCTGTATATGCAGAAATAATAGCATAAAATAATTTTCAATCTTTAAATACAACTTTCCATGCATAAATACAATTGTACTTAAATAAAATAAAAACAAGTACGTAAAGCACTCGAGATACAGCATTTTACTATGTTTTGTAAAAAAAGTGGTGGCTGTAAAAATATCCATAATTACACGTTCGCCGCGCCGCGCCGCGTACCTGTTCATGTAATAACTACTAGATACGATGTTTGTAATCACAAACATCGGTACATATCAGCTGATAAGTGACAACATAGCCCTCTAGAACATTCCACTCAAAAGATATTATGTTGTATACTCTATAAACCACAATTAAAAACATCAGATGGGTTTTTAAGACTACTAAAAGAGGTTTTTTGGTATATTAAAATTGATTAAGGAAAAATATATTTTTTACGTGTACAGGTGAATGTGGCCGTGACATAACTGCCAGTCTGACTAATAGTTTCTAAGTTTAATGCATGCCGTCATTTAATCGCAATTATAAATCACTTATATGGCATGATAATAATGCGACGCGATAAACCGCATGCATGTTCGGGGAACGCGATAGTCGCTATCAAACGTATCGTCAAGCTGATATTGTAAGGACGCTTATCACGAGGAGTTCAGTGGCTACGTGTCCGTACACTTGTCAACACACAACATGGCGGAGCATCGCGCAGGAAAAGCCGGCATCAACGCCGAGGCCCAGGCCCGCATCCACAGCAAGTACAACGACGAAATCGCACAGGAAACCTTGGAATGGATCAGAAAACTGACCGGCGAGCCCGCCAACACCTCAGGCACAGCTGAAAACTTCTACGAAGTGCTGAAGGACGGTACGCTCTTGTGCAAACTCGTTAACTCCATTCAAGAAGGGTCAGTGAAGAAGGTCAACCAATCCACAATGGCATTCAAGTGTATGGAGAACATCAACGCGTTCCTAGAAGCCGCGAAGAAGTTGGGCGTGCCGCCGCAGGAGACTTTCCAGACTATTGACCTGTGGGAGAAACAGAACCTGTACTCTGTCGTCATCTGCCTGCAGTCGCTCGGCAGGAAGGCGTCCAACTACGGCAAGCCGTCCATCGGACCCAAGGAAGCAGAAAAGAACGTCCGCGAGTTCACCGAGGAGCAGCTGAAGGCCGGCCAAAACGTCATCTCTCTGCAGTACGGCAGCAACAAAGGTCAGCAGTCCGGCATCTCGTTCGGCAACCGTCGGCAAATGTGATATATCTGTATTTAATTATATTATAATAAAGATTTTTTAATTTTTTCACTCTCGCCTTTCATTTGGTCAGACGAGGCGCGGCCGGCAACTTGTATAATATAAGTATGCGTGTCGAAAGATTAGATAACAGTATTCTTGTGGTGCATTTGATAGTGCATTTGTAGAGGCTAAATCTAACTGTAATCGATGAACAGTGAACACATTATCAAACTGTGATTATTTCTGCTGTTCCTTTGTATTTAATCCTTTGAGAGCGGCAAATTGTTTGTGAAGTAGTTGAGCGATTGACACAATAGATAATTATATTATCTATTATATGGGTAAACTGTGATAATTATTGTGTAATAAAACCGTCAGTAAATATATTTTTGGAAAGGTAATTGTGATCGTATCTCATTGTATATGATCGAATGTCCCTTATCTTATCTGAAACGTTATAAACTAACGCCTGGTTTGTATTGTGCCCCTTTTTATATTTCAGAGAAATACATATTTGTTACACCAAATTCTTTCACAATCATCATATTTCTAACTATAGGTATATAAAATATTTCCTTGACTTTTTACGCTACATATTTTCCTGATAATGCGCTTTCCAGAAATACTGATAACCGAATAATTACACAAGCAATGAAGCATGTTATATATTTTTATGACAAACGAATAAGTGCTGATAAAGTTTAAATATCTCGATAAGGAAATTCTCATAACAATTAAAGTTATCAAAATGATGTTATGCTTATTAATGTTCTAAAAATGTATTTTACGTCATGTATATGTTATATAGAAAGGCTTGGTCAGGTTATCTATCTTCGGTTGTTTTCCGAATGATCTCCTTCTAGCTTTATGTACCTAAGTAGGGATAGAGACAAACGACCAATCAACTTAACACTAACACACATAAGGGATTCGTGAGTACGAAGTCGACTTCAAGGAAAATTTTACTTTTTTAACTGTGAAAGTGTGGAATTTTGAGAGCTCGTCTGGGTAAAAGCAGTGTAAATGCACTGTTATGTTCCGATTTGAAGATTATTGTGGCCAGAGTAACAATTGGACATATTTTGGCTTAACATCTTATGTCTCAGGATGGCGACCGTAGTGAAATGCCATTGCCATTTGTAATTCATGGTGTTGTTTGGTTTTTCTACTGACCGATCCGTGAGCGGCGGTATCGCCTACCAGCAGGCAAATGGCATGCTCGTCTCGCCATTCATTACAATGAAAAAATATCTAAGCCGTACCGCATTATCGTCCGACTTGGATTAGCTGGTAGAGTAACCGTCAACGCCTGGGTGGCGACCAACATTCTCGACAGTGGAAACTCCGTCATTACAACCTATTCTTGTTTGCCCCATTTTGGTTTTAGGCTCTCAATCCTTTTTCAAGTAGATATTCATGTCAGCAAATAGTAAAATCCCTATTTATACTGCACTACACGTACCATCAGGCATATTGAAGTCGCTTTTCGAGCCTCTGTCGAGCCAAAAACAGTAAACGAGAGCAGCATCATTACTTATATCGCTATCGATATAAATAACAATAAAAATGAACACAAATGGTGTGAGTAGTCTCCCTAATAAATTTCGCCTTGAAGCTACGACCGAGGGGGAACCTGGCACGCCACGTCAGTCTCACGAGCATATTGATCTAACGTTGCAGACGAGGCGGTAACCATGGGAATCAGCCGAATTATGCACCATTTATTTACAAATCTTTATTATTTGTATGGATAAGTCGAGTATCTACTACAATTTGTTAAGTTTATAGTCCCTGAGTTTGATCAGTAATTTGATAAACCAGAGGAAACTATTCCAAATACCTTTTTTAAATTAACTTTCTCAGGAAGAATTTATTGATTAGAGAAAAGGAATGATCAGAAACCAATATAAAAATGAAACTAATGGCGTATTATGTTGTTACAATGAATTTAATTTCTTATGATGAAAACCCACATCAATTCAATAATTGCCAAAAATATACTATCACCAACCGGGAAGGAAGACTTAATAAGTATTTTTTATCTGATAATTTTTATAATCAGACTGTTTAATCTGGTAGAAATTTATTTTTACTATACAGAACAGCATTAATCAATGTAACTTCAACAATTCATCAGTATTGTTTTTTCTTTGATAATATCTGCGATCTCTTGCAAGCCTGCGTATTTTTTACCACTAATGGGAGCTTCAAAAAGTAACGGAAATTAAAACCAACTTATTTATGCTACTGTTAAACCTGGGTCGTCATTATTATTTCACCATCATCATCAGCCCGTTGTAGTCTACTGCTGGACAAAGGCCCCTCTCTACTATTTATTATTCGTAATTGGGAACGAAAAAATGCAACCTCTTGTTGTTCCCCAATTTCATCAAAATACAAAAAAAAAACGATTACTGAGAACTGTGTCGTCGTGGCTATGAAAGGCAAAGACAATGTAGAGCGAGTCACGACTGGAATATTAACATTTGTAAATCACAGCGCCACACTTACACTTTCTAAACATCCTGTTTAGTTTACCGGTAAAGACATCACTTCATTTGATGATAAGTAAACTCCCGTTTATGATGAATATCGATTGGGGAGGGACTATCCAACAAAAAGCAAAAGTTTGTGGGCCTATGTTTAGAAAACTATGTTATGTGGCTAATAGTATTCGACTCCCGGTCTTCAATATTTCTTCTCGAAGTTTCACTTAACTGTCCAAGGGTATTAGATAAAGTAATTAATGTATATCAATTAAGATACAACGTCTTAAAGTCGGTACATAATGACCTCATCAAATATTGTGATATCACTTTTTATATGTCGTGTCGTTTTCTTGGAAAATTTAGACTAACAAGTAATTAAACTTAATTAACAAAAGGCAAACGATACATGCATTCAAATACACGATTTATAGGAGAGCTGTTATAACTTCGTCCACCAAAGAGGTTGAATAAATAAATTATGAACACATTTTTATCAAGAAAGAGATAGTAAGTAGTAACTAGCATTTTCTTAGCTTGTAGATCAAATATTTGTAATATTTGGACTGAACGTTTGATACTCAGATATGATACAAGAGGAATCATCAAGTACGCCAACATTTCGTTATAAAAATGTACAAACGGAATCTTAATCTATACCATGTCATTACTTAAAAACTCGATAAATTCTCTTATCAAATCAAGTTGGCAGCATCTGAAATGATTACTGCTATTTAATATTTACCTTCAGTTAAATTGACCTCGTGTTCATTTTCATCTAACTTATTACCGTGGCAGGTTAAGACTTGCCCGCCAGTGGCGAAATTGATTTTACGCTCTAAATGATTGTTTAAAAAGATCAAAGCCAAGATCATCTGGTCGTAGAAAAATTGAAATAAATCATAATTTTAATGCAAACAAAAAATTGTAAGGCAAAAAACATGACGTGTGTAATCTTTTTTGGACGCGGTCTCCTATTGATCATATTTAGTTAGGGTTAGAATCATCTTTATCAACTAACGGCCGTTCTCTATATCATATCTATCTTTAATAAGGAGTTAATAAAGCTACCATGACTATGTCTGTACAATTCTACGCTTCATTTAACAAAAATAGAGATATATATTTATCTAATCTATGCACCATATCTATACCTCTCTGTTTTGGTTAAATTAAACATAAAATGCATCGAAATATGTAATGAAATCTCTAGTTAAAGAAAGATAGATCATAGAGAACGGCTGTTAATGAGTCAATATGATTTGATCAGAATTCTAAGCTTGCCAAGTACGAAAGTTATGTAGGGTCACTCATCTATATGATTGGATGACTTTTATTGGCCTGTGATCCACACAATGAGAAGCTTTGCTCTTCAATAACAAGTTTTCAGTTGAAAAAATATGACAACATAATAAAAATCTCGTAATTATTAACGCACAAAAGCACACTAATTATTAGAAGCCATTGCCACCAGCAAAAATATGTTCAAAATTTTCATATCGGATCGCACCACTTTCAACAACTAGGTACGTAATTATTTACACAAGAGTAATCAAAGTTTAGGCCTTCTTGTGATAGTTGTAATTTGCGTTAGTGTATTAAACTGTGACGTCATCAGTCCCAACAGCAGTTCCATTGTGGGCGTCATGGTGCCAGCACCCCGCCGGATGGTCACGCGTCGCTTGTCCAAGCACGGATATCCGAACGTAACCGTCTCTTTCACTCTTATGTAAATTGACTGGGAGCGAAAAGGATGGAGAGAACACGTGTTCCACCCTCATGGTAATTCTCGTCACGCATTCGTAATGCCCGTGAAAAATGTTGTGTTAGATGGAATGAATTTGATATGGTGAATGTGTATTGCATAACAAATTTTGTGGTCCCAGCACTGTGTACAATCGGTCAGCTGGGTTTATTGGCCACAAGGTACCATTAAAGCGTTGATCAGTCTGATCTAGGCCTTCCTATTCGTGCTATTTAAATAAACATTACTAAACTTGATGTATTTGAGTACAGCCGGAGCATTATATGACTCGGCAACCCATTGATAATAATTTGGCAACAAGCGAGACCAACAATGAATTCATCAAGGTATAGGCTAGCTACAAAAGTTGCTTCGAAACTCAGTAGTATTATGTATGTAAGGGATATAATTGCAACCATATGTCCGTGTAGACAGACCGCATAAATGTCCCACCTCGACTGCGAATCGGTGTCCCATGTCAATTTAAAATCGACGTGCAGTAATAGCATTATTGTTGCTTATAATCTGCTGACTCATGAGCTAATAATGTCTAACTTGTTCTTTATTATTAGTATAATATTAAACCGTTCCAGCCTATTGTATTTGTCCGTCGTCATTTCGATAATTTGAAGTCTTCTCACAATTACCGAGCTTTTATTAAACAATGCTTATGCTTAATGAAATTTGCTTGACCACTTACATAACCACATTAAACTCAATGATAATTTCATATCTAAGACCACGGCTTGCAATCAATGCGCAAGGGGTTAACAAACGGCATGACTGTGAAGCTTTCATTGCATATACAAAGAGAGTGAAAGTCACGCTCATCATAAACGGCAATATTGATATTTCAACGATGATTAGGCAACATCAGACTTCCATCTAGGGGACAGATTAGAAAGTGCTTCTTAAAATTAGAAATTGTACGATTCTATTATTGATATATAATGTATTCATTGCGATGCATATTTTGAACGTTTAGTGAGTGTAGTTTTATTGGGAGTGCACTGAACTGCTAAGATCGATGCTGCGCATTGAGCGAGAGGCTTATCGTAATTGCTATAATATGAGTATGTGTCATCATTGTCATTTGGGGTGTAACTCTACACCAGAAAATACGAAATGCAAATGATTTCGTCCCGTTACAAGGAAGTGTAAGATAACATTAGATAGATGATAGTGGGAATTATCTTTATATAGTATTTTTTAGGCTCTTTCCTATTTCCTCAACATCAGGTGTACTAAATTCGTCTAACTGGCTTATCTAATTTGTACCAACACATCCAAACCCACTTACAACGTTTATTTTCATCGTGTCGCAGCCCAGTTTTTCCGATATTCTCACGTCATACGATACCCGAGCGTTTGCAAGGCTTCTGTCACGCCACGCCGGCTTGTCCGAAGGCCTGGGTACCGTTATCAGCCACCGTGGTCCCACCACCGACATCTAGCTCTAACGGGATACTGTCCGTTCAGATGCATCCAACATCATTGCAATCGTGTTTGGAAAGCTCGATTTATGACTTGTGAAAGCATGGCGGTAGTATCTATAAATATGTATCTAAGATTAATAGTAATGTACAGTAGTTTAAATTTGCTTAAGAAGTCATTTCCATAAATTAGTATGCTAGATAATATTTATACCTGCACTTTATTGTACAGCACTCAATTAGATATAGGCAAGATAACTGTTTACAAAACTATAGGTATGTATTTAGAGTTCCATCATCGTTTATTGCTCTCGACAATTTGTTCCGCACCATCTTTATAATTTAGATGGACTAGATTGGCTAGCATACATAGATAGTCAATTTAGTATCCTCTATGTTTATTATCGCGCATATGTATCTCGAATTTATCTAAATGTCTCAAATGATTCTGGTTCTAAATATTTTAGCCTATAAATCTTCTGCTTCATTTGCATTTATTGCTTCCTGTATTCACGCTTGCCGAAAATATTATGCATATACTTTTGCATTCTGAATCTTATTTCATTTGACCCAATTACTAGAATCTTGGACAGTTAAAAAACATCACGTGCCACGAATTGGAACGAGCATTGCGTAATACTGTAACTATAGTTTTTGCACGTTACAGTTTCCTACGTAAACCGACGCGACGCGACGTAGCGTGTAAAAGTTAATGTGATTAGACTGCTGTCGGAAAATAGACATAATACTCTGTAAAATATTCATGAATCTCCATTTCTTGTGGTCTATTTTAATCCATATAATTATAAATGGCTAAATATGCTATTGGGTATAATTCTGAAAAATAGCCTTTTACGTAGGATTTTTCGTTTGTCATCAATCTTTGCAGAGTTATGAGGCATGTTAGTAATACCTGCATAAAAATTATGATGCGAAGATCTTATGAACATATTAGATAAAGATAATATTAATGAGAGTATTTAAATATGAGTGAATGTAAAACAATTTGTGTTAACTCTTCTTGCCTATATTTAATAGGTTCTAATTAGCACTGAAGTTATAATTCAAGAATTTGTTGTCTCATAAAGTAACCTAAAGATTGTTTCTCCTATTTTCGTTTATTTGGTGCAAAAACTTGTCTGATTAAATTCGCCGTAGTTATTTAAGTGTAACAAATTGGATCACTTTCAGAAACGTCCGCATTTTTTGCTATTTCAATACGAAATTTCTCCTCTTTATTAATGCTATAATTACTAAATTTCATTTTATCGATATTCAGTAGATAATGAAGAAATAATATTGATAAATCCACATTATTTTAAAATAAATCATCATGGTTAGATAATTAAAATATCATACTTGATCAACATCCAGATATAGAAATAAATATCACGGACATTGATATTTGGAAACATTTCCTTGCCTGCTGAAGACTGCAATGATATTATGCAAAGTGATATTGGAATGTTACTTACTCATTATAAGTCCGGAGTAAGTAATTTGTGCCCGATAAAGCGATAGACTCACCCCCTATCACATCGTAGGACGGAACATACAATGCGAAAGGTGGATATCCTGGTAGCACTTCTACTTTCCCCTTCTGGGGAAAAAGATTGAGTTTATGTATGTAAATATGAATGTTTGTATATATGGAAACATTTTCCTCAAATGCTTACTTCTTTATATTAAAAATCACAATATATTTAAAATCACATGATTGCCAGTGTCTGTTCGAGATTCGTTCACATGTGACAGCTTTAATGATGTCCTTGGTCATTGACCTATTTACAGAACGGGTGCTATTTAATGCTTTGGAAAGGAGCCTGTAATGAAATGCAGTTAAAATTCCTGGTATTGAATCAATTTGTAGTAACTTTAGCTAATTGCAGTACTCGGACCTGCCTTTTAAGACACAACTTGCTGTAGCAATATCCGCTAGTTTATCGATTGCTATAATTTGGCAATTACTTATATCTGATCTTTAGATTTTCCGTATAGATTTGCCTTTATATCAACCAAACTTCATACTATCACTAGTATTTGTAGGTCATCTTGCAAACCTTAGACTCCATATATATTATGAATGGAATGATCTAGAATAAAATATAGTGAACGAGGCTACCGCACAACCTTCATTAGAATAGATGCAACACGCGCAGTTTTCCCCGCTTCCTATCGCTTTCAGCGGGGGGGCTGATAAACAACATCAATTGATACGGCCCTGCGAGAGCCCCGGCGATGATTTATTCGTTAACCTGCCGTATCGAGGCTTGACCTCATTAACTTTGGCTTCAACCAATTGAATGTTATACGTCATTATTTATCTCATCAAGTATGGCGCTTATATTCTTTAATCATTACAACTAGATCTAGTTTATAAGTGTTTTTGTATCAATATTTAAGTAGTTATTGAATCAAAATATACTAAATTCTAGCCGGACTTTAAGTTTCATATCTCCTACACATAACTAATTAGATCAATTCTATATGTATAAAATTATGCTTATTCTCTAGCACTTGATTAAACTGCCCTAATGACCGTCGGATTTATAATTTTAATATTAATACCTGTAACAAGTGTATTTCTACGTACAAGTGTTTAAATAACACCTTAATGCTGCAAGATAGTGAATTGTTTGTGCCAAACGTCACGTCATGCGTTTTACACTTGTTTTATTAAGCCTGGCTGTTATGTTCATTTTTACCTTCCTCGATGACTTGAAATATCTTTTACTGCATGTTATGATGCGGGAAAGTGTTTTTTATGGACTGCCGTCGTCGTTTCTTATGTTTATGTAAACTTAACCCTTGTTTTTATCTGAATTATGTTTACCGTCAATTATAGCAACCAGATGGATAGTTTTGATTGCAGGTTTCTTTATGTTACTTTATTTATTCGCGTCGTGCATACATTCTCGATGAATGCCTGCATTACATGCCATGAAACGCATTATTCATACATTAAAAACATCATTAATCACATCTGCGATTCTATTCTTAAACATGTTTTCAAATAAAGTTCATCTCGTTGTATTCATCCCAGCACTCGCAATGCAAAATTAACATAATAAAGGCACGTAAAGATCAGAAAGAAAGTTAATAAACCCACGATCTATTTATATCCTATAGAAGCACCTAAATCATTCAGTAAGAAAGGTCTTAGTGTTTGAGCAGTGCCGTCACGTCGCGAACAATTTGCATATGAATGGGTCTCAATGTCGTGGCCGGCGGCTATGTGAAATCCGCATCTGCACTTGTGTGTTCCGTTCAAACTGTTTTTGCAATATTTGTCGCTGGATCGCAATTGCCGGCGTGTCCGCTATCCAATGAGTTTACCGGTTGGTATTACTTCAACTGTGACCGACTTAATGCGAGAACCGGTTTCTTTCAACGTGACCAAAGGCGTTGGACCAACCTTGGCATTGGGGCATCTCGATGAGTAATGTTTGTAATTTTTTTTCCTATGTGTCAGTCCAATGTTTGTTCAAAATGTGTATGCATACGTCTTCTGTATTTGCTTGAAGTAAGAGCTGATTGAAGTCATCTCATTCATTAATTATAAGATGTTACGTTTCGTAGAATGTAAATTGTTCACAGGAAATAGCTATTCTATTGCTATGCCGTTCTCCTGCTGCTTTACCATAATGAACCTGATATGAATGTTGCACTTTCGAATAGCTCATTAGCAATCATGATTAGTTTATACAATCTATTGGTTTCCTTCGTTAAATGTGTGCTGACTTTTACTAAGTTGCAACAAAATATACATCTGCGATAAATTAAAAGATTTAAATGCGATTAAATATAAATAAATTTCGCTATCACGGCGCTGAAAAATATCAATGGTGAGATTCAAAAACTAACAATTGCGTTAAAATATGAGATTATTTCTACTTATAAATATTGAAAGTATATTGTATTTATCGTAAGTAAGCTGGCCTATAACGGCTAAGCTCCTTTCGAAAATTACTTTCTTCCGTAATTCAATATGGTATTTAAAATTGCCGCATAAGTTTGCGTGTTCTTAAGTAATTCAACTTTGAATGGTCTTTTGCGCCAGTGGGGCCGGTCTTGCTCAATCCCTACTATTATAGCTAAGTGAGACTGTCTATTAGGTACTGTATCACCATTGTTTGGCAAAAACCCGATGTGAAATATATAATTTGGCTGTCGCATTTTAGTGAAACAATCGGAGGCTCCATGATCACTGATCTTTGATATTTGCATCGTCACCGTATTCCCAATTCAAATTACCTAGAAATCGGTAAATATTAGGGAAAAAGGTAGACTGGCGCTGTTTATCCATTAAACACAAATCTTCAGTAGCGATAAACTGCTGGTACGCAAACAAAGCCTGAGCAAATGCTAGTTTTACTTAAATTTCTCGCGTGGATTGTTGCGTCAATGGTTCTTGTTTCCCGGCCAACAGTTAAATTGAAGTTTCTTACGTAACTCGTCTCCGAATATTGTGTTCTTGTTTTTATCGATGTTTGCTAATCTGCGTGACGTAATCGATGCAGCTCTGTTGCTTTCCATTTATGTTTGAAAATATTTGCTATAACTCTAGTATACGGCTTAATTTGTTTATGGCATTTCAAGTTATGTGCGTTTTTTCTTGTCGCAGTTCACCGTCTGGTTAGTTGTTTCTTCTTTGATCGTAGGTCTAGATTTGTTTTTTTTTTGTTATGTTTGTACTCATCTAAGCACATTGGAATTTAAATAACACGACAATGATTCATACGTTTTTAATATACAAAAACCCACAAAGGAATGACGTTGTATGTATAAACCTCTCTATCGTTGCTTTCTGCATCCATCCATGCAGTTTAACTTAAATGTCATTATAAAAGTATGTTAAGAGCGGTGAAAGAACTATAAACAACCGTATAAATGATACTGATGGATACTCGCCATCATCGTTAGCATACTATCTTTACTTTTTAGTTTTTAGACTGCGCTATTAAGCCAGATCTGTAGGTTTTATCCTAAGATCGCGCAGTTCTTTTAAAGAAATATTTTTACATATTGAAATTTGATTTTCTTGGAATATTTTAATGTCTACGCTCCAGTTTATTAGACTTCTATATTGTATCAGATACCATCTGTATTATATTAGTTATAACAGAAGCTAATGGTCTAGCGGCTGAGAATATGACAGATATTGCTAGTGAGAAAATCTTCGTTCATAAATATAGAATACGGTTTTCTTGAGAGCAACGACTTAACCATGAAGCAGATATACGTAGGTGTAAGTAAAAACCGGATCTAAATCGACAGACAGGTGTTCAATTATTACGCCGCCTACTCTCAGTACATGTACTTATTATGGAGCGATTACCTTAAAGGCAAATTCTGCTACTGTCTATGAACTCAGCCCGTGAGTAATAGAAACATTAGAAAAAGAAGAAACATATTATATCCTGTTTGGCGATGACTGATAACATCAGCAATAGTATAATTACTTATTTCTTAAAAGTGCGTGGCGGCCTGTTGGTGAATGAACCAGACGCGGCTGCCAACATGCTCACGGTGGTCGCTAATCCCAGGAGACCCGTCTGACTTTTCGAAGTCATGTGTGTATTGATAGTCCATCGCCACGCACTATATCAGTGAAGGAAAACATCGTGAGGAAACTTCTTACATACCATACCGATTTACAAGATTTGCTATGGTATGTGAAGTTCGCCAACCCGCGTTAGGGCAGCGTGGTGCACTATATAACCTAACCACTCTCAATCGTACTCTCGATTGTAGAGGAGGCCTGTGCCCTTTAAATACGTATATGGGCTGATACTGTGCTTATTTATTGAAGATCCCTACGTAGTTGTTTAAACAAAAAAGCACATTCCCTACAGAATCAGTGTAGTTGGTTGTATATCTTGTACTACGCGGCAATCAGCCCAGTCCATCGGTATTGAGGCTCTCCGCGATGCTATCTGTATCGGTGCACATGTATTTCGACGTTCCGCCGCATTCTCATGTCGAAAGTTTTTTTAGTTTTACTTTCCTTCCTTGTTACACTTGTTTGTTATTATTTTAATATGTGCATTGTTGTTACTATTCTTGCTGTGTAATATTTATTTATTTTATAAATCTTTTTATTATATCGACTGTTGGACATTTTCTGTACGTAAAAAGCTTGGAGCTCAGCTCATGAACCCCAAACTCGTGCTTGATAAAATAAATTTTCCTAAGATATGTGATAGTCAAGAATCTATAAAGTTCAAATCATTTGAGAGGATTTTGACCGCAGAGTACATTTTACTTACTGAGATTTTGACATACATAATTTGTATAGCCCCGATATCGTAAAATTACAGTAACTTTATAGACGCCTTTAAGGAACTGTTAGTCTCAATATTCTTGCTGCTAATTATAGTGTCTCCCTACCTCAAATTATGACTATTATTTTAATAATAATTTGGTATAATTTACTTAAATATATCATAGTTATATAAAAATGACTTCTTCCTACTTTTCCGTAATTACTATATTAATAAAATGTCAGTATCGTCATTATCTCGAAAGAACTTCAGCCAATGCTGGCCGACTATTGAGCATCAAATTTCTTTATTTATGTTCATTTGTTTAATGCTTTTCCAAAGACCCATTTGGAATAGTCATGTCACCATTGTTACATAATTCTAAAACTGGTCATTCATAATCCAAACATGAACAATAACTTTTACGAATGTGGGCAATAATTCAAATCTACTGCCATATTGTATGACTAATTGTATGAAATACATATCCGTAAGAATTTTCATTGTCTGAAAACCTTGGATGATAAGATAACGTTTTGTCTAATTGTGTCTCGTTTGTAGTTGTCTTTGAGGTGTATTTTTAATGAATTATATCTGCAGAAGTCAAGCTGGTTATGAGGAATAGATTTTTTATTATTTACTTTATTTTCTATATAGTTAATGTTTACTGTGATAACATACACGTACGTCTTACACTTCATCGAGTAATTGCTGGTGAATAATTGGTGGTCTTAAGTACGTCTTAATTTAAGTAATAGAACCAATT
Source organism: Hyles euphorbiae (assembly GCA_023078785.2). Lineage (NCBI taxonomy): Eukaryota > Metazoa > Arthropoda > Insecta > Lepidoptera > Sphingidae > Hyles > Hyles euphorbiae. Next base: position 3,252,672 of record CM041037.1, on the reverse strand, counting down.
TACCTCCAATCCCGATTACAACAACAAAGTTTGATAGATTATGTAGCTGGCTTTGTAATAGAAACACCCAACACAGAATAGATACAAATGTTTAGTTCTCAAATATTTGTCTCGGTTTTGGATGCGGTGTTACTGCTAATTTTGTTGAAGGTTTGACGTCTTCGTCTCGTCTCCAATCGCTCATCATAGAGAACATTGAACGGATCCTAAATGCATAATTTGTAAGTAAGGGCCGGACTTAATGATGTTGAACAATTGTCATAAGCCACACACAAAGAGCATCAATTTTGATTAAAAAATAAGTGAGTAAATCGCAACACGACCCCGGAGGTCGGTTTATGCCAATTTAGTTCGTGTGACTCATGTTTTGCAACAACTTCAATTCAAGTAGTGTTTATTTGACAGCCTCCGTGGCGTTGCTGGTTAGGACGCATTGCTGTGATGGATATTGTGTTAAAGTATTGTGTTTTACTTTCAGCCACGGTGCAGTAATGTTAGTGTGGGCTAATTTCACTCCAATCAACCTTACTCTTAATATACATCAAACAACAACTACAAACAAACCATGAATTAATTAAAATATTCGTAATTACTACGTGAGTAAAAATTTAATTATTTCAATTCATTGTCATAGCTTGTCTGATACTAATAAAACTCACTTTTTTACATAATATCCACGATGAGTTTGGAAGCTCCAACCTGTCCTTCTAGTTGCTATCGAGATCCCATCCATATTTTATCGTAATTTCCCTTTCTAATGTCGATCGGAATAGAATTAGCTGATTAGCATAACGTGTTAGGTGTTGAGTAATAGTATATCATCTTGTAATATATCACTGATTCGTGTTATTTTGTGGCAATAGTTATTTTAATATTAAGTTATTTTTTTATATCTGATTGGGATTTTTATAAATTTTCAGGGTTATATAAAAAATATCTGTAGAAATTAAGTGTCCTATAGGTGATGCTTATTAGCTCACCTTATTTTAAAAATATTTAATAATATGTCACTAAATATGATTTAGAAAGAAAATATTTGGTTACTAGCAATACATAAGTAATTTATTTGTAATGCGACATTCACTTTGAATGAATATTATTAAGCACGATTAAAATTAGATATTTATACTGGCTTACCTAACAAGTGAATGCACTGCATCTGATCCTAAAATAGTCTAAGTAGAGGATGCGGTCATTTAAAACAGTTCAAGAGCTATGACGAAACATGTATCCAGTATCGAAATACATAAACATATCCCTCCTTTTCCTCCCGTAAAACGTAAAACACCAGCGGTCTCATTCATAGTCTATGAACCCTATTTTGGGTATATAATGTTTTTTTTCCTTTTTAACGTCTTTTGAATGCAGTTTGAGCGAAGAAGACAAAACATTCAATATCAATAATAGATTTTTTTATTGCAAAGAATGGCGAGACGAACATTCCGTTCGCCTGATGGTTAGCGATACTACGCCTCATGAACAGTAGCAAAATCAAACAATGCGTTGTATCACAAAGCAATGCTTGAGACAGTGTTGTAAAAAAGCTCGAGTCGGCGCTTAAACGCTCGAGTCGACGCTCAAGCAGATTGCTCGTGCTCGAGTCGGGACTCGACTGAAGCGCTCGACGCTCGAGCAGTGGCTTGAGCGCTCGGCTCGAGCTTGAGAGCGCGCTTAGATTACATAGTTAGAGAAACTGTAAAAAAGATCTGTATCTGTATCAGCCCATATACGTCCCACTGCAGGGCACGGGCCTACTCTACAATCGAGAGTTCGATTGAGAGTGTTTAGGCCATAGACCACCACACTAGCCTAGTGCGGGTTGGCGGACTTACATACCATAGATTTTTTTATAAATCGCTATGGTATGCAGGTTTCCTCATGATGTTTTCCTTCACCGTTTTAGTGCATGGTGATTGACTATCGATACACACATGACTCCGAAAAGTCAGAGGTGTGCCCTGGGATTCGAACCCGCGACCACCGTAAAAAAGATAGTGTAATTGAAATAAAACAATTTCAATTTTATTTTTAACGATATTTATATTATAATAGTAGAAAAATACTTATTTATTATTAGTATACAATATGCCATATGATCTACGCCATAAGGCCCAAATTACATTACAAGTGTGGTTTAGCTTTTTGTTTGTTTTTGGTTTTTGTGTTTTACTGGTGGTAAGTCTCTAATATGTGAGAGGCTGTCTTGGTGGGTACCACCGCATTGTCTATTTCTCCCGTCAAACAGCAGTTTAAATGCACTGTTGTGATTCGGATTGAAGGACATTGTAGTCAGAATAACTACTGGACATATTGAGACTTAACATCTTGTGTCTCAGGATGGCGAGCGCAGTGGAATGCCAAGCATTGCTTTGTAAATCAAGGTGTTGTTTGGTTTTGCTACTGTTCATGAGCGGTCGCATCGCTTACCATCAGGCGAACGGCGTGCTCGTCTCGCCATTCAATGCAATAAAAAAAAATAGCTGAAGTTTCTGTACAATTCCTGACTACCTACTGATTTTTCTTAGCAACTAAGTTAAATTAAATACCTACCTAAAATCATCACACACCTTTGCAACACTATTTTTTTTTTAACCATGAAAAAAGTCACATACTGGCCTGTATATTTTCGTTACTAAGTCTGTTCCTTCTTTTAGTTATGACTAGCTGTGCCCGCGACTTCGTCCGCGTGAAGTTTAACAAAAAAGTTAATTAGGTCTTTTAGTTATTTTTTAAATAAATGAAATTTTCTACAACAAATGTAGCCTAAGTTACTCCTTATTATATCAGCTACCTGACAAAAAAAGTCCCGTCAAAATCGGTCCAGCCATTTCAGAGATTAGCCGGAACAAACAGACAGACAGACAGACAGATGGACAGACAGACAGACAAAAAAAAATCTAAGGTCATTTTCGTTATAGGTATCGTGTATATAACGATATGTACTTGGACATTTTTATTTATTTTCACTTTACAAACAGAAACTTCAATTTTATTTATATGTATAGATGTATAGATGAGGCCAGCTTATACGACCAAAGTCAGAAGATAAGTAATACTCACCGTACCTACCGCCCCCACAACTCCTAACATTTTTATTTATCACAATTTTTTCATCTATCCGTATTTAAAAACTACAACGCTTGAACGCTCGAGCGCATAACTCGAGCATGAAAGTCTAAACTCTCAACGCTCGCAAGCCTTAAACGCTCAAGCGTTTAACGCTCGAGTCTAAAACGCTCCAAAGCGTCGACTCAGCGCTCGACGCTCGACTCTCAGCGCTCATTTTTACAACACTAGCTTGAGATTCTACTGCGCTCGCCATCCTGAGACATATTATGTAAGATGTTAAGTCTCAATATGTCCAGTAGTTACTCTGGCTGCAATGTCTTTCAAACCAAAACATAACAGTATATTTACACTTCTATTTGGCGGGTATAAACCTTATAAAATGACTATAAAAAGGCCGCAGGTAATTGTATATTCGCCGCTTTATTCTCTTGCGAAAACCTCGATGTTATCTCCGTTATCAGACACAAGATCTCTTTGTTTTACAAATGTGTATGTTATATGACTATGCACAATGCAAGCGACACGGTACGGAGAAGTGTATAATCGCTGGCGCTACTGAGAATACTCTGTTTACTTCATTAGTAATTTCGTATATTGTTCAGTACTTTTGACGTTATTATTTAGGTAAACATCTTTGTGGGATACGCATTGTAACCATTGATATACAAAAAACGGTTTTTTATATCAATGATTGTAACACCATTACTTTAAATTATACTATATTGTATAAGGTTTTATTTGCCCAGTTTTAGATATTCATAATATGTAAAACAATATAGGAATTTGATGAAATTGTAACGTAAGAAAAAATGGTTTGAAACAAAATGCACGTATATAACTTTTTTCCACCATTTCAATAACGTAATATAAATGAAACAAGAAGAAATTAATTTATTCACGAAGTACGTTTCTATATTGTTACTTTACAACACATCGTTACAAAATCAATAAACAACCTTGAACTCGAGTTCAAAGCTATTGAAAGGTCATCGCTTTCAACGCAGTACAAAATTAATTACTTACACTTGTAGAACGAACATCAAACATACAAAGAAACACTTGGTGTTCTGGGCTGTACAGAACACGCACACTGTAGATAATTTTGTTGCGGGTTTGAGGCAAGTTAGTCAAATGGTCGGAAAGTAGATTTTGGTGGAGTCCGGATACTGAAGGAAAGAAATTACCAAAAAAAAAACGATCACCAATTGCATCCGCGAATAAAGACATTTCTAGCCGCGCATAGAGGAAAATGGTCATATTTTTTTAACACGCGAATATTGTAAACGCGAGGTCAATCGTCGAATCCAACTCGGTTGGGCAGCGTTCGGGAAACTTCGCGACGTCTCCTTGTCCAAAATACCTCAGTGCCTAAAATCGAAAGTCTTCGATAGTTGTGTGTTACCAGTGATGACATACGGCACCGAGACGTGGCCTCTCACTGTGGGCCTCATTAGAAGGCTCAAAGTCACTCAACGAGCGATGGAGAGGGCTATGCTCGGTATTTCCCTACGAGATCGACTCAGAAATGAGGAGATCCGTAGGAGAACAAAGGTTACCGACATAGCCCAAAGGATTAGCAAGTTGAAGTGGCAGTGGGCCGGGCACATAGCTCGCAGAACCGATGGCCGTTGGGGCCGAAAGGTTCTAGAGTAGAGGCCCGTACAGGCAAGCGAAATGTCGGACGCCCGCCTACAAGGTGGACGGACGACCTGGCTAAGTTTGCAGGAAGTCGCTGGATGCAGGCCGCTTTCAACAGGTCGATGTGGAGATCGTTGGGGGAGGCCTATGTTCAACAGTGGACTTCCTGTGGCTGAGATGATGATGATTGTAAACGCCTATGAGGAAACTGTCAATATGAAGCTTTTTACTACATATTATACCTTATGTAGGTATTACCATAAACGTTAGCAAACGAACCGCGGTTCGCCTGTTGATGACTTTTGAGTTAGACATTCGCGAAGACTCGCTGAGCTTCAATGCTAGGTGTCATTACAATGCGCGCCACTGTTGATCCTGGCATTCACGAGTACAGTGGCGGGTGTGAGGGCGGGACAGTCTTATACATACATATGTAATGACATACTACTGCTTTTGTGCAACTTGTAGTCCTTGCTTTTTAAACCTTTTCTCGCATGTTTCATGTAGAGGGAGGCGTGGGCGGAGGAAGCCGGATCATTTGACGTGTCGTTCTATTGAAGTGAAGGATTTGTGAAATTATACTGTAATGTCTTCTGTTAAAGCCTGATGCCTTATTTATAACCCTGTGACATACCCATATGATATCCATAGGTCATTCATCAGATACTCATTATGTTATTCATTCTCTTATATTCTCATTATGTTATTTTATTTGGTTCATCCTTTCCCTTTCCCGAAGAGAAATTTTTCGCCATCACAAAAACGTATACCTACTCATGTTACTTTACCTCGTTATTTAAATATCTTTATTTTAACCAAATTATTATACAGACTACATTTAAAGGAAAGTAGAAAGTGTGAAATTTTATTTAATTTTCACTTCCTACTTGGGTCAATACCTAATTAACCTCGGAACAATTGTTTAAAGGCGAATGTCAGTCAGGTCAGACGTAAAATAATATGCCAAATCATACTACATGGTTAAAAAAATGATGTTACGTCAGCCATAAGTGTGAGGATATCTGTCTGCATTAAAAAAAACTTGTGGATTGTTAGAGACCTTAGTAATATAATAAAGAACACCTTTCTTAGGTCTTATTAATAATGTTACTAATTTAAAGTCTATAATAAAAATCCTATAATTCATTACGAATAAGAATATTTGTCTCTCCTTTATTTAAGTCCATCCCATGTTTGTCTGTAAGAAATTTTCTAGAGCAATCAGCCAGCTTTTTTTTAAATTTAAATATGTAATTTTGTCGCCTTTTCTCATACTGAATGCAAAAGTCGTTTGAAAATCTAAAGTATAAGTTCATAAATATAAGGCCAGACAATACATTTATGATGTCCTCGCAGTACAACAAAAATATAAATAAACAGAGAATCCCGTACGAATAATAAAACGTCGAGAAACTAATGCACACACGAATGAGCACCATAATATGACATTTATTGTGTCCGCCGCATCACGCTGGAGCAATTAGTGTTAGTCAGCCTTGAACTTCATTCATTATTTTTAGCTCTGGTTGATGAGCTATAAAGGTAATATGTTGCGAGGTTGTACCTAAGTTGTTGGTTTACCTAGTAACGAATTTAAAAGACTTAAGAGAATATTTTAAATCAGAGTATTTTGATTTTGGTACCTGCCTTGATTGTCTACTTCGTTGGAGACATAAGAATTCCAATTAATGACTTGCAGTATCTCAGTTTATACAGAGTGCGCGATAAAACGTAATTACCTATAAAAAAAATGTTGACACTGATTGTATTCAAGTTAAAGGTGGTATTCACTGGTGGTAGGTCTCTCATATGTGAGAGGCTGCCTGGGTGGGTACCACCGCAATGTCTATTTCTTCCGTCAAACAGCAGTTTAAATGCACTGTTGTGTTTCGGATTGAAGGACATTGTAGCCAGAGTAACTACTGGACATATTGAGACTAAACATCTTATGTCTCAGGATGGCGAGCGCAGTGGAATACCAAGCATTGCTTTGTAATTCAAGGTGTTGTTTGGTTTTGCTACTGTTCATGAGCGGTCGCATCGCTTACCATCAGGCAAACGGCATGCTCGTCTCGTCATTCACAGCAATAAAAAAAAATTACATATCTGTTCACTAACGCATTTTGGATCAGCGTATCGACTAGCGACTCAAACCCCCTCCAATAATTACTTATACATGTAATAGGACACATATAATTTTAAACACAAAATAACATATCTACCTACCTAACTTCTATCTTGGATATCAGAATCTTAACACACACTCGTACACAGTATTTGAAAAGATGTTTGCACTGGTCCTTTAATATTTGAATGGCTTTCAGACACTTGACACAATAACTCAAAGAAGCTAAAAATAACATAACACTTTCACATTTACCTCCATTATCGCAAACAATACGGTTATGACAACCCTAAAAATAAAGGGGGACAGAAAAGGCGCGGCCGGGGAACATTTGGCTAAATGGCACGGTTGAAGATAGTCAGGTCATTTCTATAACACTAACGAAGCTGTATTTACCCAATTTGCGTCACTAAGCTTTTATGGTAAAGTCCTAAATTCCCTGGCACGATATCCGTGAATGTCTGGCGAGGTAGCCCAAGACCCTATTGTAGTATGTCCAAATGCCAGGGTTGTACGTGATTGATGTGCCGGATGGTGGAAACAGTTTTTGAACCATGCTTTATCAAAGCAATGTAGATAAGTAATCGTCCATTCATGGAAATGTTTTATCTTCGGATCGATGTTTTTGGTACGCATTTTCGCTATAGTGGTGTTTGATTTGAATGCTATTTTAGACTCCGTCTCTCTGTAGTGAAATTTAATATCCAACCACAAGAAATTCACGTTTAGCATTAATTAAAGGAGAAAATTCATTAGATTACTTTTTACTAGACTACTCATCCCCTTGCAAGCTTACGTACCTATTTAATGAATTACCACTCATTCCTTTATAATATTATTTATTAGTTTCTGTTACACCAGAGTCAATTCACTACTAGATTCTAATAAAGTTATCTCCGCCTCATAATATTAAAATCTAGACATGTATTACACATGGCCAAAAGGCGCAACTCGGGAATTCAAATCCGAACCTTATCATTCCCCGTCTATATTATTTGCCATTGGACCACTAGAGATATCAATCCTGAAATCTAAACAGGCCTGTTTATGATAAGTATATTATGCCGGTATAAAATTGATTAAATTATAACATTAAAGATAATTATTATTGCTTGGTTTCAAAGATGTGATAAGATAACCATTCCAGAAAATAGGTTAACAATTAAAATTCCAACATTTCGATACATAATTTGTTGTATAATTAATGTGGGAATAGTTCCGTAAGGGGTCAAATCAAACAGATTGTTAGTAGAGTCTTCAATTTAATTCGTTTTCATCTTCCGTTCACTACGTCTTCGATCGCCTTTTAAACTTTTCTCCCCTGTTCTGTCTTTCCGTACTTCAACATCTTTATCATACATGTTCTAACTCTTTCCATCTTAAGTACTTTCATTTGTCATCTCTTGCACACAAACCACGTTCCATATCAGTCATTCATATAACATTCCATTTGACTCATCTTTCATCATAACATTTTAATACTACATTAATATACAACAAAAAAAAAACTGAATTCAATACTCATTCGAAAGGGACAAAATATTCAGTAACTACAATAGGTTTTAAAACTGTCGATGGATAACGCTGTAAGCCTTGAGATTCTTCTTCCTTTAGTAGTGTATTTTATATAAAATTCTTATTACATATTGTACATTTGTACGCATATAATGGATGTCTACGTAGATTTACATAAGCGAAGCACACTTTATGGTCAATTTGCGCAAATCACCGTTGTATATGACATCTCGGTTTCTACTCGCTGATCTTGGTAGTCGGCAATTTCCAATGCGTTTATTTACGCCATAGTTTCATTTTTACTTGTATGGAATAGTTAATGTAATTACTTGGAATGGAGATTGGATTGTATCATTTTAGATAGTTTATACTAATTTTATTTACAAAATTCTGACCCAAAGCAAATGTTGGTTGACTTGCCTCTGTACTGGTAAAAATTGATCAAACGAGACGACTCTTAGTTTCGTGTCGTTTTATTTCTACTGGACGTAAAAGAGTTTAATTACCTATCTTGATATTGAACTAATCTTGCTAATTAATCGCGAATTGTATTAACCCTGACCAGAATACTACGAGTTTTGCTTAATAAACAAAATAATTGCACGAGGATTTGGTTTAATAAATATTTTGAAACCTAATCTAGAATATTTTTATAGGAAAATAAATAAAATGAATTCATCTATTTGTTTTTAAAATATTATTGATACCACATATCGGCCAAGTTTTAAATATTATCAATTACAATCAGCTTATCAGCTTGATATTAATCTTGTCGGACCTTGATTCTCGGAACACCGACTGATTACCAAAGTATTACTTCATTAAAATAATCTTTACAAGAGCTTCTTAATCGTCAAGTAATAAATAAAGATTAAAATTATTTGACGTTATTGAAAGGTAGTATATTTATTTTATTAAGGATCACCAACATCACGTACAATTGGAAATAACACATTGAAATAATTAGAAAAAAATATACAAAAATTGTTTTTATAAAAATAAATTAAAGTTTCATAATTGTATAAAATGAGAGAACGCCTGAATATTTTCAGAAAAGAAGTTCGATGCCAGTTTTACAACTATGAGCTACACAAAATCGGGCTACAATCTATGCAGGAGACATCGTACACATACCTAGTCTCAAAATTAAAGTTAGCACGAACCTCAAAAATCAATTTGGTATATTTAGGTCTTAGATTTACATATATGAGAGCCCACAGGATCTCACATGAGACCTACCACCAGTGTGCATAAGATAACAATCCGCCAAAGGTGGATTCCCTGTCTAGACTACAATGCTTACCCCATTAGACGCATGAAATTCACTTCTCATAACAATATAAAAAAAGCCTCAATGAATGTGTTTCTATAATTTATTTGCAGCTGTTTCTTAGCAATAGCAGTGCAATTTGCTTAAGAGTATCGTCATTTTCATAATTCCACGTGTTATCAAACAGATGTTGAACTGTATTGTGACGTAGTTATTTAAATATATAGCAATTAAATGTTAATTATTTATGGTATAGTTAGAATGCTTTTATTGCAATGAATGACGATGATACGACCGCTCATAAACAGTAGCAAAATTCCACTGAGCTCGCCATCCTGAGAAATAAGATGTTAAGTCTCAATATGTCCAGTAGTTACTCTGGCTACAATGTCCTTCAATCCAAAACACAACAGTACATTTACACTGCTGTTTGGCGGAAGAAATAGACATTGCGGTGGTACCTACTCAGGCGTCCTCTCACATATGAGAGACCTACCACCAGTTAAGTTATATGCGTTGCAAAAATTTATTAATTAAATGTGTGACTAATATATGATAGATTAATCGCTTTGTAATCTATGGAATAATGCACAGGAAACACACCAGACTATTGTATTGACTGTAATATTATAGCCATATTGCCGTCAGTTGTGAGACATTTCTAATGCGACAAACTTATTGCAATGCCCGTGCTAGTGCAGATTGCAGTAGTGAAGAAATAACGTATACGATGTGTGTCATCATTTAAAATTACTAAAGTAAATATTCCTATAATTATGTGTGTTGTTTGTCTTATTGCAGTGCGAATGTCTGTCGCTTGGCAACCTTGCGCTCTTTATACAATAACTGATTATCTTCAATCTTCTTTTCTTCAATGACCCTTCTTTACTCTTGATTTGATTGCTTTACCTTTGATTTCATCAATAAACAATCCTTTATCAACAAATGAACGAGTAAGATTTACAAAGCGCTTAAACTACTAAGTACGTGGTGGCTTGTTGGTTACCGGACCAGATGCGAATGCCAATATTTCACGGTCGTCGCGACTTCGAATCCCAGGGAACACCTCTGATCGAGTCATGTTTGTATTGATAGTCAATCACTACACATTTTAAAGGTGAAGGAAAACATCGTGAGGAAACCTGCATACCATAGCTATTTATATGAATTTCTAGGGTATGTAAAGTCCGCCAACCCGCACTAGGCCAGCGTAGTGGACTATATTTCCTTACCACTCTCAATCGTTCGATTGTAGAGGAGGCCTGTTCCCGCAGTGGAACCTAATAAGTGATACAATAAACTACTAAAAATTTATAAAAAAAAACACACATAATCAAACACAATCTAGATGCAAACTCACTTTTGAATAAATGACGTCAGAGTTTTTGTTTCCGTCCGCAGCCACCGTGACAGTGCCGGCCACAAAAACGTCCGCTAATATTTAATACAATTATACAACACATGAAAGTGTTACACTATACCATATCGTCATGAAAGTGAGTTAATTGTATTCTACGTTACTGTATGTAATTATTTAATGGCCAGTTATGTAACGTTTTTGCTCGTATCGTGTTTGGTATTCGAGACGCGTGAGTTATCGGTAATGGTTTATTTTGATTTTTTTTTCGCGTGTTGAATAATGTAGGTTATTGACGTGCAGGCTAAGTGTACAAGGGCAGAGGACAACCTTATGCATAAAACATAATACTGTAAAATGTATTCCTTGAATTATCCTGCATTTCCTTCAGAATTTTTCGTATTTTCCCAGCATTATCCTTGTCGGCTCTCAGTTACAAAAATAAACTCATTAATTGAATAATATACACATGTGTAGAAAGCAAGAATAGGACTACTAACAATAAACAAACTAAATATTCCATTTTGAATTGTTATTGTTGTGTATCTGTAAAAAGATCGTACTGCAATAATGCATGGCCTTCGTTTGTTTTTAGTACAAAATCTGTATCCTGCAATTATTTAACAATATGAGTTTTATTTGAATAAAAAGTGAACACTGAACTTATGTACAAGGTTAAATTTATACTACCACATTATAATCACTGCAATTGTATTGAGTGGGGGATTTTACGCGTAAAATTATCATCTTGGAGATTCGTCTGTCCGCTTATGATTCCCAATGTAATTGTATATTCACTTTGTTTCTACTCTTTGGTATCTAATCTACAAAGCTATCCCAGTCCAACTAATACAAGTAACAATAACTAGATGGGCCCATATATTAACTGCAGTGACGGGTGGACCATGTCATTTTACGTCCGGCAGTGTGCATCTAAATTCTAATTATATTAACATGAGAAATTGAAGATGCATAACAAATGTGTCACAATATTCGGTATAAAGATAGTTGGGATCCTACATATTTTCCCAAACTACAAAATTACATTTTGCGCCCTTCCAAATAATAATTATTCATGCATACACTCACTCACGCCTTTTTTCCAAAAGAAGTAAAGTGTGTACTGTCCTACATCGGACACATTTTCCTGACTCCGAGCAGATAATGTAAAGTAAACATTCCATACAATTTTGTCCGACCAGGGATCCGAACACGAGACCCCAGATTTAATAATGCCGTAGTACAACTGCGCCACCGAGGCAGTCAAGTAATACTAAAATACGATGACGAAATATATTATCTTAGTTACCAGAAGGTAATATTATTTTTGAGGTTCGATATGACAAGTATTCTTTGAAGAATATACTTTGAGAAGTCAATGCCGTACTTCCAAACACCATAGCCAATTCGTGCACCTCATTTTATTCCTCTATAATGATCAATACGTACAGGAAATTTATATTTAATTTTCTGTTCCAGTAAACAATGACGATCGACAAGCAGCTGGTATGGGTGCGCGACCCCAACGAGGGGTTCGTGCTGGCCCGCCTGCACGAACTGATGGGCGAGGAGGCTGACGTCATGCCCCTGGACAACAAGTACCCGAGGCGCACGTGCAGTTTCGAGGATATCTTCCCAGCTGGAGATCCTAACAAGGACGTCGATGATAACTGTAAGTTTGATGATTTTGATGTTCAATAACATATGTAAAGGCGTGCCGCGTGAGTTTATGCCTTTTCATAGAAGGGGCAGAGGTGCCAGGACACCCACTTTTCGCCATGTATATTTCCACTGATGTGATAAGGGGCGAAACTATCGCCATATCGGGCACGAATTCCTGACTCCGGACTGATAATGAATAGAAAATCCATTATCACTGCCCGACCTAGGATATCACGAACGTGGATATCACGAACTAAGAGGCACTTCTCGGTCTCACAAATAGTTACATATGGTAGATAGGCAGTTTTATAGAATGTTGTTTTTTATTGCTATAAATGGCGAGAGGAGCGTGCCATCCGTCTGATGGTAAACGATACGTCCGCTCCCGGATAGTAGCAATGCTTGGCATGCCACTGCGCTGGCCGTCCTAAGATGTTAATTCTCAATACGTCCAGTAATTACTCTGGCTACAATTTCCTTAAAATTGAACACACATTGGAGAGAGAAAGAGACAATGCCATGGTACTTACCCAGGCAATCTCTCACATATGAGTGACCTACCAGTGTATAAAACGTAAGTAGGTCAGATATTCAGGAAACATTTTTATCTGAATGGCAGGACACACTGTAGTGCCAAAAAGAATTGGATTGGATCCCAATTTCCTTATTTGGTGAAAGTATTCTTATGATTTACCTAATTTAGATTTAGTTTATTGAACCATCTTCTGATTTCAAATATTAATTCCGTAAAAAGATTGTGTATAGACTATTAGACTGCTTGAATTTCGAGAATATCATTCGTGATTTTTTTATTTTCTTCTGATGCTAAAGTCTTGATCAGCTTGCCACTCTTATTTGTCTTTGGTTTCATTTGCATTACGAGCGGTATAAGGTATTGGGTATTGACATTCATTAGCCTGTAGCAGTCTACCAACAGACAATCTACAATTGCATGCAGTATGCGGTGAACACGATTCGTAGTGCATTAGCATTTCTATTAATATGTATTCTCGTCTCATTACATCATCGAGGAGTTTTAGCAACTTCCGTAATGGTGCAGATTTGACTAAATTATTAATAGTAAGAGCCACTATTAATAGCTAAATGCCAGATGACTCTGAAGTCCACTAATACTGATATTCCCCTTACATCGTAAAAAAGCGATTTGCTCGTAAATATATGGGGCTCATACTAATTTATTTATTGATGAGTGAGATTAGTCCCGTTCCCCTACAACTAATAAATTAGAGGGTTCGAACACGATACGGGATATTTTTATTACTTCTATGTAGAGAAATACACAGTCATGTTCTATTACGATTTCTCTAGTATTATAACGTAGTCCTTGTTGTAAAATCTAGCTTATAATTTTACGGTAGTACGGTCTATAATAATATAGTAACAGAATTTACATCATAATTATCTTTCATCAGCCATATAGTTTTTATATACTATAGATTTCCTATATGCTATAGACTTCTTTTTTCTATAGAATTTATTTCTATATACTTCTATAGTTAAACGTAAGCGTCCCTTGGGGATTTTTACCGTGACTTGTAGCAAGCAGCTTGCACCAATTTTCTATCTGCACCTAATTCCGGAAAAGAATATAAGTACATATATGTAGAAATATAATCATTATTTATGACCAAATCCGCATACACCATTCCATAAAAACAACCTAATCTCAGCTTTAACAACAAATGTCTGTCAGTCTGAAATAGGTACCTATATCATATTAACCACACAATTTTTCAGGTACAAATTATTGCAAGAAATGATTCTCGAGTAGGAAAATGACTAAGATTTCCTCAACTTGAAGTCACCTTAGCTGTTAGCTCTCGAAATGTGTATAAATATACCACGTCATAATGCAAGGTCAAAGGAATATTCTCATCGTCCACGATTATAAGCATCAACATGAATGATATTTCTATGTTGCTATTTTTTCTCACGTTGTTGCGGAATCATAGGCCTATTAATGTCATTTTAAAGCTTTGATTGGGCAATAAGGTATGATTTCCAAGGGTGACTAGGATTTTTGAAACCAAAACCACAATCAATCCCCTGCATACATTTATTATTAGTTAGTAAGATAAGGAAAATCGGTCTGAAAACTATGTCAAGAACCTACGAATTGACCAAAGCCAAGTTCGCATCAAATAACGTTGACAATAACTTATTGTCAGTTTTTCCAGTTCCACCTACGTGCTATGGTATTTTTAATGTAAACAAGTTGTGGTCAAAGTTACCCCAAGGAGATGTGCCGAGATATTTCCACAATACAGATAATTTAATGGGAAATGAAACTCCATAGCTTGAACCAAGAAGGCTTGAACAGACATTATATTTAATCACATCGTATTTTTGTAGGACACTACTATAGTTCCTCTGTATACTTATAGGTATATTTTTGTTAAATAGATAAATAAATAATTTCAGGTGAGCTGATGTTTCTGAACGAGGCGACTCTGCTGAACAACATCCTCACGCGGTACAAAAAGAACAAGATATACGTAAGTACTAAGTACAAACAGTGAGTCACACGCTGTTCTCACCTTGAGAAATGCACGTAATAACTGTGTCGCGCACTCGGCAGTCGGCTGTATCGATTGCCGACTCTGTCATGAGCGAATGCTTACGCACTGGTGGTTTTCGTTTACGCATTAACGAATACGCATTGATCCTTACCGAAGACATTCTGATCCCTGATCAGGATTTTTTTTTGTACAAAAACCCTTCTATTTCAATAAACGCACTGTAATGAGAAGACGCTATTAGATAATAATAGATTATTCTAGGATATTTAACTATTAAAAGTTTGCTAAAAAAGTTGTTTAGGATTACAATGTATAATTTTTAGAACAATAGTATAAAAATCTTGTAAGAATTATCGTCTTCGCTAATGCAAATGTCGGTATAACATTTCGTATTCACGTCTGATGTCTAATTACGATACATTACATCGACGTCACATTGGTAACATGAACTATAAAATTAATTACTGATGCACGGACGTTGAATATATTAATACGAAACATGTATTTTATGTTTACATTATAATTCTGTAATGGAGACGATTTCATTAGCATTACGCATAATTAATCTTGCCGGATAGACTTATGAATCGTTGACATGATTATAATCTTGAATCTTCGAACACAAAGCTAGGTAATTATAAATAGATGTATGTAATTATTGGTTTCGCGTGGGTTGAAACAATCGATGGCATTACATCACAGTATGAAAATCGCATTGTTACAAATAAGGTGACTAACGGAAATACATATTTGTTTTAGTTATTTTCATAATAAAGCTTACATGTGACTTACTGGGATATTTTACGCCCACGTTTCTTATAACATTAAGTATATCAGCCAACCTATGTCCCATGAGCCTCCTCTGTAATCGAGAGTACGATTGAGACGGGTTAGGCCTTACAGTTACTACACTTGACTAACACGGGTTAGTAGACTTTTACATTCAATAGAAATTCTTCCGAATCACTATAGCCTGCAGGTTTCCTCACGATGTTTTCTTTATCCTGTATAGAGCGTGGTGATTGACTATCAATACACACATGACTCCGAAAAATCAAAGTTGTGTGTTCTAATTTGAACCCGCGACCACCACAGATATGTTGGTAGCCCCGTATGGTCCGTTACCAACATGCCACCATGCACTGCACACTCACTTATTAAGTAATGTAAAAGCATTATTTCATATTGAATACCCCTTCGTGAATACTTTGAAGTAGTCAGTAGATGTGAGTATCAAAAGTGATTTAAAATGTTGGAAATTTACATATTCGTAATTAGGGTAGAAATACATATTTATAGAGTAATTTGAGCATCGTTTTATAATCAAACGTTTAGAAAGGTAAAGTGTGTACTGTTGTCGCTTGTGCTCAATAAATGCAAAGTAAAAGGTATGCTCAAGGGTTTTACAGCAACTTATCACATAAAATAAATTAATTTTATTTTAACTATACGTTATGCTTAAAGTTTATTTATTTAGTTAGGCACTATTTATGATAATAAAATATCGCCATTGGTTCGTAATTATTACAAGCCTCATCTAGGAGAATGCGTCTTTGCATCAAAAACACTGAAGATGGGTTGATAATTCTGTACGTAAAATAATAGAATTTAAAAAAGAAGATAAAATGACGCACAGAAATTACAGAACAAATATTGTGTTACAGACATACGTAGCGAACATATTATTGGCTGTCAATCCATACGAAGACATTAATGATCTGTACTCGTCAAATACCATCAAGAAATACCAAGGAAAATCATTGGGAGAACTGCCGCCTCATGTTTTCGCCATAGGTATGTGTGGAATTAAATAATTAACTAAACGAATAATAATAATAATTTAATTAATTATGAATTGTCAGTCATTAATTTTACGAACTTGGCTCTTGCACTACCGTGTACTCTTATAAGAGAGAGACGCGGAAAATAATTTAGTAATTTACAATACTAGTAAATTGTCTAATATAAATATTAATTCGAATTACCCATGGAATGAATTAAATGCTAAGTAATAGCTTGTCCTTTTTAAATATGATCCCGTTATTGCTTTTTAAATGAAACATGTTAATAATGTGTATAATTACTTTATGTAAATTTTTATTAAAAAATTTGTACTTACATACTATACGTGTCAGAATAGTTTTCATTTGTATGTAAATAAAACAAGTAAATTATTATTTTTAAAGAAGCTAACGTTTTTAAGAGCAAAGCATAGTATATTCTATTACAAATAATTACAAAAGCTTATATTTTCAAAAATCAATGAAAATCTGTTTATTAATTAAGTTAAAAGCACAAGTTTGATCATAATTTTTCACACTGTTTCATAATTGTATGCTTTTCTTTTTAGCTGACAAATCGTTCCGTGACATGAAATCGCTAAAGCAATCACAGTCTATCATAGTGTCGGGTGAATCGGGAGCGGGGAAGACTGAATCTACAAAATATATCCTAAAATACTTGTGCGATTTATGGGCCAAAGGCGCGGGACCAGTGGAACAGAAGATTTTAGATGGTAAGTATTTTTTGTTTTTAAGATCTTGAAAAAGCCAAACCATTTTTTTTTCATCGGACTGCACCTTCAGTGAGTTCTTGTTGCTTTTTTTTCTTGATCGACAAACTGAATTTTTTCACATGTATATTTAAGAGACAATTATAACACTGTTTTAAGAAGTTACATTTTTAAATTCACATAAAATCGAATATAAATGCATAAACCTTAAAATTTAATTGATAATGATTACTATAATTATTCTTTCTTTTTTTCTACGAGCTGAATTAGATAGTTGTATAAACAAATACATTACGATTGCGTAAAATGTACACAATATAATAATAATACAATAAAACTCAATTAAGACTACATCGAAGTAATATTGCTAGGTCCATTTACGTTATACCGCATTACAATGTAATAAGCATTACACTCTTGTACAGGTTTTCCCATAATTAATCATATAGAACACTACATAAATATTGTAAACAATCAATTCGCAACCACTAAAAGAAATTGGAAGACCTATCAAAACAACGATTTGATAAGAATCAAATCGATATATTTCTTTATTCATCGTCTGTATCGTCTCGTCTCAAAGATCTCAACAATCGCTTAGTTGTTTAAAAATAGCATATACTTAAACAACTCCTAAACGAACTAAATATCTTAATACTGTGGATTTAACAGTACGCCGAGTAACAACCTATTAATCGCATTGACCTTTCAATAACAATTCTTGCATTAATCGCTTTGTCTTGGCCCCAATTACTTTTGATCCAACTTTTACGAACTTGACTCACAAAACCAGCAATCAGAAACACCTTAACGTGATATCAAGGTATAAAAATAAAGGTGTTTTTAAAAAGTTGTGATAGTAAAGGATTGGACAAATAAGCAAATATTTGGTGTTTTTTTAAATATTGTAATATATGCGTAACATGCAAAAGTTTCCAAATGTTATACAACTTGTAAATTACGTAAAATTTTATGGAATGCAACGTGTGCATAAATATTCTAGGTTTAGACAGGTAACGCTAATATTTTATTGGAATTAAACGCAAATATATTTGAAAGTCTGATGTATTGGAAATAATATATTACGCAGTTTAAATAAACCAGATACTTTTTTAACACTTGGTGCTTTATTACAATGTAATTTGGTATTTGTAATTGTTCAACTAGGCGTTATTTATGCCGCTAAATATGTCTGTCTATGTGAGAGATGCTAAATGTTTCGCAGGGTGTAGATCTTTATCAGCCCATATGAGTTCTACAGCAGGGCACGAGCTTCCTGTATAACCGAAAATACGATTGAGAGCGTTAGGTCATATATTTCACCACGCCACTTATTTAAAAACAGCGCAGCTTGATTTTTAAATTTGACAAACATGTACCAATTGCTTCCAACATTAAAAAAAGTTGTCTGTCTTAAGATGTATTTTTTTATTGTAATGAATGGCGAGACGAGCTTGCCATTCGCCTGATGGTAAGCGATACGGTCGCTCATGGACAGTAACAAAATCAAACAAAACCTTGGATTACAAGGCGATCATTGGTATTCCACTGCGTTCGACATCCTGAGACATATGATGTTACGTCTCAATATGTCCAGTAATTACTCTGGCTACAGTGTCCTTCAAACCGGAACCCAAAAGTACGTTTACACGGCTGTTTGACGGGAACAATAAACATTGCGGTGTGACCCACTCAGGCGGCCTCTCACATATGAAATACCTACCACCTAAAAATTTGATCATTTAATAGTATCTTATAAATTAAACAAATTATTAAAAAGAATATTAAATTATGAAATTGTTTCTGAAAACCTTTTCTGGCTGAGAACAGATATCAGTATCCACTTCCCATGGTCTCTCTAGAAGTGGGGAAATCATCTGCCCAGCTATGGATGCAAAAACGCTAGAAATAAACAATGCTCAAACATAAATGCCAAGAACACAATATTATCCCCTCTTTACAGCAAACCCAATCCTAGAAGCGTTCGGTAACGCAAAGACCACACGGAATAACAACAGCTCACGATTCGGCAAATTCATGGAGGTGCACTTCAGCAACAAGTACCAGGTGGTGGGCGGTCACATCTCCCACTATCTCCTGGAGAAGTCCAGGATCTGCACCCAGAGTGCCGAGGAGAGAAACTACCATGTCTTCTACTTACTATGCGCTGGGGCTCCTGATGAACTCAGGAAAGAATTGGAGATCACCAAACCTGATGATTATACGGTGAGTTTAAGCTTACATATGTAGTAAGACTTACAGTCTTGACATTGGGAGCTGACGACTAATCTTTAGAACTAAAGAGGGCGCTGGTGCACCGTCTAAGCTCAAGAGTGAGTTGGAGATTACCAGAACTGGTAATGTCCAGGACATATCCTGTGTAGTAAGATTTGTAGATTTGACAAGGAACTGGTAGTCTGACCTTTAAAGTGAAGGTACTTGATTGGAAAGACTTGTTCCATCCATTGTTCTAGTCTTTTAAGGACAATATTATGTTCTGGTTGTGGTGACACGATAAGTATAAGAAAAATGTTTTTTTTTTCTTTACTCTCAGTACCTGCAAAATGGCTGCACTCAGTATTTTACCACACCTGAATCAGAAAAGAGGATAACCGCAGACCGTAAAAGCAAACAGCAGCAAGCCAAGGGAGGTTTAAGGGATCCGATACTGGACGATGTAGAAGACTTCCAGAGATTGCATCAGGTATTTAATATTTTGTTTCTATTGTGTATATGATTTATGGTATTGTATGTAGATTGTGATTATTCGTAGTATT
Source organism: Hyles euphorbiae (assembly GCA_023078785.2). NCBI lineage: Eukaryota > Metazoa > Arthropoda > Insecta > Lepidoptera > Sphingidae > Hyles > Hyles euphorbiae. The sequence goes on along the minus strand of CM041037.1, from coordinate 3,232,207 downwards.
AGTAGTATTGCGTGTATGAAGGTGTAATATTTCCTTGTGCTAGGCGCTGTCCCGCGTGGGTTTATCAGAGGATGAGAAGCGCGCGGTGTACAGCGTGGTGGCGGCCGTGCTGCACCTGGGCAACGTGCGCTTCGAGGAGGACGCGGGCGCGCGCGGCGGCTGCAAGGTGACGGAGTGCAGCCAGCGCGCGCTCGCCGCCGCCGCGCGCCTGCTGGGCGTGCCGCCGCACGACCTGCGCGCCGCGCTCGTGGCCAGGCTCATGCAGAGCGCGCGCGCCGGCGCCAAGGGGACCGCCATCATGTATGTAGCACCAGCACACGCTGCTACACACTGCTACACTGCTATACACTGCTACACACTACAACACACTACTAGACATTGCTACACTGCTATACGCTGATACACACTACTACACGCTGCTACACTGCTCCACACTGCTACACACTACTAGACGCTGCTACACGCTACTAAACACTGCTACACACTACTACACACTGCTAAACACTGCTACAAACTATACTCAGCATTCTCATCTAAAATTAAATATCATTCACGGACTTTGATAGCTTCTATGACCCATTAAACATTAACAGTCTTACTAATAAAAATATATTATACAATTGTTTAACGTTTATATACTTATTCAATAGATAGGGTGTGAATAGCTACTTATACAATACTTTACTAATAAACAGTGTATAAGCCTTGTATAACTATTTATTTGTTATGACACAAACTACTGGTAACATTTTGGGAACCGTTCCGAAACCTTAAAATGTTAAATACACCATTTATTTCTTTTTTATTTTAGTTTAATATTTACATGATTTTATTTTCCCATGGTTTAAGAAATAAGGCAACGACAATTCCTTTTTATCAAAAAATATTTTCAGTTTAAAAAATACAGGTTTCAAAATTGTTTATTTATTATTTCCCATTCTGTAAATTGTCCTCGAAAAATAGAGAACACGTTTTGAACGCGCGTTGAAACGTCAACTGTCATTTTGCGCAAGAAATGTAAAAAGTTAAAAACAAACCGCTGCTTTTCGTATTTTTCATTCGTATGCATTTTATTATTGATTTTGTACAGGTGTAAACAAATAGCTACTTAGCCCATTACCAGCATTTCCGAGTAAGCGTCTATGGAAGTGTCCATTGCCGAACATCTATTGCATACGTGATTCTCTAAATATTAGAGAGTAATGTGTGCTGCCTATCCAATGTGCTACAATATCTCTAATTTGCAATTTGGAGTAACATACTTGTACGTTAATTGAGGACACTCCCCTTCAGTTGATATAACACTGGGCATTGTCTCCGCCAACTTTTTACATTTTAATACGTGTGCAATTGCACCTATCACATGTCCAAACCCACAAATACTAAGGAATCTAGCCTTCACTTCTTCTTCTTCCTCGAGTGTTCGTGGTATATAGATAAATTGCGCTGCTTTACTTGCTAAGGCGATGGCAACGCGGCGACAAACAATAGTGATTAATTGTTGGCTGATGCCAAGTATGTCAGCTGCATCGTCTTGTACTTCTTCTATATCAGCCCATATACGTCCAACTGCAGGGCACGGGCCTCCTCAACAATCGTCAGTATGATTGAGAGTGGTTATGCCATTTATTTCACCACGCTGGCCTAGTGCGGGTTGGTGGACTTAAATACCATACATTTTTTATAAATCGCTATGGTATGCAGGTTTCCTCACGATATTTTCCTTTACCGTTTTAGTGCGTGGTGATTGACTATCAATACACACATGACTCAGAGACGTCAGAGGTGTGCATTGGGATTCGAACCCGAGCCCAACGTGAACATGTTGGCAGTCGCGTCTAGTCCGTTTACGAACAGGCCACCACGCACTTACTTCTTGCCGCGCCTATACCCTGAGAGTTGTACAAACTTGAAGCTCCTCAGAGAAGCCACTACCCTTCTTTGTCGGTTCTATATCTTCTCGGATCAATTCCACCACTTCTTTGACATACCTTTTAGTAAACCTATATATATCTCTAAATTCATCTTCTTCTAGAGAAACGGGATCTTTAGGATTGCCGCTCCTCATCGTCCACCTCAAGTATATCAAAATAGTCGAAATAATGCATGAATCCATATTTAACACTAAATTAAAATACGTCGCGAGATAATTTGTAGGCTATATAAACTCTAAACAAGGTCAATCGACTGCATAAGGATTGTATAAAATGGCATACACTTATACAACTGTTATAACGAGCGTATAAGTTAAAAATCCCTATACATCGTTTATTAGTAATGATTTCGCTATAAGAGCGTTTATACCCTGCACGCGCTTTTTGGCTTAAAAACAGGACTTTTCAAATGAGTTAATAGCCACCAATAAACAATTTAAAGGAAAAATAATTATCACTAATTTTAGAAAAGGTTGTCATGATGATTGATGGATAATTTGTGAGTACTATACGGATTACTGAACACAAGTTTCGTTATTTAGGCTTTAAATGGCAATTTAGAAGCTTAAGATATCCTTAACCACTAAATATAAGATGAAAATAAAAATATTATCAGACTAATAAGACCCTTATGGAGGGATTTTGCTGAGAAAAATAATCTTTTTATGTTTAGTTCCTGAAAAATAAAAATTTAAACAATGCGAAATTATTCAGAAACTCTCGTCAAGAACATATTTTTTTTCACCAACTTATCGTACATAATTTTTTATAACAATTGCATATTATAATAGAAGAACATCTTATCAATAAATTACCATTTTTATATTTCAACAAAATTAGTTTTCATGTTTTCTACAAATATTTTAAAAACCACTATAAAACACGCTGTCCGACGTGGATCAAATCAGACCGCCGCAAGGCCTTCTAGAGGGAGGACGTATCGCTCGTCGCTCCGGCCTGGCTGCAGTCGATTATGCCGCGCGTAGTAAAAACAGCCACGCGCGGAATGCGATTACCACATCTTAGTACTTTGGTAGTAAAATATTTAATTATTTTTATACCTACAATGATTTTGTAGTGAGTATAAATTATGTTTCAGGTAATATAATGGGACGTAATTCCGAGGCTAAATTATGTTATGCATTGTAATATAAAATTAAATATATTTCGTAATTGTAAGGGGTTGTAAGGCCCCTAACACTATTTATGTGTTCGAACACGAAATGATTAATAAAACGTCCGTAGTGTCTAATGATTGAACACTGATTTGAATGCAACTTAACAATGTAATAATAACGAAAATATGATTAGTATCCAAAATTTGTATTATTCTTTGCTTGCACAGTAATATTTGTCTACTTATAATGCAAATAAAATATTTTTATGATATTATATTACAGTTACATTTCAATTGAATATTTGAAGCGCACGGATCAAAGTTGTTTGAGCCGATTGTATAGCGAGCCGACGCGGCAGCTCTACGCACACAGCTTTGGTCGCTTATGTGTGCGTGAAATTAACGAAGAAATACCTATAGTTGACTTTGCGCGCAGGGTGTATACGCTCATAACGCTGTTATACACGATGCATAAATGTTTATTAGTAAGACCGTAACATTATACTCAGCATTCATATTATTTATTTTTTCATTCAGCATTCATATTATTTATTTTTTATTATTCAGTGATAGCTCCCATGTGGCCCCATTCCATCGTGTCACTCCCGCTTATTGCGCTGGCCGCTGACTGCGGGATGTGCGCGAGTGTGTAGGTTATTGATTGACGTAAATGCCAAATGGTAATGACGTAATACGATAATTTCCCGAACGTCATTACTTCCAGAATTTGATCTTTATTTGCAACACTATCGAATGGTTTAATAAAACAGCATGTATGTTTTAAAATCGTCGGGTTAATTAACCAGCTTTAGTTTTCTACAAAATCGGACTCGTGACTCCTTTCAGCATTTCTCGGTATTTCTCATAGTTTCAAATTTGATCATCCCCGCCTATATAAAAAATTACCCTGTATATTGTTATTGCTCACATGCAAACATTATCTACCTCATGTTCAAATAAATTTTTTTTTCACCTTATACTTTATTGTAAAGGTAAACAATATCCTACCACCAATTAATATAACGCGACCCTCTAACTACCAATAAATAAATTGAATTTAATTATCACCAGGGTTCCATTGAAGACCTACGAAGCGGCCAATGCAAGAGACGCGTTAGCAAAAGCAGTGTACAGCAAACTCTTCGACTACATCGTGCATAGAATCAATGTGAGCATTCCGTTCCAAGCGTCTGCCTACTACATCGGTGTTCTTGATATCGCTGGCTTTGGTGAGTGCTGAATTTACTATTGTGAATAACATAAACATTCAACAAGTAACATTAAGCAGTAACAGTTCAAGTGACCGGTACAGCTAAAACCTCAATAATCCTATCCTATCTCATTTTCTGAGTGAAATGCCGGAATCAACTGGTAATAATAGTTGTCATTTTTTTACGACTATGTATCTGTATCCTTTCTAGTCCCTTCTCGATCGTTCCATAGCAATTACCGGCCCTTCACGTCTGTTACTGTTCATTTCCCTTCCTTTCAATCCCTTCATTCCTTCTCTTCCTATTTATTTCTTATTTCTCCTCTCTCTTCTCTATCACCTATTCCCAAAAGCAAATAAATGACATTACACATGTTTCCTTATAAAATTAAACAATTACAAACTTCCCAATAAAAACAAATATCCCTTTTCAGAATATTTCCAAATGAACAGTTTCGAGCAGTTCTGCATCAACTACTGCAATGAGAAACTTCAGCAGTTCTTTAACGAGAGGATATTGAAGAACGAACAGGAGTTGTACAAGAGGGAAGGTCTTAACGTGCCCGAAATTAGATTTGTGGACAATCAAGACTGCATAGGTAAGATCTTAGTTCTGAATTATCTTGTAAGTGAACCTAATAGTGGTCAAGCGATAGCCGATAAATGAGTCTTTTATGGCACTGTTTTTTCTATGCTACTTCAAATCGTACTTAAAATAGTTATCAACGTGTGCGTGCGTTCGTTCGTACGTGTATGCAGGCGCGCATGTATGCGTGCGTTTCCATAAGTAAACTTTAACAAATATGTATACTAATGTTGCATTCTGCATTCTTGTCTGCAAAGAAGCATAACATTTATAATGCACAAAATAAAAAAAATGTTTTGTGTATTTTCAGATTTAATCGAGAGCAAGAACCACGGCATTTTCCACCTCCTGGATGAAGAGTCGAAACTGCCCAAACCTGAATTTGGACACTTCACACATTCCGTACACAAGCAGCTCGGTACTAACAACAATAGGTAAACTAGACGTTTATGTTTCTCTGTAGGTCTTTCTATATTTATTGTCTTCAGTCTCTGCCTTTGCCAACCTTTTACTCTTCTCTTATTGTGTTACTTAGTCGATTATGTAACCGTCCGCTCTCATAGCGCGGTTGGCCACAATAGTCGATAGTTTTCTCTCTCTTCACCTCTCTCTGATTTATCTCCCTCTCTTTCTCTCCTTCTCTTCCTTTTATGTAAAGCGTCAATTTGGATACAGAGCATTACCCATTGGTTGCTGATCCACGCCTTGGAGAGGGGTGAGCTATATTAAACAGCTCTTGTGCTTCTACAACAACTTATTGTTATTAAATATTTTAAATAATACTACAAATCAAAGCATATAAAATTATATATTTTTCATCAGGATCCAAGTGCCCCGTTCATCTCGGCTGAAGGCACACCGCACGCTGCGTGATGATGAAGGATTCCTACTAAGGCACTTCGCAGGCGCCGTCTGTTACAACACTGTGAGTTATTTGCTTTAGTAATATGGTTTATGGTTATAGTTTTTTCAGATTGTGATAGTATGTTTTTAGTTACATTGCATTGCCACTAAACTCCTTGGTGACAAGATTTTTCAAAGTTTCAAGGGATGTTGTTTTTTTTTGTTCGCTATGATCGAATAAATATTTCATAAGGCTATTCGGTTTTCAAAACTACTTGTACCTGACTCCCTTATTTTACCCTGACATTCATATAAAAAAGCATGGAAATAAATTTTAATATCACTAATTGTTTTTTTAAACCACGACTTCTATCCAATTTTGTTCTGTAAAATTGCAACTACCCACACTTAGAACTTCGCTGTTCAACTGCAGGGCAAAGGCCTTTCTACCCTCCTTCCATTCATCCCGGTTTAGGTAAAATATACAGGTGGCGTAGTTGTACTAAGGTACGGTTACAAAGCTGAGAACTCGGGTTCGAATCCGGGTTGAGCAAAGTGATACTGGATTTTTTAGTCATTGTCGATTGTGATATGGTGATAGGCTCGCCACCTATCACATTGTGGGACGAATACAAGGCGAAATGTAGGTGTCTTGGGACCTCTGCCTTTTTTTTATTTATTTATTTATCTGTTTATAACACAATTACAATTTTGTTAGTATATATGCATTAAAAACCACTGAGGTTTATCCTACCTACCCCTTTTGGGAAAATACTTGATTTTATATATGTATGTATGTATTTGTACGACAGAACCAGTTCATAGAGAAGAACAACGACGCGCTGCACGCTTCCTTGGAGTTCCTAGTCCAGGAGTCGAACAGCTCGCTGGTGCAGCAGCTGTTCCACGCGTCGGACAACAACAACGCCAAGGGGAAACTCAACTTCATCTCCGTCGGGTCCAAGTTCCAGACGCAGCTGTCGCAACTCATGGACAAGCTTAAGGAGAACGTGAGTCCACTTAACCTCTTGAGTCATGATCATCATCATTATTTATCTAATTATAGTAGAGTGATCTCAGCCTGATCATCATCATTGCTTGTCCAAGGATAGTAGAGTGTTGCGGACATAATCCGTACGCAATGCGTGTATCCGTACGCAATACGAAATTAGTTTAAAATTGATTGGTAGTGGAATGTAGAGCTAAGACCCGTACTAGCGGGTCACTTTGCTCCGGATGGTACCATCGTGTCAGACCAAATACATAATACAGTTAATTTGTTTTTAATTCGGTGACTAAAATTCGGTTCAGATAAGGCTACTGTTCATAGTGGTCCATATTGCTCTGCCTATATTTATTACACTTGTCTTCAATTTTATTGATGTCTCTGGTCCAATAATATTATTAGGGAACATACAAAATTTGAAATTATATTTTCTATTATTTTTTCCAGGGCACAAACTTCGTCCGCTGCATCAAACCGAACTCAGTAATGACGGGTCGCGCGACGGAGGGCGGGTTGGTGCTGGCGCAGTTGCAGTGCAGCGGCACCGCCGCCGTGCTGGCCCTCATGGAGCGCGGGTTCCCTTCCCGTGCGCCCTTCAAGGACCTGCACCATATGTACCTGCCCTTCCTGCCCAAGAAACTGCATCATCTGCCGCCCAAGGTGTTCTGCGAGGTATGGACTTTATTATATTCGTGTTCTATAAGGTAGTGTTGGAATAAATAGCAATAGTAATCACAAGTAGAGAGTGAAGTCGATAATAATATTTCACAAGTTATATAAATAAGCTAAATTTTGCGATTTGCGACTGTGATTCATAAAGCCGATCGACTAATATTTTAATACGATCTCGTGTAATCTGTGAAGTTGTGAGTTTTTTTTACGAACACATTTAAAGAAGGAACTGAACAATTTTGTGTGTGTAATTTTAGATGTCAAAAATGATTACAATATATGGTCAGCTTTTTTGTTTTGAAATTCTGTGAGAGGCAATTAGCAATAGCAGAAATATAGAGCATGCTAAGTCTTCAAAAGTAACAAAGTGCTGGTGTTAAATTGAAATAGTAATAATTCCCATTACTACTATAAGGCAAACGTTCTCGAGGCCAAATGCCAACGCGATGGACAGACCAGGTTAAGGATCCGTCTGCCACCAGGTTCCACAAACTAGTGGAAGAAGCGATGAACACAAATCGGTAGAGACAAATAATAATCCACTGTAAATGCGGTACATCCAAAGATGTACACGAACCTCCGTCATGAGCTACTGCAGCGAGACAGTGATTCATATTCTATTGAGCAGGCGTTATAGAGGGTTTTTCAAAATGAGGTAATTGATGATATCGATGATGCGGAAAAGAACAAAGGATAGAAAAAAAATATTTTTTTTGTTATTAATAGAATTACGTCAATGGCCAAAAGTAATATTTAATAGCATGCGCTTTAAAGCTGTAAGCAAATTGAAGTAAATTCCTAATGCAGTGTCCTACCTGTCGATGACGATAAAGATGATGATTTACAGTATATTTTCTCTTCAGGCGATGATCCACAGTCTAGGTCTATCAGACAAAGACTTCAAGTTCGGCGTGACGCGAGTATTCTTCCGCCCCGGCAAGTACTCAGAGTTCGATACTATGATGAAGTCAGACCCGGAGAACCTCAAGTCCATAGTCGACTCTGTGCTGTCCTGGCTGGTCAAGTCTAGATGGAGGAAGAGCATCTTCGCTGTACTGTCTATTATTAAATGTAAGTATATTCTTTATCTTAGCATTATATCATCATCATATAAGTGCGTGGTGGCCTGTTGGTAAATGGACTAGACGCGGCTGCCAACATGTTCACGATGGTCGCGGGTTCGAATCCCAGGACACACCTCTGACTTTTCGGAGTCATGTGTGTATTGATAGTCAATCACCACGCACTAAAACGGTGAAGGAAAACATCGTGAGGAAACCTGCATACCATAGCGATTCATAAGAATTTCTATGGTATGTAAGTCCGCCAACCCGCACTAGGCCAGCGTGGTGGACTATATGGCCTAACCACTCTCAATCGTATTCTCGACTGTAGAATAGGCCCGTGCCCTGCAGTGGGACGTATATGGGCTGATACGATACGATATATCATCATCATCAGCCTATTCGCGTCCACTGCTGGATATAGGCCTCTCCTATGGCACGCCACTGGGCTCGATCTTCAGCCCAACGTCTCCAACTGCTACCAGCCATCTTTCGGATATCATCACTCCACCTCGTTGGAGGGCGCCCAACACTACTATATGTCCATGGTTTAATTATCAAAGTTCGTAACTCCATTTTTTATTTCAGAATCATGTTTTATTGCTATCTGTCGTAAAATACTGTAGATCAAATAATTTATTGCTTATTTTATTGAAAATGAGCACATAAACAAACTACTATAACAATTTAAAAAAAACATAATATTTCATTAAAAAAATTACATTGTATAGTTTTTTTTTTCCTCTTGTATAATTTGGTTAAATGGAGTTACGATGTCTGATAATTAAGCCATCGATGTGATTGTAAATGCAAAGTAGTGCTTGTTCGCATTCACTATCGACTTTTAATATATCGATAATTTTTAAATGAAAATATTTTTTTTTTCTGAACCAACAAAGAATGTCTATATATGTATATTGTTTATTGGTTCCGAAATATATTTTTTACTTCAATGAATGGCGAGACGAGTAAGCCGTTCGCCTGATGGTAAGCTATACGACTGCTCATAAACAGCAGCAAAACCAAACAACACATTGGATTACAAAGCAATGCTTGGCATTCCATTGCTTTCGTCGTCCTGAGACATACGATTTAAAGTCTCAGTATGTCCAGTAGTTACTTTAGCTACAATGTCCTTCAACCCGAAACACAACAGTACATTTACACTTGTGTTTGACGGAAGAAATGGACATTGCGGTGGTACCTACCCAGATGGTCTCTCACATGTCATCATGTCTGATGATGTCTGATAATTAAGCCATCGATGTGATAGTAAGTGCAAAGTAGTGCTGTTTGCATTCACTATCTATATATAATATATCGATAACTTTTAAATTATCGATACCTATATTATAAGTCGATATATTGTTTGTTGTTTCAGAAATAAGTTATTTTTTTTATTAATTTTGTTTATAACATCCCTCAGTGAAGAACAAGATAGCATACCGGCGACAATGCCTGATAGTGCTGCAGCGCGTGGTGCGCGGGCACGTGGCGCGCGCGCGACACCGGCCGCGCCTGCGCGCACTGCGCCGCCTCGCCGCGCTCGCCGCCTCGCTGCAGCGCATGCGCACCACCGCCGCGCAGCTCACTAGCGCCAGGGCCGCCGCCGACGACAACATACAGAAACTCAGCCGGGCTGTCGCCGACGCTTGTGCTGCCATCAAAGTACTTATTTTTTATTTTATTTACTTATTTCAAAAATAATATTCACAACACACATATCTACAAGAAAATACAAACAACATTTATCCGGCACCATATGCGATGTTTGTCGTACAATACAATCGACAATGCCGTATATAAAAGCAATCCGGCTTATTAACTAGCATTTTCGGAACAGTGTTTGAACTTACTTATTTACTTTATTACTCTAACGTAACCTCTTTAGAGACTTGTCAACGTAATGTCAACTTTATGCCAGTTGGATTAAGGTGTATTTTAACTGTCAATGTAATGACAGTACAGGACCACTAAATTTACGAGCACTTGTTAACCACGTACATTTGATTTTGTGTTGAAAATAAAAGCAACAATAACTTGATAATCTTAAAAAATGTTAATTAAAATATTTTAATTGGTCAAACGTAAACGACAACTGAATAAAGTAATGAAATGCATAAATTTATATTTTGACACAAACACTGACTTTGCAAAGCTCGTACAATTGCACAAATCTTACAACTCCTGATATACCTTTTACCTCAATACAATACACGTCTAGAAATTGTTCTAGCCAAATCTATTCCTATAACTCAATTCAATTTTATTATTTTCAGAATAACGAAAAGATGCCACATGATGAGCTGGACAAACTGTGCGCAAAATTAACTAAAGACGTGGAGACACAGATGGCTGTATTACAAAAAGCTATGGTCGACCAGAAGAACAGGTATGATATCTACTTATATACAGACCATTTTATCGAATAGAGTCTTAAGTTCATGAATATCGAAGTGAAATTTAGTCTTCTAAGTCGTTAAATACGTACGCACATAATCCATATATCATATAGATTATAATTATAGATCAAACAGGAAAGTTTATTTTGAAGTCGATTAAAACGATAATTTCGTCGAATATCCATTACAAAATACTAAAAGATTCAATTTAGAATTAAATAATCGATATATCGTAGTCGATTAGGTGTCTATCGATAACTTATTCATCGTACTTTCATTCTAAATACATAGTTGACTATTAATGTTAATATGGTTATGTGTATTATCCAGAGAGGAACAAGAGAGGCTGCGCAAAATGGAAGCGGAGATGCGCGCCGCCGAGGAAGCCAAGCGGAAGGAGCAAGAGAGGATCAAGCAAGAGGAGGAACACCGCAGACTGTAAGTATTTATACTTTTTTTAAGCTATTGCATAGCTTCTATCGCGGGCCTTGAGCGTGGAGACTGAATCCAGAATTTCCGTAACGAAAATAACCTAAGTCCCACCGAAATTTAAATTTAATATTTTTATTTTGATTCAAATATGTGCCAGTACTTTTAAATGCGAATTGCAAAGCTATTGCGTGATTAATTCTAATCTAACCTCTTTCGATATTTAGTTTTGCCATCTATCGATGAATAGCAGAACTTTTAATGACTTTTTGAAATATCACGCTTGTCTCTTTAGTTCAGCAACTTGCCTCTAGGTGGCATTGGTTGTATCGGCGTTACTGCGCATGCGTAATCCCCCTCTTCGCCCCGCAATCTGGTGACTCATGCCTGCTTAGAGTTTCGGCGTTAGGGCACCTCCTCTTTGTATTTACTTCATGGTACGACTTTACGAAGCTCGCACGTACAACAGTGAATATCTGTACAATTAATATCAAAGAAAAACAAAGGAAAAAAAATACTGCATAAATAAAAAAATATATATAATTACATAAGTTGATAAAAAATGCTATGCAATAGCTTTACCGCGGCAGTCTCCAAGTGCCACACGTCTTTTATTTTTCTTTTTTTCTTTTTATTGCAATGAATGGCGAGACGAGCAAGCCGTTCGTCTGACGGTAAGCGATACGACCGCTCATAAACAGTAGCAAAATTCCACTGCGCTCGCCATCCTGAGAATCTTATGTGTCAATATGTCCAGTAGTTACTCTGGGTACAATGTCCTTCAATCCGAAACACAACCGTTCATTTACACTGCTGTCTCACGGGAGAAATAGAAATTGCGGTGGTACCTACCCAGATGGCCTCTCACATATGAAAGACCTACTACCACCAGTAATTGTGAATATTTTGAATGTAACATCGACACATCCACCACAATTGAGCCAGGGTAAACTACGCTTAAAAAATTGACATCGAACACATTAGCTCGGCTAGTCTCTTAGGCAAGTAACGCCAACAGTAATGTACATTCCGGGATCAACTATTCATTATCGACAACCTACGTGGCACAGTTGGTTAAACGCCGGCTATGAAACGAGAGGCCTTGAGTTCGTCCCCCTACCGAGACAAATATTGTGTAATATTGTACGATCTACAGGTATTTGTTTCGGTTCTGGATGTTTGTGAGACCAAAGTCTCACATAGTTTCTGACATCGACGACGCAAAACTCGATCTTAGAGTGGGGTCAGGACTATGTATGAGACTGTTGGATTAATTTATTATTATTTATTTATCTATCAATTATAAAAAAGGCGTGTATTATTTATGTGTGTATTATTCGTCTCATGGTCGACAGCCGATAACATTTCCTAACCAATGACTAGTTAGTATCTTGGAAAATCTCATTTATAAATAAAAAAAAAATATCAACAGGAAAGCAGAAATGGAGGCGCGGCGTAAAGCGGAAGAAGCAGAGAGGCTAAGACAAGAGGAGCAAGACCGCATCGCCGCCATGAGCCTACAGAAACAAATGGAGGAGGCCGCCAAAACAGATCAGGAGAATCGAGAGAGGTGACCTAATTATATCGATACATAACACAGTAATCGTATAGTCTACCGCAACTAATCATATCGATATATGAGACAGTACATCAGTAGTCTGCCACGCTGTTTAGTAGCACTTAGTTATCACGCGATTTCACTTGATTTGATCGTGCATAGTAAGTTTACGCGATAACGATGTATCGATTTTTTCGACAGGGTCGTTCTAATACTGACTCGAACTGACTGAATAGACAACAGAAATGATGAACGCAAAATGAACACAATTTTTTAATCTTTTGATGAAGCATAATTTCGCCTATATATAACTCGATATCGCGTAATTAAAAACTGCTTTCTTAAAGATCGCCACTTATAATCGATTATCACTAGCCTATATTTTATCGAATAGGCAAACATTCATTTTTTAAACTTTTATGTATTTTGCTACAAATGCTCTTGTTAATTAAAATAAATTAGTTGTTAATGTATCCAATAGGCTAGAACAAGAGAGAAGAGACCACGAGATGGCTGTACGACTGGCTAAGGAAACTAATGGACATGTTGAAGGATCTCCGCCACAGTTACGCAGGTTTGTATTGTTAATTCAGTATGGAAAATATCAAAGAAAGCGAGGTTGATATTATTGTACGTAATATACTGAAAGATTATTTCTGTCAAGATATTAAAGTGACTTCAAAGATTATTGTTTGTGTTTTGTTTCCGTGACGTTGTATAAGCACATTCATAAACATACAAAACTTTTTTATAAACTATTCTTTACAGGCAAACTTTATATACTATTTTTAAAATAAAATTTTTATATAGTAAACGTTGGACTAGGTACGATAGTTTCCAAACAAAATACATAGTTTTGCCAAAATGTACACTGAGACACAACTTACAAACAGTAATGCTATATTTTAAAATATGCTATGTTAGCAATAGTTTTAAAATGATTGTAAAAAATGTAATACAAGAACAGTATAAATAATGTTATAATATGTTGGCGCAGTTTCTCATCAGTGGACACAGTGAACGGCGAAAATAAGTTGAACAGGTACTCAGTGTTACGACTAACGTACTTCTGCACTTAACAATCCTTATCGTTGGCGTAACTAGGAGAAACAAGGCTAATTACTAAAATATATTTAATTGAGAATTATAACAAACTAGGGAACGATTTCCTTTCAATATTTTATCGATTTTTTAGAATTTTCTGTTTAGTCAATATTTTTTGAAATTTCTTACCGCGTTATTGAAAGAGTTTTAATATATATTTTTGTAATCGAATGTTTTATCTTTTTCGCTCATTAATCGTCCGATAGGGACGAAACATTTGATAGCTAAATTAGGTTTTAGAACTGTATAAATCAGGCCATTAATCTAACACAAAGGTTATGGTATACTTTTAAATAATAGTGGAACATTAAACCGTTAGAATAACTTTCTTATTCAGGACACAGATTAGGAATGTTTCAATTAATATTAGGACAGCCAAGTGACGACACTAAATGTGATAACAAGTATAACTCTCTCCAGTCGACAGTTTTATTGTAAAATAAGTATCGATATTATCGATAATTGTATTGTAAATGTAGGTTAAGTGTTTTGTTAGGATTTGTCTTCATTTTGTGTTATACAATAAAGGGTAATAAAAAAACATATTTTCGACGAACAGCAACAATAACAGACGCTCTGAAGCGCTATTTTTTTAACAATTTCGGTATACCGATTTATGTTTAGCATTATCGATACGTGATAAAATCTGTATATTATATCGATACCGTTTTTAGATTATATAAAAATATATCATACTACAATACTTTTCATAGTTATCTCTTAATATGTATGTATTTGATAGTTTGTAAGAGTCATGCAACTCTAGTTACGCCAATACCTCTTTCTCTGAGTCGGTAGATCAGTATCTGACTAACTCGGCTAACTTTTAATTCTAGGCTTACATACTTCTGCATGTTCTTACTTGTAATGACAGTGGCGTAAAAATATCTAATATCTATAATTATAAAATATTCTAGTGTATCTTCGACGCTAAATATATATTTTGTATAGGGCCCTTGTAAGGTAATTAAAATTAACAGTAAAAATTTGCTCAAATAATATTTATATAATTATTGTATTACCTACGGTTATCATATATTATCAGGGGTCCACAAATTTTATTAAGTTTGTGGAATAAATTGGGTTATAATTTTATAATCCACTTTTACCTGATATGAACAATTTCGAGAAGGCCACACCGTTGTATTACAAAAGTAATCAAAATCACAGTGAGAAATGGCATGTATTGTAGACTTACGCTAACAATGGTCCGCTAAAAGCTGATGATGATGAATAGAATATCAAAACTCGGTTCGATCCACGATATCGACTTCGACAGGTTATTAACAGGACATATTTAAACACAGTACCTAGCTATACTGCTGAATAGGCCTTCCAAGTATTTCCACATCGGCCTGTTGGAAGCAGTCTGCATCCAGAAACTTCCTTAAACATTTTTTAGGTCATCTGTCCACATTACGAATCATTTAAATCTCATAAAATTACGTCACTGTCAGTACTATGGTTTTTTGGTTTCTAACATACTCATTTTGCACGTGTAGTTAGTGCATGCGTTGTAGAATAGATGCTTGCAATAACATGTAGTAATGGATATAAATTATGTTTGTTTCTTAACCCTAATGTTAAAAGGTGTAAACGTGACTAAGAGTAAAAGGTTACTGGTAACAACTAGATATATTGAGACTTAATATCTTATGTCTCAGGATGGCGAGTGCAATGCCAAGCATTGCTTTGTAATTCATGGTTGGTTTTGGTTTGGTTACTGTCTATGAACGGTTAATCGCTAACTACCAAACGAATGGCAGGCTCATCTCGCTATTCTTTGAAAAGAAATATGTAACAATGTTCGAGTATAAAACAATATGGGCGATATAAAACTGGTACCATTCGCAAACTTAACCTTATACCTATTATTAATGTCCATTCCTACCGAATTTTGGGATATCAGGCATGATGTAAATACATCCAATTACTCCTTCAACTAATGCTATAATTTTCCTGCTTAATTCTTATACAGTCAAACATTATCAGAATAATATATGAGGATATGATACCAGGTCGGAACGCGTGAGGATGCAACAAGCGATGCAGGGCAAGCAGAAATACGACCTGTCCAAGTGGAAATATTCCGAGCTTCGCGACACTATCAACACGTCTTGTGATATCGAACTTCTAGAGGTGAGAATTTACTCAACTTAATTTGAGCCAGTGGAAGGAAAATTGTATTTTATCCAAAATCTAGTTTGCTGCATATTATTATTTTCCATAATATAATTCTTATTAACAGTACTGTCGAATTGTGTAATAAAGCAGGAGTTTTTTTTTTCTCAAATTTATAAGGTTCGATTCCTCGCTAGGGTTATAATTTTTTTTTTAATCCAAGTAAGCTTTCAACTGGTGGGTATACAGTACTTCAAAGCCGATTATCTAGTCATATAATTATTGATTAAAATAATTAAACCACTGGATTTAAAACTTCATTTAATGAGCTTTTTAATTGCATTTTTGGATACGAAAATAAATTGTTTTTTTCCATATTTTTTTTATTTTATTTTTTTTAAATTCGATTTTCACAAACTTAAACCATTTCGATTTTTTTTATATTTTTTATAAAAATAGCTAGTAT
Organism: Hyles euphorbiae; assembly: GCA_023078785.2. Lineage (NCBI taxonomy): Eukaryota > Metazoa > Arthropoda > Insecta > Lepidoptera > Sphingidae > Hyles > Hyles euphorbiae. The sequence goes on along the minus strand of CM041037.1, from coordinate 3,215,695 downwards.
TGTATAGAACATCCTTGCCAAGTTTTATAATGTAAAGTGGCGTTCTATAGTCTCTGCCTACCCCTATGCGATACGGGCGTGAGGATTATGTATGCATGTATTGAAGTGGCAATGTGTGTGCGTGTGCACAGCGCTGGCGCCGCGCGGTCGCGGTCGCGGCGACGTGCTGGGCGCGCGGCACCGCTACTTCCGCATCCCGTTCGTGCGCGCCGGCGCGCCCGGCGACGCGCCCGACCGCCGCGGCTGGTGGTACGCGCACTTCGACGGACAGTACGTCGCGAGGCAGATGGAGCTGCATCCCGACAAGACGCCCGTGCTGCTGCAGGCCGGTGCGTAACCGAACACGAGCTCACGAGCTCACTCACTCACTCGCACATTCATTCACTCGCTCATTCACTAAATGAAAATTATTTATTGAATCCATTAAAATGTTCAACATCATTTAGATTCAGTAATTTTTTTATATCTACCACCCGGTTCGGAAACCGGTTTTCACTAGAGAAGAACGGCCAAGAAACTCTAGTAGTGCTCTTTTCAAAACAAGTTTACAATGCAATGTAGTGATTATTACAAAATTTACAAGTTGGTTTAAATCAGAGTAGTTTATTAATAATTTGTTGTAAATTTACATTGATTATTTTTGAAATCACTCGCCCACTCACTCACTCACTCGCTTACTTGCTCACTCACTTACTCACTCGCTCACTCACTCAATCGCTTACTTGTTCGCTCACTTACTCACTCCCATCAATCAGTCATTCAATTATTCAGTCAATCATGTGTAAATGTTAACGGTTATTATCAGCGTTTATATAAATTGTGTTCTAATTATTTAATTACCAATGTAAATCTTATAAGTCAATATACAGTACCGTGAATATAACAAATAGATATGTAACCAGCTGTTGAAAGACACTAAATTCGTTTTAATTTTGCAATGAAATGCATAATGACTTTCATGACAAAAACATTTGATTAGGAGTTTTAAACACTTAAAACCAATAAAATATCAAATACAGCAAAAATGTAAAGAAATATACATCTCTTAACACAAGCAGTAATGCTTTAAAGGATGCTCCAGCGGCCACTTATTTTAAACGAAAACTTTGTAAAGATAAATAAACGTTATTATTATACATAAACAGGCTTATAACTGATTGTGTGTGTGTGTGTGTGTGTGTCAGGCGTGGACGACATGCAGATGTGCGAGCTGAGCCTGGAGGAGACGGGGCTGACGCGCAAGCGCGGCGCCGAGATACTCGAGCACGAGTTCGAGCGCGAGTGGGCGCGCCACGCCGGCGCCGCCTACGTGCCGCCAGACCTGCGCAAACGGTACCACTCACTCACTCTCTCTTGCTCTCTCTTTCTCTCTCCCTCTCTTTCTCCTTCTCACTCTCTCTCGTTGTACCTCTTTCTCCTTCTCTCCCCTCTCTCTCTCTCCTTGTACCTCTTTCTCCTTTTCTACCCCCTCTCTCTCTCCCGCTCCCTCTGAAATGAAATGAAAATATTTATTGAATACATAAAATGTCATACATTGTTTAGATTATGTCACATTTTTTCTCTCTCCCCTCTCTCTCTATCCCTCTCTGTCCCCCCCTCTCTCTCTCTCTCTCTCTCTCTCTCTCTCTCTCTCTCTCTCTCTCTCTCTCTCTCTCTCTCTCTCTAAAATGTATATTGTTTGTCAATCGCCACGGACTATACCATAGGGATTTCTAATAATTTCCATGGTATGTAAGGTCTGTTAACCCGCACTAGGCCAATGGTGGACTATATGATCTGATAGATTCTCTCTCAGGCATAATGTAAGACATAATATGTACTATATACAGTATTATTACTCCTCACCTAAATAAAATACTCTTGTTGACAGTGTCCATTCCGTTATCAACAGATAATGCTCTTATATTTATCTACAAATATTATGTTGACATGCAAATATATTTAAATGTATGTTTCTCGTTTTACAGATAGACATTCCACAGAAACAATGCAAGAACCGAAGGGTATGAAGAGATAGATAGTAAGAATTAAATGTATTAACGTAAACAAATTAGTGCTTTTGAATGTGCCTTCACAGGTTCCTAGGTGTATATTAGTGCAATAAAGGAGGCCCCGCACCTACATAATATATACATTTGGGTTCATTCAATTTTTCATACTGAAGTGTCATACAAATAACTAGAAAAAAAACTACATTAAATAATAGTATGATGCAAAATGCATTTGTTATGTTACTCCATATTATATTTTTGTAGTCATTCCATTACTTTTATTCTACTTTGAAATGTTTTTTGTCTTATACAAACACAACAAACATTATTCCAGAAAAAAATTACATTCCTATATACATATAAAAAATATATATATAAAACAAATCTATTTAATAATGTGTATACATACTGATCGGAACAATATATTTCTGTCCTTTTCATTCAAACTCATAAATAATATTGATAGAGAACAGTGTTTAAATTACCTTTAATAATAGAACTGTTGGGATATATTTTATATTCTACTAGGTATATCATGTATTTGGACGTAAACGCATATAGCTATATTCATAAAATAGTATAATGTTTAATAATAAAATAGTATTACTATACAACAGTGCCTTAATGAATTAAAAAAATTGAAATTATACTTTGAATGAACCCAAGTTATTTGGTTGTATGTTACAATGCAAAATATTTTCTATATCCACACATATACTTTACTTTTATAATGCACTCTTTATATTATTGAAATGGGGGTTTCCACAACTTAGTGTTGCCATGAAATAAAAATAATGAGGCGTTAGTAAAAAAAATTGAAGAAAATTATATTTATAATGGAAATCAAACTGTGGTAATGCTTGCACTTGTTTTTTTGTAATTTTGTTTTCGGAGTGAAACCTTTGGACTTGTGTTTTCAATAGTAGTATATATTTACAAAGTAAAGCTTTAAAATAGCATCTGAAATATGTAAATCGTTTGAAAGGTATACTTAAGAATTCATATTGGGTGGGATATAATAGAAAATATATCACCTTTTTTTCATTCATCGACTAATACATTTTATTGACTTATTTATATTTTATTTTATCATACAAGACCTAGGGTTTCATACCGAATTGTGGGTAGCTAAAGAAATATTTAAACTGATTTGAAGTAAGTAAATGGTTATTTGTGCTTTTAAGGTGCTTGGATTTAGTACCTTGACTTTATCAGTATAAGTCAGTATTTTAGTGAAAATATATTTTATTCCTATAAATAAAGACAAAATATATTAATATAAAAAATATGAGATTGGAAAAAATATTTCGTACCAGTTTTTATTAATTTTAATTATATTTTATTACATTTCTTCATGAATGGCAGTAAGTTTATATTCCAAAAATGGTGTGTATTTTACAAACACTGTATGATTTCTTAAGAACTTAGGTTAATGTTCCTGAAACATTCATATTTTTATTAGTTTAATAAACTTTCCACTGTTGCCAGTGACGATCAACAAAGGAGACGTATACTCTAAAAATATAGCGCTATGCTTTAAGACTATCGAAAGTCCAAGTTTATGTATTTATAACAAGTATTTGTGAAACTACATTCCAGAATATATCGTAGTATCAAAGGTATATGAGCCTTGGATATTACAAACAGTATCTAAAACACATTCCCACTATATTATTAAGTTACGAACTGTATGTACAATGTTGTATGAAGTACAATGTAATGAACAGAGAATTATGCAAGTGCCTTATTTGTTTTAACGCCGTATAGTACATGACCACTTTATATTTGTAATATTTATGCTTTACCAAATAAATCTAAGAAATGTGTTTTTGTATTTTTATTAACACATCCTTTAAAGTTTAAAGCCTTAAGAACGAGATCACGTCGACTATAAGGAATCTCATCAACAAAACCGATCCCAATCAAACCTTGTCTTGCATGAGCTCCTTACATAAGTTAAATACGATGAATGATACGATTAAATATCTTTCCAGGCCATAAAAAGCAATATATTATTAAGTTATTAACTTACAATTTGGAAATTGAAAGTTGTTTGATTAAGTGAGAACTAATAAGAAGAGAGAATTAAAACGAAACTGGTGGCTCGGTACCACCATTTTTATCTACATTTTGAAAGTACCAGCGCTCTCTCAATATTATAAATACTCGTAAGGCACGTACCCTATGTATATTATAATTTAAAACTGAAAAAAAATCTTATTTGCCGTTTTTAATTGGCTATTAATCTAAAAGTACTAGTAATGTGCGTGGTGGCCTGTTGGTAAATGGACTAGACGCGACTGCCAACATGTTCACGGTGGTCGCGGGTTCGAATCCCAGGGCACACCTCTGACTTTTCGGAGTCATGTGTGTATTGATAGTCAATCACCACGCACTAAAACGGTGAAGGATAACATCGTGAGGAAACCTGCTTACCATAGATAAACATACGATTTATAAAAATTTTCTATGGTATGTAAGTCCGCCAACCCGCACTAGGCCTGCGTGGTGGACTATATGGCCTAACCACTCTCAATCGTACTGTCGATTGTAGAGGAGGTCCGTGCCCTGCAGTGGGACGTAAATGGGCTGATACGGAAATCTAAAAGTACAATTTTGAAGTCATTTTAATGTTTAAATAACCTATATATTTATACTTAAAACATTATGTACTTTATTTACAAAGTTGTACTAAAAAAAATCATGTCAATTTGAAATAATAATTAATTACAATTATCCACTCACACGTCCACGTCACTGTCACTTATTTTGACAGAAATTTTCCGATTCCCGCCTTTTCAATATTCATAAACATAAAGCATTATATCCTTGTACCTATTCTAGCTACAGGGAAATAAAAAATAGCTTTAAGTATCTAAAACTATGCAGAATTATTAGATGTGACAATTATTGTACAAATATAATTCAAATGTGTTGTAAACAAATAATAAAAATTCTATACAGATCGAATTTCAATGGTATTTCATTTTCAAATCATGTTTTCACCCATTAAATCATATTACTTACCAATAAAATCCATTTATAAATAAAGTATATACTATAAGCTTTCTTTTGATATCCATATTTTACTACTTAAAGTTATTTTTATCTTATAAAAAAACAAAAAAATATACCCATAATCACATAACCAATTTTTGTTAAGTTTGCGTTTTGCTTAGTGACTCCCAGTTCCGGGTTAGGATTTAATGTTGCCAAGTGATCGTATTCAGTGGAGTCGACATTTCTACTGTTTTTATTTATTTTTTTATTAATTAATTTGACCTTTTTTTGTACATTTTTGTAACAAGTCTTTATATGTTATAAATATTCGTTTTTAATCGAATGCCATAAGCAGAAAAGAACGTCAATTCGCCTTTTTTTTTTCATAACTATTATATTTAATAATAAGGCCACAACTTATGGTTTCGAGACATGCTAATGACTTTGGGAGTAAAACAGCTTAAGATCAAATTGTCGACCAAGATTTCCTGCATGTGCATTTTCCGCCATCTTGAAAAGGGATTTAAATTCATCAATTTTTTTTTGCAATAACTGTCTGGGTATAAATAATATAAATCAGAATAATCTAGCTAGGCAGATGATGATAAGGTCTGGGAACGCTCGGAAAATATATATATTTACATTTAAGGTTTCCTCGTGACCCAATACGATGCGGAGAATGGACATCAATCCTCAGCCAGCAAAGACGTGAACATTTTTTAAGCCGAATATATCGAAAATTAAATACCTATTAAATTTTACACATAAATATTTGTTTTATTGATTTATATACATGTCTTGCCCAAAACATATCTACGCTCAGATAAAAGTACAAAAACAAATTCATCTTCATATAAAAGTAAAAAGGATATTCGTCTCCATTCCATGCCTTGTCCTACCGACTAATGTCGGTCGTAAAATTTTATTGCATTTTGTACACTGCTTTGTATAAACAACTTTAAACAATCCGCGTAAGGTTGAATTTGCAAAAGATATGTTTATAGTGTGACTATAACTAAATATTTAGAATTGTCGAGTGTTTGGTGACAGTTTCGAGTGTTACTTTTGTTCGAAACTGTGCATCTTGGGTTTTTTTAAATTAAGGGCAATTGATGTAATTTTTTTCAAATTCAGATATCAGTATTTGTGTAGATTACAAATAAAACCCTTCAAATGATATAAACAACTATTTATTTCATTTCATTTATACATTCAAAAGTATTCGTCGAAATATACAAATGTGTTTATTACAAATATGACATCTTAAGTTGATATAAAGTACACTTTTGCCTTACGTAGCTACAATTTTACCAAGGTTCCCAACTGGGCGTACCTGAATCGGAGGTACCAAAGATACGAAAAAATGTAAAGCCTCTTATATTGGATTATATTTACATAAGCATGTGTATTATGTTATAGAAATCTTTCATCATAAATAAAATTAGATTTTATTAAAATTCTGACATTTGGTACATTGACTTGACACATTATTCATTTAAATATTTATATGAAACTAATATGAAGGGGTAGTAAATAAACACAAAAAACGAAATCGAACAAACATGAATTTAGATAATAATAAACATTTTCAATTGAATTAATTAGGATGCAACAATAATACATGTATTTGTAGGAATGTATTTGTGGTGTAGACGAAATAAAAGTTCACCAAGCATACATTACGCAGTATTCAATTCCGAGGCACACAGATTACATGTTCTTAAGTCTTATTCAATAAGGTAAGGCTATTACAGTCATATCTACACACTGCTTAGTCCCTATAACCGTATACACATACTGTGAAGGAGATGGAGCGATAGTATTGCAAGGTTCACAGCAAAGCGGTACGAAATATTATCCCGAAACTATTGCGAGCGGCAAGGCGAGCTAGGCGCATTGCGACGCGGATAGTGTGACGTGTGATAATGGCGCGGCCGCTCGGCCGGCTGCGTTGGCGCGGGTCCGATGACGTCACGAGTACCTGAGCGCCCGCCGAGCCGGGGCGGTGGTGTGCCGTTATTTATCTATGTAATACAAAAATTATAAGTCTGTGTGTGGAGCCTACATATTTATAAAATTACGAAATGTCTACTGTTTGTGATTGTGACATTCATAGAAATCAAACAAATATTTGGAGAGAATATTTACATTTTTGATTATTGAATTGATGAGTAATGATTTCTTCTAAGTTACGAGCATTATTTTCCAAATATTCAATTGGTTCCTTGACTTTTTAATACACGTATACACTGCACAAAGCAATCCTTTATGGTCATTACAGTTGCAACTTCACTAAAAGAAAATACAAGTAAATCTATCAACGCATTTCACAATACTGTTATCTAGAGCTGTAGCAAATCGTATGTACTCGGTACTGAGTAACGAGTACTCCGTCTGACATACGATACCGAATCGTTACTCACAAATAAATTTCGTTACTCGTATTTTTCGTATCTACTGATATAAGATGTTAGTTTGATTCTGCGAACAAGTACGACTATTCTGGTTCGCGCAAGGACTCTTGATGCGTGAATTGAAACGGTTTGGTGTCCGAGTAGCTAGGTACATAATGGCCTGTTCTTTGGTAGGTACGATAATACTATCTCTATGTAGGTACGTTTTATGATAAATATGCGCGCGGTTATGCTGTGATTTTAAAAAAGGACCATATAAAACAATTTACGTTTGTTTCATAAAATGTTAAATACCGTTATGTAATTCCAAGTTACCAGTTTTGCATCAGGGTCCTCTATTAAATTAAATGTTTACGCTATGCATACTTCGTAATACACTTGAATAATAACAAACCAACTGTTTCCTGTATACATTTAATCTGATTTATATTTTTATCAATTGATGTTAGCATGAAACAATTAATTAATATATTCGACAGTTATTTGTTTCTTTTTAATTAGTAGATTCACAATGGACCGCAGTGTTATTGTGATAACATATTTTCATTGTTAAAAGTGATCTAAATAATAATTTCAGTATTTTTCTGTAAGATCCTTAAATTGCACTTGTATCCGTTTGAACTATCAAATTATATACTAGATTGGTTCAAAATAAAAAACATGCAACCTCCGCATTTAAGTAACGTAAAAGTAGGTATGCTGTATCCCATACTGAACGTACGACGACGGTCAACGCGGCTTCAACGTCATTCCGTATCCGTACGCAATACGACGCTCTTATAAATAAAATATGAGATATCAAAAGTAACGAGTAAAGTAACGATACGATAGTAACGAGTACTGATTGTTAAAGTAACGAATACATACGGGTACATTATTTCTCGTTACTTTTACAGCACTACTGTTATCCGAAGTTGTTGTAAACTAGTGTTGAGCAGGACATACAAGAGGCAGTACATTTGTCCCGTACATGACGTCAAAATGTAAGAGCGGCTCAACTTTTTAATGTGTACTACTTCATATTTGGTGTACTACTTGGTCTGTAAGGTCATTTCATTGACGTGAGCCGTGAGGCAAAGTTAAGAGCCATAAATAAGTGTCAGTACGCCTCACTTCAATTGAAGTGGGACATTGTACTGGCTCGGTACAAAAATGAGGCTACTCTGACAAACTCTTTTTCAAGTCATGTCCTACTCAACACTATTGTAAACAACATGACGGCCCGGGGCGCAGACGCCCCCCCCCCCCTCCAACCGCGGGTGTAGGATTTGCGCGAGCGGGGGTAATGTCATGTCGTGATATAGAGCATAGATTAAAATATCGCAAATGTTTTAAGGGCGGTTACTGGGCCATGAATGTACCTAATCAACCAACCATGGACGTAGTATCAAATGGACTCGACATTCGAGTTCCACCGTAAGGGACAGACATAAAGTAAAAAAAAAAGCATTTTTATTTTTTATGCAAATATAATCCTATTTTTCAATGTATTCTATGAAATACTAATTGCAGATGTTAGTAATAATGAACGTCTACATTTATTTTTACCAATATACTAAATAAAATGCACTTACCAGTGAGAGGTTATATTTTCATATTATCGTTTAGATCGGCTATCACAGCCAATAATAAAGCAGCACACCATACCTTTTGTCTTATAATCAGTTTCAACACTCTTTTACATACATTTTTGACCGCAAATATTCGTAAAATACTCAGTAATTCAAGTTTATAACAAACCGCACGTCTTATTTGTTTGGGTACACGCAGTGTTCCCCTACAAAATTATGTGAAACTATGACAAGGACCGCAAATTGTGTTTTGTCACTTTCATTTTTTAAGGTTTATGCATAAGTCTAAGTGAGATGGACTATATATGTCAAATGCATGTCAAGTCTATTGATACTACGTCTATGCAACCAACTCATGCCGCCGCGCCTCGCAGGATATTTGTTTGCATGTGTGTAGTAATTTTGGTGTCCGTGCATAGTTCGCAACGCACACACCCATGAATATCGAAAGCCGCGACTCCAGCAGCAGGCTGCAGGCAGGCAGGCAACATTATGCATTTTTGTTTAGTAAGGTTTTATTTGTTTAAATATGTGATAAGCATTGTTTACTATTTTGTTTCCATATTAATTGTAGTGCTATCGTTTTATTAGTAAGATTGATGATTTTTTGAAAATATTATTTAATTGTGAGGTTTGTGCTGAAAATATGTGTTAATTAAAAATCAAAATAACAATTCGCACCATTTTCATTCAGTGAAAAGATTTAAATTGTGTGCAAAGGTAGGTGTGTACCCGAGTTAAAATAACTAAACCAGCAGAAAGGGAATGTATCTCGAAAGTTTCATGTTAAAAGTTAAGAACCGCACAGAGTACATTACTATATATGAAATAGAGGTCTATTTTCATGCTCAAAATGGAAAACACATAGTTGTCAGTTCCAAAACAAGTAGAAGATGGCGCTGTTACACAAATAACGCTGGGTACCTCTTTATTTATCGGTAGATGGCCCTGTTACACAATTAATGCTGGGCATACATAGAATGGCTTAACACATCATTATTCGCCAATAGATGTCAGGAAGTCATATTTTCGGTTTGTATTTCTGTTTTTATTTTTTAAACATGAATTCTAATTATTAATATTCCTATTTCCTAATTAATATCCTTATTAATATATTAACATAATATTGTTCGGGTTCGATTCCCGCACCGAAACAAATATCTGTGTGAAGTAGAGGTATTTGTTGTGTATTTATTTATTTATTTGATTATATATTTGGATATTTGATTACAATATATGACATCATATTTTCAATAAACAGTGATGTGTCGGAATTGATATTGACAGCTTTTCAATAATTTTCGCCTGCCTCCAAACCATTTAAAATCCACTAAAAGCATTTTTTCCCAACCAGGACCAAACTACCAGATTTTGTGGAAAATCCACTAAGTTGGTAACACTGGTGAAAAAAAGCTTGAAAGATGGCCGCCCATGTAAGTTCTTGTCCAGACGATATTTGATACAAATGTTAGCCGGTTTAAAACAGCGCGGGGCCAATAAAAAAATAACTATTTACGTGTAATAACATGAATGGAATATAAATGACTTAGTCCTATCAAATGTTAACATTGTTATACCTAGTTTTTTAATGTATTTATTGATTTTGCATTAATGAAATTTTAGCGATCGAGACATGCAAAGCTGTTATCCTTTTTATAGTGTTTGGTTTAGAAACCAAATTATAGTTTATGGTAGATTTTTAAGAAAATATCCTTAATTACGATGAGATTTGTATAGGTAAAGGTACTGGTAGGTATAGCGTAATCCATTTCAATCAAAAATTGTAATAGTATTAAAAAATTACGAATAAGGGTAGTTAAGTGGTGGTTGAAAATTAAAACAAAATAAAAATAATCAATTATTATTATTATTACAATCATTGAATAAATATTTAATTTACTGACAATTTCAAACCTATAAATTAATAATTAAAGATTTGTACGATTTATTTAGTATTTTTTTTTTATTTGGCCCGGCATAGTAGCCCGGCACAGTGCCTCTGCCTCTGCCTCTGCCCGGGCCTCGGTCTCCCCCATTTCCGCACTGCCCGCTCAATGTAAAGTTCAAGTTAACTCTTAGCACTAGTGATGGTTTTTTATTTGCTTAATTGACACAAACTATGCATGCACTCTATCACTGAAATAAAAAGTAAAACACTCACGAGCATTCTTGCTTTTCCGTTGATGACCTAAAATTAAAAATGTATTTTATTATTATTCTTTTTTATTTCAATAAATTTGTCCAATTGTAATATGTACTAGTTTTGTATCAGAATAACTACGTTAGTAAAGCCGGGTACAATTTATAAAATGCGGCTGATGGACGTAGCTGAAGATATTTAGAAAATTGAACATTCTGCCGCGCCGTATTCATTTCGCGCGCCATTATTACCACTCTTCAGCCGCGTTCGGCAGCCGTATCTTATAATTTGTTTTTGGTTTAATAGTAGATCATTTCAATGTTCGGATTATTCGCAGTCGCGCATCTATACTTTATCGTAATCTACGTAACGGTTTGCGGTCCCTGATGGCGGTTTCCATTCCGTATATATATACATATATATATATATATATTTAATATCCTAGATTGTGTCCCACTGCTGGGCAAAGGCTTCCCCTTTGTCATTCCATTTGACCCTGTCCTCGGCGAGCTCTTGTGATTTTGGTTCTAATGTATCCAACTTGTCTTTCCACGGTTTGGATGCATATTTGGAGAAGAAATATTGAAATATTTAAACTGAATTAATAAATTTATTCTTTGATATTGAAAATTTAAATCACCATATCATTTATCACACTTAATTTACAACAATCACATCCAACATCAAACATACCACACATTCTAGTTTGAACAAAAACTTTGGAACCCAAAACTGATCTTACAAAATATGGCGCGCGACTTTCTACGGAATACTGGAAATCAATTAAATATTGAATTGTTTTGATATATTCTCAATTATCCAATGGCACCTAATTATTCTTTATGATATGTTTTCTATCTCTAACACTTTATTTTTCATTTTTTCATAGAATTGACACAGAAATATTTAATGAAAACCGACAAACAACGATCGTGATTTACTTTCGTGTCTAAAAAACTTCGAATCACGCGTCGAATATGGCTTATTTTTAGATAACTGATAATTATTAATGTAAAGGTATCTTTTAATAAACCATATAAGAACAATAAGAGAGTTACAAATCAATATTTACATTTTTATAAACTCCTGCGCACCACTCGTCGTTGTTCTCAAACAACACACGACTTTGCCTTTTTTTTTTTTAATATGCCTATTGCTAATTTCTTTTTGGCCAATGTTAGATTAAAGGTAGTTTATTCAAGCATTATATATATTTTTTTCATAACGCTTTTTATAATATATTTTGAATTTAGGACGCTTTTTCATTACTAGTGTATTTTCCTATAAAAATGACAGCTTACGTCAAAATTGGAGGTCGGGACGTTTGAGTGGATTGAAAGTATCAAAATATGTTCATCCAATTACCCCAGTGTTGCAACGCGTAAATTCAAATTTCCCAAAATACCATGAGATTCTGGTAGACCTATACTACTAAAACTACCTATAATGCAAATTAAAATGTGTTCCATTTAATAAAATAGGCCTACTAAGACGTTACAAATTTTCAGATTTATTATTTTTTAATCATTTTATTTTCATTCTTTACTATGATGTTTTTTCTGTTATTAATTTGCACACTATATTTCACATATTATTTTAATACATAACTAATATACAACATATTTAATGTTAAAAAATCATTTTTCCTGATTTATTGATATACATAGAAATCAAATCATTTTTTTATAATTTAACGTTTAAATAACTACGACGCGACGTAACAAAGTTACGTCAACGGTCGGATCCTTTAGCACATTAGGTACCTAGTTAAAACGTAGTTACTGTAAAATAGGACGTATAAAAAAAGCCCCCACTAATGCACGGTAAAATGTTCAAGGACTGAACCAAGACTGAACCATGGATTGAACAGCCTAGCCTGGTCTGTGGTTTATTTCTCTTTGGTTTGAGTGTGGGTTTGAGGACTTGACTTTTGAGATTTGACCACTTTTGACATCTGTGCTTTTGACAATTTGACGCGCATGGATGCTCTATTTTTGGATGCGCTAAACCAATTATTTCGTTACTTCAAGATAAGGAACACGTAATGTTATGTACCATATTCAAGAAATAGCTACTGATTTGCTGCTCATTTGAATTCTTACTTCTAAATATGGCCATATCGCGACTTACACCATTGTTAGTGTTATGGTTTATTTGTTTACTTACTCACGTGAACTCCTCACCGTACGTCGGTAAGTGCATAAATAATTAAACTTTGTTAATCAATATTTTGAACCATTTGTTATTAATACCTTTCTAGACCTGAGAAAATGCAGGTTTGGTAGATGTAAATGTTATTGTTTATGATAAAACTGCCAAGTTCTTATCTATTCTAGGGGCTTGGTGGTAAGGTAACTCTTCTAAAATTTAGATCCCTTGACTTTATCGTTAGGTTTGACTGCCTTAGTGGCATAGTTATAATACAGTATGATTAAAATGCTGCGGTCTCAGGTTTGAATCCCAGGTGGGGTAAAGTAATAATGGATATATCTAAATGTTATCAGATCGAAATCTGGAATTTCTGCCTGATCTAGTGATAGGCTTGCCCCTATCACATTGTGGGATATAAAATACAAGTGAAATGTAGGTGTCCTGGTTACACATCTCCTTACCCTTATGATATATCATGTACTTAAAACTATTAAACAAATATGAATAAGGTATGGTTAGGGTAGGTATATACCCTAGAGTATCTATAATATAGAGGGAGTGCTGGTACTTCAAAAACATAGATAAAAATTGTGGTGCTGGGCCCTTTTCTGCCCTTCTATTGGCTGATATTTGATAGGTTGTCCAACACACATGAATTACTTACTTGGAAAAGAAAAGTAAAAATAAATAGTTCAAGGCTAGTTAATTCCAATCAAACTTGTTTTAAAGAAATAATAGCTGTATATAATTTCAGTTATCAAAGGAATTTATAGCAATTTATTGCTAAATAATAAATTCAATTTCCACTAATATCGAGGCACTACCAACATTACATACAAGAAAATATCTATGTTTTTCAAGAAGCGAATGTATGACAGCGCTCCCTCTATATTATTAATACTCTAAGGCTAGTGTTAGTAAAGTATGTCATAACATAAATTTTGTCAATATGAAAATCTTATTTACTTTTACAGTCCTCATTAAATAACACCATGTTGGTGTGTTAAATAAAACATAATTTTAAATCACTACATAGTATAAAACAAAGTCGTTTCTCTGTCCCTATGTCCCTATGTATGCTTAAATCTTTAAAACTACGCAACGGATTTTGGTACGGTTTTTTTTTAATAGAGTGATTCAAGAGGAAGGTTTATGTGTATAATACGTGCATATTATTGTAGAGAAATCTATATGCACCTGGGCGAAGCTGAGCCGGGCCGCTAGTATTTTATAAATAATAAAGTACATAGTGTTAGCCAAAACTTAAGAGTACACACAATTACTTTTTAATACTTATTATAGACCTTTGATCTTATTTCCAGTACATTATTTGGGTGGGCCGACCAGTATAGAGCGAGATGTACCGACCGCCAAGCAATCCGTTGACATATACTGCTACACAGGAGCATCTAAAAACTTGTTTGCTTTGTGGCAAACTGTAAAGGTAATTGTATAATTTTTTACAACATTATTGAAGTTATACATGGTTATAATAAAAGATGCATTAGACAAAACTATAGTACAGAAATATTATGTCAGTTAATTACTCTGTCATTTTTATCAAAAATTATTGTAGTATGATGCATTACAATAAATAGTAAATCAATTTAAATACATTTATTTTTTATTGTAAATGATATATTGGTCAAGATTTTAAGAAGCAGTCATTAGCTAATGTCTGTTCATAACAATTAATTTGATTATTACAGTTTCATATTAAAATAAAAAATGATGAATTCCGACACTACATGGGCAAGGACCCGGAGGAGGTATACCAAGCGTACACAGAGGACAGTTACGGTTGGTCAGTGGTCAATCCGTTCCAAAAGAAAGCTCAGAAGACTATGTCCCTCAGTTTGTTTGAGCAGACGTGCCTGGCTATCAACACTAAGGAACGACACAGTGTTGATTTGTTAGTGCTAAGTGAGTATAATTATTATAATATTATCTTTCTTTTCTTTACCACTGTCTACATGCCTTCGAAAATTGCGTTAGTGTATTTTGAATAAGTAATTCTTCTTCTTTACATGATAAATGGCTCCCCTGTGGAACTGGATATTTTCCAATGTCAAGGTATTTGTTCATTTTGTAGTCGAGATGATTATTTTTGATACAGGTAAAGAGGTTAAATTCATAATTGATGATGATTTATTTCAAGGCTCTGACCATATAATTATGATATTAATGAATAAATAATTCAATTTAATTTTATTGATTTTTTCAAAAGCAACTACACTCATGTTTAGTGTAATATTTTCCATACAAAGTTTTGCTTATTACTTATTATTAAGTTTTAATGTCCCACTGTCCATGTCCATGTCTTCGCGTCATTAGTGTTTATGTAAAATATCCATTTTATTTCACCAGGAGTGGATCTTTGGCGCGTGCTGTTGATGTGTATTGGTATTGCACTGATATTCGCGTCCAAATCGTTGAGCAGTAACCCAGTGTTCTTCTACCTGTGCGGCATATTTGTGGGAGTTTTCGCTTCATTCATGATCTTGGTTTATTACGTCAGTAAACTATTGCCAAAAGTAAGTTCACCATAATATATTAAAGTTAAAAAAATCGATTTTAGCTTTATAATATATATCCACCAAGTTTAAGTGTACCCCATGTAAGGGGCATATAAATTATTTCCCAATTCTCATCAAAATAATAGGTGACATAACTTCTGATCTATAGAGGTTTCTGTTTCAATCAGCTGCGCACATAAATGTTTAGTCTCAGCTAGTGTTGAGTAGGACATTCAAGAGGCAGTACATTTGTCCCGTACATGACGTCAAAATGGAAGAGCGGCTCAACTTTTTAATGTGTACTACTTCATATTTGGTGTACTACTTGGTCTATAATGTCATTTAATTGGCGTGAGCCGTGAGGCAAAGTTATGATCCACAAATAAGCGTCAGTACGCCTCACTTCAATTGAAGTGGGACATTGTACTGGCTTAGTACCAAAATGAGACTACTCTTACAAATTATTTTTCAAATCATGTCCTACTCAGCACTAGTCTCAGCACTTTGCAGATGGTGATATATTGGTATAGAGAGTACAGGGGGGTTGCCCTATGAAACGATACGAACTTCGAATGTTCGGATTTTCGACGTCTGGAGTAAGATAAGTTTTCCACTTCTAAAAATCAATACTATTCTCTATTATACGTATCATTTTCTCCAAACTTAGTCTATGGTTATGACATACGATAGAGCATTCCAATCCGTTCAAGTCATTCAATGCCAGTTCGTATCGTTTCATAGAGTCCCTCCTAGAGAGAACTAGGCTGTTAGACACATCAAAATAAATTGAGAAAACTGCTTCAATCTTCCTTTTCTACGAATCATCAGGACGCGAAACGTAGTTGAGGAAGTAGTTTAGAAAGTATGGTTGTCTGGAAGAGATTGCTTCGAGCGATAAGACCGCCATTGTACTCTTTTCTCTTTTGTTAAAATATTGTTTATGTTATTTCTTTTTTGTTACTAGTGTATTATAAAGCTTTTAAATAAATAAATAGGAATCCATGCTCTTACTATAAATTTGTTGCAGAAAACCTTGACCTATGGTATCCTGATAGGCGGCTGGACGGTTGGGGTATATGTATTCCAGCAAATATTCGAGAACATTCGCGGCCTCTTGGCCTCCTACCAGACCTACATGTTTTGGTACACACTGATAGTGAGCTTCTTGAGTTTTGTGGTGTGCTACAGGATAGGACCTCCCAAGAACCAGCGTAGCAAGAACCTCGTCATGTGGACTTTACAGGTATGACTATATTTTTGTGACAATGGTGTAGTGTGCTTTTACTAAGATGTCAATTAGAGACTGAATTTTATACTATTAACGCCCAAATACTGGAACGCAATTTAAATATAACTTGCGCTTAACTACGTTAATCCCGATTAAATGTACCGGCTAAGTGGGCCGTGCGCTGTTAAGAGCAACTTATTATTTGAATGGCGTTCTAGTATTCGGGCGTTAAACTTATACTTACAAAACCTGAAGACTTGTTTGAACGCGCTAATCATAGGAACTAGTGGTTTGAATCGAAAATTTTATCAGGTGTTGTAAAGCCTATTTATAGAGGTAGGCTATATAAAACTAAATAAAATTCACAGTAAGACTAAAATCAGAGAAATTAATGCACAATGTTACAAAAATGGTTTCCCTCTTAACATGTATCCAGACGAAGCAAGTTCTGACTGATAGTATGTGTAATGTGATGTCAACATACTATTCATATTTTGAAGTGAAAACTTCTTTAGCGGCGTTGAGCACTTTTTTTGTAATGGGTATAAAATCTTAAACTCGCGTCAGGACACGTGACCTGATCGTAAGACGAAAAGCGTAAGACGGATGGAGAGTAGACAGCTGTCAGTTAGCTGTCAGTTTATAAAGCTTTGATGAATTGCCAATTATTTTGAGTGGAGATTTCAACATAAACTTCGCAGACGATAAAAATCAACTATTAATTGAATTTTTAAATAATGAATTTGGTTTAACTATGTCGAATGATCGCAATCTTAGCACAACGAAATACAAAACTACTATTGATGCGGTCTTTATTAGACATTTAAATAGGTTCGAATCAAAACTGTTCGTTTCTTACTTCAGCTACCATAAACCTATCGTATCAGTTTTAGAGATTGGCGATGATAGTTCTGGTAATGATGATGGTGAAAAAGTCGTTGAAATTATGGATGAAAGTTGATTTTTCGGAGAGATAAACTTTTTAATGTAAAATAATTGTAATAGTTTTAAAGTGTTAAATTTTTAATGTAATATAAATTGTCATGTTTGTGTACGATATCGCAATAAATGAATATTGTATTCTACCACATAAATGATAGTACTTTTATACTGATAAAGCAATTGGTGCAAAATTATTCCCTAACCATTCCAAAATATCAAACATGCTCAACGTTAATAATCAAGTTTTCACTTCTGCCGGCACTCCCGGAGTGCAACCCGTCTTTTTTATTGAACTGTGGCGGCATTTGAATTCATCGCGCCTCGAACAACCAACTGGGACTTTACGCCTACGGATATGTCTGTGGTTTGGTTCTACGTGCCGCGATGTGATTGGTTCCCGACGCCAGTCTTCGAGATTGTTCGGCGCTCTCCTTTATGTCAATGATATATGTCATGCAAGAAAAACGGCACTCGTTCCTTTATTTTAGGCCATATAATTAACTACTTATTCTACATATTAATTGCTTAATGTTATATTTTACACCTGATAATATTATTTCCTTTGCTACGAGAAGTATTCTATTGCATATACCAAAAAACTTATTTATTTACTTATTTATTTGTTCATGAAAGTAATTGAAATATATTTAATATTCCAGGTGGTAGGTGTGTTGATGATATTCTTCAGCAGCGAATATCAAGAGGCGGCCGCTGCGGTTATAATCACTACACTATTCGCTAAATACTTCCCCGAGTCGTGGCTATACAAGATATTAGGATATTGGTGAGTTCAAAATAAACCTTCTTTTTACACGCTTTATATTAGCTTCACTTGTATGTTTGTATGTTTGTTTGTAACCGACTTCTTTGGGCGCGATTTTGACCCACTTTAAACGGCCAGATTTCGTTCAAACTTTGTAGATTTATTGAGGACCGATGACAATACACTACTAATTCGATTAAAATATATAATTATCCTGATTAGATTCGCCAGGATTAATTATTCTTATAATTGATGACCATTGCTACTGACCACTAGGTGGCGTATAGATGAACATAATTTGCTACTGACTAATAGATGGCGTGATCACGTCAATAATGCATGTTTGCACTATTCATCGCTAGATGGCGTTAACATTGTATTCTTCAAGTGTCAAATGTTACTACTGACCAACAGATGGCGTTATTGATTGGAAATACAGCCGTAGATGGATGTTTTTAGTCAAAACAATTATATAATAGTTAAAAAAAACTAAAATACACGCTTTAATAAGATATACAACTAAAAAAGTAAAAATAATTGATACTGAATTTAAGATAAGAAAATGGAGTAAAATACATATATTTTATTGTTACAAAGCGTGGGGTGTTTACAACAATTACTTATCCTCCTGCACCCCACGCTTTATAACAATAAAATATATGTATTTTACTCCATTTTCTTATCTTAAATTCAGTATCAATTATTTTTACTTTTTTAGTTGTATATCTTATTAAAGCGTGTATTTTAGTTTTTTTTTAACTATTATATAATTTATTGCAATGAATGGCGAGACGAGCAAGGAGTTCGCCTGATGGTAGCGATACGTCCGCTCATAAACAGTATCAAAATCCACCGCGCTCGCCATCCTGAGACATAAGATGTTCAATCTCAATATGTCCAGTAGTCACTCTGGCTACAATGTCCTTCAATCCGAAACACAACAGTGCATTTACGCAGTGTTGTTTCACGGGAGAAATAGTCATTGCGGTTGTACCTACCCAGATGGCCTCTCACATATGAGAGACCTACCACCAGTAATCTAACCTACCGTATTCACTGTTTTTGTTAATCTGAGTATTAAATTCACTTGATAGGTGGTCACCATGCATAAATCCCTAATCGCCTATCACGCTATGCTAACTATATGTGAAGTTCTGAACCTGTTTCAAATATTGCATTAATGTCTATTTTTATAACTGTATTAAACGAGTTTTATATTATTACACGGCGTAACTACACCATCTGGGTCCCGTGGCAAAATCATCGGATGGGGGCCCCCCTTTTTGTATGGAGACGAAAACTGTTAAGCTTATTTTCCGGTACCCCCGGAGAACACCATAAGGAATATATTAGTGTCACTGACCTGCCATTAAATTGCGGCCGAGACGGGTCGCTAACAAAAATCTGCGCTAGCATACCGAATAAAACCCTGATCTCCGCATTTCGGGCGGTACTGCACATCTAATAGTTGAGTGGGTCGGAATGTGTCCCTGCAGTGGTTCTTAAAACCGTACTCACGTGTCTTTCCTTTTAAAACAACCTACGCGCGGCTTCATGGGATATCGCCCATGTTCATCCAATCCCCAAGAAGGATGACCGGTGGAATCCTTCGAATCGCAGGCCGATTGCTGTCACATGCTGACTCTCCAAGGTCTTGGAGCGAGTTATAAATATGCAGCTCTTGACGTATCTTGAGGATCACCAACTGAGGGTCGTTCGGATAGTGATCTTCTCGTTTATCTCACCCACCATCAGGTGGAGGCATTGGATAGTGGGGGTGAGGCGATTACGGTAGACCTTGAAATTATCACCGAGTGTGGCATGGCGTCGTTTTGGAGAAGCTACCTGCCTGGTATTTCAACCTGAGGAACTCTGAAAGTACATCGACAGCTTTCTGGATTATCATGTAGACGACTGAACAAACGGTACCTCAGCGTTTCGTCTTAATTCATAATACCCTGCAGTGATCCTGTTCGGAGGACGGTTTGCAGACGAGTTTGACGTGTGGTTTGATTTAAAGTTACACCCGGTGTAAGTGTAAATATGTGGAGGAATCTCGCGACAGAAGAAAAACTGTAACTATTATCAAGTATATTTTGTGGTTGTGATGTTTAGATACTGATAGATACTGTTCCTTTGACAAGATAACACTATATACAGATTAGTGTACATGATCAAATTTTTTGTGTACTTTCAATGTCTTTTTTTTTTCTTAATTTGTGAATGGTTCATAGATAATAAGTTATATTTAATGATATTTACTTAACAATTCAAAACTTCGCAGCATAAAAGTCGTATTGGACGGCTTTTGCATCGAGACCAAAACCATTAATTCTGGTATTCCATAAGGCTCGGTGCTTTCGCCGACCCTGTTTATCCTGCATATCGATGACATGTTGTCTATCACCAGCTGGCATTGTTATGCAGATGCTAGTGCAAGTGAGGCAAGATACATCTGACTACAGAATCTCTATCGGGGATCCGTTAAGGAAAGATGGTCTCAAAGGACCTGGACAGTTTCTGCCTAGTTACTTTTTATCATGTACAAAAACAAAGCAATAATTGAATGAATATAAAAAATCAACGATTAATTTAAGAATATGTCATATTTCTGTAGAAGTTTAGGGAGTAATATAAAGTTTAATAAGATTTTGCATTGATTGATGACCCATTTCCGCCATTGTTGGCGCCGCATAAACGTTTCGTTCGCAGTAAAGCAAGTGTAGGAAAAAATAATAACTTTGTCTAAAATATTCCTAAAAATAATCTATAAGTAGGTAATAGATCATAATAACTAACAATACTAAATATATATAAAGCAATGTTTGTAGTATTTACTTACATATATATTCTTCCCATTTTTACACACTTTCATTGCAATAACTAAACGCTGCAGTAAAATACTTGACACTTGACAGTTGCTTGACAGGAACCATGCTTTGTCTATTTGTTTACATTGTGACACAATTAAAATACGTCTCGGTGTATATTTTGTGTAACTTATAAAATATTAGTTCCTTTAAATTCCAAATTCGATGATAAAGCATTTATGTAAACGTATTCTTATTAGATTCAATAAATTGACGGATAACCTACAAAACCTAACCTGAAAATAAGATATGTTTTTGTAAATATCTAAAAACCCTGAACTTCCTAGGCTTTGTAACTTTTCTGTAATAATCTTGGAACAAACCTTACCCCAACAATGCAAAACTAATTGATGTAGACGAGACTCGAAGTACTAGGCACAGCGCCATACAAAAACTGGCCATGTCCTTTTGTCGGAAGTCGAGACCTCTCTGGGGCAGGCCTCTCAATGGTGTAAATTGAACATAGCACAATTTAACCCCACGAAGATATAAGTTTGCTTGTTTACAACCAAGAAGACCCCTTTTGTCATGGAGACACTCTCTCTAAGCATCCGAGAGTATTCATTACCCGAATTATTGATAAAATTGCAGTTCCGGTGTCATTTGGAAGACAAGGGCAAATTGGTCAGCAAAAAGTTAAGGATTCTCAACAGAGCCAAGCGGTACTTTTCGTCGAATGATCGGTTATTGCTGTATAAATGCGACGATCAGGTACGACGTGGAGTTCTGCTCTCACCTCTGGGTAGAAACCCCCAAAATACCAGCTCGACCCACTTGACTCATTACAGCGCCGAGCTCTTCGAATCATCGATAATCCCGATCTCACGGAGAATGTGGAGCCGTTAGGATTGCAGTGAGACTTTGGGTCTCTCTGTGTAATCTATCAATTGTTCCACGGAAAGTGTTCTGAGGAAGATGGTGCCACTATCGTTATTCTCCCATCACACTTCCCGTCACCGCAGTAGAATTCATTCTTACTACCTGGAAACTATCCGGTCCCGGAAAGTACGTTTCCAGTGTTCTTTTCTACCACGCACGTGCAAGCTCTGGAATGAACTCCCAGCTTCGGTATTTCTTGAGCGCTATAACCTGTCCTTCTTTAAACTAGGCTTTAAGAAAGTGCTCTCTCTAACGGTAAGAAGCGACTTCATTTTGCTGAATCCAGGGATTCAGCAAAAGTCTATGAGCGGCGGTGACCGCTGACCGTAATGCGGGCTGTATGCTCGTATGCCTGCAGGCCATTAAAAGATCTCCACAACGAGATCAATTAGTCGTCGCAATGTCTTTACTACGTGGCCGGAGCCCAAACGTAGCAATGGTGATGGGGCCCCCTCTGAAGCCTAATATCGAAATTTCGTTCTTTTTTAAAGCAAATCTGTACTATCATCTGTACATAATAGTTAAAAAAAAGTTAGTAAAATTCGCGTAAATCTAAAAGAAAGAACCATTATTATTATTTTTATGTATCAAAAATAAACCTGGGTATCTTTAATGGAAACTAATAAAATAGATTTTGATTATCAATTTTGTTAGTAATAAATTGGCTAGGTTCTTCTCTGCTTACGGCCTCTCGGGCTTGAGGGTTCGGGCCGCCGGGGCCCCTCAGGCCGAGGGCCCGTGGCATTTTGCGCACTCTGCCACCCTATTGTTACGCCACTGATTACACCATTAGTGCAATACAACGCGGCACTAAGTACGCTTTCTGTGTTCAAAGCCTTTATTAATTATTATAATGACTATAGCTAAATAATCACCTGAGGTTTGAATGGGGGGGGGGGGGTCAAAAATGCTAAATAAAAGATTACGTGATTAATGGACGGCCCCTTAAATAAATTACAAATGAACAAAAACTACAGATGGCAGTGTTATCGCTCTAGGCGATTTCATACAGACAACCTTTGGATATCCATCCAATATCGATGTATAGAAGAAAAGGAAAAGACGAGAGGTATGGAAATATGAACATGTGTGTTGCAGGCGTCGCAGGTTCCCTCCGAAGCGGCGGTTCCTCAGCAACGAGGAGTACTACGAGCAGGGCGCGCGCGAGACCAAGCGAGCGCTCGACAACCTGCGCAGCTACTGCGCCAGCCCCGACTGCGCGCAGTGGAGCATCATGCTCAAACTCAACGACTCCAAGAGGTGGCGCAATGTTACACTAACCAACCTTACATTACAATATCTACAAGGTCATAAAGGGTATATAAAGCCGCAGGGAGATGCTACACTCATCATAATGAACAACTTTAAAAATGGGGCATCTGTGAAATCGCGAAAAGAATCAGCTGTGCCATACGAAAATAATCTTTTCAATCTTCAAAATGTATGGAACAGCTAGCTTTTTTCGCGAGATCAGCATTGGTCCCATCGTTTTTTTTAATGATTAGTGTAGGTTCCTCTTTTCGGCTTTATAAAACCTTTATGAACCTGGTATAAAACAATTCGACATTTTATAAACCAAATAACTAAAATGATTTATGCACTGTCTATAATTAAGGCCATTAATGTTCAAGGTGGGCTAAAATTACAGCTGTAATACTTAAGTCAACTTGGTATTGTAATGGTACGTAAATAATACTAACCCATATATTATGTGCACACTTCAGGGCAATGGCTTCTTTGACAATCCGAGTCATGTGTGTATTGATGACCGTTACTCCAGCTATAATGGTGAAGGAAAATATGAGGAACCCTGTATAGCATAAAGATTTACAAAAATTTCTGTGGTATTTGAAGTAAGCTATCCTGCATAAGGCTAGCAGGCAGCTAGGTAGACTATACCTTAACCCGTCGCAATCAAATTCGGTTGCTGAATAGTTCCGTTCTCGGCAGTAGGCGGCTATGGGGTGATACAGTACATATTTTTTTTCGATCACTAATTTTAAGCATTTAACTAACGCTCGAATACTGGAACGCCATTTAAATAATAAGTTGCTCTTAACAGCGCACGGCCCACTTAGCCAGTACAATTATGGGATTAACATAGTTAAGCGCAACTTATATTTAAGTTGCGTTCCAGTATTTGGGCGATAGTCTCTTTTCACTCATACGTATCAATATTTTCAACAGGTTCGCGAGCTTCGTGGAAGGAAACTCGCATCTAAGTGACGACGAAGTGATGGACTACGAGGCGTACGCTTTTTCGATGGATCGCAACCAAAAGCCGAGCCCCATTGCGAACTCCACTCGCAACTACGTGGAGATCTCAGACGATGACGGAGACGATAGTGATGTAGACGACTGAACAAACGGTACCTCAGCGTTTCGTCTTAATTCATAATACCCTGCAGTGATCCTGTTCGGAGGACGGTTTGCAGACGAGTTTGACGTGTGGTTTGATTTAAAGTTACACCCGGTGTAAGTGTAAATATGTGGAGGAATCTCGCGACAGAAGAAAAACTGTAACTATTATCAAGTATATTTTGTGGTTGTGATGTTTAGATACTGATAGATACTGTTCCTTTGACAAGATAACACTATATACAGATTAGTGTACATGATCAAATTTTTTGTGTACTTTCAATGTCTTTTTTTTTTCTTAATTTGTGAATGGTTCATAGATAATAAGTTATATTTAATGATATTTACTTAACAATTCAAAACTTCCATTTGTTTTTTTTTTCTGTTTTGATTGATTATGTTTAATTCTGACAACTTTTTAATTTACAATCTGTCAATTAAAGCATTTCTATAATTTATAAACATTGTCCTTCATATCATTATAATATTAATATGTAACATTAATTAAATATTAATTATATCTCGCTATAACAAACTCAATGCAAAAAGCAAGTCAACTATGACTGGACATGCTCGCATTTAGAAAAGGGAAAATGGTTTAATATTTAATTATTATTTTATTTATTTGTAAACCAACTTACTGGTTGTTTTTAAGCACATATTGAAAGGTTTTTGTATGCTTGAATATTTTCCACACAAAATTTAAATATCTTACATATTTGCAATAAAACTATTATTTACGGATTTTATCGCGGATTTGGTTTAATTTTACATTTTTTGAGTTCCCGACGTTTCGATTACTTTACAGCTTTCGTGGTCACGGGGCGGACTGAGGTATTAGACGTCCGCTCTGTGACTGTTACAATTCAACTACCCTTATTTTACAACTAGCTGTGCCCGCGACTTCGTCCGCGTGGAATTTAACAAAAACTTTTTTTTTCTAAAATACTAAAAGAACTTTTCTAAAATAAATGTAGCCTAAGTTACTCCTTATTATATCAGCTACCTTACAAAAAAAGTCCCGTCAAAATCGGTCCAGCCATTTCAGAGATTAGCCGGAACAAACAGACAGACAGACAGACGGACAGACAGACAAAAAAATTTTAAAGATCATTTTCGGCACAGGTATCGTGTATATAACGATATGTAGTAGGACATTTTTTTTTATTTTACTTTTAAAACAGACACTTCAATTTTATTGATATGTAGAGTAGTTTCGGGTAATATGGCACACCATAACCCTTTTTGGAAATTAAACACGGAATTTATGAGATCAAACTGTCTTTATTAGTTCATTCAGTCTTAGAACTTAATAGTAACGGACATTTAAACATTTATAATTATTAGCTTAAAAAAATAACGTTTAATAAACCTATTTCGTAATCATGAATAATCGCCAAAATTTAAACATGTAGGGCAATATGGCCTAGTAGCATATAGCCACAAATGGAGTGAAAGTAATATATTTTGCGCTATTTGTCACGTTAAAAATTCGTTCACGAATTCGTTTTTAGCAGCCAAACGCCATAAAGTTGTACGGGGTACATTATACAGTACTTTTAGTGAGCCCATTTTATTTCTCACATCCTCTATTGCCTTTTCATCGAGATTTTGCACCAAATTTGGCGTTTTTTTTTTACACCGGTGTTCGTGGGGCCATTGCCTTAAACGAAAAATATACTAACATTTAGAAAGATTTTAAAAAATACATTAAAAGATAAATATACCGACATGTATAACATTTGCGGCCAATATGGCCTGGTAGGCCACATTAGCGATCTATCTAGTGGGCCATATTGGCCGCAGGCACGTTTTGACAAATAAAATTCTACCCTCAAAAGTAATTAAATAATATGCCTCTAAACTGTCATCATATTATAGATTAATAGTTTAACTACAAAACTGAGCACTGGGAGTGTAAAAATAGTGGTCATTCAAGAAACTTAAATGTGTAAAACTTACCAAAATATTACATAAAATTACGTAATTTTCGATTGTTGCACGCGTTGGACACAAGCGAACTCGCCGCAACGCAGGGATCGGCTGAGGACGTGAGAGGAAGGGTCTCGCTAATATGGCGAATAGATAAACCGCTAGTGTTGGATTGTTGCGGAGAAATCATACTGTGCCATATTGGCTGACTAGGCCATAATACCCGAACTTACCCTATAGATTATTAATTTAAAAATTTATTTAAATAGCTAGTCTGTATTTATTTAAATAATAGTTTTATTTCAATGTGTAACATTCGCGTAAATCTAAGAAACCATTATCTTACACATTTACAATAAAATGCTATTTTAGTGGCTTAGTCGAATTTCGTTATCGATATTATTCATCTTTGCATTT
Source organism: Hyles euphorbiae (assembly GCA_023078785.2). Lineage (NCBI taxonomy): Eukaryota > Metazoa > Arthropoda > Insecta > Lepidoptera > Sphingidae > Hyles > Hyles euphorbiae. Next base: position 3,188,523 of record CM041037.1, on the reverse strand, counting down.
GATATAACCGTAAGGGGTATAACTAGCGAATGTTGAGGATAAAATGTGCCACATAAGTGCCTTGGGCAAAAATCCTGTTTAGTCATGGTAAAAATTATACATTTCAATACAAAGAACTAGGGGTACAATAAAGATTTAATTTTTTTAACAATAGGGAATATGCATGTCATTTTTTTATATTTTTAATCAATTCTGTATGTTATTACATTATCGGAAAAAAATATAAGTCTTTGAAAATATCAATCAAAAAAGTACAAAAAAATAATCAAAACTGCTATCAGTTTCGAAGCATTTAAACGCCATGTTGGCGCGAACTCGCTGTGACGTCAGAGGTCACGATATGAACAACGTAGTATTTGGATTAAGTTTTTTGATGAATTGCTACAGAACTGTATTTCGTGACAAAATAATCCATTTTATTTAATAGTATAAAGAAAGCACAAAATAACTCATAAACAAACGTAAAACAACAAGCTAAAACTTCATAAGAACGCAACCATTGTCGTCACTTTCCTTTTCAAGCAATAGATCGCGTTTCGGAAAAAATGCGCGGCAAATTTGAAATGTCATTTTTTAAGTATTTATTTTACCGATTTAGAGTTGATAAATTTAAAAATTATCTTTAAGGTATATTTCTATATTAATAAAGATTACAAAAAAAATATTTTGAAGTCTGGTGCATATTCCCTATTATGATTGTTGTATAAGGGTAGTTCTGTAACCTCTTAACATGCCTCAAATAAAAAAGAAATTATTATTAGTATTGACATCCAGGAAATAAGACTAATACTAAATTGAAAAGAACTTTCACTGCTAAGCTCCGAGTCCTATTAAAACTTATTTTACTTAATTTAAAACAATTAGTACTCTATTACTGTATGTAATGTGTTTACATACAGTAATAGAGTATTTCTGAAATAAGTTTATGCTATAATGTGTATTTTCACATTTACAATTGATTGTAGTTGGCAAAGCAAATAATATATTTCTTGAACAAATAACATACCAGATAATTTAGACAATAATCCTCCAAGTTTAATAATTATTTAACTATCTGTAATCACCTAAATCACGTATTATACTTCTTGTAATGAATTCGTTCTCGACAACACCATTACATTTAAAATATCAATAGGCCCTTAGATTATATACATGTCTAGATTGAGCAATGCCAACAAACGACGCGCCAAAAATGTCCCCACTTTTGTTGATATGTGTGAGTACCGGTCGTGTACTTATTGTAATCCAACTGACAAGGTGTGTGTGTTTAGGGATGCCTACTCCAGATTATTAACTGAACTTTTCTCCATTATTTGATAAACAAAGTAGGTAAAATAAAATAATTTCTTTATTTAAAGTAATTTTACTATTAATTATATTTATTACGCATTTTAGAAAAGCAATAAATACAATGGTAAAAGTATACAGTAATTTTTAAATCAAAACCCATCTCCTGTTGTTTGTTTCGGAATATAATTAATTCTTAGGATTTATTGCCTGGGTTGCGTTATCTGATTTCTGTATTAATGTAAAATATAAATCATCATAAGAAAAATGTTCGGAACACACGGCTACGAATGGTCTTCATTTCGTTTCCGGTGTATAATGTCTCCAGCAATTTGCCAGCAAGGAATCCGTCGGAAGCCTAAAAAATACATATTAGAAAGAACTAACAAAATTACTATAAAGTGCATGACGTCATGAGTTTTATTCATATTGTGTAGATAAGTTATTATTTGCTCATCAAATAATTAATACCATTCTTCTTATTATTCTTCTAATCGAAATATGATATAATGATATTTGTATTTTATCTCCCATAGTTTCACCAAATCTCCCTAGTAATAAATTGACAACACTGGCCAATGAAACTCATCCTCAAAATAACGAATTAAAAGTTCGTGTTTTCTTCAAATAATAGTGGTTTAACAACAAAGGTTACCGATGAAAAGTGATATTGGTGTTATTATACAGTTTTCCCACATAATTGCGATACAATTCGACAGCACAAACCGGCATAATTAATTATTTTTCGGGAGCACGTTATCCATATGTAGTTCAAATGACACTGACGTACGTGAGAAGCGAGTCTACCAAAGGAGAAGGGGCATCCCAGCCTATCGACCAATAACGACAAGCCACATATCAATAGAAAGGTCTTTTCAGATGCTATGGATTGTAAATTATAGCTTGATAATTTTGACAGATCGCAGTAGGCATGAGGGTAGTGTATAAACGTTAATTATTCGATTATTATTTTTCTATCTTGTTATCGATAATTGCGTGATTAATGTATGGATTTTATAAAACAGTTTTTTATTATTTTTTATTTATTATTATTACTTTAAAAATAAGTTATTACTAATACTACTAGAAGTAACATATCTTCCCTCTCGCTTCAATGTGTACCCGTGTGCACGCACCATACGCAGAGATTTTGTTCCCGATGTCTGCTCTAGTTTAATACCTCAATGGGTGTTGACAATATGTTTTCCGACTCTTCGTCTGTACCTTGCGTTGATGACGGCTCGCCATACTTTTCCTGCATTATTCGAGACACAGTCGCTCGGCCAATGCCAAGTGCATCCGCAACTCTGTTACCAACTTGGGTAGGGTAACAAGGTAACAATGGTCCGCCAGTTTGACACTCACGTTCAAAATATTCTTGCAAGCGAACCACAAACTCGTTACATTCGCTATTCAAAACAGTCTTTTTCGTTCTTTAGGCATTTTTTTTTCCAAAAAATAACCAACAAAACAGTAGAAAGCTGTTGTGGATTGTTATTTTACTATTTTACTGGATACAATACTTTGCACTTTCTCCTGACTGAAATGTTTTGCTGATAAACCAATCTGAACTACAATCATAACTTAGAATCTACGATCTTATCAAGTAAAATATAGCTCGCAGCATATAGCGGGTGAACCATACAATTATCCATGTACTGCGCTGTGATTGGCCGCGTCAATTTCTGGATACTTCTGGTTGCCGTGCGCCGCTCACCCTCGATGACTCATACGTCGACACCTTGCCATTTCACAACAACCGTCCGGTACCGGACGGACCGGACCGTATATCTGAAAATATACTAACTATATTATCGGTAACTTTTATTCAATGCACATTTTTTTAATGTAATCAGTAAATGGAACATATTTCGCCAAGTAAGAAACAAGTTACGTTTATATTAACATTTTTGTTGTGTTGTTTTCATTTCAAATCCGATTATTGATAGTCTGTGGTTAATCGCTATGCGTGGCACATCTCTAAGTGGGCGGTACCTGTCCATGAAGTACAGTTTTTATTTGTATGGCATTTTAACAAAAAAAAATACGTAACTTTATAGGCGTGAGCTGTCATAATTATCAAGCTATATTTTACAATCCATACAACTTTTTCTATGGCAACAAAATCGAAATCGCTGTATTTTAGAAAATATAGCTAGGTACTTAAAGACTGCAGGAAAATCACGCGAAAGGGCCTCGCCATAGTGAGCAATAACAACAAGCGATGCGTCATTGGAAAGGTCTTCTGAAATACTATAACTTCTTCTACGGCAGCCAGTATCAAATCTCTGCGTGGAAAAAAATATCGCTCCGTAAAGGTAACACAAGGATGAAAATATGTATATGGACTCATAGCCTGTTGACCAATAACGACGAGCGATATATCATTCGAAAGCTCTCTTTATTTTCAATAACTTCTTCTTTGCCAAGAAACCCCGATTCGCTGTATGAAGAGAAGTATATCGACATAAAGATATCGCGAGGCTCATATGTATGGACTCAAGCCTATTGACCAATAACGACAAGCCATATATCAATGGAAAGGTCTTTTCGGGTGCTACAACTTCTTCTATGGAAACAAAACCCAAATCACTGTATTTTAAAAAATATTGCTACTTAAAGATTGCACGAAAATCACGCGAAAGAGCCTCGGTATAGTGAGCAATAACAAGCAATGTGTCATTGGAAAGGTCTTCTGAAATTCTAAAACTTCTTTTATAGCGGCAAGTATCAAATCTCTGCGTGGAAAAAAATATCGGTGCGTAAAGGTAATGCGAGGATGAAAATATGCATATGGACTCATAGCCTATTGACCAATAACGACAAGCGATATGTCATTCGAAAGCTCTCACTTGGACCCCACCCGGGATTTGAACCAGAGGCCTCCGCTTTGCAATCATACCGTAGTACAACTAAACCTACCTAACCTAACACCGGAGCAGTTCTACTTTATGTCCACATATTATTTGTTTTTCGATTTTAAATTGTGTTTTTTTTTTCTAAGAGCCCCCCGGATTGGATTATTAAGAACGTTGACAATAATTGACGTCACTGGCAAATGAACACATATCAGTACAAAAATATCTTACTTATACACATAAATGTCCCACAAAATCCTCCTTGGACAACTTCTGACCAATACCTGGATTGAATTTATCGTATTTCATCTTATCACAAAACTTAAACTGGACTCATTTCACGAACATAACAGTGTACAATGTACATTAACGTTATGTAGTACGCATCGTTTGTTATTATTGCTCACTATGCCAAGGCCATTTCGCGTGATTTTCGTGCAGTCTTTAAGTAGCAATATTTTTTAAAATACAGTGATTTGGGTTTTATTTCCATAATAGAAGTTGTAGCATCCGAAAAGACCTTTCCATTGACATATCGCTCGTCCTTATTGGTCGATAGGCTTGAGTATACATATGAGCGTCGCGATATCTTTATGTCGATATACTTATTTTCATACAGCGAATCGGGATTTCTTGGCAAAGAAGAAGTTATTGAAAATAAAGAGAGCTTTCGAATGATATATCGCTCGTCGTTATTGGTCAACAGGCTATGAGTCCATATACATATTTTCATCCTTGTGTTACCTTTACGCAGCGATATTTTTTTCCACGCAGAGATTTGATACTGGCTGCCGTAGAAGAAGTTATAGTATTTCAGAAGACCTTTCTAATGACGCATCGCTTGTTGTTATTGCTCACAATGGCGATGCCCTTTCGCGTGATTTTCCTGCAGTCCTTAAGTAGCTATATTTTCTAAAATACAGCGATTTCGGTTTTGTTGCCATAGAAAAAGTTGTAGCATCTGAAAAGACCTTTCCATTGACATATAGCTTGTCGTTATTGGTCGATAGGCTGGAGTCCATACATGTTTGCCCCTTCTCCTTTGGTAGACTTTTTTTGGGCCGTGCCGTGAGGTGTGATGTGTCATCTAGACATGTATATAATCTAAGCAATAGGCCCTTGGTGTATTCTTTTGCTGATGACATATAATTTTTTATTCAAGTGAAAAAACTATTTTTGATATCACGTAAATAAGGGACTGAATAGTTTATAAAGGTATATGAAATGAAAAATAATTGTTAGTAATAATTTAATTGCATTAAAATAGTTTTGTACGCTATAAAAATCACATTTAATATAATTAGTTATAACAACAATGTTATATTAGCACCTAATGTTATTTGTGAAGCCTCTATATACTACATAAGGCACATTTATGTACTTGCTATAAATGGAAGGTTAATGACTGAAAATATTTTTTTTGCTGTCGTAATTAATGAGAGTCAAGCATGCCACACGGCTGATGGCAAGGGATACAACCGATCTATCGTATCACAACCAAATAGCGCCATGAATTAAAAAGCAATACTTGGCATTGCACTGCGTTCGCCATTCTGAGACATAAGATATACTTTAATTGATACATCTAGTAATACATGTCAGTAATGTATCTTTGACTTGATGGTTATAATTCGCGTAAGGTAAGGCAGTTGATTAAAAAGCCGGCTGCGAAACGAGAGATTGTGTGTTCAAACAATCACTTATTTCAGAGAAATCTGGTTATTTTTGACGATTTAAATCTCTGTGGTTTCGAGAATAGTGTCTTATTTGGACATTATAACTCAATTTATAAAAACAATGTTAAATACAAAAATTGTTTTGTAAACAAGTAAATTGTCTCGAAAATTTAATTTGTAAGGCATTTCCTTTTGTGGTCTGATTTTGTTTCTTATAAGTAATAAATACTAACGGCATTATTCATAGACAAATTTTAAACCTATTTAACTATTGAATGTCTTGACCGTTTCGATCAACTTTTGAATTCAGTTTGAGCGAAGAAGACAAAATATTTGATAAGTAAAATAGATTTAAAATGTTATACATAGATAGTTTAATGCATTTAATATTCGATGTTTCTTCTACTAGTTTGACAGCCCTACGATTCTCTGCTGACTCCGCCATATCATAATCATTTTCAGTTAATAAAATTGTTATACCATGGACCATAAAGAAATATACATACAGGGTATATCAAGACTGCTACTGAAAACGAAGCCGGGTGGTAGTTTAAGCGACTTCAAACACATTTGTAAAACAAACAAAATTTTGTGGCATATAGTTTTGCAAAGCAATAATTATACCATCACTTAACTTATTCATTTTTGTTACTTTTGTTAATTTCAAGTGTTACGAAGATTTTTCTTGTAATTAATTTGCAACAATGACTGCCATTTTTTTTGTATAAAACTTGTTTTTTTAATAAAAGTTGTGTACATATTTTTGTAGTTTTGATGTTGCATGTGCAAAAGGTGTTGCGTGTTTTCTTTTCTGGATTAATTTATTTTTAACTCCAGGTTTTCTTTTTGTATAACTAGTGTGAAAGTTGACATGCAAATTACTAAAGAAAATGAGTCTTTATATTACAAATACCAAAAATTGATTGGGACCACAATGAATAGGATAATTCAAATGCAGACATTGTCGACTTGATTCTAGGTTTTTTAAGCAACATAATATGCAGACTTATAATAAGTAAAAATCTAAGAATATTAATAAAAATCTGTATAAATACATGAGAGTGGTTAGGCCATATAGTCCACCACGCTGGCCTAGTGCGGGTTGGCGGACTTACATACCATAGAAATTTTTATAAATTGCTATGGTATGCAGGTTTCCTCACGATGTTTTCCTTCACCGTTTTAGTGCGTGGTGATTGACTATCAATCTCAATCGTACTCTCGATTGTAGAGGAGGCCCGTGCCCTGCAGTGGGACGTATATGGGCTGATACAGATAAATACATGATTCGATAACTGAATCCCAATATAAGTCATCCATAACAGTCACTCGTACATTAAAGACTATTTGTCAAAAATACATGAGAAATAAATCCATTCTTACTTTTCATTGCCAATCTCATTAGTTCTTACATTTGTTACATTTTTACACGCTTTATATTAGCTTCACTTGTATGTTTGTATGTTTGTTTGTAACCGACTTCTTTGGGCGCGATTTTGACCCACTTTAAACGGCCAGATTTCGTTCAAATTTTGCACACCTGTCAAAGACCGATGACAATACAATAATTCGATTAAAATATATAATTATCCTGATTAGATTCGCCAGGATTAATTATTCTTATAATTGATGACCATTGCTACATTCATCGCTAGATGGCGTTAACATTGTATTCTTCTTGTATTCTTCAAGTGTCAAATGTTACTACTGACCAACAGATGGCGTTATTGATTGGAAATACAGCCGTAGATGGATGTTTTTAGTCAAAACAATTATATAATAGTTAAAAAAAAAACTAAAATACACGCTTTAATAAGATATACAACTAAAAAAGTGAAAATAATTGATACTGAATTTAAGATAAGAAAATGGAGTAAAATACATATATTTTATTGTTACAAAGCGTGGGGTGCAGGAGGATAAGTAATTGTTGTAAACACCCCACGCTTTGTAACAATAAAATATATGTATTTTACTCCATTTACTTATCTTAAATTCAGTATCAATTATTTTCACTTTTTTAGTTGTATATCTTATTAAAGCGTGTATTTTAGTTTTTTTTTTAACTATTATATTTTTTATATTTAGTATCAAAAGTTAGATTAGTCAAACAACATTACGGCCCAGTTTAATGAATTTTGATCATAACTTTAACTGTTCCAATGCATTTCGCATTTCAAATATATGAATCGTTCCAGTGATGCTCAAAGTTAGTTATAAGTATGCCGTAATCGATAGTGTAGATGTTAAGCGGCACGGCTGGCCTTCTTGCTCTTGTCCAAGGTTTGAGGCGGCGGCGGCGGCTTGGCAGACATATGACGGCTGTACAACCTGCGGCACACAATACATATTATTTACCTGTCATCAGCCCATATACGTCCCACTGCAGGGCACGGGCCTCCTCTACAATCGACAGTACGATTGAGAGTGGTTAGGCCATATAGTCCACCACGCTGGCCTAGAGCGGGTTGGCGGACTTACATACTATAGAAATTCTTATAAATCGCTATGGTATGCAAATTTCCTCACGATGTTTTCCTTCACCGTTTTATATACCATAGATATTTTTTTTCAACTAATCATATTATAATTATTCATATTATATTTTTTCAACTATTCATATATTCACTATTCATGCGTCTACTAAAAGTAGTAATGTACTCACACTCTATACGTCTCAGAGCGTAGATAGTCCAACACATGTGAAGGCCCCAACTTGAGCTGGTCTTCGATCGGCGGTACCCAGAAGTTGCCTTCCAATCGCAACACCGACTTGTTACTCGCTAGGTCCAGGGATCCTGATACAGAGTTCAAATAGAGTATTAATTATCAAGCTGTTGCCTATTACAATATTATCTTCGATCAAATATATGTATACATACTACACTTAAATACGGGATCCGGAACAAAATCCTACGACAAAAGTGGTCGAGTTTGCTTATATTTATAAGTACATTTATCTGGCCTGGCTATCAATATATTTAAAGATAGAGAGGTGATGAAATCTCTGATCTGAGGTAGAGATGAAATCGCTGGTTTAAATAGATAGATTTTACTTGTGGTGAGTATTATATGTGAGAGGCCGTCTAGGTACCAGGTACCGTCGCAATATCTATTGTTCCTGCCATAGACCAGTGTAAATGCTATGTTGTGTTTACATCGTATGTCCCAGAAAGTTTTGTAATTCATAGTGCTATTGTCCATGAGTAGTCATATAAGTTACCATCAGGCAAATGGCATGCTCGTCTCGCAATTCATTGCAATAAAAGAGAAGGGACATTATAGAAACTGGCTGTTAGCTATACCGTGTATATTAAAATGCTACCGAAAAGGAAGCCGGGTGGTAGTTTACGTATATCGCAAAGAAACGCATCAATATTTTTTTTTTATTTAAGAAAAAAACTATGTATTTACCACCCTAATACGACGATAGAACAAAATAACAAAAAAAAGTCACTTTTTTTGGACAAAATTTAGTTACATTGTGTCTGAAGTCACTATAACTACCACCCAGCTTTGTTCGGTAGCAGTCTTGATATACCCTGTATAAAAGAAGTAAATAGCAATGTTGATAATAGATGTGTGTACCGATTTCAGGCGGCAGCACGACGAGTCGGTTCCCCTGCAGATGTAGTTCCCGCAGACGGGAAAGCTGCGCCAGTTCCCGAGGCACCTCCACTAAGTCGTTCTCACGCATCGACAACTAAACCACGCAACAAACATCACTTTTAAATAACAATAAATCAATACAGTCGACTCTCGTATTTGAAACTCGAGGAACTCTTACATTCGGGCGTAAGATGAACGCCATTCAAATAATAAGTTGCTCTTAACAGCGCACGACCCACTTAGCCAACTTATATTTATATTGCGTTCCAGTATTCAGGCGTTATAATATTACGAATTATCGAGTGTTCGAAATATCAAAAGGTTCGATTTGTGAGAGAAAATAAATAAAACTTCGAATTCTTCTTCTTCTTCTACCTGGCGTTATCCCGGCCGATGCCAGGGTCCGCCTTCCGGCAAATTCTCCTCCATTTCGCCCGATCTTCGGCATCCTCAATAGTAAGGCCATTGACCCTCATATCTTCCTTGACGACATCGAGCCAGCGCTTCTTGGGTCTACCCCGCGGTCGAGGTCCGGGAATATTGAGGCTCAGGCACACATTACCGACGTACTCCTACGGTTTCCTTAGGACGTGACCATACCATCTCAAGCGGGATTCCTGGAGTTTATCAGCCACATCGCGGACACCAAGACTGCCACGGATGTGCTCGTTACGGATTTTGTCCAAACGCGTAACGTTGCACATCCACCGCAGCATCTTCATCTCCGCGACGTGAACCTCCTGGACGTGCCGCTTGAGGGCAGGCCACGTCTCAGAACCATACAGGAGCACCGGCCGCACGATGCTTTTATAGATGAGACCCTTGAGCCTCATCGGCATCCTGCGGTCGCAGAGTATGCCTGAGACCTCCCTCCACTTAGCCCAAGCAGCGCTAATACGGGCTTTGACGTCAAGGTCGATGTCACCGGACTCATGCAGTACGGACCCAAGGTACTTGAACTTGTCCGTCTTCACGGCAAGTTCGTTCCCTATCACGATGCTTTGGGGGTCCGTACTCCCGCAAGCCATGTACTCGGTCTTCGCCACATTTAACTTCAGACCACCGCTCTCGAGTGTCTCCTTCCACCGGTTGACCTTGCGCTCCAAAAGTCGCCGGTCCTCCTCTACCAGTGCAATGTCATCGGCATACATCAACAACCAGGGCGCAGGGTCCTGGATGTGAGACGTAATGGCGTCGAGCACAACACTAAAGAGGAATGGACTCAGCGCCGAGCCTTGGTGCACACCGACATCAATCGGGAAAGGATTCGTATCGCCAACGGCGGTCCGAACGAAGGACTCGGATCGGAGGTACATGTCTCTGATAATGTCCACATAGGCTTCCGGTATCCCTTTCACCCTCATCGCCCACCAGATTGCCTGTCGCGGCACACAGTCGAAGGCCTTCTGCAGGTCCAAGAAAGCCATGTGCAGTGGCTTCTTCTTCGTCCTGTATGCCTCGCCGAGCATCCTGAGTGCAAATATCGGGTCAGTAGTACCACTACCAGGACGGAAGCCATATTGACACCCAGAGACAGTACACTCTTGGCGGAGCCTGGCCTCGATGACGCGTTCGAAGAGCTTCATGGTATGACTCATGACCTTAATGCCGCGATAATTACCGCATTCCTGAACACAGCCTTTACCCTTGTATACGGGAGTTATCACACTCAACCGCAATGAGTCAGGCATGTTTTTGGTATTCAGGATGCGGTATAATAACGCAGCAAGAAGCTCCACACCATGAAGCCCCAACGACTTCCACGCCTCTATCGGAATATGGTCAGGCCCTACCGCTTTCCGGTTCTTCATGCGACGAAGACTACAGAGAACTTCTTCAGGTGCAACAGGTGCAACAAGACCTTGGTTCGGGAGCAATTCAGGGTAGGACACTCCCAGAGGTATGGTGTTAAATAAACCGTGGAAGTAAGAGCGCCACCTCTCCTTCACCGCGCTAGCCTCACATACCAAAGCGCCTCGGGAATCCTTGACACATCGACATTTGGTAATGTCGAGTGTCGCCTTTTCCCGAGTCTTTGCGAGCCGATAAATGAGCTTTTGACCCTCCACAGTCTCCAACTTCTCATACAGAGGGGTCAGAGACTCGTGTCGGGCCTTGGCCACAGCTCGCTTTGCAGCGCATTTGGCGAGGTTGTACGCAGCGCGGTCTTCAGGAGAGTTAGTCGCTTGCCACTTTTTGAAGAGTGTCTTCTTCCTGAAAATTGCCTCCCGGACTGTCCCACTCCACCACCAAGTCTCCCTGTTAAGGGTGCGACCGCCCTTAGTTGTTCCGAGCTTCGACTTCGCAAGGGTGGTGATTGCTGACTGAATGCCGCCCCACAGTTCCCCCACATCTTCGATCCCCATACAATTTTCTAATAAGGGGATCAAAGCTTCGCGGAAACCATGCACAGCAGGTCCATCCAGCAACCACCACTTTATCCTTGGTGCTCGATACTCGGTCACTTTGGGTTTCGGTGTTACCTTCACATCCATAACAAGGAGACGATGCTGTGTCGTGAGACATTCTCCCGGGATAACCTTGCAGTTGGTCACTTTGCTGATGTGGCATCTCCTTATGAGCAGGTAGTCAATTTGTGTTGAGTGGGGCCCACTTTTGTATGTGATGAGATGTTCGGGTTTCTTTTGGAAGAACGTATTCACAACGGCCAGGTCTGCCACATGGCAGGCTCTGAGAACAGAGTCCCCCTCTGCGTTACGTGCGCCAAAACCATAGCCGCCATGAACACGCTCATTCTCCCGACGGTCCTCACCTACGTGCCCATTCAGGTCCCCACCCACCACAATGCTCTCGGATTGGGGCAGATTACGCATAGTATCATCAACAAGGGTCCAGAAGGCTTCTTTCTCCGACTCCGAACAACCAGCTTGCGGGGCGTAAGCACTGATCAAGTTGGTAACAACCCCCTCAATCATTACTTTAACCCGCACAAGCCGGTCACTCCGTCTGTCGACTTCAAGAATACTCTCCCGAACGCTCGAAGACAACACTACGGCAACCCCGTTCCGGCCAGTGGGAGATCCACTGTAAATCAGTTTGTAACCCTGCCCGATATCCCGAGACTTGCCACCCTTCCATCGCGTCTCTTGAAGAAACGCGACTTGCACCCGACGTCTCTCGAGAACATCTGCAAGCTCTCGGCATTTACCGGTGAGAGAGCCAATGTTCCATGTGGCGAAACGGAGCTTGGTTGGTACTCGCGTCTTTGGCCGCGCCCGTACTCTGCGCGGTAGCCCTTGCCCACTTGTCACAGGCTTAGGGCGATGGGCCTGCGCGTCGTTTTGCGGCGACGCCCTAGCCGTACCAACACTTTTTCCTTTTTCCATACCATTTGATATGACGGAGCTTTTGGTATTACATGGGGCGACCCGCCGTCTGACCCCCACAACCCATAAATTGGGAACCAAAGGTTCGCCATTGCCTCGTTCGTAAGGTCAGCAGAGTGCACCGCGAGCAGGTGAGGTTGGCTTTGGTCCTTAGGTGTTGGTGGCCCACTTACACCCCAACTTCGAATTATTAAGTGTTAATCAATTATTATTTATTAACTGCTATTCAATAGCAATGACAAAAGTTTAGAGGTACATACGTGTACATATATGTATTCATAATGTGAATTAATTAATATTTCGAAACAACTCTGTTAAACTGGTTTGTCTTTTACTCTATGTAACTTTGAATTGTCAAGAGTTGGTAGCCGTTGAGTTCGAATTAACACGTCGTTCTGTTACATAGCAATGATTTTTCGTTCGAATTACCAAGTGCATAAAAATGTATTGATTTAATACGAAATATAAAGCGATTTTGTAGGGAACACGTGTTATTTGAATTATAAAGAGGTTCGAATGATCGCAGATTTGAATTAATGAGAGTCGACTGTACACCACAAATGATTAATCGACCATGGACTCTGGGTGTTTGTGAGACCGAAAAGTCTCTCGTAGTTACTTATACCTATGATACAAGACTCGACCTTAGTGTGGGTTCAGGAATATGTATATGACTGTTTGGTGTTATTTATTTATTCCCAGAATCGCACAAAGCTTCAATGCTTGTTTTTGCCATTACAATACGTGCCACTGTTGATCGTTGCTTACAGGAGTTACAGTGAGTGTGAGGACAGGCAGTCTCCAGAGAAAACAACTAGATCCTCTGATTTCTAAACAACCAGATAAAAAGAGATTCTTCATACATCTTATGTGTCATTGTAGAGAAGGCTTACCTTCTCTATATTTAGGACTTTGTCTACAACACCAATCTTTTATACGTATTGGCTACATGTGTTCCCTTGAAAAGTGATAACAGTAGTTGACACAATTTGTGAGCTCATTTTCCTTGTATTATTTTATAGCATTGTTAGTATGAGGAAAAATAAATACTACTCACAATTTGTAAGTTCTTCAGGTTTCCGATTTCAGGTGGCAAATATTCGAAATCATTGTCGCCCAGGTACAAAGCACGAAGACTGTCTGAAAAAAGCAGATATGGCAATAGAAAATAGTGGAATTCTGCTATACACAGATGAAATTTCATTCACTATAAATATTGGGCATGAGCTGTAACACATGTAGCTCGGATTTTCTATAATTTGATGATTAAGATTTCAAAAGAGGAGTTGGAATGGGCAGGTGTCACATTATAATTAATAGACCTCAAAATTATTTTACTCACCAATGTAATTCAAAAGTTATGTCAAAAATAAATGTGTTTTGCATTTGGCTTTCCTTTGAGGAATTGGTACTTTTGCAATTTGTTATTTCACTTGTCCTACAGTCAAGGCTATGGCATAGATTCAACAATTAACACAATGGAATGCTATGAAAACATAATGAACTTTAAAATAGCAATAAATTTACCCTTACCCATAATAAAGAAATTTCCAGACAGTGTTTTCTCATTCAGATTGTTGTATGTCAAGTCCAAAATTTCCAGTACAGGAAAGGATCCAAAGCCCCTCGGCAGGCTGTACAGTCTGTTAAGGGATACATTGAGTATTCTCAACTTCGGCAGTGATGACAGGCTTACAGGCAGTTCCTGGATGTGATTGTTGGCGAGGTTAAGTATCTCCAAGTTAGCAAGATTGGCCAAGGCAGCAGGCACCACTTGTATTTTGTTGTGACTGAGAGACAGCCGAGTTATGTTGCTCAGAGTGACTGAAAGAATGTTTAAAATAAATCAAAATATTGCAACTAAAATTATTATTTTTCCAATAGAAATGTTGGTTGTAATGTTTCTTCATACTATAAATAGTAGTGACAATAAATTAAATGATATTCAATATATTATTGCATATCTGAATTGAAATAGTTTGGAGCATAAATTAAAATGAAATATATCATAGGACCCTAGTCCAGGACCCAATCAATAATTATGTATCATTAACAAATTTCATTCAGATCCAGTGGGTAGAGGTTGAATGATGTCATTTTTTAAATTTAGAATAGTAACACCTAGCAAGTCCATCATACCGATGGATGGACTTGCTAGTAGTCATATACAACACACAAGGAAAAATGCATTATTAAATATTAAGCAACAACATAATATGACTTTTCCTTTACGGTGATTGATAAAAATAATGTGTAACATAAATCTATTTTTCCTTTAATACTTGTATATAAAAATCTCTATTTTACAACCACTTTCATGATTGTTAATGATATACAATACTCTACATATTTTGTCAAGATATAAAAAGTTACTGTTTATATTATTTTTTGAAGCTTTGAAGCTAGGGCTCGAAAACAGGTTTCGTTCGTACTTGGTAAAACAGGTTTCAATAAAGTACTTACATAGGCCTTGTATCTCCTCGAGACTTGATATGCCTTTATCCACCAAATCTATTTCAGGATTATTTATTTCTTTCGCTTCTTCAATAACTTTTTTTGCCTTCGACATCTTGCCTGTGTTAGGAATACAAGAAACTATTGGTTGGTGACTCATAATAACAACAGCTGTAGCACCGCCTAGTTGATAACACGTTCCAGAGAAATGGACAACTTACTTGGCATGCACGTGTTGCATTTTTTTTTACTTTTTATTTTAAATCTATTTATATAAATATTGCCAGCTGCTGCAAATGGGGAGGAATATACCGCTTTAGTTGCAGTTTAATTATAAGTCTTATTTTAATAACTAATCTAAATATCAAGTCATATTCGTAAAATAAAGTGTACCAATAGGATAGAGGTGAAGTTAAATTTTATTTTGCTCATACAATCGGAACGTTGTTTTATTGACTAGTGCTGTGTAATAGTAATTAGCAACAGGTTCATCGATACATTACCTCAATTTTTAAATATATTAGCAAAATATATGTGGTATCATTTTTTTAAACAAAGTCTACACATAATGGATTGCCCAACCTCGGAATATAATCCGGGATGACCAGTTCCACACTGGATACTCTGTGACACTGGATATGTATGCACTGTCTAGATATTACAATGTATATAAATAAATACACCGAACAGTCACATACATAGATTTGACGCCACATTAGGATCGAGTCCTATATTAATATACCAGGAACTACGATAGACTTTTTTTTATTGATCTGAATGGTGCTACAAACATGCCGTTCACCTGATGGTAAGCGATACGACCGTCCATGATCAGTAGAAAAACCAAACAACACCTTGAATTAATTAGAAAGCTATGCTTGGGTTTCCACTGCACTCGACATCCCGAGATATAAGAAGTTAAGTCTAAATATGTCCAGTCGTTACTCTGATCAGATTACACAAATATAATTTTATAATTATTACCTGAATACTATGTTCATGCCTGTACAACTCCGAATTGAACATTTTTCCATGGTATAATCTGTGGCGCAATTTGATTGCAAAACAAATCTGACAGTTCAGCGTTCAGCTTGCTCCCCTCCCGCAAGCCCTGCATTCCCTTCGGTCTCCTATGCTCTGAAAACCGGCGTCTGCGCCGCCATTTTGGCCGCCATTACAGTTGTCAAGTTGTTTGTTGTGTGGTTTGTTGGTTATTGTGTTACTGAGATTATTACTGCGTATAGTTTTAATCTTTTAATCTTTGTTAAATAAATAGATTGTATTCAAGGATTTGTGAAAGTGCTGGAAAAAATGTTAATATTCATGTTGAGAGGATTCATAAAGTAGCAGCAGAAAATATGATTTTTCTTTTCTCACGGAGCTACATCTGTACCAGAAATAAAAGCTATATCAAGACAGCCTTACGGCATTAATATGCGACCAAGGCACATAATTCCGATAAGCTTTTAAAAAATTGGAATTAGAGACAACAAATCATCATATTTTGCGAAATCAAAACCCAGGTTAGTAACTCAAACAACTTGTACTTTATACGCTTATGTTCTCGATATTTTGATGATAATGGTAACAAAGTGTACTGTTTCTTTTTTTGCAAATGGAACCAATAATATAGGTGGGGCGAATTTACATATATCGCCACAAATATAGTCTTGGATAGACACATAACTCATTAACAAGAAATTGATTTCTATGAAACCGATTGCCTTCATACCAAAATGAATACATAAATCAAATGACCAATATGTCATACTTGAAATAATAAAATAGATTAAGGTATTTGATCATTGAATATTCATCAAAGTCATCATTTGTATGTGTATGTATCATCCCATATACGTCGCACTGCAGGGCACGGGCCTACTCTACTATCGACAGTGCGATTGAGAGTGGTTAGGCCTCACAGTCATAATTTATGTTCTTTAAAATAAAATGGAATCAAAGGAAATTAACTAATTAATGTCCTTATAATCATCAGTTGTCTGAAAATTATTTTGTAAAATATTACATTAAATAGTAATCATTTAAAATCAAAGCAAGAATTTTAAAGTGTGTGTTTTAATTCTAATTGTATCTGTCAAGTCAACATTGTCAATTAATTTCTCTAATTTATTTTCAGTTCAAAAGCTGCGTTAAAGTTTTCTGCAGAACTATATCTGCTGCTCTCCTTTACACAACAAATTATTGTAAGTATTGAAAAATCATACAATCAGTCCATTTTATTTGATAGTTAATTTAATGCAGTGTAAAAGACTTTCTTTGTGTTCATGAACTTGATGAAGATTTAAGCTTTTGTTTTATGTCATATAAAGTAGATATAAACACTGTAGGAATAGAAACAAGTTTTTGATTTCTTATGTTTATGATTGTGCATTTTGAAACTTTTTAATAGAATGAAATATAATCAACTATACCCCATTAGTAAGTCAAACTCAAACTATATCTTTTTGTTATTATTGATATTTTTCATTCCAGCAACATACACCAATGAAAACTCAGTCTGCTCGACGACAAATAAGACTACTGCAAAAGTGGCCTTTTTAAAAATAAATACTACTATCAATGCAGTAATAGAAAATCCGGAGTATCACACATTTTGGCCAGAAGCAATAAAAACAAGAGAAAAGTCAGTACCCTCTATAAAATATAACTATTACTATACTCCATCGGTTTAGGTACTTAACTAAATGTAAACAAACCCGAACATGTGACGCATGGTTGTTCAACATTTTATTGCAATGTCCAATTTACGAATATTTTATTAGTCAACCAAGTAACAAGTATTTACAACAGTTAACAGCAGCTGATAAATAATAATTAAAAAAGACTAAAGAACAACGATGAACACTTCCAAACACTTCACCACTTTACGAAAACAGTAAGTACATTAACGCAATGAATAATAATTGGCTGCCATAGATAACATATAATGGTGCTTAGTTATCCAACCTAAAGCAATATCTTTAATTTAAATGGTAGCATTACGATAAAGTCGTACTACTAGATTTTGTAGCATATTATATCTTGTAACTTTTATGAAAATGTTTTGGATGCCTGTTTAGGTCTTTTTTATAGATATATTGCATTATGCAAAATCAGATAATTTAATTATGATCTTACATAATTTAATTGTTTCCAAGCTCACACATTCATAATTATTACGATCGTTATAATAAATTGGGCATGCAATGTAGTATATATATATAATAGTTATTTACGTAAACATTTTTTGGTCTTCAATAAATTTAGAAATGAAAAATGACAATGTTAAATAACTTTTTTTATGGTTTGTTTACATTTAGTTAAGTACCTAAACTGATAGAGTATAGGTTAAAATGGTTTATGAGGGTGTGGAAGTGTTTAAAATAATATCATATTAATATATTGAGACACCACAAATATTTTAATTCCGACCCTATTAAAAAGAAAATCAGACAAATTAGTATAATTATAGATACAATGATGCTAACTGCCACACCTCCAGTTGAACCTCCAAATCTTTCATAAATAGTTTCAATTGGTATGATGATTAGACAAATATAGCTATAATTTTAAATAAATTATTCGAAAATGGAATTTATGGACAGTAAAATCATCAAAAGAAAATATGTGTTATTGGGAATATACTAAAGCAGGCTCATTGAGAAGGCACGAAAACTCACTTGCAGGCCTATGCTGCTGGGTGGTTAGTAAAGAAAGTAATTAGTTACATAAATGGTTGTGAATGCCAAGATAAGATAACGAGAGATGTAAGTCTTGGCATTTACAGTTGGATCAGTATTTGATCATTTGAGATTGTTCATAAAATTAGGCACAAGTACCTATTTGAAGGAGCAGTGATGTTGTTTAACAGCTAATACTGATAACTTAATTTAAATGTATGAATTTAAATGTATCTAAATTTTACCAAATAAGCTTTTCCAGAAAACATAATTACGTAATTTTTCTTACATAATTGATAATATCGAAATTAATCGAGTTAATGAAATATGTGATTTGAGCATTATTCACGACCATAAACTCATATTTGACAAACATGTAGATAGAATTATTGTTAATAAAGCATCAAAAGCATTAGGATTTTTAATTAGAGTTTCATCAGAATTCAATTCACTTAAATGTATTAAAATACTGTAGTTCTTTCGTACGCCGTAGCCACTTAGAGTATGCATCGCAGGTGTGGAACCCTCGGTATGAGATTTATAAATCCCGTATCGAGGCCATACAAAAGAAATTTTTACACTATTTGGACTTCAGGGCTAGACAGGTCTCTAATGATTATATTAATTGCTGTAAAAAGTATCATTTCTTACCATTATACTTGCGACGCGACATTAATGACATATGTTATTTGGTGAACATTGCTAATGGTAGCATTGACTGTGAACAACTTTTGAGTGGGATATTTATCCATGCTCATTCAACTACGCTGAGACAACGGTCATTATTGTCCGTACCATTTGCAACTACCAATTATAGACGCAATGCTTTTTTGTTACGTAGTGCCAGTAAATTTAATGAGGTGTCATGCCATTTTGATTTGTTTTGCACTAGTACATGGGTAGTAAAACACAAAATGAGCAATATGCTTTTTGAAACTTAATAATGAAAGGTCAAAAAGTACACCTTGTGTAACTCAAAATGTATATTTAAACATTATATATTGTAATGCTTGATTGTTACTTTTGGTTTTGTTTTCTTTTCTTTGTCAATAATTTAATTAATATCTCTATCTGTCTCATAGAAAAAGTAGTTCATTCCTTAAATTAAAATAACTTATAATAGCTAGCATTTATAAATCGGTACACATTATGTAGACACTACAGTATCTTAGTATCTATTATTTGAAAGCTTGTTATTGGCAAATTCGTAACACACTTAAGATTTAAATATTTATGTCTGTAGGTAATTAGTCTGTAAGCTTTCTTAAAATTGTAAGATAAAATAAAATAAAAAAATAACTGGTAAGTGAAATCTAGAATAACATGTATAAATATTTTTTCTTTAATTATTCGTTGTACAGAGTATTGACATTTCTAGAGTAACGAAAATTACTATGTTACATAAATTTCAGCAAAAATATGTATTATTTAAGTACAAAAAAACCATTAAAAATAAATCATTTAATAATTATTTTTAAGTGTTTTATTCACAATCTATATATTTTTCATTTAAAAAGTTACACTTTATTATTTTGTTAAGTTTCTTTGGATCACTTTAATGTGATTCATAGAGACTTAACAAAATAATAAAAACGAAAAAAAATATCCTATGCAGCCACGCGCAAGACTGAATACAACTGCCTTTGCCTGTATTCCTTATTTATATTAAAAAAGAATAATCTTGATAATCTGTCAACTGACATTCGTGATCGAAAGAATGAGCGGCTATGGCTAAAGATTATATAGGCCAGTTATCCGTCTGTTTCTAATTGGTCTGTGACTATGTTCAAGATTTTCATTACATGTTTTAAATCCCATGGATATTAAATGCCACTTGTTTTATTTTCACCAGGGTAACATTGGGTAGGTTCTACTTTCTAATGGGGTAACTTTGAATAGGAAAATGTGCCTTTGATGTGCCCCATCAGGAGTCGTATATTCCAACCGTTTAGTAAAAAGTATATCTAAAGTAACAATTATGTGAAATAATAACAATGAATTATGGCGTCTCCGTAGTTACCATCGGTAGGTAAGCGAATAATTGTACCAATTAAAAAAGAGCTCGCCCCCGCTTTCTTTCATTCTTCATTCGGCTTATCGATTTTTCGGCCATTTTTCCATAGTATTTTACCTCACCTCTATTATGTGATATTGAGATCGGTGGAGTGGGAGATTGTTATTGTTCATTTTATCGTTCGGCCTTTGTTTTCAATTATTAGTAATTATAACAATAAGTGGCGTTATGTTAATTATCTTTCAGTCTTTAGGCTAGACAGTGTGTTAACATTATCAGTAAAATTACCACGATTATGTTTTGTCAAATAAAGTGATTGAGGATTCTAAATTCTGATAAGACAAGTTTTTAATTTGAATATCTATTAGACTTTGGAACCTAGGTAAGTGGTTTGCATATTTTCTGAGATTTATCATGAATTGATTTTTCTCTCTTCAAATCATTGGTAACATAAAAAGTTCGTTTGCTGTCGTGTTACGTGTAGTTCAAGGTCATATTTGATGTTGCCGAAAACCGGCGATCGACTTTCTTGCCTCCTTATAAATCTTAATTAGGTATATTCTGAAATAATCGGTCTTGCTTGTTATTGCAAAAATAAAGAAGTAGTTTAAAAGTATTCTAACTATTGTGTTAGTTCCACTGTAGTAAATAGAAATATAATCACTCGATTATTCTTTTTTCTGTAGGTACTATAAAGAAGCAAAGAAATGAATATTTTTTTATTTTTATTCTGAATATCTGAAAACCCTCATGTTGTTAAATAATACACAATGTTTAATATGACTAATTTGGTCATTAATTATTGAAGGTGTTGATTTACTTGATACTGGCCACTGAATTCCGAATTTTTATCATTTTGTTTCTTTCTTCAGCCACAGGAAGTCTAATGCTATACTACAGGGTTTCCCAACCTTTTTCTAGTGTGGACCCCTAGCACCACTTTATTATGATTAGCGGACCTAATTTTATTTGCAAAAAAATTCCATGGATATATTCTGGATCAGCCCATATACGTCCCACTGCAGGGCACGGGCCTACTCTACAATCGAGAGTACGATTGAGAGTGGTTAGGCCATATAGTCCACCACGCTGGCCTAGTGCGGGTTGGCCATGGATATATTACTTACATAAATTATTTTATTTTTTTTTTATTTACTTTGACTGCCTCGGTGGCGTCCTTGTACTAGGGTACGGTTACAAAGCTGAGGTCTCGGGTTAAAATCCCGGGTTGGGCAAAGTGATATTGGATGAGAGAGTGTTGTGCCCGATATGGTGATAGGGTCGCCACCTATCACATCGTGGGACAGAACATACAAGGTGAAATGTGGGTGTCCTGGCACCTTTGCCTACCCCTTCTAGGAAAAAGGCGCGAGTTTATGTATGTATGTATGTAAATTATTGTAAAAATGCGATGGTTGATGTTGCCGTTTTGCGGCCAAAGTTGTAATATTTGGGTCATGGTTGCTCAGTTGGAGCCTTAAATCTGCTTCTAGTTGTAGTCTATTTCTGCATTTTAAAAACCCTTTTCGCTTAAATTTGTTGTGGGGAAAGGCAACAACTGCTTCTGCTTAATCATATTTTAAATTATGCCAAAAATTTGTTAAAGCATATTCTTTAAATGTTCTCTTTAGTGTCGAATTGCGACTTATTTCAATTAATTGATTTTCCTGAACCGTTGTAAGGCCTATGACGTCTGTAACATTGACACGGAATGGGTCCATAAACCAGTTGTCACCGCGGTCTGAATGTGGAAAATAATCTCGAAATGAAGACTTCAAAGCTCGAAGGTGCTCAATGATTACTTCCCGAGTCTCTTTTTGCAACATAGCCCCGCCAGTTGATAGCAAAAATGACGAGAGAGTAGGAAAATGATCCAAATTACCTTGAGAAGAGCGATTTGTTCATATATCTTTTTTTTTTATTAAAAGTTTTTTTTGTTGTCGTAATTTGTATTTTGTCTGCGGACCCCCTGAGAACGGTCCGCGGACCCCCAGGGGTCCACGGACCCCAGGTTAGGAAACCCTGCTATACTATAAAAAATATTGTAAATCCATACCAACTGCCATTATTTCATATTAGAATCTTATTGGATTTCTGTTTAGGCATTCAATTACTTACTTATTGTAATCCAAGTAAAATATAGTTGTTAAAAAAAGTATTAATGATTTTATATTTAAATCTTTTAGAAATTTGGGGGAGCATTTTTTTAATTTATTTTTTTGTTTCAGTTATCATCTAGTCATGAGTGAGAGACCACAGCCTCTGAAGGCTATAAACAGGTTGTTTGAAGGGAAGGAGCCATGGCAGATAGTGACGATGACTGCAACTTCCGTGCTTGCAATTGTATGGGCTCACAGCTTGTACAATGCAAGGGAAAGTAAGTATTGGTTTTTGTTAATAAATTATTATTAGGCATCAATGTCAAACATATCTTGATTGGAAGTTAAGTATAAGCACTTTGTTAGATGATATGCCATTCAGGTAAACGGATAATCTGATGAAGGTTGTAGGAAGTAGTTGGATACAGTCCACTTCCAATGAGTCACTACAGAAATCCAGAGAAGGACTTATTTTCTGTGGCTAATTTCTTGTAGGTGATAATGAAATATTCTCAAAATAATATGTGCTATGGTTTTAAAGACATTGGACTTTATTATTGGATTCAGCAGCAGTAACACTTTAGTTTGATCAGGCAGCATACTTTTCTAGTACATTTGGTGGCGCAATAAGACATACATTTCTCTTTTTGACTTCTAGTAATTTGACAGCACTTATGTCGTGTCTCTCATAATAATCATCATTACTCTAATTTTTTTATTGACTGAAAGTTAGCTCTATCCTTTCCACCGCAATGTCTATTTTTACACGCTTTATATTAGCTTCACTTGTATGTTTGTATGTTTGTATATTTGTATGTTTGTATGTTTGTATGTTTGTATGTTTGTTTGTAACCGACTTCTTTGGGCGCGATTTTGACCCACTTTAAACGGCCAGATTTCGTTCAAATTTTGCACACCTGTCAAAGACCGATGACAATACAATAATTCGATTAAAATATATAATTATCCTGATTAGATTCGCCAGGATTAATTATTCTTATAATTGATGACCAGCATATATAGACAGCAGGCATCAGCGACGTCATTCAAGGTAAAAATTTTGTGCTTCACTTTTATATACGGAATGCAATCTCCATTTGGGTATAAGCTTCTTGTATTCTTCAAGTGTCAAATGTTACTACTGACCAACAGATGGCGTTATTGATTGGAAATACAGCCGTAGATGGATGTTTTTAGTCAAAACAATTATATAATAGTTAAAAAAAACTAAAATACACGCTTTAATAAGATATACAACTAAAAAAGTAAAAATAATTGATACTGAATTTAAGATAAGAAAATGGAGTAAAATACATATATTTTATTGTTACAAAGCGTGGGGTGTTTACAACAATTACTTATCCTCCTGCACCCCACGCTTTGTAACAATAAAATATATGTATTTTACTCCATTTTCTTATCTTAAATTCAGTATCAATTATTTTTACTTTTTTAGTTGTATATCTTATTAAAGCGTGTATTTTAGTTTTTTTTAACTATTATATAATTACCGTCAAACAGCAGTGTAAATGCACTGTTTGTGTTTCGGATTGAAGGACATTGTAGCCAGAGACTGGACATATTGAGACTTAACATCTTATGTCTCAGGATGGTGAGTGCAATGCCAAGCATTGTTTTGTAATTCAAGACGTTGTTTGGTTTTGCTACTAGTCATGAGCGCTCGTATCGCTTATCATCAGGCGAACGGCAAGCTCGTCTCGCCATTAATTGCAATAAAAAAAATACCCACAAGACCTCTTGTACTACGTCGTTAATGTTTTTTTTCTTAATATTTACGTGTAAATTGTAAATTGTTTGCACACCTGTATCTATCATATATCATAAATCTATCATATATATCCTTTCTGTATAATTTAACTAACACTCTAGTTGTTTCAAATTGTATGTGTTATATAAAATATCTAGACATTATTATTTTGTACATAGCATATTTGTCTTCCTGACTGCTGTTTTTAGGACATCAAAATAAATAACAGCTGTGCGACTGCGTTTCGTTCGGTGATTGAGATGACCGGATACCCTATGTCTAGTACTACTATACTACATACTAGGCTACTAGTATTACTATATTTGTATACATCTTAATATCAACTTCCGTAAATGATAGTTGAAAACTCGTTACACTGATCCAGACATATATGGCGTTTCGGGGTTAGCTTGTGTATGTCCTATATCAGGGATAGTGAACCATTGGCACGCGTGACAATTATGGCATGTTCAAGTTCATTATAAATTAAAATAAAACAACATAAAACGTTTTCCACGTTCGTTTGTTATTATAGCGTAATGGCATTTTTTTCATTGTTAAAAAATTTAAAATTATTAAATGATACGTCTTATTAATTCGTTATAAAAATACGTTGATAGATAAAGATTTGCCACCCCTGTCCTATGCAAGCTGGTGTAGAAGTGACAGCAAAAAACGATCAAGAAGTAGGTTTAAATAACTAAATAGTATGTTTGTACTATATTTGCGACAAGATAAATAAATTTCTCCTTAACTGCAGACGTATTCGGCCTCATAAATATTTACGACGCTGCCATGGGGTCGCGCACAGATTGGCATCTCAACCGTGAACTTGGCATACTAACGGACCTCTGTTTTTACGAGGGTCGGCTGGTACTGTAATTCAAGTTCTCTGCCAAGGCCAGACGAAGCCTCTGTGACAGATAGACAAAACAAATCACGAACTTTCCTGAATTTAGAGTGTTTCGGAATCTGACATAATTGGCTCCAAATGGGGTTGATGGGGAATAAATTGGTCGTCTAGTTTTAAGATTATTGGTTTTATTAGATATTTACAAGATATAACCCTGGAATCTGTCTTCGGTCTTTCTGGAATTTGGAAAGAGAAAAATGTATGTATTCTAATATGCGACAATATCATATATCATCACTAATGATATATCATCATATCATCAGATATCATCACTACATAGTATAAACAAAGTCGCTTTTTCTGTCCCTATGTCGCTATGTCCCTTTGTATGCTTAAATCTTTTAAACTACGCAACGGATTTTGATGCGGTTTTTTTTAATAGATAGAGTGATTCAAGAGGAAGGTTTATATGTATAATACGTACATATTATTGTACAGAAATCTATTTGTACCCGGGCGAAGCTGGGCCGGGCCGCTAGTAGCTAATAATTCCTCTACTTCAGTAACAATTGATGCTTACGTTTTTTATGTATGGTAATCGGCGAATCATGGCTTTAATATTATCTGATATTGAGACATGTTTTCCCTATGCAAATTTATTTAACAATAATTTCTCTATTTGATATTTCAGCAATCGACTATCGAGAATGCATAACCATATTGCTATGTACTTGTAATAAGCCAGACATACGCATTAAACCTGTATTGATTTTATAGCCCTCACAAATTACCAAATAAGGACATCACTGCGATTCCTCCCCACATCGATTACAATTAAACTACGGGTAAAAACTAGGGTACCTGCGCGGCCGGAACATTCTCGATGCAATGTTGTATGCAGTCGCGCAGGTTAGGCTCCTACTAATGTACTCAGATATCTAGAATGTTCTTGACTGTTTATAACCAGATAACATTGAAATATGGACCCAGATTAAAGATAAACAATAAGTAATAGACACAAAATGCATTGTTATTGCCTGCTTATTAACTGATTACTATATTGCTTTTCACGAGTTAAATGAATCAAATGACGATTTTAGGAAATAGGGCATGAATGATCGGGCATACAGTGTATTAGACCAGGAGCCAGTGACAGATTCTCATGACCAAGTTCCTCCCAATCGAAAATTCGTGAAATGCATTAGGGACTTAATACTATGAATACTCCCGACCGTCAGCTGCGACTCCGTGGGTGGGGCGCGCAGTGGCAGCCTCCCACGCATGGAGAAAAAAAAAGTTTTTTCAGTCATTTCCTCCCATTTGAAATTTTGTCAGTTTATAGTTAACCTAGTATTTTGAAGCAAAAACAAAGTCAGCTGGCCATAACATGGTGGATTATACGTCAGCTGACTGCTTGAACATGAAAAAAAAATATATTCATTCAATGATTTCCTCTCAACTAAAAATTTACCTGGTGATCGTTTATATACTACTATGAATGAAAATTAATGTCAGCTGGCTGTATCTCAGTGGAAAGTTTGTCAGCTGGTACCTTGAAATGTGTAACGCAGCAGCATCTATCACCTACTCAATCTTATCAGCTGACGACTTTTCCCTTGACTTATAGCTAGCTGATTTCTTTCATTATTTACCAGAGTATGTTAACAATCCTCTTATAAATTTTCGTCCGGGAGGAAATAACATTTCTTAAGTTATTCGTCAGTGTGCTTGATTTGACTGTTTTGATAACAAATATGAAAGTTTGATAATAGAGGAAATGTTGGTAAGACTAAATTGATTAATGAATAATTAATATTGTAGCATATTTTTTAATTAATTAACTTTTATTTTCATGAGTTGCTTAAAAATAATAATGAAAATCAATCATTTTCATTCTCGCTTTGGCTTGAGTCGCTTTCATCTCTCTCTGATTCATAGGGAAATTAATAACTTATACAAATAAAAAACGATTAGTTTAGTTTTTATTTTAAAAATATACGAAATAAAAACTAATCCGTGGTTTATTTAGTTTAGTTACAATTAAAATCACCTTAACTAACTTAATTTACTTTTCTAAAGACATCGTAGACCATCCTTCTCTCTTGTCTTCTTAAAGTTGGCTGCCGAGCCATGTTATTCGCAGAAAAACAAATTACGTGTAGGTGTAGGAGTACGAAAAGAGACTATGCGCATGCGCGCCGGTGTTTGAGCCGCATTCCCCGCGTGGCACCTCATACCGCACTTCAGTTGGGACTCGAACATTAGTCACTGCGCATTCAATGTCATAGTTCAACTTATGCGCCGGGGACTTTACGCAGTTATGGATAAAACATCCCCTCCAAGTGTACCTTTTGCTATAACATCGCCTCTGGAGAATATAATTCTAATCCAAAATCTAGCTGCAATATATAAAGAGAAAATAACTTAAGAAATGTTATTTCCTCCCGGACGTAAATTTATAAGAGGATTGTTAACATACTCTGGTAAATAATGAAAGAAATCAGCTAGCTATAAGTCAAGGGAAAAGTCGTCAGCTGATAAGATTCAGTAGGTGATAGATGCTGCTGCGTTACACATTTCAAGGTACCAGCTGACAAACTTTCCACTGAGATACAGCCAGCTGACATTAATTTTCATTCATAGTAGTATATAAACGATCACCAAGTAAATTTTTAGATGAGAGGAAATCATTGAATAAATATATTTTTTTATTTCATGTTCAAGCAGTCAGCTGACGTATAATCCACCATGTTATGGCCAGCTGACTTTGTTTTTCCTTCAAAATACTAGGTTAACTATAATCTGACAAAATTTCAAATGGGAGGAAATGACTGAAAAAACTTTTTTTTTCTCCATGCGTGGGAGGCTGCCACTGCCCGCCCCACCCACGGAGTCGCAGCTGACGGTCGCGGGTATTCATAGTATAAGTCCCTAATGCATTTTACGAAGTTTCGCTCGAGAGGAAATAATTGACCGAAATTGTAGCTGGCTCCTGGACCATATGTTTTGCTTTATGAAATTGAAAAATGTGCAGGCAATATTTTACACACATAAGCTTGACTCTATATACATATATGTATGTATTCGAAGAATCAGGCAAAGGTAACTCGCCAAACACTTATATCCGTTCCGAAATATGTAGAAACCTATCTTCATGCCAGCATTAAATTCCATACTCAGGTAACAAATACTAAATTATCAACAAAAGGAAAATGCCCATTTTACTTTGAAACTTATTATCGGTGCAAAGATTGTTGTCCCTCGATGGAAGCTACTATTTTGTGTAGAGAAAAACATATATTTTAAATAAATATAAACATCATTTAGATCCAATTCTGAGTTTGATAGTACAATGGGCATTCTTCTTTAATGATAATTACTTGTTTTTTTTTTTTCAAATCTGTAGCCCGGGATTAAACAGGAAAATGTTTTAGGCCAAAACATAACAAATTGCATAATTAGTTTTAAGCAGTATCAATATCGGGATGAATGATATTTTTTACCGATACTATGAATGATTGAATATGAATATATGAATTTAAAGGTTGAAATTACTACTTATAAGAATGGTCAAAATAAATTACTTATTAGCCATTATTTATAACAGATATAAGCATGAAACGTTTAATTGTATCAGCCCATATACGCCCTACTGCAGGGCACGGGCTTACTCTACAATCGAGAATATGGTTGAGAGTGGTTAGGCCATATAGTATAATTGTACGTTGTATTAAATTGGGTACATGAAATATTGCTTTATGGATGTTTATATTTTGGTACTACGACGATAGAAATCAATGCGCGTCGTCGACGGGCGTCCAATACAGTAATGTCCATGCGCGGCCGAGTCCACAGCCGATCGCGCCCCTCCGACCTTCCATGCGCGTCTAGCAGTCTAGACCCAGTCATTAATCAATACCTGAATACCACGCCGGTGCATCGGGACATTTCACTCCCATTTTACAAAGCATTTACCTGTGCATAGATTGCCCTCTTGGGAATTTATAGTTTTTCATCCCATTTGAACTTGATGGATTGGTCTTTAAAATACCAAGTAGTGTAATAATGTGGCTTTAGATGAAATTTGCTGGTTGGTTAAGGCAATCTTCAGGTGAGGTAAGTTATTTCAAATCTTTGCCATCGTGTTACGTAATAATGGAGCATAAGTGTCTGTATGTAATTTTAAATACATTTCGAATTCAGTTGTGTTGGATTTGAAATGTTACGTATATAGGGTCAAAAGATTAACTGAAATGGTTAATTTGGGATTTAGTTTGAATTCAGGATAGGAATGCAAAAATAATATTAATATTATATCATCACGATATTAGATTTGATGGCGAAAATATAAATTCTGTACCATTGAAAATGTGATTCGTCGACAAAGGCGTAGTTCTTGGTTGTCCGCCATTTTGAAATCGAAGCGGCCATTTTGTAATCAATGAGTGAATCGAAGACTGATACCATACTGGCCATTATAGATTTTCATCAATAATTTTTGGATTTTGAAATTTGAGTTGATGTGGCTTTGTGAGGACTAGTTTAACTTTAGTCTACACTAAGTGTTTTTCTTAGAGATTTTGGTATTAATGCGTAATTCTTTAAGTGAGATTTTACCTGCTTTGTTGCGTACTACACTGTATGTTCTTATCTTTTTTAAATTAACTGTAAACAACACTATCTTACATCCAATAAAATACAAGATTTTTTATGATGCTCTCGTCAATCTCTGGCACATTCTGATGTTACTTTTGGGATTTATTATAATTTATGTAGATCGTAATACGCATTTGGCAACATATTAAAATAGGTAGGTACTTATTATAAATATTTTGTTACCTGCAACGCGAAATAGCTAGCGCGATTTTAGTTTATACAAAAAAATAACACCGATGTCATTCCTTATATTTGTTCTTTAGAGGCCATTATTTATTTTTCTGTAGAATCAGAGCTGTTAACTTTAAGCAATGCACTTTACCCAACTCCTCATTATCGTAAGCGTAAAATAATACAATGCATTACAATTTACCAAGTCACTCCTTAAGAGTTAATATCTTTCATTTCACCCCAGACGGGTACTGAATGAAGATAACCCCTTCTCGCATTATTTTTGTATATCATAGACCTTTAATTTGCAAAGGCTTCATCAGGCTAATATCCTCAACTTTCGAAATTACTCACTATTAAAATCATGTCGTCAGGATCAATAGTGGCATGCGAGGAATTGCCATTGAGCATCGAAGCTCTAGTGTCTCTTAGATATATTTATACTAACACTAAAATTATTTCAAAAACAATTATTTTAACTAACACCAAAACGACCTATCATCATAATTAGCTACAAGAACTGTACTGCAGAACTTAGGTCTTTCCCCTGGACTCTCATAGCGATATGTTAGAAAGGACTAGTGTCTTCTTTCAACTTATCTACTGACACTTGTTTATAAACAGTTTTAATTGCCAGGTGTAACGACAAGGCTGCGTAAAGAGTTCTTCCGATGGCTGCGTCAAGTGCCGATAGTGAAGAGGAAGATCGAGGAGAAGATGGCGGAGATACGAAAGGACTTCAAGAAGGATGTAACTAAGAGGTTGTCTGGAGTACCGGTGAGGAGGACGCTGCCTGATAAAGGCTTGGACCCCGAGATGATCGCGCAAGAAGTCAGAGATCATGTTAGCTTGGGTAAGTTGGTTACAAGTTATCCTTTGCTTACATATGACACGGTTTTTAAAACGCGAATGTTACACATTGAAATAAAATTATTATAAATACGGATTTTATCGCGGATTTGGTTTATTTTTGACCGACTTCAAAAGAGGAGGTAATCAATTCGACTGAATTTTTTTTTTTTTTTTGTATGTTTGTTACGCGATTACGCCGACAAATGTGAACCGATTTTAAAAATTTCTTTTTTGTCGGAAAGCATGATATACAGGGTTGGTCCCATATAAAATTGGTGAAGACCTGATGAATATCTTAGGATCTGCTGACCAGAACTCCTCAAAATTAAACGATCCAGCATTAATTCTTTTTGCGTAAGATTAAGTATAAGTATATTATTACAAAGGGTGGGTGAAAATTGGTAAAGGGTCGGGGTGGGGGGGTGAGGGGGTAGAATATAGGTAAAAATGTTAATACTCAATATCTCCGGCAGTTCTTAACCGACTTAAAAATAACTTTTTTGTCAAAGAGTATTATATGATAAGTTAGACCAAAAAAAGTACCTATTGTGAAGACCTGATGAATATCTTTAGACCTGAAGGGCAGAACTCCTCAAAATTGAACAGTACAGAAATAATTATTTTTACATTAGGTTCAGTATAAGTTTATTACCACAGGGGGGGGGGAGGGGAAAGTAGAAAGGGGCGTGGGAAGGGGGGGGGGGATATACAGGATGAAATCGAATTCAGTCGACAAACTTAAATGAATAACCCAACTTGTAACCAAGAATATTTAGGGCACATCATTAAATTAATCGAGTTATGTTTTTGATATTACAAAAAAACTTTATAATAATCAAAAGTATCAAATCAATTATTCCACGCGTGTTAGTTTTCTTAATGAATGAATGACGAATAGGAAGACGCGCGGGGGGTGTGCTAACCGCGTCGCGCGCGCATCGTGAGTAAGTAAAATTGCAAAATCAACTTCCCCTTCATACTTTTACCGGCTTAGAACGGTCAATCATGCGATAAATAAAACATAATTAAACACTTAGTTACTTGAGTATTAAGAGGTATCTATCGCATCTTTGGCGTATTTAAAAAGTTGGAATCACGATATTTACAATAATTGACATTTAAATTAAATAATAATCACCGTTAATTAACTCACATGTTCTTAAGTAGCTGCCTTATCTCCACCGAATGTCCACCGCCGTTCTCCAAACACAACAAAGCACGACGCCGCAAATTGTCTTTAATTTTACGCAGCACAGTCGTTTGCGATTTAACTACCTCAAATGCACTTAAAATTTTGTCTTTTAATTGTTGCACTGTTTCGGACTCTCGCTCGTAAACAATTCTTTTTATTTCTCCCCACAAATAAAAGTCTAGTGGGGTAAGATCAGGTGACCTTGCCGGCCATGGTACTGCGGGTTACGACCTCTGACGCTCCACCAATGTTCGTTGTGGATATTAAATAGTCCGATCCGCGTAAATGTAGCCTCGTCAGTCCACAGAATATTACAATTTAAGTTTTGTAATAACCAATTACAAAACTGCATTCTTGGTTGATAGTCAGCAAGGACGATATCGTGTACTCGTTGGAAATGGTACGGATACATACCGGACACATTTAATAATTTCCAGACGTAATATTGGCTCACATTAAAACGCCTAGCTGCTTGTCTCGTGCTCGCTTGTGGATTTTCATTAAAAAATCTCTTAATCATTTGATACATTCGTCTCGGGTGTGCTGGTACCCTCCCCCTAGCTTGGGCATGCGTTGGAACATGAAAGCTACCGAAGTCCAGTAGGATTTGAGTTGCACTCAATATTCTTTTTAATGACGGCGGATTTCTTTGGGGATATCTTTGCTGCCACTTCGTTGCGTTTCACGCAAATTATGAGTTAGGCTGTACCAAACAACCATGTCTAGGTACTGTTGGTTGGTAAATGGGACTAGGCTATTTTCCCTCGTTCTAGGCATCTTAACCACACACACACACACAAATACACTCACATGCACATAAGATAATCCTACAAACAACTGTAATCGATGACGCATGCGCGACCGTGACCTATCTCGGAGATAGTTTTCGGACGACTGGTGATTTTTTGTTTGTATTGAGGGCGCTTGCGCCTGCAGCCTTGAGCCTATGTAGGTACTTAGGCGGCGTGGCGGCGGGATCAAACGGTTTGGCAACGTCGCCGTGTCGAGTCGGTGCGTTTGTAGTTTGTACTCGCTCTTTACGCGCAAAATAGATAAACAATTTTGAATGACCGTTCGACGCGTTGCCAAACTTTTTACGATCTACGACTGTAAATGCCGCACGTAATGCGCGATCGATGTGACTTGATACTTTGAACATTTTATTTATTTGTAAACTTTTTAGTCGTCCAGAAATAATAATAAAGTACTGATATTTTGAGTTTACCTAAAGCAATAACTTCGTTTGCATCGTTATAGGCGAAAAAAAAGTTTTTTTTAATTACAATTTAAATTTGTTTTATTTCGATCTATAGTAAAAGTATTACTGATACTGAATCACCCATATCAATTTGTCGACTGTTTTCAATTTCATCCGGTATACCAATATAAATACTAAATATCTGCGACAGTAAAAAAATATTTTAAATAACTTTTCTTCGGTACGAATTATACACAATGTTGGTCATATAAAATATGGTGA
The DNA here is from genome assembly GCA_023078785.2 of Hyles euphorbiae. Taxonomy (NCBI): domain Eukaryota; kingdom Metazoa; phylum Arthropoda; class Insecta; order Lepidoptera; family Sphingidae; genus Hyles; species Hyles euphorbiae. The sequence goes on along the minus strand of CM041037.1, from coordinate 3,154,527 downwards.
CAATCTGATGAATAGGTACATATCTGGAGAGCAGACCTCCACAAAACTTTGCAGAAACCCAATGATTTTTCGTCTATTAGGTTAAGTATATGCGTTTTGAGGTGAGGGGATAACGAATGATTACCACGCATAAGTGTACTCAATATGATTACCTTTGGCATCATTACAATGCTTATGAAAACTAAAAAGTAATAAATAAAATAATTTAATTAAAAATTAAAAGACCGACTTCAATGTGCACTACAAAGTAATAAATAATACATATTTCATTGTGCTAGTACACATTGATTAATTTTCTTATTGACTAGACTAGCCAACAAATCTTAAATACGTAATATTTTGAAGGCGGGTCGCCAAGTGACGAACACGACGACCTACACTTAAATTTAATTTGTGTAAAACATCCTAGCGAAAAACATGCAATTTTACACGCAATATTAATTTGTCTTAATCTATATAAACTTACGCCATTTTCCCAGAAGGGGTATGCAGAGATTCTCCTGGTATCAACCAGGACACCCACGTTACGCCTTGCGTGTTTTGTCCCTCGGTGTGATTGGGGGCGAGAGTCTATAGTCATATCGGGTGCAAATTCCAGTCCCTGTCCTGATAACTAATAGAAAAATCGCCCGTCCTTAATATAACAGCTCTTAATCAACATTGTGGAGCATCGGACTTATCTACAATCGAGGGAAACATACAAACTTAACAATCCTTCCCTTTCCTATACTTTCCTCACTATGATTCCTATCACTGTTAAAGTAATTGTATATAAATATGCAAGTGACTCCAATAAGTCTATGGTGTACCCTGGAGTTGAAACCCTTGACCACTGTATCTTTGATCGTATGCAATACATTAAAATTAGATCACACATATGACACATATTAATTCTATTAAAATTTCAACAAATGTACACGTAGGATCAATATGTTAAATTAATTTGTTTCTAGTTTACATATGGACCTTACTGAGCGCCAACGATACATCTACATGTAGGTATTGTTCAACTAATGTAACACACATTAGTTAAATTTGTTCTCGTTTGGCACTTGGCGACCCGCCTTCAAAATATTACGTATTTAAGATTTGTTGGCTAGTCTAGTCAATAAGAAAATTAATCAATGTGTACTAGCACAATGAAATATGTATTATTTATTACTTTGTAGTGCACATTGAAGTCGGTCTTTTAATTTTTAATTAAATTATTTTATTTACAATTTTGACTTCACGACGTTTTGATTATTCGTGATTACTTTACAGGTGTAAGTCCGCCCCGTCACCACGAAAGCTGAAAAGTAATCGGAACGTCAGATAGTCAAAAATGTAAAAATGAAACCCAATCCGCGATAAAATCCGTAAATAATAGTTTTGTTTCAATGCACATTACATTTCAGACCCTGTATACCAGTTTCGACGTTGATATCTAATTTATTCGAACCCACAAATGAACGTCTGTAACTGGCAGCCAAGTAGATCAAGTAGAACAATGAGTAGTAGGAATTGAAAAAGTTTATTTTAGGTATAAGCCTATAGGTACATTAGGAGTTTCAAAAAGATGACCGTGTAAATCGCGCAAAAATAAATATTAAAATAATTTAATTGATTTCGTCTAAACTCTAAACTTTCTGTCATACAAGCAAATCGTTGCGAGCGACGACTAATATTAGTAACGCTCCACTAGAGGTGTACTGGGGCCCTACTATATACATCCGAAACGAATTTCGAAACTTCGGACGACCGAAGTTTGTATACGATACGAATGTACCTACATATACTTATGGTCGTTATTGACTTATGGTCGTAACCATAGACTTATGGCTACGATGTACGTTATACAAATTCGAACTTTTACAGAGTCGGTATATTCGTATCGTATATAAACTTCGATCGTCCGAAGTTTCGAACTTCGTTTCGGATGTATATAGTAGGGCCCCTGGAGCGCGCGCACCACTTACGTCGGAACACTACGTGTTTTCCGCCTTGTGCATATATGTATGTTAATGATTTTAGCATGCATCTATGTTAAGACATGTATAGCAGGTTAAATCATAACCCGTAGACGTGCAGTTTTGGACTCGATTCCAACATCGATGTTAATATTTTGACTATAATGACTGGGAGGTTACTCTATAAAAACGATACGCACTTCAAATGTTCGGATGTTCGACGTCCGGAGTAAGATTCTCACTTCTAAAAATCATTACTATTCTCTATTATACTTATCATTTTCTCCGAATTTAGTCTATAGTTGCGAGGTGCGATAAACATATACATACATGGCGACGATATTATTAATATTGCAGTTGAATTTCAGTGTAATGAAGCTTGTTAATTTCAATTACACACAATGAGACTCTAGTTACGTGATATTTGTTGCTACCATAGGCATAGTATAATACTGAAATTGTTCTTAATTGAAATTTATATTCTCTTTATATGAGCTAAAATGGACTTACGTGATTTGTAACTGGTTTCGGAGCATTTTGTTAACTCATAATTCATCACCTGCGCCTTCTCATAATTGGAAGGGTGGAGGATATTCACACAGTACTTTTGTGACATTAACTACAGTTTTCCACCTCTTTCTTCATCTTGTGCGGTGATCGCCATCCGAACGCATATCAATATAACTCCAGATGTAGTATCTCTAGTAATTTCTTCGTGAAAGATACTGCAACATTAATGGTTTTACTTCATGACAGTTTTCTATGAGATGGATTGCTGTTTCGTTTGGTGATTGAAATTTCCGGATGCCATATAACCCTTTTCTCTTCCCATCCTTTTTTCTTCCTCTCTGCCGATTGGATGGCCCGGTAACATATCAATGATCCAAGCGTGTGCTCTCCTTAATGTAGGCAGCGATTTTGTTGTGCTGGTGTCCATATGAGCAGCGGTAGCCGCTTATCATCATTCGGGCCGCTAGCTCGTCTGCCTACAAAGGCAATAAAATGAAATAAAATGTATTAAAATGAAATGAAATATATTTATTAGTCACGTAGGCAATTAAAGAGCTCTTATGACGTCAATACACATAGAACTTAATCTCCATATACAATATATTTTCGATACTTAGTATTACTTATATTAATTTCTTGCTTAAATTCATTTTTCTTTTATTTATTTATTTTTAATTTTTAATTAGTTTTATTTATTTATTTAGATTTTATTCATATTTTATTTAAAGTATTAGTTACTACTTAATGATAATTTATTTTTCAAAGAAATCCATAATTTACGTTAGTCAAATTAAATTAAATTTATTGATTGACCTGGTTGCTCTTTTGCCGGGCCTATGCAATAAAAACTGGATGTTCCCACGTCCAGGCTCATACGACTGGCGCAACGGCGCGGTGTCCGGGGCTGTATACCATCTCTCAGAGGAGATCAGCAAGGTGGCATGCGAGGCGTACTCACTGACGGCATACACAAACCCGTTACATGCCGACGTGTTCCCCGGGATCAACAAGATGGAGGCCGAGATTGTCAGGATGGCCATCAACTTGTTTCACGGCGATGAGGAGTGCTGCGGGACGGTATGTAGTTCTGTTTTTTTTGTGCTTTAAAGCCTGAATACTGGAACGCCATTTAAATAAGTTGCTCTTAACAGCGCACGGCCCACTTAGCTTGTACATTTAAGCGGAATTAACGTAGTTACGCGCAACTTATATTTAAGTTGCGTTCCAGTATTCGGGCGTTAGTGGTGCAATGGCTTAAAGGTTTGAGATGAGGTGTTGAGTATGTTCAAAGAGAAATAATAGTTTTTTTTGAATTTAATAAAAATAAATGTAAGATAAATGTAAGGGTTTTTGTTATGCCTGTGATTAATAAATTTACGTTTTGGTAAAAATATCATATAAAAAATTGCGCTAGACAGATAACAACGCGATAGTTCTGAGATTATATTTGAAGAAGATTGTAGTAAATGTACCGCATACCAGTAGATAAAAATATCTGTAATCTAGTTACAGATTAGAATTTTAAATCATTTTCATGAATAAATTTTTCATGCGAGACGCAGACCGCATAATAAGGGTAATAAGAATTGTAACAATGTTTATTGTGCACAGCAGTTAAATAAATGCACTTCTTCAAACATCGAAATAACTTATGACGTTTATAGTTTTTCGTGCAGCAATAACCTTGTAAACGCAAGATTAAATATGCATAACAAAAATCACTGTGCCAATGCTTCACGCTCTTACATAGTATGTGTACTCGTATATTTGAAATATTCTTTACAAATAAAATAAATATTTTATAAAAATAAGCGAAACTTTCATAATTATTTTAATTTTGTTGTGACGTTGTTTCAATGTTATCACGTGTATAATGTAATTTTAATTTTATAATTTTAATTTAGTATTACTCGTATACTTTTTGTTCTCACACTCAGACCTTAAACAAATACTTGTGAATTACACAAACACATATATTGTATGCAAGTAGCCCCGCCATCCATCTGGCCAGAGAGAGCCACACTACGTTTCCCAAGGCGCGGTCTCCATTCCAAAATACGCTTACTCTGGCAGATATATTTTCATAATGATTTTTTAGGTTTACGCGAATGTTACTCATTGAAATAAAACTATTATTTACGCATTTTATCGTGGATTTTTTTAGGGCGGTCACAGTCCGCCCCGTGACCAAGAAAGCTGTAAAGTGATCGAAACGTCGGGAAGTCAAAAATGTAAAAATTATACCAAATCCGCGATAAAATCCGTAAATAATAGTTTTATTTCAATGAGATATATTTTCTCCGACATATGTGGCCAGCCCATTGCCATTTCAACCTACTAACTTTCAAAATTATGTTAGTCACCTTGGTTCTCTGACGGATCAATTGGTTCCTAATTTTGTCCTTCAGTGAGGCTCTGAGAATAGCTCTTTCTATAACACGTTCAGCGAGTTTAAACTTATGGATTTGTCATAGTCAGTGCCCAGATCACAAAATAACGACCTCTCGTTTTAAAATCCATTTCTCTACACCCAGAAGCTATCTAAATTGTATTGTATCAGCCCATTTACGTCCCACTGTAGGGCATGGACCTACTCTACTATCGAAAATTCGATTGAGAGTGGTTAGGCCATATAGTCCACCACGCTGGCCTAGTGCGGGTTGGTGGACTTTACACATCATAGTTTTACAAATCGCTATGGTATGCAGGTTTCCTCACGATGTTTTCCTTCACCGTTATAGTGCGTGGTGATTGACTTTCAATAAACACATGCCTCCGAAAAGTCAGAGGCTTACCCTAGGATTTGAACCCGCGACCACCGTGAAAGTGTTAGCAGCTGTTTCTGGTCCATTACCAACAGGCCATCACGATCATTCTATCGAAATCTTTCTCGAAATTAGTCTGAATAATAGTAATATCCCTTTTAGGTAACAACTGGAGGCACAGAGTCCATAATAATGGCGTGCAAAGCGTTCAGGGACCTGGCCTACAGCCGTGGCATCAGCAATCCTCAGATAGTAGTGCCGTCTACAGTACATTCAGCCTTCGACAAAGCAGCTCAGTACCTCGGACTGTCAGTCAAAACTGTGCCAGTCGATCCTGTGACCTTCACCGTTGATTTGGAAGCTGTGAGGAACGCTATTGGTGGGAGGACTTGTCTGGTAAGTAACACCTTTTTATATAGTAGACTAAAATGCTTTAAGTCTGGGGGGGTCAATAAAGACTATACGAACTTGGAATGTGTTCGGATGTTCGACGTCCGGAGGAAGATATAAAAATTCCACTTCTAAAAATCAACAGTATTCTTTATTATACTTATTATTTTCTCCGAGCTTAGGCTATGTTTGCGACGTACGTTTTTTTTTTTATAATGGCCCGGTATAGTGGCGGCATTGCACCTGATGGTAAGTGCTAATGCTGCCTAGGCAGAGTATCCATTGGCATTTTTGGCACAATTATGCCGGCCTGCTAAGGTGCCTCTTAACACTACGGCGGAAGGACCTAGGATTGTAGGAAGGAGGGAACACGCGAGAAGGCAAATAATTCCACAGCCTCACGGTGCGGCATAAAAAAGAATTTGAGAATCGTTTGGTTCGCGCCGGGATGGTGTGGACAGTCAAGCCATGATAGAGGAGTCCAACATTTTGTGGAGTATCTAGGCACATTAGTGAAGTTTTTCGTACGGCGTCCGAACATTCGAAGTTCGTATTGTTTTTCTAGAGTAACTCCCCAGAACTTGAAAATGTTATATAGTCAAGTAATTAGTAGTGCATGTAGAACATTAACTTCGACTCTTGGTGTGACGATATTTTAAATATTTTACGTATCAAGTCACATTAGAACAAGGTTGTTTAAAGATGATTCAATTGGTATTGCTGAACTCGATAAGGATATGTTCTTATTTGGTTTTAAGTGTTCTTTTTTACACAAAACCTAATTGTTAATTTAATTTAATAAAGGTTAATGTGAACGCCTATTAAGATCAATGACATAAAAATATCATAATATTATTGTACTATTGGAATAGTAAGTTGTTTTTTTTTTCAATTAATGGTGAGACGAACATGCCGTTCGCCTGATGGTAAGCGCTACGACCAATCATAAACAGTAGCAAAACCAAACAACAACCTGAAATACAAAGCAATTCTTGGCATTCCACTGCGCTCGCCATCCTGAGACATAAGATGTCTTTATAAATCCAGTAGTTATTCTAGCTACAATATCCTTCGATCCGAAACACAACAGTGCATTTAAATTTATGTTTGGCGGGAGAAATAGGCATTACGGTGGTAGCTATCAGACGGCCTATTACATATGAGAGACACACCATCAGTAAGTGTTATATACGAATTATACGAATATAAAAATCTACCAAAAGGTCCTCAAATTCTTTTTTGTGCCGCACCGTCAGGCTGTGGCATTGTTTGCCGTCTCACGTGTTCCCTTCTTTCTATAATCCTGGGTCCTTCCGCCGTAGTGTGAAGAGGCATCTTAGCATGCATAATTGTATCTATTGGCATGGGCTGCCGTCTGATGCCAATTAAACGGCATTTGCGGTCACCATCAGGTGCAATGTGGTCACTATGCCGGGCCAGAATATTGTTTTTTTATCTGAGTGTCAAATCTACAATTCCAGATCGTAGGCTCAGCCCCGAACTACCCTTACGGTACTATGGACGACATCGTGGCGTTGTCTTCCATCGCTGTGGAGTACGGTGTACCCCTCCACGTGGACGCGTGCCTGGGCGGTTTGCTGGCGGCGTTCATGCCCAGCGCTGGGTATCACGTGCCGATGTTCGACTTCCGACTGCCTGGTGTGGCCAGCATCTCCGCCGATACACATAAGGTACGTATGTCTTGTGTTTTTGTCATTTTTTTGTGTATAAAAAATGGAAAAAAATCCATAGGAATGCTACATACACGTTTCCGACTGCCTGGTGTGGCCAGCATCTCCGCTGTTCTTGTGTGTGTGAAAAAGTTTTATCAATTTGGAATCTTAAATTATCATAAAATCGTTTCTAATTGATGTCCCATTAATTTGAATGTATTATGCATAACTACCTTAACAATTTTTTTTAAATTCTAATATCCGGATTATTGATTTTTAATTTTAAGTTTTTTTTTTATTGCATTGAATGGCGAGACGAGCTTGCCGTTCGCCTGATGGTAAGCGATGCGACCGCTCATGAACAGTAGCAAAACCAAACAACACCTTGATTTACAAAGCAATGCTTGGCATTCCACTGCGCTCGCCATCCTGAGACACAAGATGTTAAGTCTCAATATGTCCAGTAGTTACTCTGGCTACAATGTCCTTCAATCCGAAACACAACAGTGCATTTAAACTGCTGTTTGACGGGAGAAATAGACATTGCGGTGGTACCCACCCAGGCAGCCTCTCACATATGAGAGACCTACCACCAGTGTAGTTTAGTAACTTCTTAGCCGTTTGTCAAAAACAAAGTGTAAGCAATCCCGTTTGTTTCCAGTACGGGTACGCACCGAAGGGCACGTCGGTGATCCTGTACCGCAAGCAGGAGTACCTGCACCATCAGTACACCGTCACCACGGAGTGGCCCGGCGGGGTGTACGGATCGCCCACTGTCAACGGTAAATTATTGTTCATTCATTCACTCATTCTTTCATTCAATTAATCGTTCATTTTTTTATTCAATTAGTCATACATTCTTTAATTCTATTGATCATTCATTCTTTATTTCTATTAATCACACATTATTTAATTCAATTAATAATACATTCTTTAATTCAATTAATCATACATTCTTTAATTCAAATAATCATTTATTCTGTCATTCGATTTATCATTAATTCTTTCATTCAATTAATCAATCAATCGTTTTATCAATTAACCATTGATTCTTTCGTTCAATTAAATATTCATTCTTTCAATCAATCAATAATTCATTCTTTCAGTCAATCCATCATTCATTCTTTTATTCAATTAATAATTCATTCGTTTAATCAATCAATCGTACCGAAACCGCACCGAGATAAATTTGTGTGTACTTCACTGTGTGTGCGTTTGTAAATAGACGAAGATAAAATTTCATAAGTGTTATGATATATTTATTATTTATTTTACATTGTCCTCTCTTTCTCCTTCTCTTTAAATAAATAAATAAATAAATAACACCCAACAGTTACATACATAGTCCTGACCCCACACTAAGATCGAGTCTTGTGTCGTGGGTATCAGGAACTACGAGAGACTTTTCGGTCTCACAAACACCCAGACCCGAAAGAAATATTTGTGGGCCGCACAAACATTTCTCTCGGTGCGAGGATCGAACCCGCGGCCTCTCGTTTCACAGGCGGCGTCTAACCGTCAGCGCCACGGAGGCTGTCATCCATCCCATGGTTGTCTGTAAGACATTGCTTTAAGCGATAAGACCGTCATTTGTACGTTTAATTTTTTTTAGTTTCTGAATATAGTATTTGTTTTTTTTATGCGTACAATTAAGATTTAAATGAATAAATAAAATATTTGTTTTATCGTAACAGGCAGCAGGGCGGGCGGGTTGATCGCTGCGTGTTGGGCCACCATGATGTTCGTCGGCAGGGAGCGATACGTACAAATGACCAAGGAGATCGTCTCTACCGCTAGATATATCGAGGAGGAGTGAGTATTTGGTTCCAAATTTTAGATGGTTGATTAAAATAAAAATGATTAATTTTAAAATATATTTTAATCGTCGCGTCAATTAAAAAGAACTTGGATATTTTCATCGATACTTCATTATAAACCCTATCAACTATTTTATAGAAAAGTGTTGACAATTTTTCTTATTAAAAAATCAGCCAGTGCACCCAATGTAGTGGCATGAAGGTTTTATTATAAATAAATAAATCTATGATGCCACTACATGTTGGTCAACTATAATACTCCTAATTACGCGAACACTGCCTTACATTATAATTGTTTACATTTATGATCACATTTGATTTGATTCGTCTAATTTTAACACACATACATAAACTCACGCCTTTCCCAGAAACGGTAGGCAGAGGTTAGAACACCTACATTTTGCCTTGTATGTTCCGTTACACGATGTGATAGGGGCTAACCTATAGCCATATCGGATATTCGTGAATCAGGGCTGATAATGAGTAGAAAAAACCTCTATCATTTGCCCGACACGGGACTTGAATCCGAGACTTTAGCTATGTAACTGTACCATAGTATAATTACACCACTGAGGCAGTCTTATAAATAATAGTATGATTACATTAGTTTAAATATAGTTTCCTATGTTTATTACACAAAATTGAAATAACAAAATCTTAATTTATGTAGGTAGCAATTTTAAGTTTAATAGAAAATTTACATAATCACTGTATCTGTATCAGCTCATATACGTCCCACTGCATGGCCTCCTCTACAATCGACAATACGATTGAGAGTGGTTAGGCCATAAATAATAAAATAATATAATCACGCTGATGATTTTTATATTTGTTTCAGAATACGTAAGATTGATGGTCTGTTCGTGTTCGGCAAGCCGGCGACGTCGGTGGTAGCGTTCGGTTCCAAGCAATTCGACATATTCAAAATGGCGGAATTATTGCACAAGAAGGGATGGAGTTTGAACGCTTTGCAGTTCCCCTCGGGGTGAGATTACATTTGTTAATATTTGTATGAGACATAATTTGAAGTACAGTTTATCCAATGCTCAGTAAACTTTTTCATTTTTATTTTCGGGGATATTCATTGTCTTATTTATGGCCAGTTTTAAAACCAATTTTAGTTGATAAATGATAAGTCGTTTTCGCTTTAAAAAAAATATCGTTCGAGAGAGAGATTCGATACTTCAAATAGGTTTAAAATTGCCTATGAATAAGGCTGATAGACTTTTATATGATACTAGATTTTTCATTATTGCTTCCCTCCTGTAAGTCTAAGCGTGATGATATATATGTGTGTGCCTATAGCATTCCTCGAAGAACGACCTATTCAATAAAAAAATCAATTCGAACCAGTGGTTCCTGAGATTAGAGGTAACCAACAGCAAACACACTCTTCAACCTTATATATTAGTATAGATAAGATCTTTGGGTTTAAAACGAATGGCCCATTTTACTATAAAAGATGCAAAGATGTTTGTGCCTTGATGAAACCTACTTTCTTGTGTAGGGAAAAATATTATATATTTTCAGTAAATATAAACATAATTGCGACCCAGGCTGTGAGTTCTTGGAGAAATTAACTTGGAGTACATTAAACAAAAAAAAATGATGATAATTACTTTATTTTATAAAATCTGTCGCTTGGGATAAAGTAGGAAAACGTTAAATGACAAACCATACAAATGCTATAATAAATTTTAAGCAGTATCGGTATTGGGATGTACAATGTTTTTTTACCGATACTGTAATTGGGTATTCCTTTGATATATCCATTGTATAGTTTTCGAAATAACCACATCAATTACTACCAAAAATTATAAATAAATATGAATAACAATGCGATATCGTTGTTTCAGCGTGCACGTGTGCGTGACGCACGCGCACACCGCGCCGGACGTGGCGCCGCGCTTCCTGGCAGACGTGCGCGCCGCCGCCGCGCATGCGCGACAGCACGCCGCGGAACCCGCCGACGGCAAGGTACTCGCTCACACATGCTACACACTACATGCTACATGCTACGTGCTAAATGCTACATGCTACATGCTACGTGCTACATGCGACATGCTACATGCTACATGCTACGTGCTAAACGCTACATCTTACGTGCTACATGCTACTTGCTACGTGCTACGTGCTAAATGCTACGTGCTACGTGCTAAACGCTACATGCTACACGCGCTACACCACTTTAATCATTTCCAACCTAATTTATTTCCAACTCCTATTCATTTAACTTTCTGATTAATTTCGTTGCGGACAATATTTTTTTTTTGTTGCAATGAATGGCGAGACGAGCATGCCGTTCGCCTGATGGTAAGCGATACGACAGCTCATAAACAGTAGCAACATTCCACTGCGCTCGCAATCCTGAGACATAAGATGTTAAGTCTCAATATGTCCAGTAGTTGCTCTGGCTACAATGTCCTTCAATCCGAAACACAACAGTGCATTTAGGCAGTGTTGTTTCACGGGAGAAATAGACATTGCGGTGGTACCTACCCAGATGGCCTCTCACATATGAGAGACCTACCACCAGTAAGATTGAAGTCAATCTGGATTGTTTTCTACTTTTCTATTGGTCTCTTGTCATGTTGCCATAGTTTTTTCACTACTGAGATTGACAATATAGTATCAGAAAAAAGATTGAGCTGTCAATCTCAAACGGCAAATTTTGGATTGGGATTGTTTATTGGCAGCGGCTGTTAAACAATCCCGGAGAGTCGCCGAGCTTCAATGCTCGGTGTTATTACAATGCGTGCCACTGTTAATCTTGCGACACAGAAGTTACAGTGGTGCTGGTGATATGCTTCACAGGACTATTCTTCAATACAGAGTTTTATTAAAAACTGCCATTTTTTAAAACGAGTAAGACTATGGTCAATAGCAACACCAATACCGTGAATTACTAAGGAATGATTTAATTTCGTTCGCCATCCCGAGACATAGGATGGCTACAATGTTCTTCATGTATTTTTTTTTGTCAATTTGGCCAACATCCACTATATCTATATTTAAAACTATCACGCGGCTTCATTTTCAATAACAGTCTTGATATACCACACAAGCACACAATTAATAATAATCGTTCAATAACACAAACTGTATAAGAATATCTGTAGCCTTGGTTCCTGCGCTATTTTTTAAATTTACATAGAAATATTATGACAACATATGCTTAGTTTTATTTACATATGTATGTTTATAAATACTTGTATGTTTAAAATTCAGTATCTATATGATTTTGATAACAATGAACACATTATTAAATTATATTACACTTACATTTGCTAAAAATGTTATCCTCATTCCAGATGGCGATATACGGCGTGGCGCAAGAGATATCCGACCGGTCTCTAGTCTCCGACATCACCAAGTATTTCATAGATTCCATGTACTACCTACCGACTTCCGACGACGAGTAATAACATTCCAATCGATGCAATTATTATTTATTTTATAACCATTGACAAATGTCAGCCCTATGCTGTCCCACTGCGAGGCATACAAAATTAAGATATAATTTAATCCATCAAACTTGCTCAGTGCAAGTTAGTGGCTAGTTATATTACGAGTCTATTTATCTGAACGAAATGAAGAAAATCACGATGTTTTCCTTCTCAAGCGGTAGTTACTTGTGCTACACACGACAGTTGAAAGGTCATACAAACATACATTACACTTATTATTGTATGTAAGATGGGATATGATAACAATACAAAATAACTTAAGCAACCAACACAATTTTGAAAGTTAATTAAATAAAACTTGCCATGCTGAATGTCAATATTATAAGGGCAGCTGTATCTAACACATCTGAATATCTCCATCTCACTCATTCGATTTGTCATTCAGTGACAGATGCACCTGTCACATCTGACAGCTTGATTGACATTTGTTTGACGTTTCATTTGACGTGTGTCTCATGTAGTAAAGCTCTGTAAATTTCAAGAAGGAAGACTAGTGACAACTATGTACATATTGGATTAGTTAATATATTATTAGATGTAGTTTTGGTGCTTATTTACTTAGTGTTCCCGTCTTCCCAATTCCCTTCAATTCTCTTTTGGGGTTTAGAAGACCCTTACTAATTGTTTATATAAGAAATATTTAATACAAAAGTAATTAATGTATATGTAAGGGTTTACAAAGATTAAATTGTTATTGTATTTCATTTATTGTAGGAATAACGCACAATACAATAAATAATAGAAATATTTTTGTCTCGACGTTAATGGCACTTGTAATGAACACAGTAGTTTGTAAAAACTTTTTATACATTTAAATATGAACATTTAGATTGTGGTAGAGTTACTAGGTTTTAAGTGTTTTAGAATATGATATACATACCGATCCTATCTAACATTGAAAATTAATACATAAGGTATTTTAATAAATGTTAAAACTTTGCATTTGTATTATGTGTATTAGTATCACAGTATATAAAATAATTAAGTATTTTAATGTCTATAATCGCGTTATATAACTATGTTTTATAGAAAATAAAAAATCACAAAAAAACTTAAATTAGTATATAAGCTGGATACATAAATCACAAGCCACATAATGTGCAATATTGTTAGAACGTTAATTATGCTATTAATAAGAGAATATCTTAATTAAATGTATCTTAATGTATATGCAATCAAGTAAGGAGCAAGGAAGCACGGAACAAAATAACAATTAAAAATATATTTATTGAATTAATATAAGTATTTTTAAGGTTATGATGAAATTTGACGCACGGAGAGAAAAACTTGCCGGAAAATAAATTGCATCACAATAATGTTAGTAGTAAGGTAATAGTGAGTTATATGGGGATAAATTGGTGCACGACTTTTTTGGAATGAAGTTACTAAGCAGTGTAGAGAGAAAGTGGGACAAAAAGGATAGAAGATACAAGATTCTAGATTACTTACGCCCGAATACTGGAACGCCATTCAAAATATAAGTTGCTCTTTACAGCGCACGGCCCACTTAGCCAGTAGATTTAAGCGGGATTAACGTAGTTGAGCGCAACTTATATTTAAATTGCGTTCCAGTATTTGAACGTAAGTGGATGTAAATGATATAGATATCATTAGAAAAGCGGTTAATAAAGCGAAGACCATTGGCTAAAATATATGTATTTTTAATTCTCTGTCTAAAATAAAGCAGATGTATAAACATAATTATAAAATTAAAACGGGTGATATTCGAAACTAGATAGGGATTGTCGAAAATCAGGAATATAAATCGTGTTCCACGCGATAACGTTACCGCCACCTTAGTGCTCGCGTGCGAGAGAGATAGCGATATGTTATTACATCCTTCTATTTTATTACAAATATCTTAAAGTAACAGTTGGTGCTTAATTTTATAATTTAACAATACTTTCACAGAAGTGCTAATATTTGAAATGAGTTGTATTAAAATGTGATGAGTAATGGACCTAGGAGCTGCCTACATTTCATTCTTCAGGAGAGTCGTGAACTAAGTTATCAGTCTATAATTTCCTATAGTTATGTCTGATCGAAACTAAAACCAATGATGTGAACATGACGCGGTTAATAGGCTATGTTACTGAACGTCAGTCATGCAATGTATGCATGCACTTATAAACATAACTATAATTATTAACATAAATACGTTAAGAAAAATACTGCATGGAATGAGATTGGCTGGATTTTAAAATATTTGTACTCAGTGGATGGTATTACTGGAGTTTCGGAATAAATGAAATGATTTTCACTCAGAATTTGTTAATTTATAATATAGGAATAACAAATAAACATCACAGAAGATACTTTTCTAATTTGACCGTCACCTATATTTCTATATTTAACGCTAGATGGCGTTATTATCAATTGCCTAGATTGCGTACCTTACAAAATCAGTGCTCATTTTATACCTACCCACAACCATCAATGAAAATGTAATGTATTAAATATATTATCCAGAATTGAGTATTGTTACAGTGTTTTATCTATTTTGTTCCTTACAATTATCAATTACTTGGTACATACATTTTCAAAAACAGCTAATATTATTTCATGTTGTATTGTGTATTTTAATATATTAATGATGTATATTGGGACGGAATGTAATGTATGGCTGAGTGGCTATTATGAGAATCTTGAAGCGACAATGTTTTCCTATATGCGGGTTGGCTGGACCAATGGTGAGTTTTTTTTTAATATAGAGTTACAACAACTTTCCGGTTTGAAGAACGTTGTTGCAAGTACTGCGCATTAAAAGCTTGAAATCGAATGTTTAACAGCGATCATTGACAGGTAGGCGTGACGTTCACAATCAGGCGATCGACTTGCTTGTTTTTTTTTATTGCCTTGAATGGCGAGACGAACATGCCGTTCGCCTGATGGTAAGGGATACGACCGCTCATAAACAGTAGTAAAAGCAAACAATACTGAATTACAAAGCAATGCTTGGCATTCCACTGCGCTCGCCATCCTGAGACATAAGATGTTACGTCTCAATATGTCCAGTAGTTACTCTAGCTACAATGTCCTTCAACCTGAAATACAACAGTGCATTTAAACTACTGTTTAGCGGATAACTTCGTCGATATAGCGAATTACTAATTATATGTAAGCTATTATTACTTTTCATTGCAACTAGACGATTAGCAAATAACTATTATTTACACTCTATACCAAACAAAGTCATTGCTGGCCCGTATATGAGAAGTTCAAAATGGCGGATGCGTTGCTGAAAGGTTTGAGTAATGGTCGCTCAGTGGATTATTTACATCGCCACACACTACGATCGTGATAGGCGATGTAACGGCTCTCAATTGGAGTCAATTTTCCAATTTAATATTTTAGGAATAAAGTTTAGAATTATAGTGTATAAAATTATTATTATTATGGATATTTAAAAAAAATACACTTATTTTATTTTTTTACCTGTTTTGCAATGGTGCATATGCCTTGCTATTAAAATAAGACTTATGATATCTCCCTGTCAGCCGATAGGTTGACGATTACCATACTTACCCATGTAGGTGAAATAAAAAAAATAGAGACCCACCCGTGAATAGGGTGACAATGAATATTCATTTTTGCTTCTTAAATCCTTGAACCTAGACTTATAGTTTCTGTTAAAATCACAATTGATGTATTAGAAAAACAATTTAGTAAGCAGGAGGTCCCAAAATCGAATGCCATATCTGGCTTATAATGGTGACCTCAGCTTTATAGTGTTGAATAGAGCATTTTAACACTATCGCTAATAAAAAGCGGCTAAACGAATCCCTCACTAGTGTGATGATGTCAATTTTAAACGTTTATATTACGAGATGCTAGAATAATAAAAATGGATGGACCTATTTGTGATCTCTATACTTGTTTGGATACAGTGTTCATATGTTGAACCGTGATCTAAATTCGATTCTCAGGTAAATTACTATTCAAATATTAAAAACTATGAATTGATCGGTATAGGAAAAACAACTTTAAATCAATCTCACACAGGATGTCAGATGGAAAACTATGACAAGGTACAACTTCTTTATGCTCACCCTAAGTATGGGATGAACAGAAAAATATACGTAATAATAATAATAAAAGATTTCGACGAATTGAGAACTTCCTCCTTTTTTTGAAGTCGGTTAAAAAGCCAGAAGAGCAAGGAAAAGAATTTATTCCTAGCATGGCTAAAAAGTTGTAACATCATAAATATTATAATCATCATAATTTAAAAAATAAACTAGCATCAACATCTTAGAAGAAGGCTAAACACGAACTAATCACATAAAAGATAGAAACGGTAAAGTCAGTATAAGAAAGTTATAAACTACCTTAAAAGCGCCTACTATTGGGAACATTGAATTTATTGCTTGTAAAGTAACACAGGCGTTAGGATTTAAACTGAGCATAGTATGAAGTATCGACAATCGACACTTATTAATTTTTCTGAGCAAACCTCCTGTATATGGTTGCATAATTTTACTATTACTTTCAGTCAAATATCGATCCCTAGTTCCGATTTTTCGGTGCAGTTTTCCGGTTGGCTAATTAACGCCCGAATACTGGAACGCCATTCAAATAATAAGTTGCTCTTAACACCGCACGGCCCACTTAGCCAGTACATTTAAGCGGGATTAACGTAGTTAAGCGCGACTTACATTTAAGTTGCGATCCAATATTCGGTCGTTAACCTTTGAAATATTTATGCGCACAGCCACAAAAACAAATGTAAACTTATGCTACTTCAAAAATTGCTCCATACTGAGATAGCTCCGGTATGTTTTTTGAAAGTCATATGTATTCGGGATTTGAAACCTCAACCTTGGACAAAATACAAATTCTCAGTAACTCTGTCAGTCACAATTTTAGCATCTCGTGAAATGAACTTTATATGCATTTCAACTCCGGTTGTAAATGCATTAGTCTTAAGATTAGTATGGTAAACTACCACACAATGGACGTTTCTCTGATTACATTATATGATGTAGATAAATGATATATGTACGGTGAAAACCGCATTGTCATTAGTAGTTATTTGATGTTGTGTAAGTAGGCTAGTATAATAGTTTTAAGAGATCTTGGAACGGGTACTATCTCTGTGTTAGTTAAGGATTTGTAATTTGAATGATCGTGTATATTGCAATGTGTAATTATTTGGATGCAGTTATGCCAGAAGATACCAACTTGCAACAGAAAAATAACGTTCAAATCATTGATTTAAAATCTAAGGATAAGTCCTTCATTACATTTGCAGTTTCATAAAGAGGGACAGTGAAAATCGCTCATGTTCCATGTTTATTAAACTTTCTGTCGTAATACAAGCAAGCATTTTCAAAATCGGTGTAAGGGACGACTAATTTCAGTAACGCTCCACTCAAGATGTACTGGAGCACGCGCACCACATGCGTCGGAACAATTAACGCGTTTTCCGCCCTGTTCATACATTTATGTTAATGGTTCAAATATATATTCTTATATCATTTGGTAGCATATGTTTATGCTAAATTTCGATAGACATTTATTTCATTTGGTCAACTAGTAATAACATTCGGATCAATTTGTTGCTTGAAGCTATTTTTTATAAGTATTTTGCCATAACTGAGTCCAAATATAGTGTATATTCATAAGTCAAATGTAGTTTTAATTTTTAAATGTATCTAATATGACTGGGGCACGCTCTACGCAAATATCGAGAAAGTAATTTTATAATTAGAACTGCATTTCAATTTGTGTTGAATGCATAGGATTAGCTCTATAAAGGGATTTTCTGTGTAAAGTATTCAGTATATAATAATGTGAAATCATTTATGATATTTCCATCTTAGCGATGTATAATTTACTTAACGTGACCAGAAAAGGAATGTGTAGCTAATTTGCATGCTTTATTTCGATATGTTTAGAACTAATCAATATTTTACACTGCCAACCAAAAGTTGTAATCCATTTGATATTTTAATAAAGTTGGCAATGTTAATTGTGTAGCCATATGTTGCATTATTAGTAGTGCCGAGTGCATGGTATAAATATGTTAAATTGTGTTTCTTAACTATTATATCATCATTAGTCACATTATTCACATATTGTCGAGATCCAAGAACAATATCTATCGTATGTGAATATAATCCTAATACGTACGTAATATATTTATTCCGAGAATCGATTAGTTATTTCTTAAATTAAGAGATTCAAAAATAATTTACCAGTTTAGCATGCCAAGTACAAATAAATAATAAATTTTTCATCTTAATTATACATAAGCTTTTGTTCTTGGGACCCGACCATACGATCAGCTGATGAAGCCTATTGTTATATAGACAATATTGGAGGTATTCTTAGAATTTAATAGAAATGGATCACGTGATCACTGTCATTACATACTATCCATTTATTATGTGTACTCGTTCGTATGTTAGCTACAGGACTTTTGCCCCCTTAGCCAAGTTACAAGTGCTCCCAATCTCTTCTCTTTCTACAATCTTAATGACTTGACGTAAGCGATAACGTTACGTTTGCGCCAATCAAATTGCATCTTGGATAGCATTTGTATGGGAGTTCGCCAATGGCGTTGTACAAAGTACAAACGTCATCGCTTACGGCAAGGCGTTAACGATTATAGAAAGAGAATAGAATAGATACACTGGTGGTAGGTCTCTCATATGTGAGAGGCCATCTGGGTAGGTACCACCGCGATGTCTATTTCTCCCGTGAAACAACACTGCGTAAATGCACTGTTGTGTTTCGGATTGAAGGACATTGTAGCCAGAGCAACTACTGGACATATTGAGACTTAACATCTTATGTCTCAGGATGGCGAGCGCAGTGGATTTTGCTACTGTTTATGAGCGGTCATATCGCTTACAATCAGGCGAACGGCTTGTTCGTCTCGCCATTGTCAGCAACAAAAAAAAAAAAAGATTGGATGCGCTTGTAACTTGGCAAAGCGAGCTGTTCTCTTAAGTGTTCTTATGTGCTTGTTTGTTAGTGGTCATAATTAGTTGTTCATACTTTACAAGTTTTATTCACAGTTTCAAATTCAATAAATTTCGTGTCATTGCACTCGGTTCATCTCCGTCATCACATTCTTCATATGTATTCTAGTTATAAGTAATGTATGTGAAATTAGTAATTCAAATTTATTATAATTTTTACGATGACTTCACACCGCAAGTCTAAAGCTTGCGGCGAAAAGCGGAGCATCGTACAACTTTCGGTACTGTCAATTATGAAATATGATCTCGTAATTCTACTTTTAAGGTGTAGTTCAGAGATATTTATGAATAATTCGAAGAATACGGATATTTGTAATTGCTGTTAGATTAGTTTATATAGGGTGTTTGATATAGGAGGTTTGTTTATATAGGGTATTAGGAAATTAGACCTTAGTAATTGCGAAGAATAACGGGAGAATTGTATTCTACCCTCAGTATCGAAAACAGTGTATTATGTAATCGTGTATTGCATTTCAATTACTATTGAGTGCATTTAGTGAAATTAATTGTAATATCATGTAAACAATATCATTAAGTATCATCTCTCATTAGTTATAAGGTTAAAGGTGACTGCCCATTACATCATTCCGTAGTCGGTTATGAACGCATTAGGACAATAATCTTTGTATTACTATGAAACATTGCTTTCTGCGTTCCGTCACTTTCCGTGACTTGTGTCTAGTGTTTCATAGTAATAAATTCAAACAAGGCTTTTTCACATAGCGTCATAAGCTTTCATCACTTGCCACTTGTACGCTTACGCTAACGCTGCTTTAACGCTGTGTTAATTGGGGAGAGAAGAATGCCATTCACCTGATGGTAAGCGATACGACCGTTCATTGACAGACAAGACATTGACAAAGCAAACACCCTGAATTACAAAGCAATGCTTGACATTCTACAGCGCTCGCCATATTGAGATATAAGATCTTAAGTCTCATTATGTCCTGTAGTTACTCTGACTACAATGTCCTTAAAACTAGAACACGACAGTGCATTTGCTGCTGTTGGGCGGGAGAAATTGACATTGCTGCCGGTAGAGCTACGATATGCAAGTGGAAAGCATGATACAATTGGCAAATAATGAAACTACTTCTATGAAGTGACGCCGAAAAATAGGCCGAATATTTTACCTCATATATTTATAACAGGGTTATGATAAATGGTGCAATGGGCAGATATCTTTACACAGCATTTCATAAAACATCGTAGAAATTTAGTAATCGTAAGTTGCGATCAGTTTGTAGGGGGTATAGGGTTTGAAATGTACATCACAGGACTCTTCTCGTAGTGGAGGAAGCATTTATAATTAACTATTTACTGATGGCCGTTGGGGACGAAGGTTCTAGATTGGAGGCCACGTACAGGCAAGCGAAACGTCGGACGCCCGCCTACAAAGCGGACGGACGACTTGGCTAAAGTTGCAGGAAGTCGATGGATACAGACCGCTTCCAACAGGTCGATGTGGAATCCCTAGGAGGAGGCCTATGTTCAGCAGTGGACTTCCTGTGGCTGAGATAATGATGATGATAATTAACTATTTTAATCCTCATTTATATGCTTTATAGTAGTAAAATTCTAATCCGTCTGGATTGCATTTACCACCAGCTACCAGTACACAAAAACATCTCCATTCTTCACGATATCTACGTTTCCACTATTTTATAACAAAAATTAAATTTTGTGGAGTTTTAGGTATATCTCTATCTTCAGCCACAGGAAGTCCACTACACAACGTAGGTTTTCCTAATAGATCTCTACATCGGCGTGTTGGAACGAAAAATAAAATTGAATAACTTCTAAATTGAAGTTTGTATACCAGGCTTCGTTTCAAACCCTAGTAGCCTAACACTTCCAGTTTTGATCAGGCCACTTGATTGTGTCTGCTTGTGAGAGATTATGTCTAGATGCTCTAGGTCTTATTCATAAACAGTTTATAAACCTATTTTAGTTAATTAACCTTTGCCTCTTTCGATCGACTTTGAAATTCAGTTTGAGCGAAGAAGATAAAACATTAAATCACTAAAATATTTTAAACTGTTTATGGATCAGGCCGTCTATCATTACCTTAAGTAGCATTGCCATATTTAGTGCTAGTAGTAAAACATATTCTATTTCATGTATTATAGCTTCTTATATGTATTATATAAGATTATTAAAATTAAAATATATTATAGCATTAATATTATTAAAATTAAAAAACCTAGTTTTAATTACGATAGCTTCGCACCGTAAGTGTAAACTTGCGGGGAGTTCGAAGCATCGTACGACAGATATTGACGTCAATTATTGTATTATATTTCGTAGTTCATCTGATGGTGAAGTAATATTTTTAGTCTAGATCACATTAGTTCGATTAGCCATGTATTACTAGGAATATTTATAGATATCTTTTTGTATCTTTCTACATTACAATATATGGACTTTCGCTTAGCACTTTTTGTAATTGCAATTTAATAACATTTTTTTAAAGATATCAAATAATGTTTATTCTGATGTAAATATACTGATTGGTATTCGTTTTAAAATACGTAGCTATGCGTAGTATAGAGGGATGGAAGTACCGTACTCGTATAAAGTGCCATTTGTTGAAAAATTTAGGTTAAAATATAAATCTTTGCTTGGCACTTCAGGCGTGTAGTTAAAAAGTATTATTTAAAATAATACCTACCTTTGTGTATCTTGTACTATACAATATATAATATTATATAAGTATTTTTAGTGCATCTGATCATATTTGAATATATTTTTATGTACATAGGTTATCTCCGGCAATATAAAGCTAATATTTGTAGTATCGAAGTCATAAAATTGTTGTATATTGTATAAAATAAATGTGTTGTTATTAGATTTTACACAGTAAATTGATAAATAGGGTTTAAAAGTAAATAGATGTCGAAGTAATTTTGTAGCTTTTATAAGGTTTTGTAATAATAAACTTTTCTTATAATAAACGCATTACTTTCGAATTATCTGGGTAGAAACGGAGTAGAACGTGTTGTAAGGCATGAATTGCTGTAGCACTTAGACTAATACGATATAATCTTTTCATTATAGTGGAGACTTTAGGCTATTTAATGATAACACACATAGTCAAAATTATTAATTAAGTGGCCATGGATGTATTTGGACTTTTATCGGTAATTGTAGAATATAATAAAGTTTATTCCATTATTATATTAATCTAGCATATTTATATTGTATTTGAATATAAACATTACTATAAAACTCATTTTTGACTTGTGCAAAACAGTATGAGTTAAGATACTATAACGTATGTAATTAATTATAGGAATGTAAAAAAAATATTTAACTAATGGTTGTATGCCCCAGTGGGACGTATAAGGGCTGATACAGATATTTTTGTTTCAAATTGTTTTCTGGAATTAAATATTTATGGTGAAGATGTAAGAATATTATTAGTGATTTTTTAATATGTGTGTAATATGTGTAGTAACATTTCGCATTTATATGCCGTCTAGGCAGCTTTATCGGTGGATTAATATTCTATACCTATAAATAAATGTTAGACGTAAAAAAAAAGTAGTTTGTGTTTATCAGCTCTTTGTGTAATCGGTGTTTAAATCGGTCTAAATAAGCAAAAAATAATTATAATGTCATAGTCATTAAAATTGTTCTCAAAACTATAATTGAAATACTTTTCCTCTTTTAACTAGTTATTTGCGATGCCCACAAAACTATTCTCGTGGGATTAGGTTACTTTACATAAATAATTGTATATCCATGATATCTTTCTGTTAAGAGAATCAGTGACTAAATTTTGATATCATCAACGTTTTTTAAAGTGCATTGAGGTTTCCTAACTGCATATGTAATTTTCAACCTTAGCACTAAAATAAAGTAAGGAGCTGTATTCCCATAAAATCAAGGTGAAAAGCAGTGGTTAGGATTCTTCAAGCCCAGGTAGCGAACCCTTAACCGGTTTTGGGATACGTTGATGAAATCAATTTTTAGTATATTATATACTGTATTAATCTTAGACATAGTTTGACATGTGCGTCGTATATTTTACTAAAGATTTATATAATTTCGGCAATGGATGCTGTTTTATAAAATAAATATTTATTTCTATGGAATATTTGTCTTGTACTTCTGTATGTCACTCGTAACGGAATGAGGATCACCAATATTGTACGTAGACTTAGATTATTAAATATTTCTGTGTCTGGAAATGGTGTTTTATTTTGCTCTAACATACGTAAGTGCATGAAACACGCTTAAATACGCGATCAGGAAGACAAAGGTGACGCTAATTTGCAAATCTCCAAGGTTATTTAAGTGTCCAAACATAAACAAAAGGGAACAAGACTACATACTGGGGCATAGTCCAACTCTTTTATTTTATTTTATTTATTTAGTTTATTTGGAACACCAACAGCACAGTATACATAATATTCTTAAGTTAAATTAACAAGTAGTCTAATACAGTTACACGTGCCAGTGACAAACTCTTATGAGTTTTCTCAAGCATTTCCAAACGAAAATGTCTAATGCGGAGTCTTGACCTGGCAACAGAATACAATCCCTCACCGTTTAGTATTTACTATAGTCACAGAACTATAATTTACTTATTATTGCCTATACAATACGACTAAATGTACGTATTTGATCCAAGCTCTATATGCTGCGATTATTAGGTGAGGCAGAGACCAATGAGGAAATTTAGTCTTTAAAAATCTATTAAAACTTCTTCTTTACCGCTGTCAGTTTGAAGGTTTGATAGAAGTCACATCAAAATTCTACCGGAATTGAAAGCAAAAATGTGCAAAATTAAACGTTTAGGGTAAAGATGCGATGCGTGGCCGCATTGCTGCTGTGGTTCAGTGTAGGGTCTTGTGCGCGGGTCAGCTACTGTGGAGCCAAAGTATGTGCACACACCAACGCGCATACATTCTGCCAGTTCCCAGTGAGTGGTAAACATTGAGATATATTACTACGTATAGAGAAGCTATCCCATACAAATGTCTAGTTCAATTTTGGTAAAAGTTGTAACTAAATCGCTGCAGAATAATTAGTCGTCTAACCAAACAGTATAATCATGCAACGCTAGACTGCTTTCAGGGTGTAGTATTCTCGCGACCACATGTCGAAAGCGCCCTGAATTTCATGGCGTTTTTTTTATTGCAATGAATGGTGAGACGAGCTTGCTGTTCGCCTGATGGTAAGCGAACCGACCGCTCATGAACAGTAGCAAAATCAAACAACACCTTGAATTACAAAGCAATGTGTGGCATTTCACTGCACTCGCCATCCTGAGACATAAGATGTTAAGTCTCAATATGTCCAGTAGTTACTCTGGCTACAATGTCCTGTTTTTGACTGATTCGTGTGCGGTGCATGCACTGAATCTCGGTGGGACACATTTTTCACAAAGAACGTCTTATCTAGTGTAACATTAATATCGATGGTGATACATGTATTCTAAATTCCTAGGAAGGCCCCAGTCCCAAATGCTTGGGGTACATAGAAGCACCGTTAACAACTGAGGAGAAAGTCCGTCTGCTGGCTCGGCTGAACAAGCGACGCAGCGAGGCGGCCAGCGGGCGCCTGCGTGGCCTGCCACCAGCCGGGAACATGCTTAAGTTGGTATGACTATACTTGCCAATTGCATGGAATGTCAGATAAATTCTTATAGGTTGGTTGTAACTATTCGCTGGGTGCGAAGTATAAGGTGGGGGAACCACGAAACGATCGCAGCGCGCGTCATGGCCAAAAAAGGAACTATCGGTGGCGGACGCTGTCACTTTTTACTAGCGAGATTTACGTTTTTAGTAAATAAAGATGAGTCACGAAGCTTGCTGCGTAGTTAATTGCAAAAACAATGGCAGAAATAGTTGGAGAAGCTCTCAACATGATTTATGTAGTATATCAGAGCCGCAATGTGTTTACACCTGCAGCTCTGATTGTACACACAATCACATTTGGCACTCGTAATATGACGGCTAGAATCAATCTGTAACAAAATAATTATTTCGTTAACACCTACTATATAATGGTGTAATATATGACGTACTACATCAAAAATTGCAAAAACAGTAAACTGCTAACATTCAAGGATGTTTTGTATGGCGTTGATGTCACTGAAGTTTGTCGAATAACATGTGCTTCGATGGTGTGGATCATAGCATCTTCATATTTAATTTCTTTCACATCTTGCACGTGTTGAGCTAAAACTAATTGTTTTCCTTTCAATGTTGTTTGTGGTTGGAAAATGATGTCGTGTGTGATTGGTCGGACTCCAGTTTTTATGATTAATTTGGCCATGTTTAACTGAAAATACATAAAAGGATGGATTATTGAGAGCACAAGCACTCATAAATAATCGACTGCTATTTATATGAAATGCATTATTCGATGAAATTTGCTTATTTCTTTACTTACTTCTCATGACGACAGCCATGAAAAATCCGTAATGTACTAAGCGAAATCTATTGATTGTGCCATTTTAGACGAAAAATAAAAAAGACTTACCTTATAAAAATTTAGAATATTTAATGGGATAAATGTAAATTACAATATTTAATTAAAATTGTTCGTTTGTAAATAACTCGTCGTAATGACAGTCGGGCATTTGACATTTCGGAGGCCACCGTAGTTGCAACCGCTAGTTGGCGCTGTCGTCGCGCACCCAGCGAATAAGCGATAGATATATATTAAAAAGGATCAATTCGATGTGTATGTAATTTTGTCAGAATTGCACAGTTTTTGGATTTGTTAGAGATGTGATTTTACAACCGACATTTTACAAGCAAACCGATTTTACAAGCTTGACGACAACGCATTGGAGAACAGTGTTTGACTTTGGCTTGCCATACTGGTCACATATCCTAAAAACTAGTAGGGAGGGATTAAAGCGGCTTTTTATATTATATTCTGGTGTGGAAAATAAAACTTTAGATGATGATGTATCAGCCCATATACGTCCCACTGCAGGGCACGGGCCTCCTCTACAATCGAGAGTACGATTGAGAGTGGTTAGGCCATATAGTCCACCACGCTGGCCTAGTGCGGGTTGGCTTAAAACTTTAGAAAAGGGTATTAATTACTGAATATGTTTTTTGATGATGACAATCAAAGTTGCACGAGGGTTTCTTAGATTTGATGACAGTAAAGTTATAGGGTATAGTTGTTTCCTGTTGGACATTCGTCCTTTTATTTGGTAGTCAGTAAATGAATAATTCCTCAGCGCTGGGTGGATGAGCTGGCCCGCGAGGCACAGCGCTGGGCCGATCAATGCCGCCCTGCCGCAACTCCCGAGGAACAAGATCTATGTCGAGACTTATGTAATGTATTAAAATTGTCTTAGGATTCGATAACGTTTCTTTGTTATAATTAATAATTTTATGTTATTAAAGTTTTCTTTTATTGCGATGAAAATGTCATGTCGACGAGACGAGCATGTCATTTCCTTAAGGGTGAGCGATACGACCATTAATGTACAGTAGCAAAACCAAATAACGCATTAAATTACAAAGCTATGATTGGAATTTCAAGTCGCTCGTCTTCCTAAGATATAAGATGTGAAGTCTCAATGTCCAGTAGTTACTTTGACTACATTGTCCATCTAATCGGAACACAACAGTGCGCTTACAATGGTATTTATCTTTCTACTAAATTTAAGATCTGCCTCAATTTAAAGGCTTTCACATGTTTTCAGATTCTGTAACAGTCGGCCAATGCGTTGCCTCAGTGGTCGGCGAAGCACCGGGACTTAAAGTAGAGTCCATGATTGACTTGTGGCATATGCAGGCCATATTATACAGGGGGAATGTCACCTCATACGTACCGTAAGATCTTATATTATACTGGATTTAGCATAAATACGTGGGATGTCTTTGGTGGTTATTCTAGGATTTATGTATATGGAGTAGTGGATTTTTTTACGATTGCATAGACTCTCTTCAATGAACAACAACAAAAGGTGATGTGGAAATTATTAGGGGAGACCTATGTTCAGCAGTGGACTTCCTGTGGCTGATATGATGATTATGATGATGCGTAGTGAAAGGTATCGAAATTGGTCAGTCTGAGAAACGTAGTTTAGTGTTTTAATGTATTTTATCAATGATTAAATTGTTTAGTTCTTCATTTTTAATACTAGGTCAAGATATTAAAGAAACAATATCTTGATCCCGAAATCTCGCCAAATAATTTTAATTCTATATTTATGTAACTTAATAAAAATGATTTTGTTTTTAGTCCAATGAATAAAGCAGCATACTATGGTGATTTTGCGCAAATGTTATGGGCCAAGACATACATGGTTGGATGTGGAAGAAGTCGGTTTATGGTAAGTATTTTTTACATATTTTTCTATTCATCAATAATCCGGAGTCAGAATTAGTGTCTGATATAGCGATAAGTTCACCCCCTATCACATAGTAGGACGGAACACTCAAGACGAGACATGAGTGACCTGATAGCACCTCTGCCTATCCCTTCTGGGAAAAGTCATGAGTTTATGTATGTGTAGGTATGTAAATATTTTCTTATGAGTTTTATCCTAAACATATTTTTTTATTCCTAGTCCTTAAACATTTTCCAAACTCATAGATTCCCATTAACTCTTAGGCACCATTAGTTCTAGATTAGTTCTCGTATTACATGCTTCGTGGCGTGGTCGTCTTCGCAGCACTGAGCGTCTAGTGTGCAACTTCGCGCCATTTTCCAAACATATAGATAATAGATCCCCTCTTTCAGGCACCATTAGTTCTAGATTAGTTCTCGTATTACAGGCACCATGGCGCGGTCGTCTTCGCAGCACGGAGCGTCTAGTATGCAACTTCGCGCCACGTGGCCCGGCGGCGGCACGTGAGCTGTGGGTGCCGGGCCCCCCCGCGGCCGCGTGCTCCCCCAGATCCCTTCCCGACCGCGTACTAACCGCACTGTGCACGTATCGTTAGTACCTATCACATTACTCTCTACATATGGGTTGTGTTGTTGTGGCTTGTTGATAGTTAACTGAGGTCTTACAAGGGATATGTTTTGTTAGCTGGGTGTTTGAATTTTATTGCTATACGGCTGTTGTTGATTCTGTAAAATTATGTTATCACTGTCATTGATGTATTGTGTTAGTTGAATATTTCGATTTTAACTACATAACTGTGCTGAAGCAAAATTCTTAGGATACTGCCTAAAGAAAAGCATAAATCAAAAGAGAATATGTTAGAACCAAAAAATATGTTGGAACACATGAATACTTTATTTCAGAACCGGAATCAATTAATATTATTGACGTAGACAATGCAATGCCTCTAGAAGAGTACGTGATATTAAACATAGTTTTAGAAATTGAAAGTAATGATACATTAAATTTCGACGGGAGCTTAGATGAAATGTATTTAACAAAAATGGCCATGCACAATATGGAAATTAGTACAGAATATTATAATAGTATCCAAAAGCGAGATATAGCTGACATAATATTACTGGAGGACGCGAAAGCTGATGTGTACAAAATTGCATATGAACGAGATATTCAAAACTATAGCTTCATGGCAAATTTGTCACAAGTTGAAGTTACTACTAAGCGACCTAAAGCACAAAAGAAGAAAGTCAGTCTTATTGGAAGACCCAAAACATACAATTTGGAAGAATTAAATGATGTCACAATTGAAAGTAAGTGATTTAAGAATCATAGTAAAGAGATAGATAAACGAGACAGAGAAATAAACATCATGTGTGTTTCAGATGTCCATAATGATGTGTTGGAGAACATATCAAGGAATGAAAAGGATTTGTACACTGACTACGAGTTTAAAGAAAATGACTACGACAATGATACAATAGCCGAAGCTGTGACTGAATTAGCTAAATCTGGTAGAAAATCTTTCTCATTATTTGAAGCAATAATTGGCAGTGATACTAAATCATATGTTAACGTTGCAGAAAATATAAATAATAACGTTATAGAAGCAGAAGTAAGTACCATGAAGCAATATGTATCCAATGCATCATTGGTTGTGACGAATTTTAAAAACGAGATCTTTAATAATACAAACACGAATATTAATATCGAATCTAAAGCAGTTGAAAATGGTGAAGATTATTCAAACGATTGTAAGTAATATATGAAAAAATGTAGGACTAACAAATAAATAACAAAATCATATGAATAGAGAAATTCAGAGTCAAGATTCCAGAGAACAAAAAGTAAACCATAAGTAGCAAAATGCCAGACCATAATCCAAAAAATTTAAAACAACGTTAAAAGTATTTAGAAATACTGTGTCCCAAAATCCTCATATAAATATATTTGATTATCAGAAGTACCACTTCTGTTCAACAGCAATTCAATTACAAGAACACAGATGCCTTCAAACAGGGATATTGCAAATAACAAAGTTCAATAAATATTTTTAAGTAGGTACACGTCTCGGGTATAGAATTAGCAGTCATTTGTATCAAAGCTGAAAGTACCACTGAAGCTATATTTTATTGTATTTCGTGTATATGTAGGTCAAAAGTCAAAGGTATGATGGTTTTTCAGCTGAGACGGTTCGTGAGCTACAAGAGGCTTTAGAAGGCATGGAGCAGACCTTGGCACCTCGTTTGGAAGGACAAGGAAAGGTGACACTCCTCATGCCCTTTGTTTTATCGCCTCTAATCACTAATGTTACTACATTTCATTTTATTAAAAGTTTGAAAGTTAATTTTATTTTATCACGGACAATAATTGTCGTAATTTTAAGTCTTTAATAAAAAGCAGCGGGCTAGTTGAAGAATGACTGTTAGACGTATCATTTAATGAAAATAATGTTCATAATGTTGATTTAGCAGAGGAGGTGTAAACTTATAATTAACTAGCGGCCAGGCCCGGATTCACTTTGGTTTAGTTTAAAAAAATATTCCATAGTCTATGTTCATCACGGATAATGTAGGATTCTAATGGTGAATTTTTTTTTTGAAATTGGTCCAGTAGTTTAAGAACCTATTAAATGCAAACAAAACTTTATTTAGATACCATACAAGCTTTAAATAGTTGACTGAATACGGCCCCTTTTTCGACTCTCACACAGGTGCGTCGCGATCTCAGAGATATATCTGAAGATATCAAATCCGATACGGGATACGAAGAACCCAGCGTGAACCACAAAGCTCGCAACATGACCATCGAAAGAGGACCCATGTTGAATATGGTACTTAAGTACATGCCCTACTTGAAACACTATGAGAGTGGGATCTTAGGCAATGGAGGGGGGTGTATGAAACCTTGCATTATATTAGTGTTAACTTTATTTTTGTTTTAGTGTTTAGGTCTATTTTATTTATTTTGGAATTGTATTGGAGGTTGTAAATAAATGGTTAAATTCAATGTTATTTTTATTGAATTTATATTATGTTTATGGTAGAGGGCGAGACGGTTTATTATTTATATACTGCCATTATGAGTTATTTCAGGCCTTAGTTTCGACTCGGAGGTAAGCAAAAAAAATTGTAAGAGATATGCGGTCCACATAATATGACTTCATATTTCTTCTACTGTAACCCAGTAGAAACGTTACTAACTGTTTTTTTTAGAACAATGTGCTAATATGTTGCATTGAAACCACGTATCAGATAATGACAGTTAAAAAACCAGTTTAATCATCATTGATTTTCTAACTTGTACTATAGGTATTTTCTATCGGCCCTTTCATTACCTTTATCAGTTCATCACATCTAGGTCCTGTGGTGACGACAGTCTTGTTCCCATTATGAATCACACCTAATACAATATTCAAAGCGACATCAATACAAATATCCATTGATGTCAATTACTAAGTACGTGACCGGATTAATGTTTATTGTCCTTTAGTAAAACTTACTGAATTCAGGCCATGAGGTCATTATTGATGTAATTTTAGAGATATTATATTAATGAATATAGTGAGAATCGAATGGAAAACAGATCGAAACACGAGAAGTCAAGCAATGGAGAGCACGCTACATACAAGAGTTACCAACTTCCTCAATTTTGCCACGACTGTTCTTATATGATGATATTTTTCCATGTGCCACCAGCAATTTCTGTCCCGAGTTTTGATATAATGCGACAATTGTTCAATTTATTTTCATATTATGTATGATCAATTATTGTTACAATCACTATAATTGGATATATCACTTTTATTTTATCCTATTTATTACTCATTATCTCATCAGCGATAGTTTTAATTTATTTATATACAAAGTGTACACACAACAAAAAAAGATAAATAAAAAGAAAATCACATACATAAAAAGTACAATTGGCGGTCTCTTCGCTCAATATATAACAGACAACTGATAACAGATGGGTATAAGAAATGGAGTTTTTCGTAAATCATATATTCTTACCAAATTCTCACAAATAATAATGACACTAGATCAGAAAAGCCATATACATAACAAATAATAGAAAAAGATAAATGTTTAAAGCGTGGTTTGTTTTGTATGATTCACCATATTTTATTATTTAATTATGCGGGTATATTTGCTGAATGGTTCTGAAGAACTGTCACTCTAAATTAAAAATGCATTTTAATAATAGAAAGCTTCGAAGAATTGTACCTATGTGTAAAAATAATTAAGGAATTCAAAAGTTATGAACAGACAGACACGTTTTAGTTTATTAAAAATCTAATATTTCCTGCAACTAAATGAGTTTTTTGCACCCATTCAATTGAAAACAAATAAATATGTATGTTGTTATTGTGGAACATAAGTTTCAAATCATCATGTTTTGACCTGCCACATTACCACATTATGTAGCTGTGCAGCAACAGTTTTACTTGTCTCAAAAGATATTGGAAATTAATCAGATTTTTTTTAAATTTATTTTTTTCGACAGTCCAATACCACAATTTTCTCGATTAGTACATTTATAATCGCTTGGGACAAACACCATTGTATACACTATACGAGGATGTATAAATTTTAAACTAATTCACTTTTCGGCCGTGTTATTGAGTGGGGTCGGTGACGGTCAACGGCCGGCGCAGCCAGTGCGTCGCGGTCACTCGTCGCGTGCGCCCGTGCACGTAGCGCGTAGTGTCGTAGTATTGTCCAGCTCGTAGCGCCGTAGCAACTTAGTGCTACGGGTGCGTGCTTTGTCGGATTAGGTGCGGTTATTTTTATTGTATTTGTGTGCTTTGTTGTTTTTGGAAGTTTTATATTGAAGATTAAGGTTGTATTGAATAGTTTTTTAGTAATTTAATTAATTTTTTTTAGTATAAATTCTGCAATAATAGTTGTCTTTTAAATTGTATGTGTTGAAAAGGTAATTCCAATGACTTTTCACGAAATTAAATAGATTAAACACTTAGTTTTGAGTAAATCAATGTTCTTTTAAAAAGGCTTCAATGTGTTCCTACTTTTAAAAGTATTTCAATTTTCTTCCCGGAAACACATAATGATTCACGCGAACAATAACTATGAATGTGGGTTTTATGATGCATATAAAAATCCTTTTAGCAAGTATTGTATTGTGTTTCTATGCGGAAAGTAACCGACATTTCTAATTAGATCACGTATAAGGAAGTAACTCGACGTCAGTGGGCTGGCACAGATTTACACATACAATAGATTTAATTAAATTTTCTTATATTCTATGATACTACAGTTACTCACGCCTTTTCCCCAGAAGGGTAGGCAGATATTCTCCTAGCCCACGACGTGATAGGTTGCGAGCCTATCGCCATATCGGTACAAATTTCTGACACCGGCCTGATATTGAATAGAAAATCCCAATATATTTTTGCCCGACCCGGGTTTCGAACCCGAGACTGCGGCTTTGGTATCATACAGTTCTCAACCGCACAAAAATAGAGTCATAAAGGTTGTAGAAAGTTAATGGATGCTGGCCGCTTCCAACAAGTCACTAGAAATTCTTGTGGAAGGCCTATAATATATGCTATACTACTTATAGTGGACTTTGTGTGCCTGAGAAAGATGATAAAAGATAGCACATAGGTCTGTCAGTAACTCTGTTTTTACAACTGTTCTAATTGGCGATTAATATTGATTATTAAGTTCTTATGTACCTACATGCTAGTGTGCTGCACAGGGCCCATGGGCTGTTTGTGGTTTTTTCAGTGTAGATAATCTTGGCTTACAGGAGCTGTATTAGTGGATGTGTTGACGTGATAGTTATTACATTCCCCGTGTATGCATAATGTTTTCTCGTTGGTGAAGAAAAAACAAGGAAAAATAAATATTATACGATTATACATATGCTTTGTAATGGATAAAAAGTTCTTTTTCTTCGTTTCGTTCGTTCGTTTTTCCCGTAGAAACTAAGAAACTTTTAAGACTATGTCAGGCTAATGCACTAATGTCCATTGTTTTGATTCTGTATTTCACGAGTTGTAGTACTGAATATAGGAGAATTATTTCACTATTTTAATTCATAAATACGTCACTGTAGAATTATGTAAAAATCAACACTTCCTGGTAACTGGTAACTGGGACGAAAATTGTTTAATTATTTACATTTTCTGTGAAATTAAAACTGTGCGCTTGGTCTTGTAACAGATTATTTAAGCTGTTGAATAGTAAATATCAAGTGTTAAGCACCAGCTCATGATTTAATTTATTCTTGGAATAAAACTTAATTCTAGTTTAGGCTTCATACGTACATACGAATATCAACAGTCTCCGTGACACAGTTAATCGCCGGCTGTGAAACGGGATTCCGTGGGTTAGATCGCCGCACCGAGATAAAATATTGTGCTATCTACAGGTATTTGTTTCGGGTCTGGCTGATTGGATTTGCACTCAATATACTGGATCAGCCCATATACGTCCCACTGCAGGGCACGGGCCTACTCTACAATCGAGAGTACGATTGAGAGTGGTTAGGCCATATAGTCCACCACGCTGGCCTAGTGCGGGTTGGCAATATACTAAAATAGCATAAACCAGTTTCACTATTTGTCCCAGGAACTTTACTCTTTAAGTACGTGTGTACAACCCTTTCAGTGAGTCAAAGTTTATTATAAGTGCGTAATATCCTTAGCGCCAACGATAATATGTATTAAAATTACAAAAAGTAATTTGACTATTCGGCCCAGGAACTTTACTCTTTAAGTAAGTGTATACAACCCTTTCAGTGTAACAAATTTTGGAACGAAGTTCCTTATTATTATAAGTCCGTAACATATATTAAAATTTCAGAAACCAATTTCACTATTCGTCCCAGGAACTTTAAGTAAGTGTGTCACTTTCAGTGAGATAAATTTTATTTTAACTCCGTAATATCCTTAGTACCGACGATGACAAACGACATGAGGTCTGGCACGGCCGAGCCCAGAGAATCGATGGCTCGCGGCTCGTGGCCTCGCCGGGCCGACGACGTGAAGATCGAGTTCGGGTTCGGAGTACCGCTGGGAGCTATGAGTGCACACCCTGCTTTCCACTCCGCCTGGGATATTGGCTGGTAAGTGTTTTTTATACTGCTAAAGTTACTTGTGTGTGGCTTGTTGGTAAACGGTCTAGACGCGACTGCCAACATGTTCATGTAGGTCGCGGGTTCGAATCCCAAGGCACACCTCTGACTTTTCGGAGTCACGTGTGTATTGATAGTCAATCACCACGCACTATAACGGTGAAGGAAAACATCGTGAGGAAACCTGCATACCATAGCGGTTTATAAGAATTTATATGGTATGTAAGTCCGCAAATCTGCACTAGGCCAGCGTGGCGGACTATATGGCCTAACCACTCTCAATCGTACTCTCGATTGTAGAGGAGGCCTGTGCCCTGCAGTGGGATGTATATGGTCCGATACAGAAACTTACTTGAGACCTGATGGTAGGAGCAACAATTACGACTATATACTTCGCCAAATATATACTAAATTCAGGGTCCGGAACAAATTCACACGCCAAAAGTCTCCGAGGTTGCTTATACTTATACATTTGAATTTCGAACTACGAGATATAGCAAAAAGTCTTAAATTCAAATCAAATGAGTGACGCAAATGGGTGGGTCACAATATTTTTGTTTGATTTCAATATATCTGAGATGAGCATGTCATTCATCTGATGGTAAGCGATACGACAGCTCGTGGACAGTAGCATAACCAAACACCATGTATTAAAAGCAATGCTTGGCATTCCACTGCGCTCGTCATCCTTAGACATAAGATGTTATGTTTCAATATGTGTATTAGTCACTCTAGCTACAATGCCCTTTTAACCGAAACACAACAGTGCAGTTACACTGCTGTTTGATGGGATAAATCGATTTTTAAATAATCGGCTAATAATTCACGTATGAATAATTTCGTTGCGAGTTGAAGACATTAATGGGCATTACGAATAGTAGTAACAATAAAATTAGTGGATTACAGGCCCGGAAGTTTCGTTTCAACGCTCGGATGAATATTGATGTCGGCTAAAATCATTTAATTCATCTCAATAATAATACACTTTCTATTTCAACACACAGTGTAGAATCCACAATATTCATGATACGGGAGTAAGTTTAGTACCAACGTTATAACGTCTCTCCATGTATTTTCTAATATTGAATAAATGGATTGCAACTTTAGCCAGGTCGTCCGTCCACCTTGTAGGCGGGCGTCCGACATTTCGCTTGCTTGGACGTGGCCTCCACTCTAGAACCTTTCGGCCCCAACGGCCATCATGTAAAGTGGACTTAATGCCCCAGGCATTCTGTACCAGTCAAACCTACATTTTTTAATATATGTTCCATCATTCAGTTACTCTAATCTAACACAAATGTGAAGTAAGGACAGGCCAGTTTTACTGGTGGTAGGTCTTTCATATGTGAGAGGCTGCCTGGGTGGGTACCACCGCAATGTGTATTTCTCCTGTCAAACAGAAGTTTAAATGCACTGTTGTGTTTCGGATTGAATGACATTGTAGCCAGAGTAACTACTGGACATATTGAGACTTAACATCTTGTGTCTTAGGATGGCGACCGCAGTGGAATGCCAAGCATTGCTTTGTAATTAAAGATGTTGTTTGGTTCTGCTACTGTTCATGAGCGGTCGCATCGTTTACCATCAGGCGAACGGCTTGCTCGTCACGCCATTCACTGCTATAAAAAAAGGCAAAACATTTTTCACGAGTTTAGTCCTTCAAACACAACCTTCATATTTGATTACCCCTAGGTCAATTTCTGTACAATACATATTCGTGTTACGTAGAGAACTGAGTCGTGACCCGCTTTGAGTGCCCACTGATCGCTCGGCCGATAAAGAACCAACAATTAAAGTCCAGACGCCATTACTCAAGATTTGCGCTGTGTTACGAAGAATATTGAGTTACTTCAGGCTTGCTAGTGTAATTTGCACGTTAATGTAATATACGGAAAAAGTAACTTAATTGCTACTAATTGCTTTAGTTTTCATTAATTTTATTAATACATTTATGATAGTATATCGATGTGGAGATCCTTGGGGCAGGCCTATGTTCAACAGTGGACTTCCTGTGGCTAAGATGATGATGATGATGAGTATATTATAACTTGAACATACACGAACTCACGCCTTTTTGCTAGATGCGGTAGGTCCTACCAGAACACTCACATATTGCCCTTTATGTTCCGTCCTGTATGTTCCGACTCCGGGCTGATAATGAACAGAAAAATCAAATATCACTATGCCTGACCTCGGATTCGAACCCGAGACCTCAGCTTTGTAATAGTACCGTGGTACGATCGTGTCTTGGAATAGGGCATTTTTTTGGCATAGTTTGACAAGCGAGGCGGTATTAGGCAGTTCATCTTGTAGTAAATGATCGACGCACAAGTGGGGATCATTACTCGTAGGTAATACACTCTGTCCGTCCTTTAGAGAATACGTGGGAAAGGGAAGAATAAAGACAATATTTATAATTTAGTAATGACAATAGGGCTTTAACTATTCTTTCTTACAGATCACATCTACGATATAGGTTTTTACCGAAGTTTTCTAGACCAAGTGGGCTCGTCCTTTCTTAATAGTTTGGATGGGCTTAAACAGCGAGCCTGGCTTAACCCCTCTCAATCGTAGTCTCGATTGTAGAGGAGACTCGTGCCCTATAGTGGGACGGATATGAGCTGATGCAGTATACTAAATATTTGTTAAATCGGCAAGAACGGACATTTCAAACACGTATTTTTAATACAAGTTGGTTCCTAGGAGAATCGCCAAGCTTGACTGTTCGGTGTTAATTCTACGTGACACTATTAATCCTGGTTGACAAGAACTGCAATGGTGGGTGTGTGGGGGTGACAACCTTTGGATAAATATAAAAGTTATTAAACAAAAATAGTAGATGAAAAACCACATTTGTATTCTTTGTATTTGTTATAAAATTTTGTTGGCAAATGGTTTTTCTTTCTCTTTCGTATTAATAAAGTATCACATTTTCAATGTATCTTCTAAAGTTTACACTAAGTTTGTAGATTTTCATTTGAATAAACTTTATACTGGTGGTAGGTCTCTCATATGTGAGAGGCCGCCTGGGTACTACTGGAATATCTATTACTCCCGCCAAACAGCAGCGTAACTGCACTGTTGTGTTTGGGATTGAAGGAAATTGTAGCCAGAGTAACTAATAGACATATTGAGACTTAACATCTTATGTCTCAGGACGGCGGGCGCAGTGGAATTCCCAACATTGCTTTGTAATTAATGGTGTTGTTTGGTTTTACAACTGTCCATGAGCGGTCGTATCGCTTACCATCATGCGAATAGAATGTTCGACTCACCATTCACGGCAATAAAAAAAGAGGAATTATTTCACCGCCATATTATGAGACGTTACTGTCTCATTAAGGATTACCTTACTTTTTATACTGCTAAATTATCATATTTCACCTCTTATAGTTTGGAACTTTCTTTATAAACCATAGACCAAGAGCCCGTGGCGGCCAGACATTCGTTATTTTTTTATATTAAAAGCTGAAAGTTTGTCTGGGGATGCCTCTAACATAGGCATCATACGATCAGCTATTATGAAATATATTTTATTAAAGTTTGAAGATATCGTAATATTTAATTACATGTAATTTTTCCTGCGTTATAGTTTCGAAACTGAATTTTATATATGTTATTAAGGCAACTATCAACAAATATTTCCTTGGTATTCAGATACTTTTGATGGTTCTTTTATCTTGCGAGACACATAGAAGCTGATAACTTCCAAAGCAACCACGATCGGAACTTCGTAATAGCTGATCGTGTGACGCCTATGTCAGAGGCATACCCAGACAAACTTTCAGCTTTTATAAAATGACGAAAGTCTGGCGTCCACGGGCTCTTGTACTAAAATACTATTTCTCGACGACCAAAAACTTTCTATCAAATACAATGCTAACACATAACGAAGAAAGCTATTAATAACCCTCCACCCTTCATTGACTACAAGTTGAAATATGACGTTCAAACAGTCTAGCCACAGACTAATGTATTGACCATTGTCTAGTACACGCCGTTGAAGCCACTATTAAAATCGATAGTGGCATTGTAATCCAACTGAAACCTTTATTGAACCCAGTGCAAGTTCATGTGCGATATGATCAATGTTATGCCCACGGTTCAGGCGTGATGCATTATTTTTATACAACGTATATCTAGTATGGTATCTAAATATTATTATAGCAAAAACGCTAAAACTATCACGCGGCTTCGTTTTCGGTCGCAGTCTTGATAAACTTTTTACGGTAAACTACGATTAACACAAAAATATATTTTTGCCAATAGGTTGAGGGATAAACAATAGTTAAAGATTTTATTCCAAGACACTTACGTGTGACATCTTGAAATAATATATCATGGATGAGATCGGCAATGGAACTTATATGGGATATTATTACTATTTTAACATTTATACTAGTAAGACAAATATGCAGCTTTTTGACGAATGTATAGTGCCAACCAGATCATCATGGTCACTATATTTCTGAATATATAAGAGTACTAGAGACATAGATCAAAATTTAAGGATCTACGTGTGTTACCCCTGTTGTGATTGTTGCTAATACCACAGAATATATTCTATATGTGGAGAGTTAATCCCCGGTTCAAATCAAGAGGTTAGCAAGCTATGTTTCTACCGCATTCTCTACTGTCACTTACAATCAATCTATTCGGATTGAAAGGTCCTTTAAAAATTTAAACGTAACGGCATAATTACGGGAGTTTTTTGTTCATAGTTGATACAAGAGTATCTAACCGAGAGGTCAATATTGTATCCACAATTAAAATGCTATCTGCATTGAGATTGCAAGAATTAAAAAAATGTCATAATTTCAAAATTCCATTCGTAAATAAAAATCTATTCATTAACTGAGGAGATTTGACCAGATTCGGCAATTGTTAAAAAATTGGCGACATCCGGCTCAAAGGACCAAAACAAGGCGCTAATCCCAATTACTCAATACTTAAATTTGATAATGTATATCATTTTACGGCTATTTCAGCACATTAGACGCCCACACAACAATCCGTCATCATTGCTCCGTCTGCGGAGAGGTGTGGGCGGTATCCTTGCCAACAGAAATCAAATTGATGATCAGAGACCACAAATCTTTCGACTGCTAATTGTGAAGTTCGTTTTGATTTAGTTTAGGGTCAAGTGGTTTGATGTCTTCATTGTAATGTGAGTGGACAACTTAAGGAAAAATATCCTTTTACTTCGAGCTTGCCGCGCTTTTGTTATTATGAGACTAATGATGGATTATTTCGTATTGAATTGGTCTTGACATTAGTGGATTTTGAAAACTTATGTAACAATGGCGAGTTTAAAAGTAAATTTGATTTTACAAATCTGGGACCTAACTAGACTGTTCCACTCAAACAGAATTTACTATTTGCTAGTATAGTTATACATATATTACCGTCATTTCAGAAGGATTTGAAATCTTTACTTCATATAACGTGACTCATTTAATGTTAATGTATTCTCCAGTGCTCTATAAGTATACGTCAATAACTCTGCATCAGCACTCAATGCCAGATAGCAACCTTTGCTGGGTCAGCAGAGTTCGTGGATGGATGCGTCGTGCCCATGCAAATCTCAGCAGTTGGATGTATCTAAATTATTTTTGTTTGCCTACATCAGCTCATATAGGCCCACTGCAGGTCACGGGACTCCTCTTTAACAGAAAATGCGATTGAGAAGGGTTAAGACAAGTCCACGCTGGCCTAGTGCGAGTTAGCGGACTTTATATACCGTAGAATTTCGTACAAATTCGTTGTTATATTTTCTTCCACCGTCATAGTGCGTGGCGATTGACTATCAATACATACATGAGAAGTCAGTGGTGTGCCCTGGGATTTGAACCTGTGACCGCGGCTGCCAATTTGTACACAGTTAGTAGACGCGTCTGGTCCGTTTTTCAATAAGTCACCACGCACTTATGCTACTTCTAAATTCAGTCTCCTATGTGTATTTTCAATCATAAATACCAGTAATAATCAGTAACTCCGCATCCCCGCTCAATGCCAGATGCCAACCTTCGCTGGGTCACCAGAGCTCACGGATGGCCGTTCCACCATGCTCATATAAAATGTTAGCAGTTGGCTGAGCACGCGACACCTGAGCTCCACGCTCTGATTGGCGCAT
Source organism: Hyles euphorbiae (assembly GCA_023078785.2). Taxonomy (NCBI): domain Eukaryota; kingdom Metazoa; phylum Arthropoda; class Insecta; order Lepidoptera; family Sphingidae; genus Hyles; species Hyles euphorbiae. The sequence continues at coordinate 3,113,410 of CM041037.1, read as the reverse complement.
TTCCAGTGTGGAGCGACCAGGTTACATACATCTCTGGTTACAGGGAAATTGATTTTGTATCCAGGTTCAATGACTTGCATTGGCGGGCTTTGAACACCTAGCATTTTTTTAGCATAGGTCCGCCAAATGAGTAAACATGTCACCTGTTGGTGAACACTGCCGCCCATGAACATCCATAGCGTTTGGATCATAGATGTGTTACCGGATTATCAATTCAGGAGGCGAGTTGGAAGGATCTGTATCGGCCTGTATACAGTGGGACGCAGGGCACGGGCCTCCTCCATAATCTAGATTACGATTGAGAGCTATTATAAATTCTTACGCTATGTTATGCAAGTTTCCTCATGATGTTTCTTTCACTGTTATAGGGAATTATAAAGGATGGAAATTTATATGATATAAACCTTTTAATTAGATGCACTAACAGCAACAGCTGTGCATACCTAAGCACAAGAAAACTCTATAGGTGAGAAAACATGATTAGGAAGGGTTTATATGGTGAATTAGGCATTAGTTAAGGATTAATTCTGGTTATATGTAGGTGTTTTATATATGAAAGGCCCCCTGGGTAGCTACCACCGCAATGTCTGTTTCTCCCGCTAAACAGAACTGTAAATAAATTTTTGTGTTCCGGTTTGAAGTACATTGTAGCCAGAGTAAATAAGATAGTCTTAACAAGAGTGAGACATAAGACGTCTCAGGATGGTGAGCGTAGTGGAATGCCAAGCACTGCTTTGTTATTAATGGTGTTGTTTGGTTTTACTACCGTCCATGAGCGTTTGTATCGTTTGCCATTAGGTAAACGGATTGCCCATCTCGCCGTTCATTGCAATAAGAAAAAATAATAGTAGAATAGTTTTTTGAAGGGAAATGCATGTAGATAATACGACTGGTTTGACAAATAAACAGTTAGGCGATATAAAACATAGTAGTTCTAAATACCTTGGTTATTATTTTAAATGTAAATACGCCTTTTAATTATGTATTCAATGTGTTACACTATTGTCTATTTCATCTACTCTAGCATAAGAATCATTACTCAAAGTAGTCCATACAGTAATTTTCAAACCGACACACATAAAGTTCAGGACACTTCACGTCTGTCGATGTATGTTCCCGATGTCATCGGTGTCATCGATTGCATTATAAATGAAGGAAGGTGGATGACCCTAGTCTGTATTCCTCTAGTCGTTGACCTTTGGCACAGTTCCGGGTAAATCGGCTGTCAAGTTTACCCCATGTTTGGGGTAAACAGAGGGTTCAGTTACCTGTACTCCAGTGTCGGTTATTTGGTCTGTGATTACTTGTAGGTGTAAGGTATCTTGTAATTATGTTTGGATTTACTTTCTGCTTTTGCAATCGGTTTATATACGGATTTTGCTTTGTTTTTAATTGCGAGTATCCAATATTATTATCTATAACTTATATTGCTAATTTGCTTATTGCCTCTCTCGTATCATAATCAAATTAATTGCCTATTTTCTGGTGTCAGTTTCATTCAGGTTCGATTCATTACTTTTATTTTATCTTTAAACCTCAATCGGGGTGGAATGAAACTGGATTTTCTTCGAAGTAGTATAACTTTGTAACTACTTCTATTGTTATACTAGAATTGTAGTACCATAGAACCGCAAAGAAACATCTAGTGTTAAATTCATTAAAGTTTTTATTTATTAACAATAAGGACAACTGCCAACGTAATTTATTAACTTTATTAATGATAGGTATATAAAAAAAAGATATCCAAGGGACAAAAGCAGCTAATGTTTTTAACGTGTCGTCGACAAATGTTATAAATGATTTTATAATTACCATCATTGCTGTAGCATCAAGTAATCGATGATGTTTAAGAACATCGAGTGCAGAGCTTATGTTTCTAAATTATAACCCAAAGTCAGTCCAAAATAAAAGAACTGCCTAGATAGAGATAAAATTAACGACACAAAAAATAGCGAAGCTTCGCCTTAATGCGAGTTGGCGAGTTTCACATGTATTTATTTTATTTATATCGGCAAATAACAATTAAGCAAGCAGACAGCCTCCATGATGCAGTTGGTTAGACGCCGTCTGAGACACGAGAGGCCGCGGGTTCGATCCCCGCACCAAGAGAAATATTTGGGGGCTCAACAATTTCATTCAGGTGTGGGTGTTTCTGAGACCGAAAAGTCTCTCATAGTTCCTGATGCCGACGCCACAAGACTCGAACTTACTGTAGAGCTAATGTGTGTTACTGTTGGGTGTTACTTATTTATAGAAAATTATTAAGAAGTCTATGGTATGCACATTTCCATTTTTTTTTATTGCATTGAATGACGAGACGAGCAAGCCGTTCGCCTGATGGTAAGCGATACGACCACTCATAAACAGTAGCAACATTCCACTGCGCTCGCCATCCTGAGACTTAAGATGTTAAGTCTCAATATGTCCAGTAGTTGCTCTGGCTACAATGTTCTTCAATCCGAAACACAACAGTGCATTTAAGTAGTGTTGTTTCACGGGAGAAATAGACATTGATGTGGTACCTACCCAGATGGCCTCTCACATATGAGAGACCTACCACCACATTTCCAATTATCATATTTCCGGCATTTTCTCGCCCTAATAATTATTGATCTATCTCTATTACTGAATAAACATCATTTTTACCAATGATATGTTAATTGATATAATTATTTTTGGAATAAATAGCTTTTACAGATTTTATCGCAGATTTGAGAAATTTCTATAGTTTTAAATTTTCTGAACCATTTAATTATTATTTTTGAAGACCTATGTCCACCAATGGGCCAAAGATGTATATGATCATGATGCTAGAAATACAGCGTTAAAGGAGATTGCAACGCGACCATGAGATTATATAGCTTTCAAGCTGTTTGTCATGTCTGGAGCTGCCTTTACATTTGAGCTTAAAGTTGCAACGTTGCGTAACTTAATAACTTTGCAGACGGCTTTGTGATGTAAGGATGGTATTATTGAGTATCTCAACTTATGAGGAGACATCTTTAGCTATCTAGCGTTGCAATAAGCTTACACTGTATTAATACTTAAAATGGAAAATATATTTCTTTCTATGTTGTATGTATGTTTTACTGGTGGTAGGTCTCTCATATGTGAGAGGCTGCCTGGGTGGGTACCACCGCAATGTCTATTTCTCCCGTTAAACAGCAGTTTAAATGCACTGTTGTGTTTCGGATTGAAGGACATTGTAGCCAGAGTAACTACTGGACATATTGAGACTTAATATCTTATGTCTCAGGATGGCGAGCGCAGTGGAATGCCAAGCATTGCTTTGTAAATCAAGGTGTTGTTTGGTTTTGCTTCTGTTTATGAGCGGTCGTATCGCTTACCATCAGGCGAACGGCATGCTCGTCTCGCCATTCGCTGCAATAAAAAAAAATGTAATTTGATATACCCAACGGTTCTGGAGTGGAGGCCACGTATAGACAAGTGTAGTGTCGGACGCCCGCCTACAAGGTGGACGGACGACCTGGCTAAGGTTGCAGGAATCGCTGGATGCAAGCCGCTTCCAACAGGTCGATGTGGAGATAATCGGAAAGCCTGTGTTCAGCAGTGGACATCCTGTGGCTGAAACGAACGAACGAATATACCCAAAAATCACGCCCATAGCTCCAATTATTGTTTTGGATTTTTCGGACCTAAAACAGCATAAAACTTGGAGCCGTAGTTTTCAACTTTTCGTGTAGGTCAAAATATAAATTAAAATTCTTAATATATTTTATATTCAAGCGTCATACAAAAACGACTTAGTTCTGATTTTATTATGATTGGGATATTTTACAGAAATAGAATTGCGTCTTGTCTTACATTCACAAAACAATACGCAATATATAGAACGTTGTTTTTACATTACATTTAATCAACATCCACATTTCAATTCATTTTTACGTCCATTAAAACACGATTCCCAACAATTGGCTGTCATCACGAACCATTTTCAACAAAGCGAGTGGGTCTTTCAATGTCCGTTTTTGATGAATATGAGTACAAATTCGATTCAAACTGCATATGGACACAAGTAGGTTAATGGTGCGTAAACTGTTGTCGCATTGTGCTCGGTATAATAGAATGCAGAATAATAAGGTAGTCAGGTCGCTATGGTTGCCAGAGATTCCGTAGGAGCGGTAATTTAAGTGGTTTGTTTTTGATGGAAAATTATCACCACAAATATCAAGAGTTCCAGATTTACGCAAATGTTAGTTACACATCAAATTAAGACATTATTAGTTTTGAATTTTATCGCGGACTTAATTTAATTTTTCCATTATTTTTTTTCTCTACGTTTCCATTATTTCACAGCTTTCGTGGTCATGAGGCGGACTAGTAAAGAAAAATTAAACCAAATCCACGACAAAATCTGTAAACAATAATGTTTTACTCGTATTTAAAGTCCATCCCAATCTTTAAAGTGCTTCCGAATTTTGATATTCGAAGGAAATTCATCATTTGGGCGAAGGCCTCTTTGCACCACTCATACCGATAATCAACTGGAAGTTTGCAATTATCAACATTACATTGAAAGTTATGAAATCATATGTAAGACCTCGCATCATATACCAAAAAAAAAATACAAAAACTATATATAGGTTAATTACGGTTTATAAAAAAAGATTGACGAGACTTACCAAAAAGTAGACCAGTCAAGGACCTTTAACCAATTTATATTTACCTCCACAAAAAAGAGAAAATCGATGTTTTCTACCCTATTACTATTGCCTTAAGGACGGTTTTTAAAGAACCCAGCCGTAGACACCAGCAGTCATTCTTTGTCGAGGCGGCAATCAGTCAAGCGCGTGGTTTCCGCAACGTTACCATGGCAACCGGGTCGAAACACTACTGTCAAACATATTCACACAATAATGACACACTTTGCAATAGAAATTATGCACTGAACAGTATTGAAGCAGATGATCAGATAATCAAACCACATGATAGCAAGTGCTGCTAGACTTTTGCGGCGCGCGATGGATTTCGGTTTTGGCGATTTCTTGTATCCAAATGTGAGGGGGTTGAGGAATTATTTTGAACGGGATCCCGTCTTCGGGTATGTAGATGACACGTTTATGATCAATGTAGCTGGAAGTAGAAAATGTAAGTACTGATTAGAGAGTATGGGAATGATAATGTTTCATAGCGAGGCAGTGGAAGAGAAATACATGTAATTACTATATTTTATTTAGATTTAAGTATTGCGTACATTTACACATAGGTTTGGGTATGTTGAGGCAGTTTGTTTGAATTTTGGTAGATAGACTAATTTGAATTTATAACTGTTTATTTTACAAACTCACATACCTTGTGTTAGGATGATCTCTGAAAGATGCAGGACAGCGGAACGATAATATAGTAGTTTAGACTATCTGTATATTTAGGGTACTTGGTTTTGTCATACAAATCCAATATGTGTTTTTAATTATGAATTAACTACCACGTAAAATTAATGTTGATTTTGACATACTATTATTTTTCGAACAATAAATAAAGAAAAGAACTTACAATTTCCTTAAAGTCCAAAAAAGTAGTGATGATTCGTCTGCCTTTGATGGTATGTACACTATGTACTACGGTGACCGCGTGCCATCCGAGCTCAATCTGCTCGATTGTCTATAATTTCAATGAAAAAAAAAGATTTAAAATGAAAACAAATAATTATAACGTAATGCGTTGCCCATGTATAAAAACCACCAACAATAATACTTATTGCATTTAGCTATATTTTCTGCCTATTAATTTCTATACGGTGGATATTGCATTGAGATTCGGCCCCATTCCAATCTGGCAACATTCCAGTTATTTCGTCGTATTTTAGACCACTATACGGATTGTGTCATCATGAAGGGAATTTAGAGCCGAATTTAAATAGGCATATTAATGGGACAGTTTTCGCTTCCATGTATATTTTTTAGTGTCATCATGCTGGCTATAACATAGGAATTTCTTTTGTATTAAAAATGAATAAGTCTTAAATGAATATTACTCTGCCATCGAGGAATAGAGCTCAACTGTGATTTTCTGTTTACATTTATAGTTTTGCGATTTTCTGAGCGACGCCCTTGAAGATTTGTAGCAGAGCTGGAAGGCCGATGACATGTACATCCATGCCAGCCTTTCCCTCGGTACAACAAGAGGCGCTACGCAACTTTCTACTACTTACTACACTCCTGCCATTGTGACATTTTGTTCCCCTACTTCCTGGGTCTTCCTTTTTTGGGTCCCTTTCCTTTACATATACTAGTCTAACCTCACACTTCACTGTCAATATTTATTAGTCAGCTTCTAGATACAGACAGACCTTTAAAAATAAAGCTGATGTTGACGTTTCCCTACCTTAATCTTATAATAAGGCAATTGAGTCGCCTTGAAGTCAGCGAATCATGCAGACCTCAAATGTCATCGATCAACACCAATCTTACAAAAATTAAGGCAAGGATTATGGATGTAATGGAGTCAATCAAGCCTGTCATTCGACGCGAGGTTATTCTCTCGAACCACGATGAACAAAGCATCGCCGAGATGCTGGCCGGACAAAGTCATAACAATTCAGCCAATTACGGAGCGTTTTATCAACACGAACAAAAATAGACGCGCCACTTGAAAACAATGAGCGTTTGCGATTATTCCTTTACCAACTTTTGCTTGAATAAGGGCTTTGTTTTGTTTAGATAGTTTTTTTAACTCTATCTTGGTTTAGTTTGAGGGTTGAATTGAAAAATTTATAAAATCATCTAATTGTTTTCAATTCTATTTAGAATTGATAAAAATTCGTGGCTGATTCTAAAATGATATTGTCCTATAGAAAATCTTTAATCTAATTATCGTAAATGGCAGTAATAATAAAACTAGGTTTTAAACGTAACTCGGATAGGCGATCTGCCGGTGTGACAAAATCGGTCAGTCTGCCAATTTGCATTGAGCCGGTGTTTTGGTTGAGATCACAAAAGATTCATTAAAGAATCAGGTGAGGAAACATCAGGACATTTTATGCGTATTATTGTAAAAATCTTACTTTTTATATGATCAACCTGTCTGACTAACTCATACTATAAAAAACATAAACTGATCCATGAGCATTTTATTTAGAAATATATATCTCTAACATTTATGGTCATTTACGCATCATCAACCAACAATATGCACAAGCATGCCAACCCGCACTAGACCAGCGTGGTGGACTATATGGCCTAATCACTCTCAATTGTACTCTTGATTGTAGAGGAGGCCCGAGCCCTGCAGTGGGACCTATATGGGCTGATACTGAAGCATCATCAAGTGACTAATCACAAAGTTTTAGAGGGAATTTTTAGCTGAATTATAATATAGTAGGAAAAAAACACTTTTGAGATGAAAGTCCTTTGTTGACTTACGTTTTGCCATTGTTAAATTTCTCAATTTTGTGTAAAGACTTGCTTCATGCCACATTCTCTCCGACCGGTTCATTCTGTTTTTGTTCTTTGTGGCATATTAGGATACAGAAGATGCGAGGTACTGCGTCATTTGGTTTCACATTAACTTTGCCCAGATAAACTACATTACTAAAATGCATGTTGACTATTTTGGTATTAGCTATGGTAACTTATATCTTTCAATACAAGATTAAGCCAATCGTTTTACAATATTTGAAATAAATGGACGGCGTCTGATATGACAGCTTGTATGTATTTATTAAACCTGAGTGCATATTTATGTAAACGGAATCGTTGCAAGGAAACCTTATTTCATCAACAAGGCTTCCGCGACTGTGTATACGTATGCAATTGAATGTAGGAAAATCACAGATCCGGGTTTGTAGAACTCAGCACAGTTAGTATTACGTCCGGGGTTCGATTTCCAACTCCAGCGATTTCTATGTTTCCTTTGGTAATTCTGGATTCTCAAACACAAGCACTAATTTCATATGCACAAAAAAAACCATAAAAATCGGTGTGCTGGATTTTTAGTTACAGCGTGAAAATTGTGTACTATGCAATTGTAATGCGCTAAAACCTTGTCATTAAATTCGCATATGTAGATGTTATAATTCAATCTTTGTAACTAAACTTACGGTTTTAAAAATTATGCTTAAATTTGCCACAGACTGACACACAATTTTTGTCAACAGCCCATCATCCGGCTTTCATCAGATGGCAAGAATGATGGATCGGATGATGGTGGAAAGCCTCCAGCCGTTCGGGTTCGCTCGAATGACCACCCGCCGCGGTGGCGACGACGGCGACAACCACGACAACCACCACCAAGGCAAGGATCCTTCGCGCGATGGTCTTCGCACAGAGAGAAGTGATATCAGACGCGAGAGAGCGAAATTCCAGCCTCCTAATACACACGCTGCTAACGGTACTAGGCATCCGCCGACGCAAGGTGAGGAGTTGCAAATGGTGGGATTTTTGTATCTAGGATTACACCTCCTGTTTTCCACTTTCCGCAATCATTGGGATTACATCCCCTGCTTTCCACTTTCCGCAATCATTGCACATCAGTTGTCGTTTCGGTCTGTTTTAAAGTTTCAAGCTTGTTCGTCCAATTATGTATATATCATGCCTGGCGATAAATAACCATCTCTGTAACTGGTGGTCAGCGCAGCGAAGTTTAGCATTACAAAAGAGTATCGACTGTCTAGACATAATTATAATAAAGTCTCCGTTGTCGTCAGGACTATTCCCGTACAATCTACATGTTCATTTGCGTGGGCCGTTATACTGAGTATATATTACTTATGTGCGGATATGATTATCCTACTACCAATAAGCGTTACGAGTATTGCTATAAAGTTATTTAAGAAAGCAATTTGCGTTAAATATTTTTTCACTTATACAACCACGTTTGTCAATTGATAATTTAAAACGTTTCTATCTAATTCTTTTCGATTCTCAACCATAACAATTGAAGTTTAGCTGAGGGTTTTCCTAATCATATTAAGACATTTAAATATATTTCTTGTTGTAGTAGTGAAACCCACACAAGCAAACACATTCCAAGAGCAACCGCTAGACCAAGCCAAGCAAACAGACCCCACCACAGAGAAATGGGCAGGCACACTCCGCAAGCGAGATCCAGACATACAACCGACACTGCCTTCCATCGTAGCCAGGAAACCTTCGTCCACATCGTCAGTAGGCAGTGGGAGGAAGACCAGGTCAGTAGAGAGAGTGCCCAGGGCTAGAAGACAGTTGGCTCCAATCAAACCGACCATGAGGAAAGATGTTCCGGCAGATGGGCCTGATGGCGTTACCATTATGGAGAAGGATGAAAAAGTCTTCGATACCACTGGGTATGAGCTCCACCTGGTCGAAACCCTGGAGAGAGATATACTACAGAAGAATCCAGATGTTCGTTGGAAGGATGTGATCGGCTTGGATGAAGCCAAGTCTGTGCTGCAAGAGGCAATGGTTCTACCCCTTGTCATGCCGGACTACTTTAAGGTGAGTCCATATTATTTAGTTTTGTTTTGTTTAGATGTGTTAATGAGGAGCTATGGAGTGTTGTGCGGTTCCATTGTTGTTAAAAGTATTTTGGGAGTATTAGGTGTTATTATAATTTTATATTTCAGTCGTTATAGAGGAAATGCCGCTTGGCTCATTTGTAGACTCACTGCTATAAAAATGGACCATTGTTTCGTATGGCTATTAAAAGACTTTCGTAGTACAAATGGCTTTAACTATTTCAGAATAATATGATCGCTGTTCTTCATATTATTTATTAGCTATTTAGTTCTGCGATTTTTGTTCCGAAATATAGCCGTATTATTACTCATATACGAGTATATATAATCACATTTAATATTAATCTGGGATGCATGCAATTTAAATGCCCAAATTAGTAGTGATTATTTTCCCTGTAAAGTAACAAGATTTGCCTCAAGGATGTAAGAAATTGGTCAGTTAATGAATGACTTTACTGGATTCGCCCCGGCTGTAATAGTCAAATTGCGTGAGTGATAAAATCAGTTGATTCCCTTTTTTCAGTGTTTGCCCTTTAGAGTGGCTAATGTTGTTTGCGGATTTGCCCAATTGTATTGTTTCTTGATTTGCAATATTTATTTTCATTTAGAATTTCCATAGCTTTAAATATTGGAGAGAAAATTAAATATTTAAGTAATCAACAATTTCAACCTCTCGACAACTTATTGATTTTGAATATTCATTACATATTTCAAGCAAATAAATAAATATAAAAGTCGTGAAATTATTAATTGGCTCTCTGTCATTCTTTAATACCTCTAATGAAATATTCGGTTAATCCAATATGAATTCCTTGTATAAACAATTAACTACACGTACGTTCAAACCATATCAATTACATTCAGATAAATCATGAAATTTATATCAAGTCCGAAACTCTTTGTTATCGAGCTCATTTTATCAGAGCTTAAATTTCAGCACATTCTTAGTTCACGAATTCCTTCTGTACTACACTGTATTAGCCCATATACGACTCTCTGCAGGGCACGAGCCTCTTCTACTAACTAATTGAGAGTACAATTGAGATAGGTTAGACCATAATATAGTCCTCCACGCTGGGCTAGTGCGGGTTGGTTACACGTTACATTCTATGGAAAATCTTAAAAATCGCTATGTTATGCAGGTATCCTCACGATGTTTTCCTTCGCCGTTACAGTGCGTGGTAATTGACTATCAATACACACATGATTCCGAACAGTCAGAGGTGTGCCCTGGGATTCAAACCCACGACCATCATGAATGTGTTGGCAGCCTCGTCTGGTCCGTTTACCAACAAGCCATATGACTATAAATAATAATAAATTTAAAAAAAGTTATTCAGATTAATAAAAGCCCTTTTATTCTAAGCTTAAAAGAGATAAACTATTTTCCAGCTGCAGTATTTAATTCCTCACAACGCTGTGCCTTTGGCCTATTTTAAAAATATGCAGAGACTCTACGCTTTTATCTTTCCATAATAACAAAAAGTGTGTTTCGCATTGTGAGCATTTATGGTTCGTATCGTGCCTTTAAATATTAAAACTATGCCATTATGCTTAATAAGAGTGGAGCCTTGAACTGTGCGTAATGTTTCACATTTCAACTGTAAATAACGCATGTGAGGGTTGCAGAATTAGGTCACTTGTTAGTGACTAGTTTAGGTTTTATCAAAGATTATTATGGCTTATGTAGTTGGTGACATGCAAGACTATCCAGGTAAGTAGCATTGTTTTGTTGGTTTAAATGCATTCATAGGCGTGCGACTTCGTACATGAAAAATATTATAAACGATTATTTCGATTCTTCACTGTCTCGGTGGCTTAGTTGTACTAGGGTACGGTTACAAAGTTGAGGTCTCGGGTTCGAATCCCGGGTTGGGCAAAGTGATATTGGATTTTTCTATTCATTATCAGCCCAGAGTCAGGAATTTGTGCCCGATATGGCGATAGGCTCCCAACATATCACATCGTGGGACGTAACATACAAGGTGAAATGTGGGTGTCCTGGCACCTCTGCCTACCCCTTCTGGGAAAAAGGCGTGAGTTTATGTATGTATGTATTTCGATTCTAGCGCCACGCTCTGGTGAGAAAGAGAAATTATCGTGTAAGTAGTTAAAGTAGAATTGTTAAATGGCAGTAGTGCGCCAATAAACCAATAAATATGTTTTGTATGTTGATATTATAAGCTTCGGTAAGTTTAACCAATGTCAACTTTATATTGGTTAAAATTACAGGAGATTGTGAAAAATAGAAATTTTGAAATATCGAATTTCAAATGGCAAAATCACGTTGAAAAATAAAAAATAAAGTAGAGTTGCGCTTCTATCTCTGTATATAATACTAATCTATGAATGCATTGTAGCCATTGACCATTGGGTATATTAACATACTGAACACTATTCAAAACTTAATCGAAATTTCTGAGTAGGGTTGCTGTTTACGAGTAGGCGTGCCGCTTACTATGCGAGCACCGAGCTAAAAATAGAAATTTATTGTACAGTATAAACAGACTGAAAAAAAGATTAAGAGCCTTATAGGGACGACGAAGAAGCTTAAGATGTTTTTGAATTGTAGTAGGTATTTCTTAGTCTCTGTATATACTAGACCATACTCTGTAATCTGCATATAGTCTAAAGGTTTCTACTCTTTTTTTATTATCCAAATACCAACAAAAACCAGTAGTTTAGTTTAGTAAACAGCCTCCGTGGTGTAAGAAACGAGAGGCCGCGGGGTTGATGCACACACCGAGGCAAATGTTTGTGCGATCCACAAGATTTTTTTCGGGTCAGGGTGTTTGTGAGACTGAAAGTCTCTCGTAGTTTCTTATACCCACGATGCAAGACGTGACCTTAGTGTTTGGTCCAGACTTTGTGTGACTTTTGGGGGTGTTTACTTTTTTATAATAGTAATAGCTTTCCTCTAGGAAGGATAAAATTTAAAATAGTTTTGCTATTAAACTCAGTAGTTGTGTTTTGCGGTTTTTATGTAAACGTTACGTTCATTCGATATCTTAGGTTAGTATCAGTTTCTGCAAGGATATATTTTTCTGAGCTACGCGAGCCCGACAGTCTGCAAAGTTACGGCTTAAGTTATTTTCTTCCTCTGTCATAATCAAGTTGTAAATCTTGTATTATCGAACTTTTAAACAGCGGCAGCCTCCCTGGCGCAGTTGGTTAGACGACTGCTTTGAAATGAGAGGCTGCAGGTTCAGTCCCCGCATCGAGACAAATGATTGTGAGGTCCACAAATATTTGTCTCAGTAGACCGAAAATTCTCTCGTAGTTTCTGGTACCTATGGCACAATCTTTAATTAATCTTAATATGGGGTCTTCTTCTTTCTTTATCAGCCTATATACGTCCTACTATGAGGCACGGGCCTCCTCTACAATCGAGAGTACGATTGAGAGTGGTTAGGCTATATAGTCCACCACGACCAGCACAACAAAGTCGCTGCCTACCTCGAGGAGAGTACTCTCATTAAAACTCGTTTGAAAAAGGACAGGTCATAGCGCTGAGGAAACACTGGTGCAGGGAGTTCATTCCAGAGCTTGCACGTACGTGATAGGAAAGAACGCTGGAAACGTACCGTTCGGGAGCGGTACGCTTTCAGGTGGTGGGAAAGAACTCTACTGCGGTGACGTGTGGTGTGATGGTACATAGGGGACGGTGGTACCATCTCAAACTACTCTTCGGAGCACTACCCATGGAACAGACGATAGAACACACAGAGAGATCCGAAGTCTCTCAGCAGTCCTAACGGTTCCAATTTGTCCGTGAGATCGGGATCATTGACTATTCGACAAGCTCGTCGCTGCAAGGAGTCAAGTGGGACGAGCTGGTATTTTGGTGCACCTGCCCAGAGGTGAGAGCAGTACTCCACGTGGGGCCGGATTTGCGCTTTGTAAAGCGTTAATCTATGACCCGACGTAAAGTACCGCTTGGCTCTGTTCAGGATTCCCAACTTCTTGCTCGCCAGTTTGGCTTTGTCCTCCAAATGACTCCTAAACTCGACCTTGCTTGATATTTCGACGCCAAGGATCCCAATACTTTCGGATCCTTGGAGAGTAACTCCTTGGAATTGCGGCGCCATGACAAAGGGGTCCTTCTTCGCAGTGAACACGCAAACTTGTGTCTTTGAGGGGTTAAATTGAACTTAGTTCAATTTCAAGTTCATTCGGAGGCTCGCCCCAGAGAGCTCCCGACTTCAGACACAAGTTGAAACCGTCTTTCCTTAATGGAATCCCGAGAGTGGCTCCGTTGGCCGATGTACCGCGCGTCACTCGTACTATCATCTTCATAACAAAGCATGCTATCAATAGACAACATGTCATTGATATGCAGGATTAAGAGTGTCGGCGATAGCACCGAGCCTTGTGGAGCACCAGCATTAATGGTCTTGGTAGGTAATCTATTAGCGGCTGATAAAAAGGTATAATGTAACAATTTAACTTTATATTGTTACTTTCTAAGGCGATAATTTTAGCCTCAGTCCCAGAAAGACGCCCCTGAGCATTGCTAAATAAAATTTCAGTTAGAATTAACAGCTTTTATTTATTCGATAAAAATAAGGCTTTTTGGAGACGTAAAATGCTGTGTTCGATTTATTTTCTCATTTTTAATTTCATTAAAAAGTTAAAACAATTACATGCCCTCCTGACGGTAGACTTATCTACGTGAGAAAGTAAGTGTTGTGTGTCAGTAATGTTGCTTTATTTTAATGTTTTAGCTTATTTTGTTTTTGTACTTAGCACTATAATATACAATTGGAGTAGGTACTATTAAATAAAATAAAATAAAGCACTAACGCCCGAATACTGGAACGTCATTCAAATAATAAGCTTGCTTTTAACAGGGCACGGCCCACTTAGCCAGCACATTTAAGCGGGATTAACGTAGTTAAGCGCAACTTATATTTAAGTTGCGTTCCAGTATTCGGGCGTTCATCTCTCAATTAAAATTAAAATAAATATTTTACATTAATATTGTACCGATTTTTCTGCCGAATGTATTCTCCATAGTTTAAAACGCTAAGTTTTAAAGACACAATTCTCAAACCATGGGGCTGTAAATACATACACCTACAACAAATTTCTTGTTTCGCTAAAAATTTTGACCAGTTCATTATTATCCAGCGATTACCAACCTTAGGAGACCCAATCTATATTTCCCTCCTTTATTACACAGCAACGATGTACAGTTTTGTCAAAGACTTCTAAGGGTATGGTATCTATTACTCCTCTAGAATTAGCTGATACAAATTCCCATCTCAGGGTATGGAATCTTTTACTTCTCTTCGATTAGGCTGAGTTGCACAAACTAACTTTGCAAATACCTTTGCCTTTGAAAATGTCATTGCCATACATTTGAGACGTATTTGACCTTGCAAATTTATGTGATTGACAGTTTCAAGATCAAAGGTATTGGCAAAGTTAGTTTGTGCAACTGAGACTTAGCCTATACTTATTCCAAGATATCTTCATGACTAAGCTAAGATATATTGTCTCAAGCACCACTTCCCCAGGGTATCCGTCGTCCTTGGAAGGGCGTGTTGCTGACAGGTCCTCCGGGCACGGGCAAGACGTTGTTGGCAAGAGCTGTCGCGACGGAGTGCCGGACCACCTTCTTCAACGTATCCTCCGCAACACTCACCTCCAAGTATCGAGGGGACTCGGAGAAACTCGTCCGGTTGTTGTTTGATATGGTAAATATTCACCTGACTACACATAAATACACATAAATAGTACAGGCGGACTTAATGCCTAAGGGAAAGAGAAAGAAAGAAAAATGCTTTATTATCGCGCAAATTAGCCGCATACAACACAGTACAATAATTATAAAAATTTAACAGTACAATAAATTAAACAAAGAGAGACTAAATATAAAAAATAAGAAGAAAAAAAATAGCAGGTAAGTGTTGCGCAGCTCACTCGCGATAACAGGTCAACATCTCAGCATGATGCTGTGTGATAACAGAAGCAACCACAAGGGCATTTTATATCAACCTTAAGGTGTAGAGAGATTGAAGCAGGTGCTTATTAATGAAGTGGAAAATAAAAATAAAGAAAAAAAGAACACAAAATTATAAAATATATATACAAGTACATACAAGTGCTACATATATAAATAAATACCGACATTAAATAGAAATACGTGATAGAGATAATTGTATCTTTGTAATCTATTATGTTCCATTATAGTGTCTAAATTAAATTTGAGCTGAGCTTCGATGCTCGGTGTCATTTCTTTGCGTGCCATTGTCATTGCTGGTAGAGGAAGCAGTGATGAGTGTTTGAGCGGGAACGTCTCCTAAACTGTACCTAAACTCTTTAAAACGTGCTTAAACGCCCATCAGATTGTTATGAGAGATGTCAAGAGATTCCATGTTATGGTCTAGGTGACATTTAGTTATATTTCAATCGACCGAGGCAAGTCAAGTAGCTTTCAATAGTACAAGTCATTATTTTTTATTATTAACAATATCGAAGAAATTAGATCTAGTTTGAATACTATCTATATTTTTTTAAGTATCCCGTGTTTAATATGATAAACTGCAACTGAATGCAGGTTGCGCAGGCATAATGTAATTTTAGGAAGAAGGAATTTATGTCATTGGAGTGAGTTATAAGGCATGGAGACTGTCCGGCTTTCCCACCCCCCACTGTAACTCCTGTGAGCCAGGATCAACAGTGGCACGCAATGTAATGACACCGAGCAGTTAAATATTCTGTAACCGAGCATTGAAGCTCGGCGAGTCTCCGGGAATGTCTAACTTGTCTTTAACCCGCAAAGAAATTAATCAGAAAGTAAAATTAATAGGAGTTGGAAATTTTACTAGATATCTGATGCCTTTATGATACGGTTTCCAGGCGGCATTCTACGCTCCCAGCACGATATTTCTGGATGAGGTGGACTCGTTGTGCGCGGTACGAGGCGCTGACTCGGAGCACGAAGCTTCTAGAAGGTTCAAGGCGGAACTGCTCATACAGATGGACGGACTCGCTGCTGCTTTGTGAGATTATTTCTTATTTTATTTATTGAAGTAATATTTTATTCGTATATCCACTAGGAGAGCAACACTAAGGTGTAAAACTTTGAAAAATTAGCCACACAAGTGTGAATATAAATGTCACGGCGTGTGGAAAACAGTGTAGCTTGTTTGACCTATCTTATTTTAGGTAATTGCGTTAGCCAATGATAGTTACAGCATTCGTATACTATAGTCAAATAGGGCGGCGTATTTGAACGAATACAAAAGAAATGTAGGAGGTTGGCTCGGAAGCAGACCATTTTATTGCATAATTTAAATTTTGCAAATGTTGTTGTTTCCCGGGCGTTCAATGTCCATGAATATTTTATCTAAATATGTAGATAATTATGTAAAAAACTAGTTATATTTTATAGTTATTTATCTCGATGATTATAAGATTATTTTACACCTTCAATAAATATTGATTCAGATTAACTTTTCCCGTTGATTCCAGTAATCGTGATAAAATTATAATGGTGTTGGCTGCCACTAACCACCCGTGGGACATCGACGAGGCCTTCAGAAGGAGGTTCGAGAAGAGGATTTACATTGGCCTCCCGGACGGTGCGTAGTAATGTATTTATAAACTAAACCAAAGCTGAAAAATCCAGATAAATGTTGATTGTATTGGCACTATAGGTCTTAATACTCGAAGTCTTTACAATACTCGTTTATGAGATTGATATCCAACTGCACTCCACTAATCACCAGAGACATTACTGTAACGGATTTATTATAATTGAGCTAAATTATAAATTCGCTTTACCATATTCGACTCCTTCCTCATCAAGAAAAGATTCTTACTTCGGGTATTGATTGTAAATCTACTTGTGGTAGGTCTCTCATATTATGTGAGAGGTTGCATGGGTAGGTACCATCGCAATGTCTACTTCTCCCGCCAAACAGCACTGTAAATGCATTGTTGTGTTTCGGGTTGAAGGACAGTGTAGTCAGAGTAATTAATGGAAATAATAATTTATGTCTCAGGATCGCGAGCGTAGTGGAATGTCAAGCATTGCTATGTAGTTCAAGGTGTTGTTTGGTTTTGCTATTGTTTATAATACTTTCTTTATTCATGTATCAAAGATTAACCATTACAGAGGGCACTCGGATCAAGCTGTTAAAGTTGTACCTACGCGAGGTGGCGCTCGCAGAGAACATCGACTTCACGGAGCTGGCGAACAAGCTCGACGGATACAGCGGCTCAGACATTTGTAATCTTTGCAGGTTTGTAGAAAATATGAATTTGGTTAGGATATCGATTTAATGGAACAAGATATCATTAGGTTACCTAATTTATTTTAATACAGTTCGGTTCTGTTAGAATTGGTAAGTGAATTGAACATACGTATCTACATTTCAAAATTATAGACGTTAAGCCGAATAAAGTCAAGCGTAAGATTATGCCACATATATCAGTTATCAAACATTGAATGCTTAGTAAATATTATATAATAATAGTTTTGGGTCGTGATTCCAATCGAGCAAAAAATCGAGGGACCTGCTTTTCTCGACAATGGCGCTAACAAACAAAGTATTTATTTATTTTGTTGAATATTTAACGTACAACTTGTATACTCTCCAGAGACGCAGCAATGATGACTATGCGAAGAAAAATAGCAGGCAAGAGTCCGGATCAGATACGGAAGCTCAAACGCTCGGAACTAGAAGCGCCAGTGTCCAGGGAAGACCTGGATTCCTCGATGGAGAAGACGCGGCGCACCGTGACTCCAGCTGACGTGGCGCGCTACACCAGCTGGATGCAGAAGCACGGCTGCTCCTAGCGCCGGGGGAAAGCGCTGCGAGCGCTTTTGAGGCGGCTGAGGAACGCTTAAGCCGCTTTAGATGAGTTTTGACATCGCGTGAGTTGGAGAAATTGATGTTGGATATTTTCGTGTTGGAAGTTGGCTGGGTATTTTTGGTGGCCGTTTGTGATGTGAGTTTAGATATTATACAAATTGACTAGGGTGTGGATCATTACATTTCTGAAAGATATGCGCCTAAAAATCACTCATGTCTCTGACACCACAGTGAGATAGATGTGTGAATCAGACATGTTGATCTCATGAATATTCAGGATGAAAACAAATCTTTGTGAACCTAAATATTTGTCTCGGTACGCCATTTTGTTTTACAGCTGACGTTGTATCCATCCGCGCCATGAAGATTGTCAAATTGGCAAAATTGCCTTTCTGTTTATGGTCATTTGTTTGTTTGGATTTTAATGCTACTAATGAGATTGTTTTGACATTGATTTGTGGATAATGTGATCGCGTTAGATTAGAATCCTAGTGAGATCAAATCGTATTTGCAAATAGAAAGATTGGGTGCATTTTCTACAGTGGACTGATTGTAGGCAGTAATTGTTGTTGGCACCGTCTATGAATTATTCTATGGTCATTTCTGAGAGTGGGTGTTAATGAATATATTTGTAAAAACTCAGCGATGTTAAAACTCTGTCTACGTAATGAATTATGGAAATATACTCTATTTAGGATAGTCGGAGGTAGCAATGTTAATCGCTAGAACATCTATTAATCACGCTTTTCATCTACGAAAATAATTATGGCATTTATTTTTGACTGGACCATTATTTGCAGTGCATATTTATTCGAAGAAAATTCTCTAGGTAATTATTATGATACTAATAAAATATTGGTTATTGTCCTAGAAAGTGTTAACATTGCTGAACTCCGTTTTTCTATGAAACTTTTTTATAAATAAATGACAAAATATATTAAACAACGTTTAACGTAAGAAATATATTTATGAGAGAGATAGAGAGCAGATAGCTTAGGGTACGTTGTGTAAAGTTTGACAAGTAGCGATAAATTATTATTAAATTTTTATAGAAAATTTGTAATTTACGCTTGCGGTCTTTCTTTCGAGTGGGTTTTGGATAAAACGATATATCTCGTGTGTAAATGTAATTATTTATGAAAATTTTAAGAAAACGAGTTTTTCAAAACTTTTTTGCATAACTTTATCATTTATGGCTTAACAGTTTTAAACTTATGGCAAAAATAGTATCACAATTTTGAAAACTCCTTTGTGTTTAAGATTACATTTACACGCCGGAATATTAAATGTAATAAAATATTTATTGTTGATTATTGAAATTATGTTATAAAAAGGTTATGTATTGAAACAATATATGGATAATATTCGTTTATTGAGGAATGGTGTATTCTCGTCTCATTGCGTAACATTGTTGTGGGGATGTCGGTGCCGTTGGTTTGTGTAACGTTTCTAATAAATATATATGAGTTTGCTAATTTATTTTTTATTTTCCGGACGCATATTGAACTGAAGTTGGAGATAAGGTCTTTGAAATATTTTATATGCTGTGGTTAGTATTTATAATTCTGACATGGTGTGTTTATAAAAATATCCATTAGCAACTGTTAAATACAATTATTGAAAACTTAAGAATCAGAATCAGAAGAATTCAAAATTCATAATTTATATGTGAACGTAGCTTAGACTTTCTGAAGCGACTTAATACCACCAATGTCATTTATTTTGTACCTTTTGAGGTACAATGATACATAACAATTGATAAGTAATAAATCAAATGTCTGTATATACAATAGATAAAACACTATATAGGTAAGTATAGGACATAGATATAGATAGACAACATTTATTTAATTAGGGTATACACCTGGACTTGAATCTGCACCAATAGCATTAGTTTGAGTTAATTTAAACAATTGTTTATTTCTTATTCATTTGCTTAACAGTTTTACAGATCTTTATAAAAAATTAGAATATTCTTCAGTTATATGCGTCCGTCTTACGTTAAGGCCACAAATTGGTCCACAAATGTTATACAAAGTCAAAACTTAGAACAAAGGTTAGTAAGAAACATACGTACGCAGGTTTTCTTAATAATAATCGCTGCTCTGCAATTCAAAGGGAGCAAACGACATTTTATGCCATCATAAATTTGGATCTTATCTTAGGTTGTTATAAGGTTCAAATTGCAGGCACTAATAAGTGTTGTACGCCCTTTGAGCCCTGAGCTATCGAGAGGTCAATATGTACTCTTGACCTTTCTCTACTGTTGTCTCAATTCGATGAAAAATTTCAATCAATAGTCCACCAACTTTTACTAGGCCAGCGTGCTGGACTAATATTGCACTTTCTCATTGTAGAAGTCAGGCCTAGCACGGGAACTATATTGAGTATAATTTATTAATTTCTAAAATATGTGTCGTATACCACAATATGATGAACATGGCGTTTTCTGAGCAAAATCTACTGAAGCGCTAATCTGGCTATGAGTAAAACTTCTATTATACTAATATTATGTTCTTGGAAGTTAATATTTTGATAGAAAATAGTTCAAAAATATTATTTATAATTTATTTGTATGCTGGTTTGATATGTTTATTAATTCAAAGCCGGCGCCAAGCGGTTAAAGTTTGGGCAATTATTGCCAAATAAATTGTATAATTTTATTTGTGAACAAACAGCCAGGCTTTTCAAATATTTATTTAAGATCGGTGAAATTACGAATTCGGTCCATAATCTTAAAAACCGGCAATTATAGCAAAGTGCAACAGTGTTAAAATCTCAGAGACTGGTAGATATGTTAATTTTTTACTAAATTCAGTGTTTCTGTGTATATGCGTATTTGTCTGGCAAAGGTATTTTCCCCAACAGCAGAAATCCAAGCGCAACTATATAAGTACTTAAATATAACTGTAATATGTATATGAACATTCCTTATAATAAAATGAATACTTAATCTTACATTACAAGGCACTAAAGTATATTTACAACATAAACACTCTGTAACAATAAACAAATCTTTGGATCAAAAATATTTTTCACGCTTCATATAAATACAAAATAACATTAACAAACAATTGATAAATAATTTAGAAAAAATAAACATTTAAAACTTAGTCAAAATTGATAACATCCAAAAATATATATTGATTCTTTGGTCGACATCGTTGGGGATAGAGACGGGGTAACGCTTCTATCGTATCGATGTTCAAAAACAGTGTTACGATTTAAAAATATAACTTATTCTATCAACCTACGGTATTAAAAGGCAAATTAAAAACTCAGCTATATTTTCAAGATAATTAATGATGGTTAATCTAAAATTTTACATTCATTATTTTTTCAAGCTCGGTGTTAGGCTGGTTTGCTTTATAGTCGCTTTTTATTTAAATGACCATCTTTTGAATCGTATCCACTGTATTTGAATGAACAATTCCAATGCTGTTATAGTTATTAACATAGTTAAAGTAATACATTTAAATCTAGAAATCAGAAGTAATAACTAATATTCTGCCACCCTCTCTAATTTCACCGATGTCGACCGTTAGTGTTGGAATAAAACAAAAATAAAACTTTCTTAAGACTACAATATCGACGTTAAAGCTAAATAGTTAGATTTCACTTAATTACCGATAAAATTTTCAATAGTCACTCACATATGACATATCACAACAATACATTACCGAATTTATACTTTATCGACATCGATAGAATTTACACATCAATGAACTAGTACACATTATTATCATATCGTGTCTTTTTGGTATAATTTGTACTAACATTTTATTGGACCGGCGTCCGTTTACGCTATAAGTTATCGATATTTAATATTTGAATTAACTATCGTGGCATCTTATCGAAGTAAAGCAAGAGATATGTTACGAAGGCACAGCACTTACTGAATAAATTTTGTTGAAACTATAGTGCCTTATGTTTTGATTGGTGCTAGGCAGTGTAAAGTTGCTACAGTTGGCTAGGCATCGTTGTGTCACTCCGGGGGCCCTCCGTTAGTTTCCACTATTTTCTCGTCTTCGTGTTCCAAGATAGCCGCGAAGGAGAATGGCACGAAGGCGTACCCCTGACCGTCGTAGAATTTGCTCATGAATTCCACCCTGGAAACGTGGTTTTATTAGATGTGTAGATATCGACATTTGTTCTTAATTTATAAAAGTTTGAAAATATATTAAGTTTTCTTTAATTCATAATAAGGTATTTTATTCGACTTAAAACTTTTAGTGCTTGGTTATAATTAATTTATCTTCGTATTGGCTTATATCTCTAATCTCTTTATTGATAGAACATAAAAATAGAAATAACGATCTTTGCCTCTCCTAACACTGAATGAATACCTGTCATTAAGTCCATCTTAATTTTCACCTCTGTATATTCCTTCAAAGGAGAAAGCCCATTCATAGTATTGGTAAAAAATGTCATTGATTCCGATACCGATACTGCTTAAAACCAGATTTTTATAAAATAATGTAATTATCATCAAACCTTACATTTTGTTCACAGAGCCCAATACAAAAAAATATTTTTTATTGGAGTTAATTTTTCCCAGAACTCCAGGCCTTGATCTATCTATTTCTATCGCTCCTCCCCCGAGTTGTGATAATCCGGCAACACATTTATAATCCAAGCGTTGTGTATGTTCATGGACGGCAGTGACCATACCATGACATGTTAGCCTATTTGTCATACTAATTGTACATACACATACATACATAAACTCACGCCTTTTTCCCAGAAGGGGTAGGCAGAGGTGCCAGGACACCCACATTTCGCCTTGTATGTTCCGTCCCACGATGTGATAGGTGGCGAGCCTATCGCCATATCAAGCACAAATTCCTGACTCTGGACTGATAATGAATAGAAAAATCCAATATCACTTGGCCCAACCCGGGATTCGAACCCGAGACCTCAGCTTTGTAACCGTATTCTAGTACAATTACGCCACCAAGGCAGTCATATCAATTGTATGATAAAAAATGTAAAATTTAATCTACCAGTGCAGCCTCAACGTATGCAGGAACGCGGAAAGTCCTTCCATGAGCACGAGTATGGCGAGCGTGAAGAAGGCCCACGCCGCGAACATCACGTACAGCATGAGCGAGTTCACCATCGACCCGCCGCCCAGACCCATCTTCAACACGCGCTGCCACAGTACTGCTGACAGCTCTGCAATACAATGGATTGGTTTATGAACACATATATTTTTACCAGCCTTTATTTTAACCTACTGTGGACGCTCACCCACATAAATAAACACACATGTACACATTCACATTTAAACATACATTCACATCAAACAAAAACGCATACGTACATACATTCATATATACAAACATACATACATACATATATACAAACATACAAACATACATACATACATATCTACACTCGTACACACATATAAATTACTGACAAACTCACTGACGCGAGTGACACAACTGGTCGTTTCCGAAATTGTCTGGAAATGCGTTACGGGCTACTACAATAACTGTGCGCCCGAGTTCGGCTAGCTTCACTGCACATGACGTGTGGTTCGGGTGCCCGAACCACATCCGAGGGCCGCCGAACTCGACCGAACGCGCGGAACAAATGGTTAACCAGTCAGACCCTACCCGCGCTGAGATACGTTGCTATCTGATTAGACCAGCTGTTTTCGCTATTCGCTCGCTTTAATTCAGTACGCACTGGCTTATAATTAACTTACGTAGTAGTTACTGTATATATGTGTCTTCCATCTTTTGTGCTTGTTTGCTGTTCTTTGTGTGTACTTGTGAACTGTCGCTTACAACCCTTCTGACTATTCTTCTATATTGTGTGTGGTGAACAATAAACTGTGAACTATCTGTGTACTAGCTTTTACTTCTCTGCTGTACCCTTACACTCTTCACGCCATCGACCACAAGGTACCCACACATCTTTTTACTACTACATTGGTGACCCCGAGGAAAACGCTAGAATGAGCAACAGCAGTGATTCCAACAATACCGTCGAATCACGGAAAGGCGGCGAGACTGGCAACGTCACCCGTCGGGCCAGAAAGGTACGCCCGACAGCAGAGCGACCTTCATATGACCTTCCAATTAATTTGAAGGTACCGGCATTTTCTCCCGATGAACCGGAAATTTGGTTTGCCTTATTAGAGGGTCAATTTGAAATGTATGGCATAACTGACGACTGTTTCAAGTTTTCCAACACCCTCAAGAATTTGGATGTTGCAACAGCCAAGGAAGTAAAGGACATAATTATAAATCCTCCACTTCGAAGGAGGTATGAAAAACTCAAAAGTGAGCTTGTTAGACGATTGACTGCCTCCAAAGAGAAGAAAATGAGACAGGTTCTGACTCACGAGCAACTTGGAGACCGAAAGCCATCACAGTTTCTTCGGCACCTTCAAGATTTGGCTGGCCCAAGCTTTCCGGACGATTTCTTGCGGACCATTTGGTGCGACCGTTTGCCTCGAGAGATTCAAACTGTTCTGGCTTCGCAAACCAGTCAATCTTTGGAGCAGCTAGCAGAATTAGCTGATCGTGTTCAAGATCTAACTGCGCCTTCCAACGTGGCAGCAGCTTCAGCGTGTGCCTGTTCCTGCAGTGGGACTTCATCCAGCGAGGTCGCAGAGCTGAAGTTGATGGTGGCACGGTTAGAAGCGAAACTGGAGGAGCGCGGACGTGTTCGTACAACAGATGACCATTCTAGACCACGGCGCCAGCGATCTTCGTCCCGGAGTAGAACGCGGTCAACGTCCAGCTATCGTCGGGCTCCAACCTGTTGGTACCACCTCAACTTTGGATCCAAGGCGCGGAGATGTCTACAGCCGTGTGACTACAAACCAGCGGGAAATGCCACGGGCAGTCGTTAATGGCGACTGATGATTGCCCCGCTTCCCCAGGTCGCCTCTTTGTAACCGACCGCCATACGAAGACGCAGTTTTTGGTCGACACAGGCAGCGACCTCTGCGTTTTCCCAAGGTCGCAACTGCGCCAACGTCGAGCACCTACTAGCTACGAACTCATCGCAGCCAACGGGACGACCATCAGCACCTACGGCTACACGGATCTCAACCTGGACCTAGGACTTCGCCGGGTCTACCCATGGCGATTTATCGTTGCGGATGTAACCAGACCTATTTTAGGAGTAGACTTTTTGTGTCATTATAGTTTAATCGTTGACTGTAAACATCAAAAATTAGTAGATAATACAACTACTTTGTCTACTCCAGCTTCACTGGCTATTGATTGTAGTGTCTATTCGGTGAAGGTTCTGACTGGCAATTCACATTACCATCTTTTACTTTCACAGGAATTTCCGGAGATTACACGACCAGCTGGGACACATCGCACGGTACCTCACAACACACAACATCACATCCGCACAACACCAGGCCCCCCCGTTTCATGCCCTCCCAGACGTTTGGCTCCTGATAAGCTGAAGGTGGCTAAGGAGGAATTCCAGGCCATGCTAAACGATGGTACCGCAAGGCCTTCCGAGAGCCCGTGGTCATCGCCTTTACACCTGGCGCCGAAAAAAGATAACGGCTGGCGTCCCTGCGGTGACTACCGACAGCTCAATGCCCGCACAATACCGGATAAGTATCCGATACGTCATATTCATGACTTTGCCCACAATATTGCTGGTTGTAGGATCTTTACCACGATTGACCTCGTTAAAGCCTACAACCAAATACCAGTTTGCGAGGAGGATATACCGAAGACCGCTATTACCACGCCCTTCGGTATGTACGAATTCCCGTACATGACGTTCGGGTTGCGGAACGCCGCCCAGACATTTCAGCGTTTCGTCGATGAAATGATGCGCGGGCTGGACTTCGTCTACTGCTATCTTGATGACTTTCTCATCTTCAGCAGGGACGAAGTCGAGCATGAAAACCATCTCCGTCAAGTATTTTCACGGCTGAAAACTTACGGAATGGTTATAAATGCTGCGAAATGCGTTTTCGGCGTCCCGGAAGTTTCCTTTCTGGGATATCACATCTCGGCGGAAGGAACCAAGCCTTTGGACGAGAAAGTTCAAGCCATTCGCGATTTTCCTCCACCGAAGACCGTCAGAGCATTGAGGAGGTTTTTGGGCATGGTAAATTTTTACCGGCGTTTTTTGCCCCATGCCGCAGAAACCCAATCTCCTCTCAACTCTCTCCTCATGGGTGCAGTCAAGGGTTCAACGCCCATTACCCTAACTGGCGAAGCCTTAAAGGCCTTCACTAACGCCAAAGAGAGCCTATCAGAAGCAGCTCTACTCGCACATCCTAACTGCAATGCCAAACTGGCTTTAGTTACGGATGCGTCGGACGTGGCTATGGGGGCAGTTTTGCAACAGCTACAGGACAATGCTTGGCGTCCGCTAGCTTTCTTTTCCCGCAGACTGAACCCTACACAACAAAAATATTCCCCATATGATCGCGAGCTTCTCGCGATCTATGAGGCAATCAAATATTTTAGGTTCATGCTCGAGGCAAGGGACTTCATAGTTTACACCGACCACAAGCCTATCAGTTATGCTTTCACTGAGAGGAAACATAACTGCTCGCCTAGGCAGTTTCGGCAATTGGACTATATTTCCCAGTTCACGACCGACATAAGGCATATCTCAGGCAAAAACAACGTCGTGGCCGATGCCTTATCTCGAATCGATGAGCTGGGGGCTCCAATCAATCTAGCCGAACTTGCTAAGAGCCAAGAGTCCGATACAGAGTTGTCCCAATATTTGGATGGCGATTCATCTCTCCGCCTGTCCAAAATACAATTACCCGGGAGTTGCATATATTTGTACTGCGATACGAGTACACCAACCGCCCGGCCCTTTGTTACCAAAAATTTTCGTAGGCAAGTATTCCAGAGCCTACACTCCCTTAGCCATCCTGGCGCTACTGCCACTGCGAAGTTAGTCGCCGAACGATTCGTTTGGCCGGGCGTCAGGAGGGACTGCCGAGGGTGGGCCCGTACTTGCTTACAATGCCAACGTGCAAAAGTCACAAAGCACGTGTCGGCGCCGATAGGGAAATTTGATTTACCTCGTGCACGCTTCAAGCACGTGCATATAGATATTGTGGGACCCCTACCCATATCCCAAGGACACCGCTACTGCCTTACGGCCATCGACCGGTTCACTCGTTGGCCCGAGGTGATACCCATACCGGACATCACGGCTGAAACAGTAGCCAAGGCCTTATTATCCGGTTGGATATCCCGATTTGGGTGCCCAGAGCAGATAGTGACAGATCGCGGACGTCAATTCGAGTCCGCACTGTTCCAATATCTGGCAAAAATCGCTGGGTTCCAACACAGACGCACCACTGCATACCACCCAGCCTGCAATGGCATGGTTGAGCGCTTCCATCGGCAGCTTAAAGCGTCAATCACGTCCCATGTCAGCCAAAACTGGACTGAAGTCCTGCCTCTAGTGATGCTGGGAATACGCAGCGCATACAAAGAGGATCTCCAAGCTTCTTCAGCTGAGCTGGTCTATGGAGAGCCGCTAAGACTTCCTGGCGAATTTTTCGATCCAAGCGCGCCATGCACATCTGACATGTCAGATTTTATGGCGCGTCTCCACTCGTTCGCCAAGAAGCTGAAACCAGTGCCGGCCTCCCACCATACCAAATCGAGGATCTTTATTCATAAAGATCTGGTTTCCACCAAATATGTATTTCTGCGTGAGGATGCCTCACGTGCCCCTCTTCAACCGGCTTATACAGGACCCTACAAGGTCTTGGAACGAACCGACAAGGTTTATAAGCTCCTGATAAAAGGAAAACCAGTTACTGTCACAATAGACCGCCTTAAACCTGCCTATGTGACTAGTGACGAGCAGGAGTTGGCACCAGCACCACCTCTGCGGCGCACATTCGTTACGCCTGTCCCAAACACTACTCATTCACAGGACGCAGCGCCACTTTTAAAGACAGTGCCAGTAACCACACGCTCTGGACGCCGTGTCCATTTTCCAGATTTTTATCGCCCCTAGCCAGGTCTCTGGGGGGGAGTGATGTGGACGCTCACCCACATAAATAAACACACATGTACACATTCACATTTAAACATACATTCACATCAAACAAAAACGCATACGTACATACATTCATATATACAAACATACATACATACATATATACAAACATACAAACATACATACATACATATCTACACTCGTACACACATATAAATTACTGACAAACTCACTGACGCGAGTGACACAACTGGTCGTTTCCGAAATTGTCTGGAAATGCGTTACGGGCTACTACAATAACTGTGCGCCCGAGTTCGGCTAGCTTCACTGCACATGACGTGTGGTTCGGGTGCCCGAACCACATCCGAGGGCCGCCGAACTCGACCGAACGCGCGGAACAAATGGTTAACCAGTCAGACCCTACCCGCGCTGAGATACGTTGCTATCTGATTAGACCAGCTGTTTTCGCTATTCGCTCGCTTTAATTCAGTACGCACTGGCTTATAATTAACTTACGTAGTAGTTACTGTATATATGTGTCTTCCATCTTTTGTGCTTGTTTGCTGTTCTTTGTGTGTACTTGTGAACTGTCGCTTACAACCCTTCTGACTATTCTTCTATATTGTGTGTGGTGAACAATAAACTGTGAACTATCTGTGTACTAGCTTTTACTTCTCTGCTGTACCCTTACACTCTTCACGCCATCGACCACAAGGTACCCACACATCTTTTTATCACTACACTACCACTAGTTAACATCTTATATCTCCGGATGGCGAGTGCAGTGGAGTACCAAGCATTGCTTTGTAATTCAAGGTGTTGCTTGGTTTTGCTACTGTCTATGAACTGTCGTATCGCTTTCCATTAGGCGAACGGCATGCTCGTCTTCAATAAAAAAAAAAAATATTTCATGGTACGGATAGATAGGTGCACTTTAAAATATTCGGTTGTTAAAGCGTTAAGTCAAGATTTAGATTAGTGATAGAAATTATGATTAAATTATGTCAAATTAAATAAAATCACTACTCAAGGAGTAAGAAAGTTGACATTTACAACATATCTAATATCTTCACTATCTATTGATAACTTCCCGGACGGCTTCTAACCAACTGCGCTACGGAGGCTGTAGTTTTTCAATATAAAGAAATTGTACATGTTTTCCACGAAAAAGCACCAAGGTCGCTTAATCATTCGTAAAAAATATATTGTAAAAAAACACTTACGTGCATGCGCAAGTGACAGCGCCCACAACCGTAGGTATGAAGCTGTGTGGGACACTGTTCCCAGGACATACTCGATGGTATGAATCGCCTGGGTTATCATGACTTCTCCCATTCCACCATCTTTACCCTCAGCTTCTTCTTCTACGTCACCGCTCTCCACTCCTTGTTGGTATTGCTGCAATTTTTTAGAAGATGAATATAATTATTAATGATGGTACCGGTATGAGTACATGTAATGTATTTTTTTAACCTATTCTGTCCCACTGCTGGGCAAAGGTCTCCCTCAACTCCTTCTACTTATCCCAATCAGTTGCTGATACCATCCAAATGCTGCTACATTTTGGTCGAGGTCGTCAGGCCACCTTTTCCGAGGTCTGCCTCGTCGCCTCTTATAATAACGTAATTAATACTTCATTTGCAAATTAATTTTATCGAATTGAGGGATTGAATAGAATTCCGCAATTGGGTACGGTATGTACGGGAATGGAAAGGGGAAAATATGTGTCTGGCATTGTCATTGAAAAAGTCTATGCACAGTGTCCTCATGAACACATGTATGAACATGAACCTCTTAAAATGCTCCTGGGTTTAAATTGTTGTATTACGGTACGATTACAAGGCTGAGATCTCGAATTCGAATCCCTAGTTGGGCAAAATGATTTTGGATTTTCTATTGATTGTCAGCTTGAAGACAGCAAACTGAGCCCGATACGGCGTTAGGCTCGGCCCCTATTACATTTTGGGATGGAACATATGTAAGTTAAAATGTGGATGTCGCAGTAAATTTTTTGCCGACTTTGTCGTCGTGAGTGTAGGTATATATGATTATGTAATATTTATGTATTCGTTTACAATCCAATTAAATTCACTAAAAACACAATATTCCTTTCCAAAAGTTTCGTACCTTCTTCTTCTTGGCATTCATAATCTCATACACCGGCTTTCCGAATAGCATGACCGGGATACAGAGGAAAGCCAGTGCTAAGAACGTCTTTTGGACCTCGTCTTGACCATCATACATGAACGCTTTGCACGGAGGCTTGTCCTCAGAACCCTTTAGAAGCATCATGTTGATAAATATTATCAGCACTGATGGAGCACATGAGGTGCCTAATGCTGGATCTGGAATGGAAAAATACCAGTTATAACGACTGATAGAGAGATACAAGGTTGTAGGGATTGACATGACGGAAGGCGCGTAAAGCGTTCCGTATGTGGTGCGGCGCTATTTAGTCCATTGAAATGTTACATGAGCTTTGCATTTTTTAGAGGACTCAATTTTATTTTTGGGATATGTGTGAGCGGTCAATAGAAGCTTAACCTCAAGTTTGTGGGGTCGCCACCCTTGTCCCCCGGCCGCCATCTTGGAAAAAGAGGTGAAAACACTTTTTTCGCGTTATTTCGGAAACTATACGTCTTACGAAAAATTTGTATGAACATAATTTGTAGCTAATTGTATTGCCTACAAATATGTTTTTATAACTTTTTGCCCTAAATTAAAAATCAAAGAAGTTATAAGCAAAAAAGTGAATAAATATTTATAAAAAAAATATTTTTTTCTCTATAACATTTATGAAAAAAATCTCACTTTTTGCTATTTTTTTTATTTATATTAACCTATTCTGTGCCACTGATGGGCAAAGGCCTCCCTCAACTCATTCTACTTATCCCTATCAGTTGCTGATGCCATCCCAGTGCTGCTGAATTGGTCGAGATCGTCGCGCCACCTTTTCCGAAGCCTGCCGCGTGGCCTCTCGCCATCCTTAGGCACCCATTGATTGGCAATCTTTGCCCACATCTTCGGATGCATCCGGGTGACGTGGCTCACCCAATCTCAGTTTAGTTTATCCGATTTCTGTGTAACATTCTTGACTCTGGTTATGGAGCGCAAGGTGTTAGTGGGTACTCTGTCCATGCGTGTTACGCCTAGCATCCTGTGCTCCATAGCTTTTTGACAAACCTGGACCTGGACGTCTGAAGTTCGGTCAAAGACCAGGATTGAGCACTGTATGTGAGAATTGGTAAGATACAAGCTGAAGAGTCTACTTTTAAGAGAAACGGGAAGATTTCCCTTAAGAAATTTCTTCTTCACTTTTTTAATTTAGGGAAAAATGTTATATAAACATATTTGTAGGCAAAAAATTAGCTACAAATTATGTCCTTACAAATTTTTTGTAAGACGCATAGTTTCCAAATTATCGCGAAAAAATGTTTTCACCCCTTTTTCCAACACGGCGGCCGGGGGACAAGGGTGGCGACCCCACAAACTTGAGATTAAGCCCCATTCTATTGACCCCCAAACATGTCCCAAAAATAAAATTGCGTCCTCTAAGAAATATTCGGCATATTAGCAATATTCGGTCCTTAAATTGTAACATTTCAATGGACTAATTAGACGGGTGTTCGCAACGATTTTGAACAATTCTGCTTGTATTTTGACAGAATTGTGACAAAACACCATTGCAACAAGTCTGTGCAACAAGTTTATTTCATATTTAATTTAGCATTTTTTGAAGTTATTATAAAATATAATAGATGGCGCTATTTTCGCGAACATTTGTTCATACTCCAAAATATATACTGAAGGAAATTTCCTTAGTATTCAAATCAATAGTGGAATAATTTGGAGTTTACTTTCAGGAATATTATTACGTTTCGACGAACAATTATTAATGATATACTGCGATGTTAAGGACATTTTGGGAACAATATATAATTAAATATGCCCTGCCCGCCTTTTCGCTATTCCAACTCCTGTGAGCCATTACAAGCCCCTCATAAATTCATTTTACTATGTACTGCATTACTTTATACGCCGAAAGCAAGTCAGAGAGTGAGCATAAGGTTCAGTACTCGAAGTCAATACAATGTGTGCTTATAGGAATATAATGAGTCAGTCTCTACAGCCCTTACGGGGGTGAATGACATGTCGAGGAAGGGAAACACGTGCAATTGCGCACCCCTTACCGCCCGCTGTAATATATTTTTCTCTCTAGACTACTTATTCTGCAGGAAGTTTACATTTCATGTCCTTGACCATATATCATATCATTGTTTTTTTAGAAATATTTGTTTCTTCAAGGTGTTCGCCTACAAGGTGGACAGACGACCTGGCTAAAGTTGCAGAAAGTCGCTGGATGCAGGCCGCTTCCAACAGGTCGATGTGGAGATCCTTGGAGAGGCCTATGTTCAGCAGTGGACTTTCTGCGGCTGAGATGATGATGATGATATGGTTCATCAACAATATACGAACCATTATAGTTATACTGTATCAGCATCCCACTGCAGGGCATAGGTCTCCTCTCCTCCATTCTCAATCGAGCTGACGAATGAGAGTGGTCAGGTCATATAGTCCACCGGCAGTAGTACTTGCCTAGTGCGGGTTGGCGTAATGATATGGCTATATGCAATCGTAAATTGAAGATTAAAATCCACTGGATTTCTCTTACTATGGAGTCATACTATCACGTTTATAACAGGATAAACATCAGAAATGATTATGTTTATTTGATGTTCTGCATTAGTTAGATTCACTATTCCGCAAATTGTTTGTTTATCGTAAAATAAATTGCATAACATTTTTCAACCTGATAGCTTCGGTAAACATTAAACAGTTAAATGGGATTTTTATTGCTGTATTAATAGCTGCAGATTAGAAGAGTAAAAATATTTGCAATTTACCTATATTTCACGTAGCAGTCAATTAATATGAACTAAACAGAGATTTCCTGCAGAATTGTGTCTTGAAAAGACAAGAATAAAATATATATCGTAAGTTTGAATAGACAGGAATAAAATATATATCTTAATTGAAGAAGTGTATGGTGGCCTGTTGGTAAACGGTGTTGAAGCGGCTGCCCAACATGTTCACGGTGGTCGTGTGTTTGAATCCCAAGGCACATATCTGACTTTTCAGAACCATGTGTGTATTGATAGTCAATCACCACTTTAACGGCAAAGGAAAACATCGTGAGGAAACGATAGCGAAATTGTAAAGTTTTTCTATTAAGTATTTCTATGGAATGAAAAATCCGTCAACCGGCATTAAGTTTCTTCTGTACTGTATCAGCCCATATACGTCCCACTGCAGGGCACGGGCCTACTCTACAATCGAGAATACGATTGAGAGTGGTTAGGCCATATAGTCCACCACGCTGGCCTAGTGCGGGTTGGCGGACTTACATACCATAGAAATTCTTATGAATCGCTATGGTATGCAGGTTTCCTCACGTTGTTTTCCGTCACCGTTTTAGTGCGTGGTGATGGACTATCAATACACACATGACTCCGAAAAGTCAGAGGTCTGGACTGGGATTCGAACCCGCGACCACCGTGAACATGTTGGCAGTCGCGTCTAGTCCGTTTACTAACAGGCCACCACGCACTTAAGTTACTTAAGTTTCTTCTAATATAGTAAATTTTTCAACTGTATGAAAACGAAGTATATTGTTATATAAAAAATATCTCACCCGTAGCGACAGCAGAGTACATGGTCCACTTCATAAACATTAGCAAGCACAGATACCAAAACAATAGTAGTAGGAACACGATCTGAGGTATGTACTGCAGGAAGATCATTTGAGGCCGCTTGAAGAAGCTGAAACAAATAGTCATTACTATTGACTCGCGTGGGCTGTGGATATTATATTAGGGAGCGCTTAAGTGTTATTTAAACCCGTTGTTTTGTTATCTATACATATAAAAGAGGAACCTGACTGACTGACCGACGTATCCACGCACAGTCAAATTACTGGAGTTAGGAACGTGACATGTTGCACAGAGGTTCCTATTGTGACTTAGGATGGCTCTAATGATAAAGATTTTAAGCTAATTCATGTAAATAAATATTACATTCATTGTCAGTCTAGAGTTAGGAAGTTGTATCCAACATGGCTATAGATTCACCCAATATCATATCGTAGGACGGAACACACTGGGCAAAATATATAGATACCCTAGTCACAGATCTGCCTAACCTAATTTTAATAAACGTGCTTACATAACACTTGAGCGATCCCATATAATTCTAGTTTCTATGTAATATAGTAATTACTTGAAGTTTATCACACTCATAGTCACACCGAACGCCATGTGAATCACTCCGAATATTATCGACAATTTCATCTTGAAGGAATTTAGAAATATTATGTTGTTCGCTGCGAACTGAAAACAAAAACGGCATTTAAAATTTTGAAATAATAATTATATTTTCAATTTAGTGGGGGAAATATATTTGAAAAAACATTTTTTTTTCGGATCCCCATTATTGTTTCTTAATATTATTATGAGTCACGGTTCTGAGTAGAATCTAACCATGCTATCTATAAGTTCAGCTATCTTTGTTAATTGAAACAAAAATATATAGGTATATCGAAAAATACTAATAGCAGACTTTTTAATGACTTGTTGAAGAAAAAGTAATCGAAAAAAATCGTAAGTGTTCATTTGTATATTTTTGTTTAGCATTGAAGTAATAATAATCTGAAGAACTTTGAGTCTTATCTATTTCAAGGATTTCTTACTGTTCTTCCTTAATTTATATAATTTATTTTGAATATTGATTTTAGTTGAATTCATGACTATTATATTTTATGCATATATAAAATCTTTACCAACTATAAATTTACCTGCCAAGCCGGGTCCAGTCCGAACGGGTAAGGCGTCTGCGTATACGCAACAGCGGGGTCCAATTCCAACATCTTATTAGCTTTCAACGTGTCATTATCATACACATTCCTCCAACTACTGCCAAATATATTGAGCGATTTCGAGAACATGTCGTTGTATATCAAACCGGTGTAGATCGAGAATACACCCATTAAGAGGATGATGTAGCGTCCGGCGAAGAAGATATTCCATATTTCGTTGTCTGTGTTGATTTTGGAGAGACGTTTCTCGTAAATGACGATGAGACCGGCGAATATCGTCATAATGAGGCCGTGGCCGACGTCGCCGAACATCACGGCAAACAGGAAGGGGAATGTCACGATTGTGTACAGAGCTGCAATAACAAATGTTGTTTGTGATTTATGGCAGCTTGGCAAATTGGTCATCGATGTGGTTTGTCAAATTGAGTCGAACAATTTGTTGATGATTTCCGTACCGAGTGAAATGTTTGCGGCCCACTAATATTTCTTGGGTCTAGGTGTTTGTTAACTAAAAGTCCCTCGTAGTTACTGATACCCACGACACAACATTTGAACTTAGTGTGGGGTCAGGATGTGACTGTTGGGTTTTATTTATAGGATTTAGAGAAGACACAAATTAAATATAGGGATGGCACACATTAACGATAAGTTAATGCGTTCAAGAAATTCATTATCATTTGATTCATCATGTTCAGACAGGAGTTAACAAGCGTAAGAGCTGTCTTATAAGTGTAGATATTACCTAATAACTAATACAACGGATGAAAATAAGGAATACAGTTTTGGATCACTAGCTGAAGATCATATAAATATAGCTCCAATTTTTTTTGGATATTGTATTTACCTGGATTTACTTCTCTGTAGCTGGCGATTCCATAGGAATCAATAAGGTTCTGGAAGCCCTTGGTGAATTTGTTTGTTCTGTTGAATGTTGGTGGTACTTCTCTGGTGGGAACGTAGTGCAGAATAGAAGGAATTGGGCTGCCGGTTGCTTTCTGAAATTAAATTATATGTGAGCTATGTCTTCTCTCGTTGGTTTGGGTGATTTTTCTTTTTAATTTAATTTACATTTTAGAGGGTTAGATCACCAAATAACATGTCACCCCCATAAAATACATACGAAATATTTTATACAAATTTCTGACTTCCTGAGAAGTAGGTGAAGCTAATATTACATTATCAGTGAAAATAATATTAAATTTTCTTACATTGAAATATGCAAACAATGATCCCCTTTCTACTGCGTTAGGTTTACATTCCATTATAGTATGATATTCATTTTGTTTTTAATTAATTTAAAAAATAAATTCTTATTGCTATTTTTTGACGAAATATTATTTCTTGCAAATTATTGTAATTCAAAACTTTTAAAATATTTCGAGAATAAACAGAAATAAATACATCATGACACCATAGTGGTAATTTAAATGAAAGCACATGCCTTTATCAGATTTCAAGAATTGGAGAACTTGTTAAATAGCGATAAATGCGAAAAAAAAACAACCAATTGATTTCAAATAAAGAACTACTCACCACCCCATCATCCAAGGCTTTCTGCACGATATGCAGATCCTGGCGCGGCACCCAACATTCAGCGATCAGGCATTTCTTCACTATATCCATGCTGAACATGTTCAGGGTGTGGTAGATCGCCTTCTCCTTTCTCACCACTACCATCCAAGTGCTGATGTCACGCGCTATGTTCGTCAGCACCAATCTTCTGTGCTGCTCCGTTTGTTCTAGTACCTACAAGTGTATTTGTGAAGCTCATTATGCTGATATGTATTGGGATTGGTAGTTTGATAGTTGAAAATCGTATACTTGCCTAACTAATGAATGGGATGATATGGTTTGTAAAGGTAATGTATGTAATAGTCTTAGATAAGTTAACTTGCTCTTTCAATTGGATTGGGATTTGACCAATACTCCGCCGTGTAATGTTGATTTACTAACAAAATTATTACATTTAAGTAAATACAGTAATCAAGAACTATAATGTACTTAGTGCGTTTATGTCTAGTTGGTATAATTTTTATAAGTAAAATGTAGAGGACTACCATCTACTGTAAAGAAATACTATTTTTATTTGATTTTGAAGAAATAACGAGTTTTCTTTAAAAATCTGACTAATGTTGGTGTCGGTAAAACTATCGAAATAATTATTTCCCCAATGCTATTAAAGAACATAACTTCTACGCCATTCATACCATCTCAAGATCCTTGATCCTGGTGCCAACTCCAGCCAGCATCTCCAGCTGGTCCTTATAGGTGGCAGGGCAGGGGTACAGCGTCGCCTGGAACCCGTGGCACACTTTCTTCACGCGCAGCTTTATCTGTTCTCCATGGAAGAATACCACGAACACGGTCTTATGGAGGTCGTGACCCTGAAATACAATGGAAAATTTAATAAACAAATTTTAGTACCTACTATAAAATGTTTTTTTGTTGCACTGAATAGTGAGACGAGAATGCCTTTCGCCTGATGGATTCGACCGCTCGTGAACAGTAACAGAACCAAACAACACCTTGAATTACAACGCAATGCTTGGCATTCTATTGCGCTCGCTATCCTGAGACATAAGATGTCCAGTAGTTACTCTGGTTATAATATCCTTCCATTCGAAACACAAAAATGCATCCATACTGCGGTTAGGTGGTAGAAATAAAACATAGTAGGAGGATGGCTAGTTTCACCTGGCGAAAAATGCTTCTTCTGCTTTTGTAAGTTCGAAGACGTAGGCGATTTTTCTTTCAGTCAGATTGACATTTGGCATTTTGGCTTTGACCAGGGCTCTGTTATGAGGTTACGAGTCGCCAAGACTACTCAGACATTTAAATTAAATCTAATTATGTGATCAAGTCTGAAATGGAAATATTGAGAAAATTTCGTTAAAAAGCGGATGAATGATCGTGTGGGTATAATTTTTTAAAATAATTCCTTATTACCCACGCTGACCTAGCAAAGGTTGGCACTTTACTGATTATTTCTATAAATCTGTGTGATGTGATTTTATTACGATGTTTTGCTTCACCTTTAAAGTGCAAAGTAATTATTATTATTAGTACACATTTCGCCTGCAAATGCCCAATTTGGAATAGGATATTAAAATAATATCTATAATTATTTAAACGATGGTAAAAATGAAACACTAATACCGTGTATAGAAGGCTAGGTAAAAGAACTAAAGTAATTTTGGTTTAACAACCCTGTTATAACAATCATAAATATCTAAATCACGGTGTTACACCAAGAAATTTCTAGTACTTGAGGTAAACGTCTAGAAAAATCAATACTTAAGCGGTTATCGACCCCACATTGCGGCTATTTAAACTGAACTTATTGTTAAAGGCCTTTCGGTGTTGATTTGATATTAAATACAGCTTTTTTAAAGTAATTACTGTATTTTGGTCGTTAGTGCGATGCGACTGTTGATAGGAGACAGTTAACGATTGTTGGAATGTTTTTGCCGTCTAATTAGTTAGGCAGAGCTGTAAACCGTGTGGTTTTGGGTTCAGTTCCCAAGTTAGGAAATCCCCGCAATGTGAGTGGTGAGAAGGAAAAGGGATGGGAAGAACGAACTGTACGAAACGCGTCAACAATGTTGGCACTTCAGGTCCAATGCACCTGATGGTAAGTTTAGATAAGTACAGTTGCAAGATATGAATTCCTGCCGGTTGATTTTTATTTCTTAAAATGAGCCGTAAATTATACGTACATGAGTCCGCCCCGTGACCACGAAAGTTGTAAAGTAATCGAAACGTCGGGAAGTCAAAAATGTAAAAAATTAAACTAAATTCGCGATAAAATCCGTAAATAATAGTTTTATTTCAATTATACGTACATCTTGACAGCCTCCATGGCACAGTTGGTTAAGAACCAGTTACGAAACAAATGTTAGCGTGGCTGTGGTTAATGTTATCCAAATATTTGCCTGCCTCGGGCGTAATTGTATTACGGTACAGTTTCAATACTGAGATTTCTAGTTCGAGTCCCGTGTTGCGCAAAGTGATATTCAATTTTTTTTTTCATTCACAGCCCGGTGTCAGGAACTGCTAGCAGGAGACCCTTCGACTACCCCTTCTAGGCAATAGGCGTGAGCGGTGAGTTTATTTTTATTTTTATTTTTTTTTTATTGCAGTGAATGGCGAGACGAGCATGCCGTTCGCCTGATGGTAAGCGATACGACCGCTCATAAACAGTAGCAACATTTCACTGCGCTCGCCATCCTGAGACATAAGATGTTAAGTCTCATTATGTTTATGTATGTAAAAATATTTGTTTCAGATCTGGGCATTCTAACACCGAGTTTCTAGTACTTCTCAAAATCTACAACACATGACTTGATATATGGACTATAGGGCCAAGACTATCCATGTAACTATTGAATATAATTATTTACCCAACCAGCTCGTTCTAATTTACGATTATAATGTTCAATACAACCGGAAGATATACTAATGTTTTAAATGTTACGACACACGCTCTTCAAACAACAGAAATAGATAATTCTGTTGAGACAATAAAATATACGCGCAACCGCTTACTGTATGGCAAACAGATGAATGTTATTGGAAACGAAAATAATAGGTCGGATGTTATAAATACCCGTGGAAAGTTTAGCAATCGCCTTGTAATACTACGTGACTGCCACACTGATTGTATATTGATGTTTTTTTATTATTAAGCTTCATATACAAATGTATATAAGGCGAACTTAATGCCTGTGGCATTTTCTCCCAGTCGACCTTTAGGTGATGCAGGGGTGAAGTAGGTGTACGAACCCTTTAATAAAAGATAAGGAGAAGAGAAAAAAACTAGTAATTAAAAATTATATTTACCTGGTACAGTAATGGTACAAGAATATGGATATTAATTATTAATTCAGCACAGGCTGAATATATATATAGATATATGCGGCCTTTTTCATAGACTGTATTAAAACCTACAAACTTTAGCTGTCCATTTTTTTGTCTTCTTCCCTCAAAGTGAATTCAAAAGTAGTTCGAAAAGGGATAAAGGAGTGCTTTTACCCTTTTGTCGTTTCGGTTTGAAGGACATAATAGCCAGAGCAACTACTGGACATATTGAGACTTAACATCTTATGTCTCAGGATATCGAGCGCAGTAGAATGCCAAACTCTGCTTTGTCATTCATGGTGTTGTTTTGTTTTGCTCCTGTTCATGAGCGGTCGTATCGCTTACCATCAGGTGAAAGGCATGCTCGTCCCGCAATTCATTGAAATAAAAAAAAAAAACAGTCTATATGTGCCTGGGCCTTTTTCATAGACTGTATTAAAACCTACATATTTTAGTTGTCGATTTTTTTGTCTTCTTCCCTCAAAGTGAATTCAAAAGTAGTACGAAAGGAATAAAAGATTCGATACCTTAAATAGGTTTAAAACTTTCTATGAATAAGGCTATAAAAATCTTGTAAAGATTATTTTTTTAAATGTGATGCAAGGGGTATTAGTATGCCATTCGCCTGATCTTAATCGATAGATCCG
Organism: Hyles euphorbiae; assembly: GCA_023078785.2. Classification (NCBI taxonomy): domain Eukaryota; kingdom Metazoa; phylum Arthropoda; class Insecta; order Lepidoptera; family Sphingidae; genus Hyles; species Hyles euphorbiae. The sequence goes on along the minus strand of CM041037.1, from coordinate 3,072,784 downwards.
CTCATGGACAGTAGCAAAACCAAACAACATCATGGATTACAAAGCAATGGTTGGCATGCCACTGCGCTCGCCGTCCTGTGACATAAGATGTTAAGTCTCCATTTAAGCAGTAGTTATTCTGGCTACAATAGCCTTCAAACTGGAACACATTTGTGCATTTATTCTGTTGTCTGGTGGGATTTTTAGGGTATTCAGGTTATTTTTAATAATGCTCTCAGCTTTTAAATGTACGATAGTATAATAACTAGTTAGAATCTATGTTTGCTTTCATTTATTTTTTGATATTATTTAAATCTTGTAGAATTGACAAAGGACCGAATCAAAGATTAATAAATTGTTAACATATTTCTAGAAAAAAGGTAGTTTAGATAATAGTTAAAGACAAATAATTATTCTATAAACACGTGCTTTATAATACAGTACCATTATTTAATATTATACATTATCTTTAAGTATTGGCGTGAAGTTTAACATAACAATTGTTTTGTCAACTTAAAATTATAGTGGATTTGAGTGGTCATAACTGACGTCAGTAGAAATCGATATACAAGCCTCTGTTATGCAATCAATACACATTAATAAATTGAATATAGGTATGTAATAAAATACATATAGTTACTGTATTGATTTGCCCATCCCAAAAATATATCATATAGTAGATATTCTTATTTATGATTTTGAAAACCTCCAAAGATCCTTGTCATGCATCAGCCTTTAAAAAAGGAAAAATAACTATATTTTTTTTCTTTCCTGCATTACTATACTGCATGACATGTCCTGTACATGTAGGCAATTTCACGATTATGATATGGATTTAGTTCCTTAGATAGAATAATCGCATCGATGAACACATTTTTGTTTACAGCTTTATATCTACGTCCAAGGTTTTCTATTAAGTTATTGCTTACTAAAAATAAACAGGTCGCATGATGCGGCATAATTTCGAGGAAATGCTTGGACGTGACTATACATTTTGCAGTGATTTGCGTGTAAGCTTTGATAAACGTTATTATCATATTGCGGACTTGAAATTATTTTTTACCACATTAAGAGGAACAAGGTAATGTTGAGCTAGTCTTATCTCGGAAAAGGATCATGGAACATCTGGTAAACAAAATACCGGGTATATCAAGAGTGCTACCGAAAACGAAGCCGGGTGGTAGTTTTAGTGACTATCATTATCATTTTTTAAATATCATCATTTTTGGGTGGTAAATCCATAGTTTTTGCTGAAATAATGATTAAAATTCTTTTATACCTTAGAGTCTTTATAAATATAATGGTATACACAATATTTTAGGATAAAAATGAATTTACCACCCAAATACGACCATAGGAAAAAAATAACAAAAAAACATCGTCGCATTTTTTTGCAACTTTTTCTATTGCGTTGTGTCTGAAGTCACTTAAACTACCACCCGGTTTCGTTTTCGGTGGCAGTCTTGATATACCCTGTATAGGTACTTAATTTATCTATGTGAATCCAAAAAATGCTAATAAATGGAGGCCCTATACTGACTGAAATTTAAACGAAATTTATTATCACGTTAGAACTTTTTTAGGTTCCTAGAAGTAGGCGGATGTATTTCTAGTATAAAAATAGTTTACATATATGGTTCGTCAATCTATTTCCCGTCTTAGATTGGGCATAAATTCCAATCCCACACATCTGGAATGAAATAATTTTTAAGAAATTTTCCTTTAAGTCGTACTGTTTACTTGGAATGTTCTGAAGTACGTGTCTTTATACTTGACATAGAATATACCCAGCATTTTAATGTAAACAACAAACTCTTAAGATTAAATATTGAGAAGTTGTTTAGTAGCGTGTTTTCTAAAATCAAGTGCATTTCAATTATCTTTTATCTTTGTAGTAGCATACTATAGATAACCTTAAAAAGTTTACGTGAGGAAGTGTATCTGATGGTATTATTACCTATTATCGGCTGTAATCATAATAGCTAATTTGAAACTCAAACTTACATAATATATGAATTCATATATTTATGAAATATGCTGGTGGTAGGTCTCCCATATGTGAGAGGCCGCCTGTGACTGAATAGTTTAAATGCCCCTGCTTGTTCCGGTTTAAAGGACATTGTAGCCAATGAAATTACTGGACATAATGAGACTTAAGATCTTATGTCTTAAGATAGCGAGCGCAGTGGAGAGCCAACCATTGCTTAGTAATTCATTGTGTTGTTTGGTTTTGCTACTATTAATCGCTTAAAATTAGGCGAATGACAAGCTTGTCCCGCGATTCATCGCAATAAAAAGAATTCATACCTATATGAGTAAATATAAAAATATAATCAAGTAATTGTCTTGTATAATGGATAACACTTATTAGAAATTACGGGACACTTTTCGGTCCAGACAAAGCCGAACTAAATATCTGTAGATCATACATTAGTCTTATTTCAGATCTGTCGTCTAACCAATTGCATCGCAGAGGCAGTCAAAAATAAATTACATAATTACCGTAATGGGATCCTTGAGCATCTCATCAATCTGTGCTTGCTTGAAGAATATGTTTCCGTGGGATATTCTCCACAGCATACGCTCGAATGAGGGCACCCGTGCTGTCGCCACAGTCCCAGCTATAAACCCGAGGTGTCCCAGCACCGCATCATTGTTGTAAATCTGGACTGTGGCAGATATCTTCCTCTGTGCACTGTGGTCTTGGAAGAAGGTCTGCATCTTTTCAATCAAGAGTTTCAACTCCTTTAAAGAAAGGTAGTCGCTCTTCAGGTTTCTCGCGTTGCGTGTTATCTCCTGTATCTCTGATTCTATGTAGTCGATGCGTTCCTGCAATAGAAAATGGAATTAGACTTCGTTTTTTTTTAACTCGTACTTTACTCCAAAGGCGTATGCAAAGGTCCAAAGTAGGATCAAAGGTAGAGCTTCCCATAGTTTGTTGGGAGTATTACTAACTATGGTTGCGATAGACGCGAGTTTACCGCCAAGCCGGGTGTAAAGACCAGGGGATTACTTATAAATCGATACGAACTTTTAATGTTCGGAGGCCGTACGTAAAACTTCACTAATGTGGGTAGATACTCCACAAAATGTTGGATTCCTCTATCGTACTTCGCAATCATAAACTAAGTTCGGAGAAAATGATAATAAAATAAATAAATAAATAACACCCAACAGTCACATACATAGTCTTGATCCCACACTAAGATCGAGTCTTGTGTCGTGGTTATCAGAAACTACGAGAGACTTTTCGGTCTCACAAACACCCAGACCCGAAAGAAATATTTGTGGGCCGCACAAACATTTCTCTCGGTGCGGGGATCGAACCCGAGGCCTCTCGTTTCACAGGCGGCGTCTAACCACCTGCGCTACGGAGGCTGTCAAAAGTGATAATAATAGTATAATAGTGTGATAAGTATAATAGTATTGATTTTTAGAGGTGGAAATCTTATCTCTTACTCCATATGTCGAACATCCGAACATTGAAGTTCGTATCATTAATTTATATATCAGTTATCATTTTTATAGAGTAACCCCCCAGTTCGGGAGAAATCATTTACAAGTTTTTGCATCAAAAACTCGCATAAATTTGATTTCCCAGTCTGAAAATTGATTGCAACTATTTACGGTGCACAATACATACAAGTTTCTAGATTCGTTGATTGGTCTTTCTAGTCTCTTAAAGTGCTATATTGGTAAACAATATTTGTACTGTAAAAGATTATAAATTGTTTGTTTGGGAAACTTTACTGATCATACATAACAACGGAAAGTATCTTTGTACACAAGCAGTTTAAAATAATATTATGAGCCATTGTTGTATAGGTGTACCATTCATATAATTTACGCCGGCTATCTCCGTAGGTGCAAGAGTAATTTACTGCCGACTTAAAACGTTTGTAAAGGCAATGAAATATAGCCCTTTTGACTTTTGTTTATATTTACGTACAACCACAAAAGATTCATACTATTTAGACGTGGTAATTTGTAGACATGTCAAATTTCCAAAAAGCAGCGGTCGGCATATTTCCGCTTACTACCAAGAAATGGTGTGCGCGTAAATTACACGCGTAATGATTGGCTAAAATATTTGTTTATATATAGGTACATCGTATAAAGGCGGACTTAATGCCTGAAGCATTTTCTATCAGTCGATGCGTGGTACAGAGAGATCTCAACGCAGATTATAAATATTATGTCATTGGTTAAAGAAACGTCGAAATCCAGGCAGGTACTTCAATGCTTACTAACAGTCGTAATAAACAATTCTGCCTATTGACAACTGATCCTGAAAATAAATCAAAATATATGGGTGTTTCGGTAAATTACTGATTCTTTTATCCTTTCATCGATAGGTAAAAATCGTTTTTACTATTATAAAGTATTCATTTTATTCAAATGAATGGCGAGACAAGTATGCCATTCGCCTAATGGTAAGAGATAGGACAGCTCATGGACAGTAGGAAAACCAAACAACACCATGAATCACAAAGCAATGCTTGGCAATCCACTGCGCTCGCTATCCTGAGACATAAAATTTTAAGTCTCAATATGTCCAGTAGTTACTCTGGCTACAATGTCCTTCTAACCGAAACACAACAGTACATTTACACTGCTGCTTGACGGGTTAAATAGACATTGCGGTGGTACCTATCCAGACGGCCTCTTACATGACCTACCACCAGTATATTACCAGAAAGAATTACAATTCGTAATCCTTTGGACAAATTAATCATAAGTACATACATACATTCATAAACTCACGCCTTTTTCCCAGAAGGGGTAGGCAGAGGTGCCAGGGCACCCACATTTCGCTTTGTATGTTCCTTACGATGTGATAGGTGGCGAGCGTATCGCCATATCGGGCACAAATTTCTGACTCTAGGCTGATAATGAATAGAAAAATCCAATATCACTTTTCCCAACCCGGGATTCGAACCCGAGCCCTCAGCTTAGTAATCGTATCGTAGTTCAACTACGCCACCGAGGCAGTCGAGTTAATCATAAGTCACATCATAAGTATAGGTTACAGAACTACCACATTTTGTTCATTACTCAGTTATGACTTATGATGTAAGCTGTTGCAACATTATGAGTTATAGGAATGTTTATAAGCATTACCGTGCGATCTCTGCAACACTCCTATGTAAGTGGTCTTATTACAGACCTTAATGATGTATTATATGATATTCCAACAGTCTTTATGGTTGTCTGGAAGAAATCGCGTTAAGCGATAAGACCGCCAATTGTCACCTTTATTTAAACGTGTTGTGTACTTTTTATCTTATTACTGTATGTGGTGTTCAATAAAGAATTTATAAATAAATAAATATAGATTTTATGTTTTTTTATTACGACTGTTATGCCACCAGCCAGTGTCTACTGTCTGTTGCAATGATTATCAGATGCGAAGAAATTCTCATAATGTTTCTAAGCGACGGATGAACTATGAACATGTTTTATATTATAGGAGACAAATGATCATACGGTTTTGCTGATGGTAAGTGATCACCACCGATCATAATCAGCCTCTAAGGTGGCAATACGCTCGTTTTTGGAAGGTCGCTAGGTCGTATTTGTCTGGAAATACCACCGCTGGCAATTGATACCACAGAATAGGTTCCACAGGTACGGTACGTGGAGGAAAGTGTCAGGAAATAAGTATTGTGGTGGATTTCCAGCCTCCAAGGTGATGTGTTATTTGAACGTTTGTAGTGTTGTGCGGTGGCGGAACTAAGGGAGGGATAAGACCGAACGATTCTCCAGAACACTCCCCGTGGTAAATGCGGTAGAGAATACTGTAATGACGATAATTATAAGTTGTTCCAATTCCAACTAGGTTATCGCCAAAATAAATTACTTATAATTAGGGTAAAAAATATTGATAACACCCATACGTTGAAAGGTCAAAATTTATCGGTCACTTGGACGCTGAAGGAAATATCGTGAGGTAATCTACGTAATACCTAGTTTTGCATAACGATATGAAACATATTATGTAAATTCTGTACCAGGCCGGCGTGATAAATTTTAGGTTATCACATTCTAGTCCTTACTGTATACTTAAGACATTGACCTAATTTTAAGGCCATTTATTTATAACTTCTGTATTTAACTGCAAAAGTAACAACAATCATGATGTTAAAAAAAACACAAATGTCTATCTATGCTGATATTTTAAAGAGGAAAGATGATTGTTTGCATTGAATAGGCTCTGGATCTACTACACCGATATGAAGAATTATGTCACCATTAGAATCCTACATTATCCCTGATGAACATAGGCTGTGGAATATTTTCAAAAAGTGGGTGTAGCCGGGCCCCTAATAAATATAAGAAGACTGTGCCAGCCCTAGCAATGTTATCAATCAACTAATAAAGTCTATATCGCCCGATGACGCTCTAAAGAAATTACTGAGCACACATTTCTATGGACACGTTGTTGTACAAGTGTCAACTGACGGGACAGATAATCTATTCAATACTATCTTGTACTTCAAGGGGAGTGGATAACTATATATGGATTTGGTGGATATATATATCCGATAATGCAAGAAGGCTTTGTATTCTACTCCAACTTGAAACGGCCAGGGTTCATGCTTAATGAGGCGAATTGACCCTATATGTATCAATGAACCAATTGACATACTATGAGTAAATACTAGTCACGGCTAGAAGGTAAATGAAGGTGCTAGGGACTAGAGGCGTTAGGAGCTAGGAGGAGGGTATGTTGTAACTTGTTATAGGAAAGCTAGCTGACAAGGTTGGCGAGTAATGTATACACCATGAAGCTACGATAATCTTAGGTCTTCATTCGAACTGCGCTGATTATTTGGTTCGTCACATACTCTCTTCTTCACTAATCACTCTTAAACTGTAGCTAGTAGGAATTTTCCTATTCATACATTCTAATTGTTGCCCGGAAGAAACCGCGGTAAGCGACAAGACCGCCAATTTTCACCTTTATTTAAACTTGTCTTATTTTTTTGTCTTATTACTGTATGTGGTTTCAATAAAGAATTTATAAAAAAATAAATTATGATTGATATATTGATCGATCACCACACAATAAAACGGTGAAGGAAAACATCGTAAGGGAACCTGCATAGCGATTTACAAGTATTTCTACGGTATGTAAAGTCCGCCAACCATTAGGTCAGCGTGGTGGACTATAGGCCTAACCACTCTCAATCGTAATCTCGATTATAGAGGAGGCCCATGCCCTGTGGAACGTATATGGGCTGAAACAGAAGAAGTAAATAAATAAAATATGATCAGTTACCTCAAGTATATTAATCTCCCTAGGGCTGAGCATGCGGTGTGACAGTTTCGGCGGGGGCGGCGGCTCGGGCAGCTCGCCGCTCACCCAGCGCAGCTTGCGTTCCATCTCACTGCAGCGGCGCACTTCACTCACGTACCGGCGCTGGAAGTCGTTCACGTGCGGGTTTAGCTGTGGGACAAATGTATTGGTACATTTTATATATTTATTTATTCAACATCACTAACATTAGTCCGTTTAGCTGTGGGATAAATATAAGTATTGTTATATTTTATTTATTTATTTATTAATCACTAACATCAGCCCGTTTAGCTGTGGGACAAATATATGGTTATTATTTTATTTATTCATCGTCATCAGCCCGTTTAGCTGTGGGACAAATAGATTATGACATTTTATTTATTTATTTATTCGTCATAATCAGCCCGTCCGCCTCTATTAGACTACTCGATACAAGCCTCTCTTATGGCACGCCACTGGGCTCCATTTACTTATTAAGGACCATCAAATGAAGAACAATCAACGTATACATTTAAATAGAGAAAATTCATAATCGTATTTGTAGAAAATAGAGCTATGTTATATCAACTGATTTCATTTTTTACATAACCTTTTGAAAAGTAAATGTTATTTGTATTTTTTAATAACTGTACCTGAGCGAAAAACTATTGCTGGTATGAAATGAAAATGCTCGGTGTTTTTTTACGTGAAAATATTTGGGGGGAATTCTGCAAATGTACTTGCGTTAACTAGTACAAGGGCACTGGAGACTTTCACCGTCTGCTGTATTCGATATCATATGTTTTATAGTTAATAACGCATAATACGATGTGGAAACGTAATACGTATCTGCATTAAGAAGCAGATTGAAGGATACCGAATTGGTAGACAATGTTGTGTAACTGGCATACCAAAGTCTATGAGAGGCAGCTGCTTATTATAAAGGGTAGCACTTGCTCATCAAATACGCAATAAAAAAAAGAAACAAGCAAGGAAAAAAAAAGTTTTTTGTAAATGCCATACGCCTGATGGTAAGCGATATGACGGTAGTAAAGAATACCAATACCATGAATTATAAAGCAATTCGTGGCATAGATATATATGAGACATTTTGTCCGGTAGTTACTCTGGCTCTGGTAGGACATAGTGTCCTTCAAACCGGGACACAACAGTGCATTAACATTGAAGTTAGACGGGAAAAATAGATATTGTACCGTTTTAACTAAAGGAAACAAATTAAAGAAAAAAGGTTCAACTATAAACAAAATGGATGGAAAAAAAACCAAAGGAAGTCCACTGCTGAACATAGGTTTTTCCCAATGATTTTTACAGTGACCTGTTGGAAGTAGCCTGCCTTCAGTGACGTCCCGCGATCTTTACCAGTTCGTCTGACCACCTACATATATGCATCTAATTTATGATATTTATTACAACAATTACGCGACAAAATGACTACCAATAAAACGGAAGGTGGCCTATTCACTTGCGTTTATGGCGGCCGACGATGTATTATTATCGCCTTGGTAGAGGTGTGGACGCCGTAAAACAATTGCTAAATGCCAATACTGTGTGACGTATACACAGGACGTATAGGACTATATTTTCTGTCTACGTATAGGACAGTCTCCGTGGCTTAGTTATGAATGTTTGATGTAAAATGAACGGCTGTCGGTTTGATTCTCGAATCGACACAAATATTTGCAGGCATTTTTTTAGCTTGTTACAGGGGGGGGGGGGGTTTACTCTATGATCCGACACGAAATTCGAATGTTCGGATGTTCGACGTGCGAAGTAAGATAAAAGTTTTCCACTTCTAAAAATCAATACTATTCTCTATGATAATTATAATGTTCTCCAAACTTAGTCTATGGTTAAGACATACGGTAGAAGATTCCAACATTTTGTGAATTATGTGGGCATTTTAGTGAAGCATTACGTACGAGTTACGACGCCCGAACATAGGAAGTTCATATCGGATTTTAGAGGAACCTCCCAGGTTCCATTGTGAAATAAAAAATTCAGTCTTTCTTCCTTCTGTCCAATTGACGCCACGGAAGCTACCTAATTTGGTAAATTATTCTCCTCATTTCACTATGGCCAGTCCTCCTATCCCAAAGTAAAGTAGAAGAAAATTTCGCTGTGAACTAAAACATGTAGTGTAATAAAATCTGAGAAACAGTTTTTTTATTGTAATGAATGGCGAGACCAGCATGCCTTTCGCTTGATGGTAAGCGATACGACCGCTCATTAACAGTAGCAAAACCAAACAAACCTTGAATTACAAAGCAATTTGAATTCAAGGTGTTACTCTGGCTACAATATCCTTCAATCCAAAACACAACAGAGCATTTACACTGCTGTTTGACGGCAGATATAGACAATGCGGACCCAGGCGGCCCCTCACCTATGAGAGACCTACCACCAGTAGTGTTATCAATTTTTCACGGTTTCAGTGTGTTAAATATAAGAGTGGTCATTCACATAATTTATTGACGCGACAATAAACGGTGCAGTTGCAATTATGTTTACGTTTTAGTGCAAAATAGTATTCTTGAATTTTTTTGCTGCGCATGAGCTGCACGTAAGCTATGCTTAAACTGCGCGTGTGCTGCGCATCGACATCAGTCGTATGTCATATTTTTGAGATTCATATACTGACACGATTTGTAGGATGTTTCCTTACTATGAAAATCGAAACTGCACATGTGCTGCACGTTGATCGGGCTAAACTGTCATTTGAGACGTCAAATGAATAGGTATAGTTCGCGTCACGTAAAAAGAACGCTGGCGGTAAAGCTGCGCAGTAGGCGATTTATGTGTCTATTTGGTGGTGCGGGATGAGGCGCGGGGCGGGCGGGTCACGCGCCGCACGCTTGCCGGTGCGCTATTGGTTCGTACACATTACGTTCGTTTTCAAAATACTATCGCGCATAAAAGTTTTAATTACAAAATGGTTTTACATAGATAAGCGAGAAAAAATATTTAGAGAGAAGCTGATAATGATGCAGTTGATAATTTAAAACATTGTATGAAGCGAACCGCGGAGTCACCCGAGACGACTTAATTTCTATGGTATGTAAGTAATAATTTGATTAAAAATTCTACATTCAGTTAAACTTGTTTTTAATTCTATTAAATGATATTATATCTATTTTTCAATGTACCTTCCAGTAAACAATATACGAAGCCAAGACTAGTTCAAAATAAAACAATAGGCCTAGTACTTTCGCGCGCGAGTAACCCTGCGCAAACACACCCCCTCCACATTTTTACAGCGTTCTTTTTACGTGACGCGAACTATAGCTCCCGATCAAGTTGCGATCTGAATCACGCACATAAAACGCGCAGCAGTAGAATACGCTAAAGCGCTCGCGTGACGCGAACTTGACGCGAGCGTATTTGACAGCGGTTGTAAAATTAACGAGACTAAAAAAGGGCAGTTTTGATTGAAACTTAACTGCAACTGAATTTATTAATTTAATTTATCGTTAATGACCATAAAGTATCCATACTGTAAATATCAAAATCAATGTACAATATTGTACAGGATGTATCCAGACGGTTACCAAAAGCCAGATGGTAGTTTAAGTGACTACAGACACTATGCAACTAAATATTTCGCATGAAATATGCGTCAATTTTATTTTACAATTTTTTAAATACATAATATTTATTTTAGGGTAATACATAGATTTTGCTAAAATAATAATTAAAACCCTAAATTTATTTTAATTTTGCTAAAATAATAAATTAAATTGGGTACCATAACGTCTTTTCGAATAAGCATTTGTATATTAGTATTTTAGGAAAACCTACGTATTTACCACCCAAACACGGCGATAATTAAAAAATATATTTTTTCATTTTTAATGACGATTGTGTTTGAAGTCACTAAAACTACCACCTGGCTGCGTTTTTGTCGCACTCTGTATATACCCTGTATTTGTAAGAGAAAAATGTGAATGCATCAGCGTATTTCTATTCCCATGGTTATGATATTTGCAATCACAAATATTCGGAACCGCCGTCACACAGGTGGTCTTGACTCAGCACTATTTCTCTGAGAGGGAATGCTGTTTACGAAAACATTGTGTCATAATTCCACGAATATTAATTGTTATGAGGTTTTTTATTGACCGGTCACGTGTTAGTTGGGAGTGAAATTAAAGGCTACGGGTTCGTTTCGCACATTGCATATACATACGAATATTATAATAAAGAGGAAAACCCATTCATAGTATAGGTAAACAGTATCAATGGTCCGATACTGCTTAAATTTTACTATACTTAACATTTCTTATGATTCGTTCTTAAACATTTTCCTGTTTTATCCCGAGCGACATATTTTTACACAATAAAGTAATTATCATCAATATTTACATTTTGTTCACAGAGCCCCATACAAAAATATATGTTTTATTGAACTTCAAGTTACTTTCTCCAAGATCTCCCAGCCTGGGTCCCAATCATATTTATTAGTATTAAAAAAAAAAAATCCCTGCATAAAAAACTAGGTTTCATCATGGCACAACAATCTTCGCACCGATTCTGAGTTTCATATTAAAATGATATTCTCCTTGTAACCCATTGATGTCTTGGTATTGAAGGTAAATTAGAAATCAATTATGGGGGAACTGTATTAACGAAATAGATAAAAAAATTATTGTTTGAATTATTGTTGTGTTCCCATGGACTGGTCTCATATTTTTTACGATTTTAAATTCGAAATGGTAAATTAAAGCAGCTAAATTGTGAGACACTTATAAGTTTAAAAAATGGATAATGCAATGCATTGCTAGCAATAATAATACCTTCCCGGTATTACATGCTTAAAATAACGAAATAATTTGGCATACTCACACCATTAATGCTTTTCTTACTAATGGTGAATCCAAACAAAACACTTCGAATTATCAATTTTGGCACACATTGCAAAACGTCATTGTTTTCACTAACTATTGCATGCGGTTGTACTTCTGTATTTTCAACAGTTTGTGTCTTAGTTAATAGTAATCCAGTACATAAACGTCCCAATGAAGGGCATGGGACTCCTTTATAGTCGAAATTTCAATTGAGAAGGAATAGGCGAAAGTCCACCACCATTGTGTTATAAAGGCTGGCGGACTTCACAGACCAATGAAATTATTAAAAATCTCTGTAGTATGCAGGTTTCCTTACGATGTTTTCATTCATTGTTAAAGTGCGATTGACGAAGAATACACATGGCTCAAAAAGGCTGAGGTGTGACACATGGGATTCAAACCCGCGGCAAATATTGGAATCTATTATGATTATTGCGTATAATAGAAACTACTATGCAACCGAAGTATGCAACGATTAACTGAATTTGTTTATTTATATTACGAGAAGCAAACTAACAATTATTTCTAGTTAAAATAAACACATTTTAACTCTTTAATTATTTGTTATAAAACGCCGTTGACGTGGCTGTGTAGCTGTGCAATAAACATATTTCTGGAAACGTGTTTTTATTCATTCAGAATGGTATAGGAAATTACTACTTTTTATATTGGTTCGACAGAGTGCCTACAATGACTAAATATATAAATTATCAATACATCCAAGAGTCACGTACAAAGTCTTGACCCCACATTAAGATCAATTAAGTCTTGTTTCGTGGGTATCAGAAACTGCGAGACTTTTCGGACAAACACCCAGGCCTGACACAAATACTTGTGTGAGTCACAAACATTTGTGTTAATGCGGGGATCGAACCCGCAGCCGCTCGTTTCACCAACTGCCCCAAGGAGACTGAACTCGAATGTAACGCTAAAACTCAATGGAGCTTATGAACATGTATGATCATTGTAATATTATTGCTATCTAAATACTGGGTATATTGTTAGTCTTTCGCCAGTCGACACAATTATGCCAGTATCGTTTTTTGATAGACTACAACGCTTCTACACATCCAGGCATGAATATACAAACATATGTACATACATAAACACACGCCTTCTTCCCACAAGGAGTAGGCGGAGATGCTACTTGCTTTCACATTGTGTGTTACGTTCCACGATGTGACGAGTCTACCGTCATATGAGGCACAAATTCCTGCCTGCAGCTAATTTTTTTTATTGCCCTTATAGGCAGACGAGCTGGCGGCCCGCCTGATGGTACGTGGCTACCGCTGCTCATGGACCTCTGCAGTGCCAGGGGGCCAGCAAAACAAAGTCGCTGTTTACCTTAAGGAGAGTACTCTCTTTAAGCCTCGTTTGAAGGTCAGGTCATAGCGCTCAGCAAACAATAGAAAATCCAACATCATGTTGCACATCGTAATCGAATTAAGGAGTGAATGACGCTCTTATTAGATCAGTCCAGCGAAAGAATGATCTGTATCTAGACCATTTTCCTCATCAATTTATACAGTGGCTATTTTACCAACTGCTGTGGCAGTGCCACTTACATATTAATAAAACTGTTGATTTTTACTTCGTTTGTAACTGATGTGTTATTTTGCGTTTTGTACATGACAAAGGTGTTAGCTAGGATATATGGTCCAGATCACATTGAGATCAAATAATATTTGATGGTATGTAAATGTTATTTATGTGCATGGCACATTTGTAACACTGTATGATTACAACGCTGAGGTCTCCGGATCGAATCCGGGGTCTGGAAAAATGGTATTGAATTTTTCTATGTCTTATCAACCTGGTGTCAGGGAATTATGGAACTATCACATTGTGGGACGGAACATATAACGAAATATGGGTGTCCTGGTAGCCTGGGTAGACCTTCTTAAAATAAATGCATGAGTTTATGTATGTATGTATTGTGGTCCGTCGAGGTATCAGAAGGAAGGCTTAATGCTTACTCTCGTTAAAATAAGATCATTTTGTCCTAGTATAAAAATGTGTCCAAGAATTTTCCATCGCAGCGTTATATTTTAATTCCCCAGGACAGAAATGAGATCACATGACAGTTGTCGCGTGATGGCAGGACGAGCGGAGGTGGTCTCATTGTCGTTTCAATTAAAACCAATAATAATTCCCGCCGGAGAGGATTTATGCGGCGTGAATTGGCTCGTGTTAAAATTCTATTGCTAGATTAAACGGTGGAGTTTAAATTGTGTGGAAGGATGGTGGGTCGATGCCCGCAGGACGGCGCTGGAGCGGTCAGGGTTTTGGAGTGTTAATTTGAAAAACACTTTTTCTCAAAATTTGCTTGCTAATTTATTGATGGTAGGTCTCCAAAATGAGAAAGGCCGACTGGGTAGGTCTATTTCTCCCGCCAAACAGCAGTCTAAATGCATTGTTGTGTTTCAGTGTGAAGGACATTGTAGCAAGAGCAACTACTAGACATATTGAGATCTTATGTCTCAGTATGGCGAGCGCAGTGGAATTACAAGCATTGCATTGTAATTCAAGTTGTTGTTCATGATCGGTGGTATTGCTTAAAAAGGCAAACGGCATGCTGGTCACGTCATTCATTGATTAAAAAAATAAGAAAATAAAAATTACTTGCGTTGTAGAATCCGTATATGTATCTGTATCAGACCATATACGTCCCACTGCAAGCATGAGCCTCCTTTATAATAGAGAATACCATTGAGAGGGGTTAGGCCGTATAGTCTACCATGCTGGCATGCTGGTTGGCGGACTACATATCATATAAATTCTTCCGATTTGCTATGATATGCCGGTTTCCTCACGAAGTTTTTCTTCATCGTTATATTGCGTGGCCAATGACTATGAATATAAACATGACTCCGAAAGGTCTGAGATGGACCTTGGGATTTGAACCCGCTAACAATGAAAACTCGTTGGCGCCCGCGTTTAGTCCGTTATTAACAGGCCACCACGCACTCGACAATGCCAAGATTAATTTAAATAGTGATTATTGACAGCCTGCGTAGTGCAGTCGGTTAGACGCCCCCTTTGAAACGAGGGGCCGCGTGTCGATCTCCACACCGAGAGAAATGTTTGAGCGGCCCACAAAATATGTCTTTCGTGTCTGGGTGTTTGTGAGACCGAAAAGTCTCTCGTAGTTCCTGATATCCACGACACAAGAATCGATCTTAGTGTGAGGTCAGGACTAAGTATGTGACTGCTGGGTGTTATTTATATTATTTATTTATTTAAGATATATCACTACATAGTATAAAACAAAGTCGCTTTCTCTGTCCCTATGTCCCTTTGTATGCTTAAATCTTTAAAACTACGCAACGGATTTTGATGCAGTTTTTTTAATAGATAGAGTGATTCAAGATGTAAGTTTATATGTATAATACGTACATATTATTGTACAGAAATCTATTTATACCCGGGCGAAGCTGGGCCGGGCCGCTAGTATATCCTTACTAATATTATAAAGGTGAAAGTTTGTATGTATGTATGTATGGATGTTTGTTACTCTTTCATGAAAAAACGGCTCAACAGATTTTGATGAAATTTGGTATAGTGATAGCTGACACCCTGGATTAACACATAGGCTACTTTTTATCCCGAAAAATGTAGTGTTCCCGTGGGATGAGTCAGGAAACCAAATATACATATTTTCTACTCTTTCAAATTCAAATTGTTGGCACGGGATGTCCTCTCCTACGGAAGGGAAATATAGTCGACGGCACGCGGGAAATATAGTTAGTAGACACGCGAAATAATATGTTCTTGATGTGGATTGGACTCAAAAACTATCTGCACCCGGGCGAAGCCGGGCCCGACAGCTAGTTATAAGATATATATCAGCAGGAAAGCAAAATCTGACATCGGCTAAGATAAAATTAGGTAAAAACTGGGTAGGGTAGAAAGAACGATAAAAAGGTACACTTGTTATAATAGAAATTGTCTACTTTGTTACACTACTGTATATAACTACGAGGTTGAAATACGTGAGCGTAGAACCAAAGCAGAGGTCGCAGGTTCAAGTCCAGACCACGTTCTATTTTTATACTTACCTAGTTGTTTCCAGCAGCGATAAGTTTATATGGATAAATATAATCCAGTATAAACTAGCTTTATCGAAGGCCATAACGCCAAATGCGAGAACTGAAGCCAATGAACTTGAATCAAATGGAAACGCTTGTATTTGTTACGCAACAGTAGTACTCGGGAGTTACTATTTGAGTTTATGCAAAGTAGATATATCTAAAAAGCTCAGAATTTCTAGAAGCGGCAAAGTCGCTCTGTAATTATATTGGACTTTTATATGAATAGCCTAACCACGCTCAATCGTACTCTCGATTATTGAGGAGGCTCGTGCCTTGCAGTGAGGTTATAGAGGACGTATATGAGCTGATACAGTACAGTGCTATAGAAATGGGTCTATTCGACCTTTATAATACCAATGACTTATAGGAAACCGATGTGAAGTAACCTTAGGCCTAATGTCCCTTTCCTTCTTTGATTGTTTACTTTTCTATCATATTTTGGACTAGCTGCCCGGCCCAGCTTCGCCCGGGTACAAATAGATTTCTGTAAAATAATATGTACGTATTATACATATAAACCTTCCTCTTGAATCACTCTATTAAAAAAAACCGCATCAAAATCTGTTGCGTAGTTTTAAAGATTTAAGCATACAAAGGGACATAAGGACAGAGAAAGCGACTTTGTTTTTTTTTACTATGTAGTGATGCCTGGCAACGTACCCACGATTGCAGTATTTTATACTTTTATGGGTGGCCAACCCGCACTAGGCCAGCGTGGTGGACTATATGGCCTAACCACTCTCAATCGTACTCTCGATTGTAGAGGAGGCCCGTGCCCTGCAGTGGGACGTATATGGGCTGATACAGATGGGTGGCGGTTAGCAGCATTTGGATGGTATCAGCAATTGATAGGGATAAGTGGAAGGAGTTGAGGGAGACCTATGCCTAGCAATGGGTCAGAATAGGTTAAAAAATAGATGGTGGTTAATAATTCGTCATCAGATAGATCATTTTTTAGTTTTATGTGTTTATGTAATTAAAAAAGGATTATGAGTGGATCAAACCTATACAAAATAAAATGTCTGAAGCAATTCGCTCTTAATTTTTTCCTATCAAGATTGCTATTCTCAAATAAAAAAATGTCCAGAGTATCGATGCAAAAAGCGTACTATTTATACTATCTAAAATAATTTCAGTAATAACGGACATAGTCATTGCTACTATATTCGAAACATCATAAGAATGTGTTACGTACGCTCCAACTATTTGGTAGCGCCGGCCAAACGCCCGCTTCCGCCGACATTTCGGCTGTACCCCACTGCGCATCACTCTTGTGATTACTCTATTACTGAGCCGTCACGTGTTCAGGATAAGGATTTATTCAAAGAAATACTGCTCGGTCTTTAGGTTGGCAGGATTAGGACATGTGTAAGGTATGATGATTGGATGGATTATTAGAGAATGCTGGGGCCCTATTATATTCATCCGAAACGAAGTTCGAAACTTCGGACGATCGAAGTTTTTTATACGATACGAATGTATCTACTCTGTAAAAGTTCGAATTTGTATAACGTACATCATAACTATAAGTCTATGGTTACGACCATAAGTCAATAACGACCATAAGTATATGTAGGTACATTCGTATCGTATATAAACTTCGATCATCCGAAGTTTCGAACTTCGTTTCGGATGAATATAGTAGGACCCCTGGCAGTTAGAGGTTCTTTTCTATACCGGATTTTTTTCATTAGTTTCAATAAACTGATATAAAGTGACTGCACTACACGAGTAATATGTTTAAACAGCAGTGTAAATGCACTGTTGTGTTCCAGTTTGAACGACATTGTAGTCATAGTAACTACTGAACATAGCATGCAAGCTTGAATAACAAGCACTTTTTAACAAGCTTTTATTAACTTCGCCTGTATGTATGAATGTATGTGACAGAATCTGTAAAGTTGATTTTCGAGCATTTCAAAACGTCGGATTGACTTGACATTTTGCATACTTATCCAGGACCGATGACAACGCAATAATTTAAAAAGTATATGACATTATTCAGAATCATCTCAAACTTGAATTTTTTGAAACCATATTAAAATTTAGTCATTTGCGCGCAGCTATCTTTCTTTGATAAGACAGCCGTAGATAGATGTTTTAAGTGCAAGCAATTTAATTATAGTTTAAAACACGCTGTCATAAAAGATCCAACTGTAACTGTATCAGCCCATATACGTCCCACTGCAGGGCACGGGCCTACTCTACAATCGAGAATACGATTGAGAGTGGTTAGGCCATATAGTCCCCAACCTGGCCTAGTGCGGGTTGGCAAAGATCCAACTAAAAAGTAAAAAATAATTGAGAAATCAAATAACGTTACTACCATAAATGGTGGTATAAATACTGTTACAGTTCACACAAGTGTGTAACGTCCCAGAACTAGTCTGTGTACATCCGGTTAAAGCAGTCCGGCATACTTTTCAAGTGACGAAAATTAATATAATCACAGATTCTTTATTTGGATACATATTTTTTCATTTTAATGGATATTGGATAAAACTGATTCCTCCTAATGTGCCATCGCTAATGGTGGTAATATAAAAATAAAGATCAATTTTCCAGCACTATATTTTATTGTCTAATGGTCTAAACTGACAATATATGATTATGACCTTGATAATTTTAGATCATGATCTTATTTGGGCTAAGATTACTTGACATGTAACACTGATACTAAATTATCCATCCAAAATTCGAAGTAATTTTCACATTGGGATTATAATTGAGATATGAAGCCCCTGGTTATCAACTATTTTGGCCATCACTGGTACATGGTCATATATTGAAGAAACCATATTCCAAGTTTTCATGTCAAGTAATGCGTCAGGTTTAACTGATCGTGTGCGGTAAATCGGTTAACATGTCAAGCGGTGTAAAGGTCAACTAAAATCTAATTTGGGTAATGTTTAGACGACACAAAAACACGGGGAAGGGTTGAGTTATTCTTATACATATAAAATATTGGCGGAGGGCGGACGCACGGACAATCCCATTACTGGCTTTTTATTCAATAACCTTATTATTTTTAACGTTATAATTGTACCCTTTTCTGGTGCTAGGATTTTCATATCAACTCTGATAGGTTTTGACTGGTGTTACTGTTGATTATTCGCAAGCGTGTCGATTACAGACTAGACTAGACGAGAAATAAAATGGATAATGGTGACGATATCATCATCAGCCCATTCGCGTCCACAGCTGGACATAGGCCTCCTATGGCACGCCACTGCGGTCAATTTTGTGACGATTTAAGATTATGGATACCTCGTCACAATGACCCACGTTTGTCGCGTTTCTCTATGTCTGGTATCGAGCAAGCCGTTAACTATATCGACCTTCATGTAAAATCATCATCCTTTCCTTGATAAACTATCATAACTATATTGTATACGAGGGGATTACAGTCATTCTGTATTGCCAGTACAAAAAATGTATATCTGCCAGACACGATCATCTAGGTATGTTACGGGAATTATGCAGTTAGTGCTCTCCCAAGGCTAAGCAGTGCGAATGAATATTTCAAAAGACGCCACGGGCTGTAGATGTGTTGAATTATATATGAGGTAGGCTCTCGATCGATCGCGGTGGCACGAAATGCCGCTCCCCAGTTCTGCGGTGCGGCACGCGAAATTGCTGGACATGGAATGACAAGTTGTCAAAATTACCCGATTTTTGGGGTAATTTTTGGTATAGTTGTTAATGTGAAGCATTGCTGTATGTTTACAGGTATTATTTTAATGCTATCTATGAAGTAATTAGAGAAAACATGTAAATAACACATTATTTATGTGGGTTTTACATTACTCGGAAGGTTTGACGTGAAGTCGTCTGTAAATAAACATACGTAAAATAGAAAAGGCGTGCCCTTAAACTATTTTTCCATACTCCATATAGCTTCCCTAAATGAATAATTAATGTAAGATTTATTACATATCTAATCATCATAACAGCCACAGCCTCCACTAATGCACATAAGCTTTCCCAAGGATTTGCCACAGCTCAAAATCCACCTGTATCTAATGACTTTCTGAAAACCTAAAACACGACATCCGTCATATCTACTTCTATTAACTTGTTAAAACGATTTTAACAACTCCATAACCCATAAACCAAAGCCATCAAACCGTCCATACTTTACAATTTGTTGGTGCAACTCGTAAACGCTAGTCGGTAAGTTATAAATACATTAGGCGCGCGTTAACGTTAACGCTGAATGAGTAAATAATACTAGCCCTGACGATAACCAGGCTCGGTGGATGCGTAATAAAAATATAACGCACTCAATGACTTGGCTGGTACTTCCGAGAAGTAATGAGGATGTAGGTGTTCTAAAATGGTTGATAGATCGCGGGTGGGATAGTTAGATTACTGTGTTGATGCGGGTTCGATTCCCGAGCAGGTAGGTGTAAATGTTTATAGAGGTCTGGACGATTTTCGGTGATTGACGTTCTAAAACGCATTTTAGAAATATTAAAATAACGGGATAAACAGATTTTGATTATATTATATTGTATTTTTCAGTTTCTTATTACAGGATTTTGCTGTCTTATAGTAATTAAGAAACACGGAGCGTCACCAAAAATGTTGTATAATTAATATACGAAAAACCTTCATATCAGATTTCTCTTAATATGTCACAAAAACCAAACCTTTAATACACACGCAAATCATATTCCCAACACACGCAATTAACATAAGGGCGAGCATGTACAAAAGAACTAAGCTTGATTTATTAACCTAGGTATATTAGGTACGAGCTGGCCGGCATAATTGTGTCGACCAGCGAGAAGTAAAAATAAAAAAAGACCACCTCTGTGGCGCAGTTGGTCAGACGCCAACAGTAAAACGGGGGGCCGTGGGTTCGATTCCCGCATCGAAAGAAATGTGTGTAATCCACAGGTATTTGTTTCGGCTCTGGGTGTCTGTGAGACCGAAAGTCTCTCGTAGTTTCTGATACCCACGACACAAAACTCGACCTTAGTTTTGGTTCAGGACGATATATGAGACTTTTGGGTGCATTTATATTCTACTTGAATTGACCTGTATTCAAGTTATTAAGATCACGATTTAAAAAAATCTAGTAGTGCATTTGTTTTTTTTTAATTTCGTTATATTTTGTTATCTAAAGCTTCAATAACACTTTTGGTAAAGCAGAAAGCGGCTTTTGGCAATGGAGAGGGGAATTCCCGCGGAGTGTTATTGATTTAATAACGCCTTACAAATATTTTTTTATTACATGGAGAGCTACGGCGAACAAATATTTTATAAATAAGTAAATATAAATTCGGGAGTAAATTTAACAAATCTAGCCACCCTCCGGCCTACAGGTAGTCCTGAAAAGTATACGGCATTGAATAAAAACAAGTTTCGTGAAAAATCTTCCATACTTTTATAAAAGTGAATGAATATTGTTAGAGCCAATGTATTTTGGACTTTCTATTTGATGTAGTTATCAGGTCAATGGCATTTTATCTATTGTTTAATAAGAATAAATAGACAGCTACAATGGCGCAGTTGGTAACGATGCCGGCTTTGCGACAAGAGGGCGTGAGTTCAATACAAATGTCCAACTGATCTATGGTCTATCCTGTGGTTATGAATACTTCTAATACAAGGCTCATTATATTATTATATTTTTATCTACTCCGTCTGGGAAAAAGCCGTGGCTTTATGTATGCATGTATGTATGTATGTTTATGTGTGACTATTGAATATATTTATAAAAAAATATGATCTATTAACAGAGCCGATAAGGAATTGGTCCATAACAATTTGGACCGAACAATTTAGTTTGTCATAACATATTGATATTTGTGTTAAAGATAATGAATCAATGACAAGGATTAATCTCAAAATATTGACGTGCACAAATTGAATTTCCTAGTCTGGAAATTGAGTTTAGTACCTCATAGACTATTCATGCACACTGTCATTAAACTAATGATGCAACATGATTGCATAACAGTACCTCATTATAAAGCCACAAACATAATCTCTTATTACGCTACCTGTGTTGTGGTAAGGATTATCATTATGATAATAATAATAATAAAAAATTGTCTTTTTACATGGTACATAAATAATTTCATAAAATGTATGAATACTAAAATATATGCGAGATGTGGACATACCTCATTTGTCATTCACCAAAAGAAGAAAAAAAATATTACCTGTTATTTGTTACATGAACAAAAGAATTTTTTTTTGTAAATAAACCTTAGATCTGTCCAAAACTAATAAATTATCTTAAGAATATAAGGATCCAAATCCGTATCTTATAAATATATGCTCTAGATATTCGATAAATATTCATTCGTTTATCAGCGGGTTCACCAACCCGCACTAGGCCAGCGTGGTGGACTATATGGCCTAACCACTCACAATCATACTCCCGATTGTAGGAGGCCCCTGCTCTGTAGTGTTTATTTGTCGAGTCGAGTGTAAGACGTACTTATAACAGCTTTGACATATTATCTCCGATCTATTTCGCAATATATTCGTGCGAGTGGGCAACACGAGGGTTTCACATGATATATTAAAATATTCCTTTGGAGAAAAGGGCAAACTTGTATGTGCAAATTATGGCAGAAAACATATTTTTATTTATTATAGTATGTTCGAAATTTGATAATTTGTAAGCTAAATTAATGGCATAATTATACGCTATTTAGTTATTGGATACAATATATTGTATAATTATATTTCGGTGCCCAAGACACGTGTTTGTCTACTTTGGGAGTCACACTTATATAATTGTAATATGTGTATTTTTTCGGACATTTTTCACTAAAACTTTATTCTTCTTTATTATTCTAACTATATCAACCATACTACTGGGCATTGATTCCTTCACGATTGTAAAGAGTAAAACTATAATCCACTACCTGGGCCTAATACGAGCAAGAAGAGAATGATGAAAAATAAATGTGTTTCTTTCAGTTAGGTAGGTTTTCTCTTTGAGTTTTGTTCAACTTTAGTTGGCGACAATTAATTGTGATTATGTGAGGTAAATATTTTTCTCTTGTTAGTGTCAAAAATGAAGCAACAAAGTTTGGTAAGGTTTGACCACGCATTATTTACTTCAATATTCCGTCTAATCAACTATGCAAAATCCTGCCAGATACAACTAATCACATAAAAAAACACACCTGATTTTTTTTAGTCATCATCATGAACTTGTTGTCTGTAGTTGGACCAAATCGACTGATCTCCTTTGACAATCCAACTTCCGTTTGCCACGTCGTGTCACACTATTTCCGTAACGCTCTCGTCATGCATTCACCAGTTTACTCCACAACTCAAATGCCCCTAAAGGAGTTTTACTTCAAAAAATACAGTGTGAAGAATACTCACATCGCGAAACTGTGCGACTCCAGCCTCGCCCAGTTGGTACATGGAGACATAAGCTGCCTCCGGCTGTACGAACAGCTGGCAAAGGACCATCTCCTCACTCCGGAACATCGACCCCATGGCTGTTAGTAACTGATCTGCAAGAAAACGATGACTTTAGAATCTAATAAATATATAACAGAAAGAGGGAGGACTTTTAAGGTTGTAAGAAGTCGCTGCAACAAGAACTAACAAGTTGCATGCCACTTACAATAGGTTGTTGTGGTAATTTTGTTGAGGCAGCCCTATTTTTGTGGACTTCTAGAGGCTCCTACTAGGAATTCCACCGGGGTATAACGGGGTTCCCTAAAGGTTTTCACAGCTACATGTAGGAAGCAGCCTGCAACGAGCAAATTCCTGCTAACTGCTATTTAGAATGTCAAAGTTATGAGTGGCAATTTGACACTAGGCTTGTCGATATGTGTTCTCCACCCAATGATATTAATTACTACATGATAGTAATTAAAATAAAAAGATTTATAGTTTTTTTTAATAAGATGTCAAGTAAAAATGTTCCTTGTAGTTATGAAAAAAATAGCCAAAAGTGCAAACAATTCACAATTGTGAAACTTGTTAACCTATGCTTCCATACGCCCCTTGGGAACCATTAAACATATCAAGATTGGGTTTTTTAAAATAATTAACAGTACGTTAAACTTGAACTACCACTGACGTCATGAAGGTTGGAACTGTAATTATTGGACTATAACTTATGAAAGGTCTGTTGGGAATAGAGGCTCTAGATATTAGTTGTATTATTGTATAGAATTTAAAGCTGTTATTGAAGTATTTTAGTCTTAACCCTTATTCTAAGACGCGAACTATATCGAAAGTGGTTTTTATCTTGGACTTATCATAGTATTGACTAGTTATTTTATATTATAAATATGATGACTGACTGGAGAGTCAAAATATTCTTTATTTTAACATTCAAAAGATCTGATTAATTGTTAAATATTACTAGGACCTCTTCGGAACGTGCTACAGTTGTGAGAAGAAACCAAGCCAGTAATTACTTCAATAACCAGAACTATTAAGTTTCCTCTTTTCCTCTCAATTTGTTGTGTAGATATCCTGCCTTCTTTTGCTTCTTTTTTTATTTATTTTTGTTACTTGTAAGCATCGATTTCACTTTCCATAAATATTCGAATTTTTGCTCTCAGATTGAAAGAAGAATATAGGAAAATGTATAAAACACATTCACGCAACAAATACGTAAATACACATAAAAGTGCACAAGAATTCGTCGCGCTCTCGACGTAATATAAAGTTTGATTACGAGCGGCATTCTGTCAGGCCAGACTAAACGACTGCCCACGCACTTGGACTCGGCGGCTCAGACACAATGCAGAAACTCGCCTGACACGAATATACTCAATGACAATAATATACATAATATGATACGAGTATACATTCAATATAAAATTATTAATTTAATATATTTATGTATGTAGGATTTGAATGTTATGAAGAAAGATGAAAGTATTTAAGATGGAAAGAGCAATAGGATGAATGATTAAGATGTTAAAGTATGCAAGGACGGAATAGGAGAGAACAGTCTGAAAGACGACGGGCCCTACTATATTCATCGAACGAACGAACGAACGAACGAAGGACCCTACTATGTTCAACGAAACGAAGTTCGAAACTTCGGATGATCAAAGTTTATATACGATACGAATGTACCTACATAAAACTTATGGTCGTTATTGATTTATGGTCGTAACCATAGACTTATAGTTACGGTGTACGTTATATATATACATTCGTATCGTATAAAAAACTTCGTTTGTCCGAAGTTTCGAACTTCGTTTCGTTGAATATAGTAGGGTCCTTCGTTCGTTCGTTCGTTCGTTCGATGAATATAGTAGGGCCCGACGTTAGACATGAAGACGATAAAAGACGAATTTATAAGACAATAAACAGAAGATTAGACGGAACTATTCCCACAAGTATGTATACAAGAGCGGATCCAGCTTCCAAGCCGGGGGGGATGTCATATAGTTCCTCTCAGAACACTGGGTACGATTTGAATACTCGAATTGGTGATCATGATTTTTTAAGTTGTTGTGTTACAGTCGTGATTTGTGAACACACACGCACTTTTTGCTTTATTTATCAACAAGATAATTAATAAATTTTGTCAATCTGGAGCCAGCCTAGGGGATCACGACCCCCATGAACTCCCCCCTGGATCCGCCGTTGTTTATGTATATAAATTTATTTGCTTTGGATCCAGGCCTCCTCTGTAATATAGACTATCGTAGACTACGCTAGCATTGACTTCAAATTCTTAAGAAATCCTTTTGAAGAAGTTTGAGATGAGCAGGGCTGCTTTGTGAGGTCTTATATTACTGTTAAGGCAAGTAATCATTTAGTTCTATAAACAGAGACAAGAATGCTAAAAATGGTGGGTGGTGGTTTTAGTGTCTACAAACAACTAAAAGTTTCAATAAGAAAATGTCACTTTTTTGTGATGTTTTAAATACCATCGTGTTTGGGTGGCAAATCGATAGTTTTTGATAAAATAATAGTTTTTAACCCTTGTGTGACATAGCGTCTTTAAAAGTAAAAGTGCGTACGACAGGGAAAAGAATACAAAAATATGATATTTTTTGATATTTTAAATGTTTTGTAGCATTATGAAGTCACAAAAAAGGTACCCGGCTTTGTATTCGGCAGTTAGTTTTGATATTCCCCGTATACACGTAACTCCAATAAGTTAGAGGTGAGTGTCCTGAGTTAGACCGAGCGACCTTCGTCTTAGAAACTATGAAGCAGTTAGAAATAAGTTATAGAACACTTAAACACAAAGCGATTGCGAAACAAACGAGTATCGATTACAATAACTTTGACAGCCTCCGTGGCGTAGTTGGATAGAAGCCGGCTATGAAACGTGAGGCCGCGGGTTCGATTCCTTCACCGAGACAAAGGTTTGTGTGATCCACAGGTATCTGTTTTGAGTCTGGGTTTTTGTGAGGTCGAAAAGTCTTACCTAGTTTGTGATAATCACGACACAAGACTTAATCTCAGTGTGGGGACTATGTATGTGAATGTTGGGTGTACCTATAATAATGTTTTGAAAGCAGGAAATAGTAAGGAATTTTATACTCTGATCCTAACAAACTTACACATTTATGAAATTAGAGGGATGGGTTAATTATTATTACTTCCAGTATACCGAGTATATCAAGAGTGCTACCAAAAATGAAGCCGGGTGGTAGTTTAAGCGACTTCAGATACAATGCAACAGAAAATGTGGCAAAAAAAGCGACGATTTCTTTTCTTGTTTTTTTCATATGGTCGTATTTGGGTTGTAAATACATTTTTTTTCCTAAAATAATAGTGTATATTACCCATTTATTTATAAATACTCTAAGGTATATAAGAGTATATATTATTATTTTAGCAAAAACTATGGATTTACTACTCAAAAATGATGATATTTAAAAAATGATTAAAAATAATTGTCGCGTTTCTTTGCGAAATTTTTAGTTGCATTGTGTTTGTAGTCACTAAAACTACCACCTGACTTCGTTTTCGGTAGCAGTCTTGATATACCCGGTATAGTAATAAACTACATAATAAACCCTTTAAATTGAGCACCACAACGCTAGGAAGAGGATAGTAATAAATAATAATAAATTTGTTGATCTCGGATTCTCTCGCAAGTATAAGACTTGTGATTAAAACTAGCCTTCTTTTTCTTTTTGTCCCTGTACTTATCATCCTTTACGTGAAATTAATACTACTTATATTGTTTTTGCGTATCGCAGCAAAAAAATATATTTTACATCCACCTGACTATTCTATTATCTATGAAATCATTCGTGAAATATTCCAGCAAACCATATTTTCGAATCGAATAACCCACACGCTTAGATTTTCTGATGTGAAATAAAATCTATTACTTGTTTATTATTCATAAGAATGACGAGATTTGCAGATGGCCTGCTGATGGTAAGCGTCACGCCTACCTGTACAAAAAACCACTCAGAACCTGTGACTAAACTCTGGGAGGTTACACGATGAAAATGATACAAACTTCGAATGTTTGGACGCCGTACGTAAAACATCACTAATGTGCCTAGATACTCCACAAAATGTTAATTCCTCTATCGTAGATCGCATCCATCGACTAAGTTTGCAGAAAATTATAAGTAAAGTAAAAATTATAAGTATGTTTTTTCATTGCATCGTTATATATATCATTTTTTTTTAAATATGTATTTATGTATTGTTTATGTAAGTTTATCTTTTAGTCTCATAAAAGCACCGTCAATGTTTACC
Source organism: Hyles euphorbiae (assembly GCA_023078785.2). Taxonomy (NCBI): domain Eukaryota; kingdom Metazoa; phylum Arthropoda; class Insecta; order Lepidoptera; family Sphingidae; genus Hyles; species Hyles euphorbiae. Next base: position 3,044,891 of record CM041037.1, on the reverse strand, counting down.
ACTTATCTCCTCTTCTTGCACGGTTGTCTGGAAGAGATCGCTATTAGCGATAAGACCGCCGTTTTTTAACACTTATTTGTATTTTTGTTTTTATTTTTGTAAATGCTTTGTGGTGTTTTAAATAAAGAGTTGTTATTATTATTATTATTATTATTAAAGCAATACCTACTATACTCTTATAGTAGGTATTGCTTTTTTGAAGTGGAAATCTTACATCTTACTCTTTATTTATTTAGGAACTTTTGGTCCAATAGACATGCCAGTTCCATCGTACCCTAATACATAATGTTCACTTAAAACAATTATATAACCCTACTTAGCTAATATTAAACTATAAAACATTCTGGCCTGCTCAGAGTTAGGAACTGTCAAAATACTTTGTACCAAGCCTATATATAATTTATTTAAACCTAATTTATTTACAATTGTCTCCCGAAAATCACTATTACACTTACACTTATATCTTATATCTTATATCTTACTTCGAACATCCGAACATTCGAAGTTTGTATCGTTTTTATATAGTAGCCCCCCTGACTGGCACTGCGCTCGTCATCGACAACATTAGGTGTTAACTCACTTAATGCCTAGTTGAACCGAAGGCCATAATGTCCTTCAAACGGACTGATGATTTTAGGTCAAAATAATCTTAAATGATTAAAAACACAATGCCCACTCATTGTACTGGCTACAGTTCTCAAATTGGCTGATCATTTTATAAAAATATAGTCTGATCCAATTCATAGCTGGGCACAAATAGTTGGTACTCAATTAGTATAAGCGCTGACACATTGTTATAAAACTTTAAAACATTTTAATTTCACACACAGACATAAAGTCAAAGCTCCACAAATCAGAGCATATCCAAGTCATAGATGCAATATTATTTTTAATATGACCCACATACCACTTAATGGATATGGGCATCCTGGGAACAAACCCACGACCTCAATTTCGTCAGTCCGTCACCGTCAGTCGAAATTAGTCACTTAGCACCTGATAAATGGCAACATTGCCTCGTCCAATGTCAGCTGTCATAGACGAATTAAAATAAATCATGAGGGTTTCATTCGTGACTCCGTTGGAGCAGTTGATTTTCGTGCGACCACGTGTGGATGTGATTGGAATTTCACAATTTAGTTATACTAACTTGTTGAAGTTTTCAAATTGTACTTGGTCGTGCAGAATGGAACACAATTCCCAGCTTATTAGAAAACGTCGTCTTGGTTTAATTAGTTGTTGATTGCCTATTTTTTTTCTGTCTTGCTCTTATTGCCATTCTCCTCATCTCTCTCTCTCCATCGTGTACTCTATAATAGTCCATTGTTGGATATAATCTTTGAAATACACGCCACTGAATATAGCCGTTCGCCTGATGGTAAACGAAACGACCGCTCATAAACAGTAGAAAAATTCCACTGCGCTCGCCATCCTGAGACATAAGATGTTAAGTCTCAATATGTCCAGTCTACATCTACTCTGGCTACAATTTCCTTCAATCCGAAACACCACAGCGCATTTCCACTGCTGTTTCACGCGAGAAATAGACATTGCGGTGGTACCTACCCAGATAGCCACTCACATAATATGATTTATATAATTCTCGGCTTCATTAATCCATCCTCTGTTACTCTGAGCAGATTGTCGCTCCATCTAACCTGAGGATGTGCGACACTACGTATGTCCAACCGCGGTTCCTCTCCAGGATATTAGATAATATTTATTGTACAATTGTATTCGTGAGTGCGTGGTGGCCTGTTGGTAACGGACGAGGCGCGGCTGCAAAAATGGTAATAGCGATCGTGGGTTGAAATCCCAGGCAGGGCCATCTCTGACTTTTCCGAGTTATGTTATAATTGCTAATACCTGATATTGCTATTATCGCGGTTGAATCGTAAACATAATTGTTTTTTTCATGATGTTTTTAGTTTTTAGGTGCTCATTATGTTTTGTTTAACTATGGCAGTAAGTATAAAATTTTAATTTTCATTTACAAACCTCTTGAAACATTAATTACGATTCTGCATCAGCATCAATTTATATCGATATATACGAAATCTTTAGGGAGACATTACCGTATCATTACATCATGGATCCATTGTTTGTTGATACCTAAGTCATTAATACGGATAACAACAAATAATAAATGTTGTCATAAGTACTACTGCATTGAAAAACCGTTGACATAAAAACATTGAGCTTCGTTGATATACATCTACCTGCAGTTTAAAATATTGATATTCTAATATCAAGAGTCTAGATCGCTTTTGAAACTTATTGTTAAGGTGTTTGAACTTTGAAGTCAAAGGTTCGGTTCTAATATTGGGGAGCTAAAGAAGCTGGTTTGATGTCTTGACAAACAAAATTCTAGTGCGTGAACATTCCCAGAAAAGTTGCCACCAGACGGGTCTTCTATAGTAATATAATGTAAATGTTAACCTTTACGAAATGATAACATTTTCCTCAATATGCAACTAATCAAATACTGACAGAATATAGAAAATTAGATATGTATTTAAATTATTGTTAATATTTAAAAAATAATTTATTTGCTAAATTCCTGGGATACAAAATTAAATCACACAAAAATCTCTAAATTGAATTTCGAACATAGGCAAACAGCTGATCGACAGACATTATACAAGCCATTCTTTATTGAAGTTATAGCGCAAATCGGCACCGGCCTTGCTCATAAATCTCAATTAATTATTCGGGTTCATTTAATTTCGGGTTTAATTTGGATAGGTACGCGTACGATGACGCGACCACAAACCCAATTCCCAGGCAGACTTGCATCAAGACAAGACGTTAGGTATTGTATTTTTATATCTGGACACCATCCAAATAGTACTCTCGGTGGTTGATCAAAATTTATATGGACCCATTGATAGTTAGTAGTAACCAAACGATAATAAAAAGCTATATATCTATTTTTGTACAGTCGATTGTGCATTTATCATTTTGTTATGTAAACTTAAGTTTGTAATTTAAACACTGCGTATTAAAATTGTATTCGCACGGATAGTAATGTTAATTCTACTACTCACATTGAACAGAAAAGTTTGTTTACGATGTTGAAAAAACACGTATTTCACTTTACATTTGTTAGGATTTTTGTGTGGCTAATGACGCGACACGACCGGCCCCTTCGTGTCGCCCGCGGGTACTGCCGACCCGTGTGTTGCCAGACGCGGTGGGACTATTTCTGGCACGCTTAGTAGACAAATAACGAATTATGGGGTAATTAAAATTTCGTCTGCATCTGTGACATGTTCTTAGTGAAGAACTTTTATTGTTTTATTAATTTAGGTTCGAGCCCAGAAAAAACACCTATATTCGAGGTAAACAGTGTTCATCAACAATTATCGCCTTTATTGTTGGGCTTGAACAGTTGCATGTCTTAAACATATCCAGTAGAATTGCGGAGACATTTGGAAGCCACTGGATTAGCAGATTTAGTCAGTAACAATTGTACAGAAGATCCGTTCCTCGCAGTAGATTCTATAAGGTGATTTGATCTGATCTGCAATGAAATCTCTAAGATATGTACCACTCAATTTAATGTACACGCAGCATAAAAATCATTTAAATAGTTCAAATGACATATGAATTATCAATAATATTTTCTAGCAAGCTTTGAAGCACTATTTCCTCGTATAAGCTGTTATTACGACGATAGATCTGCAGAAACAATGTTTATTATTATCAAAACTTCAACCTATTTATCTAGAGTTTCTCTGACATTTGGGAGTCTAAAATATGTATTTAAAATAACGTATGTAACATAAATTGTATTCCCCAGCATCGCCAGAATCATTCCAAAGTTTTCCAGAAAGTGTGTTGGTCTGGCAATAATGTCGTGTTATACTCAGCGAGCCCGATTACCATCCGCATCTAGAACCACAGTATAAAAATTGTGCGTAAATTGATATCATAATATTCATTAACATGTTAATAGGCACTCAGGCTTAATGCTTAAATTGACGTGATGAATTGAAGTATGCAGTGTTCGATGATGGGACCGTGGGAACGAGTAGCATACTAAAAGAATCTATAAGACTATTATAATACATATATAGCTTAGTCATATATCCGGAAGGGTAATCAGAGATCATACTAATGGTACTTATGGTTTGCATGGGATAAGAAGGGAGGGATGCTCGATGCAAATTCCAGTACCTGTCGACCAACTCACACGAGGTTTTTCGAAATGATAATCTCACAGAGAATGCATGTCTTAATTTATCAAATACTAGCGGTCCGGCCCGGCTCCGCCCGGGTGCAGATGCATTTTCAAAATGGCAGCCAAAATGTTTAATTCCGACCATCGATTTGGAATATCGACCAATAGGACCACGAATAAGGAAAAAAACGAATAAAATTTCATTGTACTTATTAGATTTTTCACTACTGTTTCCTTAATAATAGGTCATAGCGTGATGATGTATATAGCCTATAGCATTCCTCGATAAATGACCTATACAAGTATTCAATTCCAACCAGTAGTTCCTGAGATTAGACGTAATAAACAAACAAACAAACTCTTCAGCTTTATATTATATATTATTATAGATAAATAAATACGTTACACAACTGTTATACACCATTAATTAGAATAATGAAAGGATTTATCAAATGATAATTATCCAATTATAATTGGAATACTGACAGACATTTGCTATCATTTTGCAATTTTTTTTTTGTTGCTGTGAATTGCGAGACGAGCACTCCGTTCGCCTGATGGTAAGCGATGCGACCGCTCATGAACAGTAGCAAAACCAAACAACACCTTGAATTACGAGGCAATGCTTGGCATTCCAATGCGCTCGCCATCCTGAGACACAAGATGTTAAGTCTCAATATGTCCAGTAGTTACTCTGGCTACAATGTCCTTCAATCTGAAACACAACAGTGCATTTAAACTGCTGTTTGAGGGGAGAAATAGACATTGCGTTGGTACCCATCCATTCAGCCTCTCACATATGGGAGACCTACCACCAGCAAAAATGGTAAATAAACTTTTGAATACAATAAACCTGTTTCTGACTTTGAAATTGATGAACTTAGGGTATTTTGAAAACTTTTTAATTACCAGTTTATGTATTGATCGTGAGGAAACCTGCATACCATAGCGATTTGTAAAAAAAAACTATGATATATAAAGTGGAACAATTTGCATTAGGCTAGCATGGTGGACTATATGGTTTAACCACTCTCAATCATAGTCTCGGTTGTAGAGCAGGCCCGTACCCTACTATGGGATGTTTAGGGGCTGATACAGATACAGACTGTCTGTATTATTAGTTTAATGACATATTATCTAAAAATCATAAATACATTAGCATTAATTTAACATTTGTATACCAAATATTATTTCAAGGTAAAATTTACCACTAAATTTATTCACGTTAAATGTTATGTAGATGATTCATCAGTATAAAATAATATATCAAAAGCGCATTAGTAATGCTGCCATATTCAATAGAGCCGTAGCAAATGATTAAATTATGTCAAGAATTTTGCAACTGATTAGCTGAAAACACATTTGATCGAAGGTAGATAGTGTTCTTATAAATAAAGAATTTAATTATTTGAAGTAATCAGAAATAAGTGAATAAAAATATATATATTTGTATTGCAGTAATCACAATGCACTTGATAGTGATTCTTTTTGTAGCATTGAATGGCGACACGAACATGCAATTGATGGTAAGCGATATGCCCGCTCAGGGACCGTAGCAACACCAAACAACGCCATGGATTACAAAACAATGCTTGGTATTCCACTGCACTCTCTATCCTGAGACATAAGGTGTTAAGTCTAATTCTGTCTAGCAGTTACTGTATAGCATACCATTTAAACTTCAAATCGGAACACAACAGGACATTTACACTTTTCTTTGGTGGGGGATAGAGACATTGCGATGGTCCCTATCCGGGCGTCTTATAATGTAAATTAAATAAGGTGTTTACATGCCCGTCGTGTCTCTCTAACGGCCGTTCTCTATATCCTATCTATCTTTAAAAAGAGGTTAAAATGGATATCGTTACTATGTCGATACCACTGTATGTTTTAATAAACAAAGATAGACATAAAATATTATCTTGCCTAGATATGTATAAGTATATGCACCTTATCTAAATATCTCTGTCTTTCTTTACTGAAGCAAAAAATGTAACGAAATTTCCAGAGAAATCTCATGTTAAAGATAGATAGATTATAGAAACCGGTCGTTAATCATCATCAAGTCCGTTGCAGTAAACTGAACGTAATGCTCTCCAAAACTACGCCACAGAGCCCGGTCTGTTACTTTATGCATCCAGTTAATATCTCTCTTCTATTGACAAAATAAGATATCCTTCTAAATATCAGATATTTACACTGTGTTCCAATACCTACATAGTATTAACATAAGACTGGTATAACTATTCGTCCCTTATCATATTTTGGGAATGAATTAGTTTTGTCGAAATGTGGTTGAAACTAGTATCCCCTTTGCCTCTCTCTTCAGTCACAGAACATTAATTGCTGAGCATTGGCCAATTCTGAGTATTGCCCTAAGGACCTGTTGTAAGCGGCTTGCGTCCAGCATATTCTTGCAAACTTAGTTAAATCGTCTTTGATTATTATTCCACACTCATTATTATTTTGCAGTTTTGTGTTATCTTTCAATTGTTTGATTCCCTCTTTCTTTCTTTTTAAGTTTGCAACAATCAACATTTTGTATATTATTTTTCAATAATTTGAAACCTATTATTACTGATATAATACTATTATTTTCGGACTTTATCTCAGATTTGGTTTAGTATTTACACATTTTAACTTCTCGAAGTTTCAACTACATTACAACTTTCGTGGTAAAAGGGCAGACTCTATTATTAAAAGCCTTAATTTTGTACAATAGTATGTAATTTATAACTGTAACTAACCGTAGTTTGCTTGTTAATAAATAAATAAATCGTCTACCATTTCAAGAATAAACACGTAATCTTTCGTTTGTTTATTTATAAACGGGCTTGAAAATATATTGATAAACAAAATATTCGTATCTTGAACGGCCCGATGACTTCACCCCTGTTATCTCTTTGATTACGTTTATTACTCAAACGTCAATGTTTATCCGTTTGAACGAATTCATTGACTTTAACGGTTATTCACTAACCTATTATTTATTTATTAGATAAATAACAATGCATTCAAGTCTTATACAAGTAACCCTGACATTACACTATGATACAAGATTTACCTACTAGTTTTAGACTATTAGTTTTAGACTTGTAACCAATGTTTTTATTTTTCTCGGTGCGGTGGTAGAAGCTGTCTAGATTGTGCCGTTCAGAAATGTGTGTTTAATCAGCTAACCCAATTAGGCTGCCTATTAAAATCGGGTTTTCATTAACTAAACCCGGAATGCCTAGACTTTTACTCACTTTGACTTTTTAGACTTGTGACTCACACAACGAGGTTTTTATCATTTTGTTGGTGCAGAGGTGGTTATCTGAGCAGATATCTTACCACTAACAGCCAGCATCAAAGTTTTTTTAATTACCTTTTTAACAAATGATTTCATTTTATAAGGTTTTTGCTCTAACTACAATCTATGTTAAAATTCATTCAATTTAGAGTCTAAACTAATGACTAAAAGTTAAGTTTCTCTACATATTAATACCTTCTACCAAGTATACTTTACTGTTTTGACATTATTGTTAAGTTACTCCATAAACACGATTTATCGATTAAAAAATCAGTCTCAAAACCCTTAAATACAATTCGCAGAAATTTTCCGACATATACACGTACGTGCTAAATATCGTTTAGATGAAAAAATAATGGCGCAAGCCCACATTTCATATGACAAAGCGGTCATTGGTCGCGACCTTTCAACCCCTGCGCTATGTTGCCAGATATGTGCCGCTTGGGACTTGATATTTACACCTCAATTTATGTAAAAATAAATACTGTTTTTGTAACAGTGGCATCAATTGGTATGTTTTTTAAATTTATATATAGCAGTCTCTGTACACTATGTAAGTAGTAATCATGCTAAATAAAACCAAAATACTAACAGACTAAGCGTATTGTCTCAAAGAAAGTGAATGAGTGAGATAACTGGACATGCAATACTTGGTGCTAGCTTGGTGCCAAGGATAACGGTAACGGTACATGATTTTGGAAAATACGTGGTAATAAAAATATACCTATAAATATGTTGCCTCTGAGAACTAAGAAAGATAATGCCGACACAAACAAGGAATGACATAAACTTACTGATGCTAGGAATCTAATTCAGATCCTCACGGTACGCATTTTAAATGAGCATCCATTACACCAAATATATCCCATAAATAAAAAGGATAATTTTACTTCCAAACACTGCATCAAGAGATAAAATATGACCCCATTTAAATTATGACTTTAAATTGAATAACAGCTGATTAAGGAACAAACCTATACGCCGACGTCAGAGCCACATATCCAATATAACATGACCCGTGACATTGCAACGGAAATAATCTTTAGGTTCTGTGGAACAGTTGTTCCGGGAGGGGGGGAAGATCTTCTTACGCTGGTATTGATGTGGGTCGGGTCAGTCGTGCCAGCGACAGAACACTCGTAGTATAATTAGTTTAACTACCTGTGTTGCTAAAACCATATTTTAATCTGTGACTTTGTATTATTTTTTTGTAGGCGTGGAAATGTTGCTAAGGGGAAAATGGCGCATGTTATGTAAAATTTCGCTTTGTTCCGTATTCCCAAGAAGTTTTTGAACTACCTCTATAAAATATTTGTTAGTTGAAACTTTACGACATGACGATGTAACACGAAAAAGGCTACCTGTAAAGTTTGACATATGAATGTGTAAATAGGTAATCATTCAATATAAGAAATGTATTTTTTTTGTTACATAAGTCCGGTAAATAAGCAAATGGCTTACCTGATGCTAAGGTAATCATTCATAGATACATATCTTCAACACTTGGATTGTTGGTGCATTGTCATGGCTTCAAAAGCAGGAGAGCAAAGTGAAGGAAAAAAAACGAGACGAGGTAATGAGTTTTAGGACGAGTAAGGGTACTTACTCGTCCAACGAAATACACATGGAAAATGCAGTCAGTAGACGTGATTTTTTATGATATAGTACCACCCTGGTCGTTTAGACAAATCCATATTTATAGAGGTTAAATGAAAAGCATTGCTTTGTATTTCAAGGCGTTGTTTGGATTTTTGCACTTGGAAATCACATCATAAAAAATCAGAAATTAAAACACAAGCGCAAAATCTTCATTTGTATTCTATTTTAAATTTGGCTGATGCGTACATTTTACTCCCTTTGATGTGATTGTGATGTAAATGCGCGATTATCTTTCCAACCAGAATTAAGATAACCAGTAGTCAAACAAAAATAGATACGTACTTACTATGCTGTTACATTATGAAGGCGAGAAATGTTGTTACCAATGCTGCATCATTGTGATGTTGTGATGTAAAAAAACGAAGTAACATAATGGTTTCTTAGATTTACGCCAAAGTAACACATTTAAATAAAACTATTGTTTACTGATTTAATCCCAGATTTAGTTACATTGTAACATGTTTAACTCTCCAACGTAAATAATCGTTTTATTTTAAGACGAAGTCACGAAATCTGGGGGCACGGCAGTGCCCCCTCCAAGTCGAGCTAAAAAGCGGCACAGCCGTACTATCCTTTTCTCGAAGCAATTCAGACCATTTTCAACCCCCCATAACTTCGTTGTGGTTAAAGCAAGAAGCCTGAATTTTCAGTTACTAATTAGGCATTGTGTAAACACGGTATATTTAAAATTTCATTCAATTTGAACCAGTAGTTTAAGAATTATAACTTGTCAAACTTTCGCAATTTTGTCACTCACTGACTGACTGACCGATCATCAAAAGTCTAAGGCACTTCTAGCAGACATAGAACCTTCAAATTTAGAATATAATTAGTGTTTAGTGTCTAAAGTAAGGAAAAAATCAAACATTTCATAATTTGTGTCTAGTTTTCTAGATACACCAACTGCGTGAATAACTTTGTAATCTCATATAAATGTATAGGATTACAAAGATACATTTGCAGTTAATGATTCGTTGTACCCGTATATAATGGAATAATAGTTGTAGATTGGTATCTATATATATTATATATGAGGCATAACAGGAGGGGGATATAAAGAGGGAAAGGGTGTATTCAGCCCATTAAACTGTACAACATTCCTCTAGAAAAACATGACAAAGATAACCTTGCAAATAAATAGACTAAATAGCTCGAAAACAATCACCATGAAAGATAGAACACTAATAATCAAATCCGCTATATTTGTGATAAATTGATACCTACAAAAATAAGAAAAAACCATAAGACAGAGGCTTTAAGAAAAATCATTATATATATTCTAGAAATAAAAAGTACCGAAAAGGAATAAAGTAGGACTCTACAAAAAGACGTGAGATCCCATCAAAAACATCCTGTAAAAAAATTCCAAGTCTCGCAGCTCAGTTTATCTACCGCAAAAAGTTGTGAGATCCATGTAATACCAAGTCGATTAATTTATTTAGTCCTTGATTAAGGGACGTTCTGTATAAAGTTATTACGTTAGTTATTACCATATCAATCTTAAAAATTCTTTACGATTTAAATAAATGGATCGACTTGGCCATCGCATGAAAACATAATGTATCGTACAATTTATACATAATGCTGCTGGCCAAGTCGATCTATTTATTTACAACGTAAAGAATTTTTAATATTGATATGATAATAACTTACGTAATAACTTTATACAGAACGTCCCTTAATCAAGGACTAAATAAATTAATCGACTTGGTATTACATGGATCTCACAACTTTTTGCGGTAGATAAACTGAGCTGCGAGACTTGGAATTTTTTTACAGGATGTTTTTGATGGGATTTACGTATTTTTTAAAACTAGTGGTCGCCCAGTGGTCGAAATTCGACCAAATCAAGAAGAGAAAAAGTTTTTACCTGTATGATGATGTTGTTATTCTGATAATTCGTGCACATTTAAATGTACGTATCTCTCAAAATCACTTATTTATCCTGAAGGATATGCAATTACTGAAATCATAAACTACAATAATTGCTTTGAACCAGCAATAGCAAATTATATTTTTTTTGTACCTGAATGTTGTTATTGCAAATTGCTGCTACAGAACTTTCTTTATGCATATAATGATAGTCCGTGTACATTTAAATGTATCTTACTGCTACACAATTTGTATAAGCGCTCAGTATTTCACGTAGTATTCGTCAAATAAAACTTTTCTGTTTGACATTCAACTATGTCTATAATAAACAAAAGAAACAATTTGACCAAAGAGTATGTATACGAGTATGTATATGTACAAATACTTGTGTATGCGTGTGCTAAATGCATGCTGGTTTGTGTAATGTTTTATTTATTGATTTAATGTACTTTTTATGCATTATTATTAAAATCTTTTTTTATATTAAATGAGGCTAATAAAACCTTTTTTTGATATGTCTATGTCAGAAGAACAAAATGAAAAAGAAAAGAAACAATTTGACAACAGAGTATGTATGCGTGTACAAATACTTGTGTATGTATGTGTGTGTGAAATGCATGGTAGTGTGTGTAATGTTTTATTTATTGATTTAATGTATTTTATAAGCATTATTATTGAAAAATATTAGCGTTCTGCACTTCTCCTACACATAAACTATAAGTGTGCCAAATTTTATGCTCCTGCGTCCGCGCAATTTTCGTAAAAAGGGGTCCAAAGTTTTTGCATCACGTATTAATATATAGATAATAAAATATATTTAAGATCATTGACATCTAGAATAAACGCGACTCCTTTTATTATTCATAATTCTTAAGAATTCTTCGGTGATTCAAAAGGCGACGTTAAGATATAAGACTCGAATATAATTATCAGCATTTGTACGTAAATTAGAACTATAATGATAGCTTGAAAATTCTGAGTCGCCTTATCACTAATTTATTGAAAACGATCGATTCATCAAACCGCAATGACTCAGGGCGGTACACTTAAAAGCCCGCTTACTTTTATGTGTAGGTAATCACATTTCAAATAGGGAGCTGTGTATGTTCATTTAGGATTTTCAGAAGGTCCGTTTTTTTATTTCTCTCTTATTTATTTATTTATTATAGAACTGATATGCTTATCTTACGGCCAATAATCTATATATATAAAAGAGAAACCTGACTGACTGATTAACTGACTGACGTATCAACGCACAGCCGAAACTACTGGAGCTAGGAACTATTGTGACGTAGGGTAGTACGAAGAAGGGATTTTTGGAAATACCACCCCTAAGGGGGTGAAAAGGGTTAAAAACTGTTGTATGGAAAATCGAAACCGTTAGAGTTACAATTGTCAAACTCGGCACTTTAGTCAATTATTAAAAAAAAAACGATCTGCATACTTTATTTCTCTAAAATCAACCCTAAAGGGGTTAAAATAAGGGTTGAAGTGTTGCGAGACTAGGGTGATTTAATGACTGTCTAATCAACGCACAGCCGAAACTATTGGAGCTAGAAACCTGAAATTTTACACAAGGATTTCTATTGTGACGTAGAGTAGCACTAAGAAGGGATTTTTGGAAATTCAACCCCTAAGAGGGTGAAAAGGGTAAAAAACGGTTGTATGGAAAATCGAAACCGCTAAAGCTACAATTCTCAAACTTTGCAGTTTAGTTAGCCAATCAAAAGCCAATATAATTGCATACTTAATTTTTCTAAAATTAACCCTAAACGGGTAAAAATAAGGGCTGAATTTTTGTACAACCGAACTATCGGATCAACGCACAGCCGGAACTACTGGTGTGAAAAAGGTGAAATTTTGCACAAGGGTTCCTATTATGATGAAGAGTAGCACTAAGAAAGATTTTTTTGGAAATTCAACCCCTAAGGGAGTGAAAAGGGTTAAAAACTGTTGTATGGAAAATTGTAACCGTTGAAATTAAAAATATTAAACTTGACACTTAGGTTACTTATCTAGAAACAAGAGTAACTGTATATTTTTTTTCCTATAATTAACCCTAAATGAGTTAAAATAAGGGTTGCAGTGTTGTATGCAAAATCGAAAAACTGAAGTTATTGATATCAAAATTCGTATTTCACAACTTATTCTAAATGGAAAATCATGGCGTGAACTACTTTTAGAAAAATAGCGCTAAGGGGGTGAAATAAGGTATGACATTTTCATATAATGTATTGCTTTTACGTCCGGATTATTATAACATAAACACGCAGACGAAGTCGCGGGAAAAAGCTAGTGACTTATATAATAATAGGCAATCGAAATGGTGTTAAAATAGTATTAATAATAAGAAAATGTTGTAGATAATTTCCTCTTCTATTTGATAACAAAGATGATCTTTTTCTCGTGCTTTCTTTGGGTACAGTCTTTATTCATATTATTTCGACAATAATGATATTAGTGTATCGAATGGCAAGAAATAATAATTTTCCACCCATGAAAACTCTATTAAGATTGGCCTACGAACATCGAAAGTTTTATCTCGCAGGTCAATAAAGTCGTGTCAGCCTTTTCGGAACTGGTTGACATGCTGAACCCGAAACTCGGTAGGCAGCGACCAGATTGTGCTGGGACCGTGGCACAGGAAAGGTTGATGGGTGCCGGTGACCGTTTACCATCAGGCGGGCCGCATACTCCTCTGCTTGCCAAGGGTAATAAAAAATTCTTAACACTGACTGGTGGTAGGACATTCGTGTGAGGCTGCCTGCTAAATGTCTATTTCTCCCGCCAACAAGAATGTAAATACACTGCTTTCTTCCCGTTCGAAGGATATTGCAGCCAGAGAAACTATATATTGAGACTTAACATCTTATATCTCAGGGTGGCGAGCGCAGTGGAATCCCAAGCATTGCTTTCTAATTCATGATTTTGCTATTATCAATGAGTCGTCTCGGTTCCAATCAGAACTGCTCGTCTCGCCATTTATAGATATTAAAAAAAACTTGTCTTGGCACTCCGATGGGTGAATCATCATCATATGTGGTTGTTATTTTAACGAATATTAATATTATAGTACTGGCTATAGGCCTCCAGCAGTCTAGTACAAATATGCAGTTATATTTTTATAAGTTTGTTTCTATTATTATCTGCGGTTTCACGCCGTTTACCTTCATGTAAAAACGGCTCCTGTGACCATTCATCTAGATTCTAGAGTCTAGACTTACAATGTCTCCTCGTATCATTAAATCTTTGTAGCTAAAGATCGTGACAGACTGAGTTGCGAGCTGAAGTTTAGTTACTTTATTTAGTACTGGCATGATATAGAATAGTCAGTATTCTATATCCTGCCATCATCAGCGCTGAGCTCTCGGATTTGAATCCTGGGTCGGGCGAATTGATATTGGATTTTCCTATTCATCAGCCCGGAGGCTGGGATTGTGATCGATATGACCCGGCTTGCTGCCACATCGTAGTGAGGAGCATACAGCCGGGAAGCTATATTTATTATATTGGATATTTTTTTTACTGTCATCTTAGTTGTTAACGCCCGAATACTGGAACGCAACTTAAATATAAGTTTTGCTTAACTACGTTAATCCCGCTTAAATATACTGGCTAAGTGGGCCGTGCGCTGTTAAGAGCAACTTATTATTTGAATGGCGTTCCTGTATTCGGGCGTAAGTGTGTTAAATTAAAGAAAATATATCCATTGTTCCTGAATTACTTCTACGTCTAAGATAATAGTTAGGAAACAGAAAATTCTCAACGCGTACAAACAGTTAAAGGAGTGTGATTTTGATTGTGAAGAGATTAAATCTTGCTCCTGTACGATCATAACGGTAGTAATGAGGATACAGCATCCTTTGTCGATGTCCCACATTCGAGAATTGTCGCTGATATGCACACAAAGAACTCAGCTTGCCCTGTAAATGATCAGCGTAAAGAATAACACTTGCTATAGTTAATTCATAAAATGCATGTATTAGAAGAGACGTTTGCAACTTAATTCTAATATTGTATTTGGTTGGTATTTTTAAATTTATTTAAGTTTGTGAATTTTAATTTAGCGCCATCTATAAATGTACCTATGTACTAGGTGCATTGCTTGTTACACAACGGTTTACTACACTAGTTATTGAACTAATTCCTGTATAAATTCACAGGTGGCGCTGAAACACTAATTGCTCTAAGATTAAAATGGCATTGTAATTATGTATTTATTTTCGCACCAGGCAATTAAATTCCGGTTTCGATTTGCGAATTGATATTTACAAACTAACACGATTTCATCATACTCGTATAGGACAATAATGTAAATATGTTTATTATGTAAAGTAATGTAAGCTTTGCGAATCTAATTCATATAGTAAATGGAATTCTATCTTATTATTTTTTAATTTTTGATACAGTTGAATTCAACATTAACATAGATATTAACATTTATGGCTGGCACATGCGTCATACTCGTGAACGGGTGCTGCTTGCGTGGACTGGTCTGTCCGATTTGCTTACATTGTAAATTATTAAATGATAATTTTAGGCTATCACAAGAAGCAGGGTATAGGGATTCTTCGATCGTTCGACTTCTCTTCACTCAGCCATATCAAATGTAACGTAAACATATTCGTATTTTTTAAATGTTATGACAAATTATAATGACCTGCTGTTATTTAAAACACTTGTAATTTTTTGTAATAATCACCAAATTATAAACCGGTTTTGAAAAGATCAACACTAGAGTTTCTTGCCCGTTCTTCTCTAGTGAAAACCGCTTTCCAAACTGGGTGGTAGATAAAAAATGTCTGAATCGAAATGATGTAGAACATCTTAATGGACTCAATAAATAACTTTCATTTCATTTTATGTTCATCTTCTTTTTGTTCTCATATCTTTTTGTTTTATTTTTTATCTCTGGGAAATTCTGGGATTTTCAATTGAGGCAAAATATCAATTGGTAGAAAAATTTAAGGTTTCTAAGGACAGCTTTTTATATAGTAGATATTGCTGTAATGTTCATTCTATTTACTTGTAATTTTATATGTTTAGAAACTTGTAGCTAACCGTACAAGTACAATGGCATTGGTACTCATGTTCAAGGACTTGAGTTAATTTTTATAATTATCTGTCTTATGTTTATTGCGGGCTATGCTCGGTGTTTCCCTGAAGGATAGAATAAGGAATGAGGTTATCCGACAGAGAACCAAGGTGACCGACATAGCCCAGCGTATCAGCAAGTTGAAGTGGCAGTGGGCTGGTCACATTTGTCGGAGAACCGACAACCGTTGGGGTAGACGTGTTCTCGAATGGAGATCACGCCTCGGCAAGCGTAGTGTAGGACGCCCTCCAACGAGGTGGACTGATGATATCCGAAAAAATGGCTGGTAGCGGTTGGAGACGTTGGGCTGAAGATCGAGCCCAGTGGCGTGCCATAGGAGAGGCCTATGTCCAGCAGTGGACGCGAATAGGCTGATGATGGTGATGATGATGATGATGATCTTATGTTATTGATGTTTATTTCGTTATTGTATTATGACATGTACAATAGGTTCACAAAATAGGCAATAGAAAATAACAGGCTTAGTTTAACATGCCTATTTTAATTACGTCTGTTTTCACCAAAAATATTGCGTTAAAGAGTAAGAACAATCTAGAGGAAACCTGCAAGTATATTAAATCCGCCAAGCCCTACTTTTACTATATTTTATTTATTTTGAATCCAGACATTTATTAATAATTATTTTTGCAGTTTTTTGCTACAGCGTTCTAAGTCCACATTGAGACTCGAACCCGTCTACCATAATGGGAGTGGATGATTTGAGAATTTTATAAACATTTATCTCAGAATAGAAATCGAATTAGCAGACTTCTTTTTTAAAGAGTGTGATTAAGTAAATATCTAAACAATTTGATCTTTAGTCATAATGAAAGATTCATTTTGTTTTTGATGTTCAATTTAAAGGGATAACTTTTGGCGTTTCTTTCGATTGTATTTTCAATTCTTGCGATTGTATCTAGTATGTATTTGATCGAAGAGCTCAACTTAATGTCAATGCTGTCCCTAACACATTTCATGGTTTGAGGTGATCTAAAGATATTGGTTACATACAAACTTATCTGGTACAAAATCGATAATCATATAATATAATGCGCCTAGTTGCATATTGATATTTAACAAATTGCCTAATCCTTCCAAGGGCGCTTTGCGTTCCCTTTACATACGTATTTCCCTTTAACACTTCCGACCGACGCGCCTGCAGCCTGACCCTATTGCTTATTACTAACCTTTATTCGCAATGCAAATTACCATTACAGATATTAAAGGAAGGAATAAATACTTGTGGTTATTTTTTTCTATTTTTAGTAGGTTTATTGATTATTTTTTATTTCAATGAATGGCTAGACGAGCATGCCGTACGCCTGATGATACGATTGCTTATGAACAGTAGCGAAACCAAACAACACCTTGAATTGCAAAACAATGCTAGGCATTCCACTGCGCGCCATCCTGAGACATAAGATGTTAAGTCTCGATATGTCCAGTAGTTACTATGGTTACAATATCCTGCATACGGTAACACAACAGTGCATTTAGACTGCTGTTTGGCGGGAGAAATAGACATTGTAGTGGACCACCGAGGCGGCCTCTCACGTATGAGATACATACCGCCAGTTTTTTTTTCTGTCCGGACTTAAAATACTTTCCCGAGCAATTTATTCAAATTTGCTTAAAGTGCATTTCTAGCTCTAGAAATTCACAAACCATACATAATTTATATGGCAAATAGGAGACACCATAATAATCTGTTTCGGGTCTCCTGGGAAGATTAAGTATCAGAGATCAGATCATCCATAGCGCCCTTGCATTCTCGCCCAAGAGCACAGGTAGAGCTAAAACTAGCAGTAGTTATTCAGTTATTATTAGAGGGAGATCTTTGTTTAGCAGTGGCTAAATACGATAAAGACAACAATATAGCTGATAAGATGTTTTTAAATCCTAAAGAGTTAAATGGTCGTGGATATTCTTAAAAAATAAGTGTTCATATTTACTGGTGGTAGGTAGGGTATCTCATAAATGTGAAATGCCGTCTGGGTGGGTCCCACCGTAATGTCTTTTTCTCCCGCCAAAAAGCAGTTTACATACACTGTCATGTTTCGGATTGGAGGACGTTGTAGTTTGCCAGAGTAACTATTGGACATATTGAGACTTAATATCTTATGTCTCAGGATGGCGAGCATTGCTTTGTAATTCAAGATGTTGTTTGGTTTTGCTACAGTGTGTTCATGAGCGGTTGTTACTGTAACATACAACTGTTTTTTGTCCCTAATAAATAAATTAAAAAAATAATTGTATGACTTGCTCGCTTGCAATAAAAAAATACTGTGTTCATGAAAAATAAGTGTTAATATTTGAATCACCTTAAGATTCTTTTGTTCGTCGCAATGTGTTTCCATCGACAAGTCCGGTAAGTGAGGAGGTTTCATTTCCTTTCCCAGGATGAAAGAAATGAATGTAATGTTAACTATCCACTAGACCTTTTTTACAAAATTGAGTTCCTAATGCTTTATTGGTTTTTTTACGTACGTGCAGGCTCGCGAAGTGCATGGTGGTTGGTAGTAGACCAGAGGCGGCTGCTAGTATTTTGATGGTGATCGCGGGCTATCTAATATCCCAGGGCACACTTCTGACTATTCGGCGTCATGTGTGTATAATGTATTGATAGCCAAATCACCACGCATTGTAACGGTGAAGTAAAATATCGTAGCGATTTGTAAGAATTTCTATGGTATGTAATGTGCGCCAATCTGCAATAAGCCAGCATGCTGGATTATATGGCCTAAGCAATCTTTATCGTGTTCTTGATTGTACAGGAAGCCTGTGCCCTGCAGTGGGACGTATATGGGCTAATACAGATAATACGGACTTTCAGACCCGCTTAGGTTCGCTGAGGTGCAAATATTTTCTATCTCCACTCTACAAATATCTCGTATTCCGTACAAAAGGTTTTATAGTTTTGGCTCATCCTAACTAACAAAATTAGATTGTTTAATTAGCGAATTTATCAAAGAACTTAAATATTGCAAATAAACCAACGCTGAAACAAACACAAGCGGTGATTTAATCTGGTGTGATTATCATTTTTTTATTGCAACGAAAAGAAACCTTTTAAATACTAAAAGATTAACGTATTCATAAATATTTCCCCAACAATGTAACATTGTCCCCACATTGACCCTAACCAAATTCGAAGGGATTTTAAGTATTTCAAAGGATACCTATTCATGCGTAAAAATCATTGGTGTAGTAAGGATCCCCTAAATGTTTTATGGTTTACTATTAATGGACGTTAGTTAAATGGGCTAGAAGCTCTTCAATAACTCTTAGTAAATCGGGACGTCAGAAGTGCCGTGATATTTTTATCTAGCGACAAGTTTTTTTAAAATCTATGAATGGCGTGACCTGCCTTTCGTCTGATGGTAAGCGATAAACCCGCTCATGGACAGTAGAAAAACCAAACAACACCATGAATTACAAAGCAATGCTTGATATTCCACTGCGATTTCTATCCTGAGACAGAAGATGTTAAGTTTCAATATATCCAGTAGTTATTTTGTCCAGTAGTTGCTGTTTGCTGGGAGAAATAGACATTGCGGTGGTTCCAACCCAGGCTTCTCACATAGGAAAGACCTACCACCAGTAGAAGCTTACCTCCTAATGGTAAATAAATAAAGAAATACACCCAACAGCCATATACATAGTCCTGAATTGTGCTCGGAGGCTGTCTAAATCACCCGATGGTAGGTAAATTACAATTAGGTTCCAAAAGAATCGGTGTGAAATGGAGAAACTCTTCTTCAAGTGTAAGGACTACTTTTTAACCTTCGAAATGAGCAGGACTCAGGAGTTAGCTTTTAGACATCATCATCAGCCTATATTGTTGTCCATTGCTGGCCATATGCCTCCTGCAAATAGCGCCATTTCACCCTGTCTTTGCCTTCTTGCATTCAGCATCTGCCAGCGACCTTTCGCAAATCGTCACTGCACCTACCTGGAGGGTGTCTTACACTACGCTTGCCAAAACGCGGTCTCCAGTCAAGAACACGTTTACCCCAGCGGTTGTCAGTTCTTCGACAAAAGTGGCCAGCCCACTGGCACTTCAGCTTGCTAATCCTATGTACTATGTGTACGGATTTGGTTCTCTGTTGCTAGCTTTTAGTATAAAGTGTTGAATGCATGCATGTGATAAATTACATGATGGCAGAAATAAAGCCGGTCCTTAGTGTGTGTTTAGCATAAGAATATGAAGAAATAATACTAAAGTTATATTTGCAATGAGTCTCTTGGGTGCCCTTGGCTTAGAAGATACTCGTGGCACACTAAGTGGGCTGCCTTTTCTCGTATCCTGATAGTAATGCATTCAAAGGATCTTTCAATCAAGGATAGAGGCACTAGGATAGACGATAAAAAAATTTTGAATATTAGATTTATTCATGTAATGTGCCTGCAATTCAATGTTTGAAAATTCAGAAAATGTATTGACAACCATTCTGCATTCAACTTATTAGTAACGCAATCTAATTTTGGCATGTATAATCATACTATGCGTATGGTTTTGCGACCTGTGGCCCAATTAAAGTCATGTTTTATTGAAAATAATCTGGCCTTCATAAAATACATGTAGGTATTTCATAGACACACTCGTCATCCAAAATTGTTTCAATTTTATGCTATTTGAGGCATTAACTGATGATTATTGTTCACGAATCATAAATATATTATGAATAACGTAATCGGGAATAAGAATAATAATATATGGAATAAAAATAAAAAGGTAGTCAATGAATATTTCTCCCTCCAAACAGCAGTATTAATGCACCAATGTGTTTCGGTTTGAAGGACATTGTAGCCAGAGTTACTACTGGACACGTTGAGACTAAACATCTTAGTTTTAAAGATGACGATATTGTGATTTATAGCATTGCGTGGTTTTGTTGCTGTCTACGAGCGATCGTATCGCTTACCATTACCAAGCATAATTGTTGTGCATAAACAAGAGTATTCCTAAGCTAATTATTAGAACACTGCCCTCATATTTTCTCTCGAGACGTAAAATGTTAAGTTTTTTACTGTCCTTTGAAGTAGATCATAACATTGCTTACATTACGGCTTGCGGGCAGTAAAAGACAAAGCGGTGGTACCTACATAGACCGCAATTCGCAAACATGAGCTATCTAGTGATATAAAAGACTGCGAATCACTTGAAATAACAAGTGTTAAGCATATAAAAAAGAGAAAAGAAAGGAAAGAAAAGAAAGAATGGATAGCAAATAGGTGGTTGCGAATACAAACGCGGCCAGATGGGAGCGTGGAGCAATACCAAACACAATTCTGTTGAAAACACGGCCAATCGCCGCCGCGAGAACCGACGGATGCTTTGATTAGGAGGGCGAGTGCCTTGTGTACTGAGGAACAGTACGGTAGCTATTATTCCTTTTATTTTATATTTATTTTGTGAAGAAGGAAGGACTGTAAACCCATGGTTCAGTATCTTTGGTAATCTGGTGAAACAATATATTAGAAACGGGGCAATCCGACATATAACCCAAGTTATATCGTGACTCTCAAGTCTCAACTACACTGTCTCATTTTTCTATTACGATCTTTCCAGCCAGTGTAGTGTGGGCAATGCCAGTGAGTAGGATCCATCCCTCTAGATATTTTAGCGCCACGGAGACTGGATAAACTTTATCTAGACAGACTAGCAGTTGGTTGGACGTTACCTGTGAAATGAGAAAACGCGGGCTCAATCCCCATGCAAGAGAAATGTTTGTGTGGCCCGCAAATATGTAGTTCTTTCAGGTCTATGTTTGTGGGACCGAAAAGTCTCTCGTAGTTCTTGATACCTATGACACAAGACCCGATCATATTGTGGAGTCAGAACTATGTATGTGACTGGTTGTTATTTATTTATTTATATTTTCTTCACCACAAGAGAAAGAGAGAGATAGAGAGAGATCGAGGAGAGAAAGTATCATCATGACTACAATAATTTTCTCCCGTATCACAC
This sequence comes from Hyles euphorbiae, assembly GCA_023078785.2. Classification (NCBI taxonomy): domain Eukaryota; kingdom Metazoa; phylum Arthropoda; class Insecta; order Lepidoptera; family Sphingidae; genus Hyles; species Hyles euphorbiae. The sequence continues at coordinate 3,022,819 of CM041037.1, read as the reverse complement.
CAACTTTAATTAAATTCACAAACTTACCCTACTGCTCTCCCTATCCGAATCAAATACTAGCCCCATCTAAGCCTCATCCCGACTGGGCGGGTCGCCCTGGCAGTATCGCTCGCACCACCGTGGGGGCACGTCGGCTCGCGTCGCGCCTTCCCGCCATGCACACAGACCCTCACGCAATCACCACACAATGGAATTCAAGTCTATAGGTAAAATGTTTTTGTTGTCAGTCGAGCGGGAGCCGTGCTCTCAGTACTACGTAGATTGATCAGTGAGCGTAATTGAACAGTTTGTGAGTGTGTCTATGGTTTTTGTGGTTGGTGACAGGATATTTTGGGCTCAGGTTTGCAATGCGAAGCTCCGGTTGAGGCAATTTATTTTTATTTTTTTGTTTATTGTGATTTCTAATTAATAATCGTTTGTCTAGTTATTTATGAATATAGCTAGTATAATCGTTTGATAGGTAATAAAAATACTAACTACTGTGTTGAGAAATCTGTAATGTGTCTGAGGTATTCAGTGTTAGTAATTTAATTTAAATATTTTTTTGTTAAGTTCTCGATATTTACTAAAACGTGATTATTTCGCTCCTAAATAAAAAGCTAATATAAATATAAATATAAATAAAAAGCTTGATGTCTTACAAAACTTTGTAGAGTTTAGTTTGATGAGAACATAGAAAAATATTACGAGATTAATTTAGGAATCATTAAATTATAAAGAATAAAGGTGGCGGTGGTAAAATAAAGTAAATATTGGAATAAATACTTTTTATGCGATATAAATAGTTATTGGGTGCCAAAGCGTGGGCACCTTAGCGTTTCTTTTCCGTGGAAAATTTCTTTGTACTGACTCTGTTTCTTTAAGGAGAGCTTAGTTTTCGATCATACGCGGTTATTTAGAGCATTTTAGTTTCTGTATTTATGAAGTAAAATATTTATAATTATAGTCAAGCACAAAATAGTGTCTATTTGAACCCATTAGATGCAATTGTAACTGAAAGTTTGTCATAGTTTTAGTATATATTTGACTGCATAGCATTTTTTTTATCAACCTATCTCATCCCACTGCTGGGCAAAGGTCTCCCTCCTCCAACTCTACAGTTCTCGCTCTAAAGAGATTTCAGGCCACACGGGCTCGATAGCATCCAGGTCATTTCGCCAGCGTTTCTAAGGTCTACCGCGGCGTCGTGAACCATTAAGTACCCGGTAACAATGTTTGCCCAACGATCTGGATGTGTTCGAGCCACATGGCCTGCCTAGTTCCGTTTAAGCATTACCGTTTTGAGTCCATCAGCTATCCCGATTTTCGAGCGGATTTCGGTTTTGCCCACCCTGTAACTGGATAATACTGTCTTTTAGTAGAATGATGAAGGACATAGTAGCCAGAGTATTGTCTCAAGATGGTGAGCGTAGTGAAATGCCAAGCATTGATTTGTAATTCAAGGTATTGTTTGGTTTTGCTTCTATTCATCAGGAGTTGTATGTTTTACTATCAGGCGAACGTAATGCATGTCTGGCCATTGACTGCAAAAAAATAACGCAATATTTAGTAAATAATTTTATTGGACTACCGCAATTATAAGAACTGATCTCATTTCCATAGAAATCTATCCTTAGGAATGATAATACTATTTTTGTATCAACATAACTTATGATATTGTTAGGAATCTCATTGGAATCGTTATTGCACATATTTATGGTAATAGCATATATGTACGTCATATAATAGTATCATTATATATAAACAGGTGAGTTAATCTCCGATCGCATTGTTTAAGAACAAATTTATAGAATATACATACGTGCTCTACATTTTAAGTTTAGCTTTATATCTTGTTATTATGCTAAAGTATCACTGTTATATTTAATACATTTTATGTGAGGTTTCAATATTTTTGCTATGTTTATAATGGTCGGAGTACGATATTTAAATAAATAAAAACAATTATTTTGGGATTTTAAGTATGGCTACACTGAAATATTAGTTTACAAATCGGAAAACTAATGGAAAGAAAATTTCCCGAATAGTGATTACTAATTACAGAAATCACCAGATTAATGTTTTAGTGATATTTCAAGTTTAATTCCAAATAATAGTTTGGAAGTTTTTATCACACTAAGATTAAAACTTTAAAGTCTAAATAATAAAATCGGAGAGCGTTTTCAAATTAAGCGCAGGCATACATTTATTTTGAAATAATATTAAAACAAAATTAAAAAAATAAACAATAAGATCTACAAAATAAAATGCGGATTCAAATTTGAATAGGAATATTATACGGTTTCGGAATTGGCAAACGGTTTGCCTGTGCGATAAGCGTGCGGGATTATATCCTCCCCTTCGTATTTAACGCTTGTCAGATTTAAAATATTATTTTTGTAAAGTCTAATTTATTTAAATCTTTTCACATTTTGTAGATCTATACTTGATAAAGATATGAAATAGTCTTTTTACTTTAAAAAATTGCTATTCATTTTATATCGTTTACTGCGAAAAAAAATTGCTTTAAATCGGATATATGAATTAGCTTAGAAAGAAATTAGTGTAAGTGCGGGCTACTTGAGAACCTTCACGTTTTTCCCGAATAAATGTTTTAAAAACCGTTAATTTACAAACAAATAATGAACCAATTGAAAATAATATAGTCAATATAATATGTTATTATCTATAATACAAAAAATAATTAATCCGGTATTCATAAAGGGGTACGAGCAGTAGTACTAATAAGGCCACCCACGGCATATACCGAGTATTTTTCACACATAGGGGACACACTTATCGCCGTTCGACAAATCAGGGTAAAAAAGCAGACATTTTAAATGGTAGAGCCACACCTCCGTGGCCAGTTGGTTAGACGCCGACTTTGGAGCGTGAGGCCGCGGGTTCGATCCCCGCACCGAGAGAAATATTTGTGTGATCCACAGGTATTTGTTTCGGGTCTGGGCGTTTGTGAGACCGAAAAGTCTCTCGTAGTTCCTGATACCCACGACACAAGACTCGATCTTAGTGTGGAGTCAGGACTATGTATGTCTGTTGGGAGTATTTATTTATTTATATTTAAAACAAACAAAATCAAGTAGTAGCATTACTGATGGAATGGGTTGGGTGCAATAGCTCTAAAATGTCCGCTTGCCGTCGTTTTTCGATATATAAGTAAAATCAAAGCTTAATATCCTTTCTTTCCATTCCTTTTCCAATGTAAAATTTAAAATTTAAAAAACCTTTTATTCTTGAAATATCTTGAAACAAACAAACATCACAAAGTGACTTAGTATTAGTTAAACTAAATTAAAAAATATAAAATAACAATATATATATATATATATATATGAGTGTAAATAGATTAGTTATTAATAGTAAGTTTATATAAATTCGTAGGCGTTAGTAATTACTTAGCGTCAATCGACATTATGGTTATTTTTGGAATTACTAAAAAATACATGGTTTAAAGATACATGCGTAAACTCACAGCTTTACGCCCTTACTCATGACTCTGAAGCAGATAAATGTTATGTCTGTTTGTGTAATAATGTATACGCAAATGTGTTTTTTTTATTGCCGTCTGCTATTTCTTTGTGTACTGGATAGTAATTCCAGGAAAGTGTTATTTGTGAAAAACTACGCGTAGAGCTGTGTATATTGTCTCTTCGTAGGATTTCACTTTTAACTGAGGACTATCGAGAAACTTATATGTCATGACATACACAGAAGTGCGTGGTGGTCTGTTGGTAAACGGACAAGACGCGCTTGCCAACATGTTCAAGGTGATCGCGGTCTTAAATCCCAGGGTACACCTCTGACTTTTCGGAGTCATGTGAGATTTGATAGTGAATCACCACGCACTTTAACGATGAAAGAAAACATCTTGGGGAAACCTGCATAACATAGCGATTTGTAAGAATTTCTATGGTATGTAACATCAACTAACTCGCACTAGACCTATATGGGCTAACTATTTTCAGCCATACTCTCGATTGTAGAGGAGTCTCGTACCCTGCAGTGGGAAGTTTATAGGCTGATACAGAAATACCCAAAAATCTTGATTGGCTTGATGCTTACGATTAATTAAGCAAACTGCTCTTCATTTTCGGTTAAAAAAAAATGGCACCTACCATTCTACGAGCTACCCTGTCTCATCATTCTATTTAAAAAAAATCAAATCAATGTAAGTTACTTATAATGTTACTAGTGGCAGATCTTTCATTATGTGAGAGGCCTCCTGGGTAGGTACCACCGAAATGTCTATTTCTTATGTCTCAGGATGGCGAGTGCAATGGAATGCTAAGCATCGTTTTATAATTCAAGGTGTTGTTTGGTTTTGCTACTGTTCATGAGCAGTCGCTTCACTTACCATCAGTCGAACAGCATGCTCGTTTCACCGTTCATTGCAATAAAAAAATACTCTCAAACAGCCACTATCGTATTAAAAACATGAACGAATTCAGCTAAGTAACTCTTAATAATACTGCAGTTACATCAACTATTTATTAAAGATGCCCTTACGACGCCAGTTGTCAGCCAACTAGCAACAAATGCAACGGCTCTATTCATTGAACCCTTTGTGTCACGACCCTATGATAGGGCCCTTTTGTGAGCATCACGTAGGGACCGAGCCCTATCGACAATAAGATGTAAGGGGATGTGTCCCCTGATGCAACGATTATTGGCCTTAGTTATTGCTCTGGTATCGCTTTGTACGGTGGTAACGGTTTTGAGATACTCTCGGGGTAATATTGATAGGAGAATTTGTTAAAAATAGTAATGAAACAGGATATTTAAAAGAATTTTCGAAAGAGCAAAGTAGAATGGTAAAAAATGTTTTTCACGAATTAGATATTAACATAGCACAATAATCTATGTCCAGAAATGTATCGGGAAATATACGTAACATGCAATGCAGGTTGCGTAACTGAATTTAAGATCCAAACAAAGTTAATCATATTCTAGATAGGGTAATTTTTCGGAGTCATATTGTGTGTATTGACAGTCAACCACCATGCACTATAGCCGTGAAGAAAAACATGAGAAATAAACCTAAAAATATACCATAGATAATTGTAAGAATTTCTACAGTACGTATGTATGTAGTCCGCCAACCCCCCAGGCTAGCGTGGTGTACTAGGCCATAGCCTAAGCACTACTTTCGATTGTCGAGGAAGCCCGTGCTCTGTAATGGGATATAGATGGTCTGATATATATAAAATATATTTTTGTATTTTTTGCATATTCTAAATGTGGTTGTAACAGAGTATTGTATAGTATGATGCTTATAAAATTATTTCGATTCATACGACCATATCGTACTACAGAGAACGACTTCTATATTTCAGAGGATTAGGTTTATAGTTGTCCACTATTACTTATTGGCCTCACACCAATCTTATGAATTTGATGCAAAATCTTACGCCGCGTATATTTTCTCCGTATTTTGATAGCCCATTAGCTTCATAATTTTATGATGACATGATTTTCAAACTGTTACGCCGCAAATGAATCTAGTTTTACGATTGTCTCGAGCATCGGTTAATTTTGGATTTTGTACACATGTTCAAGGCGGTGTTTGTAATTATGAAACAATATTAGCGTTTGAGTGCGAAGAGCAAACACGACGTGACAGGTCTTTGTAAATATGTGCTCTGTTGATTTGTGTTTGTTGGGGTAGTTACATAGTTTGTGTATCAAAACATTGATTTAAAAACTAAGTATAGGTTCTTCCGTACATTAGGAGATTCAAAAAGATGACCGTGAAAATCGCGCTAAAATAAATATTAAATTACCTTAATAGATTTTGATTAAAAATACTATTTTGCTTTATTAAACTTTCTGTCATAATACGAGCAAGCATTTTCAAAGCCGTTGCGAGCGACAACTAAGAAACGCTTTTTTCAATCAATGGTGAGAGGAACGTGCCATTCGCCTGATGGTAAGCGATACCACCGCTCATAAACAGTAGCAATACTAAACAATACCTTGAATTACAAAGCAATGCTTGGCATTTCACTGGGCCATCCTGAGACATAAAATGTAAAGTATCAATAAGTCTACTTTTGCTACAATGTCCTTCAATTCGAAATACAACAGTGCATTTCAACTGCTCTTTGGCGGGAGAAATAAACATTGAATACATAGAATTGAGCAAAATATACTAGCTTATCCACATTAATATCTGTACAAATTTGCGTAACCCGCCGATAATACTAAACCAACCTGCCTTCAACTAGTGTTGTAATGAATAGCAGTAACAATCATAAATAGCAGGTGAAGTCGATATAACATTTCACAGGTTATATAAATAAGCAAAATTTTGCGATTTGCTATAAATATATTCACGATATAATAAGGAATATAGCGATCACAAATAGAAAGTAATATAACAGTTATATCTATAAGCTAACAATTTTATACGATCTCGTGAAATCTATGATAGAGTAAAATTTTTTAACGAACCCATGCAAAGAGACAATTTTGTGTGAATAATTTTAAATATCAAAAATAGTTTGACAGCCTCCGTGGCGCAGTTGGTTAGACGCCGCCTGTGAAACGAGAGGCCGCGGGTTCGATCCCCGCACCGAGAGAAATGTTTGTGCAGTCCCACAAATATTTCTTCCGGGTCTGGGTGTTTGTGAGACCGAAAAGTCTCTCGTAGTTCCTGATACCCACGACACAAGACTCGATCTTAGTGTGGGGTCAGGACTATGTATGTGACTGTTGGGTGTTATTATTATTATTAGTTATAAATTTAGGTCAGTTTTTTTGTTTACAAATTCTGTGGGGGGCAATTAGCAATAGCAGAAATATATAGCATGCTAACGTTTCAAAAATAGCAAGGTGATGTTAATTTGAAATAGCAATAATACCCATTACTACTTCTGTATGTATCTAGTCGGCCCTTACTCCGCATGTGATTCAGAGCTCGGCCGGATCACCTTGTTCGCCATTCAATACACTTGAACTCGGCTCTTAGACACGTTTCTAATTAACTGTTTTTGTGCAGGGTTATGCATTCGGCTAATTAGCGTTGTACGTAGATTAGTTAGTAGCCCCTAAATTTAATGATTAATCAAGAAATTATTCTTATACACCCAACAGTCACATACATACTAATAATCTGTATCTGTATCAGCCCATATACGTCCCACTGCAGGGCACGGGCCTACTCTACAATCGAGAGAACGATTGAGAGTGGTTAAGCCATGTAGTACTTACACATAACATGCATACATTTTGAGTACAATACAAACAAATAAGCCAAGATTAATATAAATATATTTTTTTTACCTTTTTTAACTTTGAAAAAATATTACAGTGTCAATGCCAAAGTCTTGATTTATCTGCTGTATACTCTAGTTATATACTAGAAGGACGCCAGTCCGATCCAATCACTATCCGGTACGCTGCATTTGTAAGTCAATGAGGACTGAGAGACAGACTCGCCAATTGATGCGCGGACTGACACTGCATTGTCATTCCACTTAACAGGACAGCTATGACCAAGGGCCCGTGGCCACTAGACTTTCGTCATTTTGTAAAAGGCCTGGGTAGCTACCGCCACATGTCTATTTCCCCTGCCAAACTGCAGTGTAAACACACAGTTGTGTTCCAGTTCGAAGGACATTGTAGCTAGAGTAACTACTAATATTGGGACGTAACATCTGATGTCTCAGGATGGCGAGCGGAGTGCAAGTCAAGCATTGCGTTATAATTCATAAGCAGTGGTATCACTTACCCTCAGGCGAATGGCAGGCTCATCTCGCCATTCATTGCAATAAAAAAACATACCATAGAAATTATATATCTATTCTATTTATCACACTGATATTTCCTTACGATGTTATTCTTCATAAAGAGTAAAAAGTTGAAACCAGTGGATCATACTTATTATGTAAAGCAGTACAGCTTTCTTCCCTACTTTAAAAGTTAAAACAAAACACACGATAAGCATAACTTGGGCGGCGATATCAAACGCAAACTTAAAGTGTGGCTCAAAGCAAGTTCTTTTGAAACGAGGGCGCTAGTGTCGCTCTAATTATGCTTTCACAAGACGCCGCGAGTTGTAGGAGAATGCGCTGTCAGACTCTTTGAGAAATGTCTAGATGTCAGAGACGTGTTGCCTCTGGGTATGGAAATAAGTCTTAAAGCTAAAGAGAAACTTGAGCGAGCGATAGTATATGGAACTGAAACTTACATGAGGGAAACAATTTATTGAAATAAATGATTGCTTGCATGTTAATATTATGATCGAGTTTATTTTTTTTATTGATAAACGAAAGGGTGAGCCTAACAAATCTTTTTATGGAAATCTGAATACGTTTGGATTCTTTAGAGTTATTATGTGAAAGTGCAATTTGCTTGCCTAATCTTTTTCATCGGACGTAACTGGACACTTAAATATTGGTACGCAACTGTGCATCCCGCAATCAATGGCCGAACTAAGCAACATAACGAAAGGGGTGGCATCGATGGCTGCCACTTGTGATGAAGTTCGATTCGTTGTTTAGAATTTTCAGGTGTTATGTTGTATTATTGCATAGTTATAATTTATTCCTTTAGTAATCAATTCAGATTGATAAATTTGCAAAAAAAAGTGATTAATTAAAATGAAATATGGGCCGTTAAATAGTACATTAAAACAGCTGAATTCTAAGATTATCTAATTGATAACGACTATTAAAACATAGAAACAGAAAAAAAAAACGCTTTTAATAAACTTCTTAGATATACCGACAATATCTTAAATTTATTGTCACGACTTGAACTGAATATAAATAGACTTTTTACAGAATTACTCATTTTTAATGCGCCAGTAACGTGCTTTGTATCTCTCAGTAGATAACTTTCTTACGGTAAGCTAATATAACTTCTTAAAGCAAATTTATAACTTAAGTTATTTTATCGATAATGATTATGGGTCGTGATATGTTTTGTAGATAATAATTGAACTTGTATTAAATAGTAAAATAAATTGTCAAAAAATATATGACCTTTGTTACTAAGAGTTCACAATATGATTATTTTCAGTTTAAATGAGAGTTGAATGTCATTGAAGACAGATGCTCTTGTTAACTTATTACCAATTAACAGTTTAATAAGCACGCGATTCTAAGAAATAATGCACATGAACCTAAAAAAAGAAAAGTAATAATTTTTTTTTGGTTTTTTATTGCAATGAATGGCGAGACAAGCTTGCCGTTCGCCTGATGATAAGTGATACGACCGCTCATGGGCAGTAGCGAAACCAAACAACACCTTGAATTACAAAGCAATGCTTGACATTCCACTGCGCTCGCCATCCTGAGACATAAGATGAAAAGTCTCAATATTCTGTATCAGCCCATATACGTCCCACTGCAGGGCACGGGCCTACTCTACAATCGAGAATACGATTGAGAGTGGTTAGGCCATATAGTCCACCACGCTGGCCTAGTGCGGGTTGGCGGACTTACATACCATAGAAATTTTTATAAATCGCTATGGTATGCAGGTTTCCTCACGATGTTTTCCTTCACCGTTTTAGTGCGTGGTGATTGATTATCAATACACACATGACTCCGAAAAGTCAGAGGTGTGCCCTGGGATTCGAACCCGCGACCACCGTGAACATGTAGGCAGCCGCGTCTAGTCCGATAACCAACAGGCCACCACGCACTTAATATGACCAGTAGTTAATCTGGCTACAACGTCCTTCAATCCGAAAAACAACAGTGCATTTAAACTGCTGTTTAGCGGGAGAAATAGATATTGCGGTGGTACCCACCCAGGCTGCCTCTCACATATGAGAGACCTACCACCAGTAGTATAATCATTTTTATATTGTACTATTTTGTTGCAATATTAAGTTGGGATATTAAGAATATTCAGATACCAGGAATTACCTCATCAAGAATATTATAGAACCATTCTTTATTTAATAGGCTACATAAAACTAAAACAACACAATGTTAATTAAACAAGAACTGAAAACTACAACATTTCATATTAAAGTTGTGATAGCCGTATTTCCCGAAGGGGTTGCGTTATCATATAATTTTGCAACACGCATTACAAAATCATGTTGTGGCGAAACTACGATGATATTGTTACAGCTCCTAGTTATTGTACTGTACTGTACTGTATCAGCTTATATACGTCCCACTGCAGGGCACGGACCTCCTGTACAATCGAGAGTACAATTGAGAGTGGTTAGGCCATATAGTGGCCTAATGCGGGTTGGTGGAGTTACATAACATAGAAATTTCTACAAATTGCTACTGTGTGCAGGTCCTCACGATGTTTTCCTTCGCCGTTATAATGTGTAGTGATTGACTATCCATAAATGCATAACTCGGAAAAGTAAGAAGTGTGCACTAGGATTTAATCCTGCGACCACCGTGAACATGTTGGCAGCCGCGTCTGCCCGTTTACCACTAGGCTACCGTAGCTTCTACTTGACATTACATATTAGTTAAGGAAATTAATGTAGGTAATATTATTCAAGAGTTTATGATATCAAGCCTCAAGCGCCATTTACACAAAGAGAGAATCGTATACCACTATCGCATACGATAATCATGATTATTGTATAGGTAAAAGTTGACACGATGCTACTTTTTGAAATTCGAACTATTATTATTTTTTCGAGGTGAGAAACTTTCTCCTCGTAAATGCGGTTTAGTGAAGCAGTCATCATTCTGCATATTTTATTATTTGCTATATTCTATGGGTAGACCGAGGGATATCAGCTACAACGAGTGTCATGCAGGCGGTCGTAAAATTGATCATTGATATTTTTACTGCATTGGACGTAACCCATATACAATTATTGAAGGATTAAATGTCTATAGAATGGTCGTCAATTATTATAAGGGCAGAGAAATGGGTATCCGTAAATCACAATTGATTCGAGGCTATGAAGTGGTAGCTATGAAGGCACTTTACTTGTGGTTTTTAATACTCGAAAGGCCACCTGGGTACCACTGCAACGTATATTTCTCCTACTAAACAGTAGTGTAAATGCACTATTGTGTACCGGTTTGAAGGACATTGTAGCCAGAGTTATAACTGGGGACATTGAGACATAACATCTTATGTCTCAGGATGGTGAGCGCAGTGGAATGCCAAGCATTGGTTTGTACTTAATGGTGTTGTTTGATTTTGGTACCGTCCATAAGTGGTGGTATCGTTTACCATCAGGCGAATGGCTCGCTTGTGTCACAATTAATCGCAATAAAAAAAATCTAATTAAGATAGAACATTTTGTTTTAACGCTTTATTTTATCGCCGAACCAAAACAAATGTTTGCTTGATCAGCAAATATTGGCGTTGGGCGTGTGTGTTGAGGGATTAAAACATACACATGCATTGGTATACACCACAGAAGGTAGGTACGTGTATACAAGAAAATTCTTCGTGATTTAAAGTGTATTATTTTTATAATTAAGAATATTTCATAATAATTATTAAATCTTATTTTGACCTTAGTCAGTTAGTTGTTAAACGGACTAGACGCGGCTACTAACAAGATCACGGTGATCGCGGGTTCGAATTCCAGGGTGCACCTCTGACTTTTCGGAGTCATGTGTGTATTGGTAGTCAATCACAAGCACAATAACGATGAAGGAAAACATCGCGAGGAAACCTGCATACCAAAGCGATTTGTAACAATCTCTATGGCTTGTAAAGTCCGCCAACACACACTAGGCCAGCGTGGAGGGCTATATGGCCTAACCGCTTTCAATCGTACTCTCTCGCCCTGCAGCAGTGGGACGTATATGGGCTGATATTCATATAATGACTCTAGTAGCTGTTTATGTATAGATATTATCATTTACAAAATTAAAATGTGGTATATTACCTTGAATTTCTATTTGTCCTTGCGATACTCAGGGACACATTACAAGGTCCTGAAGGATCGCCATTAAATTCCTATTACGCCGGTCGCCATGGGAGGCACAAGTAACCTTGAGCCAAGTTGGGCGCTTCGGGAATAAATGCCCGGGAGTTGGGACTCAACGAATTTACCCGAAAGTATCCGAATAATCAAGTTTTATGTTTCCTTCATTTAGGGGTATACAGTATAATGACTTTAGGCACTTTCTCCGTATTTTCGTAATATTACAAGTGACTTTATTTTGGAGTAACCTTATTTTTGAGTTTCTTAACACAACGTTTTATAAGCTGTGTGGCCAAAAATTACTCGTGAATGCAATTTCCATTAGGAACTTCTGAAGTGAATTATCAAGTTCCTTATATTAGATTTTAAAACAACAATTTCTGATAGAAACTTGCATCTTCTATTGAGCACTATAAAATATTTTATCTTACATTTATCAATATCGTACTTTTATACGCAACTCCTATATACATATTTTCATTAAAAACTGGTTTAGACTGTAATGTAACTATCAAGAATTTTACTTGCCATTGACCCGTTAAGTTATTTTCAGCCAGCCTTACTTTCCCTAGTTTAATAATGTATTGTATTGTATTGTATCAGCCCATATACATCCCACTGCAGGGCACGGGCCTACTCTACAATCGAGAATACGATTGAGAGTGGTTAGGCCATATAGTCCACCACGCTGGCCTAGTGCGGGTTGGCGGACTTACATACCATAGAAATTCTTATGAATCGCTATGGTATGCAGGTTTCCTCACGATGTTTTCCTTCACCGTTTTAGTGCGTGGTGATTGTTTAATAATGTACTTGACATAAACAAATAAAATCAATAAACGCCAGACCATTAATCTTCGTACAATCCTTTTTCATTAAACGACAAAATGCGCCGCTATAAAGAATTATTTCTTTATTAATATTGTCGTCCAATCAGTCACAACGCCCCCATTTCACTTAGTACAATCTCGCTTTGATTAAAATCTGTACAAGTAATCACTGTTTTGTTGAGTGTGAAAGAGAAGAGACAGCGGATAGATTTATTGAGTTAATGAGTTAACCACAATGTTAATGAGGCTATTAATTAGATTTGAGCTTATTTATGCTTAAAGGCGGCAAGCTAATAGAGATTGCGGAACTCCAACAACTATTCGAATTTTCTTGGTCTTTCGCTTTGTTTCCCCATATATTATCAAGGAGCAGCTATGCACTTCTTAGGACTTTAAGGTTTTGGTGATTCCCTTTCTGTCCTAGTAGCGAAATCGGTATGTAGAGCTTCATTGACTTGCTTAGAGTATACATAATGATACTGGGCTAGGGTGTTCCTTATGTCGAAATACTGAGTAAAATCCGAAGCTAGCTGTTCTTTTATATTAAGAAGTTTGCCCGTTTGCCAGGTCTTTCTGAAATCTTGTTTGAATGAATTGAATCTTAGGTAGACAGTGGTGATTTCTAAGTCGTTCGCCTAATTTTCTATCCATTAAAATACCTTTCAAGTGGAATGTCACCCAGGGTGACTACTGAAAATCAGCGTTGAGTTGTGGTTTCGCGCCACAGCTCAACATTATGCTGAGTGGTCACCTACATGTCACAGCCACAACGGGCTATCTAGATGCCCGTAGTATAAAGTACTTATTTTTTTGTTATTTGATAAGATGTACGTCTTAACTATAAAGTATGTGGTAAAAAAAAATCTGCCTTTCTTCTCTCTTGATTTGCACCAAACATCATGTGATTAGCTTAGAAGGAAGATTCGTCGATCCGTCGCGTCGCCACCAGATTACCAAGCTGTCTACCGTCTGTGATGCAACATGCATCTGGGTTAATAGAAATATCGTATGACTGTCTCTTTATTAGGGAGTAATTAAGGGTAACAGTTATATGAGCAGAACTTGTTTGATATCGTTCAGATGGCATAGAACTCATTAGAAGTAGCTTGCATCTAAATCAATTTTAGCTTTATTCAAAGAACGATTTAATTAATACAGAATCTGATCGGAATTAAATGGAGATTGCCTATATCAAAATCAGTTGTGTTCAAAATCAATTTCTTGTATCAAATTTTGGTATTGTTACTTGGATGTAGCAAGAGCTATTGATAGACAAAGTTATTGTTTTAATGTATGGGTTGCATCGATTATAAAAGTATTTTAAAGTTTTTAATATTTTAAGTGTGCTAGGAGGAATACTATAATATACTACAAAATAAGGAATTTTGAAAAAGCACTTGACTTTGGGAGTAAGCTCGCGCCTTTTGAAATAATTTTACACACAATCAGAGGCTATAGATTTAAGTGAAATATCAGATGATAATCTAAAACAAACACCTATCTACACATGAACGTGTAATTACAAGAGAAATCAACACACTAACGCTCACTCAATCAGGTTTGCAAGTGACAATCCACAGCAACTTCGCAACGTGGGAAAACATCTAGTAATTACTGATCATCGGCTAATTAACTGATATTATCGACCTTTTGCAATACACGTGTTTTTTTATAGTTGGCATTGAGTCTATGTGGTGTAAGAGTCCTACTTGAGATTTGGTTTTCAAATTAGCGAGGATAAAGGGATTTACAATATTATTTGTAGATAATTCTAGATCAATGTATTAGACTAAGAAATTGTATAAGATATCAATTTCTCATTAATACAAACTAAATATTATTTTGTATTTACGCGACAAAGGATATTATGTATCATTATAATTAGTTTTAGGGTTGTGTTTACGGTTATATTATTGTATTTGATTATTTATTACATTAAAAACAGCGTGAGCTTGTGCGTTTATATATTATCACGTTGTGTAGTCTATCTAACTATAAATATAGTTTTGTTTAGAGATAAAGGATCAATCATTGAGAGTTTGATAATAGCCGTCAGCAAAATTATACCTGTCTCATCATTACTATAAGATTATTACCTTTGAACCTTACTCTTTGGACCGTTTAAAGTAAGTACTGGTGGTTGGTCTCTCAACTCAAATATGAGAGGCCGCCTAAGTAGGCACCATTGCAATGCCTATTTCTCACGCCAAACAGCAGTGTAAATGCACTGTTATGTTTCAATAATAACATCTTCACTCTCGCTTCACTAGGTTCCCGCGTGCACACACAGGAATCCTTTACCAGCAAAATGTGCACATATTTTGTTCCCGTTGTCCTTTCTAGGATCTCGTAATACCTCAATGGTTCTAGCATGATTAATATTCAACCAATAATTTTATCTATTTATTAACCAGGTTGCGTCAATGGTGATGTGATGACCCAGGCCCACGAACCGCTAAACGTGATGGACGCCACTACAGACTACTCCACGAAGACCACTCGCGGGGTCCACCTCTCCAAACCTTTGGCCTTTATCATCCTTGTCATCTTTGCCCTGACCCTAGTCACAGCGTCGCTACTAGTCTACAACTACGCGGCCTGCCCGCGAACCGACACATTAGCAAACGTCACTAAATACGAACTTTGCCATTGTGACCAATCAAAACTCCTGGTGATACCCCTCACGACAGAGCGAAGCAAAATTGAAGCAATAGAAACGACCACTCAAGTACCAAAAGAAGTGTTGCCATCGCCAAGTGACCTAAGGCTACCTGGTAATATAAAACCGGAGAGGTATTACTTGAAGATCACGCCGTATATTATTGAAGGCAATTTCACCTTTGATGGGGAAGTGAGTGTAGTGCTGACTGTTTTGAACGAAACTGATCAAGTGGTGTTTCATGGTGTAGAACTAACTATGCATGATGTGAAATTGTATGGCAAGGAGGATGGTAAACCTGTAGTGATTACAAGAAGAACAGAGGAACCGTTGCGTCACTTTCATATTGTTAGTTTGGTGCAGCCTCTGGACGTGGGGAAGCAGTATGTCCTGAATATATCGTATACTGGTATACTCAATGACAACTTGCACGGGTTTTACCGGAGTTCCTACGAGGAAAAGGGCGTTAAGAGGTGAGTTTTTTCATTACTTAATTTGTAACTATTCATTTTCTCTTATCTTTCTTGGGTACCTACATTTTTGGAATTGAAATAAATATTCTAGTATTTTATTTTATTAAAAAAAAAAATAACTTGGAGTGTCATCGAAAACAGAAAAGTCCAGGTTTTATTTAATTATATCTTTTGATTTCCTGGGATTTGAACCCGAGACCACCGTGAACATGATTGTGTCTGGTGCATATATCAACAGGATACCACGCACTTCGAGCATATAGTTAATCATAATATTTACAAGTCCTTATTCGATTGAAATTAAATTAAATTATTCCGGATTAACACAACTATAATAGTGTGACTCTTTGTTTTATTTCAATTTAGATTCTACTTATATAAAAACGACTTATTTTATTTTGATGCAGATTAACTGATTAAGCATGTAGGGAACTTGAGTACATTTTCTGTTCAACGATGTTGCAAAATAACTTATAATTTTTTTTAAATTTTGAATTCACGGTGGTATGCGAATTTCAAAATTGTAAATTTAACGCTGGCAAGGAAATGATGATACTGACCGGACTAAGGTCGGACAGCGAGAAAGGTGTAAAAATGTCAATAGGATCAGTAGGGCGATTCACGTAATTAAATAAGTTCAGTTGCGGTGCAGTTGCAGTTACGTTTCGATCAAAACAGCCCTTTTCGTATTCTCGTAATATGCTCGCATTAAGTTCGCGTAACGCGAGCGCTTTAGTGTATTCTACTGTTGCGCATATATGTGAATGTCAAACAAATTTCATACGTCTGACGTACAGTTGATGCGCAGCTAAACATTTACAAGAATATCGTTTCGTACCAAAACATAAACTTAATTGTAACCGCACCGCAACTTGATCGGCGCGTCAAGTAATAACGTGAATCGCCCTACAGCTTCGTTGTTGAGTTTAATTCGATCAATAACATTGCAGGATCTTAAAGTGTTCGTCCTTGGCCTACACTTATGCGAGGACGCCGCAACGTGCATATTACATAATTATTGATTTTGATTATAATTTTACTTATCGAACTTCTGCCTGACTTTAGACACTCGGGAAATAATTCAGTTTCATACAATAAAAATAATTGTCTAATCGTTTCATCTTATTTCAAACATATCACATATTGTCTTTTTAACAGCAAAATGATTGAAGCGATAAAAAATCAACAATCCTTTTAAATATTCTATAGATATCCTATCCGTCTTCCGAACATTCTCATTGACATAGTCTTTGCGAATCCTCAAGTTCACAAGGCCAATGTCAAAGCTGTACAGGTAAATGTAATTTTTATTAGGCGATAGTTTTTAAATGTAGTTCCGAACAATGACCAATTAATTTGCATAGCGTAACGTGAGGTCGTTCTGCAGGAACGTAGCTGGTTAATGCGCACGTGGTTAGAATACAAACGATAGGGATTGAGGGATCTATTGATATCGCATTTATATCCTTGCGATTGTTCGGCTCACCAAAAACAGCATCTGTAATAGCCGTATTAATAAAAGGCATGGGAATATTGACACTGATACCAACGCTTTGATTATTAAGATAAATATAAGTTGTCATTTGTTTTGCATTATAGTATTATTGGATTAGCTCAGATTATCTACAGCCGTTCAATAAATCTATCCAACTTTAACAAGAGATTTCATTACATATTTAGATGCATTTTGTCTTTCAGTTAACAAAGATAAAGATATATGGTGCACATATTTATATGTAGCTAGGTAAGATCTATTTTTGTTTATTGAAGTGTATAATTTTACCGACATGGTAATTTTAGCTATTTTAACCTCTTGTTAAAGACAGATATAATCTAATATAGAGAACGGCGGCTATTCAAGCAGCCGAGATAAAGTTAGAAGGAGCGAACAAACAAACCTGTGTGTGATCTATTAATATTTGTTTATTATCGAAGTGTTATAGAAGCTCAAGCTCCAGTAGTTTCAGATAGACACGATACAAAACAATCTTGTAAGATCGGGAGCAGGTGTATGGTTTATTTATTGATAGGTTTGTACATACAAACAATACTCCTAAAATACAAATTTATACACATTAATCAAAATGACGGCCGAAGTTGGCAATGAATCTGTTGGATTAGAACTAAACTAGTATTATTACAAGAAACATTAATTTTCGAATAACTTTAATCTTTGTTCGGGGTCATAGCCAAGGTGAGAGAAGGATAGTTCGCTAGGTAACAGGGAAGGAAGTTTTAAATTTGGGGTTCTTTCTAGGTCTTACAATGATTTCGTGCGATTGGAATGCGATTGGAAATCGAAAAAAAGGTTTCATGACCCTAGAAGAGGCTGATTCGTTAAATGGACTTAAACTATTAGAAAATCTACCATACTTTTCGCATAATCATTAGCAGGGTTGGTTGCCTACTATGATATCTCTGGTTTGATGCCCCTTTTGGAAAAAATGTTATAGGAGTTACAGTTTTGTTTGATTGTAGGTGTACGAGCAAGTCGCACATTTGCAAACTCAGCGTTTACGCCAAAATATAAATTTGTGCGTTTCATTATATCAGTCAGTTTTCGCTCACATTAGACCTATTAAACCGTTAACATTCAAAAATAAATAATTATTCAAGATTATCAAGTTATTATTGCCTTCACTATCAACACTCACCTTATGTACGTGGTTATCAAGTACCCGTACATATAGTGGTCCTTCGAGCTATAAACGTATGCTCGGGGTTTCCCTACGAGATTGAATCAGAAATGAGGAGATCCGTAGCAGAACTCAAATAAACAAATGCCTCAACATAATGATAACATCATTGATCTGGAAACCTAAGGCCTCCTGTACTGAAGTATACTTGATTCTATAATTGAAAAAAACTAGAGTGATGTATTTTGAATTCAAAAATCTATTTTAATAATTACAATGGAATTAAATCGGTCTTGTTACTGGCATAATTTAAGCTGGTTATAAGTAATGTTTTTACCGTTATGTTTTGACATCCTTCATGGCGCAGTAGGTTAAACGTCGCCTGTGAAATGAGAGGCCACGGGTTCGATCCTTACACTAGAGAAATATTTAAGCGGCCCACAAATATTTCTTTCGAGTCTGGGTATTTATGAATGAAATGAAATGTATTTGAAATGAAATGTATTTATTGGTCACGTGAGCAATTAAAGAGCCCCTTATGACATAGAACTTAATCTCTATATAGGAAATATTTTCTATACTTAGTATTATTTATATTAATTTCTTGCTTTAATTTATTTATAATTGAAAAGTTTCTAGTAGTTCCTAATACCCACGACATTCAATCTTGGTCAATCAGGATTATGTATGTGACTGATGGTGTTAATCATTTATTTATTTAATATGTCCTCTTTCAGATGGATTGCAGTGACTCAGTTCCAAGCGATGGACGCTCGCCGAGCCTTCCCATGCTGGGACGAGCCCGCGTTGAAGGCTCGCTTCACCATCAGCATCGCGCGTCCAGTCAACATGTCTTCTCTTTCCAACATGGATATAGTTAGCAGGGAGCCGCAGTAAGTGTTTTAAAAGAGATCTTACATCAGATGTTTTCTTGGTTTATTTTTTTAATGTAAGAGAGGGTGGATATAATTCATTTAAATACATATATAGACCAGTGACACTGCTTTTATTATCTTGAAAAAATACGTTATATATAGTAACGCATATTATTTTATTTTAACTTTGCATTAGTTTATATTTTGATTATTTTAATTTAATTCTTCACTTTATTATTAGATTTTAAGTTTTTGTTAGCCTTTGTTAATGGTACGCAAACATCAATTGCTTTATTGTTTTAACAAGTAGAAAAGCTCCATAATATCCTACGAAACATTCTATGTGAAGTCTCTGGTTTCCTAAGACACAGGATATATCCTAGTTTAGGAATCAGCAATCTATATAAATGTATGATGGATTTTTTAATAAATAAATAAATTAAAATAGAATGTAACCGGAGTACAACTAAACATTAGCCTTAATTAGCACGAGAGCGCTGAAAGATTGATTTTTCAAACATTGATATCAAAAACATTAATCAATGGCGCATCACGAAAGTGTAGAAAAATTGTTTTTATTTAACTTTGTTTTTAAAAGTATTAATCAATGGCGCTTGTTAGATTGTTAAATAACAAACGTTTTCAAATTACAGCGAAACCCTACCTAACTACATGTGGGACCACTACTCCGAATCCCTTCCGATGTCGACTTACCTAGTCGCGTTCACAGTAACAGACTTCCAGAACATGACGGATAATAACTTCTCAGTATGGGCGCGAAGAGAAGCCCTTCCTTCAGCGGCCTTCGCTCTGGAGATAGGCCCGAAGATACTGAGGTTCCTGGAGGACTACTACAAGATAAAGTTTCCGCTCCCGAAGATCGATATGATCGCGTTGCCGGATTTCAAGAATGGCGCTATGGAGAATTGGGGTTTGTTGACTTTCAGGTATGTAACGAAATTATTGATTTCTATTGACTATTTGGTAGATCTATTTATAGAGTATAGAATTTAAAATAATGGTTTTCGATAAATATAAAGTATATTGTTTGATACGTCTTCGACAAAGTAAAGGTTAGAAATTAGATTTAGATTTATTAGCCCAATTACACGAAGAAAACTTCTCGCAGCGACAATCACAGAACTTCTCGCGGCGAGAATCATGTGACATTATCGCTTTAATTAACAGCCATATGATTATCGTACTCTGACAAATGTTTACACGATGCAACTTTCTATAATATATCGTACCATAATAGTATTTTCAGGACGAGAATCTCTCCTAGTGTAAGTGGGATTTAAATGGTCGTCGATATTTTTTTTAATTACCTCTATGTATTATCTACAATCACAAAAGTGGCGACTGGAAAGATCATGTGCTTTTTAAATGATAATTTTATCGTTGATTCAATATAACCTATTGTGTTTTGAAATCGGTTACAAAATTACTTATGCCATTATACCGTTTATTCCTAAAATCTATACAAGCAGATGTGTGCATGCATGTCAAATCGAAAACACAATTACTTTCAAGCAGCAAATTCAGAAGGGCTCAGAAATAACAATTTTAGCGACAATCAAAACGATATTGGAAGGGCTCGGGAACAAATGTAGGGCAGAACTTGACGAATGATTGTAGGGGACTGTTCATTATCTGCGATGGACTGATTTATTGCTTCGGAATAGGGGTGCGCGCTCTGAATATTTATTAGGAGCTTCGTGAGTGTTGATAGAACAAAACAATTTATTTGTTTACAAATTTAATTTAATTTGATTGTCGTGTGTTGATAGAGCTAAACACTTGATTTATTAAAGTTAATAAATAAATTTGATTCTAGTGTGTTGTTAAAAAAAAAAAATTATAATTGAATAGTAAGCTGTTTGTGTAAAGGAATTGCACGTTTTCGTCAGTTACAATTATAACATTTGAAATGTGACCGTCGGCGTATTGATGTAAATTATTTTAAATTTTATTACTAATGAGCAGATACAGCCTCCTAGGAGCACTTGGTCAGTCGTTGGCTGTGAAAAGAGAGGCTGCGAGTTCGATTCCCGAACAGAGGCAAATATTTGTGTGATCCCCAGTTATTTGTTTCGGGTCTTCTTGTTTCTGATACCCACGACACAAGACTCGATCTTAGTGTGGGATCAGTACTATGTATGTGACTGTTGGGTGTTATTAATTTATTATTTAATTAAATTTCCAGAGAAATAGCCATGCTATACGAGACAGGAGTGTCAGCGACGATGGACAAGGTGCACGTGGCAACTGTAGTGGCGCATGAGATCGCACATCAGTGGTTCGGGAACTTGGTCACGCCGTCTTGGTGGAGAGATCTGTGGCTCAATGAAGGATTTGCTACGTACGTGGAGTATGTTGCTGTGGATGCGGTGAGTTTGAGTTTAATATTATCAATATTTAGATGAACAAAAAAAAAACACATTTAAATTTATGCGTTCAATGTTAAGCAGATATTAAAGTATTAAAATATCCTATTTAGTATACATTTTTTTTTCTTTATCAGCCCAAATACGTCCTACTGCAGGGCACGGGCCTCCTCTACAATGGAGAGTATGATTGAGAGTTGTTAGGCTATGTAGTCCACGAAGCTGGCCGAGTGCGGATTGTTGAACTGTACATACCATAGATATTATTGTATGAAAGGCTATTTCTTTCACCGTCATAGTACGTGATGATTGACTATTTTTTTATTACAATGAATGACCAGACGAGCATGCTGTTCAACTGATGGTAAGCAATACGACAGCTCATGAACCAAAACCAAACAACGCCTTGAACTACAAAGCAATGCTCGGCATTCCACTACGCTCGCCATCCTGAGACATTAGACGCTAAGTTTCAAATATGTCCAGTAGTTATTTTGTCATTATTTGTGTGTGCCCGGCCATCAAATAGACGCCCCATTGAAAATCAGCGTGGCAATGCAGTCCAGCTGTATTGCAGCATAAAGCTGAATGGTTTTTTTTTCTTGTATTTATAGTAGTAGTCTTATTGGTAGTTATGTACCTTAATACACAAATATAAACGAACAATAAGTGGCATTAACTACTTAAAGTATTTAAAGTGTACTGTATTTTATTCGTACTCATCATAATATTAATGTGGGTCAATAATAAATTTATTTGTTTCTTTTTTTGTTTCTTTATTTACTCTGGCTACAATGTCCTTCACCCTGTATACTTCAGATCTAAAATTGTATTTAACAGGTGGAGAAATCTTGGAATATAACAGAAATCTGCATACTGGACCAGGTCCACAACGTGTTTCAATTGGATGCCCTGAACTCTTCGCACCAACTGTCTGTGGACGTCACGGCTTCAGAGGAAACCGATGCTATTTTCGACAAAATCTCTTATGGGAAAGGTAAAATATCTAATATCACTTGATCTAATATAATATAGATGTTTGGAGTGTTTTATAACCGCTTACTGAATTGCATACCTTTATATTAACTGTGTGATTTTAACATGGTATCACTACATAGTATGAAACAAAGTCGCTTTCTTTGTCCCTATGTCCCTTTGTATGCTTAAATCTTTAAAACTACGCAACGGATTTTGATGCGGTTTTTTTAATAGATAGAGTGATTCAAGAGGAAGGTTTATATGTATAATATATACATATTATTGTACAGAAATCTATTTGTACCCAAGCGAAGCTGGTCCGGGCCGCTAGTTTACAATAAAAGAAAGTAATTAATTCTCTGACTAATTAGCTCAGTCCTTAAAACGTTCAGGAGTCGAGCTGCGAACAACAACATGAATATTTTTTTCATAACAATTACTTTCGCGTTTAGATATTTGTTCATAAAATTATTAAAGTATTTTAAATGCACGTACGATACCTTTAGAAAATAGGACTTAAATCTAAAACTCAGCTGTAGCTTGGATAAAACCAACATGTTTGACCCAAGAGTAGATCTAGAGTAGACGGGCTGAAACATTGTCGTCATTTAAAAGAAAGGTCAAAGAACATTTCCTCTCCCAACAAGAGTGTAGCTGAAATAATTTGTCCATTCTCTTCCTGGTATATTTTAGGATAGGTATATAATATGTTTATGTATATGTATGTATTATAGGTATGTTTGTATATGTGTATGTATATGGATATTTATATATATTTTGTGTGTTTATGTTATATTTTTAGTTATTAATTGTAGATTATTATTATTTCTTTTACGCCTTAGACTGCCCTTTCTATCTCCTGTTAGTATATCCATCCCATGGTTGCCTGTAAGAGATTACCTAGTGTGATAAGGCCGCCACTTGTACCATTATTCTTATTGTATAATATCTTCATAGTATTTATGTACAGTGCAAAAAAGAATTAAATAAATAATAAATAAATAGATCGAGCCTTCAAAAAAGGTTGTGGGCATGGCAACCCTAAAATCAACGAAGTGGGAGTCTGCGTATGATCTTGCTCATAATCGTTATACACAATATAGATTTAACTCTGCGATTGATGATATTATGGCATTTGATATAATATAATCAGTCTATCGACCTCAAAATAGAGTATTTATAATAAGTCCGTTAGGGTTGTGGGCATGCCCATTGTGCTCACTACGGTGGATCCGCGCTTGATCTGACGCGAATTTATTCTCCAAAATCCTTAACATTCCCAGGATCGGCTCTACTCCGCATGCTGAACCACATTCTGACGGACGAGGTCTTCAACGCTGGAGTCACAGACTACCTCAACGCCAAGATGTACGGCAACGCAGAACAAAGGGATCTCTGGAGTGCTCTCACCACAGCTGCCAGGAAGAAAGGCGACTTCGATGCCGATGTCGCTGTAGTTATGGACTCCTGGACCTTGCAGACTGGATTCCCTGTTCTGACTGTTTCTAGAGATTATGATACTGGGAATATCGCATTTAATCAGGTGGGCTATGTACTTTTGCTAATTTATATTTCAAATGATTCACATGCTACTTATAGCTAGTCAGACGAAGTACTCATTGGATGTTTAGCATTGAACACGATTTTAAACAAAAATAATGGAGTAGGATTTAAAATAAATTGCAGAAATTAGTAAAGGTTTATTTGATAATATTGCTACGGAATTACTACTGCCATCTAGTGATAAGTAACAAACCGTACATACATAAATGCTATGACGTCGCGATAGATGTCGTTACTATGTGTCGATATGTGAATGCAGTGGGCGGATTTATTAGGAGATTGTAAAAGACAGAAACCACCACAATGTTTATTTCTCCCACTAAATAGCAGTATAATTGCACTGTTCTGTTCCAGATATTATAGCCAGAGTAGGTCACTTTTGGTAATATTGAGACCAAAGAATAGACCACTAGACTTAAGATCGTATGTCCCAGGATGGCGAGCGTAGTGGAGTGCCAACTTTGTAATTGGTGGTATTGTTTGGTTTTGCTACTGCCCATGAGTGGTCGTATCGGTTACCATCAGGTGATTTTACGTATCTTTATATGAGATTTCTAACATCCAGTCTCTGTAAATCGTCAAGAATAACAAAACAATATCATATTACACGTCACCATGTTTAATCATAAATCTATTCAACATTTTTTAATAAATTGTATTTTATACAAATTAATAACTATATGATAAATACTTAAAAGTCGTTGTAATAAAAATAAAGGCTTAAATAAGAGCCATCTATTGTCAGATTACAAAAAATATAATAAATAATTCCTTGTCTCACTAACAGATATCGCTGGCAGTTGCAAATATTTGTTTAAATCTTAATGACACTAGATTAAGCAATACACGTGCCTAATTGTGTTTATGTCTAGTACTTATAAAGCGGATTTTTGATATCAGATATGTTATTAGATATTTATGAGCTCGCGACCTTAATCTCGTGATAAAACACTTTCTTTGCCTACATTTGCAACGATTACTTAAAGTTCATGATACCATCTATTTTGATTTATTGGTCATTAAGTTTATCGACTTAAATTTGGTGTAATTATTAGGCATTTAGTCCATGTTTTGTACAATTTATGACGTGTGACACAAGCCTATAAAATAAATGAATGAGCATTATGTTTTGGGTTTTTACTTTGGCAGTGTTTTATGAATCCATATATCATATCATAAGGGGGGGTCATATAGTTGTTTTCACAACACTTTTTTATTTTATTTATTGATATATAAAGAATTAATAAAGTCAATCTGGAGCCACTCCAGGGAGGGGGTCATAATCCCTATAATCCTGGATCCGCCCTTGCCTCAGACGAAACATAACTGACGGCGATCGAACCCGGAGCCTAACGTTTCATGGCCGGTCTAACTAACTGCGCCACGGATGTTGTCAAATAGATAGTTAGTAGACATGCGGGTATTATCTCCTTTATCTCTAGTAATCATATAAAAAAAAAATGTTTTATAATTATAGAGATATGTGAAGTTTGATGGAATTTTCCATAGACAGGATAATAGGACTTTCCTCAAACGTATGGATTTTAGGGCAATCTCCGGTCTTATTATTACATTTCGTCTAATTAGAGGTTTTATAAATTTCTACTCTAGTTTGATATGGAACAGCAAATCCATATTACTATTTATATGCAACACCTCTATATAACACCATATATGTAGTATCCTCGGTGCAGTGGGCTCGACAAGAAATATTACTGCATGCACAACAAGAGTAATTACAATAAGCTGACTGAAGTTCTTAAGAACCGTAGCTTAGTCCAAAATAAAGCAGGAAAACATTTAGAAGGAGTTACAAAAAGCAAATATCAGCCTTCTATCATAATAGCTTATTTTAGCTGGTTTCAAAATATCTATATTCTAAATTATTCATGTTTTTCCTCAGGAGCGATTTGTGTTGATAAACGAAACGACGCAGAAGTCGCCGGTGTGGTGGATTCCCGTGTCATATACTACAGCATCAGAGAAAGACTTTCAGTCGACCAGCCCAAGGGTATGGCTCAAGGGAGAACGGTCCATCGTCAGCAATATAACAGCGAAGAAGGACGAATGGTTTATAGCTAATATACAACAGACTGGTGAGTAGAAGAATATTTTTGAAATTATTTTTAGCATCATTTGTCGTTTATATGGATTTTGAATTTAGTCAAGACAAGCCTTTATTAATTAAGGCTTGGTTGCACATATTAATGTCAAGTTAATGTAATGATAGGGAAGAAAACATGGATGGATGTTTAGTAATGTGGAATTGACTATTGTTGGTTTTGAAGTATAAGAAAATTTGAAGGGGATTTTACATTGACAGCCTTCGTGGCTCACATGGTTAGATGCCGGTTGTAAAACGAGAGGCAGCCGGTTCGATCCCCGCGCCGAGACAAATGCTTGTGAAGTCAACGAGTATTTGTCTGGGGTCTGAGAGTTTGTGAGAGCGGAAAGCTTCTCGTAGTTTCTAATACCCACGACATAAGACTTACGATTAATTGATCTTAAAGTAGGGTCAGGACTGTGTATGGGATTGTTGGGTGCGTTTTATTTATATTAACTTCTTAAAGTGATGGTATCATTTTGTTGGTAGTGATAGCTTAGTCCTCATTCTCCAAAAAAATCAATGATCCCTATATTTTTACTAATATTTTTAGCAGTTTATCCAGATTTCCAAAGATTGTCTCTCTATTCCATCAACCTAATAAAGCTAAAGTATCACACAATATACCTTACCTTCTTGCCAGGTTTCTATCGGGTCAACTACGACCAGCGCAACTGGGAATTGCTTATCAAAGTCCTCAAAGACCCGAAAAGGTTCCAAGAGATCCACATCATCAACCGAGCGCAGATGGTCGACGATGCTATGAATCTAGCTTTAACTGGAAGGCTAGACTACAAGACCGCGCTTGACGTCACCAGCTATTTGGCTCATGAGCGAAGTTACGTACCTTGGAAGGCAGGACTATCTGCCCTCGGATATATAGATACCATGCTGTCGAAAGGAGCCAACTACTTGGAGTATGGGGTAAGTATTATTCCCACTGATTCTCACATTGGGTTGTAAGTTCAGTTTATGCTTTTAAAACTAGATGGCGCTAGTAGGTCAATAATATGTAATTTGTTTATCGTAAATCTTAAGAATATTGCGATAACATACAGGTAGTTGAATAATCTAGAATCTAGATGTTATAAAAATATTATAGATATTGTTTTTCCTGAAGATGTCGCTGGTAGTTCTGAACTTTTGCATTTTCTACGTTTAAATATCCGTTTATATTGTTCAGTACAGAAACCTACGCAAGTAGCTCTAGTTTTTAGCATAGGTTTTACAAATATCATCATCATGTTCGAGTAGACTGACAAAATTATGTCAATTATAGAGGTATACAGAAAATTCTCGTTGTTCCCTTTGGGTGAATTCCTTTAAAATCGTATGGATGATAATAATTTTTTGGGGGGCAATTAATAGCAGAATAAAAATAGATACAAACATCGATATCAGTGTTAAACTAAGTGAACCAGTCACACAAAACTAATCTGAAAACATAACGCGTAAGCGGCATAGATTTCACTGCGCTTTCGACCTTCTGTTCGCGAGAACACTACACCCTGAAAGTAGTCTAGCGCTGTATGGTTACACTGCTTGTTTAGACGAAAAAATATTATTTGTTCCACGCTGCGGCGATTAAGTTTCAACTTTTATCAAAATGGAATAAGACATTTGTATGGGATAGCTTTTTTATACCTATCTAGTGATACATCTCATTGGATACAAAGATTATCGTTATTTGTATTTACATTTATATAAGCTTTATTGTACACCATAAATAGAACAAAAGGAAACAATTCAAACTAGAGAAAAAAGTACAAGTAAAAGTATCGTTATAAATTATTAATCTTTACTTATACACCATACATACATACACAATTTGTTAGAGGGCGAGCCTATCACTATATCGGTTACCAATTCCTCCGAAGTCATGAATTGGTACCCGATATAGCGATATTCCTCCGAAGCTAAGAATTTGTACCCGATATAGCGATAGACTAGTGTTACATAGAAAAATCCAACATCACTTAACCCAACCCGGGACTCGAACCCAAGACCTCATCGTTGTAACCGTACCATAATACAATTACTCCATCGAAGCTGTGCGTCCTTACATATCCGTATCAGCGCATATACGTCCCATTGCAAGTTACGGGCGTCCTCTACAATCTAAAGTATGATTAAGAGGAGCTTGGCCGTATAGCCCACCACGCATGCCTAGTGCGGGTTGGCGGATTTTTACATAAATACTATGGAAATTCGTCCGAATGGCTATGGCAGGTTGTTGTCGATGTTTTCCTTTACCGTTACAGTGAATACCATCCTTATTACTTCCCTTACATTTGCATTGTTTCCGTTCAAAATTACATTGAAAAATCCGATTACAATTGTTAATTCGATAGTTATTGTTGTTGTTTGTTTCGATAGTTGTTATTGACAGCCTCCGTGGCGCAGTTGGTTAGACGCCAACTGTGAAACGAGAGGCCGCGGGTTCGATCCCCGCACCGAGAGAAATGTTTGTGTGGCCCACAAATATTTCTTCCGGGTCTGGGTGTTTGTGAGACCGAAAAGTCGCTCGTAGTTCCCGATACCCACGACACAAGAGTCGATCTTAGTGTGGGGTCAGGACTATGTATGTATGTGATTGTTGGGTGTTATTTATTTATTATTTTATTTTATTGTGGTTGTTTTTATAGCATTTTCATTCTGCAGCACACGCCTATGCATTTTGTTATCATCACGTTTTCGTGGCTTACTGAAAGATCCGATTGTAAAAACATATTTTTGTTGTTTTTATACATTGATAAGTGATAAGTATCTATGAAATGTATGTAGTAAATGTATTACATTAGCACAGAATTTTCGATGACAAACAAGTAGCTCTAGGTATTCCAAGCAATTAAAATTATATCGTCTTTTTAATTGTTTCTTTACAGTTCCGCTGAAGGTCGTATTATTTGATGACATATGGAGCACTAGGTGTTCGATACAATTACATATCGTCGTTTTAACTATTTATTTATGGTTCAGATGAAGGATTTGTAATTACAGAATATTAATTGATTGCCAAATAGGTTATTGCTCACTTTTCTAGAAAGATGTGTAATATATTTTCCAGTACGAATTATCTGCTCATAGTATTTTCTATGTGGATTTTTATTTCATTAGAATAACTACTGGACATATTGAGACTTAACGTCGTCCGTCTGAGGATGGCGAGCGCAGTAGAATGCCAAGCATTGTTTTATAATGGTTTTGTTTAGTTTTGCTACTGTCTTTGAGCGGTTGTATCACTTCCTATCAGGCGAATGAAATGCTCGTCTCGCTATTACTTACAGTAAAAATAAATTATTTTGCAAATAACAAAACCGTTTTATAACGGAATGCAGAAAATATATAATATATATAAATATATATATATATTTTTTCTGCAGCAACCAATAAGGTTTAAAGTGTATCTATATCAGTATCAGCCTATATACGTCCCACTGTAGGGCACGGGTCTCCTCTACAATCGAGAGAACGATTGAGAATGGTTAGGCTATATAGTCCACGCTGGTTTTCAAAGGTTTCAAGTAGATGAACAAAAGTTATGTGCAAGTAATTATACGCGTGATATAATTAAATCCGGCTCATAGAGCAGAACAGCAAGTTACAATGACTAAGGAGTCATGAAGTGATTATCTTTTCTTATATTTAAAAATGAGTACAGCTACAAATCGAAGTGAATCGGCATAGATAAAATAAGCCTACTGTTGCTATATTATTGTGAAATATGAAGATACCGAAATATGAAGAGGCCCGGCCCGCCTTCACCAGGTTGCAGACAGTTTATGAGCCCAGTCCACATCAATAACATAATATTATTTCGTGTACCAACTATTTTATATTTAAAATCAATGTGACCGCTATTGATTAGATTACTTTTGCCGTCCATTCTGTTACTATACTATCACGAAAAGCAAGCAAATCTGTCGTTTTCTGTCTACCATTTGAGTTTGAAGTTGTGAAGTTTGAAGAATTTGCATATGTACATAAAATATCATAAAATGAGTTCAGTTGAGCTCAACTGACCATAACAGTGGTAAAGTAACAGTATATAAATTATTGTAAAGATATTTATCAGATAGATCGTCAGGAAACCTGCATATTATATGATATCATTTGCAGATTTTCTGATGTTTTTCGTTACTTTAAATATGCACGTTAATTGACTAACAATACACAAATTACTCCCAAAGGGTTTAGCAGGATACGTATGACGAGTCGGCCCCCAAATGGGAATCGATATCGAAACTTATGTTTTGATATTGACTTGATGTTCTAACACGATTTATGTACTTTTCGCGACCGACTTCTGCTTTGACCTTGAGATAGAGAGCAAAATATCTGTATTCTTGACTTTTACTAAATGTGATATATCTCTGAAGCTAATTAAGATAAAGAAATGAAACCAACGCGAGGTATTAGGTTACATTACAGAGTACATCACATATATTTTTTTATAATTTTTAGAATAAAAAATTACATTAAAAAAATAAAAATTAAAAAAATCTTATTTTTTTTTCTGAGTTCTCTGTGACTTACAATCACGAAATTAATATATGTGATGCTCCTTTGTGTGCCCTATTACCCATAAAAATTGCGTGAAAAAAAAGTTGGTGCAACACAACGAAAAAAAATTATATGTGATTCGCGCCTTGCAGTGTGACTGTATAAACATGACTCTATTTAAAACGCGCGGACAAACAAACAAGTTCGAACTTGTTACATATCGCGCTGTTTGTTGCATCGTTTGTTTAGCTACAATCGCAGTCATTTGTCTTACACAAGGAGGCAGTTTATAACTTAAATTCTGTCATCGGTATTTTGTATCAGCATTTTGAAATTATTAACTATCGAAGCAAATTATTATTAAGTCATAATGTCGAAAAAGTGTAAAAATTGTAACAAGTACCTGTGTAAGATTCCTGGTTATAAAAAAAATATAAAGAATGAAGAAGTAGCTAAAGTGTTTAGTGACTGTTTGAATAAAACCGTAATAGTTAATGATAGTTTTTGTAAGAAGTGTCGACTTATCCCATATGTTTACAAAAAAGCTTCTACTTCTAAATGTGCAGCATTTAACGAGGTATCTTTAAGCATAAAAGAATCTGTTGAAGAATTAGCGACTAGAGAAGTGCCGGAAGAAACTTACGTTTACTCTGAAGATTCTGATAACAGTAGTGACAGTGATTTTACATATAAATACCATCTGAGTGATGATTTTATTGAAGTTCCACTTCAACGTGTTGCATCTACTCACAAGTATTGCATTATATGTCAAAAAACAACTGATCTTATGACAATATGTTTGGAGATTTAAAAGTAGTTTGCACATTTAGAAGTAGAAGCTTTTTTGTAAACATATGGGATAAGTCGACACTTCTTACAAAAAATATCATTAACTATTACGGTTTTATTCAAACAGTCACTAAACACTTTAGCTTCTTCTTCATTCTTTATATTTTTTTTATAACCAGGAATCTTACACAGGTACTTGTTACAATTTTTACACTTTTTCGACATTATGACTTAATAATAATTTGCTTCGATAGTTAATAATTTCAAAATGCTGATACAAAATACCGATGACAGAATTTAAGTTATAAACTGCCTCCTTGTGTAAGACAAATGACTGCGATTGTAGCTAAACAAACGATGCAACAAACAGCGCGATATGTAACAAGTTCGAACTTGTTTGTTTGTCCGCGTGTGTTAAATAGAGTCATGTTTATACAGTCACACTGCAAGGCGCGAATCACATATAATTTTTTTTCGTTGTGTTGCACCAACTTTTTTTTCACGCAATTTTTATGGGTAATAGGGCACACAAAGGAGCATCACATATATTAATTTCGTGATTGTAAGTCACAGAGAACTCAGAAAAAAAAATAAGATTTTTTTAATTTTTATTTTTTTAATGTAATTTTTTATTCATAAAATTATAAAAAAATATATGTGATGTACTCTGTAATGTAACCTAATACCTCGCGTTGGTTTCATTTCTTTATCTTAATTAGCTTCAGAGATATATCACATTTAGTAAAAGTCAAGAATACAGATATTTTGCTCTCTATCTCAAGGTCAAAGCAGAAGTCGGTCGCGAAAAGTACATAAATCGTGTTAGAACATCAAGTCAATATCAAAACATAAGTTTCGATATCGATTCCCATTTGGGGGCCGACTCGTCATACGTATCCTGCTAAACCCTTTCAAAGGTGTGTCCTGAGATTTGAACACACCGACGTAATGTAAACTTTGCGGGCGACTTTTCAAAGTATATCGACGAATGCCATTATGATTTATGGAATAATTAGTATCCTTAGATTCGCCCAACTTTATTAACTTTATTTATTCGAGGTAGGGAAAGGCCTAGTTTGTGCTGTGTAATATTATTTCGATCCATTTTTGTGGTTAATGTTATTGTAATTTTAATTAATTTATTCTACTCAGGCTATATCGTGGGACATAAGAATATTGTATAGGAAGAATATTGTGACCTTGTTTCAATATTTTTCTGTCTCCCAAGATACAAGCTTTTAGTTAGTTTGGGAGACGGTCGAATTCTCATCTGATAAAGCCAATCAGTTTTAAGTATTTATACTTTCTTAGATAATAATTATATTTTAATGTTTGTGGAAAAGTGTGTAATAAATAATAATAATCATCTAATTAAACAAGGAAAAACTAAAATTATTTTATTGAGGTAGAGAAAGGCCAAGGTTGTGCTGTGTAATATTTATTATGTCTAACTATTTTATCACATGAATTATAAAACGATAAAACTCGAATTTTATTGTCAAATGATTTTATTATTACAGGATAACCGTAATCGCTCAAGTAACACTACTTTATGGGCCTACCTTTCGTCATTTCTGTAACCTTGCACTAATCAATTATTTATTATTGTTTAAGCGTAAGTTTGTGACGTGAAGTTTGTTCAATCACGGTAGCATGTACGGTAAAATCGGCTTTTGGTTCCATCACAAATCTAATACATGCTAGTGTTACTACGAGCAAACAGGTCACCTGATGGTGAGTAATAACTGCTGCCCATGAACATCCATAACGATGTGTGTTGCCGGCTCATCAAATCAGGAGGGGATTGAAAGAGGACTGAGATATTGGCCATATGCTAATGTCATTGTCAAAGTATCTCTTCAAGTCGATCTCCAGTGAAATAGTGGTACCCTCCCGAACGAGCCCACCCATTCATGCTGAGTCATGAGTGATAGCTGGTGTGGCTGTAGCACTTCGAAAAAAATGCTTATGCTTATTTTACAAAATCAATAATAAGCGCTGAATTTAGGTAATCAGTAATTCTAGGTTACGATCCTGTAAAACAATAGAAGAAAAAATAACTATCTATATTCTGAAGGTCTCTTTTTCTACAGGATTGTATATTTAAATATGTGAATTTTCATCTTTATCTTTCAAGATAATCTACAGCTTAGCTTCTGTTTTTTCCGGTGCGAAACAATTCAAACGCAAAACAATCTTATTACATACATTTATAGTCTCTATGAATGAAAATGGATGTAATTTTTTTCTATCAGAGGTTCTGTCTTCAAAAAAATATTTTCCTAATACAGGGTAAATAAATGGGGAACATAAAGCCTTAAAGATTCATATGTTTCCTCAGCGCTACGTCCTCCGTCTGCTAAGCGGTGCAGTCGACGAAGTAGGTTGGGAGGCGTCAGCGAACGAGAGTGTGATCACTGCTCAGTACCGAGTCGACCTGCTCGCCTCCGCGTGCCACTTCGAACATCCCGAGTGCCTGGAGAACGCCGTGCGCATGTACACTAACTGGATGATCGCGCCTAACCCTGATGCTTATAATGAGTGAGTTTTATTTGATCTGACTTGAAGCTTATATTGTAATTGAGAAGGAGACTTATATCCTAAGTTATATAACATTGAACTTCGTCTTTAAAGTTTTTTAAAGTTTTGCCAGCATGTCATGGGTAAGTGGGGAGGATATGTCGAAGCCTGTGATGTCCAGGCCGGCAAACGAGAGACAGTTACTGAACCTGAGCCACCGCTAGGCTACAAAATATATCGATTAGTGGCGCATAATGAAACGTCATATTCTTCTAGGGAGTTGGTGCTATAGGATATGCAAAATTAGTCATAACTCCGCTGCGTTCTTTGGTCATGATTGCTTTAAAAAACTCAATAATTACACGAGTAAAGCACTTTAAACAGCCTAAGCTGGTTCAACACCTCTTAAAACCACTTCATACCTACATTAATACTTACTTCCACCAGGATTCCAGTAGAAGTCCGGGGTATAGCGTACTGCGTGGGCGTGCGAGCTGGTGGCGCCAGGGAGTGGCAGTTCGCCTGGTCTCGTCTCAAAGCAGCAGCACCTGCTGAAAGACACCGACTGCTCTCCGTGCTTGGGTGTACTAGAGCTCCTCATCTTTTGCACCGGTATGGTCGTTTAATATCTTTTGGAAGTAGAGTTTGGTAAGATGCAATTAAGGTTTTGTGTTAGGTGAACTCGCTGAGCACAAGGAAGTGCAAACGAAATTACCTATTAGCTAGCTATTCCAGAGCCATAAGTGTCTTCACATGAAGATTGAATGAATCATTCTGTTTTAAATTGTTTTTATTAATAGTGTAGTAAACTAAATTTGTACAGCAGAAAATCACAGGCAAGTGTTAAAAAGCATAATAGTTTTTGTCCCTCATGACTTTAAATATTTCGGAACCAGATAAAGGGCTTAACATTGGTTAAATTGGTTGTATGATTCAAATTCCTGGCACCGTTTCATACGCATTCCACCATTTGATAGTTGGACGTTATAGAGGATTAGTTGCAAGACTATCTGGTACTGAAAGTCTTATGAAATTATTCATTTAAAAAATAAGTGGCTTTGATTAAGTTTTTCTATATTCACAGATACTTGGAGCTGGCTTTACGCAATGACAGTGGAATACGAAAGCAAGATGTAGTTCGTGTGTTCTCCGCGGTGGCGGGCACTGCTATTGGTCAACCCATTGCCTTCAACTTCAT
The DNA here is from genome assembly GCA_023078785.2 of Hyles euphorbiae. Classification (NCBI taxonomy): domain Eukaryota; kingdom Metazoa; phylum Arthropoda; class Insecta; order Lepidoptera; family Sphingidae; genus Hyles; species Hyles euphorbiae. Next base: position 2,987,435 of record CM041037.1, on the reverse strand, counting down.
CAGGGCCAACTGGCAGAGGCTTAGATCTTTGTGAGTAAATAAATAAATAAATAAATAAATACACCCAACAGTCACATACATAGTCCTGACCTTACAGTAAGATCGAGTCTTGTGTCGCAAGTATCAAGGAACTACGAGAGACTTTACGGTATCACAAACACCCAGACCCGAAAGAAATATTTGTGGGCCGCACAAACATTTCTCTCGATGCGGAGATCGAACACGCAGCCTCTCGTTTCAGCGCCTAACCCACTGCGCCACGGAGGCTGTCAATAATAATTAATAGATACACCCAACAGTCACATACATAGCCCTGATTATATATTAAGATCAATTAAGTCTTGTGTCGTGGATATCAGAAACTACGAGAGACTTTTCAGTCTCAATAACACCCAGACCAGAGACAAATACTTGTGGGCCACACAAGAAAAATGCTTGTTTTATGAACTAAAATGAAAGTTATGTAATGCTTGCTGATATATGGTGGTAAAATACCTAATGTAATTTTCCTCCACCGAATTTCATAAAATTACAACAGTTTCTTCGTTAGTTTTACTTTCAAATGAGTAAATATTTTTTATTGAAATAGCTTTAAAATTATATCGTGAATATATCTTGTTTATTTCTTTTTATATTTTTTGGCATGTAGTGAATAACTTGCGCCTTCTTTGATAAACCTATCTCACACCTAGTTAGGTTTACAGTAGGCAGCAACGTGGCTGTGCTAGATCCCTGGTATTGCGAAGGTACATAAGCGGCGGTGACCACTTTCTACTATCAAGTGGGCCGCATGTACGTCTGCGATTAAAAGCAAAAAAATATATTTGGAACTCTATTGCGCACTAGCCTAAATAACTTTGAAATAATAACCTCAAAATATCCTTTCTGATCTGTAACGCGTTATTCAATATTCATAATTAATCTAATAGCCTATGAATTAATCCTTTAATTTTTTTACTGGATTAACGTGTAAGTTTTAATTAGCCGGAAATAAATCTTCTCTAAGACTTGAAGTCATGTCCATAATCACCATTAAAGCGTTGTTATTATCATAAGTTTCTTTTTTTTTTCAAGGGCATTAGTCATTACGTATTATAGATAAATAATAATAAACAAGTTGGAATGCTGAATAAGTATTTGTTATTGATTATGCATGATAGCATTATGCACTTTGATAATATTATTTGTAACGTCGTCATTGATGTAAACAAATATTTTTTTATGTCAGTATGCCACGTGTAAAGGAAAAATGGTTTTATGCATGTTATAGGATGATTTGTATTACAATTTTATGAATAAACTTCTGTTTATCTTTGCTGTATGACAAAACACATAATTACTAAGACACTGGGTTAAGATTTGAATTTAAATGGCGTGACGAGCATGCCAATCGCCTGATGGTTAGCGATACGACCGCTCATGTGCAGTAGCAAAACCAAAAAACACCATGGATTACCAAGTAATATTGAAATTCCAAAAGTGTAAATATATAATTGTTTTATGTTCACTCATTTTGTTACTGTAGATTTTCCGAACATTAAAAATAAAAATTAGACATATAATTCTTACTAATTTCTTTCAGTGTCGGTTCAATATCAACCCTCAACCTGATAGTCAAGGTCGTCACGAGGAGATTAAACCAGCGACATGAGTATGAAGAGGTGAGCTATTGTTTAGAGCAAGGCATATTTGTTACGACCTTTTTCTGTGGATAAAATAAATTCGGTAACTTCATACATATTTTATAATGAAGACAAGTCAAGTGTAATTGTAAATCAACTCTTATCGATCATCTAAATTATTCCGAACTGCTTAAAACTTAGTATAGGCTGGTTGAAAACTAGGACATATAAATATGTACGTCATTCAATACTTTTTTAGAAAATTGTAAAATTTACTGTTGTGTAATTACTTACTTATAAAGCCTATTTAGTAATCGAATGTTTTGTCCTTTTGGAACGAATTTGCATTCAATTTGAGTAAAGAAACATTTGAGAGCTAAAATAAGTTTTTTATACAGTATTATAAAATGTACATTAACTATTTTATTAGCTGTACTAAAGATATCTTTAAACTTTTCATTAAATGTTGTGTCGCCTTCTTCTGGGTGCGAGTTTTATCAATTAGTTTTTTGGCTGGATATTGTTCTTACTTTATTTTAATTGATTTTTAAGTGTCGTTCATATTTAAACTCGTACTCAAATTGTTAGATTTGACCCTAGTAGATCGATGGTAATGTTTAAAAGTAGCGCGATTTCTGTCTCGCGATTCGCTGTCTTGCACTGGGCATCTTCCCTTAATGACATGCAAATCTTTTTTTATTTTTTTATAGCAATGAATGGTGAGACCAGCATATCGTTTGCCTGATAGTAAGCGATAAAACCACTCACGAATAGAAGCAAAACCAACAACGTTTTGAATTATAAAGCAATGCCTGGCATTCCATTATGCTCGCCATCGCGAATCATAAGATGTTAAGTCTCAATATATCCAGTTACTTTGGCTACAATATCCGTCAATCCAAAACACAACAGTGCATTTACACTGCTGTTTAGCGGGAGAAATAGACGTTGTGGTACCTACCCAGACGACCTGCTACCAGTATATCAACTTATGAACTTATTTTTTTACAGCTAAAAAGGTTCGTAACAGAATCCTGCAGTGACCTTGGTCGTCCAGTCCAGCAGGTGTTGGAGACGATATCAGCGAATGTGCAGTGGAGAGAGAGGAATTATCAGACCATCGTCGACTGGTTACTGGAGGCTGAGAAGGCAGCCAGTTAGATATAAAGTTTTTGTATAAATTAGATATTGTGCAATGTACGCAGTGGTTCTGCAAATTGTTGAGTGTATACGTTACGGTTTGGAAGGTTTGATATTGATGTAAAGTAGAATGCTCATTCATAGTGTTGGTTAAAATATAGTGGATACCGATACTGCTTTTTAATGTGGCATTTTTATAGTTTGTATAAACTTTTTCCTGTTTTATCCCGGGCGACGTATTTTATAAAATACAGCAATTATTATCACATTATACATTTTATTCATAAAGCCGAAGGGAAAATATATTTTTGTATTGAACATTAAGTCAATTTATCCAAGAACTCCGGCCTTGACTTGCAATTATGTTTATATTTATTGAAAATATATATTTTTCCCTATACCAAAAAGTACGTTTTATAGAAGGATATTTTTTTCGTACCGATACTAAGCTACATATAAAAATGGGCATTCTCTTTCAAAGGTTAATAGCTCAGTTGGTTAAAAACATCCGTGTGTGGTCAACGAAATGATTTCTATACCAAGATGTATGTTTTTGACATCCACGATGACGCCTGTCATGTCAGTGATGAATCAGAACATTTTTTTTTCAATATTGATGGTCCCTACTTAATCTATTAAAACTGGAAATTCGGTACTTTACACCAATACATTTAAAGTAGTAAATTCTATATTTCATTATGTTCATTTTATGCACTTTCAATTTTATTTGATTGAAAAACAATTGAAGGAATTAAATGTATACATATTTTATCAAAAAGAACCTGTATCAGCCCAAATACGTCCCACTGCAGGGCACGGGCCTCCTCTACGATCGAGAATATGGTTGAGAGTGATCAGGCCATATTAAATTTTAATAAATCTTTATCTTCACTTGTATTTGTTTTTAAAATGAAAACAAAAACGCAATTTCTCAGTTTCGATGCTTTAACTAGGGACAGTCAATGTTTTCACATCTCTCATCATTTGCCCTAATTTGTTTTGATTTCGACACCATCTTATATCGCTACTTCGATGTTCAAATAACTTCTTTCGAAGATCGTAACGTATGCACCTCGCTTAAATCCACTGTTCAATGTGGAGTTACTAATGTATAAATGTCTTTATAATCATTGTGCTTAATTTTAATGTCAGTATTTTTGTACTATTGCTTTTACGTGTAAATTTTTATGGAATATACGATCTTGATGGTTTTAGTGTAATTTGCCTTTAAAATGTCATATCATGCTTGAGACCAATATCTGTGTTTGTAAAACCCTCATTATCTTATTAATAGCCAGTTATAAAACCTATTTTAGTAATTAAATGTTTTGTCTCATTCGCCAAACTGAGTTAAAGGTCGTATGAAAGAGACAAACCATTTAATAACTGAATCAATGTTATAATATATACGAATAAGGCAATTAATTTTTATTAAGCCTTGACTTACTATTGATGTGTTTACAAAAACTAAATCATTAAAGGTTATAAGATATGAATTTGATTTAAGATATTTGTCAAATTGGATATTTTAGCGCTAGAATTAATAAAACAGAACATTATTCATAGATGTGTGGTTTCTGAACCAACATTGAAACAGTCTTTTTTAATGCATTTTGATACCAATCGAGTTTCCTATAGATGTCATAATCGTACCGGGTGAAAGCCAGAGCAGACGGGTTTAGCATGGCAAGGGATTTATTTTTCACCAAATGATATTCAAACTTATCTGGTCAAAATACGACATAAATTCAAATGTTTTAAATTAGTGACTATTTATCCCGACAAACAGCAGCGTAAATGCTCTGTTGCGTCATAAATGTACTATTTTATTTCGATTTGTAGGATATTGTAGCCAGAGTAACTACCGAACATATTGAGACTTAACATCTTATGTCTCAGGTTGGTGAGCGTTGTGGAATGCTATGTAATTCAAGGTTTTTTTGGTTTTGCTACTGCCAATGGGCGGTCGTATCGCTTGCCATCAGACCTTCAGCAGGCTTGACTCGCCACTTTGAGAATAAAAAAAATGGAGAATAAAAATCATGGCATCGAGAAATGCCATTCCGTCCCGGTCTGCTCTGGCCTTTAGTCAATACCTCAAAATACTAAACAGGCTGGATCTAGAATATGAGACACCTGTGTATCATATTTATTATACCTCCTCTACACGTCCAAAGATGCATCTGCAGACGTCGTCTTCGGATGGGTGTTGCGATCGTTAAGTGGAACGCACAGTTTCTCCCATTTACATTTAGTAGAGTTAATAACGTAATGTAAACTTAATCAGTAGGCTCAATTTTAATAATAATTGACAAAGATACATAGTCAAATGAATGATATGATTGACAGCACCGTAATAAACGAAAATTGTAAAAAACGATTGTGAAATGTTTTAACGTGTCGTTACAACTTTTGGTCATAATTTTTTCCGTCTAGCCCCCTTACGCAACGCGCGATAAGGAACCTTTTTCCAGTAATTCTTATAATATTTAATTTAAGGTCATTTAATACATTTTAATTATTCGTATTATTATTATTTTTTTATTTAAACCGTGCGTTCCACTTGACGATCGCAACACCCATCCGAAGACCACGTCTGCAGATGCATCTTTGGACGTGTAGAGAAGGCATTTAAGATAGCGAACGTGCCGAATAAAGAATATTATCCGCGACCGACAGACAACTATGTAATCAGTTGTTTTATCTACATCCGTCACCATATCTTAAATGTCCTAACGATCTTTATTTATGTTATCGGATTATTTAGGCGTAAGGGCAGTGCTTATGTCCTTTTGAAATTGTGTTGAGTTCAATTTATACCTAGAAAACTACAAATAGGTATATAAACGATTAGAAATACACACATTTATGTTTCGACGTTCTGTTTTATAATGCTAACTAAACACAAAGTATTTTAGAATCTCATAGTTTAATAAAATATTTTACTAACGCCCGAATACTGGAACGCCATTCAAATAATAAGTTGATCTTAACAGCGCACGGCCCACTTAGGTAGTACATTTAATCGGGATTAACGTAGTGAAGCGCAAGTTATATTTAAGTTGCGTTCCAGTTTTTGGGCGTAAATGTTGTTTTGATACTTGAGATAATTTTGGAATCAAACATTTTTTAGAGCCAACATATCTTAATAATAAAGTCTAGTTATGAGCATAAATATGCGGGCGCCTTGATGGCCTAAATGATAAACTGATAGAAGACATAATCAATGTATTTAGATCAAAGTTTTCTCTATTCTTCGCTAGATGGCGCTAGTAGGTTATTCTGAAAGTTTTTCTACTAAACTTTGCGCATTTATCAATATTATTGAATATACTGGACATACGCGGGGAAAACTGATTGTAACTGCATTTGTATTTTACGGATTAAATTTTATTAGTTTAGTCCAGTTTAATAAATAAAGGTATTAAATCATAAATTATGTACATTTCTCCATCTTTCTGCCTATGAGAGTAGCGCAAGATGTCCAAGGCTTGGCTAATAATTAAACCTATACAATAATCACAACATTTTTTAATCCACAGGATTTTCTTTCGGTCTTTGAATGCAGTTCTCTGAAAATTTGTCTGTTTGTATCGACCCATGCACGTCCTACTGTAGGGCACGGGCCTTCTCCAATCGAAAGTACGATTGAGATGGGAGTTTAAAAACCCAGGGACTTTAAAATCAAGACATACAGGGTATATCTAGACTGCTACCGAAAACAAAGCTGGGTAGTTTTAGTGACTTCAGACACAATGCAACTAAATTTTGTGCAAAAATTTGTGACGAAATCTTTTTGTTATTTTTTTTTATAGTCGTATTAGGATGGTAAATACATAATTTCTTCTTAACCCTTATGTGAGTGACAAATAAAACACCTTTATGAGAGTGACGAGGTACCCGGGTACCTTCATACAGTTTAATTACGTCTAAACAATCAAGGTCTGTTTTAACATTACCCTCACTTTGAATATTATTATTTTAGTTAAGCTTAACAGTTGCCGATCTGAGGCAATTAAAGCGGGTGAGGGGTGGAGTGCGGTACATGATTATCGGCGCGCAAGAAACACATGAATCCATTCAATTCACCGTGCTTGATATTGACACTTGACTGTTTTCTGTATTCGTATTTTACAAGTTTACTTCTACTTTGTGATTTTATAATTTTTTCATTATGATTATTGGAGCGAGTACTTCTAAACAAAGATCACGTGTTCGAAGATATAATTCAACAGAATTACAAGCGATATTAGCAGAATCTTCCAGTGACGAAGGTGAGTTTGTTGCTTCTGATAATGAACACGATTATATTCCTTTGGTTGAAGAGGGTGGATTGGAAATTTTTGATGTTGAGCCAGAAGCTGAAGTAGAAAATGAGATCGACTCTTACGATTCCGATGCGAGTTTTGAAGGTGAATCGTTTGAAAACATTTTTACTGCAAAAGATGGAACGCGGTGGCAGTCTGATCCACTTCTTAGAACACAAACTAGTAGTCGAAACATTATTCGTCAACGGGGCGGGGCTGCATCTTTCAGTAAACTTTACAATCAAATGGAAATATTCAAAAATATATTGTCCAATGAGATGTGTGACATAATCTTGATGGAAACTAATCGGAAAGGGACTAAGATTACTGAAGCATACAATAATAAACTGATAGAAAATTACCCTGATATTAGCAAGCGACCGAAACAAAAAATATTCAAACCATTCACAGAACAAGAATTATATGCATTTTTTGGCATTATAATCTTTAGTGGGGTGCATAGATCTAATAAAGAGCATTTGACTGAATTGTGGAAATCCAGTCACTTACCATTATTTTGGGCTGCGATGTCCCATGACAGATTCAAAATGCTGTTACGCGTCATAAGGTTTGATAATGATGTAACGCGCCTTGAACGTTTGTTAGCTGATAAAGTTGCCGCTATACGAGATATTTGGACTATGTTCATTTCTAATTTGAATAAAATGTACAAGCCTCGTGAATTTAGTACCGTTGATGAACAGCTATGTGAATATCGTGTGCGTACTCGCTTTACTCAGTACATGCCATCAAAACCTGAAAAGTATGGCATAAAAATATTTTGCGCTTGTAATGTAAATAATTCCTACCCCCTAAATGGACAAATATATACAGGAAAGTCACAAGGCAAAAATGCAAGCACACAAGGAGAGGGTGATTTATTCTTCTAACTTCGCCTTTAGTAAAAAACCAGTTTGTGATGAACATGCAGTAACTCGTCCAACATGTAACACCTGCTTCGAGAGCTGTACTAATTCTGCATAAACAAAGAATTTGTAATTTTTATAGAAATAAAACATCATAACAAATGATTATTATTTCATTTTTGTACCAAATCATAAATACTTTTTTCATAGTCATACAAGACACAAAGAGGTACCCGGGTACCTTGTCACTCTATTGTGAGTTTCAAATATGTTTTGGTTTCCACAAAACATTGTAAATAGTTGACTGGGTTAAAATATTAAAAAATATATAATTTATAAATAGTTAAGAGCTCTCAGGAAATCACAGCTACCTACAGAGCGTAAAACATACTTTTATTTAAATTTGAAAATGCTTAAGGTACCCGGGTACCTCGTCACTCACATAAGGGTTAAATAATAGTGTACACCCTTTTATTTTTAAAAAAGTTATGGAATGCAAGGTTTTAAATTATAATTTAAGCAATTTACCACCCAAACTCGACAATATTTAAAAAATAATAAAAAAAAATATATCACTTTTCTTAGAGAAATTTTTAGTTGCATTGTGTTTGTACTCACTAAAACTACCACCCGGCTTTCGTTTTCGGTAGCAGTCTTGATATACACGGTATTTAAGTTGATTTAAAAAATGTTTTATCCCTTTTTATCATAACGTCAGACGAAAATATGGTATTTAAAGTCCACATACATTAGACCAGCGGGGTGAACAAAATGGTCTAACCACTCTCAATCTTATTCTGGATTGAAAAAAAGGTCCATGCCCTGTAGTGGGTCGTATATGGGCTGATACAGAGAGCATATGGCACCCTTAGAATAACAGTGACCTAACTAAAAAAATCTTATTTTTTGGGAAACATTCATCAAAGATTTGTAACATAAGAATTTTTTTTCCTTATGGAGGATACATCTAGAAGACCAATTTATACATCTTTCTGCCTGCTATGCCTCAATAGGTCCCTGTTTAATAACGGATCGATAGGTCATTTTGAGCCATAATATGATTAAAAGCCAAAATCTATTTTTTTTGGTTTAGCTCAATTTAATTCTAAAAGTGCACTATGGTTTCGATAAAATTCAGAAGGCTTTGGTCATTGTCAACCACGCTTATATAGTATTCTTTTAAAGATTAATATTGTACGCAGATTTCCTCACTATGCATTCCTTCACTGCGTGCGTGGTTGACTCTACGACACTTAATTGTTCGTAAAATATTAATTGTAGTAGATTCATATCTGGCTAAACGGCTATGTATCATGATTACATATTATTGATTGTTATTATCTGCAAATCTTCGATACTACAAATTCGGCAAGTCCATAGTTGAATTTCGAACTGAAATATTTGGCAAGGTAAATACGGGCTGAATTATCATGGTGGTTTGTTTTGGAAGCAATCTGATGATATTTACGGGAGCTACCACAATCTATAAGAAATGGTGAATAGGCTTCATAATCTTCATAATCATGTATTGTCGTGGAAGTTGAGAGAGAACTAAGTCAAAGTCGGGTATTTTTAAAATTACGGATTTTGAATGTATGTTATTGAAATGAGGAACACATCGAGTGATAAAATGATCTTGTCATTTACGTAGATTTTTGAAACCTAGATAGGAAGAAAGCATGTTTAACTTAAATTCCAAACCAGTAATAAAAAAAATGCCTGTCTTTGACTAGCATACCTGTCGATTACCACGGCAGTCGGTCGGTCTAGGTCTTAGTCTCCTACATATTATGCTGGTCTATTGGGGAATTTTACAGACATTTGATATTCTCTTCCAGAATTATCAGCAGTGTAGGCATGATATCTTCCATATATGATATATTGAAGTGAGGAAAAGTCTATTTAGAGACAAGTAGCTTTGAAAATTCATTACTCGGTGCTTCGGGTTCGAATCAACTAAGTTCACATAAAATGATTATTATTTTACCAAGATTTTTATAATTAAATGCGGGATAAATTGTTTTCCTCTTGGATTAACTGCGCAACAAATAATAAAGAACAATAGATTGAAACACGAAATAGTCACATTGACTATTAGTTAAATATTGATGAATTCGCAATGTAGCACTTAGATAACTCTAAATGTTAGCATAATTCTGACTTAACTCGATAATATCTTACTTATCGCTTAGCGTCTATATCACAGTGTCTTTTGAAGTAAAGATACTAGATAGGTAGCTGGCATTAATTATTTATGACAGCCTTCCTGGTGTAGGCATTTACACACCGCCTGTGAAACGAGAGGAGACGGATTCCATTACCGCACCGAGAGAAATGTTTTGCAGTAAATATTTCTTTGGGTCTGGGTGTTTGTGAGACCGAAAAGTTTCTCGTAGTTCCTGATACTCACGATGCAAGTCTCGATCTTAGTGTGGGGCCAGGACTAGGTATGTGATGGTTGGGTGTATTTTATGTTTTAGATAACTACACACCGTCTACTGGGGTTGATGGTTTGCAATCGTTTATGACCTTTTTCAGAACAAAGGCTACGAAATACATGTATCGGTATCTTTATCAACTAATATACTACTGAACACGGCTCTCCTCTACAATCGAGGGTACATAAGAAATACCTACTGTTTTAAATGCATTGAAATAGAGTTTTCAAAACAACAATTAACATATGGTTAGTAAAGGTATTCTATATATTAATTTAATAAATATTAGTGATTTTAAGTGAAAAATATAGCGAAGTTTCTTTTTATTAATTATAATTCAATATTATATTTAATATCGATCTGCACGTATCACGAGGTAAGACGGTCGCATTTAAGCCCCATTTACACTAAGAGATTTTTCGCCTGTTTTCATCGTATGCCATTATCGCGTTTATAAGATTGAGCACTTCTTTTTTCTTTCTTAAGCACGCTATACACCAAAGCCACTGGCCCGGCAATACAGCCTGTCGTCACAACCCAGCCAATAAGAAAGGAATCATGTCGGCGACAAGCTCCCAAATTTGTCACCCGCCACCATGTTAGCAGCACGAGCTCAATTGTCCGGCGACACGCAACAAAGTCATACATATTTTCCTCATGTCGTTTCGAGTCACCAACATGTCGCGAACAAAAAGTTATCGACATGTGCCGGCTGGTTGGCGGCTTCGGTGTATGGCTTTATGTTATTTTTTTACACGATCACATTTTTAAAATCCTTAAGATAATCGTTTCTACGTGGCGAGAAACTCTCCTCGTGCAAATTGTGCTATTATATAAACTTATTCTGGAAGATTAAAATGTTTCTACTGGATATTGTGAAATCAATAGACGCCTAGTAAATGTTTAAACGTATGTGTAAATAAATAAGTATTAATTTGTACCTATTAAATATATAAATTTAATTCTTTTAAATAAAATAAAAATTTGTGGTTTATAAGTAATTGTTTTATTCATAACCTTTGTATTAGCTTTTTTAACATTTGCCCTTCCAGAAATCTAGAAAACTGGGATAGATATGGCCAACCAAACAAAAAAAAAAATTTGGGAAAAAGAATAATACCCTTTGTATAGGGCTTTCGGCATTTTTCATGACAATGCGTTACAGGGCCTGCAATGTATATGATGTTAAGCGAAATGCGGTCCAGAAAGAGTGTCGGTTAGCGACACCCTAATATAATCTTTAGCCATTCGATACATTGTCGACTTAATTAATTCCTCCTTCACACTGCTGCGGAATGGGAGAAGATTTAGACTATAATGATATGAAATTAAACTATTTGAAATTATTTATTGAACCTATAATAGCACACATTATTAGTTTATATTCAGTCACTTTTTTATTTTTCACTACCACCCGGTTCACATGGCTGTTTTAGCCGGACGGGTAAGAAACTCTAGCGTTGCTCTTTTCAAAACAAGTTTACAATACAGTGATTATACAGGAGTAGTAGATTAGTTGAATTCTGAACAGTTTACTGAATAGTTTATAATAATAATTGATTGATAATATTGATTAAGTGATTTTGAATGGCTGAGTTAAGTGAAGTCACCCAGAACTCTGAATCGGTATACATAATGTCTTATCTTGACCGATATAGGAGTGGATTTCGCTAGTTCACACATCAAAAAATAAACTGATTGACTTTATTAAACTAAGGGGTACGATTTTTCCATTCGAAACAAGTTGCAATTTTCCTATATTTAGTATAGTTAAAATATAAAAAATATTTTCTTGATAGCAATTATTTAATGTTGAAAAATCAGCTTTAAGGCATAATTTACCAATTCTTAGATATCCGTATATAATGGTAATCTATGCTGACAAAGCTGTAATGACGCCGCAGAAATTTTGTTCATAAAATATTTGACAGTCTGGGTGTCGCGTTTGGTTATGACGCTACCAACTATGAAATAAAAGACTCTGGGTTCTATTCCCGTACAAAATTAATGCTGGTAGGGTTCATAAGTATTTGTTCAAGGTCTGAGCGATATGACATCGGAAAGTCTTGCAATTTCCGATAAATACAAGACTTTTATTTCAATGGTAATGACTACGTGTATGATTATTGGGCATGACTATTATTATCCCGCACCGATAATTTTTTTATCTGAATCACGTGTAATTGTTCGGGTCTGGGTATTTGTGAGACCGAAAAGTCTCTCGTATATTGATATCCACGATACAAAACTAGATTTTAATGTGGGGCTAGGATATCGGGTGTATTTATTTATTTTTTCATTCAGCACTATTAAAATGATCTAGTTATCCGATACTTTAGCAATATGTCATGACCATTGCGTATTCGAGCATACGACATATCCTAAATTGTGAGATAAGGGCTTGCGACAGATTACACTAATGCGATATTACAAGATATTGCTGATAATGTATCCGTCATAATTGAGGGGTGATGACTATATTTTCATATATTGATTAATTTAATCCAGTTGCGGGTGTTGTGCCCGCAAAGTTGGTGGTTTGGCTCGACGTCGAAAAAGGTGAGACACTACATCATTTTCATATAGACTACGCCCTGCACTTAATATTAGGAAAATAATTAAAAATATTAATTAAAAAAAATCACAGGCGGGCTCTGGTGGAGAAAATATTCAATCATAACCGCGATTAAATGCTATATAATATTCTTCTATAAATTTTGGAAAATTAAATGAACAATTGGAGTCTCGTCGCTAGAAGCGATCTCTTCCAGACGGCATCGTAAGTCATAATTCTGCCATGCAAGGACTAAAATATTTTTAAATGAACTAATTATTATTCAGAATTTTTGTATATGGTTCATTTTTGGACTTCGCAAATATGACCATGTCTCTGAATTTCGCACTAAACTCAAGTGGCTATCAATGCGCTTTCGCCGGAATACTCGTACCCTCTCTCTTCTTTATTCTATTTTGTTTCTTCCCAACACACCTTCTTACCTAAAAAATCGCTCGTTCGTTCACTAAGATCGTCAGAGGATCTGACATTGGAAATTCCCAAGCACAATACTGCTTTTCTTGCGAACTCGTTCACTGTGAACGCTGCTCGCTTGTGGAACCAATTGCCGCTGTCTATTCGTCAAGCTAAATCCCTGCCTATTTTTAAAAGACTCGTGAAGGAACATTACTTGTCAATTTGATATATATATATATATATATATATATATATATATATATATATATATATATATATATATATATATATATATAATCCCAACACACCTTCTTACCTAAAAAATCGCTCGTTCGTTCACTAAGATCGTCAGAGGATCTGACATTGGAAATTCCCAAGCACAATACTGCTTTTCTTGCGAACTCGTTCACTGTGAACGCTGCTCGCTTGTGGAACCAATTGCCGCTGTCTATTCGTCAAGCTAAATCCCTGCCTATTTTTAAAAGACTCGTGAAGGAACATTACTTGTCAATTTGATATATATATATATATATATATATATATATATATATATATATATATATATAATCCCAACACACCTTCTTACCTAAAAAATCGCTCGTTCGTTCACTAAGATCGTCAGAGGATCTGACATTGGAAATTCCCAAGCACAATACTGCTTTTCTTGCGAACTCGTTCACTGTGAACGCTGCTCGCTTGTGGAACCAATTGCCGCTGTCTATTCGTCAAGCTAAATCCCTGCCTATTTTTAAAAGACTCGTGAAGGAACATTACTTGTCAATTTGATATATATATATTCTTTTTCCCCCTCTTTTTTTCTATTGTTGTTACATTGCACATCCTTATAATATTATTTATATGTATATATTTAGTATATATAATCTATATAATCCATTCCAAATAATTCTGTATAATCCATTCCATCCAAAGGTTGTCTGGAAGACATCGTCGAAGGCGATAAGACCGCCGATTGTACTTTACATATAGGTTAAGTGTTTTTCTTTGTGTATTTTTTTTTCATTTATTTTATTTGTACAATAAAGTGTAATAATAAATAAATAAATAATATTATTTATTTTAGGGTAAACAGGTCTAAAGAAAATAACTTTCAGAATATAGTCTTTGGTAATCGTTACCTGAATTTCAGATAGGCCATTTATTTTCCTTTGTCGGTATATATAAGTGGTTATATAACACTGTAATCATGTATTCTTAATTCCAATTGTCTTTTATCTTTAACCCTTATCGAATATTAACGCTGGTCTGCGCAAAATATCACATTTGGAGTTGTCATATATTTTAACCATTTATGAACCAACCACTATTTAAGTGACATAATAAATCTGAATGTTATTAGCTTTTACCCGCAACTTCTTGGTGATAAACTGTGCAATACATTTTTAAATACTTAAAAATAGATACATACTACCCTAAACCTTATTTTACCCCCATTTCGCCCCTCAATCAAGAAAAAAATTAAAACTACGCTATTATTTATTTGTGATTTTTTCCCGTCTCATCCCCACTTAAGGCATATACTCCAGTCCCATCATATCCCTTTGAGAATAAAAAAGTAACTAATATATCAGAATAACTTCGGCATCCTACGGGAACATTTTCCTGGATAAAAAGCAGCCTAAGTGTTAATCCAGGGAGTCAGCTACCTCCACACCAAAATTCGAAATTTGTTGAGCTGTTTCTAAAAATCATGGTATTATGTTGTATTATTTACTAATAAAGTCCCCCATATAAGTCTTTCTCATTTGTATTCCATGTACAGAAATCGATAGGTCACAAATTT
Source organism: Hyles euphorbiae (assembly GCA_023078785.2). Classification (NCBI taxonomy): domain Eukaryota; kingdom Metazoa; phylum Arthropoda; class Insecta; order Lepidoptera; family Sphingidae; genus Hyles; species Hyles euphorbiae. Next base: position 2,972,290 of record CM041037.1, on the reverse strand, counting down.
ATTATACGAATACATATGTAAAATAGGATTCCCTAGAATGTGTATGAAATATTATTCAAAAAGTGGTTCAAATATTTACAAATAGTCTTAAGAGATGATTTTAAATAATATTAAATGACATTATACAGGTAGATACTTGTATTTTTGCTGAATTTGTAATAGTAATTATATGTATGTATGTAATTATATATTTAAAAAAATATAAATAATTTAAATAATATGTAATTACTCTAGTTCAAAAATATATTTATGCTCAAGTCATATTTGTTCAAGGTTTTAGACTGACTGCCACATTCAGAGACATGCAATATGAATTAAATAGTTAATTATTGTGGATTTTATGCATATAATAATATTATGAGCATGAAAATTAAATGAAGGCAAAAAAGAGTAAAAGTACAATTCATTTTATAAAACGAAGAGACTGTAATATATACAGGATCAGTTTTTATCATTTATTTACGATACTTTGTCATATTTATTAAATTTCCGTTTCTTAGTCACCTGTAAAATATTATCCCCATGATCATTTTGCATTCATCACATGGTTCAGGCTTAGGGGATAAATAATATAGAGGGAGCGCTGTTACTTCAAAAACGTAAATAAAAATGGTTCGGGGCCAACTTTCTCGGTCCTCCAATTGGCTGACATTTGACAGGCTGTCCAACATTCATAAATTATTTGAAAATGAAACAAGTAGTTTAGGGCTATTTAATTCCACTCAAACTTGTTTTAGAAGGGTGATACCTAAGTTTACTTTCGGTCACCGACGGAATTTATAACAATTTTTTTGTTAAATAATTAGGTTTTCACTAATATCGGTGCCAACATTACATACAAGAAATGTATGACAGCGCTCTCTCTATATTATAAATATTCTAAGGGTTCAGGATAAGGCCAACGAACCCTAGAATGTACAATTAAGAACTTATAAATTACAAATACATATTTTTTTTACAACGCGCTTCTAAGAATTTTTATCAATAATCCTAATTATCAATGAATTGAACAGGTAAATATTTTAGGTGGAGTGTTTATCGCTATCGATGCAGCAACATGCGGCTTTAACCTAATCTTAAGATAATAACAAGTTTATTATTGATTATACGTTTTATCTAAAATATAATAATTTGGCTCGTGCTGATGTAGCTTGTTCAAAATTCGGTAATCATGTAATTGTGATATTTTCGTATCAGTCTAGGTATAAATCGTAAATGAGGTTTAGTATGCTTTTGTTGATTTTTAAAAATTACTTATGTAACTTAGTAGGAAGATAAAGGCACGTACAAGATCTTGGATAATTTTAGGTACTTTCATGAACAAAAATGCCAAAGCTATTTGAATATTTTTGTAATCATTATACTTATTGGCGCTTGAGCAAAGAACTTGACTTTTTGGATAAATCTATTGATTTTTCCCATATACCAATAAACACTTCTGAGACACAAGAATGTTTATATTTGAAATACGATACGACACAGAAAAGTTCCTAGTAACATTCTTATTCCATACAATCTTTGACCTCTGAATTTTCTTTTCAAGATGGCGACGTCAACATTACTTATCCTGGCGGCGGCGTGTGCGCTGACACACGCTTTGCCCTTCGACCCGCCAGTAATCAGGGCAAGGTCTACTATATTCGGTGACGAGAAACTCCAAGGGGAGATCTTCGAAAACATCGACGCTCAGGAAGCCGCTGCGACAATCCAGACTCGCAATGACGCGTACCGCCTACCCAACACCACCCGGCCATCTCGCTACACCGTCAACTGGTTCATTGACATCGCGAGACTGTCCTACACCGGTGACGTCGACATTCAACTGTTCGCCACCCAGGCTGGAGTCAATGAGATCGTCATCCACTGCGATCATGTCACCATCAACAATCTTTCCCTACGTCAAGGCAACACTGTTATCCCTCAAACCTACAGGCTTGAATCGCAGTACCAGTTCCTAATAGTGCAATTAAACAGTAGCTCGCTTCTGTTTAATGCTCAGAATCCTGTTATATACACCCTGTCTATTTCTTTCGGTGCGGTCATGCGTACCGATATGTACGGTATCTACCAGAGTTGGTACAGCAACAGCGCTAACGACACTTTGAGGTTCGTATAATTTATTATTTCCACTATTGTTTGCCTGTGTATATCTAATCTGCACCTATTAGGAAATGCCGAAATGCGGGTATCTAAACACAAAAAGTATGATTAAAGTAGATAATTTTAATAATTAAAATTAAACTGTTACAGCATAATATGAAAATAAACTTATCATGATCTAACACATAGTTTCTAGTCACGCAGAACATCACATCATACAGATTTTTATCTACGACTTGATTAAATTTGCCGAATGTCGCTTAACGATTCTTTCAATAACTTGCTGTAGGCAACCTTGGAGAAATCTAAAAATATACTTACTGTGAGGGTATTTTCACTTCTTTTAACGAACTGTTTTTCGTCCACAGATGGATGGCCACCACACAGTTCCAGGCGACAGCTGCCCGTTACGCCTTCCCTTGCTACGACGAGCCGAGCTTCAAAGCCCACTTCGACATCACCATCACTCGCCCCACCTCCTTCAGGAGTTGGTCCTGCACCAGAATCAGGGAAACTAGAAACGCTACGGTAGCGTACGTATCAGTGAAATGAGTCTATAGTAGTATTGAGAATAGTCATCGAATAATAGTTCAATCTGCTGAGCTAAGCTTCTTTATACCGTCGAAAAAGTTGAATGAGTAATTTTTATCATCCAATCCTACTACTATCTAATCCGACTACATAAATATAGAAAAAATAACATATTATGTGACTTGGATGGCAAATTAATATAATCCTTATATTGTCACCAAATAAGACCTATTTTCTTTAACAGGAATTACCAAGATGATGTCTACCACACTACTCCTTACATGTCGACTTACCTCCTCGCTCTAATCGTTGCTGAGTATGATGCTTTAGAGTACAGACAGAACAATGTGTTGATGTACGAGGTCATCGCCCGTCCTGGTGCGATCGCTTCTGGCCAAGGTCAATACTCCTTCGAAGTCGGTCAGGAACTCCTTGCTGAGATGAGCAACCACACTGCTTTGGACTTCTTCTCTCTTGACCCCAATCTAAAGATGACCCAGGCTTCTATCCCTGACTTCTCCGCTGGAGCTATGGAGAACTGGGGTCTCCTTACTTACAGGTAATTTATGGAACTTTTAACTTGTAGTACTAAACTTTGCAACCCTGCTACTTGTTTCAAGAGTCTTGCTGAGCTTCAATGTTTGGTGAATTTTAGGACACAGTGACGATTATTACTTATTAGAGATATTAAATTAAATTGCTAGCTATTCTAGCTATATGTTGCTTGCTAGCTATGAACGGCATTGGCACTTACTAGATGCACGAAAAAAAAGTATAATGGATAGGTCTACGGCTCAATAGCAGAGCAACAGCATACATTTCTTCTCTTAATTTTTTCTTTAGTCTTATTCTATCTAATGTAGGTCGTGTAACTAAAATTGAGTTTCTTTCAACAGAGAAGCGTATTTGATGTACGACAGCAACCACACCAACGGTTACTTCAAGCAGTTGATCGCTTACATTCTGTCCCACGAGATCGCTCACATGTGGTTCGGAAACCTCGTTACTTGCGAGTGGTGGGATGTTCTGTGGCTGAACGAAGGTTTTGCCAGATACTACCAGTACTTCCTTACTGACTGGGTACGTAATGAGAGTTTTGTAGATATTTTTAAAAAAGACTTTTAAATGAATTTTCTTCTATGACAACGACGAATTCTCTTCTTCGACTTCTTAGAGTTAAGAATGATGATGATAGCGAACTAATTCAAAAATATTATTCTTTGTAATGTCACTGGATGCAGGCCGCTTCCAGCAGGTTGATGTGGAGATCCTTGGGGGAGGCCTATGTTCAGCAGTGGACATCCTGTGGCTGATCTGATATAACGTTTCTATTTTGTTTCTGTACTATGTTACTTTAATATATCTTCTTCAACATAGTTATAAATAATTGCAAAACTTACCTAAAAACCCTTACAGGTAGAAGACTACATGGGTCTGGGCACAAGATTCATCACCGAGCAAGTCCACACTTCCCTGCTCAGTGACTCAGCGAACAACCCTCAACCCCTCACCAACCCCGGCGTGGGCAGCCCGGCGCAAGTGAGCGCTATGTTCTCCACAATCTCGTACAACAAGGGGGCCGCTGTGATCAGAATGACTGAGCATTTACTCGGCTTCAATGTTCACAGACAAGGTCTTAGAAACTACCTGGTTGAGAGGTGAGAAAAAAGTTTGTTTTAATATCCAAAATTACAGGAGGCATAGATTAACTGGAGTAGAATTTAAACATTAATAATTAGCGATGACAAAACAGAAAATCATTTTTGTTTGATCTATTATAAATAATTTAAGTTAAATCACAGTCTCATTTCATGATTTCTTATGTTTGTGACAAATTATCTCATTATATTCCTATCTGCACTAAAATATTAATCATAAATTTTTAATATATTATATTGTTTTCATTAAAGGGCCTACGACATCGCCTTACCAATCCACCTCTTCCAAGCTTTGGAGAGAGTAGCCAACTCAACCGGAGCCATCGCTGCGTACGGCCCCGAGTTCTCTTTTGTCGACTACTACAGGAGCTGGACTGAGCAGAACGGTCACCCCGTCCTCAATGTCAACGTTAACCACCGCACGGGTCAAATGACCATCCATCAGGTAAAGATTATTTTTTATACTTCTATTCCAAGTTTTAGATTATAGGACGAAAGGATAACTGTTATTGCTTTGTGGTCTATTTTTTCACTATCGATGTCCAGTTTGTCCGCGAAACGAAAAATTAATTTAGTAAAATATTTGCAAGTCATACACTTCAAGACATCAAGATGGGATTGAAATAAGAGCCTATCTTGATCCTGTTCTAATATTTCATTAGTAGATAAATTTCCGCTGACTATTTTTATACCAAGTTGCCATACACACTCAGCCTCTCACTATCTATTGTTGGATGTAGGATTTCTCAAGAAAGCGCACACTGTGCCTATCGTAAACAACCGTAAATGAGAATAAACGATTTACAATTTGATAATGAGTTTAATATTCTTTCAAATTTCCTAACTTATATATTTATTTTTAGCACCGTTTCAACATCAACACTGGCTACTCTACCACAAGCACGAACTACATCGTGCCTATCACCTTCGCGACGGCCAGTAACCCTGACTTCATCAATACCAAACCGACGCACATCCTCTCTCAAGCAGTCCAGGTCATCAACCGCGGCACCGTTGGCGATGAATGGGTTGTCTTAAACAAGCAGCAGACAGGTAAGAAAGTCACTTGATGATTTTTTTTGTATGGAACTCACCATCGTGGTCATCATCAGAATATCCACGTCCACTGCTGGACATAGGCGTCTCTTATGGCACGCCAGTGGGCTGGATCGTCTCCAACCGCTACCAGCTATCTTTCGAATCTTATCACTCCAAAAAAAGTACAAAAGTAACTGAACGGACGAGAATGCATGAAGAGGTGGATGAAAGTGGATGAAACGAAAGTAATATGTCAGGATGGAGCAAAGTGGCGGTCTATACTCTCTGCCTACCCCTATGGGTTACAGGCGTGACGATTATGTATGTATGTATGTACATATGTCACTCCACCTGGTTGGAGGGCGTCCTACAATACGCATGCCGAGGCGTGTATGGAACTATTATGATGATTTGATGACTGGAATTTTTAGTGATAAGCCAATGTTATTGTGTTATGTAGATGGTAATGCTAACCTATATGTAGGTAGCACTTTCGTTATATGATCTTTTAGACCAAATACCTATACCTTTTTTGTCTGTGGTTATGATTTTTTGGTAGAATTTTACTTATAGTGATGTTTTATGACAGAAAACTAACTATAAAGGCTATAGTATAGGCAGATATAATTCTTTGCTTTATCGCTAGGATATTTTTGTGTGAATTGTTCGCGATATTAAATTGTCGAACAAAAGACTTCAACGAGGTCAGTGAATTAAAGTGGAAAAAATTGGAACAAAAATTTATTTGCAGGTTTCTACCGCGTGAACTATGATGATTATACCTGGAACCTGATCGTTATGGCTCTTCGTGGTGCTAACAGGACTCAAATCCACGAGTACAACAGGGCTCAGGTACAAATCCGAGTTTGTTTAAATAATATAGTGCTGTAATTGAAGAAACATGAATAAATATTCATTGTATAAGGTTATTATTTAAACTAGAAAATTATTTACAAGGATAATATAATTATTTTAATGTTGCAAAGTAAATAACTAATTAGTCTAACATTTTGAGATAATCTTAAAGTATAATTTCTATCCCGTCTTTGTTTTCACGACAAAATCCTTAAAACTATAAAAATCAATAATGAAAAATGAAATAAAAAGACTGATACTACAGAAATAATTTGAGATAAATTCAACATTATTTAATGTTCTTCCTTTTTAAGATCGTCAACGACGTGTTCCAATTCGCTCGCTCCGGCATCATGTCGTACACCAGAGCGTTCAACATTCTCTCTTTCTTGGCGAATGAGACCGAGTATACCCCCTGGGTGGCCGCCTTGACCGGCTTCAACTGGATCAGGAACCGCCTCGCTGGAACTGCTCACCTGGATACACTCAACGTAAGTATATCATGGGGTATTTGAAAAAAAAAAATGTTACTTTGTAGGTAGATGTAACGATGAAGAAGTCACTGAATTCAAGTCGTATACTAATTGTTGCAAAAGCAATCTTGCGAAATGTATTTTCACTCGCGAATACCTTGTAAAAATTTCTTAAAAATAACTATCTAATCTACTGATATATGGGCCTTTCTTAATTAATGATTTAATACACACAACAGTCACACACAAAGTCCTGGCCCTATATTAGATCAGTTTAAACTTGTTTACGATTATCAGAGCTGTGAGAGACGTTACGGTCTGGAAACACCCACAACACCAAAACATAACATTTACGGGCTACATACAGATTTCTAGCAGACTTTTCAATCATAAACGGCGTCAATGTACGCCACTGAGGCTGTTCAATCTATGATATAATTGAACACTGACTTTATACCACAATTAAAATGTTCTCTAGTCCATGATCGCCCGCTGGAGTACGACCGTGATGAACGGCCTCACCTACTACCCTGCTGCTAATGAGACCTTCATGAGGTCGTACCTCCGATACCAGTTGGCCCCACTCATGTGCAACATCAACGTCCAAGCTTGCAGGACTGCGGCCGTCGCGCAATTCCAAGCCCTGCGTGTCAACGGTACTGAGTAAGTATCGAGTGATGACTGTTGTCTAGTTTTTTTTATTGTAATGAATGAGAAGACGATCATACCGTTCGCCTGATGGTAAGCGATAGAACTGCTCATGAACAGTAGCATGAATTACAAAGCAATGCTTAGCATTCCACTGCGCTCGCCATCCTGAGACATGAGATGTAAAGTCTCAATATATCCAGTAGTTACACTGGCTACAATGTCCTTTAATCCGAAACTAAACTGCTGTTTGGTGGAAGAAATAGACATTGCGGTGGTACCCACCCAGACGGCCTCTCACTCATGAGAGAGCTACCACTAGTAAAAATAATAGTTAGGACAAACGATTAAGAGCTTAATTATTATTATAGATTAGACAAAATGCGGACAAATTATAAAATTTTCATCGATTTTTGCTTTTCATTGGTAATTGAAGGTAGGAGTGGTAAAGTCTTAAGCAGAACAGTCTGAAAAAAAAATGTTCAATGGCAATTTATTTATTTCTTTAAGAAACACTCACACCATATGCTTTACTAATTTACTAAAACACTGATTAAATAAAATTCTCACGCACATGCTTATTAGAGGTGTGTCAAAGCAATTTGAAGACTTCATATTGCTGGAGTGTGATGAAGAGGTTGATAATGTGTTACGATTCCTTAGCATTGCTACTAAATAGAGCGATGTCCTTTACAGAATTCAAAGAATTTAATAAAAATTCTGAGAAAAACCTCGATATTGTAAACTGCTGGAGCATCATGAAGAGAATGATAATTTGTTAGCATTTCTTAGCATTGCACTAAAGGATGTTCTTTACAGAATTCAAAGAACTTAATAAAAATACTGAGAATCATGCGCAATGGCAATTTGCGGATGTAATGTTAATTTTGTAATATGTTATTTAATTTTAAAATCCCATTTAGGGTGCCAGTAGACAGCCGCAACTGGGTATACTGCAATGCTCTTCGCCAAGGAACCGTGGACGACTTCAACTTCCTGTACGATAGGTTTAGGAACCACAATGTGTACACTGAGAAAATTCAGATCCTCTGGGTTCTTGGTTGCACACCTCACCAAGCAGCTTTGACTACGTAAGTTGCAATATATTTTTGTTTTATGTGCGATTCATGTTAGGAAAGGAAGGAATTAGACAATATATAACCCAACACGCTTGTCTAATGCGGGTTGGTGGGTGGCCAGAGCCTCGTTTGTTAAGGAAAGGAAAGGAGCTGGGCCCTCCCAGCATTGGGAATTAAAGGGTTTACAATAAAACAAATAAAATACTACAAAGAATAAAAAAAAAAAGTTTTCGTATGTTCTTTTTCTAAATAAAGGTTTTGTATAATGTTAATAGGTTTATGGAATATGAAATAAATTTACTATCTACAGTTTCAATTCTTGCTATTTATTTTGATTGGAAAAGTTATTAATGCGAAGTATTGGATGGCATAGTATATCCAGCTCCTACACACGCTATTAAGATATTTATGAGAAATTTGAGGCTGAAAGAAATTAAGACGATATTGGCTTCTTTTAAAGGATTTTCCTAGATTTTTTTTTGGGTATAAACATTTGAAATAATGTGGTAATATTTCAGACTGTTGAACGCCATCGTTCAAGACAACAACATCGTGCGTCGCCAAGATTACACCAACGCTTTCAGCGGCGCCGTGTCCGGCAACGAAGGAAACACGCAAATCGTCTTCCAGTACATCCAAAACAACCTTGCTGCCGTCATTAATGCGTATGTATTCTTCTTATACTGCTCTTTCAGATACAAGGAGTCCCATGAAAAATATCCCTTCCCATAGAATTTACACAGCAACCTGTTAAGAATAGGTGGCATCCCGTGAATAGCAACCTTGTTATCTTTATTTCATAGACGAATGAGAGATAAAGACTTGGGTTGAGAGGAATGTTAGACTGCAAGACCTGACCATAGAGTAGGATAGAGATTGATCATAATTGTTAATGTATAGCAATGAGCATAGGCCTCCCCAAGGATCTCCACATCGACCTGCCTCACATGGAAGCGGCCTGCTAGTTCCCTGTATAATAGCAATAATATGAGATTAATTACATACATACATAAACTCGCGTCTTTTTCCCAGAAGAGGTAGGCAGAGGTGCCAGGATACCCACATTCCGCCTTGTATGTTCCGTCACAAGATGTGATAGGTGGCGAGCCTATCGCCATACCGGCCACAAACCTGATTCTGGGCTGATAATGAATAGAAAAATCCAATATCACTTTGCCCGACCCGGGATTCAAACCCGAGACCTCAGCTTTGTAACAGTACTCTAGTACAACTACGTCACCGAGACAGTCGACGTTAATTATAATGCATCGAAATTTCTATTCTTATATTTTTTCCTGTGCGAAAAAGTATGGAATAGTGGATTTCTTTTATTTTTTACAATATAATATAATTTAGTATTTAATGTATTTTTTTTTCAGGTTTGGTACAGCGACCACCCCTCTTTCCTACGTCTCATCGCGATTAAGGACCGAAGCTGAAGTCAATGCCGTAAGATAATATTCATGTTACATTTAATATTTCTCTAAATTGAAACTACGCGAAACTTTTTATTCTATTGCTGATAGATCCGTTTTATAACTTTACGACTAGTCGCTGCCTAACGTTAAACCTATTGAGAAAATCTATGATAGATTTTCTCAATAGGTTTATAATGCCATTGAAGCGTCATTTAATTATAAACGCTATAAAATTATCGTGTTTGACAAATGTTTGCACGATACGCCTTTTATTATAAATTTACGATAATAACATCTCTGGAGCGATAAACTCTGCCCGTGTAAATGCTGCTGAAATAAAATAATTTTTATTTCAATCCACATATCCACCAACTACATAACTCCTACCATTTTTTTATTGCAATGAATGGCGAGACTAGCATGAATTTAAGTCTGATGGTTAGCGATACGACCGCTCATGAACAGTAAGCAAAACCAAACAACGCCTTGAGTTACAAAGCAATGCTTGGCGTTCCACTGCGCTATCCTGAGAGATAAGATGTTATGTCTCAATATGTCCATTAGTTACTCTACAATTTCCTTCAATCCGAAATACAACAGTGCATTTACACAACTATTTGGCGGGAGAAATATAATAATAAATATCAAATAAATAACACCCAACAGTCACATACATAGTCCTGACCCCACAGTAAGATCGAGTCTTGTGTCGTGGGTATCAGGAACTACGAGAGACTTTTCGGTCTCACAAACACCCAGACCCGAAAGAAATATTTGTGGCCCGCACAAACATTTCTCTCGGTGCGGGGATCGAACCCGCGGCCTCTTGTTTCACAGGCGGCGTCTAACCACCTGCGCCACGGAGGCTGTCAAATAGACTATACGGTGGTACCTTCCCAGGCAATCTCTCACATTTGAGAGACCTATCACCAGTCATATCATAATAGTAATAAACACAATTAATCTCTTTCCTCCAGTTCCAAGCGTGGGCCACACAGAACCAGGTAGCCCTCGGTACTGCCTACCAGGCAGTCTTCAACGGCGCTGAGAGCTCCCGCGAGAGCATCAGATGGGCTGCAGCAGTCCAGAATGACATGGAGAACTACTTCGTCACCGGAGATCAGCCTCTGCAGCAGACCACGGCTGCACCAGTAGTGGTCACCACCCCAGTGACCGTAACACCACCACCAATCTCCGACCCAGTGACATCAACCACACCAGTTCCAGCATCTGCCTCCACCAGCGTTCTGTCCATGCTAGTGGTGCTTCTAGCTGCTGTAGCCAATATGGCTCTCTAAGTGTGTATCAGCCCATATACGTCCCACTGCAGGGCACGGGCCTACTCTACAATCGAGAATACGATTGAGAGTGGTTAGGCCATATAGTCCACCACGCTGGCCTAGTGCGGGTTGGCGGACTTACATACCATAGAAATTCTTATGAATCGCTATGGTATGCAGGTTTCCTCACGATGTTTTCCTTCACCGTTTTAGTGCGTGCTCTAAGTGCTATATATTAGTAATTAAGTGCCTTTTTATTTAGTGTACCATCGAATTGTAAATAGGCGTTAATAAATTATTTTTTAATATATTTGTTATTTAAATTATTGTGGTTTATTTTTACTTTCATAGAAAATTATAATAAACAGAATAATTATCTACAGTTGAAATGATGATAATTACGAAGTTGATCCTTTAAATCGTTAATAACACTAAAGCGAATTCGATTGATCTCTAAGAAAATAATATTGCATAGAAAGAGTTTTTTTTTTTTATTGCAATGAATGGCGAGGCGAGCAAGTCGTTCGCCTAATGGTAAGCGATACGACCGCCCATAAACAGTAGCAACATTCCACTGCGCTCGCCATTCTGAGACATAAGATGTTAAGTCTCAATATGTCCAGTAGTTGCTCTGGCTACAATGTCCTTCAATCCGAAACACAACAGTGCATTTAAGCAGTGTTGTTTCACGGTAGAAATAGACATTGCGGTGGTACCTACCCAGATGGCCTCTCACATATGAGAGACCTACCACCAGTAAAGTTGGTCTAATTGCACTCATTCTTCTTTAGCACTAAATTAAGTACCTTTTGAATGATTCATGCAAACTGAACATAAATCCAAAATATCAAATAATACTTACATATGTGTATTCAGTAATTTCCAATGCAATAACAAAATACGTAACAAACTTTTGCAGTTAATCGTTATACAACATATTAGTCATTATAATTACATTTTTATCAATAACTAATCCGTAAAAATCCCTAAACGTCATTCGTACTATCTTAGATATAAAAAAAAAATAATCGGCGAAAAATGTTTATTCAATATGCAAGAGATACAAATGCAAATTAAAATAGATTTTGCTCGAGGCTCGCGCTCGCATGCTTGATATAACAGATTTTTCTAGATTCCTATTTTCGTCCAAGCATATCACACATACTTATTTGTGACATTCAGGCATTAATTTGCGTTTTGTTTATCAGTCGACCGAGTTTTCGGTCCGAACCTTTTTCTGTCTCCAACACTGTACTAATATTATTATAAAAATCTTAAATGAAGAATTACACGACGGAATGATTCTTTTTAAATGACTATCGGATGGATACAAAAAAGAGAAAGAAAGAAAATATACCTAGTTAAATTAATGTTTTTTCTTTATTGTGACATATAGAGCCTAATGGTCGCAGTCAGAAATTACATTGGCGCTTTTAAAGTGTGTGTAGGAGTAAAAATCTGTGCATTAGCTGGACTAATTTGTCTCTACCTGTCTCAACCAATTCAAGATCACTACTAGGCTCGCTACCGTTTGTCTCAAACGAGTGCTTGAGTATTGGTACATATTACCAGGAAGACAAATCAAAACTATGAGAAAATGACGGTCACTAGCAAAGTGGAGGGTAAAGCGGCACGTGGATGCAATCCAATGCGGTAGTCTGATCAGATCCGTCTCTCCGATCTCGACACCACTGTATACAAAGCTAGATACAAATTACCAACAGTCGAGATCAATGGCGTGACATCATACATCAGAAGGTGATAGGAGGTCACAAACTTCAGAATTCAGGAAACTGATAAAAACTTAGAAAAACTGATGGTCACTGTCAAAGTGGAGGATAAAAGAGCACGTGGACGTAATCCAATGCGATAGTCTGATCAGATCGATACCATTCTTGACGCCACTGTATACAAAGGTAAACAGGCTATCAACAGTCGAGATCAATGGCGGGACATCATACAACAGAAGCTGGTAAGAGGAGGTCACGAGCCTCAGAATTAAGGAAAGCGACGTAAGGAGGATGATAATGTAGTGAAATTCGCGTTTTGAGAAATTATCATTCGGAAGTTATATTCAATGTAGTTTGGTCGGTGCCTGAGTAATCTTCCGTGGCTTGGAGTATGGGGTCCCATTACATGGTATATTTCCAATCAGTACAACAGTATATTCGCTGACTAATACAACCACACAATATATTTGTTTCTCACAGAAAATCTATTGTAAAGTGGATTGTCTATTTGGCGCAATGGAGCCATAACCAAGGGGTTTTAAACCATGTCTAATACTGCTAGACCAATGAGTATGTGGAGATATTATAAATATTGAAGGTGCTATTAAATAGAAATATGTCGACAGCTGCAGCATTAGACGTTCACACCAAACGCGGTGGTTGTAGAAAGTCGTTGAAAGCAGGTCGTTATGGAAATCCTTCTGAGAGGTTTTTCAATCTCAAATTTTCTGTTGCTGAGCATGTTGCTACTTAGATGTAAAATATCTGAACTTCACATGCTTGCGAGTTAACAAGCAGGATTAGCAAAATATTTACGGTGTTTGCTGTCCAAGCAATAAATACATATCTTACCACAAAATATTTGAAATTATGAAATAAAAATATTTACGGCACGTTCTGTGAAAACGATAAACGTTAATCGCTTTATGGGTGTTTAAAATGGCAATAAGGACGGCGATAATGAATTACAAATTTATTTTTTATCTCTGATATATCTCCATATTATTATTTAAATAATAAAAGCTTAAATAAGATAAGATATGAAATTATATTATTTTATAGATTGTGTTAGAGGACGGGGTACTTTGACGATTTGTTCAGTTTGCACCAACCAGCGCCGCGATGGTAAGTACGTTATTCAAATTCAATCCCCGAGACTCCTTATTTTTTAAAATTATTTTTGAGTTAATTTTTATTTGACCTTAGTACTCATATCAGGGTCACATATCAGAAAATTATTAAAATTAACTATTTTTTTGGAAAAATATTGGCGCCCATAGACTGCCTCGTACTTGCGGTGTAGCATGAGTGGTAGTGGAACAGCGAAGTCCTCTAATTGAGTACAAGAATATGAGATAGAATGTATGAATCTTGAAATTATTAATGACGATTAGCCTTGTCTGTTAAATAATCTCACGCATGTAACCTTGAATACTTTATGGTTTTTGAAAACCTTGACCTTTAGTAAAGATTTTATGATGATGAACTTGAATTAGGTGTGCGACTCTAGCCTCAAAAGTTTTGAACTTGCATGACCACGACAGGTTACGGAATGTGTCTTACTCATGTTTCTTAGCCGTCTTCGCCACTAACTACGAACACCAATAACGACGAACATTTCATACACATCTACAATTATAAGAGTTGTAGGTAAATTATTTAAATACGTGATAATTCTTAAGTGAAGATAGTTTCGCTGATGCAATATTCTTGAACATTCTTCATCGAGCTTCATACGGGGGAGTTCTAGAATACATCTGCTTGTTTATTCATTAAGGGAATTGAGTAGTAGTTCCAAAGATAATACTATAACTTTTGTATTATTTTGTGAATCAGGTATTATGTTTATTTTAAGATTATGACATTGGAAAATGTAGTTAGTCTCTATTAGTTTTAGATACGAACATATAAAAATATTGGTATGACATTGTATTGTAATCTATCTCCTGATTAATTCAGGAAGCTGTAAAATGATTACAACAGTGATAGCTATATAATATTTAAATCCAGTTCTTACCACTGATGAAAAACATTATGGATACGTTTATCTATCGGTAAATAATTTGAGTGCGTGGTGGTCTGTTGGTAAACGAACCAGACCCGGCTGCCAACATGTTCATGGTCATCGCAGGTTTAAATCTCAGGATAAACCGCTAACTTTTCGTGTATTGATAGTCAATCACCAAGCACTATAATGTTGAAGAAAAACTACGTGAGGAAGCCAGCATACTATAGCCATTTGTAAGAATTTCTAAGGTATGCAAAGTCCGCCAACCCGCATTAGGCCAGCATGGTCGACTATATGGCTTAAGCAGTCTTAATCGTACTTTCGATTGTAGAGAGGGCTCGTGGCCTGCAGAGGGGTGTATATGGGCTGATACATAGAAATAATTTGAATAATCTATTTTCAAGACTTTTTCTTTGCTCAGGCGATCAGCTGGTTTACCGTTATCCTGGGAGTCGCCCTTCTCCAGGGCGTGCTCTCCTTCAGTCCCGTTCCCGTTCCAGACGAAGAATGGGAGGAGTTCGCCAGGATGCTCCGGGATCCTCGGTACCGGCTGCCAACCACCACTCGGCCCAGGCACTACGAAGTTTCCCTGACTCCCTACTTCGATATCATACCTATTGGCGTCACTCCATTCACCTTTGACGGTAGTGTGGTCATCTATACCTCGCCTACCCAGGCTAATGTCAGCACTATTGTGATTCACTGCAATGACCTGACCATCCAATCCCTGACGGTTTCGTACATGAGTGGTAGCACCCCTGTTGATATCACGGCGCCTAACCAGAACTTCACTTGTGTCATGCCGTACAGCTTTTTGTATATCCAAACAACTGTAAATCTGCAAATGAACCAGGAGTACATCATTAGGAGTACGTTCAGAGGAAACTTGCAAACGAACATGAGAGGGTTTTATAGGAGTTGGTATGTGGACAGCACTGGTAGAAGGTGAGTTTGATATCTGACTCATTATAAGATAATTATAAAACACAACGATAAGAAAATGTAGAATGTCATTTATCCGGATGATTTTATGAGAAGTCTGAAGTTATGTTTAGTAAACTAATAACTTTGTAATTTTCATTTGAATAGGAACGACCTTCATTCTTATATTACAGTGGTTGAAATAAGTACTAATTAGTATTTGCACTAAATGCAAAGATTAAAGAAAATGAATGAACTTATAAATATAATTATGTCCTTGAATTAAATTCCGCTTAGGAGCATATTTTGTAATAATTGAAGTGAAATTAACGAAACTTTCTAAAAAATTCCTTATATTTATTGGATTTCATTATTGAAATTATGAATTTGGTTATAGATGGATGGGAACCACTCAATTCCAGCCGGGTCACGCCCGCCAAGCGTTCCCCTGCTACGACGAGCCAGGGTTCAAGGCCACCTTCGACATCACCATGAACCGGGAGGCCAACTTCAGCCCTACCATCTCCAACATGCCTATTAGATCTAACACTACGTAAGTAAATTAAATCAACGCTTCAACCGGAACTTTGGTTCAACTAAAAGAACACATCCAAATCTTGACCCATTGACAATTAAATTATAAAAAAATTGTTGAGATCTTGAGCTGTTGCGGGGACGTTTTCAGAGGACTTACTGCAAATACGTTTGAGACCTATAAGAACTTGTAACTGTACTTAACTGCAGTGCATATTAGACCTAAACAATCTCCTAAAAAGATTTATAACTGCATAACTCTTTCAAAAATAAAAACTCGTTGAAATTTATTTTTCTTCGTGATATACATAGATATACAAAAATAATGGGTCACAGTGGGAAAACAACACTATTTTTGGCGCCGCATTGGCTGAATCATGAAAAATCTTTTAGGTCCCCTAGCGAAATTAAGAAGAAAATATGTTATTCTATGATAATTTGCTCCACATCTAAGAAGTTAAATTTAAAAATTGCGTGACAGTAAAAGAATGACGTAATTTCGAATATCAAAAGCAATAAAACATAAAAACTGTATTAGCATTATGATACATTCAAACGATATTGCGCAAACAGGTTAGTTCCTAATTGATAACTGATTGATTTATGAAACTGATAACGCGTTGATAGCATTATCATAAAATTAGATACGAGGATTATAGAGCATGCGTTTTAAAGGACAACATAATGGAGAAGTCGTTTAAGATATATTTAGATAAGGTACATGCCTAACGCCGACTCATAATGTGTCATAACTTGTTATTTTTGCTAAATGAAGATTGATTGAGATTTTTTTAGAAATAATGGTAAACAAATTAAAGAGTTGATATTTGTCATCATCTGGGATTGAATCGTTTTATTTCTACGTGTTGTAACTTATGAGAAAAAAGTAAACGATTAGCTTAGAACTAGATCATGTCTGACGTTTTTCCCACTCTCCTCGCGTTACTGGTTTTTTTTTATGAGTACTGGTTTTGTTTTTATAAGTAAATTTTAAGATCAAACAGTCTGTTAAAGTATTAATTAACGTTTTTATTTCAGTCTCGCCAACGGTCGCATCGCCGAAACTTTCTTCACAACCCCATTAACGTCTACGTACTTGCTTGCCTTCATCGTCTCTCACTACGAGCGTGTATCGGCCAACAACAATACCGCTAGGCCGTTCAACATCTACGCTCGTGACAATGTGGGAAGGGATGGTGACTGGTCTTTGGAGATTGGCGAGAGACTGCTCGCTGCCATGGAAGAGTACACTCAAATCCCTTACTACACGATGGCACCAAACTTGGACATGAAACAGGCAGCCATCCCCGACTTCTCTGCTGGTGCTATGGAGAATTGGGGACTTTTGACTTACAGGTAATATTTATTAAGACTGGTTAGCAAGGAGCAAGTTATATATAACATATCTTGCAAATTCTTAATTTATTAATATTAAGAAAGTTTTCGTTTCGGTTTTCGAATGTTTAATTTAATCATTTATTTTTACCATCCGCTTGATTGTTCTTTTCTCATCAGTTGAGAATGGAAAAGAAGCTCTAGAACAGCTCTTTTCAAAATCCTTTTATAATTATAATTCAGTTATTAAAACCGTAAATAAATTGAGTAGTAATACTCGTATAAAGGTAACTGTAAAATATTTAAAATATGATTACATTCAACAAAACCTGCTATTTTTCTTCATGTCCTAATAACTTAACTTTCTTTTCTTACAGAGAAGCCCTGATCCTGTACAACCCCCAGAACTCTAACCACTTCTACCGCCAGCGCGTTGCCAACATCGTATCCCACGAGATTGCTCACATGTGGTTCGGTAACCTTGTCACATGCGCCTGGTGGGACAACCTCTGGCTGAACGAGGGCTTCGCTCGGTTCTACCAGTACTTCCTTACTGGATCAGTGAGTACATAAATTGAGTATTCCTGTTACAATAGTTATTTTTTTAATGAAGAGCGAGGCGAGCTGTTCATTCACCTACGCGATACGGCAGCTCATGGATAGTAGCAAAACACAACAATGCCATGTATTACAAAGTAATGCTTGCCATTACTCTGCGCTCGCCATCCTGAGACGTACGATGTTAAGTCTCAAATTATCCAATTGCTACACTCTACAATGTCCTTATAACTGAACATTTACACTGGTGTTTGGTGGGAGAAATAGACATTGAGGTGGTCCTATCCAGACGGTCTCCCACATATGTACGAGAGACCTACCACCAGTTCGTTATTGTTAGTATATCGATTATTTGGATATAGACCTATTTACTACCCAAACATGTTATACATAATTATGCGGGTCAATATGATTCTTAGTCAACGTATAGATAGGTTAGTATCCGAAGGTGCTCCTTACCGTAGCAGTTTCTCCAAGACTTGTAACATCACCTTTTTGACAGGTCGCCCCAGAACTCGGATACGAGACTCGTTTCATCACGGAGCAAGTGCAAACTGCGATGTTCTCAGACTCCGTGGACACTGCCCACGCTCTCACTGACCCCAATGTTAACGACCCCACCACTGTCAGCGCTCACTTCTCTACCATCACATACGCCAGGGGTGCTTCTATCCTGAGAATGACGCAGTACCTTCTCGGCTACGACACTTACGTCAAGGGTCTTAGGAGATATCTTCGGGAGAGGTACGTGCTACGAGCTTATAAGATAATCTATTAGCAAAACCTGGTTGTTATCAAACAATATGTGACATATTTACTGCTCTACAATACAGTTAAAAATATTCCTATTAGACTACTGTTTAGTAGATAATATCTAATTCTTTTTCATAACATCTATAGACGCTCCTGCTTATGATTTTTGTCATATTTGTCAAAAACGATAATAATTTAATTAACGATAATAATAATTTGGCGGTTATGTCATGCGGTATTGGCATAAAATTTTCGCGAGAAACCAGAAGCCCAGTCCAGAACCAGAAGTCTCCGTGTTTAAGTGGCATATACGAGTATGGTTATAATGCATTAAACAACAGTAAATACGAAATTTATTTTTCTACATTGGTAATTGTCTTCTCTTAAAACATCACAATTTTTCTGATCCTCCTTTCTATAACTAGTATATTCATGATCCTAGACAATTCGACGTCGCCGAACCTCACCACCTGTTCAGCGCCTTGGACGCCGCCGCCGCTGAGGACAACGCCCTAGCTGCCTACAACGGCATCACCATCGACACCTACTTCAGGACCTGGTCAGAGAAGGCTGGCCACCCCCTCGTCACCGTCTCTGTCGACCACCAGACTGGGCGTATGGTCGTCACTCAGGTTTGTTAGCAATGCTTTTGTTAAAGATTGCTTCTAGTAGGGATATATTTCAGGTCAAAGAGGAGGAATTTGAATGCTTTTAAATTTCAAAATTGTACTCATATTTAATAGTAGTATAGTAGTAGTACCTATATTTGGTTGGATAAAGAACAGGAAATATTTAGGTCAGTTAATATATTAACACCAAGCTAGATTTGAAATTAGATAATTTCCCAACGTTAGTTGATTCAGGCAGAGTGTTCAATTTTACTGTCTCTAGTTCTTTCACTACTTATATTTTGTAAGCATTGCACATGGTACCTAATTACTCATATAAATTAGGGTTGTGTAATTAGATTATAACAAATTCTCCAGGAAAGATGGGAGCGCAACACCGGCCAGTCTCAGTTCCCAAGTTTGTGGCACATCCCTATCACGTGGACTAGGGCTGGTGCTCCCGACTTTACGAACCTGAAGCCCTCTCAGATAATCACTGAGCAATCGACTGTCATCCAGCGAGGAACCACCGGTCTTGAGTGGGTTGTGTTCAACAAGCAGGAGTCAGGTAAAATAAACGATTTTAGTAGCTCCCCTGATACTGTATATGGGCTATGTTGAACTACAGGCACTGGTTTTCTCTCCAATTGAGAGTATGATTGCGATGGGTTAGACCAATATAGTCCACCACGCTGGCCTAGTGTGAATCGGCGGACTTTAAACGCATGTAGGTTTACTTACGATGTTTTCCTACACCGCTAATATAGTTTGTGGTAATCGACTATCAATACATAAATTACTAGGAAAAGTCAGGTGTGCCCTGAGATTTCAACCTGCTACAAACGTGAACTTGTTGGTAGCCAGCTCTTAATACGAGCACCCTTGATAGCGATTAACTTATTTAATGTTGAAGATATGTATAGAATACACTGTTAGTTACAAATAGAAGCGTTTATGTCTGAAATAAACGCACAGAAAATATGTTCTTTACCACGTTTTTTTGGATAAATTATCACCCGCCCCCCTCTTTTAGCGTCAATACACAACATTAATGATAGGCCTTAACTTTATAACTACAAATGTAACTATTTATATGGTTATGTTATTTGACCGTCAAATTAAACGGTCGTAAAATATACAACATAAAGAGGAATACTATTTGTGAAACACCTAAACGAACATGCCATGGAGCTACACAAATAGGTAATTTTCCGCATGAGAACATGGAATCTTCAATTATGGCTGCTATTACAGGTTTTTACCGTGTGAACTACGATGTTACCACATGGGGTCTCATCACAAGGGCTCTCCGATCAACGAACAGGACAGTAATTCACGAACTGAATCGTGCTCAGGTATACTAAAACACTTAATTGAATAACAAGAATCCAACACCAATTATATATAATACCCGTAACAGACGGGCAAACATGGCCCGGAGCACACCGCGATCTTGTTGCGCTCCAATCCATTGAGGGTAGTCTAACGCACATCTTTATATCAACATATTACAGAATAACAAAAACCCATTTATAAATATTTAAATAATATATTCAATCTTCGCTGGTGAGGCTCGACAACCAAGCTACTGGTTAGGACCTTAAAGTTAGGGACCTTCTCACTATACGTGGCGTGGCAAGCAATACTGCCTTCTGAGTCTTACTTTTGACCCAATAGACTAAAGAGAGCTTCTGGAGATTTTGGTCGAGGTTATCTATCATGGTTCAACCTCAATCATGCGATAAGTATTATTACTAATTGTCGTGTCGTCTGCTACGCACTGTATGGTGGTGCGGCTGCACCATGTTCGTCGGTTACAGGCTTTATTTTGCACTTAACTACGCAAGTCCCGCTTTAAGGTTACTCATTAGAACCACCAGGTACCGCCTCGCCTCGCGCGGTTAATATTCTTTATATGAAATTGTATGGACATACGTTCACTAAATCAACTGCGGTCACTGGATCGCCGCCGTCCACGCGTGAACTATTCGGTGACGACTCGTTGCTCGCATGATTGTCTTGCGTTGTAGCGCATTGACAATTCACAAGCCCCGAATGAACCGCGCGTTGCCACCGAGTAGCCCACACGAGGTCCACCCGTATTCCACCTGCGACGAGGCGGTGCCGGTTGGGTCTAATAAGCGGTAACCTTTATTGTACTAACAGAAATTCCCAATCACATATCTATCTTTAACAAGAGATTTCATTAGATATTTCGACGCAATTTATGTTTCATATAACAAAGATAGAGAGTATATGTTGCAAATATTTATAGATAGCTAAAACGGTGAAGGAAAACATCGTGAGGAAACCTGCATACCATAGCGATTTATAAAAAAAAACTCTGGTATGTAAGTCCGCCAACCCGCACTAGGCCAGCGTGGTGGACTATATGGCCTAACCACTCTCAATCTTACTGTCGATTGTAGAGGAGGCCCGTGCCCTGCAGTGGGACGTATATGGGCTACAGAAAAAGATAGCTAGGTAAGATAAATATATACATATATCCATCTTGCTTGCTTAATGAAGCGTAGAATTATACTGATTTAGTAATGGTAACTATTTTAAGCTTTTGTTAAAGATAGACAGGTTATAGAGAATGACCGTAAGTGGCACGTGCGTGGTTAAGTGCAAATCGGTATTTGAATGACGTTTGAGTATTCGGGTTTTAGTATCACATTTATTGTGTAATGCGGTAGATAGAGATATGAGATATAAAAAAAAAAAGATTTATTTTATCAGTTCATTAAAAATGATATTATTATTTAGATTTTATTGCATGGTTGTTAAGGAAAAAATGCGCAATTCAATTATCATTTAATCTAAAAATTGTCCTATTTAGAGTTTAGATGGCCCTAGTTTAGATTTCCAAATGAATCTTGGCACAAAGTCTGTTTTTCAGGTCTAATTTTCTAAAAGACAATTAACTATAATGGCATATATAATACCCCAGGGCCTTAACTACTACATAAAGAAAAAGCTCTATATTATAAAACTAAATGAATTACTTCATAATTAAGTAATTAAAAAACATCGTCCGCAAAGCTGTTCCCCAAAAAGAAAAATGGTTTATTATTCTACTCATAATTATGTTTTTTTTTCACTAGATTGTCGATGACGTATTCCAATTGGCCAGAGCCGGAGTAATTACATACGAAAGGGCGTTGAATATTCTCTCGTTCTTGAGGTTCGAAGACCAGTACGCGCCGTGGTTAGCTGCCATTAGTGGGTTCAACTTCGTGTTGAGAAGATTCGCCCACGACAACGCTAATCTGCAGACTTTGAGGGTATGTTTTTTATTTTCAAATTAGTATTAAATTAATACATGGGAGTTTCATACTTTTACAAGTTTTTGAATCGATAATGAATACCATAGCTAATCGTAATTGATCTCTTTTGTTCTGGTGTCTTTTATTGGTATTATGTTAAAATTAAAAAATATTATAAAATATATAAGTATATCAATCCAGTACCGCTTTCGGCACAAATTTCACATTTCGACATATCTATTAATGAATAGACTAGTAATGTTTTCACTCCTTTCATATTATGGCTTATGTTTAGCAAACGATCATTGAGCTGAGCGAAGCAGTGGTAGCTCGTCTAGGCTTCTACGAGGTGGCCGGCAATACCTACATGCATGACCTGCAAAGAATGTACGTGATGGAATTCCTCTGCAATATCGAACATCCGCAGTGCGTTGAAGCTGGAAGACAAAACTTCGCGAGCTGGCGAAACGGAACCTTGTGAGTAAATTATGTTATTTTATATTATTAGAGTTGTATTGAAAGCCAAAGAAATGGAATCAAGGATGAAACATGAATTTCTAGAAATAAAATTAGACTACAAATCATCGGTTAATATACAAATAGAACGCTTAAAGCCAAAATAAAATGAATTAAGTCAAATAGAAAACGACACTAAGTCCATTTATCGAAGGCACTGACAAGAATTAATTGAGTAAACATTTAGGTATTGATATGAATTAAAAAATGACATCATTCTCGTAGCTTAGAATTAAATATCTAATAGGTTTTATTTGCATTCTAAAAGTAAACTTTTTCCCATAGCCTGCCAGCAAACATGCGCCCATGGGTGTACTGTACTGGTCTCCGCTATGGAACTGCCGAAGACTTCAACTACTTCTGGAACCGATACCTGGCCGAAGACCTCGCTAGTGAGAAGGTGGTCATGCTTGGAGCAGCTGGCTGCACCACTGACCAGTCCAGCCTTGAAAGTTTCCTGAATGCCATTGTCTCTGGCAATGACGACATCAGACCCCAAGATCATTCGGTATCTCTGAGCTCTGCTATCACTTCCAACGAAGTTAACACCATGAGAGCGTTCCAATGGCTTACGAGGAATGTGGCCCAGACAACTCAAACGTAAGTAGCGCACAATGAATAGTAAAAATTAATTTAATGGTTGGATGATTCGGCAAATTCTTTTTACATACGCAAATATTATTTGACTGCAATTAGTTTATCTAATTTACCTAGACTAAGAATTAATTGATAAACAGAAGTAAGCGAACAATGTACGGCGATGATTTTTATTTTGATATGTCTTGTTTTGCAGGCTTGGTAGCATCACTAGTCCGCTAAGCACAATCACAGGCCGCCTTTTAACTGAAGCTCAGATGACTGAGGTAAGATTATTAAACAGTAACTTTAGTTGGATGAACGATATTTTTTTTTTATTGCTGTGAATGGCGAGACGAGCATGCCGTTCGCCTGATGGTAAGCGATGCGACCGCTCATGAACAGTAGCAAAACCAAACAACACCTTGAATTACAAAGCAATGTTTGGCATTCCACTGCACGCGCTATCATAAGACATAAGATGTTAAGTCTCAATATGTCCAGTAGTGACCTTCAATCCAAAAGACAACAGTGCATTTAAACTGCTGTTTGACGGGAGAAATTGATATTGCGGTGGTACCCACCCAGGCAGCCTCTCACATAATATGAGAGACCTACCATCAGTGAAATGATCATGAAAGAACTTCTGTCAAAGTAGGGTCTACCCTTGTTTAAATAAAGGTTTCAGGGAGTACTCACCTCACCATCGCGAGCGGCTCGATTGTACCGCTGGAATTAGCCAGAGTAGCTACTGGAAATAAAAAATAATCTTATGTCGCAGGAAGGTGAACGCAGTGGAATACAAGGGTTGCTTTGTGGTGTTGTTTGGTGAATGGCATACCCATCGCTATTCCTCGTAAAAAAATCTAAGCCCATCATTACCGATGGCCGTTTAGAATAAGCTGGGGTATTAACTGGCTTGCCTAAACAATTTTTTTGATGGACACATAAATTTAACAGCTAATTGTATATGGTTGAGAATGTTGATATAACACACATGTTTCACGCAGGTGCAAACCTGGTTGGATGCCAACCGTGACGCCATCGGCACAGCATACAACACTGGAGTTTCTGGCATCGCAACAGCTAGGTCCAACCTCCAATGGTCTCAGAACAGAATGCCAGAGTTCCTGAGCTTCTTCGAGAGTGGATACGTAGATGACGTCGAAGAGGGACCTACTGACACCACTACGGCTCCTGAAAATTCGACACCTGTGCCCGTTGTGACGACACCTGCGCCTGACTCAGCAAATATCGCTGCTCTGAGCTTCGTCACGCTATTGGTCACTCTGGCTGTTAATATGCTGGCATGAAAAGCATCTATTTAATGCACTAAAATATTTTTCTATTTGTAAATTGTATATTGTTTGTTTATTCCATAATAAAAGATTTTATTTATATGTGAAGTCTAATTTTATTTACAATTCTTCGTGTTTCTTGTACTTCTTTATCTTATCATTTAAAACGGTATTTTTATGGTAGATGGTATAATGTGATGAATATTATTTTATGAGTGCAATAAAATGACTACAGTGCAACTAATAATGAGTCAAATATAAAGAGAGTATATTCGATTTTCATAATGCTTATTCGGTAACTAATAATGCTAAGAACAAAAAAGGTAAAAATAATTTATTGGTTATCTATACTAATACACCTGTTGGTAAAAGTGCGTGGTGGCCTGTTGGTAAACGGACTAGACGCGACTGCTAATATGTTCACGGTAGTCGCGGGTTCGAATCCCAGGGCACACCTCTGACTTTACGGAGTCATGTGTGTATTGATAGTCAATCACCACGCACTAAAACGGTGAAGGAAAACATCGTGAGGAAACCTGCATACCATAGCGATTTATAAAATTTCTATGGCATGTAAGTCCGCCAACCCGCACTAGGCCAGCGTGGTGGACTATATGGCCTAACCACTCTCAATCGCACTCTCGATTGTAGAGTAGGCCCGTGCCCTGCAGTGGGACGTATATGGGCTGATACATATACATATATATATACTAATACATATGTATATTATGCTGTTTGTTTGTTACCGCTTCTCTCAGGAAGTACTGGTTCGACTTAAAATTCTTATGGTTTTGGATAGCTTATTTATCTAGGAATGCTATAGATATATCATCTCAACATGACTAATTGTCATGGAAGGAAGGAGTAGTGAAGAATCTAGCAAAAATGGGAAATGTTATTCGTTTTGCAGACTTTTGTTGAATTCGCTGTGTGCACGTGGTCCAATTAGTCTCAAAATGGTTATCTGAGGGACTCTTCGCTCTGATATTCTCAATTGATGGTCCTCCTCAAAATTGCGCCATTTCAATCTATTTTCGGCTTGTCGCATCCAGCACCTACCAGCGACCTTTCATAAATCGTCACTCTACCTAGCTAGCCCCAAGTCCATGCTTGCCAAGACGCGGTCTCCACTCACGAACACGTTTACCCCAGCGGTTCTCGGTTCATCGACGGATGTCGCCAGCCCACTGCCACTTCAGCTTGCTATACCTATGTGCTATGTCTACGATTTAAATTCTCTGTCGGATAACATTGTTACGGATTCAATCTTACAAAGAGACTCTGAGCGTAGCACTCTCCATGGCTCGCTGAGTGGCTTTAAGTTGGCGAATCAGTCGTACTGTAAGTCCAAGGACCAAGTATCAGCTTCGTAAGTCATGTCAGATAGGAATCACATTGAAAACATTTGTTTCCAGGCATTGCGGTACAGGTGACAAGAAGACACGACGTAGTTTACCATATGTTACCCAGCCCAAGTGAATCCTCTTCATAGCCTCCTTCTCAAAATTGTTTCTTCCTAGTTAAAGGATTGGCCCAAGATAGGTACATTTGGAAACAACTTCGAGTTCGAGTTGGTGGCCACATCCAGCGAGAGGTCTTGGATGAATGTAGTGGTTCATGTTATAACTTTGGTTTTATTAAATTCATTTGAATACCTATTCACTGTGAGGCTGCAGCCAGGCCGTCCAGCATATCTATTGCAGTTCCTCCAGCGATTTATTTTTATTTTTAGAGTTTTTTTAATTCTTCATATGTATATATGTATAAAGTAAAAATACCTAAATGTGGCGCAGCTTGCGGCACCCCTCCCAGGCTGGCGCCCCGGACCGTAGCCCTTTTGGCCTTAGGGTAAATACGCCCATGATTCGAAGCCAGATATAAAGTACTTGGATCCGCAATGTGACGCACTTAGGTGACACACTATAAAATGAGAAATTGTACTGATTATATGTTTAGTAGATAAATCTATTTTTAATTAAGTTACTAATAGAAGTGGTTTATGCTTTTTATAGTGATTCAACAAAAGATGCGAAAGTCTTTTCACGATAACATACTGACTCACAGAATACTAAAAGAAGTCAAGCTTGTGTATGTACTTCACTTTTGTAGCCACACTCACACTACGTTCGGCGTTTGCGCAAAGGTTGAAACTCGCTCACGCAGTGGTCTCGACTGGTTTCAAATATCGTGTCGGTGAACGCTGTCTATGTGTGCGTTGATTTAGCGCGCTTTATATGAAGCTTGACTTCTGTTAGTTCAGTATTCTGTGTACTGACTAAGCGAAATTTTCATAACATTTTTATTTTGACACAACACTAAGTTCGTAATGAGTTGGAATGAGAGTTATACTATAAGTTATTTGAATTGATATTTATTTGGATGTTATAGATTTACTAGTGTGTGTATAGTTTACAAAATACGTAAACTATACACAAAGTACGGCAAAACAGGCCTATGCCTGTTTTGTAAACTAGATCGCAATATAGAGCTAACTTTAATAGAACTGTATCAGCTCATATGCGCCCTACCGCAGGGCACGGGCCTCTTCTACAATCGAGAGTACAAATGAGAGTGGTTAGACCATGTAGTCAAGTCATGCTGGCTTGGTTGGGGGGTTTACATATGAAATTCTAACTAATCGCTATAGTATGCAGGTTTCATCACGATGTTTTTCTTCACTTTTATAGTGCGTGTCGATGGACTATGTGATACAACATGACTCCGAAAAGTCCGGAAATGTAATAGTATTGACATATAAAGATCAGGTCAAAAGTAATGTCAATCGTTGGTAAGGTGTGGAGTGATTGTTGAATGTCGATGAAACGAAAATACTATGTTAGGATCGAGGAAAGTGGCGATCCATATGTCTGTGCGTCGCATTCATAGTAAAAAAAGTATGAAATACATGGTTATTTAGTATACGTTAGGTACTCAGCTTTTGCTTCTAGGTATTAAATGCATTAAATATTTAAAATTAAATGTACCTAAAGTTGCAGGTTTCAGTTTATTATAGAAAACCTTCAAAATCACATCTTTCCAAATTGATTGAGAAAAATGGTAATAGATATTTTTTATTAACAAGGGGAAAGTTTTTCGCCCCGAAGATATTATTATCGTCAGTATATAAAAAAGTTGCATCATATTTAAACATATGGGCAGACGCCCGTCTTCATCAGAATCAGCCATCAGAAATGTAGGTAGGTTCCAGTGAAATAATCAGGTAGGTCACAATCAAAAGTTATGTATTTCGCACAATATATGTCACACACAGTGTCTCACAGAAATCAATTCTCTACTAATTACGGAATCATCTAATTAATCGATTACAATTATTTCCACAACGAAAGGACTCAGGATTACGCGGAACAAAAGCGATTCGTCGCAACTGTGGTGCGCTCGCCGTTGACGCTTAAATAAAAGTGACGTTCAACATGACTGCGCTGACCCACAACACGACGCTCCGCCAGACTGCTAGATGTCAACAATCTCGTTCCGTCGTATCTCGATAGATGGCGCTAGCAAAGCGCCGTCAAACATATTTGTCGGAACACGAGAATCAATAGCGTTTATGTCATGCGATAATGACATACGATTCTCCCCTCGAAAAACTGTCTCCGTGTAAATGGGGCTTTATAGTGAGTCTATTACCGTAGCTTTATAAGGAACAAAACAATTACATGGATGTATCTAATTATTGGGTTGCATCAAGCAGAATGTAATTAAGGTACGCGCTGATCCTGGATTACGCTTTACTTGGATGAGTCATTATTATTAGTCACCTTGTGAACATTTGTCAATATCGAAATTATATATTTTTATATGATGGGAGGAAAATCTTTGAGCTCTCCTTCTGAGGGAGCGACCGAATGTGGTATGCCAATATAAATGGTCTTCTAGCCAAATGAACCAGCATGCCAGGGCGTGGTGGCATTTAATAATGGACAATACATAACAGCCGAGACACAGAGGTCCTGGGGCCCTACTCTGTAAATCCGAAACGAAGTTCGAAACTTCGGACGATCGAAGTTTATATTATACGATACGAATGTACCTACATATACTTTTGGTCGTTATTGACTTATGGTACGATGTACGTTATACAAATTCGAACTTTTACAGAGTAGGTACATTTGTATCGTATATAAACTTCGATCGTCCGAAGTTTCGAACTTCGTTTCGGATTTACAGAGTAGGGCCCCTGGATTCGAACACCAGGACATATTTCTGACTTTTATGTGGGTCCCCAATTCTATAGTCTATTATTACACACTTCAACGATAAATCATAAATTGACAGAAAATAAGTTCTTAAAAAAACTAATCATGATTTGATATGGTATTTAAAGTCCGCCTTTCCGTTCTAAGTGTGTTGGACTATGCTCTTATGACTCATAATCTCTTGATTTTGAGAAGAGTTTTGCTTTATAGATTGAGTGATTTTAGTACAGAAGCATTTTCCAAAATCAACAAAACTAAGCTGAAATTTACAAAACTGTGTTCAATTAGAAATCATTTTTTAATTCATGTGAATGGCGAGATGTGCATGCCAGTCGCTTGATGGTAAGCGATATTACCGCTCATGGCAGTAGCAAAACGAAAAACAGCATGAATTACAAGGTAATGCTTGGTAATCCATTGCGCTCGCCATCCTGAGACATAAGGGCCGAAACTGCGTTAAGCGGGCCCCCGCGACGGGCAACCGTCGCGCGTGTCCTCGCGTGGACACGCGGGCGGGCTCCGTGAGAACGCGACGGTCCCCGTCGCGGGTACCCGTCGCGGAGACCGGATTTACGCAGTGTCGCTGGTTCAATTTTATAGGTGTGCATGTACAGTCGTGTCGATGGAGAGATTAATATATTATTACATAGCAAAACGACGACTAGCAAAAAAAACGACAGCCAGGAAGGCTGTTTATTGAATTTAGGTTGCTAGGCGGAGAATTTGTTGTAAAGTTCAGTAAATTAAGAGAAAATGAAAACTCATTGTACGAATATTTTAAAGTTTCGATACCGGTCTATGGCGAATTATCTTCGAAACTGGAACCATATTTGATGGTCAACAACTTAAGGGTAAAATCTTTATCAGTCATATCACCAACGGAAAGGCTGGCAATAACATTGCGCTAAGTAAAAAATATTTATTTTTGCTCAAGTATATTCATCATCATCATCATCTCAGCCACAGGAAGTCCACTGCTGAACATCGGCCTCCCCCAACGGTCTCCGCATCGACCTGTTGGAAGCAGCCTGCATCCAGCGACTTCCTGCAAATGTAGCCAGGTCATCCGTCCACCTTGTAAGCGGGCGTCCGACATTTTGCTTGCCTGTACGTGGCCTCCACTCTAGAACCTTTCGCTATGAATCATCTATAGAATCCTTTGCGCTATGTCGGTGACCTTTATTCTCCTACGGATCTCCTCATTTCTGAGTCGATCTCGTAGGGAAATACCGAGCATAGCCCTCTCGATTGCTCGTTGAGTGAATTTGAGCCTTCTAATAAAGTCCAAAGTGAGAGGCCACGTCTCGGTGCCCTATGCCATCACCGTCATGTTACCGCTGGCGGACACCGCGCGCTTTACCGCGCGTGCCCCCGCGACGGGTTCCGACGCACGAAGGCGGGCCCCGCGGCGCGGGTGCGGGACGCGCCTCCCCGTGCTGGACGCCCGCGCGGATCCCCGCGACGGAGCACTTTTGTATGAAACCGCGCGAGTGCCCGCTTAACGCAGTTTCGGCCCTAAGATGTTAAGTTTCATTATGACCAATAGTTACTCTGGCTACAATGTCCTTCAAACCGGAACACTACAGTGCATTGACAATGCTGTTTACCGGAGGAGAAATAGACATTGCGGTGGTACCTACCCAGATTGCCTCTCACATATGACCGACCGACCAGTGATGCAAACCCCAGCCTCTAATACTAGGGTTACGCCATTCTGTATCAGCCCATATACGTCCCACTGCTCGGCTCGGGCTTACTCTACAATCGAGCGTACGATTGAGAGTGGTGGACCAAATGTCCACCACTCTCTTACCTTACATACCATAGAATTTCTTATGAATCGCTACGGTATGCAGGTTTCCTCACGATGTTTTCTTTCACCGTTTTAGTGCGTGGTGATTGACTATCAATGGTTATGGTAATGGTTACGCCATTATTTTCACCCAATTTCAGGCCAAAATTGGTACGTGCATACCATAAAGGTATAAGATAATGCGGGTTGTAATCGTCGATGTGTAGATAACCATGGATTTCGGCAACGCGCCTGATAAGTATTAATCATTATATCGTCACGAATATATATATCGATTAATAATAAATGTAAAATATGCATGTTTCTTATATTTTAGTCGGCCGTGCAGCGGGGTACAGGCCGCTTTTGGTAAGTTTATTATTTATTTTTTAATTTTAACGAAAGTTTTTCTTAGTGATGTTTTTTTTTATTACAATAATCTTGAAGTGAAATCAGCAATTTAAAGGTCATGGTATTTTTTTATGATTATCTTTAAGTTAGTTTATGCAGAGGTTATGTAACTGGTCTGTATTGTGGTTCAAAGTTCAAACATCTCACGTGCAATTAATCTAATTACTTTTTTTGTTAAATTTTACCACAACACAAACTTGGTTTTAAACCAAAAAAAAATATTTTTTTATTTTATTTTTTATTTTTATTGCCTTGAATGGCGAGACGAACATGCCGTTCGCCTGATGGTAAGCGATTCGACCGCTCATGAACGGTAGCAAAACCAAACAACACTTTGAATTACAAAGCAATGCTTGGCATTCCACTGCGCTTGCCTGATCCTGAGACATAAGATGTTAAGTCTCAATATGTCCAGTAGTTACTCTGGCTACAATGTCCTTCAACCCTAAACACAACAGTACATTTAAACTACTGTTTGGCGGGAGAAATAGACATTGCGGTGGTACCCACCCAGACGGACTCTCACATATGAGAGACCTACCACCGGTATATTTACGAACAAGTTCTATTAAATGTTATAACATGATATTATATCAAATAAGAAACCTTCTATAAAATGGTACTTATTCTTCCTATTATTTTATATATTTTTATAGTACCAAAGTAATGACTGATTAAGTAAGATTTTGTGAATTTTGCTTTATTAGTCAAATATAGTTCAATATTGTCAGGGATGCTCCTATCTAGTGGTCATGGCCTGTCCTAGTATAGGTGCTACGAGTACGCGACCTCGGCCCCCGAGCTACTGCAGTCACCTTAACTTCCCGTCCGTGACTGCAGTATCCACTCCCTCAGGCCATACTCTCCTTTCCTATAACATCCTCTACCCACAAATCCTATTTCCTTTCCCCGGTTAATGGCGGGCAGCAGCGTCATTAACGTCAGTCCCCTACTGCGCTCGCCAACCCGCCTGCCAAGCGTGGCGAGTAACGGCAAATACCCCCACAATGGCGACACAAATAGAGACCAGGCCCCCAGTCCCCGGCAGCCCCACTATTCCTGGCTATGGTAGCGGTCATGGTTACGGTGGGGCAGGGGGTGCTAAGAATCCCCGGGTTGGCCCCGGCTACCACCCCCCCCGACGACGACTGGCCCTGGTAACACACAACGTACGCACATTGAGGACAGACGAGAAGATTGTCGAACTGGAAGAAGAATTGAGCAGGTTACACTGGGACATTCTGGGGTTATCGGAAGTCCGAAGAATCGGGGAGGATACGATAACCCTGAAGTCTGGTAACCTGCTCTTCTACCGGGGGGACGACCAACAGTCCCGAGGAGGTGTCGGATTTCTCGTCCACAAGTCTCTCATCAACAACATCGTATCCATCGAAAGTGTGTCGAGCAGGGTAGTATACCTTATACTCAGAATATCTAAAAGATATTCGTTGAAGGTCATACAGGTATACGCGCCGACCTCGACACACCCAGATGAAGAAGTAGAGGAAATGTATGAGGACATAAGTCGGGCCATACATACTTCCAAAACCTACTTCAATGTTGTTATGGGAGACTTCAACGCAAAGTTGGGCAAGGGAAGCGATGCAGAGTTGAAAGTGGGGCAATTTGGACATGGGCAACGGAACCCCAGGGGTCAGAGGCTGGCCGACTTTCTGGAGAAAGAGGGACTCTTTGCGATGAACTCTTTCTTCCAGAAGCCGCCTCACAGGAAATGGACCTGGTTGAGTCCTGACGGTTCTACGAGAAACGAGATAGATTTCATCTTGACGACGAATAGACGGATATTCAAAGATGTCTCTGTGATCAACAGGGTGAAAACCGGCAGTGATCACCGAATGGTTAGGGGCACCCTGAATATCAATGTCCAATCGGAAAGGCGTCGCTTGATGAAATCTACGCTCCGACCTACTCGCGCCCATATCCAAAACCCCGAGAGCTTTCAACTCGAGCTGACAAATCGCTTTGATTGTCTAGGAGAAAACCTTGCAGTGAACGAGCTAAACAGCGGTTTGGTAGAAGCTGTCCATACGGTGGGATCTAAGTATTTTAGACCTCGCCGTAGAGATAGACCACAAAAACTCTCGATCCACACTCTTGACCTCATGGCCGAACGTCGATCTTTGACGCTGCAGTCTTCCGTTGACGCCGAAGCATATCGGCGGCTCAATAGACAGATCTGGAAGTCCTTGCGACACGATGTCCGTGCTCACAATACTGTGAGCATTAAGGAGACAATTGAGCGGAACGGAGGCTCCAAAGTGTTTGCAAGAGACTTGTCTATTGGGCAAAGCCAGTTGTCTAGGCTGAAGACGGAGGACGGCCGCGTAGTATCGACGAGGGCAGAGGTATTAAGGGAGATCGAGAGGTTCTACGGACAGCTTTACACCTCGGTTGCCAAACCTGCTGTTAGCTCGGCCGAAGACCCGAGAGCCGAGTTGATCCGACACTTTAGCGATGATATCCCGGACATCAGCCTGTGTGAGATTGAGATGGCCCTGAAGCAACTTAAAAACAACAAGGCGCCGGGCGAGGACGGAATAACTTCAGAGCTTCTGAAAGCGGGCGGAACGCCGATACTGAAAGTCCTTCAGAGGCTCTTCAATTCCGTTCTCCTCGAGGGCTCAACGCCAGAGGCATGGAGCAGGAGCGTGGTGGTACTGTTCTTCAAAAAAGGTGATAACACTTTGCTGAAGAATTACAGGCCCATCTCGCTCCTGAGCCATGTCTATAAGTTGTTTTCGAGGGTCATCACAAATCGTCTCGAACGCAGGTTTGATGACTTCCAGCCTCCCGAACAAGCCGGTTTCCGAAAAGGCTTTAGTACCATAGACCACATCCATACGCTTCGGCAAGTTATACAAAAAACCGAGGAATATAACTTGCCGCTTTGTTTAGCGTTTGTGGACTATGAGAAAGCCTTTGATTCGATCGAGACTTGGGCTGTGCTACAGTCTCTCCAGCGGTGCCATATCGACTATCGGTACATCGAAGTGTTGAAGTGTATATACAACA
Organism: Hyles euphorbiae; assembly: GCA_023078785.2. Taxonomy (NCBI): domain Eukaryota; kingdom Metazoa; phylum Arthropoda; class Insecta; order Lepidoptera; family Sphingidae; genus Hyles; species Hyles euphorbiae. The sequence goes on along the minus strand of CM041037.1, from coordinate 2,937,651 downwards.
ACGCCACCATGTCGGTCCGAGTACAAGATCAGAGTACGAAGGCTATTCCACTACAGAGAGGCGTGAGACAGGGAGATGTCATATCTCCGAAACTGTTCACTGCCGCGCTGGAAAACGCCTTCAAGCTCTTGCAATGGAAAGGATTCGGCATCAACATCAACGGCGAGTATATCACTCACCTTCGGTTTGCCGACGATATTGTAGTCTTGGCAGAATCGCTGGAAGACCTTAGCACTATGCTCGAAGACCTCAATCGAGTCTCCCAACAGGTGGGTCTTAAAATGAACATGGACAAAACGAAGATCATGTCGAATGTCCATGTTGTGCCCACTCCCATCGGTGTTGGGGGCTCGACTCTCGAAGTTGTTGACGAATATGTCTATTTAGGACAAGTGGTCCGGTTAGGCAGGTCCAACTTCGAGAGAGAGGTCAATCGTCGAATCCAACTCGGTTGGGCAGCGTTCGGGAAACTACGCGACGTCTTCTCGTCCAAAATACCTCAGTGCCTTAAATCGAAAGTCTTCGATAGTTGTGTGTTGCCAGTGATGACTTACGGCACCGAGACGTGGCCTCTCACTATGGGCCTTATTAGGAAGCTCAAAGTCACTCAACGAGCTATGGAGAGGGCTATACTCGGGGTTTCCCTACGAGATCGAATCAGAAATGAGGAGATCCGTAGGAGAACTAAAGTAACCGACATAGCCCACCGGATTAGCAAGTTGAAGTGGCAATGGGCAGGGCACATAGCGCGGAGATCTGATGACCGATGGGGTCGGAAAGTGCTCGAATGGAGGCCGCGTAGCGGAAAGCGTAGCGTAGGACGTCCACCCACAAGATGGTCCGACGACCTGGTAAAGGTCGCGGGACGTCGCTGGACACAGGCTGCCTCCAACAGGTCTCTGTGGAAATCATTGGGGGAGGCCTATGTTCAGCAGTGGACTTCCTTTGGCTGATGGATGGATGGATAGTTCAATAAAAACTATCAGTATAGGATAAATTAAGTCTAAAATTCATTATCTTCAATGTCTTCTTAGTAAATAAGTTCCGTATACGCCTACACCTTTTGTCAAAAATATTCAATGCTTATCTACATATGTAAGTATGTAAGCAAGGTACATAAACATTTGTATCGTAATAAGAGTATTTAAAATGAGTACTTATCAAATACGTAGCAATTTTATGAGATTTTGTAAAATAATTAAGAGTATTTTAAGAAAAGTAGTGTATAATCACATGATTTAAATAAGAAAAGTATTTAAATAAACGCAAAAGGAATATTTGAAGTCCTGATCCCAAAGTAAGGTTTAAGATTTGGGTCGTAGGTATCACAAATAATGAGAACTTTCTCGGTGGCGCAACAAGTTCCATACAAATATTTATGGATCACACGAAAAATCTCAGTATGATGATTTAATCCTTGCTTTCTCTGTATCCGCCATTGCCTTAACTTACTATGCTTCAAGAACTCATACAAAATATCATGACTTTTATTCATTATAATTTATAGGTACATCTAAATCTCGCATACATTAGTTCTGAACCTACATTAAGATAGAGGCTGGTGTCGTGGATATCAGAAACTCACGTTACGAGCCACGAGACTTTTCGGTTCACACGCCCGGAACCGTAATAAATACCTGTTGATCGCACAAATTTGTGCTGAAAGGGGAGCGAAGCCGCTTCCTTACGTTTCATAGACAGCGTCTAGTCAAATGCGCCACGGAACCTCTCATTTCAAATTCTACATCACTATTATTTCTTCCAGATACACCATGTTGTTTCCTACCATCCTCTTCCTTCTGGTAGGATCCCTCAGTGCCGTCCCTCTGGACGAGCTGAGGTCCAACCTTGAGTTCCTGGATTACAGCACAAACCTGGATGAGCCAAAGTACAGACTACTGGACACTGTCTACCCTCACCATGTTGCAGTAGACCTTGATGTTTACTTGGCTGAGGCCAGGTTCGATGGGAGCGTTAGCATGCAAGTTGAGGTAAAGAGGACTTTGTTTTTTGTGATGATGGATTATCTATTACCACGCACTAAAACGGTGAAGGGAAACAACGTGAGGAAACCTGCATACCATAGCGATTTATAAGAATTTCTATGTTATGTAAGTCCGCCAAGCCGCACTGGGCTAGCGCGGTAGACTACATAGCCTAACCACTCTTAATCGTACTCTCGATTGTAGAGGAGTCCCGTGCTCTGCAGTGGGAAGTATACGGGCTGATAAATATATAGATACAGGTGATAATGGATTAAATAGAGGAGTTGTTATGTTCACATTTGGTGATAATTGGTTTGTAGCGTCTGCCTGAGGGGAACAAAGTCGCAGTTGAAATATTAGCAGATTGTCGAGTACTCACTTTTAGTTTAAATATACCAGCGTATTCCAATAAGTCTATAAATTTAGTAGTTTAAGTAGCTGTATTTAGAATAGAGTATATACAATTTCAATACACACATGACTCCGAAAAATCAGAGGTGTGCCCTGGGATTCGAACCCGCGACCACCGTGAACATGTTGGCAGCCGCGTCTAGTCCGTTTACCAACAGGCCACCACGCACTTCACAGGCCACCACGCACTTCATATGATGTCGCACTATTGATAGTCAATCACCACGCACTAAAACGGTGAAGGAAAACATCGTGAGGAAACCTGCATACCTTAGCGAGTTATAAAAAAAAAATCTATGGTATGTAAGTCCGCCAACCCGCACTAGGCCAGCGTGGTGGACTATATGGCCTAACCACTCTCAATCGTGTTCTCGATTGTGGAGTAGGCCCGTGACCTGCAGTGGGACGTATATGGGCTGATACAGATACAGATATACAATTTATTTAAAATGATATTCAAATGAATATAATTAAATGAAAATTATTTACTGTTTCAAAGTTTCAAAATGTTATACTAGCTTCATCAATCAAGTATGAATACAAAAACATATTGATTTCCAAAACAGGAAAAAACCGATTGCACTGAAACCTATTTAAGCCGATAATTTTAATTAGTACATATTAAATTATATCTCAACCGTCTTTATTCCGATTCTTATCATATCGTTTTACAGTAACGGATAAACATTTCACGCGCGAGTACAATTGATAAAATAGTTTAATCTCGTTGATTGCGATAGGTATAAAAAAGACACGTTCCATAATTCGAGGAAATCTGTTATAAGACAGTGGAAATTAATAAGGGATCGATTACTGTCTTAAGCCGATATCGACATATTATGTGTGACTTCTATACACTCTTATACACACGCTTGTTGTCAACATTCAATAATATACAATCAAGCTATGTTTTTTTTTGTTTTATTGTATTGAATGGCGAGACGAGCAAGCCGTTCGCCTGATGGTAAGCGATACGACCGCTCAAAAACAGTAGCAAAATTCCACTGCGCTCGCCATCCTGAGACATAAGATGTTAAGTCTCAATATGTCCAGTAGTTACTCTTGCTACAATGACCTTCAATCCGAAATACAACAGTGCATTTACACTGCTGTTTCACGGAAGAAATAGACATTGCGTTGGTACCTACCCAGGTACAGTATATACATACATACAAAAACTCCCGATTTTTTCCCAGAAGGGTTAGTTAGGCCTTGCATATTCCGTCTCACGATGTGATGGGTGGTGAGCCTATCGCCATATCGAGCACAAGTCCTGACTCTGGGCTGATAATGAATAGAAAAATCTTATCACTTCGCTCAACCCAGGATTTGAACTCGAGACCTCAGCTCAGCGGCAGTCTTAGTCTAGGCTAACATGACATGATTAAGCAAAGTGTGACAATAATACAACTGAATCTACGAACGAGGGTGATTAGCACTTTATATTATAAGTCAATTTCCCAACTTAATAAAGGATTATATTATTATAATACTTATAATACATAATGAATTTTTTTATTATAATTATTTATTTATTAAATGTAATATTATTACTAGCCTTGTAATTAGACTTATTTTTGGGAAAAGGCACTCTAAGATTATTGGTGCTAGATTTCAGTCTATTATGCTGAATCATGCGGGTGTATTTCGGTTAGCTTTGTAGTATTTATAAATATTTAAGCTCTCATCAATCGCTTACTGTGAATAGCTTCAAAAATCCATTGACGTGTATGATACAATCAAATATGCTTCTGTTAGAACTTAGAAAATCTGTCATGGATCTCTTAAAATGGACTCTCACACCCTTGTATTAGGAGTCAATCAGCAGTGAACCGCTTGGGAAATCTGAAAACAATTAACATTTTGTACAACCAATATACAACGATGAAGTAAAACATCGTGAGGAAACCTGCATACCATAGCGTTTGTAAAATTTCTATGGTTTATAATGTCCACCAACCCGCACTAGGCTAGCGTGGTGGACTATATGCCTTAACCACTCTTAATCGAACTCTTGATTGTAAAGTAGGTAGTGCGCTACAGTGGGTCATATATGGGCTGATACAGTACAGTACAACCAATATTTCTCATTTCAGGTTCGCGTTGGGAACTTGACCCAAATCGTGTTCCACCAAAACGTCGTCTCCATCTTGGGAGTCAATGTTGTGGACTCAACAGGCCTTCCTGTTGGACTTCAAGTATCTGAGCCGTTCTCTACAGACAGCTACTATGAACTCCTGCTCATCAACTTTGCCAGTCCCATCGCTGTTGGAAACTACACTATCACTGTCCAGTACCTCGGTCAGATCAACACCAATCCCATTGACAGAGGATTCTACAGGGGATACTACTACATCAACAACCAACTTAGGTGGGTGCCTTTGTATACTGATTTATTGTTGAGTTCTCAATGTACTATGTTCTAGAATTTAGAATGGAATAGTAAATGAAAATCAAAATGTTGTATAAAATATAAAAAAAAAGTAATTTTGTTCCAAACTATAGAAGTTTGGATTAAATTTAACGTTTAGTGGACTTGGTATTATGGAAAGTAAAATAATGATATCTTTAAGCAAATAATAAATATGAACGGATGGATTGCATTGAGAATCCTTGAATATAAAAATATATAAGAAATATGAGCTCATCATTCAATCATTCATCTATTTATTTTTAGATACTATGCTACCACCCAGTTCCAGCCCTACCACGCGAGGAAAGCCTTCCCTTGCTTCGATGAGCCTCAGTTTAAATCTCAATTTGTGATCTCTATCACTCGTGACACAAATCTCAGCCCGTCTTACTCCAACATGGCTATTGCTAACACTGAAATGTAAGTAAAAGCTGAGGAAATAACTGTTTACATCATCATAATCATTATCATCAAGTGTATGAGGTTCTTTAAAGTTTTTCATACTCTTTTGTAGGCGATCTGTTGTGGTATTTGTAAAGACGTCTATTTTCAATGCTTCGTATAATATCGATCTGACTGAAACGAATTTTTGAAAATTGTATTATTATTATTTTCATGATATAAAATTATGCATCACTTAAATCATCGTCACATTTTTCAACAGAGTTGGAACCAATGGAACACGCGTCCGTGAAACCTTCCACGTTACCCCCATCATATCGGTCTACCTTGTCGCTTTCCACGTCAGCGACTTCGAAGAGACTGCTCTCACTGGTACCCCTGCCAGACCCTTCGGTATCATCTCTCGTCAAGGAGTATTGGACCAGCACCAATACGCCGCTGAAATCGGTCTGCAGATCACCGACGAACTTGATGACTACTTCAGCATCCTATACCACGAGATGGGCCAGGGTAATCTGATGAAGAATGACCACATCGCTTTGCCCGACTTCCCCTCTGGTGCTATGGAGAACTGGGGAATGGTTAACTACAGGTATGGATTATATCATTATAGTATTAAGTCTAGAAAAATCTAAAGGATATAACCCTTACTAAATGTTGTATGGAAAATATTTTACAGAATCATTTAACTTTATTGATTTAATAGTGAATAATATTTTATGACGAATAATTTGAATAAAATGTTTTGATTTTTCGATGCCAACACAGAAAAAAAAAACACTTGTTTTAATATATGTTTTTTTCTACCCAGAGAGGCGTACCTCCTCTATGATCCACAGAACACTAACCTCATCAACAAGATCTTCATTGCCACCATCATGGCTCACGAGCTCGCACACAAATGGTTCGGAAACTTGGTAACTTGCTTCTGGTGGAGCAACCTCTGGCTGAACGAGTCTTTCGCCAGCTTCTTCGAGTACTTCGGTGCTCACTACGTAAGTTATAGGTTTCTATTTTCATTAGTAATACATAATAAAATTGAATGGGGCAATGTAAAAAAATCGTAATTTATAATAGAATGGCCAATTCTAGCAATAACAGCTGCATATAAAAAGATTAAAAACACTTTAACATATAATGTTTTCATATTAAGTGAACACAAATAAAATCTAATAAATAAACAGAGATGTTGGCCATTTCCTTAGAAAAGGTTCTGATAATTTTCCTCATTCCACTTTTGTTTACAGGCTGACCCCCACCTAGAGTTGGATGACCAGTTCATTGTAGACTACGTACATAGCGCGTTAAATTGGGACGCTAGTGCCGGTGCCACCCCTATGAACTGGACTGCTGTTGCGTCCAACCCTTCCATCTCCTCTCACTTCAGTACTACCAGCTACGCCAAGGGAGCTTCGGTTCTTAAGATGATGGAGCACTTCCTCGGCTTCAGGAACTTCAGAAATGGCCTCAGATATTACTTAAGAGACAAGTGAGTGTTATTAGGAACAAAAATAAAATCAGTATTAGACGTCGACAGTATTTAAAATTTAAGGTTTAATTGAGTTAAGGTTTCAGAAATTTGGAGCAGCAAGAACAAAATATTTAAAAATTATTTTTGATTAAAAATATTGGAATCTGCTGAGTCTCACATGATTTTTTTAAATTATTTGAGACCTGGATAATATGCTATTGAATTTAAATACTCTAGTATTAATGCGTTAAGCAAACCATTATCAATGTATTTATGCAAAATAAAATTTCTAGTGCTTATGGCATCGGCACACCCGAAGACTTGTACGTCGCTCTGAGACAGGCTGCGTCTGAGGACCACGTGTTCCTCAGCGATTACCCTAACGTGGATGTCGGTGAGATCTTAGACAGCTGGGTTCAGAACCCTGGCTCCCCCGTCGTCAATGTTTATGTTAACATGACCACTGGTGTTATTTCTCTTACTCAGGTTGGTAAAAATATATGTTAGATAATGTGTTGGTAGGGTTTTTTTTGATGATGTGTTGGTAGGGTTATTGGACAATTGTATTTATTTAGAATTTATGGATCTTACCTTTAATAGTTACGTCGGTAATATAAAAAATAAGCCGTTGTGCTCTTCAATTATGGACACTCATTGCATAGTAATAGAAAAGAAGTAGAAATATTTTGAATTGTTCCCATATTCCGTATTTTCAAGATGGTAATACTTCGATATACAATGAATAAGACGCAACCAATATGCATCACTATTCTTCTCTAACAGGGATCAATACAATACAATATGATAATAGCACAAATTCATCAAGACGTATTTTAGTTGTTTTTTAAATCCCCAGGAACGCTACTTAATCTCTGGAACGCCTACAACCCAACTGTGGCACATTCCCATCTCATGGACTGACGGCAGCGCCCGCAACTTCAGCACCAAACCCAGGCTCATCATGAGCAACAGAACTGCCACCATCCAAGGCACCCCTGGACACAACTGGGTTATTCTCAACAATGCTCAGTCTGGTGAGTCAAAGCAAATGTATTAAATAGGATTTGAGTAGAATGCGAATATATAACTATATCAAACATAAGTGGAAAAGAATAAATTAAATGCTTGATTTAGATGCCATTTGCAATATTATCCTCCTACAAAAATCTTAGCATACGCAGCATGATTGTACATAAATGTTTGACGAATTGATTGTAAAGAGCTTGGTAGGTAAAACAATGCAAAGTAAATAATGAATATATTTCCTCCAATGCAGTTGGCACTGACAGTGTTACCAATCCTGCACGAAATCTTTCTTATTCTCTGTCATATGTTCAATTTCTGTTTCCAATTCTGTCTTCCCATCCCATTGCAAGGATTCTGAAGTCATCCCCTCTCTAAATAACTGAACCCTACATCTTTTACTACCCATCATTCTATCACCATCCTTTTTTTCTCTCTAAAGTGTTCAAATCTTATCCATAACCAGCTTTCTTCTTCTTTACCCACTTAGCATCTCCTTAATCCCTGCACCAGTTGATAAGGTTATGATGGTGATAGGGTGATGATATGATATGATACGGTATTGCACGTGTAAGCGATTGGAGTAAGATGCACGGTATGGCCTGAAAGTCAACTTGGCAAAAACTCAAGTCATTGTTGTTGGCAGCTCCAGGATGGCTTCCAAGATTAATACTAATATCATACCCTTATATAGTTGTCTTATGATATTTGATCAGGTCTCTACCGTGTCAACTACGATGACCACAACTGGCAGATGCTGGCTTCTGCCCTCCGTAGCAACAGGTTGAACATCCACAAGCTTAACAGAGCTCAGGTAACATAGGATTCAATGTATTAACAAGTCCGCTGTATCACAATTTGAGAGCATTTTCAGATAAAATGCTAGAAACCTACTAGAATTCATAACCGTCCCAATCCGTAGTACATTAGACTGTACGAAAGTCTAATAAGAGAGCCTTTAGTAAGGGTAACGCAGTAAATGTGTTAATAAAGTATATACAGGCTATAGATTTTATATTATGAAGTTCTTCCCATGTTTAAATTATACGTACATAAAATAGGGTCACATTAATTTAAAACCAACACAAATAAATACTTTTGTGGCCGGCTTGGCGATAACCTATTATATTTTGGGAAGAATATTCCCTGGGAAAACTGTGTTGGCATTAATTATCCCCGCCTACCATCGTTACTAATGTAAGCGTGGACTTACGTTTGAATGCAAATTGTGTCTTTTTAATTAATGTTTTTAAATCAAATACATACATACAATTGTAGGCAGTTCTAAGGGTTCATGTTTTGCAGATTGTCAACGATGTCCTCTTCTTCATTCGCTCCGGAAGCATCGACACTAATCGTGCGTTCGACGTGCTATCTTTCTTGAGTTCTGAGACCGACTACTACGTATGGGCTGGTGCTATTGCACAGTTCGACTGGCTTCGCAGGAGGATGGAACACTTGCCTGAGGAACACGCTGAGTTCACCGTGAGTACTTTCTGCTCCGTCAGTCTAATAAAATTATATGCAGTATAATAAACGACAATAGTCCCACAAACATACCCAATTCTTTAATAGAGTACTCTACAGTAGCAATTAGATATCACGCGGTAAACATTTTGATCCGAAACAAATGATAGTCCTTTATTGGCCAACTTTTTGTTAATCCAATGAAGATCATCAGGCGTTGATAGGATGAGAATTTTGTTACATAACAATTTCAATTGTTTAAAAGTATCCAAATGTAACATTGTACAGCTAAAACATCACATTATTCATTAAAAAAATATTTACGTGGCGCTCGTTACTTTTGTTTAAATTCTCCATTTCTTTCATATAGAGATACCTGTTGAACCTCCTCGACACAGTGGTCAGGAACCTCGGCTACGAAGAGCGCCCCACCGACTCCACCAGCACCATCCTCAACAGGATGCAGATCTTGAACCTCGCCTGCAATCTCGGCCACGCTGGCTGCATTAGCGACAGTCTTCAGAAATGGAGGGCGTTCAGAACAAACAGCTCCAACTTGTAAGATATATGCTTTAATTTCGAATCTGGGTAGTGTTACTTTATTGAATTCTGATTTTCAGATGGTTGCACTTTTAGTACAGATATTAATGTAATATTTGGTAATATTTTTGACATAATTTTGGCTTTTTGTATTTCGTAAGATACACACTAGCATTAAGTACTAGCAGTAAGATGGCTGGTAGAGGTTGGAGATGATGGGCTGAAGATCGAGCGCAGTGGCGTTTCACAAGAGAGGCGTATGCCCAGTAGCGGGCGTGGATGGGTTTATGATGATGATGATGACATTACATTACTCTTCGTGGGAAAACCAACGATGTAAACTTTTCAATAAAAAATATTATCACGAGAAATAGCAATGCGCGCATGACACTTGTGATCATGAATGAATGACATTATACTAATCGATCGTCTATTGTCATTACTAATTAATAATAAACAATTTAACTTGGTATCAGGGTGCCAGTGAACGCTCGTCGCTACGTGTACTGCATCGGTCTTCGTGAGGGCGATGCCACCGACTACCAATTCTTGTTCCAGAGGTACAACGCTTCTGAAAACACCGCTGACATGGTTGTGATACTCAGAGCCCTCGCCTGCACCAGAGATGCTGCTTCACTCCAACAGTGAGTTGAGAAGAAGTTTATTTTTTTACACTTTATTGCACAAAAAGAAAACAAATACAGAGAGAAATTACACATACAAAATACAATTGGCGGTGTTATCGCCGAAAGGTAATATCTTACAGACAACCATGGGATGGATTTAAGAATAGGAAGTTTGTTTGTTTTTATCTGTTTTATTTTTATCATGGCGTGATAAAATGACTAGTAAGCTGTTGGTAAGCTTAGGCGGTCCAGATAGAATTTCCTTAAAATGGAGAAGTTTATTTCCTCCGATCGATACAGTTATGCTGGTCGGTAAACAAATGATACGAAGTCGCTAAATGCAAGCTGGTTCCAATAAGTCCCTATGACAACTTGATATGATTAGGGAGTAGAAAAATAATTAATCTATTTAATTAGATAGGCTGTGACTAATTTACATCTTCTTTTTTAGCTACATGTTCCAGTCCATGTATAACGACAGAATTCGTGTCCACGACCGCACAAACGCTTTCAGCTTCGCTCTCCAAGGTAACAGGGAGAACTTGCCCATCGTACTCCAATTCTTGTACGATAACTACGCTGCTATCCGCGACACGTAAGTGTTTTTTATATTCCTTATTCGGCTAACGGAGTGATATTTTGTCTCTTGAATCTATATCGTACCTGTGTACTACAATGAGCAATCTTATACTACTATGACAAATTACTAGACAGAGAGCTTGAAGTACAAAATGAGGAACGATAGCCTAGAGACGTTTTTATTTAGGGTAGACAGCTTGAAAATAGATGAATGCAGGATGCACTTAAAATGCGACAGATTCGTCCTAGGTATTAGTAGATTACTAATACATTGAGACAAATTGTATTTCATTACGCTGAATTATAGCACGCACTGTAACATAAATTGTGATATAAGTATTTTGTAGCGTTTGTATATTTTTGATGCAAATAAACATTTTTATTAATTGAGTCACTGTTAAGTGTTTTCTACCATCAAGTAGTGTTGCTATCTAGATACGAATGTCCTAAAAACAAATTATTTTTTCCCTAAAATAATGCAATAGAATATTCTTTTATAAATTATTATAAAGCTCTCATGTATATATTTTTTTATTGTTACTTACCCTATCTCCTGACTTCAGGTACGGTGGAGAAGCTCGTCTGATCCTCTGCATCAACAACCTCGCTGGTTTCCTTACAGACATCACTCTGGTTCGAGAGGTGAGTTTTAATTAAACCAATAGTATTATTATACATGTAATGAGAGTCTTTTAGTGTAGATATCTATGAAATGATTACCAAAAAGTGCTATAAAAATCTTTCTCTCTGCTTAACACCTACAGTTGATGAGAGAGATGCAGGGCACGGGCAATCCTCTACAATCAAGAGTACGATTGAGAGTGGTCAAACCATATAGTCTACCACGCTGGCCTAATGGCAGTAATTCCTTAGCCTAAGATTATGACGATGATATTTCTTTTTTATTTCAGTTCCAAGCCTGGCTGTACGCCAATCAGGTCGCTCTTGCTGGAGCCTTCCAATCTGGAGTGTCTGTGATAAACTCAGCTATCAGTAACTTTGATTGGGGTACCGCGAGAGTACCTGCCATCTACGAATACTTACTCAGCAGGAGTTCTTCAACTGCTGTCACATCTTCAGCTATTCTCCTAATGACAGCGCTGTTGGCCCACATGCTGCGTTAAATTAATATTTTATTTAATATTTAATATATCATAAGTAATAATATTGTAAACTCATCATTTTTAATAAAGTATTTTAATATTATATAGTTTTTTTTTATTTAATGTATTTTTTGCGCTAAAAATAGTTTTGGATGATGAAATTATCTTCTTCAAGTAACATTGACTTTCATTGGGTGTAATCACGAAGAGATGGAGTGGGACAGTTGCCCCGATATAATGTCTAACTTAATGTTAAAAACACGCAAATCATTTGAATTTATAATTATGCTCTTATTAGTCTAAGTTGCTATGCATGGTTTAATCTAAAGGAATAACATTACTAAGCTCAGACGTTTCCTAAACCTTGCCAAGGTTAAGTCTATGAATAATAGCTTGGCCCATAGTAATAACGTCTTGGATTTTATGTCTAGCTCAGATATGAGAAAATCCAAATGTCATTCTTATAATATTGTAAAATTTATCCATGATATGATGGCAACGCAGGAGCAAATCAGATAAAATGATGTGATTCTTACTTACCGGCAAACATAATTTTGCCGCCCATTTGCTGTCGTAGGGTATACTATATTTCATATGTGAGAGGCCGTCTGGGTACGTACCACCATGATTTCCTGCCAAATAGCAGCGTAAAAACACTGTTGTGCTGCTGATTGAAGGACATTGTAGCCAGAGTAACTACTGGACATATTGAGACTTCTTATATATAAGGATGGCGAGCGTAGTGGAATGCCAAGCATAGCTTCGTAATTTAAGGTGTTATTTGGTTTTGCTGCTGTTTGTGACCGGTCGTATCGCTTACCATGAGCCGATCGGCATGCTCGTCACGCCATTCATTGCAATAAAAAAAGAGTCTGAATTCAAAATGGTATATTATACCTGCGTTAATGACAGCCTCTTTGGCGTAGTTGTTTCGACACTATCTGCAAAATGATAATAAGGATAGGTAATGAAGTTCCTAAGAGAGGCCTGAGTGACAGTGGATATCCCGACCATTGTACAATCTGTAATAATACAAGTATATGAAGTTAGTAGCTCCGCCATCATACTTATAATTATTAGGTAAAACATGCCGTATTTCTAGGATGATTATAATTTCAAAAGTATTTACTCGGGTATTTAGTACTGAAATGTTCTATCCATCAATCCATCCATCAGCCAAAGGAAGTCCACTGCTGAACATAGGCCTCTCCCAATGATTTCTACAGAGACCTGTTGGAGGCAGCCTGCATCCAGCGACGTCCTCCGACCTTTACCAGGTCGTCTGACCACCTTGTGGGTGGACGTCCCACGCTGCGCTTTCCGCAACCGAAATTTTCTATAAATATAGCAAAGCACGATTCCGCAGTAGAGTTCATTCCCACCACCTGGAGGCGTACCGTTCCCGAACGGTACGTTTCCAGCGTTCTTTTCTACCACGTACGTGCAAGCTCTGGAATGAACTCCCTGCATAGGTGTTTCCTCAGCCCTATGACCTGTCCTTCTTCAAACGAGGTTTAAGGAGAGTACTTTCCTCGAGGTAGGCAGCGACTTTGTTGTGCTGGTCCCCTAGCACTACGGAGGTCCATGAGCAGCGGTAGCCGCTTACCATCAGGCGGGCCGCTAGCTCGTCTGCCTACAAGGCAATAAAAAAAAAAGACAAAGTATCAGCAACTTAATTATCTAAAATGTAATATCTATGGTTGATTCCTTGGTGTATATAATAGTTGACCGGTTTGATGGTTGAAATGAGTATTATAAGCCGCCTACCACAGTACAGCCATAGAAAAGTTAGATGAAATTTTGGGATCGTAATAATCTCGATGATTTGTGGGTAGCATTGGAGACAACTCTGTCTATTTCTTTTGGGGGTTAGAAGCATGAGTTAAGCATGTATGTTTTTAAAAAATATCTGATTAAAAATCTTTGTAGTGCATAATTATTGATACGAATAAGATAGTCACCTGGAATTTTAAAATACGCATACTTTGTGATCACTGATTGACGCAGCAGATAATCAATTTGCTTATTGTACTAAAGGTTACGGATCCTATCGCTGCAGAGATAAATTTTAGTACATACAATTTACAAATATTTTACCGTGTCTAGATGTTTGTCTTAATAATGTACTGCCACTGAAACCTACTGATCCCCTGGGCTATACTGGTGGGAAAATTACGAAAGATGAGTGAAATGAAACTTAGACGAATTACTAATATAGAACTTGATGTTTAAAAGAGATGAAAAATGAAAGTATTAAGGAGTGAAAAAGTTATTTAACTGTTATTGAATGGCTGAAATAGTGACGTAGATGTAATACGAAAAATCTGCAATGAAGACGATAGAAGGCGAACGACGCACGACGTAGGAACGAAACAAAGACGCATGCCGTTCGCGTGATGGTAAGAGATACGACCGCTCATGTATAGTAGCAAAACCAAACAACCCTTGAATTACAAAGCAAAGCGGGGTATTCCACTTTGCCCGTAATCGTACGACATTATGTTAAATCTCAATATGTCAATTTGTGCTCTGTCTACAATGTCCTTCAAATAGAAACACTACAGTATTCCCAGATTAATCCAAACTTTTGTTTATCTGCAAATTTCTTTCTTTTTGATTCGAACTCCGATTTCGATCGATCGATTTCGAATACCAAGCATGGTACAAACGGTTTTGCTTATTCTGAGATGTGTGATGAAAAGTCATAGTGTTTACAAATAAATGTATCATCAAAATTTTCATTCTCAGCTACAAAAAGTCTATTGGGGACAATAAGCCTCACCAAAGTATATACGCAATCCTTACTTTCTTACGGTTGTCCAAACACTGTGTATAACAAATGCATGATTCAGAAGGAGTTATAAAGTAAGGCGGTATACTTAATTAAATGCAAATACACACATGCACACATAAACCCTCGCATTTTTCCCAGAAGGGGTAGGCCGGGATGCTACCAGGATACCCACGTTTCACCTTATATTTCGTGCCATAATATGACAGGAGACGAGTTTGGAATCGAGCCCAAATTTCTAACTCCGGGCTAATATAGAACAGAAAAATTTAATAAGACATTTATTAAATTATTTAACAATCATGCTTCATTGATTTTGACCTCCAAAATTCAACCCAGACTTAGGCGATAAATTATACCATTACAGTTGCTCACTTACATAGTGCTTTATCTTAAACTAATAAATAATTGTACAAGATATGTGTATATCGGTTTGATATGATAAAACACATAATCGGCATTTAATAAAACCCATTTATTTATATCTATCGTGTGTTTTATTATTTTTGTGCCGAAAGATTCATTTTATCTTCATTGGGTTTGGTTAAAGGACATTATTGTTTTTAAAGTAAGTATTTTTTAAATTATTTTTAGTTTCTGAATAAAAAGAACGAATTTTAATACAAAAGACGAGGATTTTATTTATTTAGAGCATCTGTAATAAAATGACCATGAGGTGTGAACTGCAAAGAGGGTTTGCCTCCTAGGGCATTACAGGGCTCATTAATTTTCCGATGATATGGAGTTTATAGACATCTTGAAAATAGTCAGCGTCCCAATCAGCCTAACCCTAATCGGCCCTAGGTCACCAAAATGAGTGACACAGAAGAAAAACTTGGGCAAATTCTTTTTCAAATAACGAGAACTTATTAGCATTTTATGAAAATGGATGGGGCAGAAATAATAGGTCAGAACATAGCAAAGTGAATTTTTGTATGTACGTGTTTTATTTTTCAGCAATATGTCCAAGTTCTTCGTCTCAGCTTTGAGCGTAATGCTCTTAGCTTCAGTCAAAGCTGACCATCCCGTCCCTTGGTACAGAGATTTCGAACCAATCCTTATAACCGATGACGTGAACAGAAATACGGAGAAGGTATACCGTCTACCCGAAACTGTGTTACCATTGGAGTATGACATTAATATAGATTTGTATTTCAACGAGAGAACTGACAGACCTTTCAGCTATGATGGAAGAGAACACATTGTTATTCAGGTATGTTTGGATTTTGATATTACTTAATATTGACCTTGTTTTTTGATTTGTGCGCAATGGCATGGCATTAGCCACTGTCGGATGATGCACCTTCATATTCCACCTACAATGAATGGGTTGGTAAAGATATAGTGTTGGTCCTCAAATGTAGAGGAGTCAAATTTTGGAAGAGCGATAATGGATTAATATAACGAGATAAATCAGGAATCTCGGGCAATATTGGTATAAGTATTTATTTGCAGAAGCAAGTGAATTATTGTATGTTGATGTTAGTGTTCATCGTTAGATAGAACATTATGTTATAAACATGTTATGTTATAAAATGTGGTTTCCAAACAGTTTATTACATGACGTCAAATAATCATCTATGTTAAACAAGTCTCTGCAGAGCAAACTGTTAAGAAATTTCATCATTTTGTGACCTTTTATGTTTTGTCAGTCGGTATTCCCATTATAATTCAATGATTATAGATGCAATTTTTTGTTACTTAAAGACGTTTTTTCTTACAGGCTGTTGAACGGAATGTCACGCAAATTGTGCTCCATGCTAATGTGGATAGTATCAATTCAGTTACTCTTGTCGATCAAGCGGGAGCACCTTTCCCTATCAATACTCAGGAGCCTTTCACCTTGGAGCCTCAGTATCATTTCTTGAAGATTAACTTGAACTCAGCATTGACTGTTCGCACTAACTACACTCTAAGCATCAGTTACTCAAGTACTATGAATGAGGGCCCTATGAAGAGAGGTATCTGGCGGGGATGGTACATTGATGGCAATGGGACTGAAAGGTAATGATGATTATGGAAATCAAATTCCTGAAGTAGTCTTTACATCAACCATTTATTGGAAAATTTGAATATATTTCACAAATTCA
Organism: Hyles euphorbiae; assembly: GCA_023078785.2. Classification (NCBI taxonomy): domain Eukaryota; kingdom Metazoa; phylum Arthropoda; class Insecta; order Lepidoptera; family Sphingidae; genus Hyles; species Hyles euphorbiae. The sequence continues at coordinate 2,920,750 of CM041037.1, read as the reverse complement.
CTAAAAGTCCTATGGCAATGCATGAAGGAAGGAGATGCAACAACACGAATTCATGATTGATCTATCTTGGATTGGACTTGGTATTATATTTCATAGCAATAGTATGAAAATACCATCCATCAACGAAGCTCTGAACGCCTTTATAAAATAATGATAAGAGAAAAATACACATTCAAATAAAAAGTATTTTTCATCCGTGTTCAACTCTTTTTAAGCTGCTTATGTTTATTTTAGGATTTATGCAACGACTCACTTCCAGCCTTACAACGCCAGACAAGCGTTCCCTTGCTGGGACGAGCCATTGTTCAAGGCGGTTTTTAGACTAAACATCTCAAGACCTAGAAATTACTCTGGAACCTTCTCGAACACTGGAGTATCTATCACAAGGTTGTAAGTTACTTTAAATCCATAATTTGAAGCAGCGAGAAGATTCCTTATATTTTTGAGTTCCGTGCCAAGAGCTAACTAGAATTTGTTACTTGTAGTCAGTATTGCGAGAGGATCAAATAATTCAATTTGCACGAAGAAATTATTAATTAAATAAAAAAAAAATATATTTAATTTTCACGACATTTTTATCAGATATTTTGACAAAACAGAAATATAAAAAGTTGTCAGTCAAATATTGCGGCAAAGAATTACCTAGTCGGAGAAATAAAGCTGTGGCACAAAATAAATGAAGTGACTTCAAAACCTAACAACAACAAAAACTAGAAAAAAACTGGAATTATGGTTTCTAGCTTCAGTTTTTTTTAGTTTGCTCTGAATGGCTTTTATCTCTTACCCACATGAAGTCGGCGCCGCATATCTTTATTATACTCATTTAAAAAGGGATTTGGCTTCAATTAATTTATGACCAATTTTCTGACGTCAAGCCTTATGGTAAACATACCAATTGCTGAAAACTGTTTTGAGTTATTGATCGTTGACTGATATAATTGTATTATATATTAAGTTCAGCCAGTATAAATCCAGTTTCGTTCACGCTAATTTATTTATTATGAATGTCGAGAAGAGCTTATCTTATGCTACGTGATATGATATCTGGTAATTACTGCATTATTATTTAGCGTCAACTGTATTTTGAAATGTACCAAATTTCCAATCGCATATTAGTTAATAGTAAAATCGTAATCATTATTACGGATACAATACAAAGTTTTGATAGCTGAATAATGATGAATTAAATATACAAAAAGTTGGTTTTCAATAAACCAATCTAATTTTATAGGAATCAAAAGTCATGAGACTTGAAATAGGAACTACTGATACTTTAAAGCTGAGTTGTATGATCGGTTAAGTCATACTGGCCTATGTATAGCATGATGAAGATACAAAGGAAAGATGCAGTGACATCTACGTTATAAGACATAAATAGGCTTTAAATTTGAAGCACAACATAGAGACAGCAAACGATAATGTTGGATTGTAATAAAAATCCTCCAAAATTTATTAAATGTCGCGATTATTTTCAAGACATAAATAGTTCTATAAATACGATCACGACCCTCAAAACGATGAGGAAAACGATGCGTGGAGAAGCGGTAAAATAAGACTAAATATTAACATTATTTATATTAATTACAGCACAAACGGCAACCGCATTACAGACACTTTCCACGCCACGCCCAGAATGTCCTCCTACCTGGTGACCTTTCTCGTCAGTGAGACTTTCCAAGTCATCGCTCAGGATACCTCTTTCACTCCACCAGTCAGGATCATCGGCAGATCCAACACCGCCGGTCTAGGAAATGAAGTATTGCGTCTAGCAACAAAAATGACAGAGTACTTCGACCAGTACTTCGGAATACCCTATTCAACCCTTCATCCTAATTTGTTAAATGATCACGTCTCATCTCCTGATTGGGCTTCGGCGGGAACGGAAAATTGGGGCATGGTTAGTTACAGGTGAGAAATTGTCGATTTGAATAAAGTTTTAGGAAATTTTGGATCGAATGTTGATTGTCGTTTTGACAGAACATATTTCTCTTTTCTACTTAATGATATGATATATCTTGTTTTTATTGAATGTTGACTTATTTAATGATAAAAGTAACTAAACTTTATTGCTCTATTTTTTATTTCATGATGCCTAAGCTGGTGTAATAAAATATGTCTATTGTTTTTTTCGTTTGGTTTCTTATTTTTGGGTCTACTTGTCCAATTGCAATGAAGATAGCTCATTGAGGTAGATTCATTTAATTATGACCATTTTGTTTATTCCCCAGAGAGATGTATATGATCCTCAACCCAAATGAAACATCAATGCCTGTGGAGCACTATGCAGCTACACTGATTTCACACGAGCTCGCTCATAAATGGTTTGGCAATTTGATCACCTGCTATTGGTGGAGTAACACTTGGATTAACGAAGGTTTTGCCAGCTACTTTGGTTACTACCCGGTCGCAGCGGTATGTGATTTTGTCATTTCTTTTTTTTTTGTTATAAACTTTTGAGTAGTTTAAGGGTAGGTTGCGACTTTAAACCAATTGATTGTTATAAAAATAGATTTAATAAAGTAACTGAAACATTAAAAGACCTGGCCTGCAACTTTGTTTCGTTAGATTAGACAACTAGTGAAAACATAGGTTAGGTTTATCAGACATATTTCTTATTTTTAATCCACTTTGCAAGAAACATTACAATTATTTAGGTAAAAATAGCGGGGTTACGCTCGTTTGGTAGTAGATCCATTTTTACTATAAGCTTAGTGCTCTTATCATGAAAATGAATTCTCAAATAGTATAAATACCCCTACATGGCCCACAACAATTTTTTTTCTTACAGATGTTTCCAGAGTACAATCACCACGAGCACTTCAACAACCGCTACACGACGGGCTCTCTCTCCTTCGACTCTGGTGTCAGCACGGTTCCTCTCAACCATGACGTCAACACGCCGCTTCAGGTCACCGGACACTTTGGCACAATTAGCTACTCCAAAGGGGCTGCCTTCCTCAGACAGACTATCAACATCATCACAGAATCAACATTCCAGAAGGCTTGCAGATACTTCTTGTTGAGCAAGTAAGTTTATGTTCGGTAACTTCAGTTTCATTTTACTTCGCTGGAAATCTTAAAGCTCTGGTAATACTGAAATTGTTCATTTCAAAATATTTAGTTATTCCTTTTGATCCAATCCGATCTCGAAGGTTATAATAATTATCAATTTTTCAACTATTATTTAACGAAATACCGCTCGGCGCACCTTAATTTTTATTTGATCTTTAATTTTCTTCATCTCATAGAAGTCCACATCGAAGATTGATTAAATTATACTAAATAAAACGGCATCTAATTTAATTCATCTATTTTAGCGCCTACGAACCTACCGACCAGTACGATCTGTACGACGCATTTGCCCAAGCTATTACTGAAGACAACAGTTTGGCTCAGTACACTAACTTTAACTTCTCTGAATACTACCGGATTTGGGTTAACGAGCCTGGTTATCCACTCTTGACCGTGTCCGTTGATCACTCAACTGGAGTTATGACTCTCACACAGGTAAACTATTCAAATAATATGTTTTATTTATTGCATATGTCTGGAAAATAAGCAAACAGGTCACCTGATGATAAGGGAACACTGCCGCCCATGAAGAATACCAAGCCCATAATCCTTGGATTATAATTAAACAATCCTTGGACTATGAATATATTGCTGGCCCATAAAATCGGGACAAGATCGGGTAGGAAAAAAATGGCAAGAGAGAAGGGGTATTAGACATAATATTTCAAACTCAATCTCCTGTGACAGTGGTGCCTACCGCCCCGGGTGGGCCTTTCCATTCATGCTGAGTCATGATTTTACCACTTTTTAATGTTTTAGACGAAGAGGTAATGGGAAGAGCTCAGTTATTTTTACCTTTCTAAACAATAAAAGTTAGAATACGTTAGATACTATACTTTATTTATTTATATTTGCAATTTCATACATGGGGGTAATGTAATTAAATGGTGATGAAGTTTCTTCGCCAACGGTCTTAATTACGCGAGTCTGCTGATTTAGGCATAACACCAAGAATAATATCCAATCGTGGTCTTATTTTAGGAACGTTTCTTTCTGAGTGCGTCGGCAGCGCCCACCGGTCATGTATACCCGATCCCCATCACTTATTCGACTAATAGAAACAGGAATTTCAATACCGTAAGGCCTGTGCACATGATGACTGGAGCCCGGGACACTTTAACCAAAGAGGCTGGAGAAGAATGGGTTATATTCAACAACCTGGTGCATGGTACGGATAACATTTTGTTAAAGGCAATCTTAAGTATTTTGGTAATTTCAAGTACAGAATGTTGGTTTGCTCAATCTTTAGAAAATAACCGTTTTACACGTTTTTTAGATTACTTTTAAAAAGTTGTAATTAAATTGCTGAATTATTTGTCAATAAAGGCATTATGAAATGGTTTTGATATATTAATCCAGAGCTTACACTGCATGTAACTTGTATCATTTGCAGGACACTACAGGGTGACTTATGATGACACCACATGGAATTTGATTGCGGAAGCTTTGCTCAATGAACCCGAAAATATTCATTATTTGAACAGAGCTCAAGTAAGTAAGATATATTTGTAAAATAATAGGAGCAAAGTGATGCTCAAGAAATAATCAAAACAGTTTTATTAAAAAAATGTCATGATGTAGAATGAGTTTTTCAGTTTTTTTATCCGATCATAATTTGACCGAGCATTGTATATTCTGAGATTTGATCGTCACATTTGATAAAAATGAATTACCGTTACAAAAATTTGGATGACAGTTTTCAATGACAGTAATATTACTATAATTTCATCCTGCAACACCTTACCAAACCTTTGATGCAACAGTGAAATAATAATAGCAAAAACTATTGAACTTGAAGTACTATTTAAACTAATTGTTCCTTATAGATCGTCGACGATGTGTTCGCTCTAATAAGGTCTGGCAGAATGACCTACCACTTCGGCTTCCAAATCCTTCGGTTCTTGCGTAATGAAGAAAACTACCACGTATGGGATGTCGCTATTACTGGCTACACCTGGATCCGGAACAGATTAAGACATTTGCCTCAAAGTCAAGCTACTTTTGATGTGAGTTTATTCATTTATTATAACTGTACCTGGAATATGTTACAATGACACGTCTAGTATAAAGACAATTTTCTCGTGAGCCTCTCTAAAACATTCTAACAAAATTGCATCACAAAACATTTTTATTTATTCATATAGATTAGTAGTATAGCGTAAAAAATTGTGTAGAGTCTCATCCATAAGTGGGTAGACAGACATTAAGATATTGCCAGAGATATAGAGTCTGATACCTTACTTCAAATTATTTTAGCAAGGATGACCGCATAATTGTAAAGGCAAAGCTTTCCACAGCTGAACTGTCTCAACAGTAAAAGAGTATCATACATACATACATAAACTCACGCCTATATCCCAGAAGGGGTAGGCAGAGGTGCCAGGACACCCTCATTTCGCCTTGTATGTTCCGTCCCACAATGTGATAGGTGGCGAGCCTATCGCCATATCGGGCACAAATTCCTGACTCTGGGCTGATAATGAATAGAAAAATCCAATATCACTTTGCCCAACCCGGGATTCGAACCCGAGACCTCAGCTTTGTAACCATACCTTAGTACAACTACGCCACCGAGGCAGTAAAAGAGTATCAATCCTCATAAAATTTGGTCTTAACTGTGACATAATTTATAACCAATCCAATGTTATCATTATTCTTGCGTTTTAGTCCTTCGTTCTCAGCTACATGGAAAAAGCCATCAGCTCCGTTGGTTATGACGTCAGTCCTACAGAATCTCCTACAACCAGTATGAACAGACAGACTGTCTTGCACTTTGCTTGCAACCTCGGCCATATTAGATGCATTCAGGAGTCCTTTGATAAATTCGTGGCCATGAAGGACAATGGTGAATGGTAAGGGTATCCTCAGTATACACTATACTTATATAATTTTAAGTTTCAATCAGCCATATAGTCAGATTTTAAAATTATAATGTTATGGTCTTCATGAATTGTAGAACCATTTTTATTTGTTATTTTGTTTGTCTAGGATAAGCCCACACATCCGCCGTAACGTATACCTCACAGGAATGAGGGAGGGAGACAGAACTGATTTCCAGTTCCTATTGAACCGCTTCAGACAATCCAACTACGCTAATGACCAGCTTGAGATGCTAAGAGGACTTGGAGCTGCAAGAGACCCGGAGCTTTTGACCCAGTGAGTCTATGATTTTATGGATTAAAAAAAATATGATTTACTGCGTGTATATTCTATGGACGTGTATGCTAATAAGTTAGGGAGGCTCATGTAAGTTCGAAGAAGGATGACTTTAGTAAATATCTTTTCTAGATCCAAACTGTTGCATATACAGCAAACACATTGCTATTTCCGAATTAACATCTGCAAATTTGGGGCTCTACGATACTAGATATGAATAAAAAATTTGGCATTCATTCTTCATTTCGTACTGCTTCTAAACTACGAAGCTTCATTATACAAATAGGCGAATTCTTATACCGAGTTATAGAATGGTGATTCATGTACTTTAATCCTTAATAAGCGCCACTAATTATTTGTATTAATATGTTACTCAATTTGGTCAGCTTCTTATAACAATAATAATAATAATATAATTCCTGAGCTTCCCCTCTGATATTTCTTTCCATTTCCAAAATATAAACAAAAAAATGGTTGCCTGTAAAGTCGGTTTTACGGGCGAAGATTTTACGTGACAACGTCTTTTTCTCGGTAGAATATTTATTGATATGAATATAATTAAATTGCACAATAGGAACAAGGAATTGAATGAAAATAAGAATTGCACAAATTTTAACTATAGAAATATATTTTGTTTACTAAAACACTATCAACATTTATCAATAGTATGACATAACCTATAAACTCAGTTTCTCAACTTTTGTGTCAATCTAACAATTAATCAATCAATCATAGTTTACGATAATGAAATATCAGTGTACAATTATTTACCTTTATTGTTGTAGTTGTTGTAAATGATAAATGACGAATCTAAGCACTCCATATTTTCACTACAGACACAGCTGACGATACTTTAACCACACGTGTGAACTTGTATTGTGACGCTTTCTTGTTTTTCCAACGCCAAGAACGTTCGAGAAAGACAAAGACAGAGACACAAGCATGCGCCGATTCAATGCGCCTAATTCTCTAGTGCTGCGCGCGCGGCAGACCGATCATAGTTGAGTGGGAGAGAGACGCAAGGCATTCGGCGGGCCTCTCTCTCGTTCGGTGACTCATTGTAACGTTACCGGGCGTTACACTTTTTCATAAGTGACTCCCAGCCGCAACCTAATTTAAGACGTTGTCACGTCAAAAAAGCTTCGTAGCGCAGTTAGTTAGAGGCCGGCTATGTTATCGTGCATCCACATTGCAGTTATTTTTTGAACAATATTACCCAGCAATATCTGAAGACAAAATATTTGTTATTGCCTAACATGTTGTAACAATCTTTTACATTGTTGCACAATGTTTCTCTACAAAAGGCAGCTGTGGTGTGGATGCAGCATTATAAGGGGCTGCGAGTTCAATCTTCGCATAGAGACAAATGTTTGTGGGAACCTTTAGATTTGGTTCGGGTCTGGGTGTTTGTGAGACCGGAACGGCTCTCGTATTTCAGATACCCACGACACAAGTATTCTATCTTAGTATGGAGGACTATGTATGTGATTGTTTGGGTGTATTTATGTTTTTATCAAGGACACCCATAGCATTCCTTAAGTCTTGGTACTCTAGGTGGACAATAACCATTAACATCTGTAGCTTTTATCGTTTTTTTTAGATACCTGCAGCTGACATTGACCCGTGAAGTAAGGTCTCACGACAAGGTGAATTCTTTCAACTACGCGTTGTTAGGCAACCAGGAGAATGCAAATACTGTTCTGCAGTTTGTGAAGAACAACATCGATGCTATACGAGTACAGTAAGTGACCAAAATTCGAACATTTTACAACCTTCCTACTTATTTCACCGTACAAATTACATTGCGGTTGAGATTTTGCTTTGTCAGGTCTGATAATGGCAGTATCGATATATTTACATAAGAATTTACTGTTCTCTTGACAAACTCATATTTTCTTACACCATAATTATCATCATCCACAGTTTCTGAAAATTCTCTGCTGGATATACGCCATAACGCCATATTTATTCATTAATTTCCATTACTTGTCAACTCTGCAATTATCTCATTATTGCAAATAAAATGAATATCATCAATCATGCAATATAATAATGATCAAGAAAGTTTTATAGTCGTATAAAGGAATTGAAGATTAAGATATTAATTTTTATCACAGTTAATCTTATGACTTTATTATAATTTTTATCTTAAACATCTCTCCCAAATACAATGTACTTATTTTGTTTTGAAAAATGCGTTTTTGCTACTGTCTATGAGCGGTCGTATCGCTTACCATCACGTGAATGGCATTCTCGTTTCGCTACTTATTGCTATATAAAAAAAAAACTCTTTTTACAACGATCCCATTTAGGTGAGAGGTAAATGATGCTGATTGAGTGAAATGTAATAATTCATTTAAAATTTACAGGTATATCGAAGATGCGCCACCAAGACCAGTACACACAGCCCTTTCAAACCTCGCTTCTTATCTGGATTTAGACGGTTTAGCTGAGGTAAAGCATTTTAGCTGTTCATTTCATTTGCATTGGATTCGATCTCCACACCGAGACGAATATTTGGGTGATGCACATATATTCATTTCGGGTCTGGGTGTTTGTGAGTCCAAAAAGTCCCTTGTAGTTCCTGGTACCCACGACACAAAAATCGATCTTAGTGTGGGGTCAGGTATATGACTACTGGATGTATTTATTTATTTATTTTCCTTTTGCTATTTAAAGACTACTTTTTTCGCAAATACTTTAATGCCGTCTTTAAATATCTTCAATTGCAATTTGTCTAAAGTTTCATGATTATAATATTATTAAACCATACTTACACGATAATTCATTAACCATTGTTTACGAAGTTATGTGCCAAGAAATTTTGATTTAATGATAATATTTAAACTGCTGTAATGCTGTAAGTCAGTATGAAATAAATCGCAATAATTAACAGCCTCCGTGGCGCAGTTGTTTACACGCCAGCTGTGAAACGAGAGTTCGCCGGTTCGATCCCCGCACCAAGACAAATATTTGTTTTGATTTAGATTTGTCCACTACAAGCATTTGCCTTGAGTCTAGCTGATAATGAGACCGAAAAATATCTCGTAGGTCCTGATACTTACGAAACATGGCTCGATTAGAGTGAAGTCAGGATTTGTTGAATGGTTAGATTCGCATATTTTGATCTTTGAAATAAATACAAAACAACTTAAACTATTCCATATTTAAACGGCAATCCATCAAAAGTTGTAATCATTCCATTGAGTAATACAGAACCTGTAATTTTCAGTACGAGCAATGGCTTCAGTCCACACAATCCAACATCCCCCAGTACAGCACAGCATTATCAGCTATCAACACAGCCAGAGCTAACATTGCTTGGGGTACTGCAAACGCCGATACCATTCTAGCCGCAGCACGCGATGGCGCGGCTACCGTCGTCACTTCAGCCACTCTTTTAGCTGCCATGGCTATCTTCGCAATGTTTATGTAATTTTATTTTAATTTTCGGACATAAATTTATTATATATTTTACAATAAATGTTTTATTTTTATCACTGTTGTTTTTTAAATTCCTTATAATAGGAGGAGGGATATTAATGTAAATGTCTTTTATATTATTTTATACCAGGTTATACATCGAAGCTATATGGTATGTAAGTCTGTCAACCTACACTAAGGCAGCGTGCTGGACTATATGGCTTAATCACTCTCAATCGTACTCTCGATTGTAGAGGAGACCCGTCCCTTCAGTGGGACGTTTATGGGCTGCTGTATCAGCCCATAATAGATAATAGATCAAAGAGCATAATTTTACTTAATAGGCTACACGAATCCCTTTAAAAGAACTGGTAGAAATACCACAAAGATTATACACTTCAAAAATAACACTTTGGACTTATCAGAAAATGAGTAGGAGATATGCTGTAATAAATTCTATTTATACGAGTAATGAGGATACATTCCACATTCCAAAATTTGTATGAAGGTTGAAGTTAATAGAACGTTAATGAGCTGTATCAACAAGATAAACAATATTAAAACAAAAGCCTTAACTTAATTAAAAGGATTATCAAATTAGTCAAGTTGTTGATACATTCTTATATTATTTAGGTATATAATATTTTTATTTAATTCTTGCCACTTTTGTATTTATAATCACAGACATCATAAATCCCATACAGCCGCCTAAACAGTTTGACTGTGGGTTTTTGTATTGTATTGTATCAGCCCATATACGTCCCACTGCAGGGCACGGGCCTACTCTACAATCGAGAATACGATTGAGAGTGGTTAGGCCATATAGTCCACCACGCTGGCCTAGTGCGGGTTGGCGAACTTACATACCATAGAAATTCTTATAAATCGCTATGGTATGTAGGTTTCCTCACGATGTTTTCCTTCACCGTTTTAGTGCGTGGTGATTGACTGTCAATACACACATGACTCCGAAAAGTCAGAGGTGTGCCCTGGGATTTGAACCCACGACCACCGTGAACATGTTGGCAGCCGCGTCTAGTCCGTTTACCAACAGGTCACCACGCACTTCTTCAGTTGACTGTGGGTTGTCGATTAAATTCTTCGATTCAAACGATTTGATTATAATTATTATAGATTGATGATTGACTATGAGTTTGTTTTAGATTTTAGTATATAATTATCTATGGCGCAGTTAAATAATGGTATGATTACAACCTGGGGCCCTACTATATTCAACGAAACGAAGTTCGAAACTTCGGATGATCGAAGTTTATATACGATACGAATGTACCTACATATACTTATGGTCGTTATTGACTTATGGTCGTAACCATAGACTTATAGTTACGATGTACGTTACATAAATACGAACTTCTACAGAGTAGATACATTCATATTGTATATAAATTTTCATCGTCCGAAGTTTCGAACTTCGTTTCGGATTTATATAGTAGGGCCCCTGGATGTCTTGAGTTCGAATCCTGATACAGGCGAAGTTATATTGCATTTTTATATTCATTAGCGTAGAATCAGAAATTTGTGGCCGATATGGCGATAGGCTCGCCCTTTATATCACGCAAGAACATACGTGATTGCCCTCGTAGCATCTACGCCTAGTGCCTTCTATGAAAAAGGCGTGAGTTCATTAATGCATATAATCAAATATTTTACCCAGCCATAATTTGATTACCTACACATCACAGGGCTAGGTTGTAAAAGTTATCAAGTGTGCGTCAGAAAGGATTATAAACAGTTATGTAGTTAGGTAGTTAGTTATATATTTACATAACTTTTGGTTTAGTTCCCCGGGCAAGTAATTGCCACTGTTTTTAAAAATGTTTTTTTTTTTAATTGCAATGAATGGCGAGACGAGCAAGCCGTTTGCCTGGTGGTAAGCGATACGACTGCTCATAAACAGTAGCAAAATTAAACTGCGCTCGCCATCCTGAGAAATAAGATGTTAAGTCTCAATATGTCCAGTAGTTAAATTAAAATTAAATGTATACCATTTAGAAAGTGCAAGCCTTATTATTTTCAATAATTGAAAATTCTGTTGATGTATGAAAAAGGAGAAATCATATAGGGAGAATGAAAAGAGTATTGAGGATCTGGCAACCCCACTTACTGAACGAATAATCTCTAATATTACACGCTCGAAATTTTTGATTAGATTTCTAATTCGTCATCAAATTTATCGTAAATACATTTTTTACATGACGTCTTCCTTAGCGTAGTCTGCCTGGCTAAGAACGAAACTACCAATGATGAAGACTAGTTTTACGACTAACATATTTCGGTTATCAGTACAAAACATGTTCTTATCAGCCGTCGATACATCTTGATAACACTATCTTAGCTCGTTTGATTGCGATAATCCTGATAATATTTATTACAATTAACTGTACATCGAGGTGGCTTCAGATATTGATAATATTAAAATTTGTCAATTTCCTACACTCCATTTTGCATGGCGTCAACGGATTGGCAGGTACGTATTCGAATTATATTATTTTACCTTATTTTTAATTATGACCTTGAAAAAATATCAGGCATGTAGTGATAAGTATAAGAGGTTTAGTTTACTCAAAATATCTGAGTCAAGGATCAACTGCAGCTCTGTATAAGATTTTTATAGCAAGTTTATAAAATGTATGAATTTCTTCAAGCTATTTTCGTATGGCTAATAAACTTAATCAATTTTTGCAACTTTTTATAATATGATCTATTGATTGATGTGCCGGATTGAGGTTTCTATGTTACATTCATATTAACGGAGTTAAGGGATAATTTGATGGCAGTTAGAACCTCAGTTTATTTAGATGATTAACGTGTCTTTCGTTCGTTTTTTCTTCCGTTTACATAGAAGAAAAACTTGAATAGATTCCTGATAAGAATCATGTTGTGAACAGGATTATCATAGAATACTTGCTGAGATTAAGTTATAGGGTAATATTTGCATAACAAAACTGGATCTTTTGCTCACGTGGCGACATCTTGGTTTAAGCGTTTGACTTATCCCCGTACAATTACTATTGAATTATGTTCCGTTGATTACGAAAAAAGATTTCACTGAATTAATATAACATGAATGAACTCGATTGGAAAAACAAGTAATCCGCAAGAATCAGTAGTATATTTGGAACAAAAAACTGGTCTTATTTTTTTCTATAAAGGATCTATCTATTGTATATTCACGATATCAAATAAGCTGTCTAATTGCAATTTTGAGATTTTAAACTTGCTGTGAAGAAGCGATTAGGCATTCTATTGAACTATTTTTTTTGCCTTTATTACAATTTATATATATCAGATATAACTTCGACATAATTATGAATCAATTTATGTATTTCCACGATCCAAAAGAAAAAAATATATATTTATGACCATAGTAGCTCGACCTTGTTAATGTAACGTGTGTTAATCATGCCTTTTTTGAGTTTTTACTTGATAAGGCTATGGCGATAGATCAATTATAATTTGAGCATATAACTATGTGAATCATCTGCTTGATTATTATTTGTTGTCGATATATAGACCTCAAGTCAAACAACAGATCATATGATGGTATTGTCCAATCAACATTTTTCATTAATATAATTTATTATTCTTTTCCACATCTTTATCATCAGCTAAAGTTAAAATTAGAAATGCTATTAGCGTTTGAAATACGATTTATTTTATTTTATTAAGTATTTAAGTAACTCTCCTTAGTTTTAATTTTTTTTTAAATGTAAGTTAGTAATAACCAGTAAATTAATATAAATAGCTAAGTTGTTTTAGAATGCTGTGTTCACTATTTTAGGATATGCATGTATTAATAGTAAGAGTGTAATTAGCGACTAAGTGTGAAATTGTGTTGTCTGATTTGTGAACCTAATAATATTAAAAAAAAATATCATCTTGCCTAGCCCCAGGAATTTCACTGCTACACATAGGTTTTCCCCAAGGTTATCCCAGCGACCTATCGGAACTTTGCATCTAGAAACTAATCCCTAATTAACCAATGACTAACAGTAGTAACTTATTTTCCTAATATGACTAATTTTACAATCCGTATATTTTATCAAAACATTACCGAAACTAATTAAAGTGTTTTATTTACAGCCATGATAACTATCACAAAACTAGCTGTTTTATCGGTGTTGCTGGCCTTCGCCGCAGCCGATTGGCCTTTAGATGTAGAAGATGAACCAATCATCAGGAATGAAGTTGACGAGACCATCTACCGTATACCTGAAGACCTTGATCCAATCCACTATGACGTAGAAATCACGCCATACTTCACAGCCACTGCAAATAGAGAAGCCTTTACTTTTGATGGAACAGTAACAATCCGACTTAGGGTAGGTGTCAAATTCTAAAATACGGACGCACTCGGAGATTTAAAGATTTTTTTAAAATTGCAGTGTTTGGCGAGACGATGTCGTTGTCGTTCATCTGATGGTAAGCGATACGACCGCTCATAAACAGTAGCAAAACCAAACAACATGAAAAACAAAGCAATGCTTGGCAATCCACTGCGCTCCACATTCTGAGATATAAAATGTTAAGTTTCAATATGTCCAGTAGTTACTCTGGCTACAATGTACTTTAATCATCACAACAGTGCATTTAAACCGCTGTTTGGCGGGAGAAATAGACATTGCGGTGGTGCCTACCCAGGCGGCCTGTCACATATGAGAGACCTACCACGAGTATATAAATAAAATGAAACTGTTCCTTATTGTGATTCTGTTTGTAAAATCTAAACTAAGTAATGATACAATTGACAGTAAAATATTTTTAAAATCTATATCAGCGATTAAGAGATTAACGCCCAAATACTGGAAAGCAACTTAAATATAAATGGCGCTTAACTACGTTAATCCCGATTAAATGTACTGGCTAAGTGGGCCGTGCGCTGTTAAGAGCAACTTATTATTTGAATGGCGTTCCAGTATTCGGGCGTATATCTCAGTAAAACAAATGTGTTAGATTATTTTTAAGCTATTGCATAGCTTCTATCGCGGGCCTTGAGCGTGGAGACCCAATCCAGAAATTCCGTAAGTCCACTCCAGTAAGTCCGACCGAAATTTAAATTTAATATTTTTATTTTGATTCAATTATGTGCCAGTACTTTTAAATACGAATTGCAAAGCTATTGCGTGATTCATTGTAATCTAACCTCTTTCGATATTTAGTTTTGCCATCTATCGATGAATAACAGAACATTTAATGACTTTTTGAAATATCACGCTTGTCTCTTTAGTTTTTTATTTTGATTCAAATATGTGCCAGTACTTTTAAATGCAAATTGTAAAGCTATTGCGTGATTAATTATAATCTAACCTCTTTCGATATTTAGTTTTGCCATCTATCTATGAATAGCAGAATTTTTAATGACTTTTTGATATATCACGCTTGTCTCTTTAGTTCAGCAACTCGCCTCTATGTGGCATTGGTTGTATCGTCGTTACTGCGCATACGTAATCCCCCGTCTTTGCCCCGAAATCTCCGTGACTCATGCGTGCTTTTTTATTATTGAAACCTTGCTTGTGTGAAATTTTATTTACGAAGTTTTCTTTAATTGCTAAGTATTAACTAATTATGAATAGGCATATAAGTACTTTAGAAAATCCATAAAGATTGGGTACTGTTATTATAGATTAATAAAACGATCAATGCCATCAGTGCAGTGAGTACATAATTAGGTTGTGTACTCATAACATTCATAGGAATGATAAAAGATAACTTAATGTTGTTTTGAAGACTTCTAATAAAAATAAAAACTAAGCTAGTATTCTTTTGCAGGCTGTACGAGATAATCTAACTGCTCTCGTCATCCAAGAGAATGTTCGAGAAGTTCTATCAGTGACCCTCACAAATGAAGCTAATGTACCAGTCAGACTCAACCCAGCCAATCCTTTTGAACGTATCAGGGAGTACCACTTCTTGAGAATCAATCTTGCTGATGGAGTCACATTGGTCAATGGCCAGGTTTACTTGTTAACGGTTGTGTACATTGGAAATATAAACGAAACTCCTCTATCCAGAGGTGTCTTCAGAGGAAACTATGTTGGCGATGATGGCAGAGTTCGGTAAGTATTGTCAATATCGTTTATAAAATAAAAAATAATGAAAAGCTAGTAGCAGATAGGTACCTAGTGAATGAATACATCTTAAGTTAAATTATCCTAGTAACTGATTATAAATAATCTTGTGGATCTGTTTGCACCGAACAAGTTACACCTTCGCTAGTGCCAATCGATAAATTGATGTTTGCTGCTAACGATAACATCAAGCAATAATATGCAAAAAAACTTTCAATTGAGTTCATTTTTTTTTATCTTATTAACATTATTCCGGATGACACGAGGCCCTTTTTCAATAAAATCTTATTAATTTCTGTATTTACAGCTGGTACGCGGCGACGCATTTGCAGCCAACCCACTCGAGGCAAGCGTTCCCAAGTTTCGACGAGCCCGGGTTTAAGTCCACCTTCAATATCATCATCAATAGGCCTGCCAACTTCTCCGAGACCTACTCGAATATGCCTGTTAGGCAGATCATACCGTAAGCCACTCATATACTTCTATCTTATACATTTTGTTTTGTATACATTAGTGTTCTAATTAGTGGCAGAAGATTTTCATCACTTTCCTTGCTAACTTCCATCGCAATAAATTCTGTATCAGCCCATATACGTTCTACTGCAGGGCATAGGCCTACTCTACAATCGAGAGTACAATTTAGAGTGGTGGCCATATAGCCATTTACCATAGCGATTAATAAGAATTTTATCGATTGAAATAAGAATTTTATGGTAGTAAATTTAAAACCTTATGTTTATATTTCTTAAATCTTACAGTATGGGAGATCGCGTCAAAGAAATCTTCCACACCACACCAAGAATGTCAGCTTACCTGGTGACTTTCCACATCAGCGAAGGATTTGAAGTGATCGCCGACAACAATAACGCAACAAGGTCGTACAGAATCCTAGCCAGATCGAATGCTAGAGGTCAAGGAGCTTATGCTCTTGAAGTAGGACCGCCAGTTAACGAATGGTTGGAGAACTATCTTGGTATTGGTTACTACACCATGGCGGAGAACATGAAGAATGATCAGATTGCGTCTCCCTTCTGGGCATCTGGTGCGACTGAGAATTGGGGACTGGTGACTTATAGGTTAGTGTTCTTATGTCCGTTTAATAGGGTCTATAAGTATTCATTACATAACTTTTATGAACTTTATTTTCATTTTTATCTACAGTATTTTCATCAGACATCCTATTTTTATTCAATGAAATTTAAGGGACTTTTCAACAAAAAGCTCAATAACAAATTAAGAAAGATTAAAAAAAAACAGAAATAACAATACATTAAATGTAACAATTGCCAATAGACAATTAAATTTAACTACTAATAATTAATGTAAAATAGAGAAAATTGTACGCGGATATGAATTATATAAACAGGCGAAATATTTTTATGCGGTCTAAAGTATCTTGCACTAAAACGAATACAATTAACAACATAACAACTTAATCTTTACATCTGAAACCGAAATAGATAAACAAATTTCGTAAAATGTCTCCAAAATTGTTTTCAAATGGAATGGATGAATTCCATGATCACATTTTTGAAAAACGGTCGATAAATTCTAAATATTTGATGTAAAATATTTCAGAGAAGTTCGTCTGCTGTACGAAGACGGTGAGACTAACGCCTTGGATAAGATGTACATTGGCACCATAACCGCTCACGAACTCGCTCACAAATGGTTCGGTAACCTCATCACTGCTCGTTGGTGGGACAACGTCTGGATCAACGAAGGTTTCGCTAGCTACTTCGAGTATTTCGCCATGGATGGTGTTAGTATTTCTTTTATTATTACTTTTTATAATAGTACGGAAAATGTCCACCGTAAATTTTATTGTGAATGCACTGTATATTCAGGTTTGTTTGCTGAGCGGGGACTTTTCACTAATCGACACTATGGCGACACGCAAGTATATAAACAGACTGTAACGAAACATAACTCAGTTACAGGGGCTACTTACGATTTTTATACGGTATTCCGCCATCATAAGAATGTTTTATCTTTACGACTGTTGTTACATCTTTTGTATTTTTCATACCAGGTTGACCCTACATTGGAGCTGGCGGATCAATTCAATATCATGTACTTGCAAAGCGCTTTGTCCGCTGACTCTTCAGCTGCCACCAGAGCTCTTCAGCACACAGTGAACAGTCCTACTCAAGTGACTGGTCACTTCACTGGCATCAGCTACTCGAAGGGCGCTTCCTTCCTTCTCATGCTTAAACATTTAGTCACAGAAGATACTTTCAAGAAGGCATTGAACTACTTCTTGGTTGACAGGTTGGTTTTTCTTCAAACTTATAACTTAGTTAGATCACTACAGTAAACCGGACTAAATGGTACAAATTATAATTTCATAAATATTTTTATCTTCTCTTTTTTCTCTTTGATATATACCGCTTAATTTCATCACGTATTATTTCTATCGTTACTTATTTTTAAAACTATATCAAGGTTTATAATCGATATAAAATAAAGTGATCGTCTAAAATGGTTAAAGAAAACACTTCCACTGAGTGACTAAAATCCCAGTCCACCCCGTGACCACGAACGTAATAAAGTAATCGAAACGTCTGGAAGTTAAGAACGTAATATTGATAAAATCCCTAAAAAGTTTATTTCATTGCGTAATATGCGCGTAAATCTAATAAAGGATTACAATTCCAGGGCATACGAGCACGCCTTCCCGTCAGATTTGTACAGAGCCTTTGACCGAGCATTGAGAGAGGATGGTACTCAAATCGGCGACTATGACATCACAACCCTGATGCAACAGTGGGTCGATGAGCCTGGCTCGCCGATACTGACTGTCGATATTAATATGAGTTCAGGAGTAATGAACTTGAGACAGGTAAGTTTGAGAATAGTTTTTTTTTATTATGTGTTTCTAGCCAATTTCTAAACTCCCATACAAATGCTATCCAAGTTCCAATTTGATTAGTGCAAACGAAACGTTATCCCTTACGCCAAGGCGTTAACAATTGTAGAAAGAGAATCGATTGAAAGCCCTTGTAACTTGGCTAAAGGAATAATTCACCTAATGAAAAAAAAAAAAGTTATTGAAAATATATTAATTTTTGCATGTATTGTTTACAACACGAATATCTGAAACGCAAAATTTTTTACAATTTTGTTTGGTCTCATCACAATTTAAGAACGTCAATATTTTGGATATATTAATGAATATGGACATAGTAATATAGCCCATAAAAATGTGAGTGACTCGTTATTTTAAACTAAGAATTAATTACTAGAAGTGTGGAATTTCGAGATTATATTTAATTATTTTTTTGTTTGTCGGAATCCACCTTTACTGCCATATTTGAATATATTTTTATTTTTAGGAACGTTTCTTTATCAGTCCTACTGCTAGTCCTACTAATCAAGTTTGGCACATCCCCCTGACATATACTTCAGGAAACAATCCAGACTGGAACGACCTCAGGCCACGACATGTCATGAATAGCAGCAGCACTCAGCTCCAAAAGGAACCTGGCCATGAATGGGTCATTTTTAATGTACAACAAAAAGGTAGGTGATGTTATAGTACTGTATGCGAAAAGAAAGAAAGAAGAAAGATAACAGCATTTTTTTGTTACAAGCAATGGTTTACAGGTTTAAGTAAATAGCTATACATGTACAGTATAACAGTGCTTGTCAACAAAACGGCTCATGCTCAGCATGTGCTGGGATAAATCAACGCTGGTCTTCCGCAAGGCCGGTAAGTGATGTCACATCGCCAAAAATATAATATGCAAAAAAAAAACAAAAGTAATTAAAATAAAACATAATAATAGCAATAACAGTATTCGTTAACTGCTCAAATGTGGGCGGTGAATTATATACAGGGTATATCAAGACTCTTACCGAAAACCAAGCTGGGTGGTAGTTTAAGTGATTTCAGACACAATGCAACAGATTTTTTTTTGTTATTTTTTTCCTATGGCCATATTTGGGACTTAAATACAATTTTTTTCCTAAAATAATAGTACATGCCCTTTTATTTATAAATACTCTAAGGTATGAAACAGTTTAAATTATTATTTTAGCAAAAAATATGGATTTACCGAAAAAATGACGATATTAAAAATCAATAAAAATTAATGTCGCGTTTCTTTGCGAAATTATTAATTGCATTGTGTTTGTAGTCACTAAAACTACCACCCGGCTTAGTTTTCGGTAGCAGTCTTGATATACCCGGTATAAATATCTCGCGTCCCTCTGACGAGTGTACACAGAAAAAAAACTCCCAGGCATCTGAGCACTATTAAACAGTGACCAAGTGACCAGTGGTCGTGGGTCCAAATCCCAGGGCACACCTCTGACTTTTCGGACTCATGTGTGTCTTGATAGTCAATCACCACGCTATAAAGGTAAAAGAAAACATAGTAAGAAAACCTGCATACCATGGCGATTTGTGAGAATTCTATGATATGTAGTCTGCCAACCCGCTCTAGGCCAGCGAGGACTATACGGCCAAAACACTCTCAATCGTACTCTCGATTGTTGAGGAGGCCCATGTCCTGAAGTGGGGTGTATATGAGTGTATACAGACTATTATATGTTATTCTTGTTACAAGTACGGAATGTTTTGTCTTTCAGGTTTATATAGAGTGAACTATGATGGTCACAACTGGGAAATGATCGCATCGGCTCTGAGCCGGAACTTATCAAGCATCCATCATTTGAACAGGGCACAGGTGTGTTCTACCTAACTTAAATATTGTAATAATGTTGCACAAAAATTCAGATGCTGATTTCGTGACTACCTATTTCAAAAAAATAATTATCAGATACTTTCTGCCTCCGCAAGTAAATATACTGTAATGGATTAAAACCACAGAAACTAAATTTATTTTATTCTGTTATAACTTCTACGCACAGCGTATGCCAATCCCATTGTGCCTGTAACGATATTTTTTCTATGAATTGAAAAAAAAAAAAAACTCATTTACATCATCGCTGTTTGGTTTTGTTACAATATTATGAAATTTACTTACATCAGAAAAACTATATTCTAAAGCCACACTGGCAAATATGAAAATATTTATATTGTTTGTCAGAAATGTCTGAAAATTTTAAACTGACTAACTTCAGCGGTGGATTTTCTATAATAGAAAATAATTATGATAAAGTTGGATAACTCAATAAGTCTGAAGAGAACGCCTGGCTAAATGAAATCATTTTATTTCTCTTTTTTAGATTGTGGATGATGTGTTCGCTTTGATGCGTTCGGAGAGAATGACTTACGAATTGGGTTTCCAAGTTCTGGACTTCTTGAAGCAAGACACCAGCTACTACTCCTGGTACCCGGCTGTAACCGGTTTCAACTGGATTAGAAACAGATTCCTGCATATGCCTGATGTGTTGGCTGAATTCGATGTGAGTATTATAATATAATCCTTGTTTAATTTTTCCGTTTTGTTTCTTCACTGCAAAGCACGGCCCCCCTCTACAATCGAGACTACGATTGAGAGGGATTAGGCCATTAGTGATTATTGAGTAACTATAATCCCTCCATATTGATGAGTTATCGTGTAAACAATTAATTTAAATAAAGACATTTTGGGATTTTTTGCTTCAGGGATGTTGAAAGTTTATTTGATTAAGGATCTTTTGGCGACGTTTATAAAATATATATTTTAATAAATAGTTTGTTTAAAATACATCAATATTTACATATGCACAATATAGTCTATATAAAATAAAATAAATAACACCCAACAGTCACATACAAAGTCCTGACCCCACACTAAGATCGAGTCTTGTGTCGTGGGTATCAGGAACTACGACAGACTTTTCGGTCTCACAAACACCCAGACCCGGAAGAAATATTTGTGGGCCACACAAACATTTCTCTCCGTGCGGGAATCGAACCCGCGGTCTCTCTTTTCACAGGCGGCGTCTAACCAACTGCGCCATGGAGGCTGTCAAATGTCATAGATTGTCATGCATATAATCTAAGTGAAACACGCAATAATTTAATTAGAAGGCTAAATTCAATTCAAGAATTTGATATCTTATCGAATCTGAATGGTAGTGGATTAATACCAATCATGCAATATATAATAAAAAGTTTGTCAAGCACCTTATGGTATCTTTTAAAATAACAATGGATGTCAATACGTAGTGTGTCAAGTGTTCACCCTGACCAAAAAGAGGTGCAACAATATAATATGTAAATTGTTCTTATTTTGTTCCTTTATCTATCTTGTAAATATTTATAGGAAATCCTCTTCGAATTCCTGGACGCCGTGATCACTGACTTGGGCTATGACGTGGTAGCCAACGAACCCCTCACAAGGACTTTGAACCGATTCTTCGTGCTTTCCTTCGCTTGTAACATTGGTCATTCAGGTTGCATCAGCGACTCGGTACAGAAATTTAACGCCTTGAGAAATAATGGTGTGAGGTAAAAATTCATTG
The DNA here is from genome assembly GCA_023078785.2 of Hyles euphorbiae. Taxonomy (NCBI): domain Eukaryota; kingdom Metazoa; phylum Arthropoda; class Insecta; order Lepidoptera; family Sphingidae; genus Hyles; species Hyles euphorbiae. The sequence continues at coordinate 2,898,593 of CM041037.1, read as the reverse complement.
CAATATTTTCATCAGATTTTTTGTATTTGTGCATATAGCAAGTCTACGATTGTTGATATGGTATTTGATGTATCAATCATGTTCTTATTAGTGTGTGCGTTTAGTTGAAATCAAATAAACTCAGATTGAACCCGATATACGTCAGAATTACAGGTTTTGCACAATTTTATACGATGGCTGGATAACTATATGTTACCAGTAGCTATAGGGCCTCTGGCAATCTCGGTAACATAGCGATACGTAACAGTAATTACTTTACCAATAGTATAAGAAAAAACTTCGACTATTGCACCACTGTACCACCAATGTGCCATTACTAATTTACCAATTTTCATTATATCACATTGTAAATCAACATTAATTAAACTCAACATAAATATAAACACAAATGCTTGCAACTGCAAGAGACTTAGAATTTACTTTAAATATCAAAACTTAATCATGTATTATAGTTACAGTGAGTAACAGAAAATTGATGAACATTTTTTAATCGAACAATACCCAAACCAAAACAAAATTTTATCTATAGTTTTGATCACTTTAATTAGATGGATAATATACCTATTACCCAATAAATTAGACACGTTTATCTTATTAGATATAGATGCAGTAGGGTGACTAACATTGCGTGACTAATAGCTGTTAAAAGATAAGCCAACTCATCATGTAAAGTAACGGAAAATAAACAAGGATAGGAAATTGGCCCAACCTTTAACCGATACAAGAAACATTACTCTTGCGTCATACATGATTTATGCTTTCAGCAAGTACTAAAAATTGAAATAGTGTTTTGCTAACTACATGGGTATTTTATGAGATTGCTCTGATCAACTAAGTAACACCATACGTAATGGTTAGTGGACACTATCTTATACATATTATGTTCATACGTCTACAATATTTGAAGAATATTTGAGAATAATCAGCGTGGTGGACTATATGGCCTAACCACTCTCAATCGTACTCTCGATTGTAGAGGAGGCCCGTGCCCTGCAGTGGGACGTATATGGGCTGATACAGTAATGCTTAGAAAAGTGAGATTGCTGGTATAGGAAACGAAACAGTAAAACTAATTCTTCACGTAGTTTTTCTGTCAGTGGCACATACATAGTTAAACTTCAACAGTCGATACATTTAGTTTTTTTTTAATTAAGCTAATTCTTGTTAGCCACCTCCATCTAATTCTAAATCCTCATAACTTTTTTCAGTGTCAACCCTAATTTGAGACGACATGTCTTCTGCACTGGTCTTCGTGAAGGTGGCTACGATGAGTGGCGGTTCTTAAACGAGAGGAGACGCAATTCCAACAACCAAGGTGACGAGGTTGCCATGCTCAGAGCACTCGGTTGCACCACCGACGACAGGGCGAGGCAAGAGTGAGTAGAAAATAGCAATTTATCATTGGTCAAGAGACCTTCCAAGATTCCTTATCTTGGATTACTCAAAATTCAAATAATTGAGTAAACATCTAAATATTACCACGAGTGCGTAGAGCTACGATTGTTTACTTTTAACTTGATCTTTTTCGAAGGATTAAAGCTGAAAATTTACAAAACAAAAACACTAATGAATAAAATACGTAACTTACAATTTGATGATAATTCTTCATTGACATTATTTCAAGATTTTATTATCATTTTCATGGATTATTGTAAAAATAAAATTTTCTGAGCTCATTATAATTATTTGTTTAAAGACTGATAAACAAGATAGGAAAAATGTTCCTACCGGTGAATTCCCTTGCTAATTGTTTTATTTACTTGTTATCAGGTTCTTGGAGATGATACTGACCGATGAGGTGAAGGCTCAAGATAGAGTGAACGCCTTCACCTTCTTCTACATGGGAGACAGGTCCAATGCCAGGGTGGCCTTGCAGTTCTTGAAGGGAAGAGTGAACGAGATTAGGGAAGGGTAAGGGTTGTATATAAATTATGCAAATGTAAAGTAATGTACAACATTACTTAGACGCTGATTAATAGTTGAAATCTATGGTCAGAAGGTCAGGCTCTACAAATGCACTTCTGCTGTTGAAATTAATTTTATGATGTTTTTGAAGATATTTTATTTTATTTATTTTAGAGAAGCTTACAGAGAAAAAACAAATACAAATAATATACGGGTTATTATAATCATCCTCAGACACAAAAAGACGATTTATGGACAATAAGATAAAATCTTATTCCAAGGATTATCACAACACAGATAATAGACATAATATCAGTTAATTTTACTATGTCAGAATGCGACATGTTTAAATTATTTATAGAGAATCATAGAATTATTAATATAAATGTTTCTTACAGAGTGGTGATTCCAGCTTGGTTCGACAATGTTATAGCAAACCTCGCATCTTACTTAGACGAAGAAGGTCTGCAAGATGTAAGTGTTTATCTTCATCATAATCTATCATACAATAAAATGTATTTTTTCCACGAACTTTACAGCAAGCAAGAGGTGACAATTGCAGTAGTCAGTAGTCAAATTGTGTGCCTGTCTACAGTTTTGACGAAGTATTAATAAGAGGATTGAGGAGTAATTTCAGTGTAAGATGAGAAGTATCAATGAAATTGAATGAATTATTTACTTAACTTATTAAGTGTGTAGTAGCCTCTTGGCAAATAGACTAAACGCGTTTGGCAACATGCTCTCGGTGATCGCGGATGCAAATCTCAGGGCACACATTTTGGAAATCATAGGTGTATATATAGTCAATCATCACGCACTGTAATGAAGAAAAATATCATGAGGAAACCTGCATACCATAGTGATTTGTAAGAATTCCTATGGTATGTAAAGTCCACCAACCCGCACGAGACCAGCGTGGTGACTACACAACCTATTCACTCTTAATTGTACTCTCGATTGTAGAAGAGGCCCGTGCCCTGCAGTGGGACACATGAGAGCTGGTTCAGAGTCTATATTAAAAATATGAAAGAAAATTAAGATTATTTTAGAAGCAATTAGTATTTTATATGCATGTGTTGTAGAAACTGTGATAAAAAAGTACTCAATCCTAAACACTCACTTTTCGGTGTATAGTTGAAAGAGATATTGAGCGAATCTAGGAATTCCAAATGTCAGACTAAAAAGATATGATAGGTTTGCGATAGTTGTTTGGCGTCTGACAGTGATGATACACACAATGATAAAACCCTTTTATGAATCTCCACCAATATTGACACCTTTGAAAGATAGTTCAGCATGATATTTTTGATAAATAAAGTTTGTATTTGAAATAAAGGAATTAAAGTAGCAATAAGTATAAAATAGAATGGGAAACTCAATGGCTAGAAAAATAATGTAGTCAATATTATCGGATAGGAGGCTAGAAGTAATGTTCTTTAAATATTGAAAATAATTTAAGCTTAGCAGTGCCGGCTGCTTATGACGTCGACGGTGGTCGATAGTCGGTGGCACAGTTGGTTAGACACCGACTGGGAAACGAGAGGCCGCGGGTTCGATCCCCGCACAGAAAGAAATGTTTGTGACACCCACAAATATTAGTCTCGGGTGTTTGTGAGATCGAAAAGTCTCCTCTTTTCTATTACCCGCGCCTCAAGACTTAATTGATCTTAATGTGGGGTCAGGACTATGTATGTATTACTTATTACTTACTTAATGTATTCATATAAAAAGCCCAACTACTAAAAAATATTTTTCCTTACAGATGGAACAATGGCTGAATGCCAACCAGGCTGAGGTTCCCAACTTCGCAGTAGGCATCAGTGCTATCAACTCAAACAGGGCGAACATGAGATGGGGCACGGAGAATGCTCAGATGATCCTCAGAGCAGCCAGAGGTTCAGCAGCCGTCCTTATGCCGACTACCCTGCTTATATTCTCCACCTTGTTTGCTATGCTGCTGAGATAAATATTAGGAAGTTAATATAATTAAATACAGTTTATTTTTTTTATTATCTTGAGTTTTATTTAGGACCCTTTGAAATTAATTTTAAAATCATTTTTAATCTGATAATCTAATTTTAATTTTTCATACTTTGCAAGACGAACATATTATTCGTCTAATGGTAAGGGATACGACCACTTGTGGACTGTTATAGCAAAATCAAACAACACCATAGAATTTTAAAGCAAAGCCTGGTATTTCACGCTCACCATCCTGAGACATAGATGTTAAGTCTCCATATGTCCAGTAGCTAATTTGGCTGCAATGTCCTTCAAACCAGAACACAACTATACATTTACACATCTGTTTGGCGGGAGAAATATACATTAAGGTATCAATGAATGTTTTCGAAGGGCACAGAGCTGAGGCATTTAAGATATTAGTTATCAGACATGGTCGCTCTTTGACATCGCATTGAATATGTCGCAATAGAAACAATATCGCAATTTTGATTAGTTTCTTACCTTATCGCTCTTAGAGAAAATAGTTCATTGCCATTCTTACCGATAAGATAAGGCCTACAAAATCCCACAGCGAGGGATAAGAGTTCGACTCATCAATGGGTTGAAGAGGAAATCATTTATTTACCTGTGTACATATAGGTAGGTATATACATAAAATCACGCCTTTCACCCAGTAAGGGTAGGTAGAGGTGAAAAGACACTCACATTTCGCCATGTATATTCCTTCCCAGGATATGATAGGGGGCGAGCCTGTCGTCATATCAGGCACAAATTTCTGGGGTGATAATGAATAGAAAAATCCAATATCACTTTGTCCGACTCGAGATTCGAACTCAGCTTGTAATCAAACCGGGGCACAATTACGCTACCGAGGCAATCGATTTACCTACCTTTTTTAATTTAATTATATAATTTACTACACATCTGATGATGACATTTACTGCATAATCTGTTGATGTTGGTACTGATCGATACCTATTTCGAAGTTATACTATTATTTAGGGATTTTATCGCAGATTTAGTTTAACTCATTAGAGAAGACGGCTTAAAGCTCGCACCAGCACGGGCAAGCATCCAATCCTACAGACTACATTCAATCAAAGCAGAACCCAAAAGACCATCTGCCATACATCAAAATACAGTGAGCTCCTTCTGCGTAAATAGGAACGCAAAAACCAACCAAATTTTTAAATTAATAGTTGTAAAATAAGGGTAGTTGAATTGTGACAGTCACTGAGCTGACCACTTATGCCTCAGTCCGCCCCGTGACTACAAAAACTGTACTCGCAAAGTACTTGAAATGACGGGAATTAAAAAACATATAAAAATTAAACAAAATCTGCGTTAAAATCCGTAAAAAATAGTTTTATTTCAATGAGTAGATAATAATTGCAATTATGTAACTCTAAAAAACTATTATTACACCTATTTGATGAAGAGATAAGTGCATTATGCTTGTATTATGGGATATTGGGTTCGACCCTGTAAACCGGTGCACAGGAAAGATTTTTCGTGCAATTAATATAGGGTATATCAAGACTGCTACGGAAAACAAAGCCGGGTGGTAGTTTAAGTCCATGAGGACATATATCCGTATATACATATCCGTAAGGATTCTATTTCTTAACGAAACTAAAAATATTCATATAGTGATTACTGTTATGCATACTGTCTAGACATTACCTAGTTGTTTATTATTAAATAATAAAGAGACTCTTCGCAATGACAGATAAAGAATGAAAAGTATAGTCCTATCTATAAAATATTTATTTGAGTTTACCTTAGTATTTAATGGAATTTATCATGTTAAATAACGTTTGTTGGGTATTAATATAAAGTATAGGTCCTTCTTTTTATTTGTATGACTCTAAACTGTTACATAAACTCACGCCTTTTTTCCCAGAAGGGGTAGGCAGAGGTATCAGGAATCCACATTTCACCTTGTATGTTCCGTCCAAAAATAATAATATCCGTTTTCCGTCAATTAATGGCAAGGAAATCAACTAGCAATATTACAACGTCGTGAACTATGGTCTGAACTCTCAGCGGTACTCAATTTTTTTTAACACGGGCCGTATACAGTTTTTTTTTTACTTTCCCGCCCTCTACGTTTTTGTTATGCTGTTGTGGGCTAACTCTACGCAGCTAATGCGGTAGGGTATACCTATACAGGTATCAATTTTTTACATAGCAAGCGTATTTTCTAGGATCGGCGTGAAATTTTAAATAATTTGCAACCCCAGGCTCCCCAATCATAAAAGGCCCGCGGGCCGCAATATCAGTATGGCTGGTCTCAACCATCAATTAAATTCCCATTTGTAGAGGCATAAAGTAATTAAGTACTTATGAATCTTAATATTATTGATAGAATATAAGACCTAGATAATTATAGATATGCAACAAAAGAACCTGAACGGTGGAGCTAGTTCAGATATATCGTTATCACTACTTGTCGTGACAAAGTAGATGCTTAAGATGAGTCTTATCAGTTTCGCTGTACAAATAACACATGAAACGATACAACCGTTTGCAGTTTACAGTAGTACCGTGAAATAACAGCAGGTTAGTCGATTTTATATATTTAAGACCAGTTGCATCAGATAATTTTGAATTTTTTGGTGAGAATTCAGCCGTTATTCCCCTTTTGGTATCCTGGAGGAGGCTGAAAGGGGTATACCAGTGTCACCGGCCTTAGTAAAAATATCACTTTATTTTCCTTCTATGTCCCATCCCATGGTAGTCGGTAAGATGCTTATTATTACTTCGAGCTATACGACCGCTATTAACAGTCTTATGTTAAACATTAGTTTAGTTTAAGATTTATTTGGTGTACAAGAAAGAATAAAAAAATATATACAACGCCATTCACATCTCAAATATGATAAATTCGCATGGTCAACGCCACAGTTAAAGTCAAATTTAGTTGATGCAACTGGGCTTCAGTATGGGTCATTAGTACCATTTATTTAAATAACGGAGTAAGAGCAGAAGGGTTAAAAGAATAGTGAAAGAAAAGAACATTGAAATTAGCGTCTATGAAGTTAGTGTAGGGTTTAAGCGCAATTAGTGTTGTGAAATAATAGAAATAGGCTTTTTATTATACCGGAGACTTCGGTTTGGAATATACGTAGTGTTATATTACGTGAAAGGAGTATAAGGATAACGAACTAAATATGATCAAAATGTATATATTGCTTATATTTACAATTATATCAACTCACATAATTCTTTTAGCCCGATATTTTGTTTGTATACTAACAGCATTATTACGAGTATATTCGTTATAATTATTGAATGCAGCCTCAAGTTTAAAAAATAAATTTTCACTGCACTCGTCATTCTGAGACATAAAATGTTAAGTCTTAATATGTCCAGTATTTACTCTGACTACAATGTCCTTCAATCCGAAGCACAACTGTGCATTTACACTGCTGTTTGGCGGCAGAAATAGATGTTGCAGTGGTACCTACCCAGGCGACCTCTCACTTTTGAGCGACCTATCACCAGTTAAATTACAGTTACAATATTGACAAGATCACTATAGCTATATTTGGAATAGGTGTAGATAAAATAAGTACTACGTATTCTTTACAAAAAGTCTAGTTTTAACGTACAGTGTCTCAGCTACACAAAAGCTTTAAAGCCATTTTTTTAAGAAATTAATAATCCTGATTGTAATTTTAATCACTAACTAACGTTTGACAAAATTCAAATTATAATACTTGTAATTCTCTCTATTTTATCATTAGCAAAATAACATAACAATCAAAATGTCCAATTAACATTTGATTCGTATCCAGCATTCCATTCGAATTTCTTTCGGTCATTGCGCTCCACTAAGTTAGTATTAATTTGAAATTCGAACGTTTCTTTAGCGGGGCAAATGTTTGAGCTATTCACAAATGTTTGGATAAGATGCTGTTTTATTGTAAAAGTGTGTTGTATTTAGTAATATGTGTTTGTTAAGTGCTTATATTTGTATTATTTTTCAGCAATGTTGTTTATACTCATAGTTGCGTTATGCACGCAAGCTGCATATGCTGACGATAACTATAGACTAAACACAACATTCAGACCCTCGGCTTATGTTATTTTCATCACTCCATATTTTGAAACTGGCAACGAAAACGCTTTTACGTTTGAAGGAGAAGTTGATATCACCCTGACTACTTCTGTTGCAACGAGGGAGATAAAACTGCATTCAGAAGATTTGATATTCTCTTCAGAAAACATAACAGTGGCTAGAAATGGAACTTCATTGGCTCTGAACGAAACAAACTCTTTACGTTTTGATACAAATTATACTTTTGCTTACATTACCCTTCAAAATGATTTAGAAGTGGGTGCTGAGTACAATTTGCGAATTGTGTATAGAGGACCTATAAGGACGGATTTGAATGGATTCTACCGTAATTACTATATAGAAAACGGTGTCAAAAAGTAAGTACATAGATTAAGTTTGCTAAATGCACGTACGGATTTGGTTACATACAAATTTATTGGAGTTTTTTATTACAATTTCTAATATAAAATTCGTTTGATTTTAAATAATTACGAATCATATTATAAAATTAATTGTTCATTCTCTAAGGCCCCTATCCCATTAGCGTTTTATGATTGTTGGCGTTTCTCCAGCATCTGCGCAGCGCCGACATGGCGTCGACGATACGACCTTGATGTCTTTAAGAAAATGAATGAAATGAAAATAATTTATCGAACCCATTAAAATATTCCACATCATTTAGATTCAGTCATTTTTTGATCTACTAATCGGTTTGGAAAGCGGTTTTCACTAGAGAAGAACGGGCAAGAAATTCTAAAAGTCGTTGCCGTATACTGGTAATTTAATCAGAAACATCGTTGGCTTTGCTCAAAAACGAGAAAACATCATATATTCTCGTATTAACATAATATGTCAATACGATTATGCCTTAAGAAAGTCACAGTTTGAACTAATGCCTCTAGAAAATCGCAACTTCAACGTCGCGTTTTTGGTGAAACGCCAACGGTTGTAAAACACCACTATTATACGGCCTTAAATCAGCAAATCAGTTTGCACATAAGCTGTTAATAGTTTTATGTGATATTTACATAGGAATTAAAATAATTTTTGAGGTTAGTTTAGTAAACGCACTCTTATCTGGAGATCGAGATAGCTATGTATATTGACCCATAGGAGCACTCGAAAGACGGTGATGCGATAAATATTATCTGCATTATCATTTCAATTGCTTCGGTTTTGAGTATAATACTCTTGTTTGAAATTATTTAGATGTAAATATGTATAGTATGATTATGTTTCTAAGAAAATGTCATGTCAGCAGTTGTCAGCCACTTTGTATATTATAATCTTTAAGTTTTTTGTCCTAGATGCTATGCCCTTCAAAACTTCAGCTATTGTGCATTAAAGTAGTTACAAGTATGCAATTATTATTCTGAATTATTTAAAGAAATATATGTTAACGTTTTGAAGTAATATATATATAAGAACTAATTAAAACAGATCTGAAAAACATTTGATAAAGTTTTAAATCGTTAACTACTAAAATAAAACAAAAAATCTTATTTTAGATGGCTTGGGGCTACTCAAATGGAACCTACACATGCAAGGAAAGTGTTCCCGTGTTTCGACGAGCCCGGACTTAAAGCTACCTTTACTTTGCACATCGACCGACCGCAAAACTATTCACCTTCCTTAGCTAACACTAAGCTTCAGAGCGTAACAAATCTGTAAGTAATAACTCCATTGTAAGAAGTAGATGGGTTATCAAAACTCCCTGCAAGTATAAGTCCCAGAAAGATGAGAGTAGGCTTTACAATGACGTCCTAAAAAAGAAGGAAACACCTAGATGCGTACTGACTCCAACAGATAACCTCTAAAGTGTACCATGGTCTGTGATTAACACAGGATCTTATAAAGCTAAAGACTTTTTTATAGTGATGGCGAGACAAGCATGCGCGCATGCCGTTCACCTGATGCTAAGCGATACGACAGCTCATGAATAGGTGCAAAACCAAATAACACCATGAATTTTGTAATGCTGGGCATTCCACTAAGCTCACCTCCTAAGGCATAAGGTGATAAGTCTCATCATGTTCATTAATTACTTAATTATATTGAAAAGTAGCTGGGTTGTCAATCATTTCATCTTGTCAAATTAATGATTTGTCTGCGTTAATCTTTATGTTAATATTATTTTATCTTTTAATAGGCAAAATGGATTCATCAGAGAAACCTTTTATCCTACGCCTATCATGCCAACCTATCTCGTAGCCTTCATGGTATCAGAATTTGCACCAGCTATGGCTAGTAATGACAGTTCTAGAGGATTCGGTATCTACACGAGACCTGAAGCTGCTAACCAAAGCGCATATGCTTATAAATTTGGAGTGGGTGTTGTCGATGCTTTGAGTAATTATTTCGGAATAGATTATTACTCAGTAAACAGCAATTTGAAGTTGGATCACGTCGCGTTGCCGGACTTCAGAGCTGGTGCAATGGAAAATTGGGGATTGGTTAAATACAGGTAATTGTATTCAAATATAAAGGGATTCATCATTGCTGTTTCCCGGCGAAATCGAATCGATCGAAAGGTAATTGACATAGCCCAAAAGATTAGCAAGTTGAATTGGCAGCAGGCCGGGCCGAAAGGTTCTGTAGTGGAGGCCACGTACAGGCAAGTACAGTATCAGACGCCCGCCTATGAGGGGGGCAGACGACCTGGTTAAGGTTGCAGGACATTGGTGGACGACTTAAAACAGGTTAATGTGGAGGTCCTTGGGACTTAGGACTATGTTCAACAATGAATTTCTTATGGCTGAAGAGAGAGATTATGAGATTTCAATGAAAAGTGCTAAAAACGAATAAGAAACACTGATTTCAATCTATCTATATAAAACATATCTTAATTTCACCATACTATTTATATCCTGGAATGCAATTACATTTTGATCATGATTGATGGTAATAGTTTTTTTTTATCTTTTAGGGAAGCTTTGCTACTATATGTGCCAGAAGAATCTACACCCTATTACAAGTACAGAGTGGCGCAAATTCTCGCGCACGAGACTACGCACATGTGGTTCGGAAACTTGGTCACATGCCACTGGTGGAGCGACACCTGGCTGAACGAGGGTTTCGCCAATTACTTCCAGGATTATATTACTGCTACTGTAAGTAAAAGTATTTATTTTTCAGACAATTAGGTCATTTTGGTCTTAATTTTGAATGGTAATCTCTTTTTCATACCATATTTGGCCATAGTTCTATCGAAAGGGGTTAAGGCCACCAAGTTGGAATAGTGTGGGCTGGCAAACTTCACATGGGTTTATATCTTTATTAGTCCATATATGTACGTCCCACTGTAAAGCACAGGCTTCCTCTGCAATCAGGAGTATGAAATCAGATACAAATTCTTGTAAAATTTATTTCTTATTATGCTAGCTTTCTTACTATGTTCAGCTTTATGGTTAAAGTGTGTGGTAGTAAACTACGAATACAATATGGTTTTTTAAAATAAGTACAATATTTAAGCTTTCCCTACGTTACACTTCCAGGTAGATCCTTCGGTAGCATCAGCTGATATGCTTGTAACGGGATCAGTATACGCAGCGTATGATGCAGACAGCTCTCCTACATCAGCTCCAATTACCAACATCAACGTCAATTCACCAGCAGAAATTAGTGGACACTTCGGAACCATTACCTATCAGAAAGCAGGATCGGTTATACGCATGATGCATCATTTGATAGGCGATGAAGCGTTCAGAAATGGATTGGTTGTCTATTTGAACACCCAGTAAGTATTAATTGAGAAAACTGAGAAAGTAAAATAATAAATTGATTGCTATCCAAATAAAATAATAGGTATCGTATGATGTTTCATACTTTTAAACTTGAAACAAATTAAACCTCAGCGATTAAATTGTGATTTTACGGAAAATTGTATTGAAATTGTGAGAGTACCTGTATAAAGTTGAAAATTATGAAACGTCATTACCTATTAGTTAAGTCGGATTATAAATGTGATGATTATTCGGAGAGTCAGTAAACAAACTGAATATGGAATAATGATATCTGTAAAAATTTAATTATTCTTGAAAATGCTTGGGGGACGCCTATGATCATTACTTTCTGTAGGTGAAGATGATGATGGTTATAAAATAATTTAAATATATTTGTATGAAGTAAATCTGATAATTTACATATTACTACTATGGTGTAGACCATTCCATACTATATCTATGGTCTTCATTTATTGACGTCCCGTTTTTGGTGTTGCCTATAATTATCATTGAGGCTTTTTAAGTGTATTGGCGTAGCCTCTGTAAGGCACGTAATTTGGCCAGAATACCGGCAAGCTTTTTTAAAGACTTTAGACAAAATAATATAAAGTAATGCCATTTGGTCAACAGCCGCCATGGTTCCGGATATCCAAGCAACATGTACGATGCTTTACAACAAGGAGTTACTAGCAATAACAATACTTTAGCAGCCTACCCAGGAGCTAATGTTGCTAACGTTATGTCCTTCTGGATAACTCAAGCAGGACATCCAGTGTTGAAAGTCTCCATTGACTATGAAACTAAAGTTGCGAGTTTAAGTCAGGTGAGATTAAAAGATGCATCAAATAGTTTACACGTTTAGTCCGAACCTTGAATTACATACGTGACATGTATTTTGTGTATCAGAAATACCGAGAGACTTGTTGTATATAAATTGCGAATACGTTGTTATAAAATTACAAAGCAATGGTTTAAATGTCTTTAACGACTAGTCTCCACTATCTAATCCGGTTCTCGGTATCCACAAGAGTTTATTCTTAGGCGTTCATATTATTCTTCACTTTATAAAGCAAATTCAAAATATTGACCCCCAAATGTCATGTTGTTATCTGATGTATAATGTTTATTTCAGAAACGCTACTACTCAAATTCGTCACATTCATCGAATGAGACCTATTCGATCCCCATAACATACACAACCGAAGTAAACACCAACTTTAACAACACCAAACCGGCTTTCATTATGAGCGATAGAACACACAACTTCACCATCGAGGAACTAAACAATGAACATAGCTGGGTGATTTTCAATGTGCAAGAAACAGGTCAGTAATTTATTTTTATGGTGAGACAAGCATTACCTGTTGGTAAGCGATACGGTTACTCATGGACAGCAGCAAAACCTAACAACACCATGAGTTAAAAAGCAATGTTTGGCATTACACTGCGATCGCCATCCTGAGATATAAAATGTTAGATCTAATATGTCCCTTTGTTACTTTGGTTACAATGTCCTTTAAATCGGAACACAACAGTTTATTTGCACTGCTGTATGGAGGATGATGCGATGATTGCGATGGTGTCCTGGCGGTCTTAAATATCAACGATACAAGACTCGATCTTAGTTTGGGGTCGGGATTATGTATGTGACAGATAGGTATATTTATTAGTTATTTGTTTATGTCTGAGTTCGGAAAACTGTTTTTTGATTAACACTCAATAGCTTAATATTGGGACTGTATCTTGTATTGCCCAAAAACGAAGTCACTCGGGAAAATTTAAAACTAGTAGGTTTTATCTTATTTCTTGTATGTAATTATTAGGTAGTTATTAATAAATTTGAATTGTTACAGGTTTATATAGAGTTAATTACGATGACCACTCTTGGGCAATAATAACTGAAGCTCTTAATGGCTCACGAAGAGAAAGTATACACCATCTTAATCGTGCTAAGGTAATATCAACTCTCTATAATAGGGTGTTTGACTAAAACCATTTTATTTTTTTAATTTTATGTACAATCACAAGTTATATTTTAAAAACATTTCTGCCAGTATTAAAGTTGCTTCTAACTTGAGGAAAATAGAAGCATAATGACGTCACTAGTTTTTTTATATTCCGTTTTTTTTTACTCCTACTACAAGATTTATTTACAAGATTAATATAGGATTTGAATGTTATGAAGAGACATTAGTAGAATGAAACGTTCTAGACGAATGATTGGTATGGAACGTGGTTTGAGTGAAAGAGATGACTAGAGACAGCCTCCGTGGTGCAGTCGGTTAGCGCGCGGTTTCGCCGCTTGTGAAACGAGTGGTCGCGGTTTCGATCCCCGCATCGAGATAAATGTTTGTGCGGCCCACAAATATTTCGTTCGGGTCTGGGTGTTTGTGAGACCGAAAAGTCTCTAGTAGTACCTCATACCTACGACACAAGACTCTATCTTAGTGTGGGATCAGGACTATGTAGGTGTTATATATTATAAACATAACATAATAGTTTTTTTCCCTGCTTTGGAAATATTTTTTGCAAATTTTTGATCGATACATAATTGTTAAAATCAATAACTGCTTATAATCTATACGAATTAATATTTTTTACATATTTTTTTCAGATTGTAAACGATCTCTTCGCACTGTTTTACGCTGACGAAGTAACCTTCAGTCGTCTGTATGAGACTCTTGAGTTTATAAAACACGAGGAAAATTATTCTGTGTGGTACGCAGCTATACGAGGGTTGAATAGACTGAGGAACAGTTTCCTGGGCGATGCTACGACAAGAAAACTTATTGATGTAAGTTATTTTTTATTCTTCAAGCATAAGATTCTCCAATTCATTTGTCTGCAGCATCGTCACCTGTGGAACGGTTTGCCATCACACGTATTCCCTCTTTTTTATAACTCTGGGTCCTTGTGCCGTAGCGTAAAGAGACATCTTAGGGAATCGGCATGATTGTATCGAATGACATGAGACCATCGTCTATCATTCAATACTCTATCTGGATGGCATTTGCACTGATCATCAGGTGAAGTGCAGACAATATGCCGAACAAGAATTAAAAAAACAATAAGCAGAATTTTTAATATACTTTTAGTGTCAATCCGCATAGCAACTGCCATGCCCCAAATAAAGTAAAGTAAAGTATCAGCCCATATACGTCCGACTGCAGGGCACGGGCCTACTCTACAATCAAGAATACGATTGAGAGTGGTTAGGCCATATAGTCCACTACGCTGGCCTAGTGCGGGTTGGCGGACTTACATACCATAGAAATTCTTATAAATCGCTATGGTATGCAGGTTTCCTCACGATGTTTTCCTTCACCGTTTAAGTGCGTGGTGATTGATTATCAATACACACATGACTCCGAAAAGTCAGAGGTGTGCCCTGGGATTCGAACCCGCGACCACCGTGAATATGTGGGCAGCCGCGTCTAGTCCGTTTACCAACAGCATTTACATGCCCCAAATGCAAAACTAAAATGAACCAAGTAAATGTGTACACTGTTTCGATTATGTCGATATATTATCAGGATCAATAACGCTTGTTTGATCATGTCGACGATAATTTTTTTATGATCAAAAATATTTATATAATCAAGATATTTTTTTATTTGTTGGTTCAGTTTAAAAAATAAAAAATGCTTTCTATTGTCGATAGAACTAAATTAAGTTGTAAGTACAATATAAGTACTAATGAAATAATTATTTTCGATTTAAATACACTATACCGGTTGAATTCAGGAAACTGCTTTGAGACTTATGGAGAATATTATAAATAAACTAGGATATCACGAAAACGCCGATGACGATTTTGAAACATTAAGAAATCGTATGCAAGTATTGGAGTTCGCTTGCAAACTTGGGCACACTGAATGTATTTCTCATACGGCTGCAATGTTCAGGGACTTCAGAGTAAATGGTGAATAGTAAGTATTTTTATTAATTGTTCTTTATGTTCGGCAATGTCTGTCTGAGTCTCGATATTCCTGGGCCTCGAGCAAGGGTTAGACTAAAGGGTAGGAAAGATAGGGGTAGCTAGATGTCGTCAAGAGAGATATGAATGATCAATGGTCTTATTATTGAGGATAACGAAGAGCCGGTAGTTATTATCCGGCATAAACTCTTTAAGGTCGGGAAGTTCATAGCCCCACTGAAGTCTGTAGCAAGAAGCGTGCTATAAACTTCCTGAAATATACATAAGGCCCTCGGCGTTCTTTAACGATGACAGTATCGTCACAAATCATAATATGACTTTTTAAATAATATGTACAAATTGTACAACAGTCTGAAAATTTACGTTAGCTAATCCACGATGAAAATATAGTATTTTTAGATATTCGTATATATTTAAGCTAGAGTCAGGGTCCAACTTTCCACTTTATGTAGCCGTAAGCATTGCAGTATAAACTACCCTTAAAACATACATAAACTTACGGCTTCCTCCCAGAAGGGATAGGCGGAGGTGCCAGGACATCCAAATTTCACCTTGTATGTTCCGTCCCACGATGTGATAGATGGCGAGCCTATCGCCATATCGAAACTACCCTTACTTTATACTTAAAAAACCTAAATATAGATAATTTATTCATATCAAATAATAAGGATATACAATTATTCATGCCCATATATTGCTCCCAAACTAGACGAGCCTGGATTTGAGAACATACATACATACATAAACTCACGCCTTTTTCCCAGAAGGGGTAGGCAGAGGTGCCAAGACCCACATTTCGCCATGTATGTTCCGTCCCACAATGTGATAGGTGGCGAGCCTATCGCTATATCGGGCACAAATTCCTGACTCTGGGCTGATATTGAATAGAAAAATCCAATATCTATTTGCCCAACCCGGGATTCGAACCCGACACCTCAGCTTTGTAACCGTACCTTAGTACAACTACGCCACCGAGGCAGTCTACCAACAATAAACTTTTTCTTCTTTCTTTTAATTAAACATTTATGTTGTAAGATGATATAACTAAATCACATGTTACGCTACTTATCCCAATTTGTCTTTCAGCATATCTCCCAGTTTGCGGCCTGTGGTCTATTGCAGCGGATTACGCCAAGGTGACCAGTCTGACTACGAGTTTTTGTGGCATAGAATGAACACTACCAATGTTGCTAATGAGGCCAGGATCATTGGAGACGCTCTTGGATGTACCACCCACGAAGGCAGTTTAAAAAGGTTGGTATTTTTGATGTAAAAGACCATAACTGAACATTAATATTATATGCATTGGAGGCATTGATGTCTTTAGTTATGAAAGAGGTAGAAAAATTGGAAAAGAAAGCAATTTTTTTTGTCTTTTGGGAACGTGGTCAAAATGGATGATAAATAAGCAGGCTATGATATCACACTATTATAAGCTAAAACCTCAATTTACTGAACAAGTTAGCGATTATAAAAAGCTGTAGCGCGTACCTCTTTGGGAACGCGTCGAGTCCCTACAGCCCTACTCCCCGCGGGCCTCAGGCGGTCCCCGCGCACCCCGCGCCCCAGCGCCCGGGCACGCGCGTCCCGACAGGACTAGTGTGCGACCCGGAGGTCCTGCCGCGTGACGTGCGCAGGCGCCTAGTGTTTGCCGGTTGCCGCTCGCTCGCCACGAACGCGATCGTCCTTTTGCGAATAATCAAAGACGTAGTACTTATTTAAATAAAATCACCTCGCCCCCTATCCCCTATAACTGGCGACCAACGTTCGGCAAGAACAACTTCAATACCTAGGTTTTGTACGGGTGTGTTGAAAACCTGAACCTAGTGAGAGACTTTTGCGAGGATTGAGTACTACGTCGTTTTAGAAAAACTTGTGACGATTTGTGTACGCGTTTCTGTTGTCGTGGACTATTATTATTTGGACAGTGTTTGTTTATAGATATAAACTATTCGAACAGTTTTAGTACATACATAAGAACTATAGTGATAAACTGTTTTGAGTATTCGAGTTACATTTATGCAGAAAGTGCATTAGTGTTTGAATGTCTGTTAAAGTAATAATAGTAATTACTAAGTTATTACGCAGCGAGTACTTTTGCGTAGTAACAAGACTTTGTGTGGCGAAAAGTTTTGCGTCGTAACAAGACGAGTACACACTACACACTCGACTAGTGTTTTTATGTTTTATGACTATTTGTGTTTTGGTTTTAAACATTTTCGAACTATTTAGTAATTATGTTATTTCGTTGTTTGTGAACTATAAAATTGTGGACCTACTTTTATAACTTATTACTGTGGACTTTTGTGTAAAATGCCGCGACCGAGTACGAGAGCTCGTGCTGCGAGCCCCGCCGAGATCGGTGGCTTGTTGGAAGACGAGGCGATGGAGTCGCCTTCGGTGCCTAGGAAGGCACTGGCTACGGAATCTACTTCGACGGCTGCGTCGGCGTCTGTCTCGGCACCTGTTTCGGTGCCTGTGCGAGACAATGCCGCGCTGGGTGCCGCCGCCGCTACGGCCGCGCATGCGTCCCGGGAGGACGCGTCGTTTGCGCCGCCGCCTACTAGTGTTTCCGCGCAGCAAGTCGTCTTAACAACGGACCAGCTGATGATGCTCATAGACAGGATAAGTCACAGCAATACAGGTACACAATCACCTTCTTTTACCGGCCATGTCAATACTGGCCATTTTGCCAAATGTACGGCACGTTTTGATGGTAGCAAGTCAAGCGACGTGAGAGCGTTCATCGACGCAGTGGAGACTTATAAGATGTGCGTCGGTGTGGAAGACAGTATGGCGCTCAAAGGACTTCCAATGCTATTGACGGGATTGGCGGCTACTTGGTGGCAAGGCGTCAAGGATACGACCTTGAGTTGGCCAGCCGCGTTGGAAGCTTTACAACAGACGTTTGGACCGCGACTGCCGCCACATAAGTTATATAGACTGATATTTGAAAGAGAACAACACATTGATGAACCGACAGATTTATTTGTCTGCCATATTCGATCTTTAATGGCACAGCTTCCGTCTTTTACGCTCACGGAATGTATACAATTGGACATGACGTATGGTTTATTACATCGGCGTATTCGTGAAAAGGTTCCGCGCTCCACCTTCAGTACTTTTGCTGAACTTTTAATAGAAACGCGCCGCGTGGAGGACATTCTGAATGAACCGAGTCTGCAAGTATCTGCGGATGCTAAACCCTCCACTTCTGCTGTGGTGCCGCGTCCTGTGGCGGAGCGACCTGATTCGAACCTAGCGACTAAACGTCGTTCACGACTACAATGTAATTATTGCAAGCAGTATGGGCATGTAAGAGATGCATGCCAACGACTGGCCCAACAGAAGACCAGTAAGGTGAGCGCTCCGGAAGGTGAGCGACGACCAGTTACGTGTTTTGGGTGCGGTGCACCTGGCTTCATACGATCGAACTGTCCTACGTGTAAACAAAAGCGAACAGTTGAGAAAACCGATAGTGCGTTTCAGTCGGTTTCAGTGAGTGCGATTAATGTGAATTCTCGCGCGCGTCCGGTGATCGGTATCGAAGTGTACGGTACTACAGGCAAAGTGTTAGTTGACACCGGCGCGAAACATAGTATAGGTAGCATTAGCTTAAGATCATTGTTAATTAAGAACAACCATGTATTTAAAAATGTTTTTACTGAATTAAAGTACGCTGACGGTCGTGTTTGTGCGCAGTATGTTGAGTTGGCGAGCGTCAATGTCACTTTATGGGGTAGGACATGTGTAGTAGATTTTATAATGTTACCTAATGCGACACATAGTTTATTAGGCATGAATTTTATTCATGACATAGGTATGGTGCTAGACTTTGACCGTAATGTATGGTTCGTGAAATATGATCGGAAGCCGCAGCCCATTAATTATGAGTTTCGCCGCGTACCGCAGGTTATTTGTTCGTCTGTGGGTCTTCGCGAGGACGAAGGTTCCCATCTGAGCTCAGATGAACGTCAGCGCCTGTCTGAACTCCTGAGTATCCATGAGGATATTTTTAGTCCAGGGGGAGGACCAACTTCGTTTGCGGTGCATCATATAGATACCGGCGATGCTGCACCGATAGCTAGTCCACCATACCGCGTAACGCCTGCAAAGAAAGAAATTATGCGAAGAGAAATAGATTCGATGCTGGAAGACGAGATAATTGAGGATGCCGAGTCGGAATGGGCTTCACAGGTTGTGTTGATACCGAAGAAGAATGGTGAAGTAAGATTCTGCGTGGATTACAGGAAACTCAATAGCGTCACTCGTACTGACAAGTACCCGCTTCCAGTGATTGATGAATTGTTACAAAACACAAAGTCTAATTGTGTGATGTCGACGATAGATTTGAAGGCAGGATACTGGCAGATTATGGTAGCGCCAGAGGATAGGCCCAAAACCGCCTTCACTACGCCTTTTGGAACGTTTCAGTTTCGTCGTATGCCGTTCGGGTTAAAGAACGCTCCGGCAACGTTCCAGCGGTTGATAGACCGTATGAGAGCAGGACTTAAAAACATGTGTGTCTTGGCGTATCTTGATGACCTCCTGGTAATATCGCCAAGTCTGGAACAACATCTGAAAGACCTTCACGACGTCTTCGAGCGTCTTCGAGTGTTTAACCTAAAAGCAAATAGAAGTAAATGTGTTTTTGCAAGAGATAGAGTCACTTACCTGGGTCATGTTGTGTCTTCGCGTGGAATCGAGCCTGATCCCACGAAGGTCGAAGCGGTGATTAATATGAAACCTCCAACAAACCTGAAAGAGTTGAAGACTTTCCTGCAAACCTGTTCATGGTTTCGAAAATTCATTCCACAGTTTTCCGATGTAGCACGCTGCTTGACAGATTTAACAAAGAAAGGAAGATGCTGGAAATGGGGGGAGAGCGAGCAACGAGCTTTTGATGAGCTAAAGGAACGGCTCACTACCAGCCCCATTCTTCGTCAGCCAGACTATGAAAAACCTTTCATACTGCGAACCGATGCTAGTGAATATGCAATTGGGGCCGTGCTGATGCAAGGCGAGGAAGCCAATGAAGAAAGACCCATTGAGTACGCCAGCAGATTGTTGACGGCTGCTGAGCGTAACTATCACACGACGGAGCGTGAAGCGCTCGCAGTAGTCTGGGCTCTAGAGAAGTTCCGAGGATATGTCGAAGGAGCACAAGTTCGTGTGGGGACAGATCATCAGCCCCTAAAATGGTTGTTGTCCATTAAGACGCCTAGCGGGAGACTAGCACGGTGGGCGATGAAGATTCAGTCGTACAATTTAGATATTGAGTACACGCCTGGAAAGGTTAACGTGGTAGCGGATACCTTAAGCCGCCCAGTGAACCACGACGTTGACTTTGTAGAGAGTAGTCCGTGTAGTATTTGTCCTGTAATTGTTGTCGATCTGCCACACTGGAAACCTGAAGATCTTCGGGCAGAACAATTAAAGGATTCGGACATTAGTAAAATTATATCTGATTTCGAGGCTCAGCCAGACAACTCTGAATCGGCTGTGCGTTGGATAGATCGAGGGTATTACCTTTCACAAGGTATCTTATATCGTTGCGATCCGGAAGGAGAATCCGAAGAGCCTCTATTGGTGATACCAGAGTCTATGAAGGCGGAGCTGATGAGGGAGCTCCATGATTCGCCTACTGCTGGACACTGGGGCTTAGAGCGTACCTTACGCCAAATTAAACAACGATATTATTTTAGGAATATGCGAGCTTATGTAGCTCAGTATTTGAAGTCTTGCGAACAATGCCAAAGGTATAAGGCAACTAATTTAAAACCGGCTGGATTGCTCCAGACTCCCGTGCCTCAGCAGAGATTTGAAGTCTTGGCAATAGATCTCTTTGGACCGCTGCCGGAGGGAGATCGCGGAGAAAAATGGATCTTCTTAGTAGAAGATGTTGCCAGCCGATGGGTGGAACTTTTCGCGTTGTGTGACGCGACTGCCGAGTCGTGCGCGAAAGTTTTGTTGGAAGAAGTCTTTTTACGGTACGGAATACCTCGTCGAGTAATTTCGGACAACGGGACACAGTTTGTCTCAGCTGTGATGCAGAAGGCTTTATTTGTTCTCGGAGTGCATCAATCTTTGATTCCTGTTTATCATCCCGAGGCCAACCCCGCTGAGCGCAAAAATCGCGAGTTGAAAGCACGTCTTGCTATTCTGGTTGGTCCTGAACATCGTCGATGGCCGGCTGTATTGCCGATGGTACGTTTTTCGCTTAATAGCGCGTACAACGAAGGAACGGGACATTCAGCTGCATATTTAACTTTCGCTCGGGAGATGCGTTCTCCGTTAGCAGTGAATACTGATCTAAGAACCATAGTGTCAGAACAAAATTTTGTGCCTCAGATTACACCTTATTTAAAGAAATTTGTCCGCGGCCTGCATGATGTACACGAGCGAATGGAAGCTCAGCAGGATAAGCGCAAATCCGAAGGTGACAGGCACCGTCGCGTTTTTCCACCGTACAAGGAGGGAGATTTAGTTCTCGTGGAAACTCACATGGCGAGCAAGGCAGCAAAAGGTTTTTCGAGCAAGTTTGCTCCTAGACGGGAAGGCCCGTATCGTATTTCACGAACCATTAGCCCAACCTCATTCTTAGTTGTTGACGGTGCTGGGGTATGTAAAGGAAAATATCATGTTAGTGCGTTGATGCCCTATACGGGAACGTCTAAGGCCATTGATCATCCGCGACGCCGTGGTCGACGACCAAGGTCCATGCCACACACGGGGCGTTCGTGTGGCATGGAGGGGGAGCCTGTAGCGCGTACCTCTTTGGGAACGCGTCGAGTCCCTACAGCCCTACTCCCCGCGGGCCTCAGGCGGTCCCCGCGCACCCCGCGCCCCAGCGCCCGGGCACGCGCGTCCCGACAGGACTAGTGTGCGACCCGGAGGTCCTGCCGCGTGACGTGCGCAGGCGCCTAGTGTTTGCCGGTTGCCGCTCGCTCGCCACGAACGCGATCGTCCTTTTGCGAATAATCAAAGACGTAGTACTTATTTAAATAAAACCACCTCGCCCCCTATCCCTATAAAGCGTAAACAGCAGAATTTGAGGATTACAACACAGTGTTACACTGTAAGATTTGTATTCACGATTAAAAAACCTAGGAGTGAAAAATTTAAGAAAAGAGTAAAGGAGGATATCACTAAACATCGCAACCAAAGGGATGCGATGTACAAAGTAAATTTTCTACGTTATCTTTCAATATGTATATGCTAGTGAAAACCAGCGCCTGCTGTAGATGTTTAGCAAGGATTTCTTTTACTACGTTGGCCTTTTTACTTTCCGTAGGCGCAAATGAGAGTATTGTTGGCGTCTGTATCAGTTCATATACGTGACACTACAGAGAACGGATCTCTACATTCAATAATACGATTAAGAGTGGTTAGCCATATGGTAGTTGGCCATATAGTCCACCACGCTGGCCTAGTGCGGGTTGGCGGACTTAAGACATTATACTTAACAAAAATGCTGCGGTATGCAGGTTACTTCACAATGTTTTACTTTCACTAATATATTGCGTGGTATTGACTATCAATATTCATGACTCTGAAAAGTCAGAGGTGTGCACTGGGATTTGAACCAGCGACATACGTGAACAAGGCTGAACCGTGAGCTAACGATCTGATATTCCCAGGTACCTACTTTCAATGCAAGAAGAGAACAGCCCGATCAAGACTCAAGACCTGACGGTGCCGTTGTCAAGCATTCTGTCCAACTACAGTCACTTGCCTATCGTGCTGGACGCCCTGCAGAATAACTACACCCTTTGGAGCACCATGTATGTTATAATATTGTACTCAAAGTATTTGTATGATAGTAAAAAAAGATTAAAGTAGCGGGAAGTCACTGAATGCAAGCCGCTTCCAATAGGTATAAGTGGCGATCTATCGCGGAGGCTTTTGTCCAACAGTTGACTTCCTGTGGCTGACGACACAGAGAGAGAAAGAGGAGAAAAAAGGTCCACGGTATATAGTCATCTGAAATAACGAATCGATTTAATATATTTTTATAATAATAAAATAGATTTAAACATCTGACATACCAATTTTGTATAGTAGAGATAAAAATTCAAGCTTTTATTTTTTGTGTATGTACAATAAATTGAATACTTGATTTTAACACTTTCAATCATTCACGTAATTATTTATACACGTTCAGCAGTTTTCAGAAATCCGTTTTTAATATTCTTAATTATTTTACTTTTTTTACAGATATCCATCGATGGATTCAATCATGACTACAGTGGCTTCTTCTTTACATTCAACATTAGATTTCTTGAACGTAAGTACTGCGTCAAAGTTTATCCCATCAAAAACATCCTGTAAAAAAATTCCAAGTCTCGCAGCTCAGGTTTTCTACCGCAAAAAGTTGTGAGATGCATGTAATACCAAGTCGATTAATTTATTTAGTCCTTAAGGGACCTTCTATATAAAGTTATTACGTTAGTTATTACCATATCAATATTAAAAATTCTTTACGTTTTAAATAAATGGATCGACTTGGCCATCGCATGAAAACATAATGTATCGTACAATTTATACATAATGCTGCTAAAAACCAAAAACTTGGTTTTTTGAATTTTTCACATAAATTTTGAGGTTATGTGAAAAAAGTGTAAATACAAAAGTTTTAGATCTTTTTATTACCTACAACTTTGCGATTTGACTTTTTTTGATAGGACTTTTAGTTATGCCGGAAATAGAGAAAAACCCACCCCCATCCCCTTCCCGACCTCAGATCGCCCGTAAACTATTTTTCCTTTCATTTTTATAATATTCCCCTTCTTTTCTAATGGGTTTCATCCTACTATGTTTTTTCTTCACTTTTTATTATTTTTAAAGGCTTCTACCCTGGTCTAAATATAGTGATTCACGATTCCTGTGAATCCGTAGATACGGGTCAGTGGGTATCGTTGATAATTAAAAACAACAATTGACGCAGGGTTGACTAGGAAAATAATTTATCAATATTTTCAAAACGCATATAATTTAACTTCAAATGGATTTACGGATCTATGGTCTTAATAAATGACCTACAAATGTTGATTTCCTGTGGAAATTACCTCAGTGCCTCTTCCATATGCCCCCATTAGCCTGTTGACATCAAACAAAAGGCTTCATAATGAATGTGTATTTTGGAGTGTTGGTCAGCAAACACTCATTTGGGACACCTCTCGTAATTTTGCACAAGAGGGTCAGGTTATACTGGTTGATGGATTTCTACGCATTTATGGCTTGCATGTACTAACACAGCCGTTTTAAAGGTTATGTAAGGTATTCAAATGCTGAAACACCAACCTTCTTCCTTTAGTATTTGATCCAAGTAAATTACATCAATATAATTTGTGTAATCAACTATCTTAGAAGAACAGTATTGTATTAAAAAAAAACAAAAATCTTTTAAATAAATAAATAAATAAATAAATAAATAATATATTAATAATATAATAAATAAATAAATAAAAATAAATAAATAAATAAATCTTTTGCATTCATGTTAAAAATAAACATGCTATATTTGTCGAGGAAAAAGTTTTACTAAATGATACGTACTGCATCACCCCTTATACGTACCACTGCAAGGCACGGGCATCCTTTAAAGTCGAGAGCGATTATTTTGTAAGTGATACCTTACCACTGCTCAATTGTTGATAAGCCTCGCGCTTTGCACTGAGACGTATTAGAGCTGTATGGTAACTAATCTACAATTCTTCCACAGTTTGGAGACTGGCTGTCATCATGTACAGAATGCAGCCCACAGAGCAGGCTAGCTGGACTAACTGCATTGGCACAAGCCCAAGCTAATGCCAATTGGGCCAGTGACCACAAAGACCAAATATTATCCGTTCTGAAGAGCTTCTCAACTATGGTGGCTCCCTCTGTATTGATGATAACTGCGGGCTTAGCCGTGTTTTTCAGTAGATTTAATATGTAAATAGGAATAGAAGGAATATAGTGTATAAACGTATTAAAAATTGTTACACATTTTCGCACTGGTATGCAATGAAATGCTGTATACATTAGGGTATATCAGGCTGACATCATTATATATTCGGCGAGAGATAGCTATTTCGCATTGATGGAAAAACAAAATGGATTGTATACACTATCTGTATCTGTACATTGTTGTGACATAAAAAAAGAATCCATAAAATACGGGGCTGTATCAATGGTGCCGTCAGATTTGAAAGTGCCTTAAGATATATTTTGTGAGTAATATTCTGATACTTTGTATTAAAAAAACTCAATTTATGAAGTGTACTTAATAGTGCGTATAACATATAAAATTTAAGGTGAAATTTTTCAAAATTCATATTAGTAAATTTTTCCCATTATTTTTTTTTACAATTATTTATTATTGCTTTACTGGAAGATATTTTAATCTATTTATAATCAATGATAATTTTAATATTTAATTATTGACTAGTTCTAAGTAATCAAAAGATTTTTTATATTGTTTTGAAATGTTATATGATAAATATGTATATTTTATATTGATTGTAATGGTCAGTTTATTTCACTGAATTTATTACAATACGGTTATAGATATTTTTAAAAAATATATGTACAACGTTGCATAAGAAATTACTATTTAAATAATATTTTATTTTAGTAAAGAAGAGATGTTTCTCCACTATGAGGTTTAAGAAAAATGCATTTTTAAATATACATATATATTTCATTATATATTGTTTAGATTTTACTATAATGTGTGTATTTGTTTTAATTTTATATTGATGTTTATTGGTAACAGAATATTTTTGTTCAAACTATTTTAAATTATTACTCAGTTATTAGGAAGTGCGTGGTGGCCTGTTGGTAAACGGACTAGACGCGGCTGCCCACATGTTCACGGTGGTCGCGTGTTCGAATCCCAGGGCACACCTCTGACTTTTCGGAGTCATGTGTGTATTGATAATCAATCACCACGCACTAAACGGTGAAGGAAAACATCGTGAGGAAACCTGCATACCATAGCGATTTATAAGAATTTCTATGGTATGTAAGTCCGCCAACCCGCAATAGGCCAGCGTGGTGGACTATATGGCCTAACCACTCTCAATCGTATTCTCGATTGTAGAGTAGGCCCGTGCTCTGCAGTGGGACGTATATGGGCTGATACAGATACAGATACAGACTCAGTTATTAAAAAATATAAAATAGCTAAATTACACAAAATGCATAATAAAGGTAGAATTATTTTCCTGTATCTAAATGTATTATTTACCAGAATGTTTGATATTTTTCGTAATAAATGTATGTGTATTACAACTTCTTTTTATTTTCATTATTTTCACATTAACAGCATTGGTTACTGAAACACAAATCTGTGTAGGAATATTCAAAAGTCATGTCTAACCTGCAAAAAATTATCAAAGCAGTAAAATTAGTAGTAGTAGTACTTGGAAAAAAATATGTAGAGTGAATTACCTTCCTATTTTAACCCCTTCTCCGTTTATGCTTCATCATCAAAGATCAGTATAGCCCTATAAGGATGTGGTATGTATGTAAATTGAAAACTATTAAAAAACAAGAGCTATAAATACTCATCAAGAACAACACTTACAACCTTAAGTAAGTCGTCTGGTACGATGTGACAGTTTCCTATTTTTTTACATATCTACACTTATATTATAAAGAGGAAAACTATGTTTGTTCGTAATGAATAGGCTCAAAACCTACTGGAACAATTTTAAAAATTCTTTCACCATTCGAAAGCTACATTATCCACGAGTAACATAGGCAAAATTTTATTTTGGAACAAAATAGGGTTCCGTAAGATATATTGGTTTTTCGGACAATCTATGCATGTCTGCGGATAATGACTGCGTTGTCGATGTTAGTGTCGGTGTCTGTGAATTGACCTGGGAATCATTTTGCTGACTGTGTCTTTCCGGGGTAGGCTTTTTGCAGCGGTAACCGACATCCACGCGGGCGGAGCCGCGGGCGACCGCTAGTAAGTATAATACAGGGGCATGAGCATACGGTTCACCTGATGGTAAGTGAACATAGTCGGTCATGAATATGTGCAACATCATAGGGCATAGAGATGCGTTCCCTGCCTTTAAGATGGTACGCTCTTATTTAAAGGTTAAAAGGTTGTATTTATACTAAAATGCTGCTGTTGGTAATTTTTATGTTTTTTTTATAAAATAAAATTTGTCGAAGTATTAATGACTTTGGAATTTCAATTTGTTTAATTGGTCAAATCACTTCATGTATGGCCGTGGAAGCAATATATTTGTGTCAGGTTTTGTATTGAAAAATCTCATATAAATTACCTGGAAATGAAATTAGTGCCCTGTTTGACGATTATTTTCCCCTGTCATGTCCTGGAATGGCAATGAACTGGGAGGTATATAGATCATAGTAGTGACATTTGTGCCTTCTTGAATGTATCGGTAAGCTTATGAATGAATAATACAATAGAGTCGTTGACGTCATTTAAGGAAAACGGTCTGGACCGGTATAAAAATATTGTGTATTATAATAAAAATTATATAAAATTATTGTGTCGGTATGTAATTTCAAATCACTTTACTATGCTCTTAATTATTTAACCTGATTAAATTAATGTCTTTAAACTTAAAGTTATTTTTTTCTCGTTGTTACATCCGAAAATACAATCGATCAATGCGCTTGCCGAGATTATTTTCGTCAATCAAGGACGGGTTGTCTGCAGCGTAAAGAACATCCAATTGTGAAACCAACTACTTCTTAAAATTATAAAGATATTCTACACTTTTGCTACTTCGCAAGAAATATTTATGATTAATACCATGCTAAATCTAGTTCACTAAAAAGAAAGTCAAAATATATGAATAATCAATATTTTTAAGATACAAAAACTAGTAGTTTCGCGAAACCAGTGCATCACCAAAACAAACTGTATCATAGGTTGAAAACCATGGATGAAAACCAAGTGATATTGGATTTTTCTATTCAGTATCAGCCCAGAGTCAGGAATTTGTGCCCGATATGGCGATAGGCTCGCCACCTATCACATTGTGGGACGGAACATAAAAGGCGAAATGTGGGTGCCCTGGCACCTCTGCCTACCCCTTCTGGGAACAAGGCGTGAGTTTATGTATGTGTATGTATGTATGTAGGTTGAAAACCATTAGCGATATAAACAAATACATGAGTAAAACACCACATCCAGTGTATTTTGGTCCCTGACAATAAACTACTTTCCGACTATTATACTACAGCTCTATAGTGTGGGGGAGGGACGGGAGGTCAACGTCATTAGACACTCAGCTTGGCGCCAAGTTCCGACTCGATCAGAATGAAAACAAAACTCGCGCCCGTAGAGCGCGGACGTCCTCGTGTTCCAAAGAAATTCGCGATTCGGTTTTTGAAACAGCGTTCTGTTTTTGAATTTCTTATAATGTTCATTTTTAATTTCAAATAAATGTTTTTTTTTTGGACTGACTGTA
The DNA here is from genome assembly GCA_023078785.2 of Hyles euphorbiae. NCBI lineage: Eukaryota > Metazoa > Arthropoda > Insecta > Lepidoptera > Sphingidae > Hyles > Hyles euphorbiae. The sequence continues at coordinate 2,869,556 of CM041037.1, read as the reverse complement.
GTCATGTAAAGTGAATTAAAAATCTGAACGTGTTAAGTGATTCCAAAATTTGAATTTAGAATACTGATACCAGTGTCAAAATGTTCGAATTTTTGTTTATCATTTTATTTGCATCGGTGAATGGAAACTTTTTGGTGGAAGAAGAGTGCTTGAATTACACAGTATACCCAGTGCAGTATGAGCTGACCCTTATACCTTTTCTTTACAAGGATAATTCGTATTACCATTGCGAAGAGACCATAACGGTCATAGCAAATGCTAACGTGAGGGTAATAGAGCTTGATGCAAAAGATTTAGAACTCCAAGGAGGTTCTATTAAAGTGTTGGATGGGAACACCGATATTGTAAATGATGCTCGGCCTTACGAATACGATGCAATGATTGGAAAACTGTACATACATTTAAGAGAACCTTTGAAAGTTTATTCGCCCAACAATGGTCAGTTTTACTACGTGAAAATTTTGTTCAATAGACGCGTTAAGGAAGACAGCACTGGGATTTTCTTGACGAAATATTACGAAGACAACGAGCAAAATATGAAGTAAGTATAAAAGTTGAATTAAAAAACTAAGCTTTTATCGTTTAGTGGAAAGGAAGAGTATACAGTTATTATTAAAACAATTTTATTGGTACAGATTGATACCATATAAATAAAATGGGTGGTCCTTAGTGTATTTTAAAAAAGTTATTAGTTAATCATATAGCGATTTTGTTAAAAACCGACAAATGTGAACAGACGATTATAGGTGCAATTAAATATATAATCAATATGTACATATGTAATGTAGATAAAAATATTACAATTGCTCTACCTGCTATATATTAAGTTACTTGAATGACTTAAAAGAAAAACTTAACATACAAAATATTCATAATAATTGCGTCATTTTCAATAGAAAGGTTTAAAAATTTAAAAATTATTTTGACATACCCTAATACACACATAAAGTTATTAAAGTAATAAAAAAATTTGACACAACTAGATTTGGTATAGGAACTAATATGAAAAAGGTGAGTATTCAGCAACATGATGTACATACATACTCTAAATAATTAAATACACTCAAATATCACATATACACATACATAGTTGTGATCTCACATTAATATAAATTAAGTCTTATGTCATGGTGTTAAAACACTACAAGAGACTTTTTAAACCAAACACCCTCAAATCACTTTTTGAATCAGACTCGAAACATCTATATTCTGTGAATACCTTTAAACAAGTATAGATAGATAACTCGTATGCCATACTAAATTAACGCATAATTAATTGGTTTATGTTTAAAGAACTTAATTCCCATAAGAAATACATATTTCATTTAAAATGAGATACAATGAAAATAATATTAAATAAACGTTAAACTTAGTTTAGTCTCCGGTAAGCATATTTTTAAAACTATTTACACTTTCGGAATATGTTACAGTTTTCGGTAGCTTACTATAGCGCTGTGCATATGCAAAATATTTACTCTTATAAAAAGGGAACGGTATGACGTTTATCGGTTCACGTGTTCCCTCCTTTGACCTTCGGTCCTTTAAACGAAGCGTAAAGAAGTAATTGAGCAGAACGCCATAATTGTGCCAATGAAAAATAATCGTCTTTTGCCAGTTCATACTTTAACTGACTAGAAATTCACTTATCAGGTGCGCTGCAGTTATTTACTGACATATAAATACATTATTTATTATCAGCCGTTAATGTCCCACAGCTGGGCAAAGGTCTCCTCCCTTTCCTTCCAGATTGTGCTGTCTTGCACGATTTGGGGCCAATCCTGAAGAAACCTGTCGATTTCGTCTCTCCACCTATGCCTACACGTACACATACATATATTTTAACACATACTACATATACAGTGCAACCTCGGTATAACAAATCGGAGGGGAACAAGAAAATATTCGTAATATCAAGTAATTCGTTGAACTGAGGTTTGTTATGTTGAGGTTAGATTGGTCTAAAATTCGTTATAAAGAGGTAAAAGTAATTTGGTCAACATAATTAATGATGTTTCACTTTTCTGCGACCGATAAGGAACACCTTTTACGTTTCTGAGCCATTTTAACTTAAATTTTTAACAATAGTGACGAGCAGACGTGTTTACATTACTTTCCATCAAAACAACAATGATTACTTTACAAACAAAAGCGTGTCGAAACATGACGAGACATGAATCACATTATAAGATTAAGAGTTATATTATTGGTGGAAACTTTATATAAAGGTTTTGGGTTGGCAAAATTCGTTAATTAGAGGTATGAATACTTTTTCTTGATAGTTGAAAAATCGTTATAAAGAGGTTGTACGCAAAGAATGTTCGCAATGTAAAGGTATATTTTATATTGACTCTTATGGACAATTCAAGGGGATTACGAAGAATTTGTTAAATCGAGGAAGTCGTTATATTGAGGTACGTTATATTAAGGTTGCACTGTATTAGTACATATTGAAATGTGTGATAAAACTTTCGATGTGGCAGAACCACGCTGTTAGCATCGTCCTGGGCAGTATCCCTGTTTCACTGGAAAATGACAGGTTTGCTTTGTTAATTATTTAACAGCACTTGGATGGCATCAGCAACTAATAGGGATAAGTGGAAGGAGTTGAGGGAGATCTTTGCACAGCAGTGGGACAGATAAAAAAAAGGTTAAAAAAAATTGAATAGCGCGACGAGCTTGCCGTTCTTCTGATGGTAAGCGATGCGACCGCTCATGAACAGTGGCGAAACCAAACAACACCTTAAATTACAAAACAATGCTTGCTATTCCACTGCGCTCGCCATCCTGAAACGTGAGATGTTAAGTTTCAATATTTCCAGTAGTTACTCTGGTGATCGTGTAACAATGATACAGTTCTATTATGAATTCATACACGCCTTACAACGCGCCATATCTATGCCGTAGAGCGTGATGTAATTATTAAGATTCGCACATTCTTTTGTTTGTTTGCATTAACTCACTAATGTTCGCATACGAGTGAACATTGAATAATTCCATGTATATTTACAAATCTAAATGAATTATTCAATGTAAACCATCGCCTATATATTGGGAGAGAGCATATTTCAGTAGCATTCATGTAGGAAGAGGAAAGCGAAAGTGAACCAGTGGTGAAGCAGATTGTGGCTAAAGTACACATTCGTAGCTATTAAATAAGCAAATGTTAGCCAAATAGCAGTGTAAATGCACTGTTTTATTCCTGTGTAAAGGATATTCTAGCCAAAGTGACCACTGGACGTAGTGAGACATAGAATCTTATGTCTCAAGATAGCGAGGACAGTGGAATGCTAAGCATTGCTTCGTAGTTCATGGTGTTTGGTCTTATCCCTGTTCAAAAGCGGTCGTATTGCTTACAGTCAGGCGAATAGTATACCCGTATTGTAGTTCAGAAAAAGCAAGGAACAACTGCTGGTAGAGTATTCATGTTTTCTGGATACCGAAATGCCCCAACAGTTAGTGCCTATCACATTACGTCAAGGAAGTTGGCCGCGTTTATTGTTCAGACCGTGTATTCCCGTTTACAATCAGCTGATATATTTGTAACAACCGGCGAGGAACATGCATCTAGAGAACCATTCGACCTGGATTCTATTTATCATCAGGTATTATAATTAACTTTGCCATTCATGTTTCAAAAATATAAAAATCTAAAATGAGCAATTATTATTTATAGTTGATCTTGCGCGCACCGCGAGGTCATGTAGTGCAGATTCTTGTAGTTTTCAAGATAACGAAATTACTAATAAATCGATGCAGAAATGATCTCAGTGTTCTTGACCGAGTAGATAACATATTATGTTTGAGTAATTATAATTATCCGTGCAATTGAATGTAAGCGATTGCTTATTTGGTAGTTGATAGGACTGCGGACTCAATGGTCTTAGGTACGATGCCAAGATTTCTGATATTTCGAAGTTATGTGGTTTTGTATTTAATTATGTTTTATCTTAAGGGGAAATATAAATCTTATGTACCCAGAGTTGCTTATTTATACTGCTTACTCATAACATTTTTGAAGGAATGTGAAGTCTATAACGTGAAAAAAGACTAGTGTAGACTAGCTTAGGTATTTACCTATTTAGGAATACCACAATATTATCAAAAGCAATATATTTTATCTTTATGTTATACCTAAAAAAACAAAAGAAATAATCAGATGAATTACATGACATTCAATCATTTCCAAAAAAAAAACTGAAGAAAAACTTCTAAAACATTCATTAACTAAAAATGACGTCATAACCACAAAAAAATTGCTTTATAGGTACGTGTTCTATTCCCGGTCATCCAGTATTATGTCACTTCGATGCAGTCATTATTTCATTGAAACGCAATTAATTTAGCTGTACACCGGCACCTTCATGATTGCTGTAATAAACATGAGTCAACTTTGTTAGCCATTCTAAATGGAAGTATTTAAAAAATAAAACGTTTTGTTCCTAATGTTGTTATGACGTTTCGTTTCATGCATTCCTCTTACATTTTTTTCTTTTTACTGATTTTCTCTATATACTGAGACTACCCATTTCTCCCATTCTTCGGTTTATTGAATTGTGGTCGGAAAAAAATTGTTTTTATTTTATTTTATGTTTATGTCTGAAATGTATACTGAAAGGTGTAGAATGATGTATAAATAAAATAAATCCAATTTAATATATAATGCTCCACAGTAAGATGCACGTCTGGAGTCTCGAAATCAGTAAAATACAAATAAGCTTTTGGGCTCACAAAAATCCAGGCTTGAGACAAATAAAAGTGGATCTTTCTATGATTTGTCTCGGTGTGTGAACCAAATCCGCAGCCTTATATTTCTCAGGTGATCCTCGATCAATGAAGGTTTTCAATAACATAGATAAAAACTACATTGAGGGAGTACAGCTGTGTAATAGATTACCTAACGACGTAAAAGAATGTGATTAGGTTAACCAGTTTAAAAACAAAATAGGAAAATATGTGTGCACATTGAAAGTATATCAATCAACCACCATCCTAGATATATATTAAGTACTTTTATTAGTATTAGCTATCTCATTATAAGCGAACTATATGTTTTACGAGAATAAATTATTTTAGCAGACGGAAATCAATCAATTGAGCTTATCAATGATATGTAGATAAGTTTACGCTGGTATCTCTGGGTATAAGGAAATGTTACTTGTGTCACCCACAATTGTCCAATTATAGAAATCGAGCCTATCACATTTGGAATTCCTCAACACTTGATACGAAAACATTTTTTCTTAGTTACGATATGGTGTTTAAACTCAAAACCGGTTTTTCAACCTCATTATCAAGTGAAGTGGATCAATACTATCATCATAATCAGTTCAGTACCAAATATAGGCCTCCCCAAGATATCGGCAGTTATCAGCTAAATAGCATTCATTCATTAAGATATTATACCTACCTCGGAACAATATATAAATATATATCAAAAGACTGGAACTTGTATCTTGCGTAGTGACAGTATCTTCCCTCTCGTTCCTCTGAGTTCCGATTATCCTATTTTTTAAACACACACATTGTCCTGAATCCCTGTCATAGGTGTCAAAAATTAAGATAAATTTTATTTTGGATCACACAAATATTTGTTTCGGTGCGGAGATCGAACCCCCAGCCTCGTCTAAACAACTGCTCCACGGAGGCCGACAATACGTAATACGTGCGTGGAGAGATTTTGCTACGGTATATCGTTTTACCAGCGTCACAGTGACCTTTTGCAGGCAACCTACACTTTTTATTAATATCATTTTTTTTTAAATCCATGAATAAATGTCCATTTCAACTGTTCATTCTAATTACCTATGGCCATGTACCATGACCGTATACAAAGCGGGCGACCTTCCCTCCCACAAAGTCTACGGAGATGTAAATGGCAAAAATCATAAACAATTATGAGATTTATAATGACTTAATTGCATAACAAATGTTACTCCTAATGCAAATCTGTTTTTATTTTTATTTTTTGTTTGAGTTTCAGACAGTAATAAAAATATAGTGTTTTTGCGCGTCTGGGATGAATTTAAAGTAGGATTATTTTTATGTTTTTTTTGGTATGATGTATTATTTATATTGTCTTATAAGTCAAGTACAATTATCCGAAAATTTTGGATTTTAATTGGAAGAAATCAGTTTATGAAATACTAGCGGCCCGGCCCAGCTTCGCCCGGGTGCATATAGATTTATCTACAATAATATGCACGTATTATAAACATAAACCTTCCTCTTGAATAACTCTATCTATTAAAAAAACCGCATCAAAATTCGTTGCGTAGTTTTAAAGCATGCAAGCAAGCATACAAAGGGACATAGGGACAGAGAAAGCGACTTTGTTTTATACTATGTAGTAATTAATTTTCTCTCTGTCTACGCATATCAATATAAGTACTATCAAGTTATAGATGGAAACCTTTTATTAGCCTTATTCATTATAGCGGCCCGGCCCGGCTTCGCCTGGGTGTAAATACAGATTCCAATCCATATTTTATTTAAAATCAATATGACAGCCGTTGTCTAAACTGCTTATCCAATTTCAATACCATCCTGTACCTATTCTTATGTCCCATTTTATCCACCTTATATTCTATTCTATCCCATCTCTCCAGATTCAAATCATTATTTTGCTATGGAAATATTATAACACTGTTACTACTCCGACGACATTCATTGAAATCAATTAAAAGATACCATAGATGACCCGACCACGCTTCGCTATGGCTTAGTTATTATATGATGAATTTTATATTGAATTATTTAGCATAGCAAAAAAGCCCGACCCACCTTTGCCTGGATGCAGATATTTTTTTATTTTACTCCACACCAAATACATGTTATTTTTCGTATAAGCTCTTGTATACCTAAACATGAATTAGCTATCCTACTGTCCTGCTCAATTCCGTCCCATCCCGTCTGTTCAGTCACTTCCCGATACGTCCCGTCCTTTCTCTTCATTGACCATCCCGTCTTATACCGTGCATTTACATTTCGTCCTATCAAATGTGTCAGCTATCCCAGTCCTCTCCCCTACCTCCCACTCTATTATATCCCGTTTCTCCATATCCAAATAGTGTGCCTTATAAATTTTTGACATTAAACACTTTAGCGATTTTGATTATCCATGCAATATTCCATCCCTTATTTCACCCCCAGTATGCTGTTTTCCAAAAACATAGTAATAAAGAGATTAAATATAAATTTTCATAGAAATACACTCACACACACAATTAATGTAGTAACGGTCATTGAGTAACGGTAGTAACAATTATATTTAACTGGTTTCTCAAGACACAGACAACGCCTAATTTGAGAATCCCTGCAATATTCTCCATAATTAAATAAAATTGTTATTTTATTCAGTTCAGTTCAGTTTTTATTTTTATGTGTTATTTTATGAAAGATTTTTCATTTTCAAGTGACATTCTATCTTGAAAAGAAGTAAAACTTCTTACGTGTGAATATTATTTATTTGATTGTCCTATATTTATTTAGCTTCATAATATACTCTTTAGTTTACACAAATTAAATTTCTGAACGTATGCATAAATATTTGACAACCAATTTAAATGTCAACCACTTTTCATTACTGTCATTATTTTACATCTTTAAAATCTAAAATACGCCATTAATCGAATATTGTGGATATATGTTGTCGATTCGAAACCTTTATTTAAATACGTTATTTAATTTGAGGGAAGAGTTTACCGTATTGACGGTATGAACATTAAATGTTTGACAGTTACAAACCCATGAACATTTTGTATGGTAACATGTAAAAATCCAAATATCTTACGGAACCCTATTTTTTTCCAAAATAAAATATAGTCTATGTTACTCGTGGATAATGTAGCTTTCGAATGGTGAAAGAATTTTTAAAATCGGTCCAGTAGTTTTTGAGCCTATTCATTACAATTAAACAAACAAAGTTTTCCTCTTTATAATATTAGTATAGATGTAATTTACATATATATAGACGGCACTAACAACTGCCAAAAGAACTCTTGCATATAGAGGAAGCCCTTACCTTCCAGAAGGACGTATATGACGTCATGTACATTCTAATTTTAAAAAAATTGCAGCAATATATTTGCTCTGTCTTTATCTATAATAAGTGATTTTTTTACTAATTCTTACTGCATCAACTTAATGTCTGCATTCAATGTAGTTGTACAACCACCAGTCTTGCAAAGTTCAGTCAATACGACCCACAAAGCAACAAAAGATCGTAGGTAATTAGCCGAATAAATCGTCTACTCAATGTCACGGGTCGTTAGACACTGCAAATGGTATCCTCGACGAAGTCGTAGTCATTAAGGTAAATAGACATTAATCAAAATGTCTAAAGTGTAATCCATTGATAACGTTGTGTTTTTTATTGAAAATAGTTTAGGTATTTTAGTGATTGATTGACAAAACAAGGATGTTTTGTTGCGTCGGTAACTTGTGAGAGTTTTATAAACCATCCTGGTTTATGGGCGTAAATATAAATACTCATTGGCGCTTTTTGAAACTATAATAACATATTAAGGACATTTCTAAGAGAGTAAAGTAAATATGGAATGAAATAATAATTATGTTAGTATTATAATGAATGTTGCATAAAATATATTAAACAAAAAATAATTTTGATAAAATTCTAAGATATTATAAGCCCATAAGCATGATAATTATTGTATAATAAATTTTAATATGAAAAATTGTACATGTATTATTATTAGATAAATAAGGCTTTATTATTATTATAATATATTGTATTATATAATAACAAATAAGAACTTGTTTATTTACAATTTTACGAATAGTTTGTTAGTCACCACGACATCAGCCGCACGGCCTTGGCTCGTTCCGTCGTGAGCAACGAGTTAACCATATGATTAAGAACATCACAGTTGCGGCTTGTGCCACGTGTGTCGGAATATTCGCACTTTGTTTTTGCGAAATTCTTTTCTGTCTGCTCTTATCTCATAACAGAAGGAATTGAGTTATGATTTTATACCTGACAGACATGAAAATTTAAGAAAACCTGTGTTTGGTAATACTTTGTTTTTTGGTAATAACACACACGAAGTAGAATGCTCACCCAGGAAATTAAATTCAAGGCTATACGGCTTACAGCCTAAATATGCCATATACGCTTACTGTCGATGGTTTATTTAAATTTGCTTTGCGAGAGACTAAACCACAAAGATGCTTATATTAGTTGGCAGAGTTTACAAACTGAAATTATATTTTAGAGTCTCACCATTGGTTTTAATATATCTGTACTTATCCCTATCATTTACATACCATAAAATTTCTCACAAATTTATCATAATACACTTTTTGTTTCAGATACATATACACAACGCGCCTCTCTCCAAACAAAGCGAAGTTCATGTTCCCTTGTTTCGACAACCCTCGCTTCGAAGCAGTTTTCAAGTTTAGGGTGTATATACCACCGAGGTATCCTGACATGCTGTACGCTAACACCAGCGTGGTTATTTCGAAGGAGTTGAAGAGAGAAAGGTAAGAACTAACTGCACTTATTTCTTGCACCACTAAAGGTAGTTTCGATTGGTCGCTGGCAGATACTGGGAGCGATAAACAAGACAGGGTAAATTGGCGCACATTGAAGGAAGCCTATGATGATGATGATTACGACGACACAATAGTATGTAGCTTTGAACAGTCAAAGTTACTTTTGGTGCTCAACTCGGCAAGACCTGTATTAAAACGAGCTTACTCAAAAGTTTTCTTTAATTTTTCTATTCTAAAGAAAAAACTAATATCAATAATCTAATTAGACTGAAATTGAAAATAAAGGTTTCGGTTTGACCATTGACGATTTTCACGTCCTCTACCACCACTAATTATTCTATTTATTTGTAAGCTATATAAGTAGCATTGATTACTTCTAGTGCACCTAATTATATCGGCTATTTAAAGCAATTACTTTCAAGACCGTAGTCGTTTGTGACGAGTTTTTCCCCGCTGTCCATGCGATCGGTACTTTCTTTTAACATGACCATGATTGGTAAACTACTAATCGAACTAGAAAATAATGCATTATCTACTTTCCACGGTTCAATCGGTTTTTCTATGTGTGGCCTCTTTGCTGGCGAGTGGGTAATAGGTATTTTGTGTTCAATCGTCAGGGCGGAACAATCGTCATAGTAGCTACAAAGTATATTTATTACAATCATTCACCGAATTAGTCTTTCATATTTAATTATTTTCATTATAAATTTCCTTTCAAATATCCAAGCTCCTTACATCCCTCAAAATTGTCATATTTCATAATACATAATATTGGAATTTTCGGTAACACAACACACAGTATTCAAACAGATATTTGGATCAAACTTTTTGTCTCAATGCAGCCACCCAGTCCATGGTTTCTTATCTGACTTCTCAATAAGAAAAAAAAAAAACATATTCAATTCCGATCAGACCAAATAGCCATTTTTTCTTTAAAAAATATATAATATCTCCGCCACAACTCGCACGCTCTCGATTCACTCCATATACGTCCACAGATCCATATGTGTGACTGGGAACTGTGTCAATTATTGTGATTTGACGTCGTGACCAGTGTTCAATGAGCAATCTCGACGAGTGATGTAGAAACTTTGACATGACCATTTCTGTAATATGGTGAAATATTTTATAAGTACGTAGATAGCTTCACACATGTATAGGGGGAAGCAACATCGAAGTATAGGTAGGCATGGGTAGAAGTATTAGAAATGTTTATGGGTATTTTTACATACATGCTTAACTCATTTCGCCTTGTATGTTCCGTTCCACGATGTGATAAGTGGCGCACTTATTGCCTTATTGGGCACAAATGTCTGACTCTGAGCTGATAATAAATAGAAAAATCTAATATCACTTTGTCCAACCAGGGATTCGAACCCGAGACGTAAGCTTTGTAACAATACCCTAGTACAATTACGCCACCGAAGCAGTTTTTATGTTGTAGCTCATTTTATGTTGGGATTTGAACCCACGCTAGTATTGAAATGAGGCCTTTGTAATATTTAATAAATCAATATAATCAAGAAATAGTCATAAATAACAATTTGAATTAGTAAGTATTTAAAACCCAAATCAAAATTGCCAAACTAAGAAACGTCCTTTGTGTGATTGACACATATCTGAACGCAGTTAAAATTTTATGCTTTCCGTTGCATCGTATATGAAAAAACTACTCATAAAAGTGCTACACAAGATATATTACCCAAATCCGATCTTAAAATCCACGCAGAAATAAATGTATTATAAGTCGAGATATAAAAAAGATCAGATTTTACAGTACCCATAAAAGTTTCAAAAAGGATTTATTACAAGTTCAATCGTAATATTTAATACTGCTCTATGAGATTATGTATACAATGATCGTATCACTTTGATCGATTTCTCTATAGCAACCTTGAGATTACAGAAATGGTGCAACGGAAGTCGCGGCAGTGCATATCAATTAGTGATAAATTTTATATTACATTTATATTTGTCTAGTGACAGCATACATGAGATACGTGATGTCTTCAGCTCAATCCAAAGGTGATGCACTTTTTTTGTGTCATAAACTGTGAGGTTCTGGGATGACTAAATAAATGTCTAACGTGTTTGAAAATCACGAATATAACCACATGAATCAAAATGCGGGGCTGGATAAAATTATCATTACATAAATATCTCATCAACCCTCAGGAAATCCACTGATGAATTTAAGTCCCTCCCAAGTAAATTATTTACATATTATCCACATAGACGATCTAGTAATAGTTGCAAGAAATTGCTTGTGGCCGTTTTACATGGTATAAAAAGAGTGTCAATCATGCAATAAGAAGCAACACGACTCCCATAGTTTTAGCTTTGCTAAAGTCTATGAGCGGTGGTCGCTTACCTTCAAGCGTCCGCAAGCGCATCTAGCTATAGCAGATAAAAAACAACAAGTATTTTACTATTTATTTTTTCCAGCTCAAGAGACAACTACACGATTATCGAGTACATACCATCACCCCAAGTCGCACTACATCAAGTCGGATTCCACTACTCTCAGTTCACACACAGCCAAGCAAGAGCACATTCTACCAACGATACTATCATAATATGGGCTCCTGGCGACAAGCTCCCATACTACGATTTCATACTGAAGTTCGGCCAGAGCATAATCAACCTGATACATAGTTACTCAACGATAAATCGACCGATATTGTATGGGCCTATAAATGTAGTGGCGGTACCGTCTAATATCAATGGTTATGAGATTGGAAGCTGGAATTTGTTAACTAATGGGTAAGTAATAAACAAAATTATGTTTTTTTTTTTTTTTTTTTTGCGATGTATTGCGAGTCGAGCATGTCCAAGATTCCATAGGGTGTGCCAAGAGCTTTGTCTTTTCCACAAAGACTAAGTAAACTTTAATACAAAAGTTTTTTTTATTGCTATGAATCGCGAGACGAGTATGCCATTCGCTCGATGGTAACAGATACGACCGCTCATGAATAGTAGCATGACCAAACAAAACTATAAAGTACAATGCAATCCATGGCATTCCACTGGGCTCGACATACTGAGACATGTTTTATTAAGCCTCAATAAATCCAGTAGTTACTCTAGCTACAAAGTCCTTAATTAGAACACAACAGTGCACTTACACTGATGTTAATAGGGAGAACGCGAACTTTTCTCATATAGGAGAGACCTACCAACAGAAGTAAGTTCTAGTATTTCGCGTAAATCGTTAGTGATCATTATATTATTTTTGCCGTACGTGCTGGGTGCTGTGGATTGTCCCTTAGATTAGAATTAGAATTATTTTAAATGTATCACCAAGCTTCAAGGTCTATGTTAGATAACCAAGCAATACATCTACATTAGTAGAGTGTCTTCTATAAATAAATTAATATGATATTATCACATAGTTTTAAAACGTCTTATCCGAAACAAATAGGATCAACTTGGACACTTAAAAAGGCATTCAGTAACATTATATCAATATTAAAAACCATTCATAATATTATTAAATTAATCAGTTCTGAGAACATGTGCTATAATTCCCAGCTCATATTTTTCTGGACCTTAATCCTTTTGACTAGATATGAAAGCGGTTATTCCCTAGATATTCAAGAAAATTCAAATAAAAATTAGGCAGATATTATGACTTTCCCAGACATCTTTATTAGTAGAATTTTATACTTACAGAAAACGAATGTTATCACTTCCCGTTGTATTACTTTAATAGGAGAAAAAGACAATTACGTAAAAAACCGTATTAAAACGACATAACCATCCTATTGCTAATTTTAAAGAGATGGAGAAGCGAAATATATTTGATTTTTAATTTGTCCTACTGTGGAATTTCTTCACGAAACAATACTAAGCTCTTAAGTATATTTAGGTTTAGTAGTTAGTAATTTATTGTAGCTAAATATTTAAACGTTTTTAGTGCATCTCTTCAAAAACAATACTAAGCTGTTAAGTATATTTAGGTTTAGTCGAAACAATTATAGTTTTATTACGGTAATTTATTGTAGTTAAATATTTTGATGTTTTGAGTGTTCCAAAAGCAAAGTCATTTGGAATGCTGAACCAATACTTTCCTAATTGTGGATAGCTGCATTTCTTCCCTAAATTTTTGAGGCTAATTCATTTACCTACTTCCGCGGTTCCCTTTAAATTATTGTTCTCTTGTATTGTAAAGAATCCTATGCTATTTTGGTTTAACATCTTTAATATATGAAACACAATGTGGTTAAAGTAGTGAATAAAGAGTCTTAGAATTTAAAACAATGATTTTGAAACTAATTATAACTTTATTAAGGAGAATCTCGGACCAGTTAGCCATCTACCAACGAACTTAATTCCAAGTTTGGTCGGACTGCTGACCATAATAATCTTACTTAAGCATCCTTCTTAACGTTATTTATTACAACCACTAGATGGCGCTTTTCCAATTCTGTCATATTAATTAAATTTATCAAAAACATTTCTAATATGCCGCTCAACATCGATATTCTTGAGTTTGTTATCATAAAAGCTGTACTGAAATAGAGCGACCTAGCTCTCTTTACCGAATTTTATTATTTCCTCTTTAACACAAGGTCAGTGGCAATTTGCATCGGCTATTATAACAAATGTTTCACCAGCTAGTTCTATTGAATAATCGTGAATAACTCCCAGATGGCTTTTGTCTGTTCATATTAGATATTTATGATTTATTCATATATGTTTAATCTTCGTGTTGAGATCTTAGCTGTACTGTTTATACATTAAAATAGCTTCTATAATACTTTTTAACTTATACAATTCAAAATAATACATTTCGAAAGTAGAATGATTTCGGTAAGATTATCTATAATAATAGTAATAGAATTTTGCTCAATAAGTATCCAATACAACAAATATAGTTACACAAAATCTTATGCACAAATTACAGAAAAAAAAAAAGACATAGAAACCTTAAAAATAAGTGAACAGTTGGCGGTCTTATCACTATGAGTGATCTCTTCCTGACAACCAAAAATCATAACATGGATAAAACATGATAGATGTAATAATACGAAAAAATATATTTTACAATAATTTAAACTCGACAATTAATTTAGAGTTCCTGTTAAAAATTAACGTAAATCTTAAATCAAAATTTCAGAGCACACAGAATAGCCAACGTGGACCAACTAACAAGTATCAAGCAAATAGACAGGATGCAGTTTGAGTTGGCGCAGCAGCTGAGCAGGATATGGCTCGGGAACCCTGGAGAACTTGAGAGGACTAGATGGAAAGAAGAATGGTTTAAAGAAGGAATGGCCACGTACTTGGCTTATTACTTTTTAGCACAGGTATGAGCACTTGAGTTTTGTTTACATAGGTGGCTTTCAGTGAACATAAGCCATTTCAAAAATTTCAAAGATCTCCTCATAGACCTATTGGAAGTGGCCTACATCCAGCGACTTCCTGCAACATTAACCAGGTTATGCGTTTACTTAAAAAATATCTGAAAGTAAAAAATCGAGTAGTCTCTTTAATAGAATTGATCACAAAACAGATTTCGTATTATAAAAACAAGTAGCTGCACCATTCCGAAATCTTGAATGACCTGAAAAACCGTCAATAAAAGTGCATTCTCTTGAAAAAGATAAAATTAAGCATCAAAAATCCTAGATTTATGTTGATTAAATTCTTTTATACTCAGTACTATCACGGAGGATCAGAAATTCACCGTCGACAGCCTCTCGACGCATACGGATTGCAAATGAAACGCAAGGCTATGACAGTAGACTGGCACAGAAGTACACCAGCATTGGAAGCATTCAACAGGTCTTTAGCAATAGAAATACCGTCGAGGTACAAAGACCTGGTAACGATGAAGACTGGAGCGCTGCTGTGGATGCTTGAGAATTGGTTAGAGTCGGAGAAGTTCCACCAGGCTTTGGTGAAGTATATTAATTCTAGGTAAGTGGCTCGACGTTTTGTGATTCATACACCGATACATATATTTTTATATTATTTTTATGAATGGCGAGACGAGCATGCCATTTGCTTGAAGGTAAACGACTCGTGAACAGTAGCAAAATGAAACAATACTTTGAATCAAAAAGCAATACTTAGCATTCCACTGCATCCAACATGTTAAGTCTCAATATGTCCAGTAGTTATTCTGTCTACAACGTCCTACATTACTAAATTGTACTCGTAATTGTCAAAAAATAAATAAAGGTAAATTAAGTTAATTTGATTTAGTTTTGTATATTTCTGTTCTCTTATACGTGCTATTACATACTGAAATGTCATTAGTAGTATAGATAATTCTTAAACATGCTTAAAATTAGTTATTCACAGAGCACAAATGCGATCACATATCTAAACTTGGCCCTTCTTTAAATTTTATTTATTTCCCTTTTCTATAGACGAGGAAAGTACATATCCTTGCAAGACTTCATGACGGCTCTAGACATTGACACAGTGGAGTGTTCACACCAGTTCTTCAACGGCTCCACCGCATCGAGGATATTGAAGTCATGGTTCCACCAACCTGGATACCCAGTCATAAATGTCCAAGTGCTGAGAGATCGAACTCCTAATGCTATTCAATTGAAACAGGTATAAGAGATAAATAAATTTAACCGTTATAGTCTAGAACGACATATTGTAAAACCCCACATAGACAGACAGTCCTGCTTGGTTGGCTCCATAACAACTAGACTGGAAACTGATATTTAAAAGTAAATAGAAGTACCTTTAAGCATTTTTATTCATATTCATATTTTTGTTATGCGAGTAAGTGACATCCGATGTGGCTCCGCCTTGAAACATTTTAAGTATCTGTAGCTCTATAGATGTGAGGGAACTGTAATACAATAACTTATTGGCTGCAATATCCTTCAAACCTGAACACAACAGTGCATTTACACTGCTATTTTCTCTCTCTCACTCTCAAAATCAAAGGTCTCTTATCAGTAATTTGTCTATAGCATCATAAATAAATATAATGAAAATAAATTGCAAAACCAGTTTAGAAATAAGACGTTCGTTTTGTATAACAATAGCACTTGATATTTTTCTAGAAGCTAAATATAAATAATATATTTTTTCCAGAGACAATTCAGTTTCACCCAAGAAAATCGGGGTGAATCGGAGTATCTCATACCCATATCGTACTTGATTGAAAATAAGGAGAATTGCTTCAACTGCTATCGCCCAAGGTTCACTATTGGAAGACAAACGTACACATTTAGCGAAAATCTGGATGGTGGATGGATTATACTCAATGGAAAAGGTTCAGGTAATTATTTTTGGAGATTTCGGAGTTTTTAAAATCAACGTGAGAAATATGTCATCGTTGTTTGTGAACATCACACAATTATAATCTGATCTAACATGTTGAACTGTAGATACCACAGTTTTTAGTGAAAAATGTCATCACATGACCTGTGTTTATATAAACAAATATTTATAATTAATTAATTGAACTACTGACCGATAAAGTAAATCCGAATGTATAGTAGTTAGTCTATCAATACAAATTAAACATCAAGAAAAAAATAGACAGTGAGGAATCGACTAAATAAAATAAAGCACAAATTATGAATTCTAATCTTAACTCAACACAATTACTAAAGAAATTCTCCACAAATTAATAAAATAATCATACGAGTCAATGTTCACGACAATTTCCAGATTTGATCACTCATCCGCGTTTCCAATGAAGTCGAAATCTTAACCTACATACGAGAATAAAATCAGGTGACGCATTTGAACTTGAAATTGTTCCCCGAACGCTATTACTGCGATTGTCAAAGTCCTTGGCTGGTGTTGCGTTGGACGCGGCGGCTATTTCTGGACTGCCCACGCGCAACTGCAGTGCATTATGTTTGTGCGGTCACGTCATATCACGTCTTGGTATTGGGCGTGTGTTTGCTTTACAGTTGTGTTTTATGGGGTAATTTGGGTTTGGCTGAATCAGTGGATTAAGACTGATAATACGAGAGACTTGTTTAATTGCAGAATACTATGGTGGTTTAAAATTATTTAAGTACATGTAATAAACATTTAATTAAATAATCACAAATAATATACGATGCATAGATCTCTCGAAACTGCATTTCTGTTTGACCGTGGAAGAACTTTTGAATCTCCCTTTAAACTATACATTAAATGACAAAAGAAAAAACTGAACAACATTAGAGTAGGAATCATTATAGCGTGTTTTTTCTAAATTTTATTTTGGTTTGAATACCATATACACGCCTGAATACAGAAGGCAGATCGTAAAAAGTATGCGGTAACCATTGAAGTGTTATGGCCACTTTGTTTATTTGTTGTTTGTACCATTTGATATTACTATACCGCCCTAACCAGCTTTACACTTTTGCACCATAGACTTGTACTTGCAAGCTCTTAAATGTTCATATATATCTTCATAGGATGCCAAAATCAATAACAAAAACAATTCCAAAAATAGTCATCCGAAAAAAAGAATGTCAATGACGAAATTTTTTTATTTTATTGTGACAATGATTATAGATTGCTGTTGATAATTTCAGGGTATTATCGAGTCAACTACGATCCCAAAACTTGGAGGCTTATCGCAAAAACGTTGAAGAAAGACATGCTTTCAATCGATGAGATGAATAGAGCTGAAGTAAGTTTTAATTATTAATTATGAAGTAACAAACCATTTATGTTTTAATCTTGGATATTTTAGTACTATGGAGGGTCGGCAAAACGTTAACAAAGAAAAGTTGATAAGCTTGCATTGATTTTAAAATAGCCATTATATTTTGTAAGTGACTACTCCGGTTTTGCAGGAAATTATATTTTCCAGAACTAAATACTGGTACAATATAAGCAATTTATACTTCCCCGATGTATTTTTTCTAAAATGTTTCCCTTATTTTCGCCTATTGTCAAAAAAGTCGACAATACGGTCAGCTTGACCTTTGCCCGACTTACTACAGGCCAGACCACCTTAAGACCAATGAAGGAGGCACCTTGATAAATAAAACTACGTGCGAAAGTTATTATAAGCAGACTCTGATGTCAAGCATTTGCTGAATGGGTGTCGTGTTACAGAATTTTAATAAGAGAATTGGAAAATAATATAACGTATTCCTTAATGTGTCCAGTAACCTGTCATTGTCCCACTAGTATAAATATAAATAGTGTGGATCCTCTCCTCCGGTGAAACCTAGGCTAGAAAAGCACACAAATGAGATGACACAGCTGGTGCTTATGACACAGGTATATACACGTGTACACAATAAATGAAAATCAGAGAAAAAAAAGTGTACTCACCGCGTAGGCGGCCTCGAGAAAAATCTGGAAGTAATCCCGCTGATGGCTTTGAAGAAACACTACAAACACTTCACAACACTAAACACTCTTTTGTACATAACGCGCACGTCAGTGAGCACAACCGGCGCCGTCGGCGGCTCAGTAACAACTGAATGACACTGCGGTACCGACAGGCTTTTATACCCTAGAACAGTCGGTAAATCGCAACTACCCACATTCTATAGTGGGTACTTTCAACAACCCACAAACTAGTATAAATATAGAAAGGTGTGATGGATCAATATTAATGTTTATTCAAGTCCTATTTGCCCTTCAACAAAAGTGCAATTCTAATAATATCCTCAACCCAGTCACCGACATATGATATGTATATAATATGTTTCTCTAAATTTACTTAAAATAAAAAAGTGATTAATGAGCTGAAAGACCTCGGTGTACCAAGCATGCACATCTAAACTTTTCCCAGCAGTAAATCAGTAAATAATAAAATAGAATATGTCTTTATAACTATGACAATGCTATAACTTAATCAGGGTTTATGAAACTATAATACTAATGTACTTTACTGTATCAGCCCATATACGTCGCACTGCAGGCCACGAGCCTCCATTACAATTGAGAGCACGATTGAGAGTGGTTAGATCATATAGTCCACCACGCTGGCCTAGTACGGGTTGGCGAACTTTACAAACCATACAATTATTTCAAATGGGTTTAGTAAGCAGGTTTCCGACGATTTTTTCGTTCGCCGTTATGCCTACTAAAGTTAAATATATTTAATAATCTTGCTAATTATTTTAATAATATTTTTTCAGATAGCAAATGACGTGCTAGCTCTTTACACTGCTGGAGATATGGAACTGTCTCTAGCGATCCACGTCCTGGATTACCTGGACAGTGAGACGAGTCCAGTGGTGTGGGAGAGCGTGGCTTCGGGTTTTGAGTTGTTGAAGATCGAAGGAGCTGGCTGTCATATGGACAAACATCTCTATTGGGAGTGGGAGGTACGATCAATCATTACATTTTGATGTAAATTTCTATTTAAGGTGATTTTTTTTTTGTTTTAATGAACGGCGAGACTATCATGCCATTCGCCTGATAATAAGCGATACGATAGCTCATGAAAAGTACACAACAAATAACACCATGAATTATAAATCAATGCTTAGCATTCCGCTCCGCCCTCTATCCTGAGACATAAGATGTTAAGTCTCAATATGTAGTTACTCTAGCTACAATGTCCTTCTAACTGAAACAAAACAGTGAATTTACACTGCTGTTTTGCGGGAGGAATAAACATTGCCACATGAATGAAAGAAGCAAATATATAATTCAGTGAAAATTAACAATATATTTTAAACTTAAGTTTTCTACAAGAAGCTTTGTCTGTTAAGACCAGAGACCGTTATTTTGGGTTAAAGATAAATGTAATGATTACGGAAAACATATATCTGTAAATTAAAAATCATACTAAGATTATTGCAAAATTAGGAGTTAGGAGCCTTTACCTCGAACTTCGCTCACTATGAGGCTGACATAACGTAACTTTTTACAGTAGTGAGTTCTTAAGTTCTTTTTCTAAATTTCCAGGATTTCATGAGCAGGAAAGTAGCAAATATATTCAAGAGGTTGGTCAACGATGGTGAGCAGCATCCAAAAGCAAGGCTTTTCAGAAGTAACATCGTGACCTTTGCCGCTGAAGTCAACCACGAACCGTGTCTCGTTTACCTGCGTCATATGCACGAAGATAGTAGAAGAGGGAAGCAAATGTAAGTACTAAGGAATATTATATCTTCTAAATATTGGTTTTCTTTAGTAGATTTCCTCAGTGGTGCAGTTTTACATTGGTATGATTTCAATGTTGTAATCTTGGGTGCAAATCCCAAGTCGCGCAGTGGTACTGCATTTTTCTATTCATTATCCGCTCGGAATCAGGAGTTTGTATCCGATATGGTGATAAGCTCGATCTTTATCACACTGTAGGATGAAACACACAATAACTTTTTACATACTATATTTACTATATTTCAAAAAATTCCATTGCTTTGTAATGAAATAAGTTCCTTCTGAATCATAGCGTACAACTCTATAGTAAGATAATGACTAATCTGCCCTAATCGGAAAATTTTAAATGCAATATAAATAGAGATACTAGTTAACCCTTATAGGAAACTTTACTGGTGGCAGGTCCCTCATATATCAGAGGCCGTCTGGATGGATACCACGCCTGTCTATTTCTCTCGCCAACCAGCAGTTTAAATGCAAAGTTAATTTATGAAATTAATTGTTTATTTCAGTCTGGATCCTGACACACGAGAGGCATGTTTCTACATGTTCTCTAATGATACGAACAGCCATTTTCCATTTAGAAAACTAAATCCGATCGAACAAGAAGATCGAATTATCGCCGAACATAGATTGTAAGTATACTAGCTATATGTGTATATGGTATTAAAATATATGAAAAAAGTTACATTGTCTTGAGTGGAAGTAACGGGCCACCGAGCGATTTATATGGCTAGTCAAAAAACTAGAATGACGATTTACTTAAAGTTGCAAGAAGGCGCTAAAAAGTTCAATAGATCGTTTCTAACTCCTGGAAATTTTATATGCTACAATAGACTTAATGAGACTTTTTTAGCATAATAAATATATATGGGAAACCAATTACCAGTTGAGCAAAAAGTAAACATTGTTTTTTTTCAGCCGAGAGAAACATAAATATCTTATCAAGATTCCATACGGCTTGCCAAGACCTTTGCCTTTGATGTCTACAGAGACTGTAAGTAAACTCTAATACAACTTGATTGATTTTTTTATTACTATGAATGGCAGGACACGCGAACAACCTCTCATGGATAGTAGTAAAACCAAACAACACCATAAATAACAATGGCAATGTTTGGTATTCTACTGCGCTCGCCAATCTGAGACATAATTGTTAAGAGTAAAATGTTAAGTCTCAATATGTCCATGCGAGCAGTTTTGCCGGACTAATGCAATGAATATGAATCGCACACGGGAATCCTGTTCCAGGACAATGAGCAGATATTTTTCCCCCGATGTCTGCTCTAGTATAATATCTTAATGACACAGATTAGATGATACATTTTTATAAATCATATGTTCATACAGTACGCCTAAATCCAATGATCAACCATTTTTTTTTTCTTTTCAGCCATCAACTCAAGCACCGGTTACAGAGAAAATAACTTTACCAAACAGCTCGATAGGCCACACAGCTTCGCTTCTACTCATCTTCATCTCACTACTACTTACATTATTAAGATAAAATGCTTTGGTGTAATGTCTCTGAAATATACGTTCTAATTTAATAATTCCCAAAAATATATACGAAATTAAGCTTTAATAAGACTGAAGTTGATCAGTTTGTGAAATCAGTCATACGGTACGACTTATGAAAAGAAAAGTATATAATGATACTTTAATATCCTGCGATTAGTTATCCATTTAAACACGGGTGATTAGGGATAATCGGGAACTTTCTGGATGCCTAAAAATCCTGAGGGGTGGTTTGGATTGAAGAAGAATGCTCTGGAATGCTGAACATGTGAATCAAGTCAACCCTTAAAGTTGACACTAAATCCATAATTCCTTTAACCTTGTGGATATACAAGTGAGGACTATAACAATATTATAGCGATGTGGTACATCTTTGACTGTCAGCTCTTTGCTTACGAATAAAAAAATAATGCTTAATAACTATACTTTTTCAATATTGGTGATATATGGCATATTCTGCTATGAAAATAAGTTTAATATTTAACAGAAAAAAGTTTCACAATTAATTCTAGTCATAATTAAAAATTAAACTCATATTTACTTATGCTATATTTTTATTTATTATATTTTAGTGTTTTGTGCACAAATTACACTAAATAAAAAAAAACATACAATTATATAGTGTGCCTTAATGTCATAATATCCATTATAAGTAATATTTATTGTTTAAATATACAATATTAATAACACTCTTATAAAATAATTTATTTATAATCTATTAAATATTTTGTGTAATTATTTTATAAAATCTATTATCAAATTACACGAAATCTATTAAATTTAGAAACAAAATTTGAAGCAAGAGGACGCGTTTGCTCCAGATTTAGAGAAAAATAATATATATCATTATAATTATTTAATTATAAATAGTTATTAATAAATGGTAATAAGCACCTTAAAGTATAGTTACAATAAGAATGAAAATGCTGTAATTTTATGTTCTACTAAAACCTATGATAAAAACTATTTATATATCTACGCTTAATAAAATCAAATATAATTATCATACCTCTATTTAAATAATCACATACTTAAGTAATAATTATTATTGGTTACTTTGTGTAACTTTATTAATGTATTATAATTAAAATTAATTCTATAATAATTGAAATTTTTACTATATATCAAACGTTCTCAAAACATTGTAAAATGTAGTAAGAAGTGACATTTTGTTAAGCCTTCGCCCGAATCCATTCACTGCCAATATTTGTTTTATAATTCTTAGATTTAAAAACAATAATGTATTAATGCAAAGTTTTTTATTATTTTATTGTTCAAGTTTTTATATATTTTTATTTAAATATTTAATTGTTTTAATATGTTGTTGTTAAATTCACTATTTCTCGTAAGCGTACATGTCAATAAAGATATTAAATCTCAAAATGTTTATCTTATTTTATCAGAATAAGAAGATATTGTATCTAAGATAATTTAATAAGGGCGTGGGATACTGTTCTTTATCTTCGGACGTCAGCGTCTCGCAACTCGTAATACTATAATTTAATATAGTACTGAGTTTCTATACTAAACATTATCTCATCTTCACTAAATTATTTCTAGAATATAATTTTTTGTTTAATAATCAATAATTATTTATTATAACTAGGTTAATTACAGAGTTTTAAAAATAAATGTTTGATTACAAGATTATTACAATACTAAAATTGCTTATAAATATAAAATTAATTATTAATTTGAATTGGTATAATAAACCTTATTTGTGAATTTAAATTAAGTCATATTGTGGAGTAACTTAAAATTATTTAAATAAACCTTAAGAATATTCGATTACATACTCGTATCATTACCAAACTAAATACAAAGCGCTTAAAAAAAAATAGAAAAACTTTGTGCAAAAAATACAATGTAAAAATATTTTTAATTTTCTAATTATTAATTAAAATAAAATATATTTAATTGTTAAATAAAGTAATAATGAAAGTAATACCGACTAATAGAAGCGATATTGTGAGCGTCGGCGCATCATTTTCGTCGATCCATTCGTAAACATCTTCTAGCAAATTGTTGTTCCAAGCTATACCTTCGTTGATATATAGCACTGTCCTATCTGCGAAGTCCTGAGAGTCATCCAGAAGGTTGTTCTGTGCGTTGACCCACACTCGGAACTGTAATAGAGATGTTGAATCATTTAATAATTATTATTTTCTTTTATCTTAAATCTCAAAGCGCAAATGGTGGAGGGATAGGAACACGGTGGTTTAACTTAGAACAAAGGATGTTGAATTAGAATCATCGGTTTGACTAACTCAGCACCAGAGGGCAGAAAATCGTTTAGTTTCACGGATTTCTCAATTTAATTTTTGATCTATTATAATATATCCAAGGATTACTTAATGCGAAAATGCAAATAGTTTTTTTATTCCGCGTAATAAGTAACAAGTTACACATATTACAAATTTGATGGAGGAATAGAAAAGGACGCAAATAGAGAAAGCTAGTATCCTCACTAAGCCATAAAAAAATATTTCTGTCATTTTACTAATTTTAACGCTGTTTTCAAATATTTTATGTTATTTTGGAAAATTTGCAGTGATAATTAAATACTATTCAAAATTAAATATTGGAAATATTTTTATTGTGCTATTCTAGTGTAATGTTTTATTTTAGAGTTTCACATATTTTAGATATTTTATACCCCCAAAACCCCAAACCTGTTTTCTCTCTCACAAAGACACTCTTATGCCTAGTTGTGTGAACACCAGCTTTATAGTTCTCTTCTTCTGGTCTCTCTTTTTACATTCAAACTTCTGTTCACGCTTGTCCCCCACTTAAAGGTATCAATTTACCATTTTGGAAATAATTTATTATTATATTTAAATTAAGTAAAATAAAATACTTACATCAGCAGCCAGGCCGTCCTCCACCATATTTTCTGCAAGAGTCGATATTACTTCTTCCAATTTTTGTTCTCCTCCATACCTGTGAAAGTAGCAAACAGTAGTAAAAGGTCATTAAAATATATGAACTTTTTTATTGCTATGTACGGCGAGACGAGCATGCCGTTCGCCTGACGGTAAGCGATACGACCGCTCATGAATAGTAGAAAAACCAAAAACTATCTTGAATTACAAAGCAATGTCTCAATATGTCCAGTAGTTGTGGCTGATAGTAATATTCATAATTATCAACCACAGGGAATTCTCAGATCGAATATCTGTGTCTGTATCAGCCCAATATACGGCTTATTGCAGGACAGCCCGCCTTTCCAATCTGGATATAATAGAGAGGTTAGGCCAATTGGGCAAATTTAAACTGCTACGGTTTGAGTATGAGCTGCCTAATACTGTGTTATAAAGCGAACGATACAGGAAGAACGGTACATCTCTGTTTTACAACGATATGATGCCTAACAATTTTCAATTTTAAAAAGATACGTTTTTTATGAATAATGAAAAAAAAAAACTTACATATTTCTAACTTCCGAAGTGTGTCTTGTTATGAAGTTGAGAGCGATTCGCGCGTTGCTGTAGCTACTCTCTGCTACCGCTTTGAATATCTTCACTCTCTCTTCGACAAGGTATCTATTGCCTGTGATGATCGTTTCCTCTAGAAGCCTGCATTCAAAACGTAAGTTGAAATAAAACTATTATTTACGGATTTTATCGCGGATTTGGTTCAATTTTTATTCGTGGTCACGGGGCGGACACGAAAGGTGTAAAGTAATCGAAACGTCGGGAACTCAAAAAATGTAAAAATTGAACCAAACCCGCGATAAAATCCGTAAATAATAGTTTTATTTCAATGTGTAACATTCGCGTAAATCTAAGAAACCATTATGCAAAACGTAAGTTTTTTTATTGCAATAAACAGCAAGACGAGCATGCCGTTCGCCTGATGGTAAGCAATACGGCAGCTTATGGACACTAGAAAAACCAAACAACACCTTAAATTACAAAGCAATGCTTAGTATTCCACTGCGCTTGCCCTCCTTAAACATAAAATGTTAAGTCTCAATTTATCCACCAGTTACTCTGCCTACAATGTCTTTCAAACCGAAACACAACAGTGCATTTACACTCCTGTTTGGCGGGAGAAATAGACATTGCGGTGGTACCTACACAGATGGCCTCTCACATATGAGACCTGCCACAAGTAAAAAGTAATATAAAATCATGTAGTAGTACTAAAGTAATAAAATATGCACAATTTATCTATTCATTGATTATTAGCCCGGAGTCAGAAATATGTGCCCGATATGGCGACAGGCTCACCCATTATCACATCGTGGGACAGAACATACAAGATGAAAGGTGGGTTTCCTAGAAGCACATGTAGTTGTCGCTCTGTCCATGCACTGTTATCCTATTTCAATACAAAGTACTCTTTTAGCTTTCCTATTTCATATTTTTCAATCTGGATTTTAGCATACGTGCATAAATTCACGCCTTTTTCCCAGAAGGGGTGACAGAGGTGCAACCAAAACACTAACGTTTCGCATTTGTGTGTTTCTTTCCACGATGTGATAGGGGGCAATTATTTTAGGGGCCAATTATCTTATCAGGAACAAATTACTCCAGGCTGAAAATGTAATGAAAAATAAACAATTATTTCGCCTATGCAGAATTATTAACAAATAATAACTGACCCCAAGACAAAGTTATCGTTTTGCGAGCAAGCCATGGACTCCAGTATGACAATACGTTCGTAGTGGCTGGGTTCAACCTCAAGCCTCGCGTTCAATGCCTCTATCACTTCGTCGCCACCTTCTCGCACCATAGTACAGTATACCGCTGGTCTGATGTCGTACGGTATGTTCGGGTTGCTGTGAAACAAAAAGGAATTCTTTATCTTTGGATTTGTTTTTCATTTTAAGTTCCATAAGTAAAATAAAATTGTAAGTTGCAAAGTTCTGAAAATGATTGCGGACCGCTGTGACTGTTCTCTACAAAAGATGTGGGTGAAACGAGTTATAGGGTTAATAAAATAGTATTTAATTTGATTACTAACATAGTTTAATTCATTATCACTAACATTTTATGGAATTCTTATTCTGAAATAAATTATGATTTTGATTTGATTTGAAAGTCTTATTAGACTACCCGCGAGTGTGATTCTATCAGTAGCATCATAGATATCTTACATATAGAATAATTTTGATGAAACAAAATTTTAATTATAAAAGGACTTTTCGTATTACGAATTTCGAAAAAAATTGCAGCAATTACTCATTTTATTATTATATTACCGCCGCATGTTACAATAATTGTAATTTTGTGGTGTAAAACGAAGTATAAAATAAATTCTAGCTGTAAAACTCCAACCCCTTATACTATCTAAATTCTTTCTTTATAACAGAGTACTCTACTAAATCCGTAAAGAGAAAGCGTTTTGTATCTACGGTCAATTATTTGGGCTAATTCTCACTGGCATGCAATTGGAGAGACCAGTATTGCAGTAGATTGATATAGTGATGGTGAGGAAATCCATGTAATATACTTACACAGCACCGTTGTTGCTAGGATCGTAGAACCAGTCCACGGCAGCGGCGATGCAAGGCTCATAGTTAGCTTTGCACGCGTGGTACATTACTAGACCTCTGGTTAAGGTGGACATGGAAGACTCGATGAGCAATGGATCAGGGTCAAATCCTAACTCATTCTCCACTGCACCGATTGTTCTTCGGATCATTCTCTGTTAACAGTATGATATCATTATTAAAATATGTTGAGAATCTGTCAATGTTGGCAATCGGATGTTGCTGGATGGACGAAGTGAACAGCTATTCGCTTTAGATACTTTTGTGGTTGATTATTTTAACCTCCTGCCTACCAGAGGTACTTTTTGTTTAGTATGTTTGTGAAACTTTATCATTGTATTCCTAACCGTTTAAAATGGATCAGAAAAATAACAAAAAAAATCTCACCTTTCGGAAAATAGTTTTTCACTATGTCCTTTATAAAGGACAATGTGACGATACTACTATGTCATTTACATAGGACATAAAAAAGAATTGGAAGAAAAATTGTAATAAAAATAGGATTATAATCTAAAAAAAAGCAACAATCTTATATATTATGTTATTTTATTCGAAAATATTTAAAATTAAAGTAATCCAACGTGTTCTAGAACAAAATTAAGCACAATTCTCCAAAAACAAACAGAAATTAATTCGTAGTCAACATTATTTACTAATAAGTCGTAAATAAAGAACATAAATAGAGATTTAACAAATATAAATAAAATTTATATACTAAAAATGGGAATAACAATTTCGATTTTGCGTAAAAAAAGGTAAATAACACTATTTTAAAAAAAAAAAACTGTGCTGAACTCTATGAAACCGTTGTTATGTAATCCTTTTTTGTCTTTTTTGTTTTGTATTTACTTCACTATTATCAACACCCTTTAGGCGCGATCTTATAAAATAAAATCTGTTTCTCATTATAGCCATAGCAACAATAAGAACCTTCCATTTTTAAGACCAGTACATATCAATTTAATGCGGACATTGTAATATTAATACCTAATATGTACAATATATTATGTATAATATATTATTTAGTTCTCTCAAAGTTAGACCCATTGATCTGCCTGTCTCTAAAATATATCTTCTATTCGAACAGTCAACTAAAAATACCAAAGTCTCCTCGTCGATATATTGATCCTAGAACTTATTCCACTCTCAATATTCAGTTTCTCTATATACATAACGAAACTATCATTTTATGCTTACATACATAAGCATAAAATCATTGATTTCGGGTTCTAAGGTATATTTTTCCATGAGTCTTGCATGCAATCATATGTTTTGTGATTTCTGATCGCACTCAGTCGAATAGATAAAGATGAAGATTGGGTGGGTTGGATTCTTTGTCAATATTTGAGCCACGTATACGACCAAGTCCACGTCCTCGTCTTCTTCTGTTCCGTGCTCTCAAACAAGACGCGATGTAGAACTGTCAAACAGCGCTAAAGAAGCAGGTAGATAATAATAAATAAATAATCTTCGTCTGAACTACTGGAATCACTAGTCTCGTGGTAACTCGCTTTTTGGGTTAATTCTGGGGGCAGAAACTCTAAATTATCGTCGCAGTAATCCCCTAATATACAGTCTAATTCAGAATCATTTAACGTTTCAACTTTGCTATCATCTGTTTTAACTGGAAAATATAAATATAATTGAAAATATCTTCCAATGTACTACACAAAGTACAGTAGTAATGAAAGTATCAACCTATAACTACCTACATTTGTTCTTTGTATAGGACATAGATAAACAATGCGAAGTTACTCGAAAATTATTTATTTTTACGCAAAAATAACACTGTATATTTATGTCACAAGGTATTAATTAGTCAAAAATAACTGAAAATCTAGAAACTATTAAGAGCTTGATACAATTTTAATGTATTAACTTACACATGTGTGAACGCACGGCTACTTTTACACACCCCGCTGCTATTTTCAAATAAAATTAAAAATGTTAAGTGTCATTTCAATTTTTTTTCATACACCCAAATATCTAATTGATGTCACTGTTAAGTAAAATTAGCATATTAATTAAAAAATAAAGCGGCAGAATTTTTGTTTTCTTATGTACTATGAGTAGTACAGATGTAGGTACGAGGTTAAGAACGCACATAAACTGGTTAAAGACCGAACAACTCATTTATTGAACACTGAGCTGACTAACTTGTGATCGTACAATGACCTTTTTGTCTTTCACACTTTTTAATGTACTTTAATGACATAAGGAATCTGATTATAACGTGTTTGTATCCTGAGGATCACGATCCCTTTCTATTCTTTGCCCTCACAATTTATTTTATTTACTTTAATGTGCTAACGAATCAAATTTTAAGTTGTTTATATCCTGACGATAATGATCCCTTTCTACCATAACCTTTAAACAAGGACACATAATAAAACTTACCAGGTAAATATCAGGATCCAAGTCATCATCTTCAGTGACAAGAGCAGTCAGACGCTTCCGCAAAAACTCCATGTTTCTGACAAACGCCTTCCACACTGCATACTCCGTTTCATGTTCCATGGACAGAACGATGCGGAACGCTATGTCATAGTTGATTCTGCCGGCTCTTGCCAAGTTCAGGGCGTCATCGACGAGCTAGAATTAAAGTGGAATTATATTTGGTATTAATATTGGAATGTCTAGTCTTGTGTCGTGAGTATCAGAAACTACGGAAGATTTTTGGGTCTCACTTAGACCCAGACCCAAAACAAATGACCGTCAAAAAATAAATATGACGAACTTATGTATGTTTTTTTAAACATACTTAACTTTAAAATCCCAATATTTTCCACTAAAACTTATTAACACAATGTTAGGTTCGACATACTATATTCATAATATAAACATACTTTTTAGATGGCCTTTTGGCAAAATGACTATGATCTCGAAAAGTAGACGGTAGTGAGTAATTTGAATTAAGGTTGACTATAAAATATTGCGGACCTGTAATATGAAAATATACAAGTACATTTAAGGTATTAGATCTATAATATTTTATAAATTTATTTCCTGGATTCAATACGGCTTAATTATTCACGTTGTAAACTCAATAGATACAATACAACATTTTAATAGATTTGGTTACATACCGTAGCTCGATTCAGTGGATGAATAACTTCTCTTCTCTCCGGATCTTCTAAGGCTTCAATAATTCTCTCCCAAAGATCAGGTTCGTATGTAACACGGTAGTAACCTAAAAATATGTTTTTATCAAATTCTAGTTAAACCTCATTTCTTTTTGGGGTTGAAAATCCTCTATACCATTGTCTTCATTATATGTCGTGTATCCTTCGTTGGAGGTCCTCAATTTAAAAAATAAAATAAAATAAAATGACTTTGTCAGATTTCTTTAGGTATCCCGTGGAGCTACAGAAGAAGATCTTATTAGTCTTTCCAGGTATATATAAGCAGAAGAAGGTACTGGCAATCACTGAGGTTATTTCCAGTTGAAGATATAAAAGACTCAAGTTAATTTTCAGAGCAGCCATGGACACATACATAAACTCATGCCATTTTCCCAGAAGGGGTAGGCAGAGGTGCTACGAGGCACAAATTCCTGATTATGGGATGTCACTTTGCCCGACTCGGTTACAATTACGCCGCCGAGGCAGTCAAACCAGGTATGGAATCCAGTAAATAAGGGCAATACATGTTAAAGTTCGATATGGAGAAACGAACGAAATTAGTTTTGTATTACCTTGACCCTGAACATTAAAGATGATCCAGTCGTCCTCATCTAGTTCTGCAGTGATGGTGTCTGTCGACTCCAACAGGACTGTGGGACGAACGTTATCGAAATCAGGCGCTGCACTGGTGGTATATGACAATGGCACTTGGAAGTTCACGTGCGGTCGTGTTGTGAATGAGAAACGTTCCTGTGAATAGATTTTCGATACATTATACATGTCAATTTTCACAGAGAATTTTTTATGTGTGACGTCATTTCGTAATAATTGACAATTTAATACGAATGATATATAAAATGACATTAAAGATGTAAAGAACGAATAAAAAAGGCTAACTAATATTCAGAGATAGATAGAGGTATCTAGTCGTAATTGTATTCACCATCAGGGGGTGCAGCAACATTTCCGAGACATTTTTGTCAAATAATAATCAGTTGAGGGCCAGCGCACACTGGAACGACATGGCAAGGAATTCAATTTTTTACCAAAGGATATTCAAACGTATCTGGTGGGAATACGTCATAAATATAAATGTTTTTAATTGATGTTGCGGCATCAAAATGTTTTTTTTCGTTGTCACGGTATTATTATAATTAAACTAACCTGAGTGACGATAACTCCTTCCTGCCACAAGCCGACGTTGATGAGCGGATAGCCGTTGTTGTGTAACCAGGGATCGAGGAATTCACCAACATTATCGATCAAACTGTCTGCTCCGTTGATAGAAATTGCACTGTTTACAGCATCGAAGAAGTTCTGACTGCTGACGGTTTGAAGAGCTCTGTAAACAAAAGGCTATCATTAAAAAATGGAAGGTAATTTTAAATTGCATAGATCGTGGAAGAAGCAAGCGGCTTATCTGATGGTACGTGATTATCGCCGGCCATGAACATCTTGGATATTCCAATTGGCTCACTTCTTAATGTGAGGAAAGAGAAGTCAAAGAACTGGTGAGCGTAAGGAATATTAAGCCTTGGGAAATCTCATTTCACGAAACTAAACACTACAGCAACACAGTCGCTCTACGTCCGTTTTATAGGCGGACCCTGGCACTGACCAAGAAAATACCAAGTAGAAGGAAGGAATGAGTGGTATTAGCTCGGTCTCTCCCGTCATATTCCTACTATAGTCCAAAGTAACTACAGGTTATACTCCTTAAAGAGAGTTAGGTTATATCAGCCATAAGAAGATAAAAACTTGTATTTTAGACAAAGTTGCTGTGTCTACGAAAATAAAATATCCAGTGGCGAGAGATAAACACTTCCTGCATTTTAGTACAATTAATTTTGCTTGATTGAAACCAAATATATATATCGCCAATTATATCGCCAATTACAACAATGATTTCATCATGACAGCTTTTCTAAGTTGGATCACTATGCAGAAGGATACGAATGTTATAGCCTCAGGAGCACAGAATAGATGAAAATGGTTAGAAGGGAAATACACGCATTTGACGCGTCGTAAGGTGGTGCATAAAAAGCATAGAACGCTAAGTTCCTACGCAATGCATACGACTCATTTTTGTTATTTCAACTTTGAAATTTGTCACATGTCACGCAGTGTTGTAGTCATGTACATAGTAACTATATCGATATGTATATTGATGTTATAGATTTCGTAAACTCGTAAATCAGTTTTCATGTGCATTAAACAAAGATAATTTAATCAAATTCCTTCAGTAATTTTAAATTATAGTACTCGTAATGTTTGATAAAGTTGATGACCTATCCTTATGTTCTAATTTCATAACTCCGCCAACTTGAGAAGTAAGTAATATGTTTGTGACTGAATATACTTTATAATATAGTAACTTATTCGTTTATATGTTTCCAAGAATGAGTCGATAAAAGCAAAATATAGAGACATCGGGATTCCTACAAAATCCAGTATGATTTGTTCTAAATACTCATTTTCATGAAACAGAAGACGATAATATAAATACAAACCAAAATACTGTACCATTGGGATGAAATAATAAAATATTGTATGAAAAATCAAAACTTCAATAGTTTTGATTTTGCTATTGAAGTAAAATAATCATAATTTGACTGTAATAATTTCATATACATATTTGAATTTCCAATAATAAAACTATTAATATCTCACACACCGTTGAAAATCTTGAAAATCCTGTACACATAGTTTTGTAAAATAATATGCAATTAAAATTAACTTTCAATATAAGATTTGTAGTCTCATTTATTTTCCGTCTATCGACATAATATTAATCAAATAACTATATCATGAAAAACGATTAGGCATATCGATAAAATAAATTCCGTTCTTATAACAAATACAGATTTGCATAATTTTATCGATACTTTAAATCGACTATTGCAAGCTTTCTATATTAGATTTGTAGAGGTTTTGTGTTTCGAAAACGACGACGCTGTTTTGATACAATTTGACGGCTATTGCCTTTCTAACCATATTCAACTGTTCTGTGATCAGGAGTATAATTATATTGCAAATGGATCAGACTGCAGTTTTGACTGAAATGCGCCTGGGCTGTCGCGACAACACGCAAACGTTAAATGCATTGATTTATCCTCCATTAACATATTTTTAATATTTTCATTAAATTATTATTCAAAACAATATTCCACTGTGTAATCCATGTAATCTAACGTGTATTTTGTAAATTATTTTGTTCTTACAGTAATTCCGAAATAAGATTGATGAATTCTCACTGAGATGGCAAATAAGGGATACATTATGAACAAATCCATCAAGATTAGTCTCTTAATATGACGCTTGAAGGCAAATGTAGATTTGAGATAAGTACCGATAAAATAGATATTGGTTAAGGTTTTAAAGGAAAAGTTGACATATTATATCTTCAAAAAAGTAACCAGTAGCAAAGACAAAAAAAATCGATTTGATGGTACTAGATATACATCTTAAAAACGCATACCGGAACAAATAATTGTTATCTTAAATATTTCTCTAACAATGAAATTCAAAACATTTTCTTCAGATGGCGTATTGCTATCTTTGTCAAGATGTTAAAGATTTATTAATTTGTCTGGAATCGACGTTAACTACAAAAACTTCTCTGCTAAATACTGTGTCTAATCATTCTGTTACCCTTAAGTATTCCATGGTTTAACTAAAAAAAAATAAAAAAATATGGATATTTGCTAGACTGACTCTAAAAGAAGCGAATGGTCTCCCATAAAAATGTTCACAGTGATCTGTTTGGAACCAGTGGGCTGCTATCGTCTTCCATTTCTTTCTTTCTACAGCCTTTATAGTCCGTGCGTCTAACTCATTAGATCTGTTTAATTCTAGTCATTTTTATTCGACAGTATAGCCTTACCTTCCAGCAAGCAGTGCTCTAGCCGGAGACTGAATCAGATCATTATTAGCATTGCCAATAGTCAGCCTCAGCATGTTCATAATCGCAGGGGCTTTGTATCTGACCACACCGTTAATATGGTCTCTTACTTCATCCTCATCAAACATATCAGCTGTTGGCTCAAGAAGCCCAGCATTGATGTATGCATCTCGAAGCAAACCTTCTCGTATAACGTCAGCTTGGAACAAAGTGTTTACATCCAGCAGTGTGACGTCAATCTCTGCGGTTGGTGTTTGGAACTGGAAAATTGTTCGTAACGTCATTGAAGCATCTATTTATTCAGTAGCTAAACGACGGTAACAGTGCTATGATGTCCCCGATTAATTAAGAGGCCTTATCAACCCCGGCGCTTCCACTAGTTCATAAAAGCCTAACACAAAGCTTTATTTATTGAATTAAAATTATATTTTATGGATTGCATCACGGTGTTGCTGACAATCCACCCCGTGATTACGAAAATTGAAAAATAATCGAATCATCGTCGGGGAGTTAAAAAATGCAAAAAACTAAACCGAATCCGCGATAAAATCCGAAAAGTTCGTTTTTTTTCAATGAGTATCATTCTCGTTAGGAAAAAAAATACTATATAAAGCTTTATTATCGAATTAGTGTGTATTATCAAACACCGAGATAAATACGAGTAACATATTTTAATTATTATATCTCTATGTCAAGCTTTCACCAATGTGTACTGTAGAAAAATTTACGCTAAGAAATAAAATCCTTTACCAACTAAATCTGTTCGCCCAAGTACTAGTACTGTGCTATAAAGCTAAGCTAAGTACACTTACATCCCTTACGGCTTCATAAGCCGTGTACGTAGCCAGACCTGAGATCACCCACTGGTGCCTCCAGTTGTGGGGATATATCATATAACCGAACCACTGCCTGGTCATAGCCTCGGCTACCTTTACAAGCATTGTTTTCCTTTGTTGCACTGAGGCTGCATTCTCCATTAAGACGTAGGGCTCCCTAAAAAGAAGTATTAATTTTATATTATTTAAAACATGTATGCAAGGACAGAATACAGCGCAAGACTTGTGAATAACTTTCAGGTTTGGGACTAAAACTTTTTTCAGTTACTCATATTCTAAAGCCACGATTATAATATGATGTACTATAAATATAGGAGTTATATTATATTTCAATTTCCAATTCAAACAATCATCTAAGTACCTATGCACATTTTCAAATTAACAAAGCGTATCAATTTCTTGTTAGGTTTCCCGCTCCCCATAAAATATTTAAAATAACCCCTTTAAAGCGGCTTATAGACAGACTATCTGTTAATCCTGTTTACAATAAACAAAACGTACCATATTCCAATACCAGATAGAGCATTCCACTCCCTATCAACATCTGGCAAAGCGACAATACGCATCTGAGTATCCTGGTTAAACACGATCTCGAAGTAGGTCCTGTCTGTCCACTCATTGAGATAGTTGAAGTAAGCGTTGATTGCTAGCGATGCTTGCCCGTCCTGGTTGGTGGTTGTCTGTCGACCTACTAAGATAACGTTTGTAGTAGGGATATTGAGGTCCCTGAAGTTGTGCGCGATCATACCCCACAAATTGGGTGGGTTTTGCAGCGCTCGGAATTGGGTTCTGAAAAATTTTCATGGTTAGTATTTTTATGTGTTTGTAACGTTGTTTAATGACTGGATTGGGGTATTGTAGGTGCCTCTAGAAACATAAAAATATGCGCTATCCTCACACTCATGATTGCCGCCATTTGATAGGTGGACGTTATAGAGGCTAGCAACTGTTCACAAGGAAAATATACTTCTAACTGGTCAGAAACCGTGAGATGAATCCTGGTATAGCCACAAATATTTGTGGGACCTACAAAAATCTGCTGCATGTCTAGGTGTTATATGCTAAATAATACACACGATATATGACTTGTATATTAGTATGATTGTTGAGTATATTTAAAACTGTACTTACACTCCCTCATTCGTGTTAGTATCGTCCAATATCGAATTAGTTATAATATTCTCATATTCAAGGTTATTGAACGTGAAGGTTATGGTTGATGCCTCAGTGGGTTCGTCCATGCATGGGAACACTCGCCTAGCGTAGGTCGGGTGTAGGTTCATTCCTATGTATGAGCTGAAAAGGTTTTTCAATATTACACACCATATTATTAGGAGGTTATTATGGTTTTGTTCTAGGTCTAGTCTAGGACAGAATACAGTAGTATATACAAAAAGCGTATGCCAAAAAATGGACAGCCGTAAATTTTAATTAGAAGTAAAAATCTAACTCCGCTTTTGAAGTTAATAATTTTTCAACAAATTTATTATTAAAAGCTTCAGATGCAGACATATTAATATATTGTATCCAATAACAAAATAAAATAAAAGTAATTTTAACAAACAAAAATAATGCATTGAAAGATATTAATCTGCCATCTACTTTATCAGAACACATTGGTATAATTAGCATTTATTAAGATAAAAGCCACACAATTAAAAATAGAATTAGTCTTATCATCACTAAATATCAACCGGGACCGTATTAATGAAAAAAATATAATCACAATGATGTAACGGTAACCGTATACCCTTTATTTTCGAGAATCCTCTAAAAATACATTAGAAAACTTGGACTTTATTTTGGAAAACCATTCGTTTTTCTTTGACTAGCTGTAAAAATTATCAAAATAAAAAAATGGAGAAGTTTGAAAGAAATAATAAAGAATATAAAGAAGGAGGTTTGGATCATGGTAGATTATTTTTTTCTCCTTGTAATTTTATGGACAGCAATTCTATGGCCATAAAAATCCAAAATTCTAAGAAACATTCTACGTACACGGTTGTGTAAAAATTACTTTACTAAACTACAACACAAATCGCTGAGTTGTTGAAAATATGAATATTTTAACCGACATAATTATCCTTAAGAATTTAATCAGAATGTAATGTACACTCTACAAAATGTAGTAAACAATACCTAGCGGTCATATGAATATAATTTATTTAAAAAAAAAAAGTATGATCTGTTGAATCAAGACTTAAAGTTTCAATTAATGAACTCTTGTCCCTATGAAAGATATAACTTCCAATTAAAATTAAGTTATTCGAAAAAACAATAACAAATACTTACAAACCGCTTCCTTCTCCAAGGTATAGACCTCGGCCACTGTTGCTTAAAGTACCAGTATATTCCACAATAACTATATACGAAACTGCTTCCTGCACCGGTTCAATTTCAAGTATACCATCATCCAATTCATAACTTTCTGCTGGCAACGCGCTCGCTTCAGTAAATACTCCAGTTAGGACATTCTGCACTTGAACGTTATCAAAATGGAAGAATAGATTGTCTCCTATAGTTGCTTCTGATATAACCACGTCAAGAACAGCTCGCCCAGTGAACCGATTTCCATTGAATGTTAGTGAAATAGCGTATTGTCTTACATCTTGCCCTGGTCGTATATTTCTCAGCAGTGTTGATCGTGTTAAATTAGCGACATCGGCTGCATGCAATTCACTTAGGACAATAGTAGTATTCAACACTTCTTCAACATTATCTGTTTTGATTTTCACTGTATTTCGTTCTTCATCGTTTACTATTGTAATTGTTTGATCATTAATAAATGCCGTTTCAGTTGTTGTTATAGATCTTCCTGCTGGTTTCGCTACTGGGAGAGATTTTGTCAACACATTTAGTGATATTAAATACAAAAGGATGGTAACCTTCCATCTCACTTTTTCCCGGACCATTTTTCAGGGAACAAAATGGCCGGAGTTCACCGCACACTCAATCCCCGTCACATAGGCTTGCTGCACTGAACTGTTGTGACCAAAATGTATCTTCAAAGAACGTCAACGAAAGTTTAATCGGATGAGATAACTTGATACTTCGATAATGTCATATAGTTTTGAAATGATAAGTAAGGAGATAGAATTCTCGTTTTGTCATCATGTAGCTTACAGGTGATAATAGATAGCAATCTAACAGTGCTCCGGTCCAAATATTTGATGATCTAGATAATACAACATGCAGAGTGTTTAGATAAGTTAACAGAAATGACACGTATCCATGAAACGCTTTAGTTGTACTGTTAAGGTGGTTGTGGGCCAAATAAAATGCTATGAATCAAATTGTTTGTAAGTAAATTCCTTCTGATGGCATAGAATTGATTGATGTGAGAACCTGACATTTTATCACTATTGTTTCCTGCAACAAATAAATTCGGAACTAGTTATGCCTGAATCATACTCGAAGAATTCAATACTGTTAGTCTAGAAGCATCACGTGTGATAAGTAATAAGACTCAAATATATGCCTAGTATGACTATTCTTCCGTACTATGTACAGATCACTGAGTAGAATTGTGCAAAAGCTGGCGTTTTAACCTGTGCCAGATTATGACGTTTTAGTTTTACCCTTTCTGTATCCGATTTATAGCAAACCATTATATATTTGCAGTTTCTGTGGATAGTATATCTGCATAACAGGTTTTCGTAATAAATATACCGTGTTATTATGAAATAAATTTACAAAGCTCAAAAAACATGTATTTTGAACATACTTTTACATAGTACAAAAACATTTAGATTTTCCTCCATGATCCGACACTCTTATCCGCTCGTTTAGCTTAGCTTGCATTTTATGACAGATATAAAGAAATGAGTGTAAAGTGCGCACAGTAATCATTAGTACCTCTTGGATTTCTCTAAAACCGTTTATTTTTACAGTCCTTTGCCGAAGTTCTTAAAGAAAAACCACATTTACTTAGAACATTATAATTATTTATTTAACTTTGCAAATGACAGTTGTAATATGCACATATTACACATCACACAAAATATTCTTTAATATTTTAATTTTAATAAATTAATACTTATAATAATGCATAAATCTCTAATTTTCAATCTATTTTACTTATGAAATAAGAATTATGTTATGAAATTATTATTATTATGTTAATATTATTGAATACCTAAATTTGAAGCAAGAGGACGCATTTGCTTCAGATTTAGTAAAAATATACTTAGTAAACTAAATTAAAGATTAATCACTATTATTTTAGACCTAAATTACGTATCAATAATTTGAGTGAAAATGCAGTAAAAAATAATATAATAACTAAACCAATAATAAGCTTAGAATATTCAATATAAATTATACGATACATCTTGCATTTAATGCAATTTATAATATAATTATTATATATCTACTACAAAATTAAATTAATTAACAAAATACTTTGTGCAATTATATTAAAATTAAAATAAAACTTAATATTAGTCAATTAAAAGTAATATAAATCTAATAAATGTTATTAAAAATAAATCAAACAATCGTATTGCATCGCGCGATGAATAAGATGTGACCATTCGTAAAGTGACGTTCGAATAATTCAATAACTGCAAAAATGTATCTTAAAATTATGAAAGTGTTCATGTCAATAAAATGACTAATATAGAAGTCATCAAAATCTACCACATACAATTATTTAACCTCTGAATTTTTTTAAGATAAATATTTATCTCGGCTCTAAAAATATTATAATAAGAACTATTTCAACCGAGAAATTAATTGACGTTCAAAATAACAAACTTGTATTACATAATTGAATTCTTTTATTCTATTATAAAGAGGTTATTAAAATTTTAATAAGAATGGTCTAAAAGTGAATGATTTTAATGTCTCCTCAAGCGAATTTTAAGACGTAAAATACGTGATCTTAAAACGAAGTTGCCTCTACAATCAACGTCATAAGGTATTATCATGGCGTTTTTATCAAATGACAGCTTAATCAGAAATATGTCGGCACAATTGAGATACAAGTCAATTGCAGTTACAAAATATTCGTACGCCACTTGAACCAACTACAAGTACTATAGACGAGTATAGTACTGAGTTTTAAAACTTTCATAAACATTAACACACTTCTTAATATAATATAATCTAAATAGATTATTACTATACTATTATTACTAACTGAAAAAATCCTCATTCAAGAGATTAAAATTATAAATATTTATTAAAACATTAAATTAGGTAATATTGTGGAGTAATTATTTACAAAAAATATTTTATTCCTTATTAATAACTAATAGCTATTTTAAGAAACTAAATACTGGCATTAAAAACCTACCTAATAACTAATTAAAAAACTTACAAATAATACATTTTTTAATATTACATTTAAAATAATTATAAATGTGCGGACTGCGCAAAATTTGCTTCATGAAAAGAGAGACGACATTTGTATTTTCAATATATCCAACAATAGTTTCAATTTGTCGCCCTATATCCCCATGCCAACTTCTTAATAACATGTTAATGCGCAGACCACATTCTCCATCTATATTAATTTAAACTAGTAATTCTTATGCGCTTATTAATTCTAAGTAACATAAATACTCTACATCTATGGAATTAGTTATGCTTAATAACAAAAGGCTTAGTGGTTAAATAAAGTGACCATAAATGTAATACTGATTAAGAAGAGAGACACAGCCAGCGTGGGCGCGTCGTTCTCATCAATCCATTCGTAGACGTATTCTAGTAGATTGTTGTCCCACACCTCGTTTTGTCTGACTTGCGCGAGAGCTCTGTTGGCTATTAGCTGTGATTCGTCTAAGTGGTTGTCCTGTGCGTTCACCCATATCCCGAACTGTGGATAAAAATTGTTTTAGGCTCTAATAACTTCAGATTTTACTGTTGGTAGGTCTTTCATATGTGAAAGGCTGCCTGGGTGGGTATTGCCGCAATGTCTATTTCTCCCGCTAAATAACAGTTTAAATGTACTGTTGTGTTTCCGATTGAAGGACATTGTAGCCAGAGTAACTACTGGACATATTGAGACTTAACATCTTATGTTTCAGGATGGCGAAGCGCAGTGGAATGACAAGCATTGATTTGTAATTTAAGGTGTTGTTTGGTTTTGCTACTGTTCATGAGCGGTCGTATCGCTTACCATCAGGCGAACGGCAAGCACGTCTCGCCATTCTTGCAATAAAAAAAATATGATAGCCCTTCTACACGATGGGCCAGCGCTGGAACAGCGAGTTGGCCATCAATGGCCATGTGAATGATGGATACGCAGATACACGATGTCGACATGCAGTAGTAATCAGTCATTCCCTTAGATGTGCGCCGGAAAAACCGATACCGACGTCATTTCAAGACCATCGCACGCGCCATAAGCTATTATACGTCACTATGCTCTCTACACGCCATGAGCCATCATAGTGGATCAGTGGGATGACCCATCGTGTAGAGGGGACAAAATAGGCACGCCCTTATATATTGGCTGTTTCTTTTTGTTGGTTAAGAATACATAGAAAAACTAACTTAATAACTGGCGCAGTAGCCTACTACGGTATGATTGTAAAACACTCGAAGAAATGTGCTAGATTTATCAATTTACAGTGATATGACTATTTGTTTTAACAATTAAATAAAAAAATGGTTTATAAAAATGTGCAAACTTACGTTATTGGACAATTCTGCGTCCGCCATGTTGTCCGCTAAAACAAATATTATCTCTTCTAGTTTTTCATCCCCGCCATACCTGCAAGAAAATATTAGTAAGGAATTGCATAAAATGATCGAAAAATGGAAACTTGAAAAATGGTTATAGGTAATTTATCTTCAATTAAAATATAATTATCTGTATTAATACTGTTAAAAAAAATCTTAGCAAAATGTATCTATCTTTTTTGGATATTTCATAATTTGGGTTGGTAATTTTGTGACACTATTCAAACTAGCTTCAATACAAAAACAAACCTACATCTAGAGTATAGATATTAATATTTATGCGAGGAAATATTTGATTGATTGCATCGAATAGGCTCCGAAGCTACTGGAACGATATAAACAAATATTTTTCACCACTAGAATCCTCCAATATCCTGACAGCCAAAGAATATTTTAAAAAAGGTCGGGTCACTTGTAAACCAGTAAAGTACAAGCCAAAAGTAAAAACAACGTATTATATATACCAATCTTACCACTCTATAACATCATGAGCTCGTCTCGATACGAAGTTCAAGGCAATTCCGGCGTTTTCATAACTGCTTTCAACAACTGCCTTGAAAATTCTAACTCGTTCCTCAGCCAGGTACGGGTTTCCTGGTGTGACGGTTTCGATCAGCAAACTGAGGTAATAAGAAAATAGCATTAATAAATATACCCAACAGTCACACACATAGTACTGACCCCACACTAAGATCGAGTCTTGTGTCGTGGGTATCAGGAACTACGAGAGACTTTTCGGTTTCACAAACACCCAGACCCGAAAAACATACCTGTGGTTCACACTAATATTTGTATCGGTGCAGGAATCAAACCTGAGGTCTTGCGTTTTACGGCCAACGCCTAACCAATTACATCACGGTGGCTGGCGTACACAGATCACTCCTGGCGTAAAAGTCACATTTTGAAGGTGGTCACTTTATTACGGTCGAAGTATTCAATATTTATTTCAATTTTTCAAATAATATGCAACATGA
Source organism: Hyles euphorbiae (assembly GCA_023078785.2). Classification (NCBI taxonomy): domain Eukaryota; kingdom Metazoa; phylum Arthropoda; class Insecta; order Lepidoptera; family Sphingidae; genus Hyles; species Hyles euphorbiae. Next base: position 2,826,459 of record CM041037.1, on the reverse strand, counting down.
ATAAATGTAGAATTAAAGATGTTGTTGTAGCATTATACAATTTTGTATATTTTTATATATAGACAGTTTTTAATGTATTGTTTAATTTATTGAATATAAAAATACATTAACATATAAATCAAAACCATATTTTAAAAAACCACCGAGTCTTACATTAGAGTTGACACGAGTTTACTACAACAGTTAAATATTAAAATTATATAGGGTATATCAAGACTGCCAACGAAAACGAAGCCGGGTAGTTTTGGTGACTACAGACACAATGCACCTAAAAATGTTGCAAAATAAAACCGCCACTTTTCTTTTATTTTTCCTATCTTCGTATTTGGATGGCAAATATATTTTGATCCAAACAGGATGATATTTAAAAAATTACAAAACATGAAATTGCCTCTTTTCTTTTCGCCATTTTAGTTGCATTTTGTTTGTCTTTATATACGCTGTATTTAAATTACTTCTGTCTACTATTAGAAAAATCAGTCCTTTTTAGTTATTAAAGAATTATGAAACATAGCAACGTTTCAATATTAAAAACTTTACACCCGTAAATTGTAGTCATTCCATTTATTGTGCAGGTTTGTTTCATGTAGTAACTCATATTTTCGTGATATCAACGGTATCACAAACAGAATGTTCTAAGATGTATTGATAAAAAACATTCACAATGACTTTATCAGGACGGGAAATATCTTTATCTTGTTCAGAAGATTTACACAAGTAGATGTGATATGTGTCGAAGCCTTGAAAATAAGGAATGTCGTTTGTGAAATTGTGAAAAAGAGACATATTTCAGAATAATAGCACAACAGATGTTATAAATGAAATTTCCCATATCTTTTAAATTAACATTGTTTTGGAAGCATTGCGTTCCATTCAGTGGGTGAAATTGCTGTAGATGGAGACTGTCCCGCCCTCACACCCACCACTGCAACTCCTGTAAGCCAGGATCAACAGTGGCACGCAATGTAATGACACCGAGCATTGAAGCTCGGCGAGTCTCCGTGAATGTCTAAGTTGTCTTTAACCCGCAACGAAATCAATCAGAAAGTTAAATTAATAGGAGGAGTTGGAAATAAATTATTGTCCACTTCCCTCCGTGCAAAGCGGGTGACAAAACAATGAAATAAAGAGGTAAATAAACTCGCAAAAAGACTTTTACAGCCGGAGAAGCCAGCTGTAAAGCATCACGGATCAAATCCTTATTACATTTAAATGGGACCTATTATGTGAGCTGTTACATTTGATTCCAGTAATAGGTATGGCAAAAACGCCAGAAAGCACGGAAATTCGTCCTAGTCTCTACAAGGTCCGTGTAGTATACAACTCCAGATGATATTTGCATACTATCCAGCATGGTTTTACGCTCATTCTGCCAAAGACTACACTCCCAAAGTATATGATGCGCGGATTGTTCATATTCGCAATTTGCTGTTGAACATGGGCACGCAGGCGATTCCACAAGCTTAAAAGAGTATAGTTTAGACTTAAAGTTACCATGGCCCGTGAGGAACTGTGATACGCAATAATCGACATCTAGCCAAGTCTTCGTCAAACGATCACGCACGCAAGGAAAATATTGGTATAAATGCCGTCCCTTCAAAGATACCTCCCATCTATTTTGCCATTCATCTAATAGTTCGCTATATACCATAGGAAGCGGTTTAAATAATCTGTCGACTTTTAAGAGTTCACGTGCAGTTAAAAATCTTTTATCCATATTCTCTCTAGTAGAGTAATACATGGCGGCGCGACGTTACACCTCCAGATCGACTGGAAGTACACCCGCCAGGACAGGCAAAGCTTCGGTACTAACAGTTCTATATGCCTTGCACAAGAATATCAACGCCAAACGTTGGCTCCGGAGCAGTTTTCTTCGCACAGCACCGATAGTAGCCCTATCAGCCCATACGGGAGATCCATAACAAATACATCCTAAGTAATTTGCTCCATAGATGATTTTTAGTGTATTGAAAGATAGCCCCCACGTTGATTTCGATATTCTTGTCAAAGCAAAAAAGTTACTTTTCGACTTTTCCCCGACGTTCTTAATATATTCCAGAAAGGAAAAATTCCTTTCCAAAATTAAACCAAGATAACAAACTGATTCTTTTTTCTTTACAGTGATACTATTAAATTGCTGTAGATATTAGTTAACCCTAAGGTAATTGTATCCAATCCGATACCAACTACCATATTGTGTGGTAGAAAAACTCCATATTTCGTACAACTCATGCTACCCCAAAATTTCGACTTATCTATCCTATGGTTGGTTGTCCGTAAGAGATCGCCTCGAGCGATAAGACCACCTTTAGTACGCCTTTTTTTATTTTCTATTGCGTTCTTTGTCTACGTCACAAACATACAATAAAGCTTTAGTAAATAACGTTGTTGTTTTATTTGTCTTCTCAGGCAGGCAAACATGCGGCCTTTCGATGGTAAGCGGTGACAGTCGTTCATCAATCTTGACAGTTCCAGGGGTCTAGCACAACCAGATTAGAGTCTACCGTGCTTCGAGGACAAGTTCAGCTCAGACAAGCGCTCAGGGAACATCGAAGCAGAAAATTCATTCCATAAATTGCGGATATGCGGAAAAAATACGGTTTTCTATGGTGAGACTATTAATATGTCTGTATTATCTGAATTCGACCAAGTCAACAATATGGTGAATACTCTTCTTAAATTTCACTGCATGCTTTATTTATTTGCAATGAATGGCGAGACTAGCTAGCCATTTGCTGTCATGCGATAGGACTGCTGATAGACAGTAGCAATGCTTGGCATACCACTGCGCCCGTTATCCTGAGACAATAGTTACTCAGGCTACAGTGTCCTAAACACAACACAACTGGTCGTTTACACTGCTGTTTGGTAGGAGAAAAAGACATTACGGTGGTTCCCAGACTGCCTCTCACATACGAGACGAGTAGTCTCTATAAGGTCTATTTAAGTCCCATGGCTGGAATAAAAATTCACAAAACTCTTACCCTTCTATATAGTCTCCGTCTTGGGCACAAGCCAGTGACTCCAGTATGACGACTCGTTCGTACTGGCTGAGTTCATCATCAAGTCTATCGAGAAGAACTTCGATGGCGTCTTCACCGTCTTCTCTAACCACGGTGCAGTAGACCGCAGGCCTGATGTCGTAGGGAATGTCGGTGTTTCTAAGGAAAAAGGCAAAATATTTTAATACATACGTAAACTTATGCCTTTACCAAGAAAGAGTAGGCAGAGGTGCTATCAGGACTCCACATTTCGAATTGTATGTGCCGTCCCATGATGTGATAGGTGACGAGCCTATCGCCATATCGGGTACAAATTAATGTCTCCGGGCTGATAATGAATAGGAAAATCCAATATAATTTTTAAGATTCGAACCCTAGGCCTTAGCTTCGTACTAGTACTGTAGGACGACTACGCTACCTTACTATCAAATAAACTATTGACATTCGCTTTATGTGCCGTCAGATCGTAGGAACTTCTTGAACAAAGAACGTTACTGTATATTATTATAATATAATGGAAATAGGACTTTAATATATTACAAAAAAATATGGCTATAGCTACTGTTAATTGGATATAATATGCTTTAATTTTAATTTTGCAAGTGTCAGTTCTCATCCTTCCAAGAACGATAAAACCAATTAAATCAACATAATATACACGTTCTAGCTTCGGTGTGCGAATTTGAAATAGATATTGATATTTTTCTGTAGAAAATGATATTTGATAATACTGTCTATTCATTTTATTTGTTTTTGTGTGTGTTTTTTATCGTAGAAAGAGCGAATCAGGTGTTTGATAAAGTATGTGCGCATTTAAAATAAACACATAAAATCAATAGGTAATCATAAAACAGTACAGTTATTCAGTTAGACTTTTTTTCCAACCTCACCTATGTACGGATAGATAGACAAAAATACTTGTAATTAGCAATAGAATTACATAGCAAGATGTTATATTATTGTTACTAGTCTTTAAGCTTTCCAAAATGTACATAAATAAATACATGCAATATACAAGGTATATCAAGAGTGCTACCGAAAACGAAGCTGGGTGGTAGTTTTAGTGACTTCAGACACAATGCAACTAAATTTTGTGCAACAAATTGTGCCGAATTGTTTGTTATGTTTTTGTTCTATCGTCTTTTTAGGGTGTTAAATACAAAGGTTTTTCTTAAATAATAAGGTATGATACGCAAGGCTTTAAATTATTATTTAAGCAAAAACTATGGACTTACCACCTAAACTCGACGATATTTAAAATATAATAAAAAAACATTGTCGCGTTTCTTTACGAAATTTTTAGTTACATTGTGTTTATAGTCACTAAAACTACCACCTGACTTCGTTATCGGTAGCAGTCGTGATATACCTGGTAGGTACTTACAAAGAGTCGCCATCGTAGAACCAGTTTTGTGCAGCATTAATGCATGGTATGTAGTTGGCTCTGCAGGCGTGATCCATGACCAACCCTCGGGTCAACGACACCATGGCTGGCTCTGTTTCACCAGGTTCCGGCTCGAAACCGATCTCATCTTCCACCGCGCCAATTGTTCTCCTGACCATTCTCTGTGGAGAAATACAAACTGTTCTAAATATTTTTTATTATTTTGTTGCAGTTTAGTCCAAATAGAATATTTAATGACATAAGATTTGTGAGATGACCCGTTCTTCATTATCTCTCTATCGACCGGCTCTTGATTATTTGAGCCTATTAAGCTGACCTCAACAATCATTACAATAGGTAATTTTTGTACTCAAAACACCCAACTTTTTATTAAATTACCAATTCCTTTGATATGAAACAATTTTCTTGCTCCCCTTTCTACAATTCTACTTCCTAACTCCTTAAGGTAAAGCACTTACATTGTCCGATATAATTATATGAAGTGGCAGTAAATAACTTTAATTTACGTCGTATTACTCAGACGGCATTGCAATTACCATCAGAGGTAATTATACCAAGCAAGAACAATGAAGTAAAATGAAGCTTCTGTATCAGCTCATATACGTCCCAGTACAGGGCACGGGCCTCCTCTACAATCGAGAGTACGATTGAGAGTGCTTATATAGTCCACCACGCTGGCCTAGTGCGGATTGGCGGACTTACCATAGAAATTATTATAAATCCTTATGGTATGCAGGTTTCCTCCCGATGTTTTCTTTCGCCGTTATAGTGCGTGGTGATTGACTATCAATACACAAAGACTCTGAAAAGTCAGAGGTGTGCCCTGGGATTCGCACCCGCGACCACCGTGAACATGTTGGCAGCCGCGTCTATTCCGTTTACTAACAACGAGCATATTCAAAATGAAGCTTACCAAGTAAATATCTGGATCCAGATCCTCATCTTCAGTAACCATGGCTACCAGACGCTTCCTCAAGAAGTCCATGTTTCTGACGAACGCCTTCCATACTGCGTACTCTGTTTCGTGCTCCATGGACAGAACAACCCGGAAAGCTATTTCGTAATCGATCCTGCCAGCTCTTGCCAAGTTGAGAGCGTCGTCTACTAGCTGAAATAATTTGAATAAACAACGATTTATTTTATGGTTTTTCGAATTTTACATTTTAAGGGGGGACAAAAAATAATCTTTATAAAATCTGTATAAAACCAACTCATATTTTATCGCGATGAATTGTCAACCAGAGAATAGGTTAGTAGGATGTATGTCCGATGATAACATGCATATGTAGATTGAAATAAAATGTTTTATTTACTTTCTTTTTGAATGTTATTTATATCATTTTACTCGTCTGTATTAAAACTACTAGTCCGTACTATAGTTTTGTGTATAATCAAAGTATCTATTACCACTTTGAGCATATTGTGCTAAATTTCAACACACAATCGATTTGACAATGCATCTAATCGAACCATATTGAAAATATAAATTTGGTATATCCTTGAGTGGAGATTTTTCTCCACAATTTGTGAGGGTGTCTGGATAGTCCATTACCATGGTCCAAATCTGATTGGGTATTAAAAATTTAAGCACCAAATGTAATCTCTGTATATGATAAGGCGTCGTATGACAAATTTCACAACATCCGCATATAATGGAAAACCCTAAGATTAACGTCAATATTGATTAAATGAGTCATAAATGTCATAAAAATAAGAAATATATACGTGTGATTTAAGATAAGAATATCAGGCTTATCGTGTTTTCTGCCTACACTGGCAAAGGACTTTCTGTACGACTAAAGATTTCTTCTTAACCTTGCTTAAGTTTTATTTAGTTACTTCTTTATTTACCACTTATGTTTCGAAACCACATGGCCCGCATGTTATATTTTGGAAAGGTAGTAAGCTACATACATGGAAGGTAGCACTGATAACGTTTTTTATATCGGAGATCGAACCCGTGTTCTCTTGTTTCACAGCCGGCGTCTAATCAACTGCGCAACGGAGGCTGTCATTTATTGTCATGTCACTTGTAGAACATGAAAGCCCTTGTCTAACTGAGGATTACTTACCGTAGCGCGGTTAAGTGGGTGAATCTCTTCTCGCCTATCCGGGTCTTCTAACGCCTCAATAATTCTTTCCCAAAGATCATTGTCATAGTTGACTCGGTAGTAACCTGAAATCAAGTATAGAGTTACGGTTATACCAGGATGCAGGAAAACCGAGCACTTGCTAAGTTGGATACAAGGACATAATACAAATATGATAATAAAGAAATAATACTTAGAAAATATCTATCGGTTTTGCTGTATCAACCATTTAAAGTTAAGTTAACCATTTAAGACCGCCATCTGTACTTTTTTTTATTTGTAATATATTTAAGTGTTTATCCTTTTTTGTGCAGTTAAGAACAAAATAAATAAATAAATAAAGTTTTAAGTGTTATCAAAAATTTTCGAATAAAACTAATTAGGTCTAAAGGACAAAATTGTAACACATACGTGTTTTTTCGTTTCATTGTAAATTAAATGGTTATCGAAATATATCATGACTACCATTTATAACAGCAACCAAACTAAGTTAAGGGGAAGCATGTGTAATGTCATTTTTTATTTATTTATATATTTATTTAATTCTTAATTTGTCGATATCCTTGTTATTTTCTCAGAGTAACCTACGAAAATTCATCCTTATAATATATAGGCGTACCAGAATCTCATGGCATAAAATTAAAAACAAACATAATGATTTTCATGTGGCAATACCAACGGTCAACAGCTGATTCAAAACTTGAGTTATGTCATTCGATGTGAATATTTTAAGATTTCTATACTTCTTTAGCGAAAATATACAAATTAGTTCTACGACCACAAGTGCGACACATTGTTAACAAGGTTTATCGCCAGAGCCGTGAATAATTTGGTCAAATGTAAACAAAATCGTTGATTTTAAAATTGACGTCGTTTTAACAAAAAAGTCGGACTGAATAGTTTTGATACTTAATTTTTATTTTAGTTAGTGTTAGATAGGTGCATGTGTTTTATCATATATACTTTGATATCATTTTTTGATACTAAACAGTAATGCATTATATACCTATTTACAGGAGTTTCCAGAGATTTCAGATAAGTAATGGTTAATTATTATTCCTATATCCTCATCGTCTTCATCAAAAGATGTACATGAAGAGTATTTAGAAGTAAGCTCTGACTAAAGTGTTAATGAAATAGAAAAGACTGAAAATAAAATTATACATTTTTGATTTTACAATCTGCATCTATCGTACAACATTTTTAGAATCTAATATTTTTTAAAATAAAATCGACTCATAATCAAACTGCTTACAATTTAGAAATTGAAAGTTGTTTGATTAAGTGAGAACTAATAAGAAGAGAGAATTTAAACGAAACTGGTAGCTCGGTACCACCATTTTTATCTACGTTTTGGAAGTACCAGCGCTCCCTCTATATTATAAATACTCGTACGGCACGTATGTAGATTGTAGGTATATTATAATTTAAAACTGAATAAAATCTTAATTACCTATTTTAATTGGCTATCAATCTAAAAGTACAATTTTGAAGTCATTTTAATGTTTAAATAACCTATATATTGATACTTAAAACATTATGTACTTTATTTACAAAGTTATACTGAAATTATATTGAAATTATCAAAATATTTTCATCCAATTACCCCAGTGTTGCAATGCGTAAATTAAAATTTCCCAAAATGCCATGAGATTGTGGTAGACCTATAGACGCAAGGACGATTTACTAAAATTTATATCAGAAGTTGCGCCATTTCTTTGGACACCTCGTATATTTTAAATCACCGATAGAGGTGCATAGAAAATTGCTGTCATTTTCATCCTGTGTTTATATTTATTCCAGTAGCCATCACGATATTAAAATAAATAACGTAAGTGGCTTTAATATTAATGTTTTTTTTTTTTAATAAAAACATCTCTTTTTTCTATGGATATTACAGCATAAAGTATTTTTCAAATATATGGCAAATTACTGAATGAGTTAAAACCTGAATTGGATTTGGCCAGGGAATACAATATCATGGATGCTAACAGATTACCTATGAAATGCATATCATATTTAAACTTAGGTTTTATTTTACAAACATTATAATATTTGGTCTTATTTTATAATTAAGTAGAGACTGAAATCCGCCAACCCGCACTAGGCCAGCGTGGTGGACTATATGGCCTAACCACTCTCAATCGTACTGTCGATTGTAGAGACGGCCCGTGCCCTGCAGTGAGACGTATATGGGCTGATACAGACACAGAGACTGAAATAACAACTCTCACAGGATTGTCAGGTAGATAATTTTAGTAAACTTATAAGTGTACTAAGTGATCCAATAATTCTGGAATATTATGACAGAATAATTTTGTTTCGTGTAGGGCAGACAGAAGAATAGATACTATACCTTGTCCTTGTATGTTGAACAGAATCCAGTCATCCTCATCAAGCCTCACATCGATGGAAGTGGTCCCAACCATCAATTCAGATGGATGAATGTTATCGAAATTTGGATTGATGCTAGTCGTATACGAGATGGGCACTTCGAAGGTGACTTGTGGTGGAGTTGTAAACCCGAAACGTTCCTGAAATATCAAGATTGAGTTATTTTAATAATTAAACACTAATTTTGTGTTTCTTGTTATTTCAATGAATGGCGAGACGAGCACGCCGTTTGCTTGATGGTACACTTATCATCAAGCAAACGGCATGCTCGTCTCACTGTTGTATCACTATACAACCGCTCATGAACAGTAGCAAAATCAAACAACGCCTTGAATTACAAAGCAATGCTTGGCATTTCACTGCGCTCGCCATTCTGAGACATAAATGTAAAGTCTCAATATGTCCAGTAGTTACTTTGGCTACAATGTCCTTCAATCCGAAACACAGCAGTGCATTTAAACTGGTGTTTGGCGGGAGAAATATAAATTGCGGTGGTACCCAACCAAGTGGCTTCTCACATATGAAAGACCTACCACCAGTAAAAATGAATGAAGTAGTAGCAAGGTAAGTCCAAACTGCACTAAAAATAAAATATAGTAACCCAGTCCATCCAAAGGTTACCTGGAAGACATCGCAGCGATAAGGCCGCCAAATGTAACTATCAATTTTATGTGATTTATCTATTGGGTAGGAAGTTTATTATATTGGGGGTACAATAAAGGTGATAAAAAATAAACAAATAAAAATTAGAGTCTTCAGTTTCCAATCTTTGACGCTAAGATAACTCAATTTACTAACTTATGATTGCAAAATTATTAATAAATATAATTTCAAAACCAGCCAAACAAAAAAACAATGCAAGCTGTTAGGGATAACAAATAAATGAAATCGATAAGTAAAGTCTCTGAAGACAAATTCGATTTTGTGATATTGCTCAGTGTATATGAGCAGGCGTAACACTAACTATCGGACGAGACACCTGCTTGTCTTATATAAAATTATCTCTTTCTTATGTTTTGGCAAATGTTTACACTATTCAACTTTTTTAATTTTTATGAATGGCAAGACGAGCATGACGTTCAACTGATGGTAAACGATACGACCGCTTATGGACAACAACAAAAACAAGCAATGCTATAAATTACAAAGCAATGGTTGCCATCCTGAGAACTAAGATGTTTAGTCTCAATATGTCCAGTAGTTACTCTGGCTACAATATCCTACAATCCGAAACACAACAGTGCATTTATACTGCCGTTTGGCGGGAGAAATAGAATTTGCGGTGGTACCTACCCAGGCGGCCTCTCACATAGTATGAGAGATCTACCTCTAGTAAGCAACAACCAGTAACTTTTTGATAGTCTTACGATACTCGTATCTTCGAAAAAATCTCCCCGTATGAATAGGGTTTTCTGGCTAATAAATATAACGAGGTGGAGTGACGATATCTGAAAGATGGCTGGTAGTGGTTGGAGACGACGCACTGTGGTTCGATTAGTACAAGCTAGCGGGACAAAATTATTTATTGGGGTATTTTGCTTTGTGCGGCTTCTTTATGATGTTTTAATACAGATTTAGCAAAAAAAAAAGAAAAAAAAGATAAAAAAACGAAAAAAAAAGAAAAAATTACAATACGTACTTTTTACTTTGACATACAGGTAAAAAACAATATTAAATAATATTTATAACAGTAAAAACTCAAGTAGTAATAATCTAACTACTAATGGCATGATGGGGCTATTACGAATTAGTAACAATATTTTTTTTTTCACTAATTACATGCAGATTGAAACGATTATGTTTTAACTAATAATAAAGTTGAATACGACAACACAACAACAATAAAAAAATGTATGATACACAGCTCAGAAATTCATATGTACAATATTATTTACGACCCTTATTTATCCTACTTCAGTAAATTCTTCTTCTGAAGAATCTTCTACATCATAGTCTGATATCTTAATATTTAGACAAACATTTATTACAGAATTAGATGCAAAATAATAACATATTTAGTAAATCCCTAGTAGTGGTTACATATGATTTTTTTCGAGTATTGTGCTCCAGAAATCTTCCATGATCCCTATTACGTACTTCCTGAGCTTCCTCAGAGAGCTGCCCATTAAGTAGATGAGCCAATTTCACAATAGCTAGACTGAGCACAAAAAAAATTGTGCACAGTAACCAGCATGTAGTACCATGAATAAAGACTAACATACATACATTTATTTGTGTCCTGTACAAAATAGTTAAATGTAACAACATCAATGTCTTAACCTGAAGCTAAAGTTATAAGGATAGTGCCAAACTTCGTAATTAGTGTCACATTTAAACCTGTTATATCAGATGCCTATTCAGGATTTTCAAAAAACCGACTTGATTCAACGAAATAATGATGGTGGTGAGTAATGTATGGATACTTTAAATGTGAAATTCCCAGATAACCACTTAGATTTTGAAGACAAGAAGCGATCGCGGCGCTTGCCAGAATTTTCCAATTTTTCGGTACAATTGGTTGATAATCTTCCAATGGACATTTTGATTTCCCTCGCAGATACTACTTTGATATTTGCTAGATCATGTTTCATCGATAGAAAATCATATAGTCCACTATTACGGTTGTCCTTGGGATGTTTCAGCCATTCATCAAAAAATCTCAATATTTGCGACTGAAAATTGTTATTCTGAAAACTAGACGAAATGACAAAGTTGCACTCAAGTGCGCAAGCTAAAATTACTAAATTTTAAAAGCTAACAGATACGGCTATGATATATATTATTTCCAGCCCGGGTACAAGAGGGTACAAGTATTTCCTAGTCCAACGAATGCAGAAAATCGTAATTTTTTTTTGTAATAATCTTGATGTATTAAATAGAAGTGCGGTTTAATTGTATCCATTTTTAAAAATATAATTATTAAGTACATACCCTTAGCTTGAAGATCCATAAATAACACTTTTCAAATACTTAAACTTGCTGGATTATGATGTTACTTCGGTAAGCGCAAAAATGCAAATAAAAAGTAATTTTTCAACCTTTCCTGTCTATAACCACCTCATTAACTTATGGGTAGTTGAAATTAGTGAAAAACAATTCTTAGAATTGGGACACCTGGGTATCTGGCTAGAGGCTCAGGTAATAAAATCCAGGTAATTCAGTAGTGACTCTTGTCTAGCTAGCTTGTACTAATCGAATCACAGTGCGACGCGATGGGCTGAAGATCGAGGCTAGTGGCGTGCCATGGGAGAGGCCTATGGCCTATGTGAACGCGAATAGGCTGATGATGATGATGAAACATATAAAAAATAAATACATAGACTTATTTAGGAGCATAAAATACAAACCAATGTAACGAGTACAGCGTTCGTTCGCAGTCCGACATGCAACAATGGATAGCCATTGTTATTCAGCCAAGGCTCCAAGAATTCACCGATGTCATCATCAATGAAATCATTACCATGCGTTAGAATTCCACTGTTCAATGCGTCTATAAAACTTTGGCTGCTTACGGGCTGCAGTGCTCTGAAAGAAGAAAAAATGTATTAGCTGCCAGATATTTCGTTCTTTTAATGAGACTGACATCCAAATACTCGAACGCCATTCAAATAATAAGTTGCTCTTAACAGCACACGCCCTGCTTAGCCAGTACATTTAAGCGGGATTTACGTAGTTAAATGCAACATAATATTTAAGTTGCGTTCCAGTATTCGGGCGTGACAATTACAATCCAAAAATATGTACTGTGTTTAGCATGAAGGCAATTGATAAACGAATAGGGGTTTGTCTTCATTTAAAAACTGTAAATAATTTACAATCAGCTTAGTCATGACCTAGACATCAATGGTAAAATGTACGTTTAAAAAAATAATTTAATATAATTAACAGGTACGGTTGAAAAGTATTTAAAAATCTAATTTTTTTTTAAATAGTAAAATAAAGTATTACAATAAAGTTTTATAACTTATTGTTTGAAACAAAACAAATTTTAGGGATTCTGTCGCGAATTTGTTTTGTTTTTTAAATTTTTTACTTCTTCACGTGCCATTTCGATAACTTTACAGTTTTCCTGGTTACATGGCGGGCAGTCTACCGCTGAACAGTCAAATTCGCGATAAAATCCTTAAAAAATGTTTTTGTGTCAATGTGTAACATTCGCGTAAATCTAAGAAATCATTACACTTATTTTTTGTCACAAAATGTTTAAAAACACTCTGTAACATTATGAGTCAGCATATTCAATTTACATGACGATTGACGTTATTTGTAAATGATGGATGATTCAAAAACAGCCTGGCGCAGATATTATAATTTATCCATGCAACCGATAAAAAGCTTGGGATTATTATTTGTCACTCACAAAGCAAAGTTAATCTTCGCGAATTTCCTGTTTTGAAGACATTTATTACGAAGCAATTTTTTCTCGACATATACGACATATCGATATAAAAATTAATTAGATTCTAAAAGATGATGGTGGTATGTCCCTCATATGTGAGAAGCCGTCCGGGTAGGTACACCCCAATGTCTATTTTTCCCGCCAAACAGTAGTGTAAATGTACTGTTATAATTCGGTTTGAAGGACATTGTTGTCAGAGTAACTACTCGACATATTGAGACTTATTAAGAGCTTGTGTTTCAATATACCGAGCACATTGAAATGTCAAGTATTGCTTTGAAATTCAAGATATTGTTTGTTTTTGTCAGTGTTCCTGAGCGGTCGTATGGCTTACCTGTTCTATAGTGGTATAAATGAGTCCTAGTTTAAAGCAACCTACATTTCATATTTTAGGTAGGTTTTCTAAATACTAATTTTAGCTCAGCGTTATTCTAAATGCATATTAAAAGAAAATGCCCATTATCATGAATCTTGGTATCGGTGCGAAGATTTTTTGCCCTCGATAAAACCTACTTTTTTGTGTATTTTCAATTAACTTGAGGCCCAATAAAAATATTTTTTACCTTCGGCCCAATGAACAAGTGTAAAATGTGATGATAAAATTACTTTTTTTTTATGAAAATCTGTTGCCTGGGATAAAACAGGAAAACGTTTAAGGACAAACCATAAAAAATGCTATAATCGATTTTAAGAAGTATAGGTATATGACCAACGATATTTTTACCGATACCAATGGGCTTCTCTTTTAACCTGTCGTATTGTTTTATGAGTGCAGTCCTACCTTCCAACAAGCAATGCTTGTGCAGCAGCTTGAATCATGTCCAAATCGTCATCCCCGAGCATCAGGCTCAACATGTGCATTAAAGCTGGTGCCTTATACTTCTGGAGACCATACACGTAGTTCCTAATCGCATCTTCGTCAAATATATCCTCGTCTAATTCCAGTGGGAGGGCGCTACTGTACGCATCTCGAAGTAAACTCTCTTGTATGACTTCAGTGACGAACAATGTATTAATGTCTAGAAGAGATTCGTCATTACCGCCAGCCGGTTGGAACTGGAAATATTGGTAATGATGAGTGTGGAAATGATTTTAGATCAATGATGCTGTCGATATAAATATACAGTGTTTTGATGATACTATCTATTGTATCTTTTTTGTACTGATAATTTTAAAGCTATGTTAAATTCAATATTTTTTTCTGATGCATGATGTTATTGGTATCTGAATATCAGAGTATATGCCCTTAAAATCAGCTACAAATATTTTATTGCGAAATGTAAGTCACCGTCATAATTATCTTAGCAATGATAAATCAGTGATTTGTTATTTCTTCACGCTCAAAAGACCGGACCAATTTTGATGAAATTTTGTACTGGGGTAGCTGACATAATGGATTAACGCAAAGTCTATTTTTATCACATAAAGAATCGTATTCCCGTGGGATGAGGAAGGAATCTTCCCTGACAAACGGTGGGACCAAATTTTATGAAATGTAGTATGGTAAGCTGTTACACTGGTTAAATACCTACATAGAGTAATGTTTATCTAGAAAAAAATATTGTTATGGTGAAATGAGTAAGGAATTCAATATGGGCTGGATACAAAACATATGTTTACCCGGGGAGTCCGGGTCAGGCTACTACTGCTACCGAAAGCGAAGCCGGGTGATAGTTTTAGTAACTACAAACATAATGTAACTAAAAATATCGCAAAGAAACGCGACAATTTTTTTTTATTATTTTTTAATTATCGTCGAGTTTGGGTGGTAAATCCATAGTTTTTGCTTAAAATAATAATTTAAAGCCTTGCGTACCATAGCGTGTTTAAAAATAAAAGGGTGTAAACTATTATTTAAGAAAAGACTATGTATTTATCACCCTAATACGACAACATAAAAAAAATAACAAAAAAAAAACGTCGCAATTTTTTGCACAAAATTTAGTTGCATTGTGTCTGAAGTCACTAAAACTAGTACCCAGCTTCGTTTTCGGTAGCAGTCTTGATATACCCTGTATAATTTTGTATACTCCTATGTGAGGCGATACGGTTCTATAGTACATTTAATAACGTACATCTACTGTTTTAAGATAAGTTTGTATGAACAAAAGCCGGGATAAGATAAAACTACTCACCGATCTAAGAGCTTCGTAAGCCGAGTAAGTTGTAAAACCAGACATAACCCATTCATTCCTCCAATTCTGCGGGAATATTACGTAGCCAAACCACTGTCTGGAAATAGCTTCGGCGATTATCGTAAAAGCTATCTTCCTTTGCTTAATAGACGCTAATGTTGTCTGCATTAGAATATGAGGTTCCCTGAAAATAAGATATTTATTATGGTGCTATTCTTTTTACTTGACCCCAATAAATAATTTGTGACAATATTTGAAGAATATACCATTAACTTTTTACACCTTCGATTTTTGCATATTAATTGTTTTACAGAAGTATCTACAGTTTTAGTATTTATTTATTTGTTTGTATCTTTATTCTACATACATTTATACACAAAATGCAAAACAATATCAATTGACGCTTTATTTAAAGTAAGTGCAATAGGCGGTCTCATTGCACAAAGCAAATCAAATCAAAGCTTGACACTTTTTGATCTTAGAGACATGACCTTTAATCTTAAGGATCCCGCTTCTTTATACCAGTCGAAGGCACTTTTTTTTATACAACTAAGGTTGCCGGATGGTAAGCATTTATCGTAGCCTATAGACGTTTGCAACACCAGAGGTGTCACTTGCGTATTACCGACCCTGAAAGAACTTTTTAACTCCTCTAATGAAAAGCCTCATTCTATAGTATTTTGGTAAAACCTCGGCAGGTAGCTCCACAGCCCAATTGTATGTGGGAAGAAGAAGAAGATTATATGATATAATTATATTAGAATTCTCACCAAATTCCAATAGTAGATAGCGAACTCCATTCTCTATCCACATCTGGCAAAGCGATGATACTCAATCTAGTCTCCTGATTCTGTACTATCTCGAAGTACGGCACTTCAGTCCAGTCGTTCATGTATCTGAAGAAGGCGTTGATGGCCAGGGAAGCCTGGGAGTCTTGGTTGGAGACGCTTGGACGACCGATGAGTACGACGTTCGTGGTCGGGATGTTTAAGTTGTTGAAGTTGTGAGCGATCATACCCCACTGGTGTGCTGGGCCTTGGAGCGCTCGGAATCTGTTACTGAAATTTGGTTTACATATTTAGCTATCTAAGTAAGATTACAGTTAGTCAGAGTATGCAGATCGCTTCTATCAGACGTGTTAAAATTTTTGGAGCGGTCTATGTTTAGGAGTGAACTTTCTGAGACTGGTTGATGAAACTTGAACACTTTGAAGTTGTAAAAAAAAAGAGATTTAAAAGTACAACACAGCTTTAAAATATGCGAATTATTACAAACATCCACATATAAATTATAATAATCTCCTTTGTAAGTAGGCTAATAAATATTTTATCACATGTGATAATTCAAATAATATTTTATTGTATTCAAATATTTATTAATTATATTTCTTCTAGCGGCGATACATTTTTATAGAATGTGGCCAATATTCGGACGATTTGAGAACCTCCTCCTTCTTTTTTGAAGTCGGTTAAATAATTAATGAGACTTACTTGGATGAGTCGGAGTTGGCGTCATCCAAAACTGAATTGGATATGATGTTGTTGTATCCCACGTTGGTGAATGTGAATGTGATTGCCGAGCCTTCAGTAGGCTCGTCCATGCAGGGAAACACGCGACGGGCGTGTGTTGGGTGCAGGTTCATTGCCAAGTACGAGCTGAAATATTACCTCATTAGACATAGATCTGTATCAGCCCATATACGCCCCACTGCAGTGAACGGGCCTCCTCTACAATCGAGAATTCGACTCGTCAAAATATTCTTTATTCATAAAGTATTTTGTAAGGTCTTTTGAATCGTTTATTAGTGCTACCGCCTTCGGAACGTGTTGTAGAAGAAACGGCGCAGGAAGCTTCTTCATAAACACGAACTGTCTGTTTTTGTTGTTTATTTTCTAAGTCATTTATGTTTTATGTGACGGTAAATATAAAGTTTTTTACAATTATAATAGAATACGACAAAACGATTCAAATGTCAATTATACAACTCTTTAAAAATAGTACATTATGATGTGTAAAATAAAAATAACGTAGTGAAAATTCCTTAAAAGTAGAATATAAAAAAGATATATTCTTAAACAGATCAACGAGAATATAATCTATCTCAAAATTATTTATTGAGTAGTTAAATAAAATCTTAAAAATTATAGCGTGCCGAATACCTTCAAGATAGGGACTTTATTTAATTATTTTATGATAATTAGCCCTTAAAAGGTACCGTAGGAGCTTGACGTTTTCTTCGAATCGAGAATCGAGAACCGCTACCATTTTCAGCATTTTCATTCCGTGACTGTCCAGCGCCGGACTTACAGCCCTAAATCTCTTTTCTAAAGGCAGATATGCACGTATTGAGATCGCAGTTATGTAATTTGTTTGGCCTTTTTTATTCGGTCTTAATTTTACAGTTATTTAATCAGGATATCCCATCCTTTAAGTAACAACACAATAGATCATTCACAAATTATTTGCAAATTCTTGTGTATCTCAAAAACATTACGTCAAAACTGAACAAATTCTGTAATTGTATTCAATAATACTAAGATTAGAAGTGAGTTTAATGAATGCCGATTTTTTTTTGGAAGTGATTTTTTTTTATTATTTTGCTAAATTATTTCGTTAATGAATTATTAAGTTCAACGACATTATTTCTAGTTATAAAATACTAAACGAAAAATTTCATAACTTTATTAACTTTAAATATTATCAAATCGTTGTTGATAATAAAATAATTAATAATGTAAAACAAACCTATTATTTATAATTTATGAGCATTCATTTAACTACCTACATGGTAAAAACTTGTTGTGTAGAAACAAATGTACTATGAAGCCGCGTGGCCTCCACGATACCAGTTAAGTATATCAATTATTATATCAAATTTACGATACCACTTAAGGGCTAAATAAATAAATAAAAATAAGTACACCCAACAGTCACATACACAGTCCTAATCTCACATTAACATCAAATAAGTTTTGTGTTGTGGATATCAGAAACTACGAGAGACTTTTCGGTCTGAGATTCGAGAAAAATACTTGAGCCCGTTACAACCGTTTGTGTCGGTGCGGCGATCGAAACCGCGGCCTTTAGTTTCATTGCCGATTTCTAATCAACTGAGACACGGGAGCTGTTGAAATAAACCCAAATGTAAATACATAGTGCTAACTCACAAAGACAGCGAACCCTCGGTCTTTCTTACTCGACTCTCAAATTAGCCACGAAATTTGTGTAGATAAATAATAATAGAGTTACTTAACATTAATTCTGTGATTATTTCTTCTGGAGACGGTAGGGTTGTGATTCTTTCTAAGCATGTTTTTATTGATATGAATGGCGAGACGAGCATGCCAGTCGCCTGATAGTAAACTTTACGACTGCGCATGAATAGTAGCAAAACCAAACAGCCTTGAGTTACAAAGCAATACTTGGCATTCCACTGCGCTCAACGTCCTGAGACATGAGGTGTTAAGTCTCAATATTTTCAGTAGTTACTCTGGCTAGACTATCCTTCAAACTGAAACACAACAGTGCATTTACACTGACTTGACGGGAGAATAAGACATTGCAGTGGCACCTACCCAGGCGGCTATTCGCCACCAGTAATCACCAGTAAATCTAATATATTTGTTGATCCTTGTTATGTCTCAATTATTAGATATTATATCTGGCTTTTTAAAAATATATTTTTAACTTAGCATTTCACGGCTCACGGCCTATCACGCCACCATTAGATCTATAAGGCTACTTAAATAAATTTATATGCGTGAAGCCAAAGAGTAATTTAGTTATCTTGAATTTAGAATCTGTAGAGCACGCGCCTCCTCTACAATCGAGAGTACGATTGAGAGTGAATTTAGAATGCCTTCAGTAAAATATACTTAAATGTGTCAAATTGAATCAATAACTGTAGGCATGATCTATTGATGAAATGAATGGTCGTGGGTTGGAACCCCGCACCGAATAATATATTTACGTGGCTCAAATATATTTCTCTCGGTTCTAAGTGTGAGACCAAAATCTCTCTCGTGATACTCTCCACACGTTACTTGTATGGAATCGGGATTTAATGTTAATTTATGTATAATTTATATACTTACTTATCTTCAGGTGCTTCTCCCCGATATAGACCTCGTCCTAAGTTGCTTAGTGCACCAGTATACTCCACAATCACAATATATGAATTCGCATTCTGTGGTGGTTCAATTTCGAGTATTCCGTCATCTAAATCGAAATCAGCGTCCCGAGCGCTAGCTTCAGTGAACAAACCAGTTTGAACTCTGTCAATCTCGACATCGTCAAAATGGAAAATTAAGTTGTCCTCCCTCGTGGCATCGGTAGTGACAACATCAAGCACAGCGCGACCTCTGAACTCATCACCGTCAATTGTAATGGATACAGCATACTGTCTCACTTCTTGCCCCGGTCGCACGTTTCTCAATAAAGCGTTCCGTGTTAAATTTGCAACTGCGCTTGCATTAAGCGTTTTCACAACACTTGGTAAATCATTATCATCAACGTCAGCAATATTGTCTATTTCCACAGTCACTAAGTTGGTACTCGTAAACGGCGCGTCGGTGGTTGTTAAAGAATCTTTAATAGTTTTCGTGTCAATGGGGAGGGATTTTGTGAACACATTCATTAAAAGTAGGTAGGATAGGATCACGAACTTCCAATTTATTTTATTCCGGACCATTTTTGTAAGTGCAAAATGGCCGGTGGTTCACTATTAACACCCGCCACATGCGATTGCCACACATAAAGTGTGTACACCGTAGGCTATCTGATAGAAAATGGGTCGAGCAGAATGTGCAAGAAATTTTAATCGTACAAGACTATCTGACACTTCGATAACGTCAAAATGTTAAAAGAGATAAATCTGAAGATGGAATATCGTTCTAGCTAGTCATGGTCTGCCCAGCCTCTCGATGGTGATAAGTATAGTAGTGTATGATTCAACGCTTAGTAACATTATTATTTATGGCGACTTTTTGTGGGGTACTACAGTTATCAAAACACGGAATTAACATCATCTGTTCAAATACAATTAATGTATTATCTAGAGTGTTTCATAACTTTGGCATCAAACCAGTTTTGACAGATATAGTACGTTTGATTTTTGAAAAACCCTTATGCCTCAAAAAATAGAAAAGGCCATAAGATGGATTAAGTTCTATGTAATTTCAAAATGAAATATTAAAGATGAAATTAATTATTGAATCCAATAATATGGGCATCACCATATAATATTAAGTGAATTTTGAATTCCTTCGTTTGGTATGGAAAGCAGTTTTAAGAGATCAGAATGGAAAGAAACTCTAGTGTTACTCATTTCAGAACCATTTTACAATACAGTGATTATTACACAAGTTGATTTAAATCAAAGCAATAAAATTACTCACGCCTTTTCCCCGAAGAAGAAGAAGAGGTGACAGAGGTGCTAGCAAATCATCCACGTTTCAACTTGTATGTTCCGTCTCACTTTATGAAAGAGGGCGAGTCTATCGCCATATTGGATACGAATTCCTGACTGCAGTCTGATAATGAAGAGGAGAACTGCGTAGTACACTTGCGTCGCCACGGCATTGATGCTTTCTTGTTTTAATCCTTTTAAGACACCGAGGGACAGGGGAAACGTCAAAATATTTAGAACATTGTTTAAAATAATGATGTTAGAAAGATGGTGAGAAGATATTCGAAAATTCATAGTAAATAAAAAAAAAAAACACATGCATGTCGCCTTTCGGGTACAGCTTGTATATGCATTTTTTTATAGCTGTTAATGGCTTGCATGTAATTCGACTGATGGCAAGCGATATGACCGCTCATGGACATGTTAACTTGTTTTACTCCTTCTTATTCAACAAACTAAAAACGTTGCGATGATATCTTAATATTTTAGCGTCTGTAAGTAACAGCAGGCACCTGGATACAAAGAATCTTAAGTTTTTTCTAATCTAAGCATTATTTGTTCTAGAAAAATGGTAAATATTTAAACCTATTTAGAAAAAAAGCAATATCATTCGTGATGGTATGTTTGATACGGTAGTTTTTCAACTGTGTACTAAAGCCATGGTTTTAACTTATCATATTTTTGTCAAGATACGGTAAGTCATGAATAGGTAAAATAAATAGAAAATTGAAGCTAAGTATCTAGATCGCATACGATTGATCTAGGATCAAATTCTTGGAGTTAATCGCTTATATTATTTGTTGTCAAGTAATTGAATTTTACTGTAAAGACTCTAAAATTCACAGAACGGCGTGATACTATTTGGAATTTCAAATAATTATGGAGAAACCTCAAAAATATTGTAGATGTACAAAATTTAAACAGCAGTATAACTGAATGAAATTAAAGTATCTAGAAACCACTGAAAATTGCGTAAACTGCTTAACATGAGCTGCCTCGTGTCACAAGTAAAATATTGTGATCACAACCACTTTGATAACGACTAGTGTTCTCGACATGCAAAACCCACCGTAATGGCTTAGGTAAGTGTTGCATCTCAGATCGCCAAGCTATACTTACACTTATAATCAGGCGTAGAAGAGTCATTTTGCTATTAAGGAAACTATGGTTTAAAAGATTACAATAGGATATGTGGTAACCAGTGTAGATAAATAATATTATCAACATTAACCCTAACAATATCATGCCTTTGAGATCTAGTTTTGACAGGAAATTTAATCCTTTTAAACTTTTGTTTTGATAATCTGATAAACAAACTTGATAAACCAAGTGCAATTTGGCATAAAAGGTTTTTTCTCTGATCACCAATTATTATTTCTTTGGTATATAATAATGTAAAATACTTACATTTTGCGGCAGTTTCCATTCAAAGAACCATGCGATTTTGCAATAATTTTTCAATTTGATTTAAAAAAACATTGTTAATTAATGATTATTTGGTTTTTTAAATTATTATTAGTGTTACACCTGGATTCGATATTCCACAGCCAGATTTACATCTCGTCACTAATATAATAAATCTGTATCTGTATCTGTATCAGCCCATATACGTCCCACTGCAGGGCACGGGCCTCCTCTACAATCGAGAGTACGATTGAGAGTGGTTAGGCCATATAGTCCACCACGCTGGCCTAGTGCGGGTTGGCAGACTTACATACCATAGAAATTTTATAAATCGCTATGGTATGCAGGTTTCCTCACGATGTTTTCCTTCACCGTTTTAGTGCGTGGTGATTGACTATCAATACACACATGACTCCGAAGAGTCAGAGGTGTGCCCTGGGATTCGAACCCGCGACCACCGTGAACATGTTGGCAGTCGCGTTTAGTCCGTTTACCAATAGGCCACCACGCACTTTATATGATATATATGAATGATGATATATATATAATAAATATGAAAATGAAAATGAATTCATGTAATGTATGGTAATACATGTTATCACGAACACTGAAAAATTCACGTCAAGGAATTTCATGTATTCTTTCTGAGATATAAATAGTTATTATACGGTCGAGAGAATAAAATATGTTAGTCCAGTACAGAAATTCGGAATGTCGACATTAATAAATTGCAGTATATTACTTGAACGATATACATATACAGGGCTCTTAGATTCTAAAAGCTCTTTATTCGCCTGTATGACCAATAAATATATTGTATTTAATATTATTTTTGGGCTGTTAGATATTTTGGACGTAAATCTGATACCCAGAAAAATGCCCAATATACTTAAATATTCGAGCACATTTTCGTTCTATATTATGCAAGTTTCAAGTATTTTTTAAAATTATTTGGCGCAATCGAGCAAGCGGTTCACTTGATGGCAAGTGATCATCGCCGCCCATGAACACCTGCAACACTGTAGGGCATTTAGATACACGTAAGGGCTATTAGATTAATAATTTAGGAAATAATATTAGAATTAGAATAAATGCGTAGTGCCAAATACCGATCTACAAAATGGATGGACGACCTGGTTAAGGTAGTAAGAAGTCGCATGATGCAGTCTGCTTTCAATAGGTGTAGGTAGAGATTACTGGGGCAGGCCTATGTTCAGAAGTGTACTTTATGTGGCTGAAACGGACGAACGAGTTTTACTGGTGGTAGGTCTCTCATATGTGTGACCCCGCCAAGGTAGGTACCACCGTAATGTCTTTTTCTCCCGCCTAACAGCAATGTAAATGTACTGTTGTGTTTCGGTTTGAAGAACTTTGTAACAGAGTAACGATTTAATGAGACTTCTTACGTCTCAGGATAGCGAGTGCAGTGGAATATCATGCATCGCTTTGTAATTCAAGGTGGTGTTTGGTTTAGCTACTGTTCATGATCGGTCGCATTGCTTACCTTTCATTGCAATAAAATAAAATAAATACGAACGAAGAACAAAATACAGCATTCGCGTAAATTATATTATTTGATCATAATGTTTTTTTTTATTCCGAAATACTGTTTTTTTTTTTTGCCATTAATAGTTCACATTTCGAAAATATGGAATTTTCTTAAGAATATCTTCACAATTTATTAATCAAAATTTATATAACATTCGCTCGTAGTAAGTGTGATTTCGGTATGAATATTTGTCGCTGTGTCAATTTTCCTCATTAACTTTGTGAGAGAAGATCCTTGGGGACATCGGCAGCCAGAATATTAAGTTATCTCACCTATTACATAGTAATAAGATATTAGATTTCAAAATCTGTCACGAGGTCGGGAGTTATGTGAGTTGAAAAACAATGTTTCTTTTAATTTTAGTATTATGATGTTGGTATTCAGATGGAGGCTTAATTGAAGTGTCCATATATAGCGAATATTAAATATTCACAGCACATTCACAGGAAAGCTATGACCCGCCACATTGGCATATATTAGTTAAGGATAGAAAATAAAATATAATGACTACAAAATCAACCAAGCGTTTAAAATGTTAAACATAACTACAAATACATCAAAATTACAATTTAAAAACAGAATCTAAAATAATACAATATTACGTTACAGTATTACGTTGATATTATTGATGTTGAAAAATATATCCCACGATTCTTTAATTCTCAGAATAATGCTTGCATTGCTGATAAGGCAGTAACATTAATGTGTTACTGCTTTATTATATTGCGATTATCAACATCCTACGTGAGGCGATAAGCTTAATTTTATAAAAAATAGACCTCTGAATACACGGCTTGGTCCACCTAAGAGCTTTTCGGCTGCCCCTGGCCTAACATTTTTAATATGTTCATTTTAATGACATTTCAGAACAGCTTCAAATCATTAGGAATAGAAGGGTAAATATAAAAATAAATAACACCTTTTATTGACACTTTTTTTTTCTTTACGGTAAACCTAGATTTCTGTGCAAAACAGTTTTGTGTCGCAATAAAAAATTGTTGTATAATTAGTGGGCATTTGAGTCGTAATAGCCCATGGCCCTACAATTTCGCAGTCTGCTCCTGACTGAACAGAAGGTTATAAGTATCATAATACAAATTTAGTGCAAATTTGAAGAGCAAGGTGACAGAATAATCCACAGAAACTCAATGCTATATTAAGCCAACTAACTAACAAGATTTGAGTGAAAGATCTTTAAAAAATATAACCGAATTTAACAAAGTTTCAGGTGTAAAATCTTCAAAGATTACAGAAGTGTAATTCGTCAAGATTAGACAACGTGTACGAGTACCTTAACGTCAGCGGAAACGTCACATGTTCCACAATATTTCATCATTCATTGCATTAGCAGATGGGCAAATGGAATAGGATTCAAGACACAGAATGCGTAGTTGATACTACGAGATGTATCTTTAAGTGTCGAGCTTTCTGTATTACAATTATCGCCACCATCATAATAATTGTCTAGTTATGTCAATTCATCGTCTGTAACTCCAGTGACTTCCAGATTGCCTCACCAATTTCTGTCATACAGCAGCTGATAGTCACTTTATTGAAAAATATTGTAGTTTAATCAGTAAATTAAGTGCCTCGGTGCCGACTGCCTCGGTGGCGTAGTTGTACTATGGTACGGTTACAAAGCTGAGGTCTCGGGTTCGAATCCCGGGTTGGGCAAAGTGATATTGGATTTTTCTATTCAGTATCAGCCCAGAGTCAGGAATTTGTGCCCGATATGGCGATAGGCTCGCCACCTATCACATTGTGGGACGGAATATACAAGGCGAAATGTGGGTGCCCTGGCACCTCTGCCTACCCCTTCTGGGAACAAGGCGTGAGTTTATGTATGTATGTTAATCAGTAAATTAAGTGGTTCGATTATTTTTGGGGATAAGTGTTTAGCAAGGCCAGCTTTAAAGCATGCATGGCCATATGTTTTTGACGCCCGACGACGATTTTTGGTTTGGTTCAGCTAATGATTAAATAAACATTAAAATACGTGTTCACTAAAAAATAAGAATCATTATATATCAAAATTATATATTTTATGTACATAAATTACAGTTTAATTAAATTGCACTTATAAACGTATAAAACATGTTTTAATTAGTTTCTTTTTCTATAAAAAATACAATTAATGAATCCTATATAAAATACGAAATGATTGATTTGCCACTCAATTATCTGTCTTAAGTACGAATTAAATACTGTAGACACACCCTGTTTAATCCTTAAATATAAAATAAATATTAATTTGGCACAATTTAATTATTAAAATAGTGTCCTAAAATTTTAATATAAATTCAATAGAATAAACTATTTAGTGGTTAAAGAAAGCGACAATAACAGAGATGAGAACGAGGATGCTGGCAGTCAAAGATCTCGCACCGCTTCCGTCGCCATCCCCGCCATCGCCGCCATCACCGGACTCGCCGGACTCGCTGTAGTTCTCCTGCAGCCAATTCTCAACGACGGCCAAGTTATCAGTACTCCACGCGATGGAGGCAGCAATGTTCTCCCTGATGAAGCCGATTGAAGCCAGCTCTCCCGCAGAGAATATGCTCTGGTGGCGGTTGACCATGTCGTCGATCTGAATTAGGAAGTTGTTCCAATTAGTACTGAGATACCACTTGTTTAAATATTTCTGGTTTTGATGATAACATAAAATATATGAAATTTTTGCTTCTACTGAACTTTTTATTAATCTTGGGTGTCGTGGATATTAAAACTAAAAACCCAGTGTGACAGTACTTTTGTCGCAAAGTAATAGTACAGAGTCTTTTTATTCTATTCAGAAAGGAATTGCAGCTTTGCAGACTGTAAATCTGATTGTAAATATTGATTTAGATTTGCATTTCTTGAGTATACAAGTTAGTTTGTCTTTTGATTTTATACCAAAATGGTAGTATTATTTCTATTCTATTATTTCTACTTAAAAAAATAAAATAACTTACTCTTTGAGCGTGCTCGGTTGTAGTCAATCTTCTAGCAAGAGCATTTAAGATGTTTGTAGTTCCAGTAAGGCCTTGGACTCTAAAAAGAGAAAAAGAAAACCAATTTTAAGAATCATTTGTATTTCTTCGAGGAGAAACCACATTAGTAAATTTATTTTTACTGGTGGAAGGTCTCTCATATGTAAGAGATCATCTGGGTAGGTACCACCGCAATGTCTATTTCTCCCGTGAAACAGCAGTGTAAATGCACTGTTGTGTTTCCGATTTAATGATATTGTAGCCAGAGTAACTACTGGACATATTGAGACATAAGATTCTCAGGTTGGCGAGCGCAGTAGAATTTTGCTACTGTTTATGAGCGGTCGTATCGCTTACCATCAGGCGAACGGTTTGCTCGTCTGGCCATTCATTGAAATAAAGAAAAAAAAAATAGTATTAAAAAGTTAGGTAGTGATTCATTGAGGTAATTAATTAACCAGGCTGCTAAAATGGAGTTGAATAAATTGTCCAGGTACAATCGTTTGTCCTCATGGAGAATCTATCTATATCTGAATGGAATTGCTCATTTGACGCCTACCTCGTAAAATATAAAACGTATTGAATACATTTTAAAATAATATATTGTATTTCGGTATAACTGAAGGAATGTTGTTTACGACACATAAGGATCTAAAAATGAAACAGATAAATCAATGTTTGACGTATCTTATCGAAACGTTTTAAGCGGTATATTGATCGGGGTGTTTTCCCACAATTCGGATATATAATTTTGATCCTTTACGTCAGGATTTGATTTATCCATTCCTAATATAGATAATAATGCCTTTAGTTTTTAATGTTTTATCTAGGTTATTTCTTTTATTGTGATGTACAATTAAGTATATTAATAAAAATGCTGTTGTAGACTTATATTTTATGTAGAGACTTGGATAATTGGATGAATGGATGAATATGTCTAGTAGGATTGGTAAATACTTACTTAATCGCATGTTTTTATTATTTTATTCCATTGTTGCGACAATCTTAACTAAAGCTGATTCACCCGAACCCAGAATTATTATTCTTCCGATTATTCTTCAGCAATTGTACTTTGAAGAATATGTATGAAATATACCTGGGTTGAATGTGGTGGAAGTTTTCGATGACGAATTCCAAAGCGGCCTCCAAGTTTTCGGGACTAGCGTTGGTGGTGGCCACGACGATAGTGTGTCTGTCCTGCTCTCTTACAGCTGACGCATTGTTGATCACTTGGTTCAAGTAGCTGTTAGGAGAAACAAACAATTAAAAACATAAAAATTATTACTTGTATTATTGTTGCCAACGACATATTTTACTACACAGTGTGTTGCCATCTTGGAATGGCTAATTTTACATACGTAACAATAATGAGTAACGATATATCATCGTTTACTTTGGCTGATAAGCTATCATTAACTAATAAATTTTACTGTCTTTTAAACAAACCACAGTTTATGCTAGAAAAATTGTGAAAACTGTGGCAAAAGTGTAAAAAGTATTTGCCCCACGTCCGTCCAATAGCTATATCAATTCAAAACACATCATAGTAATCTGTTATTTGAATATTTCGTAAAGATTTGTCAACATACTTTCGTCTTAATAAAATGAGGTGGGAAAAAGATACGATGTCGAATTTAATACTCACAAATTACGGCGTTCAGGGTTGGAAGTGCAACCGAGGGCGTTCAACAAGATGCTCTGCTCGCTAGAATCGGTAGAGTTGAGGTACATGTTCCACAGGAAATCGAAGTTGTCGACATCACCACCGCGAAGGCCGGAGCAGTAGACCAAGGTCTGGATGTCTGGGTTCAGGCGCTGATCTAAAATTGGAAAAAAGTTAATGTGGCGAGTAAAAATTTGGTTGATTTTAAAAGACCATTGCAGTTTCTAAAATTTACGATGGTCATCATAATAATTGTTTCCATTGGCATGGGACTGCCGTCCGATGCCAATAGATACTCTGCCTGGACGGCATTGGCACTTACCATCAGTTGCAATGCCGTCACTACGCCAGGCCATCATAAAAAAAAAAAAAACTTTATTTCGTATATCATATCCGTAGGAGAACAAAGATTACCGACATAGCCCATAGGATTGGCAGTGGGCCGGGCACATAGCTCGTAGAACCGATGGCCGCTGGGGCTGAACGGTTCTTGAGTGCCTGTACGTGGCCTTACAGGCAAGCGAAATGTCGGACGCCCGCCTACAACGTGGACGGACGATCTGGCTAAGGTTGCAGGAAGTCGCTGGATGCAGGCAACAGCTTATTGTGGAGATCTTTGGGGGAGGCCTATGTTCAGCAGTGGACTTCCTGTGGCTGAGTTGATGATGATGATATATATTAACACTTACTCGGGTTATTTCTGACGTTCTGCAAGAGTTCTTGGGCCCTGCTAATGCAGTGCTGGTTGCCAAGACGGCAGTTGATGTCCAAGACGATGTTCCTGTGGTAGGGAGTGACGAATTCTTCGCCCGGGAGCACATCGAAGCCAAGGTCATTGTACAGAGGAGCAGTCATGTTGAGCAGGTAGTGCTTAAAAAAATAATTACTATTAGAATTATGATTGATCTTCTAAGACTAGATTAATTTCTATTAAAAGTTTCAATAGTAAGTAAGAAGCATAAAATAGTTCTTCATTTGACAGCCTCCGTAGCGCAGATGGTTAGACGTCGCTTGTGAAACGAAAGGCCGTGGGGTTGACCCTCGCACCAAAACACATGTTTCTAAGGCCTACAAGTATTTGTCTCGGGCCTGAGTGTTTGTGCGACTTAAAACTCTCGTAGGTTCTGATACCCATGACACAAGACTCCATCTCAGTGTGGGGTCAGGAATACTTCTGCCTCTCATAGTCACATATATATATATATATATATATATATATATATATATATTTGAGACTGTTGGTTGTATTTATTTATGTAATTGTTATATATACGTGTGCACTATTATTATCATAAATATTTACCCTGAACAGATTGTAGCTGGAAGATCCACTGAGCACGACATCCAAGTAGTTGAAGGCTTGGTTGGCAGACGCCCATGGAATGTAGTCCCTCTCCTGGATTAAGTACCTCGAGATTTCGAAGGCGTAGTTGTAGTTCTGTGAAAATAAACAAATATTAATTATGATACTCTATTATTGTTTAAAAAAAGACACCTAGGTCATTTGAAACTCAACCAAAGTATTGAGTTTTGTGGACTGAAAAGTCCCATGAGAATATGTCACCTTAAGAAGGACGTAAGATATACTTAGCACTAGCAAAAGTTTATGGCATGGTAAGGCCTATGCCTGATGATTCGTGGGTAAAAACATGCAATTATGAAAATGAAGCTGATTTCATAATACCATAGGTGGTAGAATTGTCTCTTGTAAGGTTAGAAAAATATGTATTATACATATAAAAGATAATTAATTTCATCAAAATACGATAAAATTAAATCTAAAGTAATCATAAAATTATACTCGCAATTATAATCATAGCTTAAAATTGAAGTGTTTGTTCTGATAATAATTTAACATTAACATATCCCGTTAATCTTTTTAAAGATTTTCAATACATCTTCCTGCAGAAATAAAACGAATATATCTTAAAGCATCCATTCAAAAGTCACGTGAATACCATTAATACAGTTTTTCCGAACATTAGGAATTCCCAAAGTGATGCAAATACCAATATCAGAGAGAATCTCGATAGTGTTTGCTCAGTCGAGTCTCGAACGGTTCGATTTGCTTCACAAACTAATACGAACGCTGAATATTCACTATGGATATGATGCGGGTTTTTGCTTATTCGAGGGAAACATTGGGTATTAAATTTAAAATTTGGATAAGTGGTGGGATTGGAAGATCTTTTTATATTGCATAGATGAGTATAGTAGTCTATGAGCTTATATTATCCTTCGTTTGTAGATCGTTGATTTTGTCTAAATTCACAATTATTGAGGTAGTTTAAAGCTCTAACTTCATCTTTTATATCTATTAAAATGCTTAATCTTTATATAAAAATAAGATGACGTATTTAATACTTACATCCTATCTTTAATTCCAGCCCTGTGTGTACGCAAAAGTTAAAAAAATCAATTAATTTTATTATAAAAATAAATTATCAACCACGTTATTCACAAAGTTCATTCAAAGTCCTTTCCACCATATCTTATTTAAAGGCGTCATTTTATTTTCACTTTGGATTTTGGGGTTTACAGAAAGCATCTAGATAGAGGTTACTATAGACATTCTTGGCAGAGATCTATGTTCAGGAGAAGACATGTGGTGGCTAAATATGATGACGCAAATCGATTTTTAGCTTAATATTAAAAAATAGTCAACTCATCTTCTATTTTCAAAAAGTCTTATATGAGAATAAATATCATTCGAGAATGCGATATGCTGACTTATACTGGACGTAGTAGTCAGCTTATCGCTTTCTTGTACATCGACAACGCTGTACATTTTAATAATCACAGCGACACTTAATAACCCTACACTGTTTAAATCCAATTATATCCAGTATTGAAATTGGCTTGCGTTTCTTTCCAGAAGCTCAACAGGTAACAAAAACTATTGTATTTGCAGTACTGCACGTACTTGATGTTTATAGCTTGTAATATCGCAATGTATTAAAATACTGCATTTTCTTTTTATTTTGAACCTTATTTATACCTCTGAACCTATAGCAAAGAAGAGATATCTACTCCAACCAATGAGGAGCGTAGTATGCACTATCCCGATAAACTATTCTTGGGTGACAGCCAATTATCTCTTGCCATTCATTAAAGTCTGCCGGCAAGAATGTATTACCTTTGACGACTTTATGTCCCCATAGTAATCCTATATTTCCTTAGAAAATATATTAAGCACAGAGGAAAATAGCAAACGGCCAATTGTTTTATAAGTTTTAGTCAGTTAAGCTATCGTATAGATGTCAATCCGAATGATATTATCAACATAGATAACAGACGATAACTTTACATTCGGATAGATGAAACTAAATTAATTGACAAGTTTCAAGAAAGTGAATAATTAAACTTGTTTTTTTTTTAACAAAAAATATCTAATTTAGCACAAGTCAAATTATGGGAAACATCAAATAAAATAAAATAAAAGAAAGGGGAGAGGTATTTGTCCTATTACCATAATAACACTGAAAATAAGACTTAAATCTCTGAACATAGATTCACTTAATTAGATAATATCACTACAGAAGACAGCAATCTTTAATCTCTGTAGGATGGTGCGAATTTTTTTGTCCATGGCCTAGAACAGAACTTATCACCAAAATATTTCTGGCCAAAAGAAAGCATTTTGGTATACTCGTATACTCGTATAGTGGTGGGTCGTTGAAGATTTTACAGTCGACGCAACGAGACTGTTTTTCATAGACGATAGACTAGTTGATAAAACAGTTTAATTATCAACTAGTTTATGTTGTAGACGCTTAAACAAGACGTTTCGGTTATATCATAGTTGATTCTACGTCCATGGTTTATATTGAACCCTATTGATACCACTTTGAATATCAATTGGTAAATGTCAAAGAAAACTTGAATTGTTTTTTTCAAAATGGTGCCATAGAACATTGGTGTTTCTACGAACTGCTGACTTATTTATTGATTACGCACTGAACACTAACACTAATTTAAATCTTAAAATTCTTACATATTTACAAAATTAACATAATAAAGGACATAAGAATTAATTATTAATTTAGTAATTTCTTTAAACAATAATAATTTGAGTTCAAGATAAAACGTAGTAATGACTTTTACTGCAACTTTGACCAAATCGAAATTAAGTAAATGCAAATGATACTAAAATTATTAACGTTGAGCATGTTTGATATTTTGGAATGGTTAGGGAATAATTTTGCACCAATTGCTTTATCAGTATAAAAGTACTATCATTTATGTGGTAGAATACAATATTCATTTATTGCGCTATCGTACACAAACATGACAATTTATATTACATTAAAAATTTAACACTTTAAAACTATTACAATTATTTTACATTAAAAAGTTTATCTCTCCGAAAAATCAACTTTCATCCATAATTTCAACGACTTTTTCACCATCATCATTACCAGAACTATCATCGCCAATCTCTAAAACTGATACGATAGGTTTATGGTAGCTGAAGTAAGAAACGAACAGTTTTGATTCGAACCTATTTAAATGTCTAATAAAGACCGCATCAATAGTAGTTTTGTATTTCGTTGTGCTAAGATTGCGATCATTCGACATAGTTAAACCAAATTCATTATTTAAAAATTCAATTAATAGTTGATTTTTATCGTCTGCGAAGTTTATGTTGAAATCTCCACTCAAAATCATTGGCAATTCATCAAAGCTTTATAAACTGACAGCTAACTGACAGCTGTCTACTCTCCATCCGTCTTACGCTTTTTCGATCAGGTCACGTGTCCTGACGCGAGTTTAAGATTTTATACCCATTACAGAAAAAGTGCTCAACGCCGCTAAAGAAG
This sequence comes from Hyles euphorbiae, assembly GCA_023078785.2. Lineage (NCBI taxonomy): Eukaryota > Metazoa > Arthropoda > Insecta > Lepidoptera > Sphingidae > Hyles > Hyles euphorbiae. The sequence goes on along the minus strand of CM041037.1, from coordinate 2,793,222 downwards.
TTTTCACTTCAAAAATACCGGGGGAAGACCGTGGGTACAGATTGCAAATTACATATAATTTTAGACTGCTGCCCCAGCCTGATCCCATAGTAAAAATAAGAAAAATCGTATTTTGCCTGCTCTCGATTGTCGAGCTCGTCAAGACGATTCCTCTGACTCCAAACACGGGGGGTTTACTTTAAGAAATGACGGAGTTATGCCTGGACAAATATTTTAGGGGAGAGAGGGAGGAATTTGGGGATTTGGTTGGGGCCAATCTGTAGAGCTCACCGAGCCGGTTCCAACGATACCAAACTCGGTGGGTCTACGATCTATATTGGCTGAGATAGGATTGGGGGGGTGAGGTAAATTTTCGGGGTGGGGGTAAGGGAGGGGGGGGGGGTAGGAAGGTTTCGTGGGCAGGCTAACTTAAATTAATTTTTTGGAGGTAAAATTTTTTTTTTGGGGGGGTGGTTTTTTGCGTAATTTGGGATTTCTGGCGGGGTCAATTTGTAGCCCTCACCAAGACGGTTCCGAGGATACCAAACTCGGTGGGTCTACGATCTATATTGGTCGAGATAGGATTGGGGGGGGTGAGGTAAATTTTCGGGGTGGAGGTAAGGGAGGGGGGGGAGGAAGGTTTCGTGGGGAGGCTAACTTAAATTAATTTTTTGGAGGTAAAATATTTTTTTTGGGGGGGTAATTTTTTGCGTAATTTGGGATTTCTGGCGGGGTCAATTTGTAGCCCTCACCAAGACGGTTCCGAGGATACCAAACTCGGTGGGTCTACGACCTATGTTGGCCGAGATAGGATTGGGGGGGGTGAGGTAAATTTTCGGGGTGGGGGTAGGGGAGGGGGGGGGGTAGGTTTCGTGGGGAGGCTAATAGGCACTATTTCGGAATAAGGGTGGGGGAAGGCAGGGGGGGCTATGGGACAATTTTGGAAAAAGTGGGTGAAACTGAAAAAAAACGAAACGGTAGGTTTACTCTTTAGTTCAGTAGTTTTACTCTTTCTTCGAACCAATTTGAAATTGCAATACGCATCGCGCCATTTTTTTGTGCCATTATGTTAGTGTACGACGTGTCTATTTGTAAAACGTCATTGCCGTCCTACGCTTTTTCGATCAGGTCACGTGTCCTGACGCGAGTTTAAGATTTTATACCCATTACAGAAAAGTGCTCAACGCCGCTAAAGAAGTTTTCACTTCAAAAATACTGAAAACGTAAACCACCAAAATTTCAATTCAACAGAATATATTACTTAAATGCATAAAAATGTATCTAAAATCTTAGAAATAAAGTATATTTTAAGGTTGGCGAGAAGGATGATAAGCGCCGCGGCCACGCGAGGTGGCGATTAGTCTATTGAATATTTTCGGGCGTCTTCGGAAACACTCGTAAGTTGTCGTTGCTTTCGTGTGTCCGTGATGCAACGAGCGCGACGAGAAAGCAACGAGCGATGAACGGACCGCGGTGGCGTTCATTCGTTAACGTGTTTATTAACGAACTATGAACTAGTCTATTCGTTCACCACAAAGAAACAGTTAAAAAAACTGTTCGTTCATTCAACGACCACTACTTGTATATAACCCTAACTTTAGATAAAATAATAAATATAAATAACAAAATTACTAACCAAACGTCCGTTTCTGGCGAGGTTGAAGGCATCGTCGACTATTTGGGCACGGTTGAGCACGTGGATAGTCTGGTAGGAGCTGTTGAGCACGCTGGCGAGAGCGGCCCAGTTGTCACTGTCGTAGTTGACGCGGTAGTAACCTAGGAAGAAGATCGTCATTAGTGGGATTGTAAAAGGAGGAAACATCAGAAATTCAAGGAAAAGTAAACATTACAGATAATAAACACATATGGTGAATATTTTACGCCAATTCGATTACCTGAATATTTTAGAAGAATTCCTTGTGTATGAATCTCTGGTTATCATAATATTACAATAGTCAGGTCTATATCATTTTTCAAATTATAGAATCAGCTATAATTACCAGTCTGTTGTTTGTTGAAGATGAACCAGCTAGCGTTGCTCAGTCCAGGGATGTCGATGGAGGTGGCGGGGAAGGACGGCGGGACCCAGCCTTGAGGGCTGGTATCGTTGAAGTTGATGTTGGTGGAGAGCACCCAGTTGACAGGCACGTACCAACGGTCAGTGGAGGTCAGGGAACGGTCAGTAAGGAAACGCTCCTGAGGAAATTGTTTAAATTTAGAAGTTGATCGCTTACAAATTCAATAATACAAAAATTGTTCAATTTGAAAAAATAGTCCTATGCGGGAATTTGCTATATTTATTATAGTAATAACTTAGGGGGGATGTAAGTTTGTATTTAGTAGATAAAAATATTATGGTGCTTAATATCATAGTGGATACTTTTCTCATGAAAGTAGCATCAAGATTGAAAATGAGACAAGATGTGTTGAAAGTATTACAAATTAACAAAAATGACGTTGGACATTTTCATCATATTTAGTCCAAACCAAACTCGGAGAGGTTTACAAGTTATTTAAGCTTACAATGTTACGCTTTGAATTTTAGTAGTTTTTCTCTTTTTTGTAGTAATTTTAGTTTGTTACAATTTAATTGGTCATTCAACTTTGTTGCATTTTTTTTTTGTATAAATATTTATTTATGAAGTATGATGGTATTGGTATGTATTATCTTATAATATAAAAGTTTCATATTAGCTTTAAAAATAAAATTCCAAATTCACTCTATTTGCTTTTAAACCTGAACATTGTGTTTCGTTCCTAAATACAAGCCCACAATTCACCGATTGTGTTCAAATTAAACGAGAAGAAATTGTTTTTGTCACGTTCGTAATAATCCTTGGGTTTCAATCGTCAGCGTCGCAGTACGAAGTTGATTACCGCCGGCTTCATTCAATGCAAGCTTATTAACTTTAACGAGAGTTTAACGAAAATTTCTTTGTGTAACGGAAAGGGAGATAATTTTGCTTCGGTCTTTACATTTTTTGTTGGGCTTGGAATTTGGCGGGATTTCTAACGATGATTTCTTTCATTTCGATGTACAAAATGTTTTATTCATTCAGTTTGGTAATTTTATTTACATGATTATATTTTGTATTGGAAATTTAGATAAAAGGATATTTCCTTTGGGGAGTAAAGCTACAAAATGTTATATTTAATGTATTTATAATCAGTTTGTAATCTTTGTGTGACTAATAGAATAATAGTGATAATTTGCACACAAAAAAAAAACAAATACACACATAAAAAGTGCTATAGGATGTAAAATAACGAGATAAAAAGAACGCTTAATGACAAAATAAATCGTATGAATCTGCAAACCAACCTAGATTAAAAGTTTTATTCTGTAAAATGAACGTAAAAAAACAATCTAAAAGAAAACAGGGCAGTTGTTTTTTTTTTTTGACTATTTCCGTTTTAAAAATTACGTCTGCATGAATTATCATCATCATCATCATATCAGCCACAGGAAGTCCACTGATGAACATAGGCCTCCCCCAATGATCTCCACAATGACCTGTTGGAAGCGGCCTGCATCCAGCGACTTCCTGCGACCTTAGTCAGATCGTCCGTCCACCTTGTAGGCGGGCGTCCGACACTTCGCTTGCCTGTACGTGGCCTCCACTCGAGAACCTTTCGGCCCCAACGGCCATCGGTTCTACGAGCTATGTGCCCGGCCCACTGCCACTTCAACTTGCCAATCCTATGGGCTATGTCGGTAACCTTGGTTCTCCTACGGATCTCCTCATTTCTGATTCGATCTCGTAGGGAAACACCGAGCATAGCCCGCTCCATGGCTCGTTGAGTGACTTTGAGCCTTTTAATGAGGCCCACAGTGAGAGGCCACGTCTCTGCATGAATTAAGGTTGTTTGAAAGTGCGCTATCAAAGAACGTTTTTTTTATTTCTAGAGGACTTAACACTTGTTTTTGGCATCAAAGATTTTTCTGGTGGTTAAATAATGCCGTTCGTTTTTATTAGGTTATGATGTATTTTTTGGTTACATTAAAATATAATTCCTGGGCATGAACTGTGACGTCTTAAATCGAGTCTCGAATTATTTCTTAGCACCTAACTCCGTAATATAAAGCGAGAAATAGGTCAACATCCATAGCTATCCTAAAATTGAGTTACTTGATGAAAAATATTCCAATTTTGAATATTCACCTGACAGTATAAGTATTTACCTGGGCAACGAAAACTGAATTAGCATTAGGGGCAGTTCTTCTAACAGTGAGGACAGGGAAACCACCCTGTTCGGTCCACCCATTCATCACAGTAGAGATAGTGTACGGAATTGTGTGACTCGACTGATCGAGGGCTTGTTGAAGAGCAACGTACAAGTCTGATGGGTGAGCAGCGCGGCGAGAGCTAAAAAGAAATAATCAATACAGTTAACTTTTTCGGTGAAGTCATAAAATTTGCGGGTTGGATTGCGGAGGCATACATGTATATGCCAATCAGAAGTAGTATTTCCACATTATATCCCAAATAACAACTGCTATTTGCTGGACCAGGCCATATTTCCAATTCCGCTGATCTGTCAGAGATCAGAAAAGATTTTTTAGTCTTCCTAAGCTTCAGAGAATAATATGAATTTTTGCATGTCACTGTGTATCCTTGGTGATAGTAGTGTTGATGGCACTGAAGAGTTTTTGATACGGCAGATTTAGTGCGTGCTGACTCTAATCAATTTTATCGCGTCACACTGTTACTGAGTCACGACCCATGAGTAGAATACAAGTATTAAGTACAAAAGTCAAGTGTTTCAATCCGCCTTTTTTATTTTATGTTTTACTTTTATTGCTGTATATAAACAACACACATATTGTAGTATAATGACTATCAATAATATAGTTCTGTATCAGCCCATATATGTACGTCCCACTGCACTGGGCACGGGCTTCCTCTACAATCGACAGTATGATTGAGAGTGCTTAGACCATTTAGTCCAATAATATAGATTCAATGTAAAATGTTTGACTCAAGAATTCTCACTTGTTATTGATGTAGATGACCAGACCCCTCCTGAAGATCTCAGGAGTGAGGAAATGCTGCATCATACGAATCACGGAACCGGCTGAAATAAAAGGAATTTGTTAAAACTAGTAGTTTCTTCGAAGCTTTGATGTTTTTATGTTAAAGCTAAATCTCATAATATGAGACCGCAATTTTCTTAGTTCTTACACCCACGACATAAGACTATTCACGACACAAAATTATTCTTAATATCGGGTGTATTTTTATAGCTGTTTTAATTATTGGCACATGCACGTTATAAAATAGTCTTGAAGGTTTGTGTGGGGTAAGGTTACAGAAAGAAGAGAGGATTTAGATACAATAACCTCCGCCAATTTCATAACCTTTAATAGTGACTCATCCCTCTCTCAAGAGAGACTGTCTGAAGCAATTCATCTATCAAACCACAGAATATACATACATAATATTTTAATGCGTGTAATACATAATGCTAAAATATCATTCAGCAAAATTTTGTCTGCAAAAACGTATTATGTTATTAAATTATTTGCAGAAATTGACAATGATAAAATATAACTAAAGGTTTGTTTAACTATAAATCCACACTATTGTGTTGCGAAAGCCGATTATCTCGTCAATCGCGTTAGATAAATGTGATAACTTATCTATCTTACAATTTCTCAACTGCGATACCATCGATATTGTGTGTTACTTCAAATAATAAATCTATGTATTTGAGCCCTTAAATCTGCGTCTTTACGCTTGTGCGGTAAAAATATTAAACTAAGAATAAGTATTTCTTATTAACAGAAATTGATGACCATAATGATTTGAGTTTTAGTAGTGCCTAAGACAAAATATTTAGATTTATATTATTATTGTAATTGTATTCTTTACCAAAAATTATAATGTGTAAAAAAATCACAAAGGTGAATACAGTGTAGGCGTTGCTGATGTATTATATATAGATTTGTGATGACAGCCTCCGTGGCGCAGTTGGTTAGACGCCGCCTGTGAAACGAGAGGCCGCGGGTTCGATTCCCGCACCGAGAGAAATGTTTGTGCGGCCCACAAATATTTCTTCCGGGTCTGGGTGTTTGTGAGACCGAAAAGTCTCTCGTAGTTCCTGATACCCACGACACAAGACTCGATCTTAGTGTGGGGTCAGGACTATGTATGTGACTGTTGGGTGTTATTTATTTATTTATTTATTTTAATAAGTAGTAGTATATATAAAACTACAGAAAATATTATCTCATAATATATCATAGTAAAAAAATATGTTAGGATTTTAATTATAAAGTCATTTTTTTCTAATTCTTAAGCCCAATTACATAAAGTAACTTTGTCCATAACTTTGACTTTAAAAATGCCTTTCCCACACATTAGCAATGTGAAATATGTCCTAATTTATGGTGATTACATTGCCAAAGTCAAAGTTAGTTTATGCAACTTGGCCTTAATTTATATAAACTGACAATCTCCAATTTCGTGGGCCTACCATATTCGGATGATTCGCTATGAATTGTTAGTCACTTGACTCTTCACGTAAGATTTATGTGACGAAAAACAAAATGCAAGCAGTCATGATCCATAGAAAATGATTTATAAAATATATTTTGTGGAATTATAACGGCAAAGTATTATCATTATTGACTCATTTGTAGGCTGATAAATGGTGATATTTTATTTCTATTAAGAGTAAACAAATCAATAAGCATCATAATGCAATCATTTAAGCGGCCAATATTATGATAAGTAACCATTGTGGGCATAATATTGCATATAATAGAGCTAGGATTGTCTAGACGGGGTAGTTGTACTATGGTACGGTTACAAAGGTGAGATCCCGGGTTCGAATACCGGATCGGGAAAAATGCGTGAGCGTATGTATGAATGTATGTAGATAATAGGAATGTAAGTTTAAATATTGCACGGGTAACATGATATCAAATAGAAATGAGGGAACTGATTCGTTGGTTTTGCTCAATGTTTACTATTTCACCTGGCCTTAGAATCGTCTACAGTAAATCAAATAGGTTTTATATCTTACTTGACAATTATTTTTTTGTTAAATTTCAGCAACAGTAATTATAAATAACTTAATGCTTTATAAGAGATTGCATTTTCTAATTGTCTCTTTGTACAAGAAGAAAATACACATCATGAGCATATATTACTTACATTTCTGGTAAGCGACAGCGTTAAAAGTACCGATGATCTGAGAAGGAGTGTACACAGAGTGGGTCATGGGGTTCACGCTGAGCACAGCGTCTGATTGGAAGACGTTCTGCATGGCGATCACGAACTGGTCCATCATTCGCCAATGAGGATTCACCTGGTGGAAGAAATTGTAATCACAGTAGCACGTCCTAAACAGAAAAGTCAAATTCTTGATTGCGAGCTAATATAATATTATTGGTATTAGAAATCAAATCATTTTTGAAAAAAAAAAACAAATTGCCGTCTTGCTAAAGTTATGAAATGTTTAAATTAAACTTTTAACCTTATTTTTAATTAATCTAATATACATTTATAGATAAGAGAAAATAACGTAAAATCCATATTAGCGACCTACGTGCCCATATGCGACCTAACCTTGCATAATTTTTCGTAAATTTCGTGACTGCATTGAATAGCACATCAGGTCCATTGCAGATATTTTATCATGTCTTCTTCTTATCAATCTTCAGTTATTTCTATGTAAGCTAAATACCCCTAATCATAAGATTAGGGAATATCCTAACAGCGAACGAAAACTAAGCCAGGTTGTAGTTTTAGTGACTTTAGACACAATGCAAGTATATTTTTTGCAAAAAAGAGCGACATGTTCTTTCATCGCTTTGGATGGTCAAAAAATAGCTTTACTTTTCCTAATAATGTACACTCTTTTATTTTTAATGGCAACATCGTACGCAAAGGTTCAATTTATTATTCTAGCAACAAATATCGATTTATAAATACGATGATATTTGAAGCATCACAATAAAATATCGCGTTTTTTAAAGTATGTTTCTGTTGTCTATTAAAATACCACTCGGCATCGTTTTCGGTGGCAGTCTGTATACACCCAGTATTAATACTTAAATAAACTTACCAAGTCAGTAGCATAGTTCTCGAAGAAGTTGGCGAAGCCTTCATTAAGCCAGGTGTAAGTCCACGACAGAGGGCCGACCTCGTTTCCAAACCACATGTGAACATTCTCATGGCAGATGATTCTGCCGATGTTTTGCCTTGTCGATGTGGTCGTCACTCCATCCTGGACGAGAAGAGCTACCTCTCTGTAAGAGAAATTGGTGTGAGCAAATTGGCAAGAAGTTATAAATAAATACACCCAACAGTCACATAGTAATGACCCTACATTAAGATCAATTAAGTCTTGTGTCGAGAGTATCAGAAGACTTTTTTGCTGATAAAAATTTGTTTCATGATGATCATGTTGTTTGATTAAACACCTTCGTGACGGAGCTGTCAAAGTTAGTGATAGCTGGGTGATATATCCATAAAAAAGTTGTGGAAACATGCATGTACTTATTGGTATGTTGCCCCTAAATTAATAATTAAATACCTATATTCTAGACACATATTAATTCCATCTACAACCTTCAGATTAATTACCCAAGCGAGCACCTACCCAACATCAGAGATCATTGAAATATTTCTAAAGTCACTGGTGGTAAGTCTCTCATATATGAGAAGCCGCCAGGGTAGGTACCACCGGATTGTCTATTTCTCCCACCAAGTAGCAGTGTAAATGCACTTTTGTGTTTCGGTTAGAAAGGCATTGTAGCCAGAGTAACTACTGGACGTATATACTTAACAACTTATGACGAGCACAGTGCAGTGCCATACATTGCTTTGTAATTCATGGTGTTTCATTTTGCTACTGTCAAGAGCGGTTATATCGCTTACCACGCACCAGGTGAATGGCACGACGTCCTGCCGTTCATTAAAATAAAAAAAAAGTATTTTTTATTCACCTCTAATGGAACAAAAACGCGTCTGTGACATTCCATCCTAATTTTTCACGCCTCTTTTGACATCCAGCCTTTATGATACAGTTTGCAGGAGTGTTTAAAGCTAGAATTTCATAACGAACGCTATCAAGCCACTTGGGGGTAATTTAAAAAGAGCTCGTTATTTTCTACTGCTTTCACTTAAGAGCCAGCCACTGCGTATTTACCTTGGAAAATTTTATTTTAGGAAAAACTTTGTTGGTTTTTCTCCTCCCTGACTTTTAGTTTAATTTCATAATTTATTTGTATCAATGCATTTATATTATAAATGAATTATAAATTATAATATACCTCACATTTAATATGTGTTTAGGAATTACTTAAACATTTCTTTAAATATAAAATAGAAAATCTAAAAATATAGAACCACTAAATTAAATAAATAAATAATTATTTTGTATATATATTTTAAAGTATGAGATTTAACCTAACATATTAATGCAAATAAATATCGGTTGAATTGCTCATAAAGATCTATGTATACCTGAATAGGCTATGAAACTACTGGACCGATTTGGAAAATTATTTTATCATCAGAATCCTTTGTAATTCCTGATGAGCTATGGAATATTTTCAAAAAAGTATATCTGCACCCGGGCGGAACCGGGCCCAAATACTAATAGTATAAAAATATGAAAAAGCAGAAAGCTATTTTAAGAGCTAAATAAATTAAGAAAATTCCAAAGAAAATCTAGAGTCTCTATCAGCGTAGAAGATAACATAATCAAAGTGGAAAATATATCGAATATGTTTGATAAGATTGAGTCGAGTGCATCAGCTCTATATTTTTCTCGCACGTGTAGTGTGTAATTTGTTTCTATCTTGGTCTTCGAAGGGAAAATATGCTGCCAATAAATATTATATTATATATTGTTTATTTAGGTAGAGTTAATATAATATGTAGGTAGAGTAAGATATTTAACGAGCTATGTTTAGTAGGATAAGTCATAGTAGAGATCTCAAAAATAGAGCAGTATATGGATTTGTTTTCTAAGTCATCTGAAAAATGCCCTAAGTAGTCAAATCAAAAATGGTTATGGGGTTTTCTAAAGTCATCTAGTTACATTATACAAAAAAGAGATAAAAAACTCGTAAAATGATACAATTTATGGCCTATAATAAAATTTTACTAGTTTGGTCAGCACTCATATAGCTTTATCTATATGTTTTTATGAAAATATTTACTTTATTACTAACTTATTGTGATGGAAAATTCGATTTGGTCAGGGATATATTTTTATAAGTGGTGACTGTATATAATAAAATATATATACATAAATACGTGGAGATGGTGAAAATATTTGTTGGTGTATGTCTTCGTATTGTAGGTATCTGTATCAGCCCATATACATCCCACTGCAGGGCACGGGCCTCCTCTACAATCGACAGTACGATTGAGAGTGGTTAGGCCATATAGTCCACCACGCTGGCCTAGTGCGGGTTGGCGGACTTACTTACCATAGAATTTATTATAAATCGCTATGGTATGCAGGGTTCCTCACGATGTTTTCCTTCACCGATTTTTAGATATTGTAGGTATATAAAATTATTATTATCACTAGGCTTAAAAATCCCACTGCTCGGAAGAGACCTAAGCTATTTCACACCTCTGTATTGAGAGCAATTTGCATCCAGTCCCTGTTATATTTGTCAAGATCGTCTCACCATCGCTTTTGGTGTCTGCCTCTTCTGTATCAAGGTGATAGACGTCGACAAAAACAATTAGACTCAAATGGGACTGGGCTGGGCACGTATACAGAATGTACCCTGATTAATGAGCCATTACATCAGCCAATGGGTGCCGCAATTTTTTTTTTTTATTGCAGTGAATGGCGAGACGAACATGCCGTTCGCCTGATGGTAAGCGTTGCGACCGCTCATGAACAGAAGCAAAACCAAACAACACCTTGATTTACAAAGCAATGCTTGGCATTCCACTGCGCTCGCCATCCTGAGACATAAGATGTTAAGTCTCAATATGTCCAGTAGATACTCTGGCTACAATGTCCTTCAATCCGAAACACAACAGTGTATTTAAACTGCTATTTGACGGGAGAAATAGACATTGCGGTGGTACCCACCCAGGCAGCCTCTCACATATGAGAGACCTACCACCAGTAAAGCAATACAGATAAAGTCGTATAAAACATTACTAAAATTAATATATATTTTGTTTTTCTCCCTCACCTGTAGATAACAAGACCCCAGTTCTCCATAGCGCCAGCAGCAAAATCAGGGACAGCAGCCTTGTCAATCTTGGGGAAGGCGTAGGGGAACTCAGTGTAGTTCTCCAGGGCAATCATGTTCCTTTGCCCGAAGTCCAGGGCAAACTCGGCGGTGTTCTGGGTACCAGGTCGGGAGTAGACCCTGAAGGGAATGCTGTAGATTGGGCTTTGAGCGTTGTCGATGTACTCGAAGTTGGAGACCAAGTAGGCGATGAGGTAGGTAGACATCACCAGGGTGTCTTCGAACTCGTGCTTGGTGTAGTTAGCGACCTCGGGCCTGTGAGAAAAATATTTTTATGAGAATCACTGACGTTTATGTTGTCATTGCATAGCTATATATTGGGAAGACTAAATAACGTGGAGTACAATTATGAAACCTTTATTTATTAGTAACTTTACTTTACTTCTCAGTTTAATATACTTTTATGAGATGAAACGGGAAAAATATTAACTTAAGTTACTTAAGGCCAAACAAAGTTTAAAGTTTATATTTTATTCTCATTTGAATGGATTGCGAACTTGAAGTAATTTAATTTCTTTATTAAATATTTCATCTCGTAATACTTACTTAAGGGTCACATTTCTTAGGGGAGTGTTGCTCCTGACGGTGCCGTAACTGGGAGGCGCGTAGATCGTGGTTCTGAAGGTGGCCTTGAGTGCCGGCTCATCGTAGCAAGGGAAAGCACGACGTGCGAATGTTGGCTGCAGTTGAGATGTCACAAGGTTTCTGGGAAATTATACACAGTAAATACACTGGGTGCAACAATTGAAAACTAATAATTCTCGTAAATTCGTAGAAGGTGATCTGCGCCAACTTCGAGTCAGTAGTTGGCGAGAGGTGGCGGAGAATAGAGATAGCTTGAGAACTCTTGTTTCTGAGGCTAAGACCCACTTTGGGTCACTGAGCCAGTGGAATTAATTAAGTCTCGTTAATTAAAATAAATAATTGCGAAAATAAAATATTACTTTATGAATATTTGCAACAATCCTCAATGGAGCAATCCTCAATGGAGAGGATTCTGGAGCAATTTAAGATTAAAAATACTCACACAGTCGTGCCGTTCTGTTGGTAAGTCGACACATAAACACCGAACATGTTCTCTGCGTATTTAGCAACGTAGTCGATGTGAATGAGATGGGGCTGCAGAGGAGAGATTTCCCTGATCAGCCTGATCCTTAAGAGATGAGTGTCGTCAGTAGCCAAAGTGTGGCTAGCGTACAAATTTTCAGTAGTATCTCTTTCACTGTAGACGGTGATTCTGTCAATGGTCATCTCCATAGCGTGGATGACAATCTCACTGACGTTGGTGTTGGCAAGGATCCTGATAGTGACATTTCCGTAAAAGTAGTCTGTGAATCCGGGATCAATGAAGAGCCTGACGTCATAGAAGGTGGGGTAAGTGGTTGTCGGGAGAACGTATCGGGCAGCCAAATCTGCGTCCCTGCTGACTTCGTTGGTGCTCAGCGGGATAGCGAACGCTGAGCCCACAAGGGCCAGGATAATTAGTGAATACATATCTGAAACAAAGAAAATACTGTCAATACGTTGTGCAGATAATGATCAATCTTTAGGCATGACTAATTAGCTGTCTGAATTTGAAATATCTTGGTTTTACTTTTTTCCTTTATGTCAGTTCCATTTAGTACAACACGGTTCTTACAAACCGATAAATAATTCATTTATTACTATCAGGTGGCGTCGTGAAATCCCCTGAAATTATGATAAGTCATTTGGCTGAATTATTCAATCCAATTAACTCATCAAGTACTGGAAGTCGAAAGTAATTTTGTCTAATATTGTTTTTATTTAATTATTGCAGTGAATGGTGAGAAAAGCATGCCATTCGCCTGATAGTAAGCGATACGAATGCTCATGGACAGTAACAAAAGCAAACAACACCACGAATTACAGAGCAATGCTTGGCATTCCAGTGCTCTCGCCATCCTGATACATAAAATGTTCAGTATCAATATTTTGTTCCAGTAGTTACTCTGGCTACAAAATCGTTCAAACCGGAACACAACAGTGAATTTACACTGCTATTTGGCAGGAGAAATATACGTTGTGGCGGTACCTGCCCAGATAGTCTTTCACATATTATGAAATCTACTATGTTAGCAGTAAATAATTTTCTTACGGTTCAATGCAATATATGCATTGATAAATAGCAACATAAAACTACAGACATATCTTCGTATTCTGCGTCAGATGTTATAAATATGTGATGGATTGTTTTTGGTTCAAAGGTATAGATTTTTAATATCCGATACCATATTTGCGCTGACAGCAGCGGATCTATCTTTAACATAGCCTTGAATTTTTCGTGTTATCTTTGTACGCAAGTTTAATAGATTATAATTTTTGCGAAGAATGATTGTATTGTTTTAAATGATGTAGTTATTTTAAAGTTAATAAGTCAGATAGATTCGGTACAATCATTGGTGTAATATAGAGAATCTAAAAATGAAAAGAGAATCGAAACAAAACTATTTTTTTACGGGTTTTATTTAATTTGGTTTTATTTTTAAGTTTTTTTAACTTTCCAACGTTTGCATTGCTTTTCAGTTTTCGTGTTCACGGGCCAGAATAGTTTTGTTTTAATTTGTAATATTCGTGTAAATTTAACACGTTGAACGCCACGCGGCCCACCGGTGGGCGATTCAACCAAACCCGTTCGGGCCAAGTGGAAATCATCAATTCCATCATTTTTCGCTAAAGTTAATATCAACACAAAACAATAAAAAATTACTAAATTTGCATATTTAATTTGATTAATTTTGGTTTCGTTAATTTCAATTATCCCTAAAGACTAGCCCTTAGGGCTGGCCATTATTTTCTTTGCTTTGTTTACATCCATGCTGACCACTATAAATCTTGGTCGTTAAGAGTTGCTATACTGGGGGAGTGAATATAATATTTAAGTGAAATATATTATTGATAACGTTTCTTAAGATTCAGATTAATGTCGTTGATATAAACTGAAATTACAATAATTAATAAAAAATTAAATATAAAAATTACAATAATTTTAATATCTAATCAGATATCTCCACGTCGGTTTTTCCTATATATATATATATTTTGATCAGAATTGTGACTAATAACGTTTGTACGCATTGCACCGACATATTCTTATCTTACGATTCATTAGTCAGTATATTTTTTTTACATATTCTTACATTTATTTGTATATCAGTTAGTATATTTATGTTTATTTTTTATTTTTCTTATTTATAATAGACACACCATCAATTCATCACACAACTTACATATGAGATATTCACAACATTATGTACTTATTTTAGGTGACAAACCATTACAGGTGTATACAACACTATAGGCTTAGGAAAATATATTTTCACAACAATTTAAATATTTTTAGACAGAAAGAAACAAAATTAAGGAAAAATATAATCTTTAAATTACAATAACAAGTATAAAAGGTTACTATAAGAATTAGAAATGTTTCAGCACACGAGCAAATGGGTCACCTAATGGTACGTAATCTATGCCACCAAAGAACAAACACAACGCTTGGATAGTAAGTTTGTTGCCGGACCATCAAGGGAGTGAGCGGGAAGAAAAAAAGGGTGGGAAAGGAAATTGGTATCGGGTATCCGGAAACCCCAATCAGCAAACAAAACGACAGCGAAACTGTTACTTAACGTCCATATTCTGTGAGACTATAACCATAGTCCACAAGGGCGTGGCTCTACCACTTCCAACAGTTGGTTTTCAGTTTGTATCAAAAAAAGTAGCAAAACTATTTCCGATTGCAATTGTATGAAATAGTTTTAATAATAACAGTCAATTATGGAACATAGCTTCCTTCAAGCCCGCATTGCATAGAATTTAATCAGTTGATGATGATCAGTTGATTATTTTATCTATGCGATCTCGAAACATATATTTTTGTTTAAATCTGCTACCAGTTTTTGATCTTCAATATTCGTTTTTACATACACATATTTAATATCATTTAATATTTTGATGACCACCCAGGAAAATTCTGCAAAAAATATTTCCTTTTTGTTTTTCTCTTTACGTATTATTAAAGTATTCGAACACTCACTTCACCTAAAAGTCGACTGGAATATTATGTCACCCTATTATATAATATGCATTAAATTTTCTTGTATATTTTCTGTACATGAAGCTTAAAAAAATCATGCTTCAAAGCATGTATGTGTGACTCATAAAATACTCGAGAAAAACGTTCGTAATTCCGTATTCATGTGATTACAGTAAGATGTTTCATACGGTGTTATGAAATATGATTGGCTTTACCGAGATAATATTGCACAAAGAACAATTCATGTGTGTGTTTCAGCGTGAGGCTTCTTTAGAACTGAGAATTCGATTATAAGGCGTGGGTCCAGCACACAAGCCAGCTAGGATAGAGTTGCCTGACCTAACATACTATAGGAAATACTGTTGATATTTTATTGTGGTGAATGGCGAGTCGTTTGCCTGATGGTAAGCGATACGATCGCTCATGGACATTAGATAAACCAAACAACACCATGAGTTATAAAGCAATGCTTGGTGTTCCACCGCCCTCACCATCATGAAACATAAGAATAAGTCACAATACGTCCAGTAGTGACTCTGGCTTCAACCCGGAACATAACAGTGAATTTACACTGCTGGTTAGCGGGAGAAATATACAGGATATATCAAGACTGCTACTGAAAACGATTCTGGGTGGCAGTTTCAGTGATTTCAGACACAATGCAACTAAATTAAGTCCCAAAAATTGTGACGAATTTTTTTGATTTTTTTTTTCTATGGTCGTGTTACATACATAGTTTTTTCTTAAATAATTATGTACACCCATTTATTTTTAAAGACGCTATGGTACCCTAGACTTTAAATTATTATTTTAACAAAAGCTATGGATTTACTACCCAAACCCGACGATATTTAAAAAATCATAATAAAAAAATATCGCGTTTCTTTGCGAAATTTTTGGTTGCATTGTGTTTGTAGCCACTAAAACTACCACCCGGCTTCGTTTTCGGTAGCAGTCTTGATATACCCGGTATGTATATCATGGTGGTACCTACCCAGATCTGATGTATAAGAGACCTAGCACCAGTATTTCTATAGTACGTAGATTTCTTTACAATGTTTTCCTCCACATTAAAGTAGATTATACTGAAATCTCATAAAATAAAAGAGAGGGCCGATAAATTTAAGTATTAGGGCCGATTGTAACTCCTATAAGACACATCCGTCATTGGAAGTTAGAGAATAATAGAATCTTCTAAGTTATATTTCAAATTAATTGGAGTTATTTTAACAAAATAATGAAGTGAAGGAATTGGGACAATTAATTTCAGATAATTTTTCACAAAATCAACCTTAGCCTGGAATATTTTATAGTTCGGTGGGTCTACATTTTTTTCTACATTTACCGAAATAACATTTTTTAAATTGGGTAGAACTTTTAGGAAATTCTAATTGAAAGGCAAAACTCGGTAATTTATTAAACTCGCTCTTTAATAATAAAAAATAAGAGATTAACGTGTAAGCTAATTAACGCCTAATAAAGCTTCTTATCGAAACGTTTTAATTCTGTGAATTACAATATCAACACGGATTAAACACAAAAGATTCCTTGGATAAGAAAATGTTTAAACACGCCGAGTTTAATAAAAATAGTTCTAAATTTGGTTGTTTCTTTGGTATAGGTATGATAAGCGGATTGCTCTGTGCCTATCGTATTTTGATAAGATAATATGGTACGGGAGCTAGCAACGTTTGAAAACTAAGAATTTTAGGTCAGTTGATTTTGTGATATGTCGTCCTTCTTGCACTTTCGGTTAGAGTCTGGGCTATCTGGCTGGCGGTAGTGGTTGCGTTCATTAGTGCGCATCCTACCTGTCCAGGTAATAATCCTGGATTTTAAAAGCATTTTAGAAGGCGTAATTTTTGATTTTTTGTTTTTAAATAAGTCTCTCTGACATACTTTTTTTATTGCCAGACATCATTGACATTGCTAACTATGTGATATACGCGATTTTATATTTTATTTTTATTAAAATTTTAAAGTATTTTATAATGTCTGTAATTTTAATATTATGTTATTTAAAGATAAGAAAAACTTAAAATAAATTTGCCAGACATTAATTCGATTGTTAAGTCTGGAATTAAAATGAAAAAGTCATGAAAAGTATTGCAGTATAATGCTAGTATTCGGAGAGAGACAGTTGCAGAATAAGTCGAGAATGATACAGAGAACCATTACAAAAGTAAATTACTTGTCACTGTACATGTAATAGAAAATAATAATAATATTCAAACACATAGTCAAACACTACGATTATTTTTCCATTCCAAATCCCATGAATCAGAACTACATAGAGCTGTAGTACGAGCTGATCATAAATATACACCACTTAACCTGTTAGATTCCATGATGGACTTAAACCCGACCACTAACACACAAAAGCTGAATGCCTGGACACAAAAATCTCTCCACGGGAGACACCGCCTCGACTTAACTAATCCTATCGTTGACAAAATAGCTTCAAACGCGTGGCTTAAGCGAGGCGAAATGTTTCCCGAAACGGAGGGATTCATGGTTGCCATCCAGGACCAGACAATCGACACAAAAAATTATAGGAAACACATAATCAAAGATCCTACAGTCCAAAATGATCTCTGTCGGCACTGTCATAGTAGTCCTGAAACAATTCAACATATAACCGGAGCCTGTAAATCTATAACCCAGACGGATTACAAACATCGACATGACCAAGTAGCTGCAATAGTACACCAATATCTTGCATACAAATACGAGTTAATAACAAATAAAACGTCATATTATAAATATTCACCCAAAATAATACTAGAATCGGACAACTACAAGCTTTACTGGGACTGGACTATTATGACAGACAAGACAATTCATCACAATAGACCGGATATTACACTACACGATAAAAGAAACAAAGCAGTTTTTCTAATTGATATAACTATACCAAATACCCATAACCTACAAACAACATATATAGAAAAAATAGCAAAATATAACCTTTCTATAGAATTAAAAAGACAGTGGCGAGTTGACTCCTTGCGGACCGTACCAATTGTGGTGTCAACTATGGGTGTAATTCCTAAGTATCTTCATAAAAGTTTGAAGACACTCCAAATACATCCCCTAACATATACCCTCATGCAAAAAGCTGTCATTTTAAATACCTTCCGAATAGTTCGTAAATTCCTGTCAATAGAAACATTTTAATAAGCTCATCCATTATTTTTCTATTTCTTACGTGTTTTAACTATCATTTATTCATTATCAGTTTCGTTTTGGCCGCAAGCCTGCGTAGCTGATTATTTCGCCAGAAATAGTAGAAATTATTTTAAATACCATATAAATAATAATAATAATAATCATTCTAGACAGAGCAAGTTTCCAAAAAAAATTAAGCATAAAAAGGAATATAAAATTAGATTAAAATTTAAAAAACAACACTTTTTATTTAAATTGTTCTGATTACTAAATGTAAATTATAAATAATTAATATTAAGTTTTTCAAGTTGTTTCAGCCCATAGTGACGTCACAAAAAAAAGAGGCATCTTCATAATCATCATCATCATCGTCGCTGTCTTTGTCAGTGTCATTCATATCATCTTCTTGGGAACTTTCGTTATCTTCTAATTTTGTCAACGATAGGATTAGTTAAGTCGAGGCGGTGTCTCCCGTGGAGAGATTTTTGTGCCCAGGCATTCAGCTTTTGTGTGTTAGTGGTCGGGTTTAAGTCCATCATGGAATCTAACAGGTTAAGTGGTGTATATTTATGATCAGCTCGTACTACAGCTCTATGTAGTTCTGATTCATGGGATTTGGAATGGAAAAATAATCGTAGTGTTTGACTATGTGTTTGAATATTATTATTATTTTCTATTACATGTACAGTGACAAGTAATTTACTTTTGTAATGGTTCTCTGTATCATTCTCGACTTACGGCCGATGCCAATAATCAATCGAGAAAAATTAGATTGAAGTCAATCTGTTTTTTTGTCAATTGTTTTCTACTTTTCGATTGGTCTCCTGTCATGTTGCCATAGTTTATTCACTACTGAGATTGATTATTGGCAATATAGTATCAGAAAAACGATTGAGCTGTCAATCTAAAACGGCAAATTTTGGATTGGGTTTGTTTATTGGCAGCGGCTGTAATTCTGCAACTGTCTCTCTCCGAATACTAGCATTATACTGCAATACTTTTCATGACTTTTTCATTTTAATTCCAGACTTAACAATCGAATTAATGTCTGGCAAATTTATTTTAAGTTTTTCTTATCTTTAAATAACATAATATTAAAATTACAGACATTATAAAATACTTTAAAATTTTAATAAAAATAAAATATAAAATCGCGTATAGCACATAGTTAGCAATGTCAATGATGTCTGGCAATAAAAAAAGTATGTCAGAGAGACTTATTTAAAAACAAAAAATCAAAAATTACGCCTTCTAAAATGCTTTTAAAATCCAGGATTATTACCTGGACAGGTAGGATGCGCACTAATGAACGCAACCACTACCGCCAGCCAGATAGCCCAGACTCTAACCGAAAGTGCAAGAAGGACGACATATCACAAAATCAACTGACCTAAAATTCTTTCTCGAAAACGTTGCTACCTCCTATACTAATAATAACTAAATCCAATTGATAAATTCAGTTGCCCAACCATACATTTCTCAAATATAGGGTACAATATAATCAACACCCGATTATCTAATCGGGATTACTAATATAGGTATATTGAAACAAACGTGTGGTTTTATGCGAATGTTTGGGTTTTGGAAACTGTTTGGTAAAATAGTCATGATGGCACAATTCTGTGCCAATAATGTAAGTGCAAAAATAATGTTTATTCTATGTGACATGGGTTCGAATCCCAGGGCACACCTCTGACTTTTCGGAGTCATGTGTGTATTGATAGTCAATCACCACGCACTAAAACGGTGAAGGAAAACATCGTGAGGAAACCTGCATACCATAGCGATTTATAAAATTCTATGGTATGTAAGTCCACCAACCCGCACTAGGCCAGCGTGGTGGACTATATGGCCTAACCACTCTCAATCGTACTTTCGATTGTAGAGGAGGCCCGTGCCCTGCAGTGGGACGTATATGGGCTGATACAGATACAGATACTTTGTGACATGTCCTGTGGCGAGTTTAAGAGCACTGAGATTAAATCCAAAACTTTTTTGAGCATAGTTAGGGGAGTTATGTCGATGAACTTTATAATTATATTAATTTTAATATTATTTATTTTTTACCTTGTTTGACAAGAAATATGCGTTCTAGCTTATGAAGCACAGTTCGGCGATTGCCACTCCAAGTAAGCTGTGCAATCTGAGCGTGTAGATCTTATAACTATTTTACTACAAGTACGACTCGTGTCAATAATACATTGATTTAAAAACTAAGAATATACCCTTTAGTACGTTTGGACTTGTAAAAAGATGGCCGTGAAAATCACGCTAAAATAAATATTAAATTAAATTAACTGCCGATGTCGATGTCGTCTACACAGTGACAAAAAATATTCATTATTATTAGACTTTCTCCCATATTACAAGCAAGCATTTTCAAAATCATTGCGAGTGAAGACTAATTTTAGTAACACTTCACTAGAGTAGAGAGTACAGAGAGACTTACGTCGGATCAATTTACGCGTTTTCTGTCCTGTCTATTTATTTATGACAAATAGTGGGACGTATATGCTAACAGAAGTATCACTTTCATTTGGTCTGCGGTCTAGTCACAGGGGCTCACAGGGAATAAAAATGTAAATTTCATATTTATGCAGTCCGGTATACGCGTATTGCAGAAAGGTCTGACATATAATTCCACAACTGAACAGGTTGACAACTCTGTGGGGAAATTATAATATACAATATATTGCTTTTCAAATGGAATATAAACGTGATTGCTTGGTTTTTGAATGATACTTAAACACTTCAGTGGAAAGTCTTGGCAATAAATGAAAGACTATACTCGAAGACGTCAATCGACTCTCCCTACAGGTGGGTCTTAAAATGAACATGGACAAAACGAAGATAATGTCGAATGTCCATGTTATACCCACCCACATCGGAGTTGGGGATTCGACTCTCGAAATTATAGACAAAAATGTCTATTTAGGACAAGTGGTCCGGTTAGGCAGTTCTAACTTCGAGAGAGAGGCCATTGGTCGAATCCAACTCCGTTGGGCAGCGTTTAGGAAACTACGCGACGTCTTCTCGTCCAATACCTCAGTTCCTTAAATTGAAAGTCTTTGATAGTTGTATTGTGTCAGTGATGATTAACGTGACCATTTATTTTTTTGCCAGAGCGGGACATCAGTGGAATTAAATAATAACAATAAAATTTTTAGTGCTTTACAAGTTTTTATCATAGAAGACTGAATAACATAAAATAATAATCAAAATCGTATTTTTGTATTTGTCGGCTGAACAAATTGTTTCAAACCATCGAGTTTAGTTTTTAGGGGTGTGAAACTCAGTACATAATTTATTTATATTTATATTCGTTATAAAAATAAATTTCATTACTGCGACACGCACATATATTTATATTTTGATAATGTGAGAAAAAAACTCTTTCGATAGGTGCGTTACTTTCAGGGAGATACATAACGTACTCAATAATAATTGTGGAAAAGTTTATTAAATCAAGATGTTTTTACGAAAGTGTTGGTATAATACGACCCCACGGTTTTCAGTAGTAGTTCGGTAAAGCATTTCGAGCGAGAAATAAATTTTAAATTATTATTTGGTCTGTTTGCAAGAGCGGGACAATGTCGGCCTTGCTGGGGACACCGGGACAGACTTCCTTAAAGCGGGACTGTCCCGCCCAAAGCGGGACGTATGGTCACGTTAGTGATGATATATGATACCGAGACGTGGCTTCTCACTATAGGCCTCATTAGGAGGCTCAAAGATACTGAACGAACTCAGCTTGGCTATGCTCGGGTTTTTTTTTAAACAGTAAATACTACTTCAGTGGCTTAGCTATGCTACGGTACGATACATTGCTGATGTCTCAGGTTCGAATCCTGGTAGCTGCTCTGTCCACCCATTATGGGGAAAAGGCATGAGTTTATGTAAGTATGGATGTAATATAAAAAGGAATCCAATGTCGTTAGCTGACACAATGTTCTTCTCTCGTAAATATCTTTTGTAACAAAACTTGTACTGAGGCCCAGACGGTCTTGTCTGTGTAAATATTATTAGTTTGGCTTACGTCCAGTACGCCAACACTTGTTCTACCCAATATTGAATTTAGGACTGTGGATCGAACAGCCTTAATGTTTTCATTACGACTCTCTCGACTCTCCAAGTCAGTGTAACTTTAATTTTAATGAAAAACAAATATGTTATAATTAAGTCTATTTATTGACGAGTGCCTCATTGGTCGAAGGATAGATCTAGATTTCATTCCCAGGTAAAAATAAATTGAAATATATTTTTAAAATGGCAAAACAATTACTCGGGGACTATAAATATAAAAATGAAAATAATTCACTAATAACAAATAAAACCTAGGGTCAATACCTAGGTGAGCCAATCAAGAATGTGTATTTTGAATATCAATTCATGACTCATATAGATAAGTAAACCTTTCGAAGAGCGTCACTCGGACAATCGTAAGCTTTATCTTTTTGGACCATATAAATTATTACGCCCGTAATGTACCCGTATGTAACGAAGTTCAAGGGCAAAATATAATAAAAAAATAAACTATTAAAAAATATTATTTACGGATTCTTTCGCGGATTTAGTTTAATTTTTACATATTTCACTTCCCGACGGTTCGATTACTTTACAGCTTTTCTCGGCATTTATATGTAGCATTCGCGTAAATTTAAGAAACCATAACAATAAAAAGTCAATATCATTTAGCTTTATCAGTTTCGTTCTAACAACTGCGTGCAGGGTTTTTGAACCGTGTGATTCTGTAATCATCGAGTCTTCCCAGGTCGGTTAACACGTGGTGAGTTTTCAGTTGGAAAAGCGCATATTGATTTTCAGCATAGGATTTTCTTGGTAATGCATAGGCACCCATGAACACAATATATTAAGACAAAAATAAGCTCGCCCAATTATGGGTGGTATTAAAATCCTTTCCAACAATACAATGCTGTGAATCAAGAGGCCAATCTTCACACCGAGACAAATGTTTATGAGGTCCACAGACATTTGTTTCGGCTCTGGGTGTTTGTGAGACCGAAAGGGTCACGGACGTGACTCAAAAATGTTAAGAGCAGTGATTCTCAACCACTGTGCCGCGGCACTTTTGTGTGCCGCCAAATTTCAAAAGTGTGCCGCCAAATTTTGCAAATATATAATAATGTTAATATTATTAAATTATATCAGTTAAAAAGAAAAATATTTTTAACATGAATATGTATTTAAATCCACAAAAAAGTTAATTATTTTATTAATTGCTTTGCAACGCGTTTTTTCTTAGTGCCAAATTGTGACGAAGCGGCGTGCATAGCAATAGGAATATGTCTCAAGGCGCTCTTTGTGTGCCGCCAAATTTTGAAATCGTTAAATATGTGCCGCAACAAAAAAAGGTTGAGAATCACTGGTTAAGAGATATCTTCCGAATCATAGAATCATGGGTTGTTTTTTTTTTATTTATATTTTGTTCGAATCGTTAATTGTATTTTGGATGACATTTTTTTAATATATAGCGTCGCATTGACTTTATCAGTTAAGATATTATACCTATTTGATGTAAATAAGTAAATTAAAATAAATAAACAACATAAAAATAAAATACTTACTGGATATGTATTCACAATAACACTACCGAGTTGGCACTGCACTAAATCATCACAGTTAATTATCAAAGTTGAAGTGTGATTAGCCTAATCTTTTTTATCGGTCGATAAATCGATTAACAATAATAAGATAAACAATATGCCTTCATGCTTACGTTTCTGTGTAATCCGAAAATTGTTTAGAGAATACCTAGATTGTTGAAGGTTAGGTCTGAACAAGACTCCACTCAGGTGTATAAACCCAGATACGTCCCACTGCAGGGCACCGGCTTCTAGAATCCTGAGTATGATTGAGAGTAGTTAGGCCATATAGTCCACCAATATAATGGTGATATTAACTCAATTTTTATGATAATTTATATCAAAAAGTAACATTATGCAAAATGTATTTTTTTTAATCCGTTTACTGATAAACAAGAATATGGAATACTATTATAATAATAGTATTTAAAAACATATATAAAAGTATTATAAAGATTATTACGATATTATGATTTATTATTACGACAATTATAGGTTTATTTACAAAAAATCAACATTAGTAAATATGAATGTTCTAAAGTTTAATTATAAAATCGTTGAGATAAAAAGGAGGAAAAGATTCAATTAATTTACTTCTGGTTAGCGACACATGGAATATAAATATTATCTTGGTATCTTTGACAAAATATCAAACCATAAAGTTATACATTTTGTTATCTTGTCAGACGCGATTCTTGCAATTCCGCTGAATCAGTATTACAAACAAGAATTCATTTTCATCCTTGTAGTAAATTGTATTTCTAGCATACGAGTACATCGTCATCGCAGAGCAATTAGATAATTAATATATCTACCAGTCACACCCCCCGTCCTGACGCCAGAGTAAGGTACTGTCATGTACAGGGTATATCAAGACTGCTACCGAAAACGAAGCCGGGTGGTAGTTTAAGCGACTTCAGACACAATGCAACAGAAAAAGTTGCAAAAAAAGCGACAATTTTTTTTTGTTGTTTTTTTTCCTATGGCCATATTTGGGTGGTAAATACATTTTTTCTTAAAATAATAGTGTATACCCTTTTATTTATAAATACTCTAAGGTATAAAAGAGTATAAATTATTATTTTAGCAAAAACTAGGGATATACCACCCAAAAATGATGAAATATAAAAAATGATAAAAAAAAATTGTCGCGTTTCTTTGCGAAATGTCTTGTTGCATTGTGTTTGTAGTCACTAAAACTACCACCCGGCTTCGTTTTCGGTAGCAGTCTTGATATACCCGGTATATACACAGTTTGTAATTCTATTTTAGTTAACGAATATTTAACCTTTTCGAACGATTATTAAAAAAAGTGCGTAGTCGCCTGTTAGTAAACGGAATAGATGCGGCTGCTAAAATATTCACGGTGCTCCCGGGTTCGAATCTCAGGGCACACCTCTGACTTTTCGGAGTCATGTATGTATTGATAGTCAATGATCACGCACAAAAACGGTGAAGGAAAACATCGTGAGGAAGCCAGCATACCTTAGAGATTTATAAGAATTTCTATGGTATGTAAGTCCGCCAACCCGCAGTAGGTCAGCGTGGTGGACTATTTGGCCTAACCACTTTCAATATTCTCGGGTGTAGAACAGGCCCGTGCTCTGCAGTAGGACGTATATGGGCTGATACAGACACAGAACGACTATTAAATTCGGTTTTGGTGAAGAAGACAAAATATTCCTTAGCTAAAATAGATTTTAAAGCACTATGAATAAGGCAGTAACGCCCGAATACTGGAACGCCATTCAAATAATAAGTTGTTCTTAATAGCGCACGGCTCACTTAGCCAGTACATTATAAATAACAAAATCTCCTTTTCTGAAGTTGGTTAAAATGGATTTCGGGTTATCGTGGAAGTGGGGAGTTTCTTATATTTAACCGCACCCCATCGGAACACTAATAATATAAATAATAATAATAAAGAAATAAATACACCCATGCAGTCATATGTATACGTAGTCCAGACCCCACATTAAGATCGAGTTTTCTGTCGTGACCTATCAGTAACTACGAGAGACTTTTCGGTCTCACAAACACTTAGATGCGAAACGAATTGAGGATCACACAAATATTTATCTTGGTGCGGGAATCGAACCTTCTCACGTTTCACAGTCGGCGTCCGACCAACTACGCCACGGAGGCTTGAAAATAGCCGAATCATAATTTCAAAAAGAGACATTTGAAAAATTATCAACGTTGCCTTATGTGTCTTAAAAATTGCGTTAACACGCTTTGCATACCTTTTATGGATTCGTCATGTCTGTCTGTCTATCCGTCTGTATGTCACATCCACTTTTTTCCGAACTATAAGAACTATACTAGTAAAATTTAGTTAGATGTATGTTCTGTGAACCGCATTCAGATTTTCATAAAAAATTGAAAAAAGCAAAAGAATAAATTTTGGGGTTTCTCCATACTTAGAACTGAAAATCATTTTTTTTCATCAATCCCTTACGTCCGTGCTATCTATGGATAGGTCTTAAAAAATGTACCCCCCCCCCCCATAAATCCCCCCATAACTATGACTCGTTTGTCGTGATGAACTTTTACTTATATTATACTAACAGGTTTGTACGGAACACACGGCGCGAGTCCAACTCGATCTTGTCCGGTTTTTATTCTTTTATACTTATATGACGTGCGCAATAGAATTTATAATTTACGTTATTTTATTACTTATCATTAATATTGACGCGTAGCTTAGATCGGTGATATCATATTTATTATCAACTAAACATGAAGCACTCATTATATGAATTAGCAGTTCTTATCTTCGTGATAGATTACTTCGCTAAATTAAATGCGATTATAAGGTCGTATAAACCTGGACTTTGAAAATAACGATGACTAGGTCTTATCGGCGCAAGACGGTTTTTCAATGATATTTACATTTTTTTTTATTATGTCTGCCTTTATACGCCCCGATGCTGGGCACGAGTTCTTGTGTGTTGAAATATATACACAACTTTTTTTAATTTGCACTTAATGGCGAGATTTGCTATTCGAGTGATAGTAAGCGATACCACCACTCATGTACAGCAAATATTTTCTGATGATCTTGATGTAAGCTATAATTAACTAATATATGTTGTAAATATAAAAAAAACTCCCAACGGTCGCATTCATAATCAAGATCAAGTACTGTGTCATGGATATCAGGAACTACGAAAAACATTTCGGTCTCACAAACAAATACCTCTAGTTATTATAAATATTTGTCTCGGAGCGGGGATACGCGGCTTTTCATTCCACACAATGTACAGGTATATATTTTTTTTAATTTTGTTCTGTATTTTATTTTTCCCTTCTTATAATTATTATTATTTACGCACCTACTTCTCATCTTTGCATAACCAATAAAACAAAATTCCGTAACAAAGGTGCGGACGCCAAATATTCATATTTCATCAGCGCATAACATGTTCTTCTACAATCAAGAGAGAGAGAGAGTTTAAAAGAGATAAAGCTATAATCCCCATGGCTGAGTGCGGATGGGTGGACTTGATATCATAGAAAATACTGCTAAGTTGTATTTATTTATTTACAAGCTTTAGTGTACACCAGTGACAAAAAATATGGCATAAACAAAATTATACAAAAAATAAAAGGGTACAATGGCGGTCTTATCGCTCGCGGCGATCTCTAAGATCTCTCTACTATGCAGGTTTCTATATGATGTCTTTCCAATAATGTTCCTGCTAATTGAAATGAATTAGAAAAGTCAGAAGTGTGCCGCGTAAGGAACAAATATTTCGAGAAACACTAAAGATAATCAGTTCCTTTGGTTTAATTTCCTCGAGTGAAGGGTCTGCTAGTTTGTATTCTTGACGCAGGACCGCGCGTCATTCATATTGAAGTGGTTTCACCCGGCGCGTCCTGCTTCAAATATTAACTCTAGTTCGATACATTTTGGCTATTAGACCATTCGGAGATAACACTCAATATATTGCGGAATTATTTTTTATTTTAGATGGATAATGAGTAGATGAAATTAAAAGCTTTTACTGATAAACTAATTAGGGTATAATACTCAATATTACTAAGAATTAAGATTTATTAAAGTGCTATTTGCCATACTACCTTGGTGGCGCAGGTGTACCATGGTACGATTAAAGCGCTGAGGTCTTGGGTTCGAATCCTGAGTTGGGCAAAGTTATAGTGATTTGTCTATTATTGATTATATCCCCGGAATTATAAATACACTATCACAACGTGCGACGGAATACACAAGGCGAAAAGTGGATGGCATTTTCACCTACCGCTTCTAGGATAAAAAGTGAGGATATCCATGTAAACTACGCTTATCAGTTTAATTAAAATGAGTTAATGAGTCGACGAAATTGATGTAATTTATATTCGATCGATTGGAGATAACAATTAATATATTGAGTACTTGATGTATTACATTAGTGGATTAAGAAGTAGGAAATTAAAGATAAAGGTACATTTTTTTCGATCTACGAGTATCGCTAGAGCGATAAGTGGTTATCGCTATAGATAGTGATCAGTTATTTCTATTGAACAGACTGTCGCTAGCAGAAAATACATTATTTATTTTAGCATATAAAAAGTTTTGCTTACAGGTACAAAGTACTATTGTTGTTGTTTGTATCTGGCCATAATAGCCCATTGGAGAACACAAAACATCCCTAAAAACCCCACCCACCACCAAAATTGGTGAAATGTCTTTCATATGTGAGAGGCCGCATGTGTAGGTCTATATTTCCCGCCAAATGACAGGCTAAGTGCACTGTTGTGTTTCAGTTTGAAAGGCGTTATAGCCAGATTCACTACTGGAAATATTGAGACTTAACATCCTATATCTCAGGAGGGCGAGCACAGTGGAATGCCAAGTATTGCTTAGTAATTCAACGTGCTGTTTGGTTTTGCTACTGTTCGTGAACAGTCGTATCGGTTTTTATAATAATAATTGAGAATGTGACTTCAGATATGTATAATATAATTACCATACTTTTATTATTTATTAACTTAAGTTCTGCCAGAAACATTTATGAATAGTATGCGATTAAACGTTCTTAAAATTTTAGGTGTGCCAAAATTACGTAGGTTGGGCAAGTCTGGTCTTCATAAGCTTGTAAATATTTAGTATATTACGAGTATATATACTAATTTTATAATTACGACAGTTCATATGTATGGATGGATGTTTGTTACATTTTCATGCAAAAAAGAGCGATCTAATTTTTATGAAACATGGTACAGGAGAAGGTGTCCAGGGTGTCAGCCCTGGATTGACATATTATACGCTGCTTGTTATCACTTAAAAATGAAGTGATCCCATAGGATGAGTAAAGAAATTAAATATAGAAATTTGCTACCCTTTCAAACTTGAGTAGATGGCACGAGATCAGAGAGGCAATGATTGTATGCCTTTTCTCATGGGATAAAATGAGACGGGGCAGAACGGGATTTAACGCTATGGGACAGAAAGAGTAATATAGTCGACGGCAGTTTAAACATAAAACAGCTATAACGCTATAAGTTTTTTATCTGGACTCATAAATTATCAAAACCCGAGTGAAGCCAGGTCAAACCGCTAGTGCTTCATAGTACTCGAGATATTTTACCTGCGTCACTAGCGCCTCCTACCGGCACTCTCTGGTTACCTTTCAACCGGAAATTGGTTTATACTGTAAAAGCCTTAGTACAGTCTGGATAAAAGCTTGAGTTTTTAAATAAATAACTCTTGGAATTGTATTAAATATGTCGTGTTTTAACATTAAATTGTTTCCACTGCAGGGGTGACATAATAAGAAGTTATTACGACAAAAAACAACTGAAAAATGTTGATAAGACCAAATCTGTCATAATTAATCAAAACCATATCGAAATCATAGAATTAAATATTTTATAAATTATTCAACAAAATACGGTAAATTTCAAAATTCCTCTATTAACGCAGGAAGGTCAGGTGCTAAGAAAGTGAAGAAAAATCGGAATTTTGCCTAAAATTAAATCTTTCCTTTAATTTGACATGTGTCATTACTTCTCAGAATTTGATCCCTATTAGCAACATTATCGAATGGCGTAATAATACGGCATGTGTTTTTTTTTAAATCATTGATTTCGATTCCTAGTTAGGCATATTGATTTATCAAAAATCTAAATATGCAGTTTTAGTTTTCATCAAAATCGAGGTCGTAAGCCTTTTGAGCATTTTTCGCTATTCCTCATAGTTTCGAATTGCGCCATACACGCCCACTTGAAAGACTCACCCTGTATATATACATTCATTTTTAAATAAGCCTCAATGGTCTAGTGCAGGAACGGGCAATGGAAGGTGAGGGTCCTTGGTTCGATTCCCAGATAATACAATACTGTGGGCTCAGAACTAAGTGCGACTATTAAGGTTATTTACTTCTAATAATATTAAAGCGTATTATTATCATATGATGTCAAATTAAATACAGGGCTGTGATGATTCGATTTTCAGACCTCGCGACAGTTACATTTTTTCACAATAATAGAAAAAGGTTAAAAAGGTTAAGTCAAGTGAATTTATGATATCTACTCAAGCGTTCTACACATTTTTTGCTTGTTTATGGCGTAGTACATATCAAACCCGCTGGCCCGGTGTGCCAGCCAATACATCCAAGCGGCGAATGATCATGTTTGATCAATGACAATAATCATGGCGGCAATAAGCGCCTACATGTATTGGCCGCCGACATTTAGACGGCAAGTCCCGGTTACCCGGTGACAATCAAAATCATAAGTAAAGTCGACAACTCGCCTTAACGCAAAAATTACCAAGATAGATCAATGAATGGAGAAATAAGACTTTGGTGTTAGGTGCGCTTGATACTATCATGCAAAAAACTGGTATGGCCAGAACCACACTACAAAAACGCCACGCAACGTAGCATCGCGTGACCGTAGTGTGGTCAAATAATATAATACATTTTTTTTTTATTGCAGTGAATGGCGAGACGAGCATGCCGTTCGCCTGATGGTAAGCGATGCGACCGCTCGTGAACAGTGTTTCAATCCGAAACACAACAGTGCATTTAAATTGCTATTTGACGGGAGAAATAGACATTGCGGTGGTACCCACCCAAGCAGCCTCTCACATATGAGAGACCTACCACCAGTGATACAATTTTATTTGATTCCGTCCGGTAGAGTCGCGTGGCGTTTCAGTAGTGTGTTTGCGGCCTTAATTTTGAGTATTAAAAAGTACAAACAGCGCCATCTAGTGGACCTATGCAAAGTTGTCTAGAAGATATAACTAAGTATAGAGTGAAGTGTATTATAGAACACAAAACAAGTCGCATGTAGCCGACAGTTGATAAATATCAATAAATTCGATCAGATAATAATTTTCCGATAAATGTGAGTCATTTGTTCACCACTAGACGCTTGACTAATAAGCTGAAAATAGGTAGTTAGGAAATGTAAGAAAAAATAATTTTGTAAAGGCAAGCTCTTTTCTCGAAGGAGGAATTTTATTTATTGACGTACTTCATTTTATCACAATAAAAGAAAGACAATAACATAAATTACTTACTCAAAACTAAATGTATAGATACAATTGACGGCCTTATAACTGAATGCGATCTCCTCTTCCAAGAAAAAAATAGATGGGTTCCATTATTATAAATTTAGAATTATGGATAATACTCCAATGATTAAATCATATTACACAATTCCATGTAAAAAACAATGTTACCTACATGAGTTTCAGTCAAACCTAGTTTAGACTATCACAGTGAAATTTATAAAAATATCCTAGTCACGGTTGCTTAGGAGATAGAAGACGATATTAAATTAAACCTTAACATTTACAACAGGTAACCTTACACGTGCCAAAATCGAGCGTTATCGGGGTTGTATTGGTTATGTATAAAATTTGGCGGGCCGTGTGACCGATAAGCCGGAATGATTTAATTAACTCAAGTTACTGGGGTGTGACAACATTTACAATGTGGCAGCCGCTCGCAAAATCATTTGCGAAATACTTATTACTCACACCGAATATATTCGTGTTGAGCTCAGGTGAATTCGGCGTGTCGTTAATAAAGACAGCCTATGTGGCGCAGTTTTAAGACGCCGGCTGTGAAATGAGAGGCTGCGGGTTCGATCCAAGCAGCGTGACAAATATTTGTGGGATCCACAGATATTTGTTTCGGGTCTTGTATGTTTTTGAGACCGAAAAGTATATATACTTTTCGGTCTCACAAACATACTTTTCGGTATATATACTTTTCGGTCTCACAAACATACAAGAAGAACTTCATATATGAAGTATTCTTCTAATATTTATTAGTTTACACCTGAATTTTTATTTTATTATTATTTAGTGATACGCCTACTTTGATTTATCTGGACCACCTAAAGGTTGACTGGGAGAGAATGCCTTAGGCATTAAGTCCGCCTTTTTGTATATAATAAAACATTAATAAATAAATAATAAAAGTCTCTCATAGCTTCTAATGTATACGACATAAGACTTAATTTATCTCTATGTGGGACCAGGACTATGTATGTGACAGTTGTTTTTATTTCTTTACAACTTCTATGCATTTAGATGCATAATAATTAATGTTTTACTATCTTCAGCTAAAGATCCCAAGTCTTGAATGATTTTGCAAGAAAATATTGCGTGAGAGATGACTAAAAAGGTCAACATTTTAATAGTATTTATAAACTTTATCCATTAGTAGACGTATGAAACAGCATATATGTAGACATACAACTTAAAAGAAAGAAGTCTCCGACCATCAACATGCACTACATCTGATGAATAAGTGCGTTGCCGGCGTTTGAGATAAGATAGATAGATAGGTGGCCCTGTGTGTGCCTCACACAGCTCTTATACTTAATAAATGGCGAGAACAAGTTATTACCAGGTGGTTTTCAAGGTTCTTGTCGCTTGTACGATATTATAAACTAATTATGTGTAGTGCGTGGTGGCCTGTTGGTAAACGGACTAGACGCGACTACCAACATGTTCACGGTGGACGCGGGTTCGAATCCCAGGGCACACCTCTGACTTTTCGGAGTCATGTGTGTATTGATAGTCAATCACCACGCACTAAAACGGTGAAGGAAAACATCGTGAGGAAACCTGCATACCATAGCGATTCATAAGAATTTCTATGGTATGTAAGTCCGCCAACCCGCACTAGGCCAGCGTGGTGGACTATATGGCCTAACCACTCTCAATCGTATTCTCGATTGTAGAGTAGGCCCGTGCCCTGCAGTGGGACGTATATGGGCTGATACAGAATTATGTTGTTTTCACGGAACATGTGATAACCTAGTTACTATTATTACTTTAGTATATACATAAAAAAAGATTTTTTTTAATAAATAAATCCACCCAACAGTCGGATACATAGTGCTGAACCCACAATAAGATCGAGTTTTGTGTCGTGGGTATCAGGAACTACGAGAGACTTTTTGGTCTCACAAACGCCCAGACCCTAAACAAATACCTGTGGATCGCAAAATATTTGGTTGTTTTTAAATATTATTACTTTAGCCACAGCATCTTGTCTGATATTTTTTACAGTGTTTGTAATATAATAAATTAATTAATCGAAAGGGTAATAAGCATTTAGGATGCCTATATTCTGGTGCTGGCACATTTTCTTCTGTAAATCTCGGCATACAAAGCCAATGGCAGCACGGGACCTCTTACCGCATAGGCTACAAGAGCATATACAGCTGCTGAAACAGTATGAATCCTTTTCTGCCTTTATCAAACCATGCTTTTTCATGCTTTCGCATCCCATCTGCAATCATTTTAAATAACTAAAAACTTATACTAAACAAAATTCATGTGCTGATTGTGACGGCATATATATTTTTTTTATTTAAAAAAAAATACTATATATTGGTCTAACCCCTCTCAATTCTAGAGGAAGTCCGTGCCCTACAGTGAGAAGTATATAGGCTAAAACAGATACAATAATTACAAATGTATGATTTTTTTTACGTTCCAGCCGTTTATAGAATAAGATTTTATTGTTATAAATTATTATATACTGTACTGTGTCAGCTCATATACGTATTACCACAGTAGCACAAGCCTTCTCTTCAATTGAGAGTGGTTAGCCCATATAGTCCACTACGCTAAATGCGGGTTGGCGGACTGTACATACCATAGAAATTTTTACAAGCCGCTATGGCAAACAGGTTACCGCACCATGTTTTCCTTCACAGTTATAGTGAATAGTGATTGATTATCAATACACACCTGACTCGGACAAGTCAGATGGTGCCCTCGGTTTTGAACTCGCGAACACCGTGAACATGTTGGCAGCCACGTCTGGTCCGTTTACCAACAAGTCACCTGCATAAATAATTATAAAATTTCTCAATTAATTCAATTCAGCGTTTTTTCTGACTATGATTTCCCTCAAATTGTATCTATAATAAATGCCTAATCGTAAACTGGAATATAAATAAAAACTAGATGTAAAATAAAATCAAAAACTTTGATGCCATACCTAGTTTAGTCGATTTAAAATTCCGAGTGGAAATTAAAGAGCGCCATAATGCCGATATTACTTTTCCACACGTTTCCACACCTGAGTCCAATATCCATTCAAAGGTTCTGAAAAATAAAAACACAAATTGTGATAAAAGCACTCACATTTACACATACAGCGGAAAATATTCTCATTGGAATATCAAGTATTTTATTCATTAACACAAATGCCTACTTATTCAACTTATGAATAAATATGATTTCGATGGTCAATATTAATGAGAATTGAATCAAATCGGCAAGTAAAGCTTCGACGGTGGCGTTTTAATGGACAATCAGGTTGCCTGTTGCGTCGTAGCGGCGTAGCACCGTAGCTACGCTACGGTTCGTAGCCAGTTATCTGGCGCGTCTCATACTTTCCGCCCGCGTATCGCTCTCCGCTCGCTATACTAACCTACTTTTTATTCGTCCGTTTTCAATGCGTAATTTTAAAATATAAAACCGTTGCAATATCAAATGAATTTAATATTTGAGTGACTATTCGCTTAAAAATAATGCATTTTTTTGGAACTTTTTGTTAATTCAGTCAACCCGTTAATTTAAAAATCCTAAAATAAAAATGTCGTATATGTGTATTTTGTAGTATTATGAGTTGCGTAATTTAGAAGAATATAATTTATGTGTTTCAATATATTGGAATTTAAGCTGGTAAGTTTTTAAATTATTTCAAAGTTTTATATTATTTAAGTCAAATTAAAAGTCATAAAATAGTAAAGAAAAGCTATTTAAATTAATTATATAGTAAAATAATATTTTAATGAATTATTTATTTAGATTTGATTTTAAGATGAAACATTAAAAAATCGCTTAAACGCAATATTTGATTGCGCTTAGTAAAAAACTATCAAACTTTGTTTTTCACGTCATAACTTCACTGTAAGATGTTTTACTTTATATATTTATACGTATTATCAATGTTTTCAAATACTATAAGTTTTAAAATAACTATAAAATCTATATCTCTATCTGCGGAAAGGTAAAAAGATAAACTAATTGGGAAGTAACTTACATATAAAATCTTAATTTATCCTTGAATTCTACGTTACTATTGCTTAATTGACATGACCTCATTTTTAGTTTTAACAACAACAAAAAAACGATTTAAATGATCGCTTTTTAAATCGCCGAAACAGAATTTAAAAAGTTCTCAAACATGATTTTAATTTATAAAATCAAAAATAGGTATTAACATTACAGAAATGGTATTTCATATTATGGAAGTATTTTTATGTTAGTTTATCTGATTCAGTTTTAAAATAACAATATTTCAAGTACAACCATTGCTTGTTAATGTCTCCATACATATTAAAATATTGTACTATATCAGCCCAAGTACGTACCCTGCAAGGCACGGACATACTCTACCATTGAGAGTACGATTGAAAGTGTTAGGCCGTATAGTCCACCACGCTGGCATTATGCACGTTTCAT
Organism: Hyles euphorbiae; assembly: GCA_023078785.2. NCBI lineage: Eukaryota > Metazoa > Arthropoda > Insecta > Lepidoptera > Sphingidae > Hyles > Hyles euphorbiae. The sequence continues at coordinate 2,757,232 of CM041037.1, read as the reverse complement.
GCACGGCACCTCACAATATTTTCCTTCACTTTTATAGCACGTCGTAATCGACTATCAATACTCACATGACTTTGAAAAGGTGTGCTCTAGGATTCGAACCCGCGATCACCGTGAACATGTTGGTAGCTACATCTGGTCCTTTTACCAACAGACAATTTTCTTGGAATAGCCGTCATTTAAGTATATTTTCACTCCTCCTTGGCATATGCGAAGCCGGCTGCGAAAAAAAAAAGCCACGAGTTCAAGACACATATAAATTTAGAACACCTAAGAAAAAATATTGATAAATATTTACTTATATCGAAAAAATATGCATAGTGGTTTGTAAGAAATTCTATGATATGTTAAGTCCACCATCACGCATTATGCCAGTAGACTAACCACTCTCATTCGTACTCTCGATTTCACAGGATGCCCATGCCCTGCCCTGTGACATATATGGGCTGACACAGAATATACAGATATTCGCTTCGGGCCTAGATGTCTTTCAACCAGAAAAAATGTTCCTGGTGGTAGGTCTCTCATATGTGAGAGACCGGCTGGTTAGTTACCACCACAATATCTATTTCTCCTACCCAACAGTCGTGTAAATCCAATGTTGTGTTTCTGTTAGAAGGAAATTGTAGCCAGAGTAACTGGACATAGTGACATACCATCTTATGTCTCAGGATGGCGAGCGCAGTGGAATACCAAGCATTGCTTTGTAATTCAAGGTGTTGTTTGGTTTTGCTACTGTTCATGAGCAGTCGTATCGCTTACCATCAGGCGAACGGCATGATCGTCTCCCCATTCATTGCAAAAAAGGCCTTCATATATTTGTGTGAGCTGTGGACTACGGGTAACTCATGGGTTCATTATTCATTTCTTGGTAAACATGACATTATTTCAAGATACCCATAACTTTTAACTGTGTACATTCTGTCGTACAAAATCCGAAAATGTTTGCGACAGAAATGTTCGGTCTTAAACGATTTTTAATGACGAGTCTGGCCTCGCAGACTTTATACACGCCGAAATGTAACTTCTGTAATCAAAACAAAACTTATTTCATATTTTGCGGAATATTTATTTCGTGTTATTGGAAATGGTTGTAATATCATTACGTATTTACTGTTCTGTATGAGCCCTCCCCTCCAGCTTAGGGTTCGATTAGATTGGCTTAGGCCAAAGTCAACCATATCCTAGAGCGGTTTGGCAGACTTCATATAGTGTAAAAAAGTGTTTGGTGCACTAAAGAGGACTTTGTAATTGCTGATAAGTTTCTATCATATACATATATTATAATGGCTACTCATTTTTTTATATACATAGATATTTGAATTCAAAATTCAGATATATAGCAAACGATGGTTGAAATTTTCTTTGTATTAAACCCGTTCATACCTTTACCGGCTCTTCTTTAGTTCTTTGATGTAGATCGTACTCCGAACATATTTCTGGTACAGTAACTTTTGTTAATTCACAAAATAAACTCTACTATATACATATAAAAGTAATTAAAACAGTACTTAAACGTTATTGGTTTTATTTAAAATGACATGAGATAAAGCGCAGGTCTTACCATTAAGACGACGACAAAATGATGCTTAAATCAAAGTAGTATAAAAATTAATATTCCTAATTAAAATGACAACAAACCACGTACTTTACTTATCTAATGAAATGTTCAAACATGTAGAACAAAAAAATAAATTCTATTAGGTCCAAAACTTCAATTTATCAAGACATTTCACATAATACTTTTCACCCCTACATGGAAGCCGATAGACAGATGATCTCTTTCAGATGAATAATGTTGATGGATTAAGATCATCTACTCTTTTCACTCGATTTCATTTAATACGAGTATACTTAGTTGCCAACACGCACTAGGCTAGCGTGGTGGACTATATGGCCTAACCACTCTCAATCGTACTCTCGATTGTGGAGTAGGCCCGTGCCCTGCAGTGGGACGTATATGGGCTGATACTGAATACTTAGTTGAGTTTTATTTCGTTCCATTAAATACTATGACAATAAAATAGCGAATAATCATATATTTTTGTAGAGAAGGTTTCTGTTGGCAGAAGGGCAACCATCTGACTTTTTGGAGTCACGTGTCTATTGATAATATATCACCACGCACTAGAACGGCGAAGGAAAACACAGTTAAGAAACTTGCATACCATATCGATTTATAAGAATTCACGGTCAAACCGAAATCCGGTTTCGTGGGACCATTGCATAAATGTAATTACATAATGTGTGATTTTTAATAAATAAATAAATAATAAAAAAAAATGAATTTCTATATTATGAAAAGTCCGCCAACCCGCATTTGGCTAGCGTGGTAGACTATGGTATATGCTCTAACCACCTGCAATCGTACTCTCATGCACTGGGACGTACATATATGGGCTGATACAATACAGTACAGTCTTCAGAGTATTAAAGTAGCAAACTGACGGTTTTCGAGTTAACTACTACCAGTATGAAATATAGTCAAATTTTGCGCTACAAATGTTGTAGTACTAGGTACCAAATTGATAGTTTGAAATTCTCATTATTTTCTATTCATTGGAGGGACTGGACATGTTGACACTTAACTTTTGTCTCAGTATGGCGAATGGTATGCTCGTCTCATAATCCATCGCAAGATTTTTTTTATTTCAAATGAAGTCATTAACCCAGATTAGGCCAACTGTTGCCTGTTGGTCCAGTAATGGTGAAACTCTAGCATAGCAACATCTAAGTTACAAGTGCTCTGCGTTGTGATTAAAAAAGTAATATACGGCATTTACACACGCAAACTAGCTCGAGGAAGTTAAATAAAAGAGTACTCCTCGGTTCTTTTGTCTTTGCCTCTAGATGCTGACTGTGCACTTTTTAATTAACTACTTAATTTTAAATATGCTTGTTTGGGAGTGTTACTGGACACTGGAGTAAAAGAAAGTATTTTATAGTTGAAACAAGGATGTTATTTTTAAAAGCCATTCCAATTTGGTAGTAGTTTCTTATAAGGTAGAAAATGTACTGTCAAAATAACCCATGGGTATCTCGCATTGCAGGCTTATTCTCTGTTTATGCGTGAGGGTACAAATTCGAGTTGATTTTTGACGCAAATTTAGTGAGTGTTTTACGATGTTTGGCTACCCCTTATAGATTCGAGTATTTTAACTATCAGCTGAAATTCACTTCGATTTGGGAACTAACATGGCCTTTAAAAATACTCGTACTTATACTGATTGACTCGTACTTATATTGAATGAGTCATGTGTCGTGGGTATCAAAAACTACGAGAGACTTTTCAGTCACACAAACACCCAAACCTGGTAGTTTTTTGTCCATTAACTTGTTCTGATTCAAGTTAGTAGGCCATAGTTCTGTTCCATTAACCATGCCTAAAATAAATTAACAGGCCACAACACTAGCGAAAGTTTTGTTGAAAATTCTGTTATGCACTTTTCCGTAGTGTTTGCCCTCGCTGTTCGATCGATAACAATCTCTGAATACACACGCAACTTCGAAAAGTGTAGTCTGCGGCTTAACCTTAATATTCTATATTCATTTACTGATATATATATTTTTTTAATTATTTATGTCAATTGACAGCCTACGTGGCGCAGTGGGTTAGACGCCGGCTGGGAAACGAGAGGCAGCGGGTTCGATCACCGCACCGAGAGAAATGTTTGTGAAGCCCACAAATATTTTTTTCGGATCTGGGTGTTTGTGAGCTCGAAAAGTCTCTCGTAGTTCCTGATACCCACGACACAAGAATCGATCTTAATGTGGGGTCAGGACTATGTATGTGACTGTTGATTGGGTTGGTATAAAAATAAAACCCTTTAGTAAATGAAATACATAGATACCAAGCACATAACGATGAAGGAAAAAATTGCAAGGAATTGCATACAATAGCAAATAGTTCAGAAAAATGTCTATGGTATGTACATATATTTCGCAAACTCACTAAGCTAGGGTGGTAGACTATGTGGGTAGAATCGTACTCTCATTAGTACAGGAGGACTGATAAAGGTATACTTTTGTGCAGACTATAGGATATAATTGTGTTTCTGGATAGCAATTATTATACACTGTATTCAAAAAATTATCATAGGGAGCCACGTATTTGTCACATTGCGGGTTAAACTGTGTATATCAAAAAATGATCAGAGTAGCATAATTGAGTGAACTGAAAGTATGTTAAATTACAATATTGACTGGCTACTGTTACAGGTCGTCAGTCTGCTTGTATCCAGATACAAACAGGCTGAATCCGAAACATGCCGGGCGATGGTAGATTAGGCCGCATAGGTAGGTGCCACCACAATGTCTATTTCTCTCGAATATCAGTATAAATATACTGTTGTGTTCCAAATTAAATGACATTGTAGCCAGAGCAACTATTGGATATAAGAGATTTAAAATCTTATGTCTCAGTATGGCCAGCGAAGTGGAATGCCAAGCATTATATTTCATGGTGTTATTTGTTTTTGTTACTGTCTATGAGGGGTTGTATCACTTACCATGATCTCATCACTCATCGCAATAAAAAAAAACACCCTAATGCAGATCTGAATAATTATTTTGCACTATTCTACACAATAACTGCTTTCCCAACACACACAAAATATTACTAGCTTAAACTATTTCAATAGCTTGTTTTACAAATATTTACCGTTCGTTCGATACAGGGCCGACACCAAGGCTGCGGTAAAACTAACAATATAACACATTACAATAGGAAATACACACTTGAAATGACTGTAAATGATATTGACAAGCATTTCATATTCAAATGGTAGGTAGCTGTGGAACGATTTGTTCATAATGGTTTCTTAGATTTACGCGAATATTACACATTGAAATAAACCTATTATTTTCGGATTTTATTGTGGTTTATTTTTATATTAATACATTTTATATTTTTAATTTCACGAAGTTTCGATTACTTTACAGCTTTCGTGGTCACAGTGGGGAATAATTATAATATTTATTTATTAATCATGATATCTATTGCCCGATTGGATCAATTTTAGTCCCGACTGGATTGGGCTGTGAGCATTGACGGAAACAGGACTGTTTTCTAAAATTTTTTCAGGAATCCGTGACGTAAGTTTTTTGATTCTAAATGACAATTTATCCCGTTATAACTAGTGTATGGTTATAGAATTTTTTCACTTTCTAGGACAAAAGGAGTGTTTAAACTTTCTTGTAAAATATCGAAACCTATCAAACTTCGGAATGACAGTTTACCTGTTTTAAAAAGGGGATGCCTGTTGAACTCCCTTTGGAGCACTGAGTAAGAAAAGACGAGTGATTAAAGGATAGGAAAAAGAGCACTAACGGTTGTTCATTTCATATTAGCAACAAACATATTATACAACACCCAAACGACCTTTGAAAATTTTGTAATATATCCCGTCATGACACTGTCTAAGCAAATGTCATTAACCTTTACGGCTTTCCAATTAAGTATATACTCAAAGAGCAGAACTTTGCCGCCAAATTAATATATAAAACTATAAATAAACCTAAACTTTTTAACTTCAAAAACAACGACTCATTGACATTTGAAAAATTGTTCACGAGAAACTTTACATACAGCTAATTGCCATCGACCCTACTGAATTTTACGATACTACCTTTACAATCACACCGGGATATTTTTACATTATCTTTATTTATAAATTTATAAAAAGTTATACTGATTGTCCTGATTTAATAAGCAAGATACCCATAAATGTGCGACAAAGAATTTCACGCTACGTTTCTCCATTGTTTAGGGCACGTCAGCCCGAACCAATCTCGTTAAGCATTCGCCCATAGTCAGGTAAGCAAATACAAGTACATAAAAAGAACATACTAAAATCGCTATTTCAATAATATACTTACGGCCTTATTCATAGACAGTTTTTAAACCTATTTTAGTTATCGAGTGTTTTGTCTTCTATGCTTAAACTAAATTCAAAAGGCGTTAGAAAGGGACAAAATATTCGATAGCTAAATTATACGTCTGTCTGTCTGTCTGTCACTAAAACAGTGAAGGAAAACATCGTGAGGAAACCTGCATACCATAGCGATTTATAAGAATATCTATGGTATGTAAGTCCGCCAACACGCACTAGGCCAGCGTGGTGGCCTATATGGCCTAACCACTCTCAATCGTATTTTCGATTGTAGAGTAGGCCCGTGCCCGGCAGTAGGACGTATATGGGCTGATACAATACAATACAAAACAAATTATACGTCTATGAATAACACCCTTATAATGTCTTCCAAAGGTGTCAGATATACTGCTTTAAGTATTCCTCAATTAAATTATATCTCAATTTAAAAATTAATTGAACAGGCAACAATAGCTCATGACAGTAAGAGTACGAAATACTTCGAGTAGCTTCCTCGCTCCGAGACAAATGTTTGCGCGACCCACAAGTAATGGTCTCAAGACCGGGAGTTATGAGACCAAAAAGTCTCTCGCTGTATCTACTCACGACGCAAGACTTGTGTATTTGTTTGGTCTGGGATGAGCAACTTTAATATTTTTACATCGAAATACTCTAGAATTTTATTACGAATAGCCCCTAAGTAACCTTGGAATCGAATTTAATCCTTGTTTACAGCCACAGCACAATTTACAACCTATAAATAATGTGAAGCGGCATTATAGAGTTTTATGTACAAAAACCATGTCACTGCATTAGGTGAATTTTATATAAGTGACATTATCAACGTGTTTTAATCGTAGTTTTTAATAGTGTATTTTTTAAATTTAATGTAAGGCAAGATGAACATGCCGTTCGCCTGATGGTTAACGATACGACAACTCATGGACAGTAGCAAAATAAAAACCTTGAATTACAAAGCAATGCTTGGTATTCCCCTGCGCTCACCATCCTGGGACATAAGATGATAAGTCTCAATATGTTCAGTAATTACTCCGGCTACAATATCCTTCAAACCGAAACACAACAGTGCATTTACACTGCTGTTTAGCGGGAGAAATAGACATTGCTGTGGTACCTATCCAGGCGGCCTCAAACATCTGTGAGACCTACCAGCAGTAATTAAATATTAATAACTTACAAAATTATTTTTTAAAATTTTAAACAAGATTTTTAATATTTACCCTGTTATAAATAAAATGTGTAACACTAGATGACTGGTAAATAAAACGACTAAATGATAATTTATTGACAATCGTGTTTATGTTTAATTTCATTATCCGAAGCAAATGCAAATGCGTCCATGTAACTGTGCAAATATTAGCTCTCATTGTATTCACTAATCAAGTGTACATAAAATTTTAATGTCATATTAAAATTTCTTGTGATATTTATCGGTGATACCCTCAACAAGGGTCACGTCAAAAGTACCCTGAGCTGACGAGAATGCATGAAGAGGTTGATAAAAGTGGATGAAGCGAAAGTAATATGTCAGGACTGAACAAAGTGGCAGTCTATAGTCTCTGCCCACCCATATGCGATACAGGCGTTACGACTATGTATGTATGTAAAATATATTTTGAATAAAAAAATAATTTTTTTTTTTGTTATATTCACGCCTTTGTTAGTTCGACGACAGTAAAGGAATGTTTTTTACGATAGATAATAGAAACCACACAGATTTACTGGTGGTAGGTCTCCCATATATGAGATGCCTCCTGGGTAACATAATATCTACCACAACTGCAACCTATATTTTCACCACCAAATAGCAGTGTAAATGCTCTGTTCTGTTCCAGATTGAAAGACATTGCAGCCAGGTTCACTACGGGACATATTGAGACTTCACATCTTATGTCTCAGGATGGCGAGCGCAGTGGAATACCAAGCATTGCTTTGTCTTTCATGGTATTGTTTGGTTTTGCTACTGTCTCGATGCGGTCGTATCGCTTACCACTAGGCGAATGGCATACGACATCCCACCATTAACTGCAATAAAAAACAAGTAGGTATGTGTTGGAACCCGTACTAGTCCAGTGTGGTCGATTATAAAGCCTAACGTTATTCATACTCGCGATTTTCAAGGAGTCCCGTGCCCTACAGTACGACTTATATAATGGGCTGATACAGAAATATTGGAAATACGTCATCAATGTGTGCATGTGCAGTTATTGGCTCTCGCCTCGTTCACTAGTCATGCGTGCGTAAATGTTTGATGCGATATTAATAGCCTCCATCCGACGGTGTCGGCTGGATTTAGATAAACTGTGACGTCGGATACCATTTTGGTTAGTTTTTAGTGAACACTGGAGTGAAAGTCAATAATTGATTGATGGAAATGTAATTCAATACAATTTTTTATGGCAATATGTTCGCCTGATGATAAGCATTACGACTGCTCATGAACAGTAGCAAATCCATTATGACTACTTATGAACAGTAGCAAAACCAAACAATAACTTCAATTATAAAGTAATGCTTGACATTCCACTGTGCTCGCCATCCTGAGATATAAGTTGTTAAGTATATATTCAATAGTTACTATGGCTACACTGTCCTTCAATCCGAAACACAACAGTGTATCTACACTGCTGCTTAGTAGGAAAAATAGACATGGTGGTGGTACCAATCCGGGCCTACCATATGAGAGACCTATAGTGAAAATGAAATTTATAAAGAAGACAGATAAGGTTATCTTGTGATCAATTCTATCCGCCGATTAGAGACCAGATATATGTATGTAGGTGTAAAGGCTGAGCCTTACATGTAATTATGTGACATTGGTGGTTTTGCCACCATGACTCAAACATCTTACAACTAATAGTAAAATCTCAGGCAATCTCACTCACTGAACAGTACGCAATACAAGTTATTACTTCAATTCGGTTTTAATGAGACTCGTTCTACCCTGATCGAACCAAGCTATCTATACTGTGGCTTAACTTACAGCAAGGGTCTGTCACTAAAATTCATTTATTCTTCATTCTGGGTGACTTCGCTTCAATCAACTGTATTAAACCACTTAGTTGACATATTATTAACGAACTGCTCCAATTTAAACTAACTTGTGAATTTTTTAACCACTATTGCAAACTGGTTTTGAAAACAGTAATACTAGAGATTCCTGTGAATTATTCTCTAGTCAAACCGCTTTCCGAACCAGTTTATAGAACAAACAAAAACGGAATCTAAATAGTTTTGATCATTTTCATGAATTTAATGACCTATTTTCATTTCATTTCAAACAATAATATAATATGATAATAACAAACTTTATCAAACAAACAAGGACATACAAACTACTAAAACTGAAGTTCACACAAAAAAAGAATAGAAAATAAAGTTAAAACGTAAGTGTTAGATTCGTTCTATACATCTATGGTTAGATTGAATTCCTGTGCTCAAATAAAAACTTTACTTGTGTTATTGGCACCAGGGGTTCTTACTGTGTATTTCAGTTAATGTGTAAAAGTCATAATGGTTTCTTAGATTTACGCGAATGTTACACATTGAAATAAGACTATTATTTTCTCGGCGGACTCCGGTCCGCCCCGTGACCACGAAAGCTGTAAAGTGATCGAAACGTCGGGAATTCAAAAAATGTAAAAATTAAACTAAATCCGCGATAAAATCCGTAAATAATAGTCTTATTTCAATGTATAAAAGTCACTTAATAATTCATGAATAATTTTCGGTCGTAGAATAGTGTTAATAAAATAATTTAATTTATACTCGTAGTATTTTGCCCGTAGCCAAGACACCACGTATGAGTATTTTTAACCGTGAATGTGAGTGTGAATGTGTGTGTATAATATAAAAATCTTCTGCTTAAAATCATTAGACACAGACTTCCCTCATGCTACATACATGGTGCTTGACATATTAATAAGCTCGTTCCTAATTATACTTTAGCACAGAAATAAGCCATTCAAGCTGCGATACTAATACGGATAGGCTGTGGAACCACGTGTCTACACTTTCGAAGATATAGGCGAGAGATTATATAGATACATATGTAGCCACATTTTAAAACTGTACTATACTGTTTGACTGCCTTGTTGGCGCAGTTCTACTACGATATGTTTGCTGATTAAAGTGATTTTAGACGTTTCAATTAATTGTCATGGCGACATGGCGATAGGCTCGCCCCACCACTTCATGGGCCGGAACACATAAGGCGATGTGGGTATCCTGATTTCCTCCCGTTCTCGGAAAAAGAGTTTATATAAGTAAACTATTTACATCAGTTTTATTAATGAGTTAATGAGTAGTCGAAAAGTAATTTAGAACGCCAAAATAGGATCTCATTGGTTGCACTTCTGCCAATCCCACCTGGAAATAAGGCGTCAGTTTATATGTATGTAAGTTTGTAATACAAATTAACAGCGTCACAGAAACTAAAGTCGTGCAGTGAAGTATCACAATGTATTTATGTCTCGCGTTGGCTAGGATACACTTATGGAATTGAATTTGCGTCTCGCCGTCCATGTAGTTGAGTTAAGAACAAATTGTTAGTATCTGTACTGACAGTTACTAAGGAACACTAACAGCCGTTCTCTATATTCTACCTAACTTTAACAAGAGATTCCATTAGATATTTCGATGCAATTTATGTTTCAGTTAACTAAGATAGAGAGTTATAGATATGGTGCATATATTTATATATAGCTAGATTAGAGAAATATGTAAGTATATTTTTGTTTAATGAAGCATATAATTGTACCGAAATAGTCGTGGTAGCTATTTTAACCTCTTGTTAAAGATAGATAGGATATAGAGAACGGCCGTAAAAGGTTAAGGCTTTGGTTTAGTTGTAGTATCGATTTCTAACTTAGGATACAAATAAAAATATTGAAATTTTATAACTTTATTTTATCGCATTTGTTTGATTTAATATTCCAACTAAAATAATTTGTACAAAATATAGACCTTTGTATTTCGGTTTGAAGGACAGTGTAACCAGAGTAGATATTGCGACTGAACATCTTATATCTCAGGATGGCGAGCGCAGTGCCAAGCATTGCTTTGTAATTCATGGTTGTGTTCATGGTTTTTTGGTTTTGCTTCTGCCCATGGGCGATCTTATCACTTACCATCAGGCTAAGACAATGATCCCTCTCTTCCTTTACCGCAATAAAAATTGAGGCAGTATGTAACTAAGATCAGCAAAATAATCAGGTGTAAAGTATTAGTCGTGGAAGTATATTTACACCCGTCATAAAAGCGTTTGTCGTACTAGTGTAAGATATTCCACCATTCAAATGAAAAACCAGTTGAAATAAAACTATTATTTACGGATTTTATCGCGAATTTAGTTTATTTTTACATTTTTGATTTTCCGACGTTTCGATTACTTTACAGCTTTCGTGGTCACGGGGTGGACTCAGTCCGTCAAAAATGTAAAAAAATTAACTAAATTCGCGATAAAATCCGTAAATAATAGTTTTATTTCAATGTGTAACATTCGCGTAAATCTAAGAAACCATTATGAAAAATTAGTTTCAATCGGACACATGAAATTGTATCAAACAGCTAAAGAACATATCTTCGATATTTCCTCAATATAGCTATTTCATAACAAAACACTAAAATACGTACTATCCTATAAAACCAACACAAAAACGATCCAATAACCACAGCACTAAGTCCAATTCGATGTCCATTGTACTCACACATTTAAGCCGATCGGAGCGAATCGACTCGTTCCAATATCCGTCGGCCGTATCTCGGACTGATTATGTCCGAAGATGGGCCGTCAATCACACGCGCTCGCGTTTCATCTAGGGATAGTTTGGAGTACGTACTTTAGGATTATAAATAAGGGATTATTTTTACGCTTTTTTATTGAAGTGTTGGTGTATAAGAATTATAAATGGAAAATATTGCGATATTTGTGATTCTTATCTTTAGTTATTTCAATATTTCAAAATGAAAACACGGAAAATGGTATCTGCTCGAAATCTGATTAAATATGATCATTCTAATGAATACAAAGCGAAAGTTAAATAAAGTTCAGATAAATCTAAATTAGAATTATGTTGCAGATTTGGTCACGGGGCGGCGGTCAGTGAAAGCTGTAAAATAATTTAAACGTCGCTCGGGAAGTTAAAAAAATTAAGCCGTGATAATCCGTAAAAAAATTATTTAAATAAATAAATCTTTCTTCTCTTCTTTTTTCTAAATGTGTAACATTCGTGTAAATTTTACAAACCATTCTAAGTTTTCGACCCTTGAGTACAGGGGCTGGTATCCAGACGAATACAATAATTTACCGCCAGAAAATTGTCACGTCCCATAACAAAAAAATCCTTAATCAAGCAAGGGTTGTCTTAAAGCATTTTAATACATTTTTCGGACTACAGTTTCGCGTGGCGTTCAGTTACATTTGATGGAAAAATTCTTGAAATTCTCAAAAATAATCTTATCCCCCGTCCGAGGGATCATTCCCGTTCCCGTCCAAGTCTATTTCAAATGTAAGTTCCTGAGGGACCTGCGGTTGCTTCTATGCGAAATTGTGTTCCATTTTAAAGTGGAGTTGATTTAAATATTTGATAGGGTAAAATAGTTACTTTGAGTATTCCCTCTATTGGTTCTCGAGGAAATGCAAGTAATGTAAACTATAGGTAGATATTATGTATATGCAACTGTTTCTGAAATTGAAACGGTAATAATATATTATATTTTTAACAAGACAAAAACGATATTAATTTCCTTGTAACTAATAATTTTTGTACCATATGGGATATGGCAATATGATAAGAGCAATGGAGCGGGCTATGCTCGGTGTTTCCCTGAAGGATAGAATCAGGAATGAGGTTATCCGACAGAGAACCAAGGTGACCGACAAAGACCAGTGGATCAGCAAGTTGAAGTGGCAGTGGGCTGGTCACATTTGTCGGAGAACCGACAACCGTTGGGGTAGACGTGTTCTCGAGTGGAGACCGCGCCTCGGCAAGCGTAGTGTAGGACGCCCTCCAACGAGGTGGAGTGATTATATCCGAAAGATGGCTGGTAGCGGTTGGAGACGTTGGGCTGAAGATCGAGCCCAGTGGCGTGCCATAGGCGAGGCCTATGTCCAGCAGTGGACGCGAATAGGCTGATGATGATGATGATGATCAGTGCGTGTTGGCCTGTTGGTTACCGGACTAGAGGCGGCTGCCTTCATGTTCAGTGTGGTCGCGGGTTGAATCCCAGGGCACACCTCTGACTTTTCGGAGTCATGTGTGTATTGATAATCAATCACCACGCACTAAAACGGTGAAGGAAAACATCGTAAGCTATGGTATGCAGATTGCATACCATAGCGATTTATAAAAAATATATGGTATGTAAGTCCGCCAACCCGCACTAGGCCAGCGTGGTGGACTATATGGCCTAACCACTCAATCGTATTCTCGATTGTAGAGTAGGCCCGTGCCCTGCAGTGGGACGTATATGGGCTGATACAGATGATGATGATGATGGGATATGGGATAATGTAAATGGGTCCATATTTAATTACGTAAACAATATAATTTGATCTGTAATTCATTATACACTTATGCTAATAATTATTAACTTTTGGTGCATCATGTAGAAGGTACAAATAAAAATATATATACTGGTGGTAGGTCTCTCATATGTGAGAGGCCATCTGGGTAGGTACGCACTGCTCTCGCCATCCTGAGACACAAGATGTTAAGTCTCAATATGTCCAGTAGTTACTCTGGCTACAATGTCCTTCAATCTGAAACACAACAGTGCATTTAAACTGCTGTTTGACGGGAGAAATAGACATTGCGGTGGTACCCACCCAGGCAGCCTCTCACATATGAGAGACCTACCACCAGTAAATATACCACCAGTACCATGTATGTATGTAAATACACCAATCAACAGCTTGTTCACTGTCAGGACTATTTTACGTAAAAAAAATAAAGAATAACATCACAACATAATAATATATTTTTCTACATCATTATAATGCTTGTAATGTTTAAAGTTTAAATACTGTAATATTTTATACAAACACAGCTTATGGTATTTTATTATTAAAATTAATTTAGTATCACACGCAATCTGAGTTTTAAATTATCGTTAATGAATGCATTACATAAAGTCTTAATTAAAATGAACGTTTCGTGCAGTTTCAATGTTACACAACATTAATTATTTAAGCATTTTAAAATCTTAGTCGCTGGATAACGCTCTACACATAAAAGTCTCCGGCCGGCTACACAGCTCGCCTACACAACCCGGTGGTCTATAAGAAAAGAATCATGTCGGCAACAAGCGCCCGTACGTTGCCCGCCGACATATTGGCGGCTTGTCGACGACGTAAGCGCTAAGCTCAGTTGCCCGGCGACATTTAACGTCATAAGAGAAATCACCGACTAGCTCGCCGGCGAAAAAATCCAACATAGGTCTGCGGGTCGATGGATTTGGTGCGTAGTGCGCTGTAAACGCATATTATCATCAGTTAAAATTTTCTACTGGAAGGCTTTTCGCCCGCCCAAATATTAAACCGTAAGCAGCCTTTAAGAAACTGGAATAGTAAAGTACGTAAGTGTATCACGTTTCGGGTTTACCTGTGTAAGTTCTAATACAATCAGGCCGGCATAATTATGTCGACTGATGAGGTAATTGTCTCTCTTGCTCCATTCTCTACTGGTCTGCACCGTCCTGCCTATAGTAGTCACTTTTTTGTGCTAGTATTTAAAGCTATCGATTGATATTGTTTTGATCAAACACTGAAGTATTTTTTACATACATACATAAACTCACGCCTTGTTTCCAGAAGGGGTAGGCAGAGGTGCCAGGGCACCCACATTTCGCCTTGTATGTTCCGTCCCACAATGTGATAGGTGGCGAGCCTTTTTTTTTTTTTTTTTTTTTTATACTGGCCTGGCATAGTGGCGGCATTGCACCTGATGGAAAGTGTCAATGCCGCCCAGGCAGAGTATCCATTGGCATCGGACGGCAGTCCCATGCCAATGGAGACAATTATGCCGGCCTGCTAAGGTGCCTCTTCACACCGCGGCGGAAGGACCCAGGATTGTAGGAAGGAGGGAACACGTACGCCGGCAAACAATTCCACAGCTTGACGGTGCGGCACAAAAACGAATTTGAGAACCGTTTGGTTCGCGCCGGGATGGTGTGGACCGTCAAGCTATGGCTTCGCAAGCCAGCACGCGTGGTTCTGGTTAGGAATGGAGAGGAGGGGAGCAAGTTGAACAATTCCTCAGAGCACTCACCGTGATACAGGCGGTAGAACACGCTTAGAGAGGCGACATCTCTCCGGAGTTGTAGCGACTCCAAGTTGCTCGTAACGTCTGCATCATTCACAATGCGGATGGCCCGCCGCTGCAATCCATCCAAGGCATCGAGCAGGTATTGGGCGGATCCATCCCAGAGGTGCGAGCAGTACTCCATACCCGGCCGGACCTGCGCTTTATATAAGCGACAAAGCTGACCGGGCGTGAAAAACCGACGCACCCTGTTCAGGACTCCAACCCTGCGTGATGTGGCAGATATTACGCCCTCGATGTGATTCCTTGGATTGAGATCACAGCGGATATCCACACCAAGGATACTCAGGTCATTCCGCACTGAGAGGGGAGTACCCTGAAGAATGGGGAGGGGAGAGAACGGGGATTTTTTGCACGTGAACGCACACACCTGGGTTTTCTTGGCATTGAACTCAACCATATTCCTGGAACCCCATGTAGAAATGAGATCCAAGGTCCGGTTGAGCTCAATGACAAGATCTTCGCGTCCCATCACAGATTCGGCACGGCAACCTGGAGGCCCGCAGTGGTATCGCCCATGAACCGTGCTGTCATCTGCATAGCAATGAATGTTGCCAAGCGACAACATGTCATTGATATGCAGAATAAACAAGGTGGGCGACAGCACCGAGCCCTGAGGAACTCCGGCATTTACCGACATGAGCGCCGAAGCGTGTCTGTCAACGACTACACGTATTCTACGCCCATGCAGAAAGCCGGAGATCCACGAACACAGGTTGCCGGGCAGACCGTATGCCGGAAGCTTGGACAGAAGACCACGGTGCCAGACCCTATCAAACGCCTTGGCAATGTCGAGGCTCACAGCAAGAGCCTCGCCACGCCGGTCAATCGCCTCACCCCAGCGATGCAGGACAAACGCTAGAAGATCACCCGTCGATCGATTATGACGGAAACCGTATTGTCGGTCACTGATCAACGAGTGATCCTCCAGGTAGCCTATCGCCATATCGGGCACAAATTCCTGACTCTGGGCTGATACTGAATAGAAAAATCCAATATCACTTTGCCCAACCCGGGATTCGAACCCGAGACCTCAGCTTTGTAACCGTACCGTAGTACAACTACGCCACCGAGGCAGTCGAGTGAAGTATCTTTTTTATTTATTTATTCTTCTTCTCTTCTGCCACGGGAAGTCTACTGCTGAAAATAGATCTCACTATGAATCTCCAGTTTATTCACAGTCACAGTTCACAGTCATCCGTTCGAAGTGTCCTGCATCCAGCTCCCTGCAACCTTTAATATTATTTTATTATTTTTCACTTTCACTGGTGGTAGGTCCCTCATATGTGGGATACTGCCTGGGTGGGTACCACCCACCACATTGTCTATTTCTCCCGTCAAACAGCAGTGTAGAAGCACTGTTGTGTTTCGGATTGAAAGACATTGTAGCCAGAGCAACTACTGGACATATTGAGACTTAACATCTTATGTTTCATTGTTGTGATTCGTCTAAGTGGTTGTTTTTATTCTATTATAAAGTCGTTGTTTAAATTTCAATAAGAATGGGCTAAAAGTGGAGAATTTTAATGTCTCCTCAAGCGAATTTTAAGACGTAAAATACGTGATCTTAAAACGAAGTTGCCTCTACAATCAACGTCATAAGGTATTATCATGGCGTTTTTATCAAATGACAGCTTAATCAGAAATATGTCAGCACAATTGAGATACAAGTCAATTGCAGTTACAAAATATTCGTACGCCACTTGAACCAACTACAAGTACTATAGGCGAGTATAGTACTGAGTTTTAAAACTTTCATAAACATTAACACACTTCTTAATATAATATAATCTAAATAGATTATTACTATACTATTATTACTAACTGAAAAAATCCTCATTCAAGAGATTAAAATAATAATTATTACGTAAAACATTAAATTAGTTAATATTGTGGAGTGATTATTTACAAAAAATATTTTATTCCTTATTTATAACTAATAGCTATTTTAAGAAACTAAATACTGGCATTGAAAACCTTCTTAATTATTTAGTAAAAAACCTACATATAATAATAAATTTTAATATTACATTTAAAATAATTATAAGTGTGCGGACTGCGCGAAATTTGCTTTATAAAAGCGAGACAACATTTGTGTTTTCAATATATCCAACAATAGTTTCAATTTGTCGCCCTATACCCCCATGCCAACTTCTTAATAACATGTTAATGCGCAGACCACATTCTCCATCTATACTAATTAAAACTAGTAATTCTTATGCGCTTATTAATTCTTAGTAGCATAAATAGTCTACATCTATGAAATTAGTTTAATAACGAAAGGCTTAGTGGTTAAATAAAGTGACCATAAATGTAATACCGATTAAGAAGAGAGACACAGCCAGCGTGGGCGCGTCGTTCTCATCAATCCATTCGTAGACGTATTCTAGTAGATTGTTGTCCCACACCTCGTTTTGTCTGACTTGCGCGAGAGCTCTGTTGGCTATCAGCTGTGATTCGTCTAAGTGGTTGTCCTGTGCGTTCACCCATATCCCGAACTGTGGATAAAAATTGTTTAAGGATCTAATAACTTCAGATTTTACTATTGGTAGGTCTTTCATATGTGAAAGGCTGCCTGGGTGGGTATTACCGCAATGTCTATTTCTCCCGCTAAATAACAGTTTAAATGTACTGTTGTGTTTCGGATTGAAGGATATTGTAGCCAGAGTAACTGCTGGACATATTGAAACTTAACATCTTATGTTTCAGGATGGCGAAGCGCAGTGGAACGCCAAGCATTGCTTTGTGATTCGAGGTGTTGTTTGGTTCTGCTACTGTTTATGAGCTGTCGTATCGCTTACCATCAGGTGAACGGCATGCTCGTTTCGCCATTCATAGGAATAAAAAAAAACACCATGAAAAACAACATAAATATGTGAAAGACTTAAATATAAATTACCGATTCTACACGTGGCGGACATATCGCTAATTACTGTTTTTTCACATTAAACTTTTTGAGACTACCGCAATCAAACAAACTCTTCAAATAAAATTACATAAAAATAATTTACATTATGATACTTGTCTATATACAAATAATAAATGGTCCATCCGTATATATTTAACAGTATAAAAATAATATGTATGCAAATACCGAGGAATCCAGCTCAAAATATTCTAGAACAAACGCTTTCCCTGGAGACAAATACGTATTTTCCCAGGATGTGCCCAGTGGTATAAACTAGAACATTAATTACGTGGCTGGACCCTTTTATCCTGCACGGGTTGGTCGCAGGTTCTTATCCCAGGGGAGCTATTACGTAACGTCTCTGTAATTATTCTTATAGTACATTTTAATTCTACCATTTTAATGCACTTTGGATGTTTTGCAGCATAAAGCTGAAATATTTGGGTTATTTTTTAATCTTAGTATAATTTATTGGTTAGGGGGACAGGCGACTTCATTCCAATTGTAAGAAGTGTCTGGATACAGTGACCACGAAAAATGTGAAGTAATCGAAACGTCGTGAAGTTAAAAATGTAAAAATTAAATCAAAGCCCGATGAATTATAGATCGATTATCGCATATTATTTATCAAAAAATTGCCATTAGATGGTGAGACGACCATGCCTAGACATCCATGGACAATGGCAAAACCAAATCTTTTATTACAAAGCAATGCTTGGCAATCTACTGCACTCGCCATCCTGAGAAATTAAATGTTAAGTATTTTGTCAAGTAGTTACTCTGGCTAAAATGTATCACATAGTATTATATTGGTTTCCATCCCAGGGCAACGTTTTCACAATAACCACGAAACTAAGCTTACCAAAATGTCGTACTAAAATCTGAAGACTTAAGGGTACAGACAGCGTTATTAAATAGCTTATAGTGCATCTAATATTTACTGGTGTAACAAGCATGTTCCGGCAGTTTGTGAATTAATTTTGTGGCCAAGCGTACCGATCGGGGAACTTGTATGTAGTAAATGTTCTTATGTGGCAATTTACACGTTACATTCATGTTACATTCTTGCAGGTAATATGTTTTGTTATATATTTACATAATCTTTACCAGGCCGGAGTCAAGAATTTGTGCCCAATATAATACACCGAACAGTCACGTACATAGTCCTAAACCCACACTAAGATCGAGTCTTGTGTCGTAGGTATCAGGAACTAAGAGAAACTTTTCGTTCTCACAAACATCCATCGATGTGCGGGGATCGAACCCGCGTCCTCTCGTTTCACAGCCGGCGTTTAACCAACTACGCCACGGAGGCTGGCAATACGGCCATGGGCTCGGCGTCTATCATATCGTGTAATGAAATATATAAAGCGAAATTATACGATAGCGCCTCTGCCTACCAAAGAGTACGAACTGCCTACCCCTTTTGGGAAAAATATATGTTTATATGAATTTATGTAAATTTCTCTAAAGTAACATTTTTATACCGTCCATCACTGTAGAACAAAAATAATTACAGGTGTATCTGTATCAGCCCATATACGTCCCACTACAGGGCACGGGCCTCCTCTACAATCGAGTACCGATTGAGAGTGGTTAGGCCATATAGTCCACCACGCTGGCCTAGTGCGGGTTGGCAGACTTACATACCATAGAATTTTTATAAATCGCTATAGTATGCAGGTTTCCTCGCGATGTTTTCCTTAACCGTTTTAGTGTATGGAAATTGGAGACGTGATGTTACGTTGTTGGTGATCAGATGAAATGTATGTAGAATGAAGCAGAGAAAAGTTCAGAGTCAATATCACAGAATTTAATTTATTATATCACAACTCACAATACACAATAGAAAAGAAAGAGAAAGAGCAAATGACGTGAGCGAGTGAAACAAGTTAGGCGGTAGAAATATTGCGTCCAGAGAACAGGTCACGATGCTGTGGAGATGTAGACTATCAGCTCGTGGATACCAAGAAAACGAATTAAAATTTTTTGTTACTCAACTGACAACTGATTTTTTAAAAACAAAAACGAACGAACTGCTGTGTAAATAGGTCGGCGCATATATATATAAAAATAATATTTATAGTATCAAATTGTTTGCCCGTGTGTTTAGTAAATATATATTTTGTGTGTTGTGTATAAATATGATGGTGATTTAAGTTACCCACATCACTCCCCTCCGGAGACCGTAGGTACTACGGGCGGAAGTAGTCCGGGAATCGAACTACACGTCCCGATCGGGTAGTCTTTATGTCCTGTTGAGGTGTGGAGGAGGGTTGTTGTATGTCTTGATTGGAAGAGGTGTTGCTGTCTGACAGTATGTAGGCCGGTTTAAGTCGATCTACCGATACTGTGACAGTTTTGCCCTTCACACGTATTTTAAATACTTTGGCCTCCCTTTCGATAACTTCATGGGGACCAGTATATGCTGGCTGGAGTGCGCCCCTTAGAGAGTCCTCACGTAAAAATACATGCGAACTTGACGCTAGGTCCTTGTGCACAAATATTTTATTGGTTGTGTGATGCGAGGTCGGAACTGGTTGAATTTGGTTGGCAAATGTTCTGATGCGTGATGTAAAATCTGTTACATCAGTGAGACATCTGTCAACGTTTCGGTCAAAGAATTGACCAGGGAGTCGCAACGGTTCTCCGTAAACCAACTCAGCGGAAGAAGACTGAAGATCTTCTTTAAAGGCGCTTCGTATGCCAAGCAGAATAAATGGCAAGGATTCGGACCATCGGTTGTCTGCGTGACACATGATGGCTGCTTTTAATTGCCGGTGGAATCTGTCGACTAGACCATTGCACTGTGGGTGGTAGGCAGTTGTCTTTCGGTGCTTAAAACCGATGGTTTTCGAAAGCTGCTGGAACAGCGCAGATTCGAACTGCCTGCCACGGTCGGTTACGATGTCGGTAGGGCAACCGAATCGAGAGACCCAACCGGACAAAAAAGCTTTAGCCACCGTTTCTGCCGTAATATCGGTGATAGGCACAACTTCTGCCCATCGCGTGAAGCGATCGACTGCTGTGAGGCAGTACCGATATTCGGACGATGGTGGTAATGGGCCAATGAGGTCTATGTGGACGAATTGAAATCTAGCGGCGGGTAAATCGAAAGTGCCCACAGGAGTGGTCACGTGTCGATTCACTTTAGCCCGCTGACATGCCAAACATGCTCTAGACCATTCGCGACAGTCTTTCCTAATTTGTGGCCACACATAACGCTGTGCCACGAGTTTGGCGCTGGTATTTGCACCAGGATGGCTTAGGGAGTGCAAGCTGTTAAATATTTGCTTGCGTAAACATTGGGGGATGAAAGGCCTAGGAGTCGATGTGCTGACATCGCAGTACAATTGAGTACGACTGTCGGGGATTGTCATCTTCTTAATTCGCAAAGATGAGCCATCTGCGAGGTAATGTTGCAGCTCGGGGTCAGTTTGCTGAGCTTTGGCTAGAGTATCTGAATCTACGGATTTCTGCAATTCTTCGACTCGGGATAATGTGTCTGCAACTACGTTGTCTTTTCCCGCAATGTGCCTGATGTCAGTCGAGAATTGTGATATGAAATCCAGATATCTATACTGACGTGGAGAACAGTTGGATTTGCGTTCTCTGAATGCGTGACACAAAGGTTTGTGGTCAGTATAAATGGTAAAGATTGCCGTTTCTAGCCAGTGCCGAAAGTACTTAATACTTTCATAAATGGCAAGGAGCTCCCTATCATAAGGTGAGTATTTCCTTTGTGATGGGCTCAACTTGCGTGAGAAAAATGCCAGCGGTTGCCAATTGCCATCCTTGAACTGCTGTAGAACTCCGCCAATAGCAATATCGGATGCGTCTGTAACCACGCTTAACTTGGAAGTCGAGTCCGGGTGTGCCAGCATAGCTGCGTTACATAAGCTATCCTTGCACTCCTCAAAAGCTCTCAATGAGTCACCGCATATGTCTACCGGTTGCGAGGCTTTTATGGAACCGGTCAATAGGGCGTTCAAGGGGGCTTGAATCTGGGCGGCTCGCGGTATGTATCGCCTGTAAAAGTTAATCATGCCCAGAAATCTCCTAAGCTGCTTTGCTGTTTTTGGAACCGGATAGCTTTTTATGGCCTCCACTTTGCTTTCCAGAGGTTTACTGCCTTGTTCAGAAATATGGTAGCCTAGAAATGTCACAGATGTTTCACCAAATTTACATTTATTCAAGTTAATTACTATCCCGTAATCTCGGAACCGTGTGAAAAGCTGTCTGAGATGCTTCTCGTGTTCCGTTTCGTCCTTAGAAAACACCAGAATGTCGTCGAGATAAGGAAAGCAAAAATCTAGACCACGAGTTACCTCGTCAATAAACCTCTGGAAGGTTTGAGCGGCGTTCCGTAGACCAAACGTCATATAGGGAAACTCAAAAAGGCCAAAGGGTGTGGTTATGGCAGTCTTCGGGATATCCTCCTCGTGAACTGGCAACTGGTTATACGCCTTAACCAGGTCAATTGTTGAGAATATCTTGCAACCAGATAGGCTATGGGCAAAATCCTGAATATGCCTGATCGGATATTTATCAGGAATAGTTCTGGCATTCAGCATCCTGTAATCTCCACATGGACGCCAGCTATTGTCCTTTTTGGGAGCTAGGTGAAGTGGTGAAGACCAGGGGCTGTCAGATGGCCGAGCTATACCGTTTGCCAACATTGATTGGAATTCAGACTTCGCAATTTTCAACTTATCTGGAGCAAGTCGTCGGGGCACACATGAGACGGGAGGGCCAGGTGTGGTGCGTATATGATGTGTCGTGTTGTGCTTGATGGTGCCTATGATACCTGGTGGTCGTGTTATTTCCTGGAATTCGGACAATAAATTATTATATTTGCAATTACCAGTCGAGATCTTAACACTAGACACTAAACTATTAAATTCACCAAGTGAAGCTACGGCGCTAATATTAGTGTAGCTATCTATTATTCGTTTTTGACGAATGTCGACAATTAAATTGTAATGCGATAGAAAATCTACACCTATTATTGGCTTTGACACATCAGCAACTACAAATTGCCACACAAAATCTGCGTAAACCTAAATTTAAATTAAAATTAATATAACCGTATGTGTGAATTATTGTCCCATTAGCCGCATACAATTGGAAATCCGTCTTCGTGCGTCTGTCTCGAAGCGCGGTCCGAGGGAACACACTTAAATCACTGCCGGTATCTATTAAAAACTGGATTTTTGTAGTACGGTCGGTAACAAAGAGGCGGCCGGAAGAAGGGCTGGATGGACAGTCGTCAGCCACCATTACCGACTGCCCGTGGCGTTTCCCGCAGTGTAATCGCAGGGTTGGTTGCACTTCCTTGCTTGGCTGCCGAACTTATTATGGAACCAGCAGGGAGGGAACTTGTGGTACTCCGACTGCGACCTCTTGGGAGTCGAGCGATGACGCTGGCGTGAAGGTGTTCGATGCCGGTTATGTGGACGGGAACGGCTGTGTTTATACGCGGTCAGTGCGTTGATTTGTTTGGTCAGGTGTTCGACCTGACGAGCCATCATCTCCATCGTTGCTTCTAACCGTGAGTGTTTTGACGCCTCTGCTACTTCGGGTGACGCTGTTGGTTGTTGGTCTCGTTCTGCCGCTAAGCTTTCGCACTTTTTTGTGCGTGGGCGGGTACGCACACTTTTGTACGTGGTCCCGGTTTCACTGCCGTCGCTGCTCATCATATGTGCTCTTGTTCGGGGTCACCAGTTATGGAAATTGGAGACGTGATGTTACGTTGTTGGTGATCAGATGAAATGTATGTAGAATGAAGCAGAGAAAAGTTCAGAGTCAATATCACAGAATTTAATTTAATATATCACAACTCACAATACACAATAGAAAAGAAGGAGAAAGAGCAAATGACGTGAGCGAGTGAAACAAGTTAGGCGGTAGAAATATTGCGTCCAGAGAACAGGTCACGATGCTGTGGAGATGTAGACTATCAGCTCGTGGATACCAAGAAAACGAATTAAAATTTTTTGTTACTCAACTGACAACTGATTTTTTAAAAACAAAAACGAACGAACTGCTGTGTAAATAGGTCGGCGCATATATATATAAAAATAATATTTATAGTATCAAATTGTTTGCCCGTGTGTTTAGTAAATATATATTTTGTGTGTTGTGTATAAATATGATGGTGATTTAAGTTACCCACAAGTGCGTGGTGATTGACTATCAATACACACATGACTACAAAAAGTCAGAGGTTTGCCCTGGGATTCGAACCCGCGACCACCACTCAATTACAGGTATAAATTAGAAAACTGTAGGTGGTAAAAAATATATAAATGTGGCAATATTACCGATGTTGCCTCTAGTTATAATACGATAAAAATGAGATGTGAACAATAAGATCGTAGTTATTTATAGTATCCTATATTTTGTGTGGCAATTGTCCATTTACATACTGTCCATGCACATATTGATTTATTATGCAAACTATACCGACGAACTAAGGCTAGAAAAAGTGGCATATTTGTTTACCCCATAGGCGTGAATGAAAAACTTTTTAAGGCGTACATGAAATATAAAAAAAAAAAAAAACAGATAATATAAACTAAGTCGACACAAAATAAAATGCCAACACTCCAGACTTTTCATTGCAACGTTGCATCCCATCATTAATTCTTCAGACAAGTCCAAGTTTACGTTACATCCAAGTCTTACAAGTTACAAGTTGCAGCTTGCAGCGTGACATATCGAAACAAGTTTGCAAGTTATAACTGCGTTTGTGAAGTTATCGTCCTGATAGCAACTTGTGCTGTTACTTCAAACGAACTAATTGAGCGGAGGATTTACAAACGACGTCTTCTTGAACTTTTAATATGTTTGCTTTATATCTGTATCGGCCCATATATGTACGTTCAGAGCACGGGTCTCCTCTACAATCGAGAGTGCAATAGACAGTAATTAGGCTATATAATCCACCACGCTAGCTTAGTGCGGGTTGCCGGACTTAACATACCATAGAAATTCTTTAAAATTGCTTTGGTATGCAGGTTTCCTCGCGATCTTTTCCTTCACTGTATTAGTTTGCTTTATTGCTATATGATTTTAATTTCTTTTTAATTATACCTTTCTTTCAAGAGGATTTTTTTAACTATTACAAATCAAATCAAATATTTTTATTGTGCACATCGATTTACATAAACTGTTACAATTTGTTTATTTGTGCAACTATGGCACGCCACATTGACATACAAAAAAATTTATCATTTAACTTGTAAATGAATAAGGCAATTTACACTATCAAAGGTTATTCTATAGGTTTTTATTTTTTCGGCAACTTTTATCGCATATCAATTAACACATCCAATAAATACCGAATATATTAGCAGTAACTATTGTAATACTATCACTATTTACGGTTAATATGTGTAACATTGTAGTAGAATACAATTATTAATATTTATCGGCTCGTTTGCTATACATCACGTCTTCACACCCCGTTCCGTCCTCCACGTCTATGATCTATCTTATTCTATATCTATCTCATTCACCCTTGGTTCGCGTAGTGTATAGTTCGAGACGACAGATGCTAAGAGTATGAATTTATCAATACACTACAACTATAAAAACTGTTTTAAAAATTGATGGATCATAACTCCTCCAAAACTTCTCCAAACTGCATTAAGGTTTTTCTTGTTAATATTTAAACGAATTGAATACCAATGACTGAGTACCTTTCGAGGACGCAGTCAGTGTGATTCGACTGTGAATAAAAGCTTGTGTGTTCTTTCTGATTAATGAAGATTGAGTACGTAGCCCTGTGCAGTAAAAAGGGATTCGTTTTTTCTTTTTTATTGGAATAAGAAAATAAGTAGACGGTAGCGTAGTAAGTAACAATTAATTATCTACTGCGAAAATGTTAATTTTAATTTTAATGTTGTTTCATAGTTAGTGAATTATGTATGAGAAATACATAACAAAGAACAATTCTTTATGAGAAATAAATTTCTTTTTAAACCTAAAAAATATAAATATACTTCTTTTCGCTGATGTTATGTATGTTTGTTTTCTTTATTCTATGTCAGCCCATATAAGTCCCACTGCAGGGCACGGGTCTCCTTTACAATGCAAAGTACGATGGAATCGGGTTAGGCCGTATAGTCTATCAAGCTGACCTAGTGCGCTTGACATATTTGTTTTTGTCATTTTAATTTTGAATAATAACTGTACTGCGCTGAAAAATTATAGTTTACAAAGAAAGAAGTAATTTCGGATAAATCCAATTTAGGCTTTAGAATAATTCGACTTCTGATTTGTGAATCCAGTTCGCTGCCAACCTTCTTTCTAAGTTAAAATGGAAGTAAATCAAGTATGGTGTAATCTCTATTCGACATTCCAATAAACTGAATAAATAAATTCTATTAGCGAAGTGCATTTGCATGCAAATATTCGATCTTAAACAAGAGTATACTCGTAGTGCTATTGACTTACATTGTTTACCATTCATCTTACATCGAGTTCGGAATTGGATTTAAAAATGCTGCTCTTTTTATTACCCCGGCCGGGGATGGAAGAGACAATGAGTATAGAGTTTGACGCAAGTATATCTAATTTATTGTACGTAATGCCGATAATCGAATAATCGATTCTAAGAACCATCGATTTTAAATCACGGCACTGTAGGTCGGCCTTTACGGCTATTACGCACTGTCAACAGCGACTCAATGACCGGTGATTGTGCCTTCTATATTAAAATCCACGCTGGCTTGCAAAATGATTTCTTAGATTTACGTGAATGTTACATATTGAAATAAAACCATTCAACACCAAATAAAACCGCCCCGTGACGACTCAAAATGTGAAGTGATCGAAACTTCGGGAAGTCAAAAGAAGTAAAAATTATCACTCCGCGATAAAATTCGTAAATACTAGTTTTATTTCTTGTTATTTTTTTTCATATAGGAGCATACGCACTTAGTTGTTGGTCGCTCGGGCGACTCGCCATATATTTTGGTGGCCTAGCGACTGAGTAGTTGGCTGCTTGTTGACACTGCGTAATAGCTCTTAATGTTTTACGATTTTTATAATTACTTCTTCAATGATATTCAAAGTGATATTGTGAACTTTTACTGATTAGTTTTTTGGAAACTGAAGATTACTATAATATATGGCTTAGATTTTTTGACAATAAACAAGCTAGTAGTGAGGTAAAACTTTATCTTTTATTTAGGATGGACCAAGGTCAAAGCCATCTCATATGATGTACAGAGAAAGTCGTATCCGATATTCAGGTTTATATTATGTTCTGATATAAACGTATTACTTTAGCATAATGTTACCTACGGACTTCCAAGTGACATAATCTCTCGCTAATATCTCCGAAGTGGGCAGATTTGCCATACTATGGCCATTCACTGATCGCCATGCTAATTTTCGTCCAAAGGGGTCTTGGGAAGCAAAACTATGGCCAAGTATAAATTATGTTTCCAAACAACCTGCAATAAGATTATCAAACCTCCTCATACATCAGAGTATTGCTCATACTGCCACAAAACCAATTAGGAATATCTGTATCTGTATGTATATCAGCCCTTATACGTTACACTGTACGGGCACGGGCCTCCTCAGCAACCGAAAGTACAATTGAGAGGAGTTAGGCCATATAGTCCACCACGCTGACCTAGTGTTGGTTGTCGGGCTTTACATACCGTATTCAGGTTCCCTGACGATATTTTACTTTCCCTTATAGCGTGTAATGAATGACTATCAATAAATACATATCACCGAAAAGTCAGAAGTATGCCCTGTGATTCGAACCTGTGACCTTCATGCAAATGTGGGCAGCTGCGTCTAGTCCGTTTAATAACAGGCCACCACTTACCATAATGCACCCATATTATATAACATGAACATTTCCAGTAACGACAAGATCAATTCCAGCATGAAAATTGGTAGCATGATTCAGCAAAGAACCGTTCCAAAGCACCTTACCGATCTAAAATCCATTTTTCAGTGCTGTTCAAAATCGATTACATTACATTCGATTCAATCGCAACTGAAACAATCGGAAATCGATTCTTGCTGAATCGACATCCCTATTTATTGTTTTCGCGCACACGGTGCGGGTGACAGGTGGCTTGAACGAAACGGGACCGAATGGGTACAGAGCGGATCGCCCAGATTCGGCCATTTGCATATTTTTAATGGCAGAGGTTTTATGCCGGGAATAGTTTTTGCTCCATTATTTACTCTGCGGTCCATTTGAATGTGGAATTTTGTTAAAAGAATTTTTTAGAGTTGAGATGTTTTATGTGCTTATCCGTTGGCTGGATTTTTTGTTGACAGCATGTACGTTTGTTTTGTTTTGTATTTCAGTACTTATTTAGATAATTTTATTTCGTAGCTTGATTTTGTTCACTGGAAGTCACAGGATATTGCATGATTACTCCGTAATTTATATACCAGCAGTCATTTACTTATAATAAATGGTACAGCCACTAGATATTATTTTACTCAATGAATTATTACACAAAAGTAATAAGGTGTTGACATAAATTGTTGTGTTTTGGTGTGAAGTGTTAATCATAACTTTTAAATATTTTGATACCGGTATATAGCGAACACGAATGAAATATATTTTTGAATCCACCAACAATATATTTTTATCGGAATTTCAGAACCCCGCATACCATGCTTTTGAATTGTTTTTTACCTAAGCGTATGACACAACAAAATAATACGAAACCTATTTTATCAAAACTCTCGTACGAAACAACGAACGCGTATTATCAAAATAATTCCAAAACAAAACAACAAAGCCAATACTGTTCAATAATAATGGGCGGAGCTTAATTTCCCATTGTCCAACCGGAAAATCCAACTTGCCCTCTCAATCAGGTTCAATTAGCGCAGTATTGGGCCGTGTCTATCAGTTCAATGATCACTAAATATTAGAATTATATTGATTTACAGCAGTTCTCAATAATCTATCTATCTTTAATAAGAGATTTCATTAGATATTTAAACGCATTTTATGTGTCAGTTAACAATGATAGAGAGGTAAGGATGTGGTGCATATATTTATTTATAGTTAGGTAAGATAAATATGTATTTCTTTCTTTGTTTAATGAAGCGTAAAAATGTACCGACATAGTAATGGTAGCTATTTTAACCTCTTGTTAAAGATAGATAGGGTATAGAGAACAGCCGTTAATCTCTTTGTTCAATAACTGTTGTAACGGGGATAAGTAAATATAGCCCGGAGTTATAAATTAAATTATATAATCAATTATGATATAGGCTTGCCACCTATCGGATGGAACATACAAGGTGAAATGTGGGTGTCCTGGCACCTCTGCCAACCCCTTCTGGGAAATAAGCGTGAGTTTATGTATGTATGCAATTATGATATAATTGAATTTATAACTCCAGGGTCTATTTGCTTATTGGTGACTGTTGGGAGTTATTTATTTAATAAATTAAATAATTTTACCCTACATGTTGATTATTAAGTTTTATAACCTATTGGTCTATTTGGACTATAAGTTACTGAAGTACGATTTGTTTTTTTTTTTTTTGACATTTTCAATCAATTCAAAATACAATTTAGATAATCTGGATATGAGGTAGGAATTTTTAATTCGGAAAAGGGTATATTATAACTACGTATTTTTTTTATGGCAGTGAATGGCGAGACGAGCATGCCGTTCGCCTGATGGTAAGCGATGCGGCCGCTCATGAACAGTAGCAAAACCAAACAACACCTTGAAATACAAATCAATGCTTGGCATTCCATTGCGCTCGCCATCCTGAGACACAAGATGTTAACTCTCAATATGTCCAGTAGTTACTCTGGCTACAATGTCCTTCAATCCGAAACACAACAGTGCATTTGAACTGCTGTTTGACGGGAGAAATAGACATTGTGGTGGTACCCACCCAGGCAGCCTTTCACATATGAGAGACCTACCACCAGTAATTACTGATTTTCAACAAAAATAGAGAAGCATGGTGAAATTAGAACTGTCTTTTTTATGAGGACGTACGGCAAACGAATGGAAACCTATTACTAATACAATATGAACTATTTTATAACGTGGCTAGAAATAGCTTCTTCCGATAGACAATTCATATTTTATCTTCATAAAGGATTGGTTCTTGAACTCTGATTTTATATCTAATTGACAGAATAACTGATAGTTTATTTAAATAAAATATTACAGATCGGAAAACCTTTTCAAGGTATTATTTATGTCCTTGTAATTTCAAATCTTTTTCTTCTATCGAACGAAATGCTTGATTTTTTTAGGAAAGAACGATCCCACAGTCTTTTTAATACCGATTCCTTAAAATTCACTTCTTATTGTATTGTCACGAAAATTATGGTTACATTGGACTAAATATTTTAAAGTGCGTGGTGGCCTGTTGGTAAACGGACTAGACGCGGCTGCCCACATGTTCACGGTGGTCGCGGGTTCGAATCCCAGGGCACACCTCTGACTTTTCGGAGTCATGTGTGTATTGATAATCAATCACCACGCACCAAAACGGTGAAGGAAAACATCGTGAGGAAACCTGCATACCATAGCGATTTATAAGAATTTCTATGGTATGTAAGTCCGCCAACCCGCACTAGGCCAGCGTGGTGGACTATATGGCCTAACCACTCTCAATCGTACTGTCGATTGTAGAGGAGGCCCGTGCCCTGCAGTGGGACATATATGGGCTGATACAGAAATATTTTATACATGAAGTACAAAAAGACCTTATATGTTATACACTCATTCATATACACCAGTAGAAGAACATACACGAAACATTAGCACCACCTACAATTCACCAAGTTGATTTCCTCAAAACTCTTAAAAATAAAACTATCCAACCCAGGAGTCAAACCCAAAACAACACATGCCACGGTCTACGCCTGCCTTCTAAACCAACGACGCAAAATTAAACAAGGACAAAACGCTGATGTCACAAAATTCACGCTCAGCTCATAATACCACCTACTAATATTTAACTGTATTATATCTGAACCTTCCAATTTGTATGCAAAGCGGGTCCCGATAATCATAATAGGAGGATGATCAGGCGACGATCCCGAGGTAATCTCTGGCTTCCATTTAACTTAAAATACCTCTACGTGTGAGACAAATTTAAATAAGTTCATTATAGATAATTATAATTATGAAGGATATAAGGGTGATATTCCTGTAAATTTGGTTGACATTGAGACGGGTAATTACTGGTAGTTCTCATATGTGAAAGCCTGCCAGCAATGTCTTTTTCTCCCGCCAAACAGCAGTGTTAATGCACTCTTGTGTTCTGCTTTGAAGAACATTGCAGCTGAAATAACTACTGGATATATTGAGACTTAAAATCTTATGTCTCAGGATCTCGAGTGCTGTGGAATGCGAAGTATTGCTTATATGGCGTTGTTTGGTTTAGCTACTGTCCGTGAGTGTTCGTATAGCTTACCATTAGACGAATGGCACACTCGTCTCGCCATTTATTGCAATAAAAAAAAGAGACAACATCACGCCTATTTCAAAGAAGGGGAAGGCTGAGGTGTAACCAGGACACGTTTCGCATTATGTGTTCCACCCCACGATTTGATAAAGGGCGGGCCTATCGCTAAATCACAATAAAGAAATCGTATAATTTTATTAATTCCATCTGTCCTTGTGTATTTTTGTGTGGTCGGTACGAATTCGTTTGGTTCATACATAAACACATTCGTTTTATAAATACCGTCTGATAGCAATATTTTGGTTATAATATCGATGGAATTTGGAACTGAAGAATCCAAACACGTATAAATTTTTCATCCATACAATAGACGAATAAAAAAGATTTTTTTTGTCTTGTTATTTATCCTCTGCAAAACCATTTGGAATTCAAGCGACTGAGCCCAACTTTTAACTTTATATAAATATTTTCTCCGATAAATATTTTATCATAAATATCGCAAAAAATGAGTAAAAATCTCAGCGCCTGTAAAAAGTTCATAGCAAAATCCCGTTACATATGTAAAGATTAACTGAGCTACGCTCGACACCACACCGGGCTGCCGAGTTCGTAGGACGGAAGGCAACGTCACTTTTGACGCTACACATAACATTTTTAAATTATTGCATATTTTGGTTATTTTAACCTGTTAGTTGCGCATTTTCATAAAATATTTTTTATATTAGAAAATTACAGGTAGGTACAATACTTTATATTCCAATTTTCGATTCATTCAATTTAAAGTTTCTACAATGTAAATAAACACGGGCGGATATAAAATAAAAAAACCAATGACCGCTTATTCTTCAGTGACCAAAATAGGCTACAATAAGTCCTCAGTTATTATTGTATCTCTATGCAAACCCATTTCAATAATTAGGTCGGTTAGTGCGATGCAAGAATACACTTTTCAAAAGGGCTGGCAAACGAGGAAACAGGCCATCTGATGGTTGATGATCACTGGCGCCTATGGACATCGTTTTTGGTAACAAATAAAAATGTTTAATATTACTATAGTTATATTTGATTTCATTGAGTACATTTTATTCGTGATTCCATCGTACCTGTTAATTCATCGCTATCGTATGATCTTCAAACTTGCAGCTCATTAAAAATTCTTACCGAACTAATTTAACTTGGTGTAACTTTGGCCAATATCAAATATTATTGCTATATCCCGCCGTCTTATTTCAGCTAATGATGTTTATTTAGTCACTTGTAATATTAAAATTGTTAAAACTTTTCGAAAAAATCCATTAAGTTTGATTTTTATTATAGCAACGAATGGCGTGCATGCCACTCGCCTGATGGTAAGCGATACGATTTCACGTGGATAGAAGTAAAACCAAACCCATGAAATTAAAAAATGCTTGGGAATCCACTGCGCTCGCAATCCCAAGACATAAGATGTTAGGTCTCAATAGGTCCAGTAGTTACTCTGGTTAGAATGTCCTACATACCGAAACACAAAAGTGTACTTATACTGCTGTTTATCGGGAGAAATAGACATTGCGGTGGTACCTTCCCAGGCGGCCTCTCATGTTTATGAGACCTACCACCACAAGTAAATTTTTCATTCATTCTTTACGGTTAATTTATTCTTCCATTGTATTTTACTATCATGTAAAACTTTTTGCTGTAAATTGCGGCATTATTGATTTCTCTTTTTATTAAAGCAGGCCTTTATAATCTAAGCCTATTAGTACTCGTAGAAACAACTTTGGTTCATCTAATTTGTTGACATTTGGTAATAAAAGCTGCCTGCAATGCAGTACTAACGTTTCAAACATCGATATAATAATTGCATAATTATGTTCTATAACGGATGAACCATTGTATGTTTGGTTGTCTGAACGAAGGCGCTAACAGCGATAAGACCACCAGTTACCATACTATTTAAAAAAAAACTGTATTTTTGTATATTTTATATGGCTAAAATAAAGTGTTTTCAACCTATTTAACAATTCTAATACGCCGTTAAGTTTAAGCAACACTAAAATCGGAAAGGACATTAAAACAGCATATTTTGAAGACATTACCATAGCGCCTTAATTGGTTCCTTCCAAGAACTCTGTTGCCAGTGACGACAGAGTAAAGAATTCATTATATTTAAAATATTAATGAGGACAGCCGACGCTTCTGACAAAAACCCATCTCAAAACGTTGGAACTAACCATTGTAATCGGAATGTTCACGCCCCTGCGAATCCAGCAATTCATCAAAGCTAATGAGGTACTGGCCGGAACTTACAATTAATATTTCATAATCATTTAAATTCAAAGCGCGAGTTGAAATCACTTGAGTTCTGAACCGATAGAATAATTTAGACAATATCTCTTTGTGATTGTCTTAGCAGGTTCGTGATTTATGAACGGTCTAATGGCATTTCTTTGAGGTTGTACTCGGTGTGTTCATGCTAAGCCTTTTCAAGTGCTTTATTATGAAGGGTATTTTCAAGATCGTCTGAATGGTTTTGTCGCAATGTGACTTTAAACGTTAAATGGTGATTGACCTTTTCTGGCCTTTATGATCCATGTTTATCCACTCATTTTTCGCCCTCTCTCTATAATATCTTAAATTTTATGCATTGTATAATTAAAATCAGTTTCAGTCTTTGGTTCGAATCCCGGATCAGGTAAAGTTTTTTTTTTATTAATTATAAGCCTGGAGTCAGGAATTTATGCCCGATGTGGCGATAGGATGGCCTATCATTTTACAGGATGGAACACACAAGGCGAAATTTTGGTGTTCTGGTAGCACCTCTGCTTACCGTTTTTGGAAAAAAGGCGTGATGTTTACGTTAAAATATGTATAAATTATCATGTAGATTCATCATCATCATCATATCAGCCACAGGAAGTTCACAGCTGAACATAGGCCTGTCCTGTAGATTATAGGCACCATTTGCCTTACAAACTGAGATGATAGCTATTGTATTGAGCTTCAACAAAAGCAAATTTATTTACTCGTGGTATAAATATCCGTCCGCGTAAGATTGATACTAACACAAGCAAGCGTCTTCAAAGCCACGTTTAACCCAGCCAAGTAAATGTTGGTTGGAAGTCGATACTTATTATAACTTTCCTCGTGTTACCACTAGCGTTAATGATTCTCAGTGGCCCTGGAGCTATCTAGTTTTGATTTCAATATAACTTGTTCGTTTGTACTCGTGAACTTTCATTAAAATATTTGAATTCGACACATTTTTTTAAATATCGTAATTTTACTTCGTTTTATTAGTATTTGATCGGATCGGATTCTGTCTCTTCAATATCCAATAAAATAGATAGCTTTGCTGTAATATTTTATTTGCTCGTTTATTTTACAGAAACTCCATTAATTAAAATTCTTAAATCTTCTACTTGTTTCACACATCGATAGTTTTATTAAATTCCAATAATCTTGTGAACTTAACCTTTCTCAATTCCTTCCATTACCATGTATTTCGCAGGTCATATCATACTAAAATTTCCAATTCCACTCCCGCTTAAAGATGCATCACGTCTTGATGGCAAATTGATTAAGGCGCTAACGAAAAAGTGGTTTATAAGAAGGTCGTCTGAGAAGCAAAGCACTTGCTTGGTTTTCAAACATCATGATACTTAAAAGAAGATAAAGTATTTGCTTGAAGAAAGACAGAAAAATATTCCCAGCAATATTTTAAAGTTGATTTGATATCGATAGAAGAATGAAGCTTATGAATACAAGAAGAAAACCATCAAATTTAGATTACTGCAGACAGTGCTCCAGTTCGTAACCATGACCTTACATCCAATTGCCATTTGCTTTTACGCCCGTTCTTATTGTGGTAGATATAAAAAATATATGAAATTCCGATACGAGTGTGATGGCGAGTTGTTCAATACACCTGCATATTTCCGTCGTGGGTGACCTTCGTCGGGTCTTTTATTTCGAGACGGTGCTCGGTCGATTACACATTTTGCGATTGCGTGGCGACACGATACCTCTACCCTATAAATACTGCAAACGGCCTTTGTGAAGGCAATATTTATCATTAGAGATAATTCCTTTGAGGTGATTTGTTCAAGTTAAAAAAATTAAGGCTTCTTTTTTGGAAGTTGGATAGAGGTGATTGTTTTAATCATTCGTGTCTTGTGTTGCATTTATTTTCTGAAGTTTTGGAAACTTTCCAGTCGCTTCTTATTCTTCTTCCCGGTTAGCCCGGCAGGTGCCTGTCAGGCCTTCGGCTAATTCTTCTCCATATCGTGCGATTTCGGCATCAATATTAAGGTTATTTACACCCTCAAATCTCATATCTTCCTTGCCGATTTCTAGCCAGCGAAACTTTCCAGTAGCAACTACTTAAATTTAAACATTGTTTTCACCTGCTGATTTTATCTTTTTCTTACTCATCTGATTAAAAACAAAGTTGCATTTTTAATGGCCGCGCATAAGCGACCACGCTTAAAAATTTTTTCGTAATTCTAATTTACCCGTTTCGTTACAATAGAGTCAGTACCTACTTAAGCATATTTTACTAAACATATATTTATTTTAATCTATTAGATTTTCTATGATATTTTAAGCCCGCCAACCCGTAATGTGTAATTGTGATAGACTGCGCCTTCCTTCACTCCATCGAATTTTCGATTGTTTCAAAGTCCCATGCTCAGGAGTCATTCAACAGGGCACGGATCACCTCTGCAATTGGGGGCTCGAGTAGTAAGGCCATATAGCCCACCACGACTTGAAATTCTTAAAAATCGCTATGGTATGCAGGTTTCCTCACTATATTTTCTTTCATTGTTATAGTGCGTGGTGATTGAAAATAAATACACACATAACTCCGAAAAGTGATTCGAACCCGCATCCTCCGTCTACGTGTGATAGCCATGTCTGGTGCGATTACTAACAGGTCAGCACGCACTTATATATTACATTATGTGCTATAAATAATATAGTCGCAGTAGCATTGTGTAATTGATATCAGCTATATTAAACAAAGTAAACAATAAAACATATTCTAACGTCGCTTCTATTTCGGTCACAAAAGCACATACAAAACTCGATACAAGGCAATATGAGCAAAGGTATCGAACAAGTATACAACGCATTCTTCGGATACGTACGTTTCCAGTCGAGTGCTTGTGATCACTGAACCACATGCTATCCGCAGTAGCAATAACTAAACGGGAGGAAATATTCTTAGCCGAGTACTGCGTGTGAGAAACCTCCTGTTATCTTCCTTGTTTGTCATAGGGTTTAATGGGCTTCGTAAAAGAAGAGGTACTCAATTCAACGAGTACAAATTTTCTTTGATTTTTATGTGCGTCAATTATACAATTTTTTGGGATAATTTTCACGACATGTTTTGATGCCCGGAATGTTTTATTGTTGTTAAAAGCAGGTCAAGAAATTCTGCTGAAACCCTCATATAATATTACTAGTTTTTTTATAGATTCTTATTATCCAGATCAACAATTATTTGATATCCTACTACGCTGCAACGCTGTTGCCTTAAAACAAATTTACTTTAAAACTTATTCAACGTGAAATGGACATTAGAAATTCACTTTCACAATATACTAAAATAAAATATTTGATTATCCTATAGAGATGTATGGTGTGAAACAATTTCGTATCTCATTTCTGATATCAAGATGGCGTCTAAAATGATTGACGTC
The DNA here is from genome assembly GCA_023078785.2 of Hyles euphorbiae. Lineage (NCBI taxonomy): Eukaryota > Metazoa > Arthropoda > Insecta > Lepidoptera > Sphingidae > Hyles > Hyles euphorbiae. Next base: position 2,719,992 of record CM041037.1, on the reverse strand, counting down.
AGGCAAGCGGCCAGCCATGAATTTATAAAGTAAATCAATTTGCAATATTCTTAAAACCATTTTACGTTTATTCTCCGTAAATATCTGACTTGAAGTGCTTTCCATAAATAAATATAATGGTCATAGCTATATCCCTAAGAAGGTGAGAATAAGTGCTTCTAAGTGCATTGAATTTACCCAGCTTTTATTTGTCTTTTGATAAGTGATAAGATAATAATAATATGATTTTAGTTTAGTTTTTTTTTTAGTTGCATTGTGTTTCTAGTCACTAAAACTACCACCCGGCTTCATTTTCGGTAGCAGTCTTGATATACCCTGTATCTTGACATTTCGGCCTACCATCATGCAGCAGAGCAGGTTCCCTAACAAATCCAACTCCAGCATACCAACTAAAACCCATCGGCAGCCATCGCGCATCTCACTTAGCATCAAGGAATCCAGGCACCACGAAAATGCTTTACACTAACGGAATAATGCGCATTGTAGACATTCTGGCACGTTTACAAGCCGGCTTATCCATGTTTTAAGTTTTAACCTGCTCGCGTCGCTACCTAAAATGAAATCCCAGAGTAAAGCCGCCAAATCTCCGTGAAACCGTTTTGATTCTTAAATCCGCTCGTGCTGTAGCCGTCTTAAACCTTTTACAACTTGTGAAACTAAAGGTTGGTTTTATTCTTTTTAATATTTTTTGTATAAGTAGTTTCTTTTTATATGACGTGAAATTCTATACAGGTAATGGTGAGACGTGCATGCTAGTCCCCGGATAATAAAGCTAGTAAAACCAAACACCATTAAATTTAAAGCAATGTTTGGCATGCTACTGGGCTCGCTAACCTGAAACATAAGATGTTAGTTAAGTCTCAATATATCCAGTAGCTACCCTGGCTACAATGTCGTTCTAACCGAAACTTAACAGTGTATTTACACTGCTATTTGGTGGGAGAAATAGACATTGTGGTGATACTTATCTGGGCGGTCTCTCACATATGAGAGTACCTACGAATGTAGTGAACCATAATAATCTTAGTAGTCTTTCCCATTTAAACCATTTTGCGTGGGCTGAATATTCGTTTCCAGTCTGGAGTAAGTAGAGTTAAAAATTAGCTTGTAATTAATCAAAGTCACGACACGTGCCTTGATAGGGATTGAAACAAAACAAAGATTAAGCATAGCGAAGAAGATTGATTAGGGAGTGAATACGTTCACTATTTTAAATTAACGGCCAAGCTGAATTTGCTTTTGTTTTTTTATTGCTTTGAATCGCGAGATGAATATGCCATTTGTCTGATGGAAATAAAAAATAATGATACGATCCTCCATGGAAAGTAGCAAAACTAAACATCATGAATTACAAAATGATGCTCGGCATTCCGTTGCGCTCGTCATCTTGAGACATAATAAGTTAATGTTACTTACTCCAGCAGTTTCTCTGTCTAGAAAGATTTTGAACTTAATTTACATTTCTTTCTGTTGCATTATTTTAAATTGTGATTTGACTAGAAAACTATATAAAAATGTCGATTTTTATCAAATATATTTTCATGATAATGCCACCAAAGATATAATATGATATAATGATATGGAGACTGACCCTCCCTCACACCCACCATTGTAACTCCTGTGTCGCAGGATCAACAGTGGCCGACTATTAAAGCTCGCCGAGTCTCCGGTAAATTCCAACTTGTCTTTAACTCAAACGAAATTAATAGGAAATTTAATTAATAGGTTTTGGAAATAAATAATAATATCAAAAATGATATAGATAATGGTTTTTTTTAGATTTACGCGAATGTTACACATTGAAATAAAACTATTAATTACCGATTTTATCGAGGATTTGGTTTAGTTTTTACATTTTTTTAATTTCCCGACGTTTCGATTACTTTACAAATTTCGTGGTCACGGGGCGGACTGAGGTATTAGTCATCCGCTCTGTAACTGTTACCATTTAACTACCCTAAATTTACAATGATTAAATTACAATTAAACCAAGTCTGCGGTAAAATTTGTAAATAAAAGTTTTATTTCAAAATAATATAGATAATATCCTTCACCCAAGGATTTCCATTTAATAAATCCATATACGAAATACCATTTCATGTAATTACTAAATTAATCCAACCCAGCGACGCGGAATGTAAACATCGCTGATCCGTTTATTAAAACACGTGTGGATTTAATGAAATCCAATTTAACATAGACGTTCAGGCGAGATCAAACGCTCTCCTTCGCAGATGGAATAAGCCGGGTGCATATGGCGGGAGGACAGACCAGCCCTATATCTCACTGGTGAGTAGGTAAAATATATCCATTGAAACTAAAAAAGGCGAATGTCCATCCCGATATCGATACTGCTTAAAACTTATTGTAGCATTTTTTATGATTTGTCCTTAAACGTTTTCCTGTTTTATCTGTATCAGTCCCTATACGTCCCACTGCTGGGCACGGGCCTATACAATTGAAATTACGATTGAGAGTAGTTAGACCATATAGTAGTAAGTGCTTCGTGGCCTGTTGGTAAACGGACTAGACACGGCTGCCCACATGTTCACGGTGGTCGCGGGTTCGAATCCTAGGGCACACCTCTGACTTTTCGGAGTCATGCGTGTATTGATAATCAATCACCACGTACTAAAACGGTGAAGGAGAACATTGTGAGGAAACCTGCATACCATAGCGATTTATAAGAATTTCTATGGTATGTAAGTCCGCCAACCCGCACTAGGCCAGCGTGGTGAACTATATGGCCTAACCACTCTCAATCGTATTCTCGATTGTAGAGTAGGCCTGTGCACTGCAGTGGTACGTATATGGGCTGATACAGAGGCCATATAGTCTACCACACTGGCCTAGTAAGTATAATTAATCTTATATTGCGAAATTCTATTACTTTATCACGTCTAGGTTGATAAAGGTAAATAACACAACAAAGTGTTTCGACTTGACCATCTCCGACCTAATCCACTAAGAGCCACTTAATCTAATAACACAGGGTGATTACCGTGAGTAGCAGGCTCTACTATAGTCTCGTATCTCATTTTGTTGCAGATGTAGTGAGAACATATCGAGAAACGTAGACAATAAGAGAAGCCTTCAATATGAATTCTACTGAGACGAGTTTGGACGTGAATCGATCGACTCCTATATACACCATTGGTACAAGTTTTATAACGCAATGGTAAGTATTATCAGTTATTCTATCACGACTTATAAGTATTCGGAAAATCATACTAAGGTTATTTGAAAGGAATTTAGAAGAGATTGGTGTGATTCATTAAAAATAAAATCATAAAATTCGTATTTCTATTACTTTTCTATGAGAGAAACAACAACATCAACAACGACAACTATTTATTTATTTCAATATAATTCTATTTTTTTTTCCTTGTACGATGATATAGATGTAACTACAAAAACTAGTGGTTTCTTAGATTTACTCGAATGTATGAAACCAAATACGCGATAAAATCTGTAAATAATCGTTTTATTTCAATACAAAAACTAGGTTAAATTTAAAGACATCGAATTAAATAGCTCCTTAAGTATTAAATGTATGAAGTACAATGGTTGCGTTCTGGGCGGAAACGTGTATCTTACCACCATTTATGCTCTAGTTGGGACTACAGCTTGGCTTTACTAATTAAGTCTGTCTCGGAGTAATCAAGTTAATACCTAATTAAAAGTGACTAACTAAATACATAATAATTAATACTGACTGCTTCGATGGCGTATTTATACTACAGTATGATTATAACGTTAAGGTCTGGGGTTCAAATTCCGGGTTGGGAAAAATGATATTGGACTTAACAATTTATTGTCAACCCGAAATAAGGAATTTGTACCCGATATAGCATATGCTCACCCCCTATCACATCGTAGGACAGAACATGCAAGGGGAAATGCGGGTGTCTTGTTACTCACTTGGCAGCACCTTTGCCTACCTCTTCAGTGTTTTGTGACATTTGAAGAAACACAGAACCAGCACACTGAATTTCTTCTCCTTGGATATAATAGCTGTATTTACTAAATAGTATATATGAATAGTAATTTATAAGACCTAACTAAAAAGTTGGTATTGTTAATGTAGTACTTAAATGAGTTAATGCGTTTTAGATTAGACAATGAAGTACATTAAATTCATTTTATGGTTACAAAGGTAGGTAGCTTGATGATAAAAAACTGTCGTAAATACCCCACGTTTTTTCCTATAAAATATTTATTTAGATAATATCACACCGAACACTTCATTACCACAACAGCTTAAAATACAAAGAATTCACAATAAACAACCTTTTCAAATAACACCGTATCAAATAATAAGCCAAGATTCCAATTATTGTGATGAAATCTGATAATTTGATCGTTAGAAACAATAGGGCGAGATTGCGTGATCGTTTGACCGTGACTTTGTGTTATTACGAAAGCCGAAATGTAATAACCACGTAATATTTAGTTGCCAAGTTGCTAAAGTATGGGACCGACTTCGGAATAGATTTGTGGAACAAATTGTTGGTAGGGGCCATGTTTTGTTTCATACTTTGTAATATGAAACCTATCAATTGATGTTTATCTGACATATCTTCCTGGATTATTCTATTGAATAAATAAATAAGTACAATCAACAGGCACATACATAGTCCTGACTCCACACTAAGATGGAGTCTTGCCTCGTGGGTATAATAAGCTTAACAGTTCACATAATAGGTCCCATTTAAATGTAATAATGATTTGATCCGTGGTGCTTTACAGCTGGCTTCTCCGGCTGTAAAAGTCTTTTTGCGAGGTTACTTACCTCTTCAGTTCAATGTTTTGTCATCCACTTTGCACGGAGGGAAGTGGACAATAATTAATTTCCAACTCCTCCTATTAATTTAACTTTCTGATTAATTTCGTTGCGGGTTAAAGACAAGTTATACATTCCCGGAGACTCGCCGAGCTTCAATGCTCGGTGTCATTACTTTGCGTGCCACTGTTGATCCTGGCTCACAGGAATTACAGTGGTGGGTGTGAGGGCGGGACAGTCTCGTGGGTATAATACTAAGAAACTATCAGAAACTACGAGAGACTTTTTTCACAAACACCCAGACCCGAAATAAATACATGTGCGTTCAATCAAATATTTGTTTTGGTGCGGCGATCGAACCCGCGGCCTCTCGTTTCACAACAGGCGCCCAAACAACTGCGGCATGGAGGTTGTCACTAGAGGGATTCTATGGTATTATAATCTAGATATATCAATGACTAAACCTGGACGGGCATAGCTCCATATAATTCTTTCAGATACGGATGATGTCATCAATAAATGTAGTTACGAAACATCTTATCACATTTGAGTGGATCATATGTTTTTTCAATTTTATGATTACACTATAAATACAATACATTTTAATCAAAATTATACTATTAATATTACCATATTCGTTTATTCTAGGTTTTTTTTTCTTAATCCGCCCCAAATTCTTTGTGAGTTCAAATCTCCGACTAACTGTTACTGAAATCGTACGGTATAACAACTTCGCGTGTTCACTAAACACACCTAATAAAAAATTCATTTAAATATAATAAACAAAACGTATAACAAAGTCTAAGAATTCAAACTCAATTATTTTAAATAAACTCAAGGTATCCTGTAAATATAGGTCAAATGAATAATGGAAAGTAAATTATTTTCAATTTATTTTGTTTAAATAATAATAGTGGGACAATAGAAGGTTCTAAAGAAAAAGCGAACAGCTTACATTTCATTTATTACTGAATTCATTCATTTTTTTTGCTTTATTACTGAATATAAAAACTAGAAGATGAAAACTTCCAACTTTTAATAAATACTACTAGTAGGTAGTCTTTGATTGCATATTTAAATTATTAAAAATCAGCTGTTTGAGATAGTTTTATTTTCTAAGTGGAGTCGAACCTGTGCTGTATGTTCGCTAGTGTGCGACTCTAGGTTTTTAAATTGACTTCATTTTTTATTGTATATTAAATGATTACTCGAAGACACCTAAATCAATTTGTAATCATATTTTATTTTAAAGCTTATAACATCACTGAGATGATTTTCTAGTAAATTGGTGAATACCTGATGAATATCTTCAGACTTATTACATCGGTCCGGCAAACGAGAACAAAGGTCACCGGATGGTAAATAATAATTGCTGCCTATGAAGTATGAACATCCACAACAGATTCGATCATAGATTTGTCACCTGACCTTGATGATCAGATCGAGAGGGGAGCGAGAAGAATAAAAAATGGTAGAAGGAAGGGGTTTATTGGGCATTCTGCTATCTCACTCACCGAACGTAACTCACCAAAACTGTCGCTTCACATCGCCTACTTACCAATCATATACCACTTAACAAAAGGAATACACTCAAAAAATATCCTACTCAAACTCTAAAAACAAAGTTATATTCGCGTCACGGAAACCGAGAGACAAAACAAAAAAAGATATTCGCAATCTACATACATTAGCGTGTTAAAAATTCATAACTTGAACAAGTATGGAAACTTGTAAATGTGGATACAAGACGTTGAGTACTTTATAATTCAGTTACGACTCAATTTTATTGCCTCGAGTCTGTATAGCATAGTATTACCTATTCTGAATTGTCTGGAAGGGAATTACTGGGAATGGTACGTGGAAGAGTTCTTGTTTGCCTTTTTAATAGGCTTTTATTAGCTTCGCCTGTATATATGTATGAATGAATGTATGTAACGGAATCTTTGAAGTCGATTTTCGAGAATTTAAAAAAATAGGGTTAACTTTAAATTTAGTATACATACTTATCCAGGACCGATAACAATACATTAATTTAAAAAGTATATGACATTACCTTATTCAGAACAACCGACAGTTTTTTTTTTTTAAGAAAAAGTATTCACTCCATTTTTTATTCATAATAAACTCATCAAATAATTATACTTTTTTTGTTGGGTCTTTTATTAAAGCGTGTATTTCAGCTTTTAAACTATTATTTAATTAAATTTTGCCTGAGTATAGTTGAGTTCAGTAAATTTTAATTCGAAATTACTGACTTAGTTTTGTGAAGTGAGTTTTAATTAGTGGAATTAAAAACTAGAGTTTTCAAAGGGTATGAAGTACGGATGAGGGAAAAATATTTAACGGTGGATTTAGTGAAGTAGTTGAAAGTAAATTATATTTAGTAATACATCCATAACTATTGATTAAGATGGTCAAAGTATAATAGTTATGGAAAATGATACGTTTGTATACATGAAAGTATGTATTTTTTAAGGTCGCTGTATTTTTCATTATTCTTTATTTTTTCCAGATTTCATAATTTGAGTTTACATTATAAGTATATACGGAGATTAATAATCAATATAATAATTGAATAAGCACCTCTCAAGCTATAAAAACAACAAAAGATAAATACGAAAAAATTAAGGATTTTTTCGAATATTGTCATTTCCTTCCGGTATAAAATTGACCGCAATATTAAAACTCGATTTTCCACTCAATTGCTTTCACTTTAACAGATTTTCAGCATCCATTTTGCAAAGTTGTTTTTTTAGGTCCATCCTGTCTTCACGTCTAAGTTTTTTCAATTAGATATAATGAAAGCTACTAGATTTTTTAAAAATACATTTTTTAATGCTTAAAGTAGTATTAAGGATTTTCGAATACATTTTTGAAATAATAAACTGCTTTCCATTTTTATGGAGATCTAAGGAACCTATGATTAGCTGTGGATTTCCTTTGGTTGAAGGAAATGGTACAGTAACAAGTAGAGATAAAATAATTCAGATGCATTTTTTCATTGCATAGGTCCAGCAAACGAGCAAGCAGGTCAGCTGATGGTAAGTGATAACTGCCGCCCATGAACATCATGCATCGGTGGTCCATCGAATTAATAAGGGAGCGAAAGGGGAAAAGGATGGGAGGAGGGAAGGGATATCGGGCATAAAAGTTATTTTTTTAAATATCATTTCAACCAAACATGTACTGCATTGACTACAATCAGGCTCATTATAATCATGTTACAAACTAGATTAAAAAAAAAAAAAAAAAAACAAAACAATTTTCTAAAAATGAATCTCACAGCAATATATAAAACTTAAAGTAATTGCCTCATATTTCCAGCGAAGCATTCCATACAAAAATTGCTTAGGTTTTAATATGGAGTTATTACTGCGGATATATTCAAGTGGTCATAAAGGGGAATTGGTCATTCCGGGTCCGGTGGAGATCACAGCCGTTTGGGGCAATCCTAAAACGTTTTGTGGCAAATTTTATGGCGAGTCTAATGCGAGGGCCTTAGTGGCGTTTTTTTATCATCTCAGTATTGTTATGAAGATGTTCTTGTGTGGGTTAAGGTTTAATGGCCGGGATTACGGTGTGTTTATTTTTGTTTTGTATAATGGACTTACCATTATACAACAAATTATATTAAACAGTAAGGTGTTTCTAACGATAAATAGTATATTGAACTGTTATTACGTACTTTTATGTACTGACACATGCTTATGCCTGTAGAGGTGTACTGAATAAAGTAAAAATAAAATCCAACCTTGTGGCCTAAAGCTTGATATACATAAACTCACGCCCTTTTTCCGGAAGGGGTAGACAGAGATTTCCCTGGTAGCAACCAGAACCTCCACGATTCGCCTTGTGTGTTCCGTCATCAAAGCTTGACTCATTTATAATATTGAATTATCATTGCTACTTACTCGTATTATAATTGATTCCTTATTAAATTTTATTTTTTTCGCTTACATAACGCTAAACATAACAAATTGTGCAAGTCATAGCACTAACCACTATACTATTGGTTTTATAGAATGCGTATGAAAAGAATGTTTCGCGTTTTTTTTATTCCTTAGGTATAATTAATCTACTATAGTAGGACATGTCATTAGTTGAAAATACATACCTCCGAAAAAAACATTATTTCAGCGCCTAATATTGATTTAGCTGGTAAAGCCGGTGAATTTTCTTACTAGTTAAATTACAGGATTTTGATTGCCTCGTTTGATAATATAAATTTTGATGTAAATAAATATATTAGTGTGTTATATAGTATGTTGGGGATTAAAAAGTAATAGAATAAAACAAAAAACAAACACCCTAAAGTCTTATTCTTTGATTAATTTGCTTTTTATCTCTTATCAATATTTAAGTTAACACAGCTACCATATCCAAGAAAAGCAGCTGGTGCATGTAACTCTCTGTTCCTTATGACAGCCCTCACTCTTTATTTATTGCTTCACCATCCAATAAAAAAAATTGTATTATACTACAGTCATACTCTCTCTGATAATAATTTTCAGAATCCAATGACTTCATCTATTTTTTCTATATTATAGATCATTTAAAAACACAATTAGCACTATTTCCACTTCTTCAAATAACAGTTATAATTCTATCACCAACGCTTTTAGGCAACGAATATCATAAAATCACTTACTTATTTGTCAGTAGAAAAATGTCCATGCATTTTCCCCACGAGTCATTTAAAAGACACAATATTGTAGGAGAAAAGAATCGCGTGAGCGAACACATTAGTTCACAACTTAATGGCGCGGTGCAGGCTTTTTGTGTCGGGACGAAATGAGTGACTGCATGAAATAGAGACGAGACTGCATGCACACAAATGTGTCTCTATGTTGTGTACATACTTAATATGAATTCTGGATATTTGACCAGATGTTGTAGAATCTTCGCCAGAAGAGAAGACTATTTTACAATTTAGTTTTACAGATTGTTTTTGTGACAATGTAATATGTTCCTTAAAAATAAATAATTGTATTATAAAATATACCGTATGTTTGCAATATCTCGGTGTGATAAAATTGGATAACTTGGTTTTTGATTTTTAAAATATTTTTGGTATATGGAAGAAATTAGGTTGATTCAGCATAAAATTGACAGCAAACATCCTGAAAATGTATAAAATTGCCGACGGTAAAATTGTTCTCCGTTTTTTAAAAATGTCAAAAAAGCGTAAAAAAAACAGAAAAACCCCATTAACTCCAAACTTGAAATGTTGAGTTATTTAGTTCTTCCATTATACCAACGATACGTTGTTTTTGACAATTTATAATATATATATGTATATATATATATATATATATATATATATATATATATATATATTTATGATATATATTGAAGAAGAAAAAACATACGATTTAACTCAAGTAATTTTCAAACACAACCTTTATTTTCAAAAATAAACGATGAACAAAACGCGGAAACAAGGATTATTTGTAGAAAAATAAAGGGCCTTTCGAATATCTGATTTACAAACATAATTTCGTTACGCAAAACAAGATAAAAAAATAAGACAATCCCTTCTGTGTTTCAGCTTTCGGTAAGCAAATTTGATCGCAAATTCAATTTATCACCAAGAAAAAGCCTATAATTCCGAAAAAACAATGTTCTCTAATTTACACAACAAATAATTTGACAATGATTGATGAGATTTTTGATCACGAGACGAACGAACTTTCTAGATAATTAGATGAAATTTTCTTCGACCCAAATGAAATCTGCCCTTGAAGTAAATACGTTTATCGTAACCCGTAGCGCCGTAGCGATCGTGTAGCTGATGACGTAAGCTACGATGCTACGCCGTAGTAAATCTACAGTGCAATATGCATTTATCAGATATTTCTCGAAGTCTCCGTATGGCAATATTGCCAATCTATTCGCTGACATGTTGGAAATTTTCAATTTTATATGTATACGGCAAGTTATAGGGAATAGCGATAAGAAAAGCTTTCAGTATTACAATTAGCTACAAAGTATCCTTAAAATTATAGCGTTAGTACGTTAAGAATGAAAATAGAGAAAACATAAATAAATTGATAGATTAATAATTGTATAATGACTTTATGTATTAATTCAATATAGCAGAATCTATGAAAGACTTTCGTTTTGAACTAGTTAAAGAAATAACTAAACTACAGATCGACATGAAATCACTGATCTATTCCGTTTATCAATTAAGATTATATTTGCAATATCTATAGTACTTCAAACGAATTTTACGGGCAACCTATTCACCTGATTGAAATCGATATCCTTCACCATTCAGGCACTCATAATAACGTTTCCGCCCCAATTGAGAATTAAATCATACGAAAGAGATAGAATATTATTATTACTATTAGATTTCAACTACCTTTTTCAACTCTCATTCTCATCATAAAAAATAAAGGAAGATTAATACTATCGGGCTTTGACAACCTCTTTTTATTTCTCAGTCTCTTCACCACAAACAACTCTCAATATCACCGACATAAAAAATAAAAAAAATAAAAACCGACTTCAAAACAAAAATCCACTAAAAACCAAAAATAAATAAAATAATAACTACCACTCCAAAGCAAAAAAAATATATTTATTTCATGGAGCTCGTGCATGTTGATTAATTTGCTTAATGACTTGACTAGCCAACAAATCAAAATATATGCGTAACATATTGAAGGCGGGCCGCCCAGTACCAAACATATAGGACCTATGCCTTATATTAATTTAAATATCTATATGTTTGGTACTGGGTGACCCGCCTTCAATATGTTACGCATATATTTTGATTTGTTGGCTAGTCAAGTCATTAAGCAAATTAATCAACATGCACGAGCTCCATGAAATAAATATAATTTTTTTGCTTTGGAGTGGTAGTTATTATTTTATTTATTTTTGGTTTTTAGTGGATTTTTGTTTTGAAGTCGGTTTTTATTTTTTTTATTAAAAATTTTAGTTATTTTTATCTTTTTAGTGTTGATAGGCATTTAAATGAAAAAGATTTGGTCTCCACAAGGAATATGTTCTTTCCGATGACAATAAAATCGCTAAAATCGGCTAAAAGCTGCCAAAGATATTGGAATATTCACATGTTTATTATTTGTCCCTCAACCACTGTAGCCTAGCTTTTATACTGAACTCAATGCAAAAAGAACCGTTGAAATCCTATTAAATTTTGAGGAGTTCTACTCTCCAGGTCCGAACATGATAATAAGATCTTAATGTCGTGTTCCTGGGATCAACCTATTAATACGTTCTTTCCAATGAAAAAGAAATCACTAAAATCGGTTAAAAGCTGCTGAAGATATTAGTATTTACGTGTATTTTAATTTTATCACCCCCCCCCCCTCACCCATACCCCTTTTTCCCTCCCTCAATGTAGCTTAACTTTTATAATGAACTTAATGCAAAAAGAACCATTGGAATCCTACTAAATTTTGAAAAGTTCTATTCCCCAGGTCCGAACATAATCATCATATCTTCATGTCGTATTCCTGGGATCAACCTGTCAATACGTTTTTTCCAATAAAAAAGAAATCACTAAAATCGGTTGAAAGCTGCCGAAGATATTAGAATTTACGTGTATTTTAATTTTATCACCCACCCCCCCTCACCTCCACCCCTTTTTCCCTCTCTTACTGTATCTTAACTTTTTTAATGAACGTAATGCAAAAAGAACCATTGCAATTCTCCTTAATTTTAAGGAGTTCCCCTCTCCATGTCCGAAGATATTCATCAGATCTTCACCATATTTTTATGGGACCAAACGACAAGTACCAGCTTTCAATCAAAGAAAGAATGATCGAAATCGGTTCACACAGTACAGAGAAACGAGGTAACAAACATAAAAAAAAAAAATAAAAAAAAAAGCAACATACAGTCGAATTGAGAACCTCCTCCTTTTTTTGAAGTCGGTTAAAAAAGATTAATACTATCGGGCTTTTACAACATAATTTCATTTCTCACTCTCTCTGACAGAAGAGATAGAGGACAATTACTCCTATAGGTCCTTGTCAACTCCATGTCATTTCTCTTCACAGGAAACTTCAGAGGATGAAGCAGCGCAGTTGCCTCTCGAGCAACTACCAGGAGTGCCAGGCTGGGTACATGGTCTCCAACGGGACTAACTACAGCGACATATACTACTTCAACAATACCCTGGATAACATACTCACGGCTAATGGAGGTTTGGTGAGTGTTTTGTGCTGAATTTCTGTATCCGTCCATATATCCTATCCTACGTAAACTATAGAAATTCAAATTGTGATTTGCGTTTTATTGCACCAAGTAGATATAAAGATTTATAATTCTTTACTTTAAATTACATACAAATATACCTTCAACTGTTTTCTGTCGAATGAAATCGAAAGTGCTTAATATGTATAGAATAAAATATTTAATTTGCCACATACAATGTTATTGGTATAAAGTAGGGAATTAACAGTTTCGGTAGTCTATGTAGGGGCCGTTAATATGTACCATTGCAAGTTTCGGGCCTCCTTTAGAATCAAGAGTGCGATTAAGAGTGGTTAGGTCACATAGTCCACCACGCTTGCCTAGAGCGGGTTGACGAACTTTACATACTGTAGAAATTCCTATAAATAAGTATGGTATGCAGGTTTCCTCACAATGTTTTCTTTCACCGTTAAAGTGATAAATTTATTGGTGGCTATTTTGATTTGGATGTGATATGAAATTAATAAGACATATTAAAAATATATATATATAATGCAATTAATTTAAATTTTGGATACAAATATGTTCGAAATTCGCGGATTGATCCCCGCACCGAAACAAATATTTGTGTGGACCACATGTATTTCTTTCGGGTCTGGGTGTCTGTGAGACCGAAAAGTCTCTCGTAGTTCATGATACCCTCGACACAAGACTCGATCTTAGTGTGGGGTCAGGACTATGTATGTGACTGTTGGGTGTATTTATTTATTTATAAATTAGTATTGACTTATATAATATTTATTGACATAAGTCGAGCAATAATTTTAAAATCGCCATACAATGTCCAATTCCAAATGAGTTATTTTTATCATGAACATTGTACAGAATTATCAAAAAAATGTTTGTCCCGTGCGTAAATATATTTCGTAGAATACCATATACTTTTAAACATCAAATATTTCATATTAAAATAATAAGTAATTTACAAAACCAAACACATCGTAAAAAAAATCATCATATATTCCCCCAACTTTAGAGATACTTATAAAAATCCTCGTGTCTCCACATATAATAACAAAATGCAAACACGCTATAAAAACGTATGACCCCAAAATCGAGCCTACAGTTTGAAGCGAGGGGTTCAAAGCAAACATTGTTTTAGTTAATATTGTTTATTCGCGTTAGCGGTACAAGAAGCGACAAAGGCGGGTACATTGTTTAACATCTAGTAGACAGTTAATCGATTGCAACCATTATCGACAACACAAGAGTGTGTCACGGTCGACTAAGGCGTGCAGGTGCGAGTTAGATAGTAGATCAAGTTTGCGACGGGATATTCATGCTATGTGTGCCATTTTTTTGCTATGAATGGCGAGACGGGCATGTAGTTCTTTTGATAATAAGCAACACGACCATTCATAAATAGTAGCAGACCAAACACCTTGAATTGCAAAGCAGTGATTGGCATTCCTGAGACATAAGATGCTAAGACTCAATAAGTTCAATTACTCTGGCTACAATATCCTTTAATCTGAAACACAACAGTGCATTTACACAGCTGTTTGGCACGAAAAACAGTAATTGCGGTGTCTTTTGATTTGTAGGTTTATAAATACGTACCAGTTACAAACAGTTTTGAACCCACAAGAACGAGTCTTGTGTCGTGATTGTCAGAAACTACGAGAGACTTTTCGGTCTGACAAACTTCCAGAGTCAACTCAATTATTTCTAGTTCACACAAATACTTGTCTTGGTGCGGGGATGGAATCCGCGGTCTCAAGTTTCATAGCCAGCATCTAACCAACTGCGCCACGGAGGCTGTATGTTATTGAAAATCTTAAAATAAATAGGTATAAATATAAGAAACCTCAGTCTTTATTGCACATTGCATTGGCATGGCTGTGATTTCTCAAAATCATGTATTTACTGCAACAAATTTTATAGTACGTCAAAACCATTATAATATATAAACCCATATATTTCATCAATTGCTGTAGGTATTCAAAGACAACCATTACTACCGAGTATCAATAATAAGCGATATGATTAATAGTGTGATAATATAACTATTAGCTAACGCTCATAACTAGTAAACAAAGTGAATGTATTTTATTTTATATATTGACATTTGTATCCTTAGTACTATATGTTATTAGACTGCATAGGTGGCGTAGTTGTACTAAGATACGGTTACAACGCTGGCGTCTCGAGTTTAAATCCCGGATCGAGAAAAGTGATATTGGATTATGCTTTTCATTTTATCAGCCCGGATTCAGGAATTTTTCCCGATATAGCGATAGGCTCGCCCTCTATCACATCGTGGGACAGAATATACAAGGCGAATTGTGAGTGTTTTGGTTGCACCTCTGCCTTACACTTCTACGAGTAAGGCGTGAGTTGATATGTATGTATATACTAGAATGTCAGTAAAATATAATTACTTCCTAAATTGGAGGGTAAAATTTGGCAAACGTTGGTGAAAATCAAATTAAATATTAGTTGTCTCCTTGAAGTGCCATTGTTTGTTTGACAAAGAGTTTCGTCCAGACAATACTTAGAGGAATCTAAATTTCAATTCTTTAAAGGAGTTAAATGAGACTAGATTAGAAGAATGTTATCATTTAAAGAGATTTATTTCCAAAAGGTATCTTAAGGGCCGATCAAATTTCTAGGCTGTAAGCAGAATTCGACTCTGAATTTATATTTGGTATTATATTATGAACTTAAATGGCATTTGAATATTAATTAGTAGATATTGCGAATGTAAAAAGTAGAAATGTAATAGTACGTACTATTTAGAATTGTTGATACCACTCTCAATCGTAATCAGGATTATAGAGGAGGCCCGTGCCCTGCAGTGAGACGTATATGAGCTGATACAAATACATATACAGATACAGTTAGAATTGATGAATTATTTATTTGTACATTTCAAATATCATCTGTTAGGTTGTATTTAGGTTCATTATATTCTGCTAAACTAATAATTTAAACCCTTGCACACCAGCGTCTTTAAAAATAAAAGGGTGTACATTATGCAAAATTGTATTGTGGCTGAAAACACTAAAACTAACGCCTGGCTTCGTTTTCGGTCGCAGTTGGATAAAGCCTGTATAACAAATTTTTATTCACAAAGCTTTCTCAATACTGTGTATTGAGACTAGTTTATAAGTCTCAAACACTGTCTCTCGGCATTGACGTTTTTGTAACATAAAAATACTGAAATATTTTATCAAAGTCACGTCCGAAATAAATTGCGTCTCCAGTCCGTCCATTTTGTCATCTACACAAAATATTTTTCTTAGTACGTGATGACGACTTCACTTTGCCCTCTATTGTCTGATAGCACGCAATGTTCGAACATTGGTGAATTATACATTTATTGTACATGTGATATGTTGTATAATGTGCGTGGTGGCCTGTTGGTAAACGGACTAGACGCGACTGCCAACATGTTCACGGTGGTCGCGGGTTCGAATCCCAGGGCACACCTCTGACTTTTCGGAGTCAAGTGTGTATTGATAGTCAATCACCACGCACTAAAACGGTGAAGGAAAACATCGTTTGGAAACCTGCATACCATAGCGATTTAAAAAAAAATCTGTGGTATGTACCTAAGTCCGCCAGCCAGCGTGGTGGACTATATGGCCAAACCACTCTCAATCGTACTGCCGATTGTAGAAGAGGCCCGTGCCCTGCAGTGGGACATATATGGGCTGATACAGACAGATATGTTCACTTTTGAACACATTACTTGGTACTAGTGTACTAGAAATACTTATTAGCCTGTTCAAGATGTGACTATCTTTTTAGATGAAATTTTTTAAAACGTGCTACTTTTAAGGTTTTTTTTTTTTTTTTTTTTTATTGCATTGAATGGCGAGACGAGCAAGCCGTTCACCTGATGGTAAGCGATACGACCGCTCATGAACAGTAGCAACATTCCACTGCGCTCGCCATCCTGAGACATAAGATGTTAAGTCTCAATATGTCCAGTAGTTGCTCTGGCTACAATGTCCTTCAATCCGAAACAAAGCAGTGCATTTAAGCAGTGTTGTTTCACGGGAGAAATAGACATTGCGGTGGTACCTACCCAGATGGCCTCTCACATATGAGAGACCTACCACCAGTAGGTTCATGGCAAATAAATTCATTTTTCTTTTTTTTCTTTACCTAAAATTTATAAAACCCTACACTATAATTAGTACGTCATTATCCTCACAAAATAGAAAAAAATAGACACAGATTTGTTTTAAACATTAAAAAATAATTATTAATGATAAAAAGAAACGAATTATTTATTGATAGAACTATAAGTACTTACATAGCGGATTCATAAAAACTCATATTGGTAGTTAGTTTTTTTATTTATTTACGTGCTGTATATATGTACCTTAAAAAACACCTACACTGTTTTTCTATTTTGAATACTAAGCCTCCTCTCACACGTGTTTACCGTTTGTCCATGCACTGTGGCGGCACGTAGGGGAATGTTTGCATTGCTCTACATTGCGCTATAAATAGGCTGCGGCAAGTGTCCGTGCGATGTAGACGAACAACACTAATCCCTATGACTCAAAAAAACAAAACAACCTCTCATGGATAGTAGCAAAACCAAATAATACCATAAATTGTATTTTTTAAATGTATAACATTAGCATATGTTATTTATGGATAGAGGAAATTGTATATGTTCACAACAGACGTTCGATAATATAAGTTTTAGAGAAAATTATTTTTAGTTTCTTAATCTCAACGAAAAAAAGAGTAAAATGCTCGTGACAAACTACACACATAAGAAATATTTTTAGGAAATATGTAATTGTTTTCATAGATAGTTTCTTCACAAAATGACCCAAAATTATTCACAGTATTCACGAAAAAATTTATTTTACACCAAACCACTTATCAAGTAGCGTCGAATAAGTTTAATCCCGACATGTTCTTACTCCGATATAATCTCCTTTAAAACTGGTAACAGTGCAACAAAAAAGAACAAAACAAGTCGACTTCTCCACAACTTTTTCCTTGAGGTCGATACAACTTTCTGAACTATTTTAACCGTAACCAATAGTCTCATAAACTTGGAACTTTCTCGGTAATCGTATAAATGTTATTTGAAACTTCTCTTTGAATTTAATTTGACTAATCACTACAAAAAGTAGGTTTTAAAATTCGATAATATTGTTGAGACATAATAAAATGTCACATAGATTCAACACTGTTGTATCCAGATCATTTACGATATTTTGCATGTGAATGTATAGTTACATGCTGTTGTCTATTTAAAGCATTATTTGAAATATGTTTTCATAATACAAACAACAAGCATTTATATTGGAAATGTAACAATAATGCCAATATAATAAAAAAGGGTAAAGAGAAAAACTGTTTCTATTATTTTGACATCATAACAACAACGCATTCACACGCCAAAATACAGGACTGCCTATAATCACTTATTATTAAGCTTATTCCAACATTACATTAAATAAAAAGGATATAAATGTAAAGAAGGTGGAACAGAAGCAAAACTTCAGTGTTGAAATTGGCCCACTCGCAACAGGTCAGCGTCGTGCCTTCTCAATCGTAGACGTGACGTCATAAATGGGAAAACTTCCTTTCACTGAGCCATATTCAATATAACATAAACATGTTCGTACTTTTTAAATATTATAACAAATTATTAATTAACTTTTGTAGTAATCCAACGTGTAAACTGGTTTTGAAAATAACAACACTAGAGTTTCTTGCCCGTTATTCTCTAGAGAAAACCGCTTTCCGAACTGGGTGTCGATAAAAAATTACTGAATCTAAATGATGAAGAACATCCTAATGGCTTCAATAAATTATTTTCTTATACTTTCAAATTTATTTTTAATTATGAAAAATTCAATTAGTCATGTCAAATGGTCCAATATTTAACAAATTATCAAAACCTCAATTTACCATTTAAATACATTAGAATACGTGATGTACCTTATTATTCTTCAACAGGAACCAGTTCTTCCCCCCTTTCCATTGTGGATGGCAGCGATTTTCGCCACCTGCTTGGTACTGGTGATCCTGTTGACAGTCAGCGGGAATGTGCTGGTACTATTGGCTTTCCTGGTGGACAGAACTATCCGACAACCCAGCAACTACTTCATCGCATCTCTTGCTGCCACTGACCTATTGATTGGTAAGGATTTATTTATGAAAAAAGTATAAACTATTAAACATTTTGTCCGTCCCCATGACCATGAAAGCTGTAAAGTAATCGAAACATCTGAAGCCAAAAGTGTAAAAATTTAACCAAATCCGCGATAAAAATCTGTAGATAATAGTTTTATTTCAATACTAGACTTTTTTTTGGGTCAAATGGAGCAAAATTGTGAGGCTTTTTCCGCCAGTGGGACCCAATATAGAGTACAAAAAAACTGCCGTTGATTGGGGAGAGAATAATACTTCTATTCTTTGACTAGCCTGTAAGCCGCCGTGTGAGTAAGAAAATAAGATAGTAATTATGAAACATCATATCAGGGATTACTTCACGCCTAGAGCTAAGTTTTGTCCAAATAATATTCATTTCGGGTCTGGGTGTTAAGATTAGAAAGTATTTTATTATTTTGTTGTTACTGGGAATGTGATGGTCATTTTTGTGTTTTAAGGTTACTGTAATGTACTTAATGATAAATATAGAGCTGCAATGTCTTTGTACAGATTATCTTGTTATGAGAAATAATTATCTATAGCCCTCACAATTATGTTTACTCAATTGGCTCCTTACGCTTCGATTATTACAATAGGGGATTCAAAGCGGCATCATATTGCGGATTAGCGCAATTCTGTATTATGAAAATGGTAAAATAAATTATTATTTTGGGTTCAAGTACCCCTGAAATACCTGAAATACTAGTTTAAACACTAATAATAAATGTTAGTTTCGTTGAAATATTATAAGTGAAGATTTAAAATAATAAAAGTTAAAGAAACATCAAATAAAAAAAATAAGGAGTATGAAACCAAGGAAGTGGAGCCATCGAAAATCCATTATCTTCCGAACTAGCAAAAGTTTAAGTAGAAGATAATAATTTTAATATCGGAAAAGATGTTGATTTACTCCAGCCAGTTTTGAAAGTGAAGCGAGAATTTAGTTTTTCTTTGTAAGATTCTCACTTGTAATTTAATCAACATTTTCACTATGATCGATATAATTTTGTGAGAAATGATATTTTTTTACTGGTAGCACAGATACATATTTATGAGGTTCATTGTGACTATATATTGATTGGTTAGTTTTCATATACATATTTTTTTTAAATTTAACAGTACTTAAATAAAACCGATCATTCAGATTGATTTTACAATAAAAATAAACTTTGACACTAATAAAAAATTTGAAACTCTGTACGAAATAAAACAATTGTAAATTGTAATCAAACAGAAATTGGAGCTACTACTCACAAATGACTTATTAACAACTTCGATTCGCTGTCTATTAACCTTTGACAAAGGTCGAACGCTACGAAGTATCAAATAAATTACAGTTTTCATTGTTCACAGGCACTTTGTCGCTTCCATTCTACACAGACTACGTATTGAAAGGGTATTGGCACCTGGGACCGCTGCTTTGCGACCTCTGGCTCTCCGTAGACTATACAGTGTGTCTTGTGTCTCAATATACTGTCCTACTTATAACCGTGGATAGATTTTGTAGCGTGAAAATAGCAGCGAGGTACAGGGCGTGGCGGACGAAGAACAGAGTGATATGGATGGTCACTGTCACCTGGATCATACCAGCTTTGCTTTTCTTTACCACAATTTTTGGTTGGGAACATTTTGTCGGATACAGGGACTTGCAAGAAGGAGAGTGCGCAGTACAGTTCCTTAAAGATCCAATTTTTAACACAGCTCTCATCATCGGATACTACTGGACCACACTTTTTGTTCTCATCGTGTTGTACGCTGGAATATTTAAAACTGCTTACGATATGCAAAAGAAGAGTGAAGCTAAACAGAGGAAGATGCAATCGATGGTTGCTCTTAGTGCCGGTGTGATGACAGGCATGGCGGGACGAGCTGCTGGTATGTCGGGCCTAGCCAAGCCCACAATATCAAGCGAAGACCAAATCAAAGTATCAGAGTCCATCCGAAAAGATTCCACCTCCAAGGGCTCTTTGGCTGCTCCACTTTTAAATTTAGGAGGCTCAAGCGATTCCAACTCCAGCCAAAAATCCTCAGCTCACAAAAGCAGCGCAACTGCAACTGGCACTTCGACAACAGCCGAATCCGATGATAAAAAGGAAGATCAGGTAGAAGCGGAAAGGTCTAGTAGCCCAGCCTTCGACTCAGATGAAGAAAGCACTACCCAGACTAATGTTAAGAAGCGTCCTTCCGTTGCTAATCTAGTTATGCAAACCGGTGCTTTACAATTGCTAAATAATATGAGGTTGAATGGTGGTATGCTCATTAAAACGGATTTAAAACAATCACCTGTGACGAAACACGATTTAGATAAACCCAAGTCATCACTGTCGCAGATCTCAGAAAAGAGTTTGCTCGACACAGACAACCCTGACACATCACAGAGCAACGATCCGACCCCGGTGCCCAACGCGCCTCTCTCCACCGCCAGCCTCATGTCCCCGCTCTCATCAGGGATCGCCACACCGTCCGATCAGCGCGAGGTATCAACCACTATTGCTCAAAGAATCATTCCTCCACCATCAGAGTTCAGATGTAGCCCACCCGTATCTGAGAGTCCACCATCATATTCGGAATCATCTAGAAATAGAACAGTCAGACTTGTAAAAGGTGACGGTATGTCGTATGACGTGCTCCTCGGTATGGACGGAGCGGATCTCCGGTATATGGACGAGAGCTCCGTCATACTGCCGTCACCTACTTACGAGAGTCCACCTTCATCAGTGACATTTCCCACTGCGACTGAACCATCATCACCTCCGACTCTAAATTCTGGTAACGTAACAAATACGTCATTATTGCAGGCTGCTCTCATTAGAGCGACCGCTGAAGCACAAGTGACACAACCTAAAAGTAATTATTCGCCACCGCCACCGATCAAAGTCAATACCGAGGTAAGTCTGACGGCGGGCGAACGACCCAAACCTGTCATCACCCTCGTAACGTCGTCTTCCAATAACAATGAGCCCTCAACTCCCAAGCCGGCCGAGGTGAAGATCTCGCCACTCAAACTGAACCCAACAATAAGTCCTGCGGTCGAGAACAGCGACATATCGAGCACCGCTGTAACTGGGTCAGGACGCGGCGATTCTAAGAAAGAGTTTGTGAAAAACATAGGGAAAAAATTAAAAGTTAAGCGATCGAAGCGAGACGGCCTGTTTCCGAGTATCGGGCGGCAGAAGTCTAAGTCAGAAAATCGTGCGAGGAAGGCATTTAGGACCATATCGTTTATTTTGGGCGCGTTCGTGGTCTGTTGGACACCATACCACATACTGGCGCTGGTGGAAGGTTTCTGTACGGACCCGCCCTGCATCAACAAGCACCTGTACATGTTCTCGTACTTCCTTTGCTACGCGAACAGTCCGATCAACCCGTTCTGTTACGCGCTCGCCAACCAACAGTTCAAAAAGACCTTCACGAGGCTCCTGCGGGGCGACTTCCACATCACCTAGTCCATGTATGTTGGCTACAGAAATGCGTAAAGCGACACTGGGCCAGTGTTACAAAATGTTATTTGCGCGCACAATATTATCAATGATATTGTTTGTATAAGACAATACGAGTAATTAATGACTTCTTAAAGCTTTCAATGTATAGATTAATTACTTATAGTTTATTTGGATGTATAGTGAGTGGATGCTTTATAAAAGCAAAAGTATGTAAATATTTAATTAGTACATACGTTGTACATTTCGTATAGCTTAGTTTCATTATTAAAGGTTCAGAACTGACAATAAAATGTTAGATTGTGTAAATAAATGTGAGTTTTAAATTTAAAGTCTCTTCATATATCTAGTGAATATTATTAAATAATGATAATAAATGTAGAAACCAAAGTATTATTGCTTTAAGTACAGTGATGTAAGGATTATTTTACGTAGGGTTTTAGATTAAATCATGTCACATTAAATATCATAGTGCAGTGTGTGATAATGAGTATGTAATTTTTAAATATTGTATTATAAAAATAATTAGTGTAAATATTAATTTAATTTGTTTATTTTAATCTTATTCGAGATCTGAGCGAAACACACTCATGATCACATACTGAAAATCCGATAACGCCGAAAAGCTTTTAGCCAGAGCCCAGCTAAAGATTTCCGGCGTTTAAATATAGTCAATTAAATGTTACGTATCAATAGTATTGGCGATTTTTCAGGCCTAAGTACATTTTAATGGAACCTCTTGGCACACAATGTATTCAAATTATTCCATTTTCTATTGTTAATTTAGCACCGAATTCATTGTTAGTGGCTGATTGCTTCGAAATTTTGTCAATTTAATTGTTATTATTATTACGGTTAATGGTATTAAAATTAGAGAATATTAAATCCAAATATTATAAGTATCATAACCCGCATAGTAACAATCAATTTCAGGAAAAAACATTTTTAAAAAGTTTAACTGACATTTATTTTAATAATAAATTTCTTAGTAAATAAATATATACCGGGTATATCAAGACTGCTACCGAAAACGAAGCCGGGTGGTAGTTTTATTGACTACAAACTGAATGTAACTAAAAAATTCGCAAAGAAACGAGACAATTTTTTTTTTATCGTTTTTAAATATCACCATTTTTGGGTAGCAAATCCATAGTTTTTGCTAAAATAATAATTTAAACTCTTTTATACCTTAGAGTCTGTATAAATAAAAGGGTATACACTATTATTTTAGGAAAAAAAAATGTATTTACCACCCAAATACGACCATATGAAAAAATTAACAAAAAAAATCGTCGCTTTTTTTGTAACATTTTCTATTGCATTGTGTCTGAAGTCGCTTAAACTACCACCCGGCTTCGTTTTCGGTAGCAGTCTTGATATACCCTGTATATGGTCTAACTTCCACGAGTACAAAAGAGTAACAAAAATTTAACAAAATTAATTAAAGTTAAGATTGAAAAAATATTTTTTACAAGTGGCATTCGTTTATCTTGTTTCAATTAAGAACTCGAAGAATTTATTGTTATTTGTTCAACTTTTCTTTTAATGTTTAATTCATCATTTATTTAAAAGCTTTTTTTGATTAGGACATTACAAAAATATTTTTGATACGTGAATATATTCCTTTATAAAAAAAAATATTATGAGAATTATTTAATCACTTTGTGTTATGTTATACACTGATTTCATTTTTATTTAACTTGTTTATTGACGTCCAATCCGCAACTTCATGACTTTATTACACAACAAAATTTCGAAGCATCACACTTATGTAGTTGCTTAGGGAATAATTAAAAACATTGTATTCTATCATATACTATACTAACTAAATAAGCTGCAACAAAATGAAAGACAAAAGTGAAATAACATTAGTTGTACCTATAATAGTATACTTGTAGCGTATCTTTTTTTTTTTTTGTACAGTCAGAAATAATGCATATATGATTCCTACGTTTCATGATCAATTAAATGTTTTCATATCTTGATATTCCCTGTTTGGATGCGTTCTTATATTAGGATCAATAAGGGTAAGTCCATCTTAGATGTTTATTTCTCACACAAAACAGCAGTGTAAATGCACTGTTGTATTTCGGTTTAAAGGATATTGTAGCCAGAGTAATATTGAGACTTAACATTTTATGTCTCAGATGGCGAGCGCAGTGGAACGCCAAGCACTTTGAAACTTTATAATAATTGTTATCTTCGATAGTTTTTTGACTTGAAAAAAGCAAAAGATGGCGTTCTTAAATTTCTTTAAAACCTCGTCTTCGTCAGTCTTCTCAAATAAGTCTTCCTTCACTTTTAAAATTTTCCAAATGCTTTTAAAAAATTGTATTAAACTTGCCTTCTTCCTTATAATCCTCACTCTAAAAAACGTTTGGAACTATTGTTTAATGGACTTACCCATTTCAGGTTATATAATATTAATTGAGTTACAAAATTAGCAATATTTCGTAATGTTTGTAAATTAATAATTTAAGCTTTTGTACTACCGATTGTATTGGTCGTAGTTTGCTCAATAACATTAATTTGTCATATGACATGATTAATTTCGTTTCCGATTTGCTGTTATATTAATTTAGAAATTGACGCCCCTACCACGAGAATTTGGTATTTCCCATATTTCATTCAATAATATAGTAACCTGAACAATATAAAGCGCACAACTGAAATCGAAGATTTAAAAGCATACGATTTTGCACACATTTTCCATATCTATAATATTATAAAATTGCTTAAGGAGTTTTTGTACATTATTTTTTCTTTTAATAAACACCTAGAAACAAGAAATATTTTAAAGAAATTTACTATTTGCACAAATATGAACTCGAGCCGTAAAAAGGAATTATTAATTGAGTGATGACTTTCGTTAGCTTGAATGGACATTGTGACATTAAATATCACGAAAGTATTCGATATGATTTTTTATTGGATTAGGTAAATTATAAGATCATAAGGAAACCTAATAATATAATACGCAGTATAAAAGTACGTACTACAAAGAAGATATAACATTCTACAAGAATAACTAGGTTTTAAAGTTGCACGAAAATATTTCAAAGTGCTACATGACAAAAGTTATTTAAAGCAATGAAATGGAACTAAGCGACCAAGTCTTCCATCTTTAAAATAAAAGTCGTTAGATGCAACCCGTAAAAACTCCAACTTATTACTTTTGAGCGAGTAAGTTGTTCCACTTCACAATATAAAACTTTTCTAGGGATACTAAAATAGGTGGCTATATAATACGGATGATTCAGTAAGATCTCAGAAACATACAGTAAATTTACAAAATAACAATACAATAAAAATACATTTTGTAACAGTAATGTTATGGTTCATTTTTTTGCGAGACAAGGGCACTTTCAAAATGGTAAAGCCATGATTCCATCTTTCAATTATGATTCAGCATGAATGGGCAGGCTCGTCTGATGTGGCACCACTATCTCACAGAAGATCGATGTGAAGTGACAGACTTACTGTTGCATTTCATTTTTTTAGTATAATTATCAGACGCCCAATGCCCCCCTCCCCTCTCCCCTCCCCCTTCTATCCTCTCATTCTTCATCTTTCCCACTCCCCTCCTGATTTGAGGCCGGTGACATATCTACACTCCAAGCGTTGTAGATATTCATGAGCAGCAGTGATCACTAACCATCAGGTTACCTGTGTGCTCGTTTACCAGACCTATTGTAAAACGTAAAAGATATAAATCGTTCTACATCATAAAATATTATTGAACTGATTAATCATCAATTCATAAAGGTACGTCAAATTTCCAATGCTTTTGGATACGAAATCTTGTGGTAGGGGCGTGGATGTTAATTTGATTCGGGGATGTAGCGTAGTGTTGTCGCCTTAGTACATTGTCAATAATTACCATATACTGTGTATAAAAGCTTTGTATACTGTATGTTCGGATAGATTAATGTCGAGTGGAAGCCGTTGATGCTAATAAAGACTAGTGATTTCATTTTCTGTTTTATTTTATACATTCTCCTTTGTGTCACTTTTGATGGCCCTGAAACAATTATATGTTTATGAAAATATGGAAGCTGTTCATTGTTTACAGCAAGTTTCTGAATCTAGGCCGCTTGCTACAGGCAATGTTAAAAATCCTTGGGCATAATGTTCACCAGTTAAGTTTGAATGTTTGTAAATGATGAATAATATACCTGTCGATTGATATAAATATCGACATCTACACATAAATATAAATATTAATTGACCGCCCTATCGACAAACAGATTATTTTTGTAATTTTCATAAAATGTTTCCTAAAAAATACAAAACAATTGTAAGTCCGTAAAACATGAAAAAATATTGTCAACATCAGGTTGGCAAAAGTCCAATTAAAGTACATTTCATTCATAAAATTGATCCAAGCAAATTTCACGAAAATTATTAAACCCGTTTTCATCAATACCAATCACTGATAACGAAAGAAGGTTACTAATTTGTCCCTCGAGGCGGGTTGTCGTGACCGTTTCCATTGCTTTGAAAGCCGAAGGTTTTGTAGAAAGGTCAGGTTGTGTTGTTTCGACTCCATTGTGTTGTAGATGAATGATATCTTGTGAAGTATGGTCTTTCTAGTAGTGGACGAATAGGGTTAGTCATTTTCGTGTCTGATTCTTTGGGATTTCGACAGCCTCCGTGGGTTTGAGGTGGTTAGATGCCTCATGTGAAACGAGAGGCCGCGTTTCGATCCCCGCGCCGACAGAAATGTTTGTGTGGCCCAGAAATATTTATTTCGGGTCTGGGTGTTGATGAGACCGAAAAGTCTTTCGTAGTTCTTGATGCCCACGACACAAGACTCGATCTTAGTGTGGGATCAGGACTATGTATGGGACTGTGGGTGTTATTTGATTATTCATTCATTTTCACGTTCGGTTTATATCATAAGTAAATTAAGGTTTATATAATAAATAAAATTATAAAAACCAATGATAATAAAAAGTGAGGCATAACGTTTTCGGGTAATCCGTAAATAAAGTTGGAAACCTGTACCGGGCAGAGAGACATACGAAACATCCACTAAAACAGAAGTATAATATTATTATTACTGTTATTACTGTTCTATTGAGAACTAAATCCCCATTGGGGTATTTAATGCCAATTCTTGCTGAATACGGTTCTTGATTAGAGGAAACCGTTTGACAACCCTATTTTATGTATGTGACATTGATGATATGACAGACCTACTTAAGTATTTGAATTTATACTCTATTCATAAATACATAAACTCACGTTTTTTCCCGGAAGGGGTAGGCAGTGGTGCTACTAGGACACACACATATCACCTTATATATTAGGCCCCTTAGGGGGCGAGCCTATCGCAACATTGGATATAAAATCCTCACTCCAGGTTGATAATCAATAGAAAAATCTAGTATCACTTAGTACGACCCAAGATCCGAACCTGAGACCTCAGCTGCGTAATCTTACTTCAGTACAATAATACCACCGAGACAATCACTATTCAGAAAGCTAAAATAGAAAGAGCTGTCGATGTAACCAAACACGTCAATTTAATCAAAGTTATTGTAAGAGAACAATAGACAGCGAGGCTTAAAGAAGTTTATGATATTAAAATTGAGGTCAATGAAAAAGGTAATTACGGAACTTCAGAGTAACTTTATAAAAAGTTTAATTATATTGTAATACAAATAAAAGTTGATTAATACTTTCCGCCTCCTAACTTAAATATGACATTTCATTACAAAAGTAAGACTAAAGGTATTTCTTCGATCTTATGCAATGAGATTCTTTTGATTAAAAACTACTAGAAAACACTACATCATTTGTCACTGAAATACTATTGCTATCTTATATATTAATTACAATTTATAGATCTTCAATAATAACACCATAAGCATAACACACAATCAGTAAGACACATTTCGCTATTCCATCAAACTACTATCATCATCATTATCCCGACCGACCCAAGTACTAAGTTACATAACAGCTGATAGTCCCAGGACCCTTATCAGATAATTCATGCTCGGAAGCCTCCTCGGACTCTAAACTGCACATCGTGGCCCGTCACAAGTCATTTACGGTCCTTTGAATACTGCCCGAGATAGTTGTCACAACAGGGACAATCGAGTTGACAACACCGCGTTATGAAGTAGCGCAAGGGATGGAAGATAAGCGAGTGCAATCGTTTGGCTAGGTACTTGTGAATCAGGTCTTATGGATCAATACTGTAATAGGCATTAGAAAATATATCAAAATAATATTACTTTTTTTCTCTTAATAGTATTTTAACAGCTGGTGTATTATGTGTGTACCTAAAGGTGATTGTTACTCTTAGTAATTATATCAATTAGCAATGACCAAATAAATAAGTAAACAAAATTCTCGGCAAATAATAAGGGCTACGAGCAAACTTTATCACTCAAAATGATATTTTTTATGACTTAGGTCTTGCAAACGCATAAATGGATGGCTTGGTGGTAAATAGTAACCACCTGCTACAAATATCTACCACATTTGGACCGTAACTCAAATTCACAAAATGTGACATGGTGGAAGAAAATGTATATTAAAAGAGTATATCCAGACTGCGACCGGAAACAAAGCTTATGTGGTAGTTTTAGTGACAGACACAATACAACTAAAAATTTTGCAAATACGTAATTTTTTTGTGGTGTTTTGAATATCATCTTGTTTGGGCGGTAAATTTATAGCTTATGCTAAAATAATATTTTTAAACCTTGCATACCATAATATCTTTAAAAATAAAATAACGTACATTATTATTTTAGGGAAGTCTATGTATTTACTACCCAAATACGAAGATCGAAAAAAAAACGTCGTTTTTTTTTACAATATTTTAATTGCACTTATTGTATCTGAAGTCACTTAAACTACTACCTAGCTCCGTTTTCGGTAGCAGTCTTGATATACCCTGTATAATCCTATACACAATTATACATACAGACAGAGCAACAGTTCACAATGTAGTGGTTGAATGTTGAGATAACATCGCGCTTCGCTCGTGCAAAGCACCAACAGTAACCGTCGTCAACTCAAACAATAGACTGAAGGGTGGCGCGTATTGTTGCTGCTACTAGCTAGCTCACTTCAATTTGTTTACCATTGTATTGCATATAGATTACTTGCGCCATATTAAATGTGCCCTGCATATATAAGTGACTCGTTTTGTTGTGGTTTGGTAAAAGGCTTTGTCAAAAGAACATTCGTTTCACGTAAAATATACTTAAAACTTTGTTTCATATACATGCATGGCAAGACAATCAACACGCACTAGAACGATGAATAAAAACATCGTGAGGAAACCTGAACAATATAGAACGATTTGATTTAATTTTTATGTATAGTCCGCCAATACGCACTATGCCAGCTGTGTGGTCTATATGGCATATCCTATCAATCACACTCTCGATTTTAGAGGACGCCCGAGCCCTGCAGTAGGACGTACATATATGGGCGTAACGTAACGTGGATGGTTCTTTCACCAGTGGATCTAGTTAAGTCAGCCTACACAATCGTTACTGATGAAATGATATTCATCTCCGCAGGTTACAATGGTGGTAGGTCAAGGCGACCCACGCAAGAATAGCGTTTAAGATTGAACCTTTGTGTCTCCGGTTTTGAGACAGTTATGATGAGATATAGCTTTTGTCTCCAATACTGTATTTGAAGAGCCGAGAAATATCATTACCGTTATTTTCAATAAATTCCCAGTATAAAATAGCAAAACCAACTAACACATAAGGCTGACAACGCATCATACCCTATGGTATTGCAAATGTTCAAGGGCGACTGTGATCACTTAACATCAGATGAACCGTAAACTCATTTGCTTTTTATGAAAAAAAAATTTCGGCTCCTAAACACTAATCAGAAACATAAACAACATCAGCGCAACATCCACACCTCAAACAACAGATTACCTACCTAAAATGTTATATTTCAAACAAAATCTCACACATTTCACGTGGTTTTTATCAAGGTTCCAGCCAGCATTACCCTCCGTACTCAGATAAAACCGAAAAATGTTCTGTTTAAAAGCACCGCCCTTAATTAGTGTCTGCTCGGCCAGTTTGCGGAGTGCCGAAAAATACATATTCTGTGTGCACGGATTTTTAGCGGCCCGCATTTGCGTTGAACACTTGGTAAGCGAGTTTTAGTTTTTGAAAAATATGCTACATCTGGTGGTGTATTTTTTTTATCGCATTAATGGCTAGGCGAGCATGCAGTTCGCCTTGTGGTAAGCGATACAATTGCTCATGGATAGTAGTAAAATGAAATAACATTGAATTACAAATAAATGCTTAGCATCCTACTGCGGTCGCCATCCTGAGATATAAGATGTTAAGTCTCATTATCTCTAGTAGTTACTCTGGATACGATGTGCTTCAACTAGAACACAACAGTGTAAGCGCTGTTCTTTTTATTCCTCGTGCATTGCCACAAAACATTTTAAAAATTTATAATAAGAGCACTTTATGAAAACACCAAATATCTCACAATACAGACAAAAATAAAAAAAACATCAACAGATTTGAAGAATCAAAAGACGGCCTTATCGCTAAGAGCGATCTCTTCCCGACAACCATCCGAGCAGGAAAAATAACAAAACAGCAGACATAGGCGGTGCTTTAAATTGAAATAAAGATACATAAAAATACTTGATGAAACCAACAAAGCAAAATATTGCCAGTTACGTGAGTTAAATCGAACATTTCTATTAAGCGCAACTTACCGCTTACAACAATACAGAGCTCGTGTCTATCCGATTCTAAATTTAGATCCAGACCACGCAGTGTTGAACATATGCACGTGTAAATTGATCTATTGTCATTGTCACGTAGATAATATATTTCCTTGAATAGAATAATACTAATTATAAAAAGTTATGAATAATAAATAAGACGACTACCAAAAATTAAATCCAAATAAAATTAATTTATATAATATAATTAATTATTTTGTAAATATACATAGAATAAGTACTGTGTATTGACTTGTCATAACTGCTATTTATATTGCCTAATTGATCAACAAATCAATTTCATATCATTTCATTGGATATTACTTTAAACCTAGTCCTTCAGAAAGGTGATCTGCATCTGGTGATGAATGTAGTGCAGTGCCACCCACAACATTCTGCACTCATTGATAACAGTAATTTATGGGAAAAAAAAAACAAACTACCAAATCGCCTTTCCAGTTATCTATAATATTTATTCGACTTGTTATTTAAACTTTGAACTCAGAGTAGGGTGACTTTTTGAGTGGGATATCCCTTCACAAATCCAGGGTCAAATAGGCGTAGGTCTTGGCAATGGCAGCGTAAGTAGCCTTGGCGAAGTTTCCAAGGCTGAAAAACCACGGGCTGAGATGTAGCAGTCTTAGACATTAGCTATCTGAAGTAGCTTTTTAGAGACTGTCGCCGACACGATAACAGTCTCAGGATATTATTATTAATTCCGATCCCAGGAACTAATCCTAGAGAAACGACCTTTAAAAATTAATATATCAATGATATTCTGATGTCATGTGAGCCTACTATTTACTCTGCATCGGCACACATGCAGCGATTGAGACGGTTTAGGCCGCCTTGGCCTATTTTAGATTGTTCGAAGTAACAGAAACTTTAAATGCGGAACCTCCTGACCAAATGCCAAACGGTATTTTCTAGCTTTTAGTTTGACGACACTGAGTGATTCACTTTTTAAGTTTTTTGCAACACATTAAACTGATGGCTGGTTTAGCAAAACATATTTCTAGAGTCTACTTAGAGATTTTCTAGAGTAGACTTCTACTATACACTGCAATTGTAAAAAAAAATAAAAGGTTTATTCGCTTCCCTAGAGAATGTTGTTGTTGCCTACAACTTATAAGTTGCTTGCAATATTTTTGTCTCCTTACATGTTCATCTAAGTTACTCTAAAGTCACTTACTTACACACTTTAGGTCCTGGTTGAAGTTGCAGAAAGCCTCTGGGTGCAAGTCACTTCCAACAGATATCTGCGTCAATCCATAAGGGAGGCCTATGTTCAGCAGTGAATTTCCTGTAACGGAAGAGAGAAAGAGAGAGATAATAACTTACATATAGGATGGCAATGATATCGGAATCCGCCAGGATCACCGTCACACACTGAACGGTAATCCGTAATCAATGACTGCGGTGATGACCAGCATGTGGGTTAAATTAATGTTAAGTCATTGTCAGCCATTATATTTAAAAGCACCATGTGGGGCGGTATAATCTTGTCGACATACGCTATCGACGACTTGGACTCTGGAGAAAGCTATTGATGGACTGATGATTAAGCAAATAAAAACTTCAAAACTACGTCTACCGTCTTATGTATTATATTTGCTTCACGAAGCCGATATAATACTTTCTAACACCAACAAATTATGTTTGATTTCCAATAAAAGAAATATCTGAGTAGACAATACTAAGACGAGGTTCTAGAATTGCTTATACCTGAAACAAATTATACTTTTTTATTTATTTACCGACTTCTGTGAATCAATTTTCACACTTCTAATAAAATACGCTTGGAAATAACATAATGGTTTCCACAAAGAAGCATGATGCAGTATTCATAGAACCCATAGGGGCTACGAGGAAGAAGCATTACTCAACAAAATATAGTCAGTATTTATTTGTAATTATTATTTATTGCGTAGATTATTTTATATTATTTTACTGGTGGTAGGTCTCTCATATGTGAGAGGTCATCTGGGTAGGTACCACCGCAATGTCTATTTCTCCCGTGAAACAACACTGCTTAAATGCACTGTTGTGTTTCGGATTGAAGGACATTGTAGCTAGAGCAACTACTGGACATATTGAGACTTAACATCTTATGTCTCAGGATGGCGAGCGCAGTGGAATGTTGCTACTGTTCATGAGCGGTCGTATCGCTTACCATCAGGCGAACGGCTTGCTCGTCTCGCCATTCAATGCAATAAAAAAAAAAAAAGATTCTATCATTGCGTAAACACCTCGATTCATGATTGAATTATCATTCCGTTGTCAATGAATACCTACTGGTGGTAGGCCTCTCATATGTTAGAGGTCGTCTAGGTAGGTAGCAATAATAAATAAATAAATACACCCAACAGTCACATACATAGTACTGACCCCACACTAAGATCGAGTCTTGTGTCGTGGGTATCAGGAACTACGAGGGACTTTTCGGTCTCACAAACACCCAGACCCGAAGGAAATATTTGTGGGCCGCACAAATAAGTCTCTCGATGCGGGGATCGAACCCGCGGCCTCTCGTTTCACAGGCGGCGTCTAACCTACCTGCGCCACGGAGACTGTCAAATGTCACAATGTCTATTTATTCCCCCAAACAGCAGTTTAAAGCAGTGTTGATTTTCGGTTTGAAGGTCATTATAGCCAGAGTAACTACTGGATATCGTAATAATTTTATTTCATTCAGACCCAAATGTTACTCAATAGAGTTAGTAATTAATAAAATAAAAATAAAACTATGTTAGTATTTTTTATTTATTGAGACTTAATATCTTACGTCTCAGGATGGCGAACGCACTGGATTACCAAGAATTGCTTTGTTTTTACTATGGTGTTATTTGGTTTTGCTAGTGTCCATGAGGGATTATCGCTGTCATGCTCGCCTAGCCATTCATTGCAATAAAAAAACAACATACAATACGTAATCATAATGTATCGTTGTCGACCTCTTTAGGAGAAAAGGAATTAAGCTTCTAGACGTCCATAAGTCGAGTGGGCCAGACGGTATCCCCGCAGTGGTTCTTAAAACGTGCGCCCCTGAGTTGACACCCGTGCTCACGCGCCTTTACCGTCTTTCCTATAAAGCCAACCGGGTTCCGGCTTCGTGGAAGGTCGCCAATGTACACCCTGTCCCCAAAAAGGGTGACCGTTCGGACCCTTCGAGTTACAGGCCGATTGCTGTCACATTCCTACTCTCCAAGGTTTTGAAGCGAGTGATAAACACTCAGCTCCTGAGGTATCTTGAGGATCGCCAGTTGATTAGTGACCGCCAGTACGGTTTCCGTCACGGTCGCTCGGCTGGTGATCTTCTTGTTTACCTCACGCACCGTTGGGCGGAAGCTTTGGAGAGTGGGGGTGAGGCGATTGTGGTCGGCCTTGACATTGCGAAGGCGTTCGACCGAGTGTGGCATCGCGCCCTTCTGGCGAAGCTACCTGCGTATGGAATTCCTGAGGGGCTCTGCAAATGGATCGCCAGCTTTTTGGATGGTCGGAGCATAAGAGTCGTAGTGGACGGCTGTTGCTCCGAGACCAAGACCATTAATGCTGGTGTTTCACAAGGCTCGGTGCTATCGCCGACACTCTTTATCCTGCATATCAATGATATGTTGTCTATTGACGGCATGCATTGTTATGCAGATGATAGTACGAGTGACGCGCGGTACATCGGCCAACGGAGCCACTCTCGGGATTCCATTATGGAAAGACGGTTTCAACTTGTGTCTGAAGTCGAGAGCTCTCTGGGGCGGGCCTCCGAATGGGGTGAATTGAACCTAGTTCAATGGCATCGAAATATCAAGCAAGGTCGACTTTAGGAGTCATTTGGAGGACAAAGCCAAACTGGCGAGCAAAAAGTTGGGAATCCTGAACAGAGCCAAGCGGTACTTTACGTCGGGCCATAGATTGACGCTTTACAAAGCGCAAATCCGGCCCCACGTGGAGTACTGCTCCCACCTCTGGGCAGGTGCCCCAAAATACCAGCTCGACCCACTTGACTCCTTGCAGCGACGAGCTTGTCGAATTGTCAATGATCCCGATCTCACGGACAAATTGGAACCGTTAGGACTGCGGAGAGACTTCGGATCTCTCTGTGTGTTCTATCGTTTGTTCCATGGGGAGTGCTCCGAAGAGTTGTTTGAGATGGTACCACCGTCGCCTATGTACCATCGCACCACACGTTTCCGCAGTAGAGTTCATTCCCACCACCTGGAGGCGTACCGCTCCCGAACGGTACGTTTCCAGCGTTCTTTTCTACCACGTACGTGCAAGCTCTGGAATGAACTCCCTGCATCGGTGTTTCCTCAGCGCTATGACCTGTCCTTCTTCAAACGAGGTTTAAGGAGAGTTCTATCCTTGAGGTAGGCAGCGACTTTGTTGTGCTAGTCCCCTGGCACTACGGAAGTCCATGAGCAGCGGTAGCCGCTTACCATCAGGCGGGCCGCTAGCTCGTCTGCCTACTTAGGCAATAAAAAAAAAAAAAAAAAGAAATATTGGACATCCGGCACACACCTTTACCGAACAATACACGCCAGAAAATGGCGTCTTATTGGTATGCGAATGTACTAACTCAATGAGGGCGACCCATTCCTACAGGTAACTATATCAGCGCTCTATTAACTTTAAAATAAATACTTAATCTTATAAAACAACTCGCTGTAGTTGTTTTAGTACGCCATCCTACATGAAGCCAACATCGTGGTCTACGAGTATAATATGGCCTAGCCCTCCTCTGTCGTACACTCGGTTGCAGAGGATTCCGTACCCTCCAATGCGATGCATATGGGCGGATGTATACAGTATTCGCTTTTCACATCAACTCAGTACTAACACATCGCTACATCGTCGCTCCAAACAAATAGTCGTGGAAAAACTTGCGAGTAGACATAAACTACTTATGGCAGAAAATGACAATGAACACTCAGTTCCAAGTCAAAATCACCACGTACTTTGTAGAAAGCCCATGTTCAACTCTGGCACGTTTATGGACTATAAATTGACAACAATAAAGTACTCCGTTCGTCAGAATATAGCTCTCATAATCCATTACTACGCGATGCCGCTACCAACTTGTTGCTGCCGATTCGAAATATAAAATCTGCGCAGCCAGTCATAAGCACCACTTCTAGAATACACGTCTGCGATATTATATTAAAATATCATCATTTTTTACTTATAAAACTAATGTCGGCTCGACTGCACGGTAATCGAGCCTCGTTCGATATAAAAACCAAATTATTTTGCAGTCGATTCCAGCATAAAACCCTTTAACAACATAGCGATACGATCTGCCGCGGCAGCAGCATGATGTTTAATAAGTTTGTCCGATATAAGTTAGCAGAGTTAGGTATGCGGATGGATTAGGTAAAATAAGCTCTATTGCTCCGTGATAAAGGTGATGTTGAAAGTATGGATGTGTTTGCGTGTTATCATGTGCCGTCGCTGCAATTAGCGCATCGTCCCCATTCTGTTATTGCGAGTGGACGCTTCAGCCGACGGCATGAAGTCATCCGTATAATTTATGCACGTACCATAAGGCCTTTCATTTCAATATTAGATTATGTGGGGATAGTTTAACGAGCTTTGTCCTGATTACTGCTAAACAACGCTGCGGTCGTTCGGAACACGTGCTTAATAATGCTGATGGCCGAATGTATGCGATTCGCGGTCAAAATTGAAATTCAACAACTCGCTTTCCATGCAAGCAAACATTGACGCAATAGATCCCGCTTCAGAGATGTGGAATTAATCGTGCGATCGTGGAATGATCAGTCATACATATAATTGTGCTATAATGCAGAAAGGCAGGCTGAGTGTGAAGGTAACATGACGTGGAGGACGACTGTTTCATTCGATTAGATTCCCTGGCAGTTAATAGTTTTAAATCTCCTATGAAGTTTTTTTATTGCAATGAATGGCGAGACTAGCATTCCATTTGCCTGTTGGTATGCACTAAAACTCACGGACAGTAACAAAACCAAAAAACACTAAGAATAACATAGCTATGTGTGGCAATCCACTCATAAGACATAAGATCTCAATATTTCCAGTAGTTGTCTGGCTATAAGGTCCTTCAACCCAGAATACGCCATTGCTTTACTACTGATTTTTGGCGTGGGAAAAATACATTGCAGTGGCATCTACCCAGGCGGCCTCTGACATTTGGGAGACCTACCAGTTAAAGTAGGGAACCTTTACGTAGACTCTAGATTTCTCCATTCTTGAGATCATCTATAATGCCAGACAAAACGATACATCAATAGTTGTTTTTACTGTGGTAAATGCACTGTGTGTTTCATTTAGAAGGACATTGTAGCCAGAGTAACTACTGGGCATATTGAGACTTAACATCTTATGTCTGATATGGCGAGCGCAGCGGAATACCGTTTGGTTTTGCTACTGCCCTGGATGAGCTGTTGTATCGCATTGCACGCTCGCCATACATTGAAATTTAAAAAATCCTTAGTTTTGTGTCATAAAAATGGCGCAAAAACAATAGTGTTTAAAACTCATCGGAAGCGCCTATAAAAGCATTAATATTGAAACAGGAAGCGGCCACGGCGCCTGCCGGACATCGATTATGGTAATAATACCATTAAAGTGCAAATATCCTGCGAGGTAGCCGATTTATTACTTCTATATTTACCGCAGGGCTGTGGAGTGTTCATTAAATTTCATATTATTCTGACATTGTGATTTTTAATTATGTATAGCGGTTTTTTTAGCAGTAGATGGAAAGAGGCAACCAATTTACATTGTAATTTTCTTTGCATTATTTTTCTGAGTTATGACGGAGCTTGAAAATTATTGAAATTCCTTGTAGGCTGGGGTGTTACACTATGATCCGAGATGAAGATCGAATGTTTAGACATCGCCGTATGTACATAAAACACATTCACTATACACAATATTTTGTCTCAATATGTCCAGTAGTTATTCTGGCTGCAATGTCCTTCAAACCGGAACACAACAGTGCATTTACACTACTTTTTATTGTGTATTCAAAATTATCGAGCAACTTGCTTATATCAACACTTAATACACAATACAAACACGTGTTCACATCTGTTTCGCATAGATTTCGAATATTAAATTAAATTGAGACAGACCAATAACCGCATCTCATCACGCCATGTTGAAATTCGTGCAATAATTTTTTGATATTCGGTCAACACACAATTATAATATTTATAAATTTCTGGTGGCTCATTTAGCTGATGAGAGGCTTGGGGATAATTAACATGAACCTACATTATGCTTGGAAATATTGGGTGATGATTATTAAAAATAAAAACCAGTTATTGTGGTGCGTGATAGTATTTCTTTTAATTACTATGAATGGCGAGAAGATCATGCCGTTCACCTGATGGTAAGCAATAAGACCGCTCATGAACAGAAGGAAAACCAAAAAACGCCTTAAATTACAAAGTAATGCTTGGCATTCAACTGCGCTCGCTATCTTGAGATATAAGATATAAAGTCTCAATATGTCCAGTATTTACTCACGCTACAATGTCCTTCAATCAAATACAACAGTGCATTTAAACTGCTGTTTAGCGGGAGAATTTTCTCCTCAAGCCAATAGAATATAGATGACATATATAAATAATATTAAGCATCGAAGTTATGATTTATCCAATAGATTATACAGGGATTCCAGGATTGAGTGACAATGATCATCTTGTTTTTTATTTTTATATTTACGTCCTTCAATCTGAATCATGTATACATATACGTTCCAATGCACAGCACGGGCCTCCTCTACAATCGAAAGTACAATTGAGACTACCTTCAATAATACCCTCCATTACTCACACTTTTTGCATCTACGAACGTATGCAAGGTACGAACAGAACCCAAGTTTGTACGGCATAATCCAATAGCAAACAATTGACCCGTCGCGCTCTCTCCAACGCAGTTCTTGGAGGTGCATAACACAATTTATTTTGAGAATTAAGTTAGTGGACAGTGTTCTGTTGACATTTTATATGCAATGTATGTATTGGATAAGAATGTATCTACCTTATTCTATATTATATTCACTTAAAAAGTATTTAAATTTAGGAGCCAGGACTTTGTGCCCGTAATTACCACCGGCTGACCCCTATCACATACTGGAAGAAAAATTCAAGGCGAATTGTGATGGTCCTTATAGATCATGTATCTACCACTTCTGGGACAACGGCGTGATTTTATACATGTAGTAAAATCGATGTGGTTAAGTTTGAAATATTTCCACATGACAGCCTCCGTGGCGCAGGTGCTTAGACGCCGCCTGTGAAACGAGAGTCCGCGGGTTCGATCCCCGCACCGAGAGAAATGTTTGTGCGGCCCACAAATATTTTTTCCGGGTCTGGGTATTTGTGAGACCGAAAAGTCTCTCGTAGTTCCTGATACCCACGACACAAGACTTGATCTTAGTGTGGGGTCAAGACTATGTATGTGACTGTTGGGTGTTTATTTATTTACCTATCCATATAATTTAACAACCCGCATTAGGCCAGCGTGGTGGACTATATGGCCTAACCACTCTCAATCGTACTCTCGATTGTAGAGTAGGCCCGTGCCCTGCAGTGGGACGTATATGGGCTGATATAGATATAATTTAAAGTCTAACAACATGCATATAGACATGCTATTTAGTTATTTTTATTGGGGTAGTAAAACAGTCTCCATTTTTGAGAAGGCCTAATTTCACCGTTGGAATATCCATGAACTAGTATAAAAACAACGTAGCCAGTAACCCTTCAAAGTGTATATATGTGTCACGCGTCGATATAGGACTAAAAGCACTCATATTCAAGATACCTACCTACCTATCCAATTCCCCTACCTACCTACCTACCTAGAAAATTGTATTGAATATAAAAGGATATTACATTCAAGATAGTAAAATAATGTCACAACAATCTTTGCTCAATATTCATGACTACAATAGTGACATCCCTGACTGGAGATATAAGCGTTATGCTTCCATATTTTTAATCTTCAGTCAGCAGCCTAACAAGATAAACTGTTTGCAGCCTCGCAAATTAGACCGCTCGTTGTTGAGGTGTCAGGTATAGTTTCATTGATTTTACTCAAGTTTTTTCTTAGTTTTAGCTTTATTTGATGTTCTATTAAAGTAAAATATTTTTTTAACTATCCCAAAAAGATGAGACTGAATGTTAATAAGTGAGACAACATTAAATAAAGAACAAAAATAATATATGGTTATGATCAGATATGTACGCCGTTTATTGCAGTTTTGATAATAATGGTAATCATTTATAAAAATAAATGATTACAATATGTAATTTTGAAAATTAATTACTTATAATTGGTATTATAATAAACATGACAAAAATTCTTTAAGAAAAACTACAATCCAAATGGCCTACACAACGTAGTATCTCAAAATACACAACTGTTGAAATAATTACACCGATATACTTGAACGAGTACACAGCGTAACAACGTTCCAGCTCGGAATTAACTATATCAACGATACTACAACCGTTGGAAACGAGGTATGTGTTTGCGGAATTAGTTTGTTGCATTTGGCTTGCATTAAATTGTTGGGGACACGTGGTTTTGGAATGAGCAATTTAAGCCAAGCGTTGACTTTGGGATATTTTGGGACTTGGATTACATTCTGTTTTACCACAAGAATTTTCTATTGAACTTTTTTTACATAGTACGTACTTTATACATTAACACAGACCTTTTTCCCAGATGGGGTAGGCAGAGGTGCAACCAGGACATTCACTTTTCTCTGTATGTGTTCCATCCCATGATCTGCTAATGGGGCCGGCCTAATATCATATCGGGTACAAATTAGAGACTTAATATATTCAATATAACTTTGCCTGACCCAGGATTCAAACCAACCAAGACAATCTTTTTACATTGACCAGAAAAAATATCAAGTGCGATTTAGTCTCGATAGAGAACACTCTAGACATAATTTTACCAACCTGCTTCAAAAAGAATAGACTCAGACTAAAAATGAATACACTCAGAGTAAATCTGGCACGCGGCACACTTGCGCATAAAATGACTCAGGTTTTTGCACGAGCTAGCAATGTGGATACCGTCCCGGCGCACTGAAATATCTCAGCATTAACCATCTACCTGGTACCAAAAAGTAGCTCTACCAATTAAGTATACTTCAGAATAACAAAACTGAAAACCCTAATGGAACAAATTAATTAAATTCACATAAAAGCGCATTCAAAAGCAGCATCCAATTGTTCCCACACAAGAAACTTAGAAACACCGGCCTGAATGTACACAACAAAAAGGGTTTTAATGCATATGAAATCATGAATGAATGCAAAACAATTTTGAATGGAAAGCATGCTCCATCAGATGTTAAAAGTAATGCGGCGTTCAACCTCTCTACTGAATAAAAGTCGAAGTAATGTAGCCCGGCAGCTCACAATTATGTTATGAAAAACAATGACTACAAAAGCAACAAAACCACTTTACCTCATTGAGAATACTAGATGAATAAGTGAAAAAAGTGTAGTTATCAACTGGTATTCTTTTGTTAGTAGACTCTGGAGAGAATCAATCAGGATGCTGGTTGAAAATACGAGGACTAGGACATCGAAATTTCCATAGTAAATATTTGTTATCCAAAAATATTATTCTATAAATGTTGATACTATTATAGCTACTTTGTTGACAGCTTCCGTGGTGTGGTTGGTTAGACGCCGGCCGTGAAACGTGTGGCCGTGGGTTTGATCACTGCACCGAGACAAATATTTGTGTAATCCACAGGAATTTGTTTCGGGTCTAGTTGAGAAACCGAAAAGTCGTAGATTCTGATACCCACGACACAATACTCGATCTTAGTGTGGGGTCAAAACTATGTATGTGACTGTTGGGTGTATTTATTGTTATTTATTGACCTACATAATAATATGATGAGTACAATAATATTACAAATGTTTTTTGCAAAACAATAGAGGAAATTCATTGAAAGCCCACGGCTGAAGGTAGACAACGTTTATTGGGTAACGACATGACCCATGCTAATTTTGATATTTTTTTATTCCCCAACATATAAACTACTATTTTTTTTACTAGCCTATACTGTCCCACTGCAGGGCAAAGGCCTTCCTTTCCTTCTTCCACCCGTCTCTATCCAAGGCTTTCATGCTCCAGTTATTATGAAAATGATCTATGTCATCTTTCCACCTTCTACGCGGCCTACCACGAAAAACTACTAATAACCTACATAAAAACACAATGAAACTACGCATTTCCTAGCAATGAAAAGCGAAATAACAAAGTTTTACACTTAAGAAGTGAAGCGATTCTTACAGTAAGCGATGCAAGACAAGCCACATAATATTTTGTGCTATATTTTATATTATTACATTCATACTACGGCTACGAACCAATATGGTAAATCTGCATTTAGTCATAATTATATTTCACATTTTCACTGTTCTGTATAACTTCTAGAAATTATACCAGTATGGCCTGATATACGATAAGAAAATCTTCATATGCAGCTCTTCAATACTTCTTTCAAATCAATAGTATGGGTCGTGATAAATAAACCAACATTTTGCTCTCAGTATGTAACGATGTAACCAATTTTAACACCAAACTGAATCAGCCCACAAGACCGAGTTGATTCAATGTACATGACACCAACGTTGTAGCTTTTTCCGCTATTTTTTATTGAGTGAGAATACTAGAATTTGAAATTATTCAGTGGCTATTAACCTATCACCTATCAATTCTCTGCAATTATGATGTTTAGGGTTTGGTTACTGACAAGGTTCCTCCATGGAAATTTTTCTAAATTATTACAATAATACTTGTCGTCATCATCATCATAAATATCTTCAACGACATTATCAGCATCAGCTCTTGAATGTTCACTGCGAAAGTATCTTTCCTATCCTCAGCAACGAATCGAAGGATAAACTCCATCCACATCCATCAGTCATACTAATTTTTTTTTTTATTATGTCTATTTCTCCCGCCAAACAGCAGTTTAAATACACTTATTTTTGGGATTGAAGGACATTATAGCCAAAGTAACTACGGGACATATTGAGACTTAAAATCTTATGTCTGAGGATGGCTAGCACAGTGGAATGCCAAGCATTGCTTTGTTATTCATGGTGTCGTTTGATTTTGGCTACTGTCCATGAGCAGTCGTATCATTTACCATCACGCGAACGGCGTGCACGTCTCACCATTCACTGCAATAAGAAAAACTATTAATGGTTTCAAGATTGTGACGAAACAAGAAACAGTCGTAATGGAAATAACCCTGGGAGGCCATTTCGTATTTTATCAGAGTCTTTGTTTCTCAGGCATCATTTATCCGAGCTGAGTCATTAGTGGAATGCTTTAAGCGTTTTGTTTTCGCTCTCGCAGCAACAATTGCGTTTTCGGTTTTAATTTTTATTTGTTCTCAACTATTTTGACGGATTGTTTTCTGCGGCTTAGAATCTATTGTTGATATATTAGCTAGTTTAATGGAAATAATAGATTTGTGCAAGTGGAGGATTTTATAAATCGAAAAGATTTTGTAAATGCGGTCCTAAGTAGAAAGTTTTTAAAAATAATTTTACACTTGTAATTGGATTATTCGATTAGGAAGATGAAAAC
Source organism: Hyles euphorbiae (assembly GCA_023078785.2). Lineage (NCBI taxonomy): Eukaryota > Metazoa > Arthropoda > Insecta > Lepidoptera > Sphingidae > Hyles > Hyles euphorbiae. The sequence continues at coordinate 2,676,044 of CM041037.1, read as the reverse complement.
CCTGCTGTCTTAAATGAAGATATAAACATCAATCGTCATGAACTGAGGACGCAAAGGTCGAAAAAAATTAAGGAATCGCGGTAAATAAATACACCTATTATTCAAAATATAACCACTGTACTTCACCTCTTCGCTACCCCATGGTAGAGGAAGACAATGCTTCAGGCAATTAAGTTCGCCTGTTTAGTAGTATGTCTCATTTTAACGGTTGTCTTCATGAAAATCCTATACAGGACAACGTACCATAAAGAATATCGATAAAAAATGTTTTAAACTAAAAGCAAAGGCATATTGATCGAAGTTCGCGTGCACTGAAGGCTCCACTGGGTCGCGTGAAAGGACCAGTTTGAGGTAGATCGATAAAAGATTCGCGTTTAGTACTTTTACATTTCTTAGTCCAATCAAAATAATAGCAGTTTAAGCTGGACAGTCTTTTGCAGTATTTTTTTGTCCAAAATGTATGTCTTAATTTATATCAGACTAGCGTCCGGGCCCGACTCCGCCCGAGTGCAGATACACTTTTGTGAAAATAATCTGGCGCATTTGTGATGGATAATATCGGATCTTATGGCGAAATATTTTTTAAAATCGGCTGAGTAATTTCAGTATTAAATTCTGCCTAAAATTAAACACTGGACATCTCCTTATTACATTTTCTGTTCATATAAATGTTTTTTACGATAAACACAAGTTCTTTAACTTTTAATCTTATAGAGGCCCCTATTAATCTACAGTAACTCACCTACTGTACATAAGACTTCTCAAACGATAAAAAAATAATCAGGCAATAAGGAATATTCGCGCAATTCCCCTTCACACGATTATATCTATACAAGGTATACTGCGGCCAAAAATGAAGCCGGTTGGTAGTTTTAGTGACTACAGACGTAATGCAATGAAAATTTTGCATACAATTATTTTTAATGGTTGGTTGACTGGTATCATTGTGTTTGGGTGGTAAATATATGGTTTTTGCTAAAATAATAATTTATACCCTTCCATAGTAGGTATTATTTTAGGAAAAATTACGTTATTACCATCCAAATACGGTGTAAGGAAAATATTTTTTTTTTTGGTACCTAATTATTTATTTCCTTTTTGTCTGAAGTCTTTGTGTCTGACCCTGGCCTCGTTTTCGGTCATAGTCTTTATATACCCTGTATAATTTTGTATCAATGTGACATTTAGAGATGTAGATATCAAATCAATTCATTCAATGTGGTTGTTATATTCATTATATTAAAATATAATATGAAGATTCGATGGAGTTCACAAAAGTATTTTATGCGAAAGCCAGCTGGGCGCAACCTCAAGACTTTTTTCCACGATCGTTACATAGAAAGTCGGTTGTTAGTGTTTGTTAGGAACTGGCACTGGGTCACTGGGCAAAAGTTTGCGCTTCAAACAGGAAGTGTTAAGAATTTGTAAGTGAATTTAAAGATATATTTACTACATTTTTCTTTCTTGTCTATGTTATTTAATTTAACCATCGAACGGTTAAGGAGAGTGTTTTAAAAACTGTGAAACATGAATTTAGAAATTGTACTGATAAGGTTAAGAAGTTAGATTTCAGTATTTCTTTTAAATCATTATAAAGGTCAATTTATTAAGAAGCTGTATAATATATTATTATTAATATATATATATATATATATATATATATATATATATATATATATATATTAATAATATATTTTACTTAAAAAAAAATTCAATAAAAAAAAATTGCGATATTTTCGTCAAGATATATACATATATATATTATTAAATTTATATAAATTTCAGCGTTTATGCTTGAAGGATATATCTACATTACTCTTGAAACCGACACAGGCAGTCATTTAATTATGATAGCACTGATTTTAATTAATACCTCTCGATTTCCAAATATACATTCTCTAACTGTAGATTTATTCAAAGGCGTGGCGCAGTTGGTAAAACAACTGCTATGAAACGAGAGGCCATACATTTGATCTCCGCATCGAAACACAGTTGTGTGATGCATAGGTGTTTGTTTCGGCTCTGGGTGTTTGTGAGATCAGAAAGTCTCTTTTAGTTTATGATAGCCAAAACACAAGACTTAATTCATCTTAATGCTGGGTCAGGACTATAATGTGACTGTTGTGTATGTATTTATAATTATATATTTATATTTTATTGGATATCTAATAAACACAAAAATACTAGTTACTAAAAATTATTAAGGTAGTGTCCAACTTGTCTCTTAATGAGAACAAATCAGCATGCATTATATAATTTTCTATTCGAAAATGTCGTGAGTAGTGCCTTCAGCGGTGTCTCTTCACCGCATCTTATATAAATTCTCTTTGACCGGATGTACCTTTGAAGACATTTAAGTGTGTAGTTTTGGGACAGCTCGCTATGAATAGAACATATTTCTGCGTTTCCCCTGAAGGCTATTTTTACCGAGTTTATGCTCTTTCAGAAATTCTAAAAGAGAATCTTAAAGCTGGGGTATCACTGTGACCAGAATTAAATAGGTATAAGCTTTCACAATTTAGAGAGCAACTTGTCCAGATTTAGGACAAGATGTGATTTTCCCTGATTTGTGATGATCCACCTTTTAATTCTTTTTTAATACCTTCTATCCTTTTTTCTTGTCTATTTAATCCTATTTGCAGTCAGCACCGCTGTTATCGGACCAATGAAAATGAATATGGTTCAGGTATTTGTAACCCTCTTAATCGTTCTCTCGATTATAAAAAAGGACAATACCCTGCAGTGGAAGATATATGGGCTGATACAGATTCAGGTATTATACCTATGTATAAAAACAGCGGCAACTACTTACCGTCAGATGCCGAATATGAAATGGATATAATATATATCACGTAACCCTCCGCCTATTTCATCTCAATAACTTCTAAAAGACCTGTACGAACTCATAACATCAAACAAGTATCTACAACAAAAGGTCCATATCAAACGATCTTCAAGCATGACCGAGCAGAACTAGGCACATGATTTTCCTATCTGCAAACAATTTGACAGCACATTTCGGCTGGAAGTGCTCGTTCGACATACGGCCCCACGAGCAAGCAGCGATAAGGCCGACGCCTATTTTACCGCGACTCTCGGATGTAATCTGTCAATCCGACACAGTCGGGGTATACTTGGCAGTACAACCTTTAATACTCTGATATAATTGTAGAAAATTTCTTTTTAGCAGATTGAAGATCTATACAACCGTTTAACACGATTTTTTTTATTTTATTTTGCTTTCTTTTATTATTATGAGTATTCATGGTTTCTTAGATTTACGCGAATGTTACACATTGAAATAAAACTATTATTTACGGATTTTATCGCGGTAAAATCCGTAAATAATTGTTTTATTTCAATTACCTATGAGTATTCTTCGTGTTATGGCTGAACATATGACTGGTATAGTCAATCCAATGTACAGATGTTCTTACCAAAACCGGTTCCATTTACTTCGTAATAACTGATTTACTTCTAATCTGCAAATATGAGAACAGAAATAAAGCATATTTAACCTTTAAGCCCTCAGTCGTTTATATCCACAGTATTCATCACTATCCTAGCTACAAGAAGAGAAGTAGAACATAGATCTTCCCCAAGAATTTCAAAAGGAACATGTCAATAGCGACCTGCATCCAGCAACGTAACATTCACAGCCTTACTTTTAAAAAACAACAACACCTTACAACCATAAATTAATATTATCAGCAAGAAAACAAGCATAAACTTCATGTCAACATTATGATCAGATCGTCGCTCAACTGTGTACCACCGAGAGAGATATTGGAAAAATATTTACGGCGAGTTTATCACGTTAAAATGTCCCCGAAGGAATCTCATTTGCTCGCAGGCGCTTGTGTCAAGTTATTCGATTTCGCGTCAGGGTGGTAAAGTCAATTTTATGGCAGCTTCATAGACGATATCGTATTGCAAGTATTATTTTTTGATGGACTGTACTTATTAATAACTAAGTCTGTAGGGTGTGTCAGCATATACGTCCCACTGCAGGGCACGGGCCTCCTCTACAATCGAAAGTACGATTGAGAGTGGTTGTTTAATATAATAACTAAGAACAAATCTTAATTTACTTAGTTTATTTTAATTTATTGTTTTAAACTATTGGATATTTGTTTATATATTGAAATCACAATACAGTGTTGTAATGTATATGGGATTATTTATTTACTTATATACCAAAACAGGCTATTTTTTTAAAATTATTCTGATCAATTTGTGTGCAGCATTATTATGGATACAATATCACAATGTTTTTTTTTTTTTTCATTTTAAGATTAACGCAGTTTTAATCTCATGCAATAATAACATATATTGTATTTTATGTCAACAACAAAAACCATTTAGTCGTTACACATTGTTAAACACATTTGGTAAACACTCAAAAATACTTGATATACCATATGGAAAAATAACATGGAATATAATCCAAAATTATATGGCCTAACCACTCTCATTTATATGGCCTAACCACTGTCAATCGTACTGTCGATTGTAGAGGAGGCCCGTGCCCTGCAGTGGGACTTATATGGGCTGATACAGACAGATAATCCAAAAAACCGTTATTGTTAGTTTTACTATCTCTCTAAGGTAATTAAGCCTGTAAACTACCAATTTGATTTACAAACATAACACATAGTTACTACCCACACAATATTATGTTAATCTATGCAATATTACGCGCAATATGTGCCGTAATAAATTCATATATAACCGCTTTTTGGAAGTTTAATGTGGACATATAAAGCATTCGCCGTATATTTGTCCGTTTTATCGCCTCGCGAAAGGTTTAATGTTTCTGAAATAGCGTTTTAATCTTTTAAAGCTACATTACTAATATGAGCAAAGAATAACAAATTTACGTATATACTTTTACATTTTATTTAGTGGTATCAAAAATGATATAAAAATAAAATAATATAACGTCTAATTATAACGTCTAAATAAACAGAACTTTTTAAATTCATTATAGCCAAGGCTGACCTGATAATGCTAACTTTTTTTTGTCTAAAATAATATGCTTAATTTTACTTTTTTTGAACTCTTATTCATTATGTAGGTATTTCATTACGTACCTGTAATTTCATACAACGGTCTAATTACGGTGAATTTATTATCTAAAACCTCAATTTACACAATCTGAGGTACAGGCCAGCAATTTCGGTTTTCCTTTATCTTGGTCATTCCAGAATAAATTGCATAAATTATCTTCTATTCTGTCCTTTAGAATATATTATAGTAACGTTCTCACATGAGTTAAAGACATTATCTTGAAACAGGTCCATTACCATATTATAATTCCACTCGACGGCATAATATAATTCCAAGTACCGAATCTCTATTATAGCTGCATCCCACATTTTCATATAGGGACGATGGTTCTCAACATTCAAATTAGACACTAACAAATGAGCAGACGAATCACATGATGCTAGGAATATCATTGACCGTGAAATATAACGCTAGGAGAATTTTAGATGCGTAGCCCATGTTTGAAAATGGAATGAGAGGGTGTGAGTAAAATGTTGTATAATATTAGAATAATGATTTGTTGCCGGATAAATAATGTATTGAGTTTCAAAAGTATATCTCTTCGAGCTATTCATTTTCTTAATTAGAATTATATTTTTATGTATGATTTTTATAGGATACTTATGGAAATACCTGAGCATACTCTTCATTTAAAATACTTTTAAATAATGTTCACAAACAGTGAATCACAATTAAGATTAAAATTTATTACACTGAGTTAATGATATCCCCTGAATAAAACTATTAATAAATGCTAGTTATATTGAAACTGAAGGTTTTGTGTCACATGATGGCAAGCGTGGTTGAATGCCAAACAAAGAATTGCAAAGTAATGCAATTCGAAGTGTTGTTTGGTTTTGCTACTGTCTATGATAGGTCGTATCGCTTACCGTAAGGCGAATGTTACCTCGCCATTTATTGCAATAAAAAGTTATATTTCTAAAGGGAGCGTATACTGTTTGAGAAGCACTGAGGTGGGAAGGAAGCTTCTATATCTCTTTAAGAGTTCCGTTGAACGTTACCGTGTCGCCACTTCCTTTATGTGTACACTCGAACGAAAATGTGTGTTAGAATATAAAATTTCATAAAGCAAAGAATGCTTACCTTCTTGTCTACAGTTATAAGATATTTTTTTCAACTTTGTACACGTGTCATTTGCACACGTGTGACTTACAACATAGAATGAAGAAAAGAAAAGAAACAAAACGTACAAAAAGCGGTCTTATCGCTCAAGACGATCTCTTATATACCTACAACCAACCATAAGATGGATAAGTGGGAACAACAGTTTTTGGGTTCTTTTTACTAACAGAGTAAGGTAGATTCATATTTCGAATCAATATTACAAGAATTAAAAACCTACAGAAATGCGTAAAAGATGGGTTTACGTTTGCATTGAGAAACGATACAATCTTTATGAAAAAAAAAATATGTAAAATCTGGCAATTCTAGAAAAAAAAATACGTGTCATAATATTATAATGAGACACAAATAATTTATGTTCCAACCACAAGATTTATAACTAAATGTTCCACAAGGTAACGCGATAAACATTAACATAATCTACAGAAACTGTCAAAACAAAGTGACATATCCCGCATAGCAAGTTGTAGTTAGCCATACATCAATTATGCGGAATATTGTTGTAGACGCGAGCCGCCCTTTGTGCGGGATCAAAGGACCCTTGCCATGCCCGCACTATGGGTTTACACAATTGTATCCAATACTAGATGTCCGGAAATTGTACTAGGAGTAATAGTTATTTTTTTCTGTCATTAATTCTTGTAATTCTTAATTCTTGTTGGTTGGACGTCGGTTGTGAGACGAGAGGTCTCGGGTTCGATCTTCCAGCTCGACAAATGTTTGTGTGAAACGCAAGTATTTGTTTCGGCTCTGGTTAATTGTTAAACCGAAAAGTCTGTATACACACAATATTTTTACAATTACATAAACAATTAATCCAATTAATGAATTGAACTGCAATCCGAATTCAAATTAATAGTCTTTTTTTATTGCGTTGAATGGCCAGACGAGCATGCGATTTGACTGATGGTAAGCGATACAACCGCTCATGGATAAAAGCACAAACAAAAAACACCATTAGTTAGTAAGCAATGCTTGATATTCCACTGTGCTCGCTATCCTGAGACGTAAGAAGGTAAGTCTAATTGAGTCAGTAATTAGTCTACAAGAAAGCCAAAATGAAACCAAAAGTAAACACACTAAAATCTATGCTGTAAAATATATGCTAGTAATCAATACAATATTGTTCCGAGCCTTTCAAGTGAACTACATCAGTGTAATGTATCGGAGCGATACAAAACCTACTAGGATGGTCTGTACCACGACGAAGTGCTTTCAAATAAAATGGCTTCACAAACTTGTGTGCGGAGTTGGACGATAAAAATTTAACGTTGGCTCGCATCTTGATCGCATTGGAAGCTGGGAAGCAGTTCCTCCTTTATTCAATTTACATTAATGGAATTTAGATTCATATTTAAGCCACTATGCCAGGTTGCTGGATATGGCCTAACCAATCGCAAATGTAGTTTCGATTGTTGATTAACATTTGACCATATGAATTTAGTTGTCTTATTTTGGGTTCTTATGAATGTGGCGTTGGTTAAAATAACTGAATTTGTCTTTGAAGATATAATTAATTAAATGCTTCTTGCTACTTCACTTTGCAAAACTTTAAAGAATGTTCATGTTCGAGAGTCGAAATCCTGTAGCTGATAACAAAAAGAACTTACAGCTATTACACCAAACGATCATTCTTAGCTTTTAATCCTTCTTATATTATTTTTTTATATAATTAGTAGGTTAAGAAAAACTGTTCTCTTATTGTGGGATCAAGACAGGTATGTGACTGTTAGATGTATTTAATATTCTTATTTTGAAAAATATATATGAAGTTAGCCCAATGAACATTCGTGTCTTTCAATCCTTCTCGTAACTTTTTTTATATTACAACCTACTTAAGGTTGAGAAAACGTATTCTCTTAGTGTGGGGTCAAGATAAATATGTGACTTTTAGGTGTATTTAATATTATTATTTTGAGAAAATATATAAATTTATCCCAAAGCCCACTATTAATTATATAAAATAATTCCAAAGGCTTACCCACTTCAATCAACGCAATGAAAAATTACAACAAAGTAGAGCACTTGAATTATTATTCTCGTTTAACAGTAAGCGTGGAATAGACGAGACATCGTTATACTGCGTACTGCAAATAAAGACCCTATTGTTGTTTTGTTCGTTCATTTATTTCACGATAATGTTATCTACAGACTATTATGATACTAACTTTTGACTAGGTTTTATTAAGTGAAAATGTTGGTAAGCTTAAGACTTTATATTTTTGTGTCTTATCGCAACAGCAATGAAAAAGACTAAACTAATAGGCTATTTTACTGGGATCGTTATTTTTTTATTATTTGGGTACAAACTCATTAAAATAAAACATGTCTGACGAAACAGTTTTAATGTAGCTTGTAACACGAGGCAATAATAATTAGGATTTAAAATGAATGAGCACATTCGGGACATCTTACCGTCTCTTTTACACGCCCACATTGTAATGCATATTAGGACGAGGGACGTCACAGTTTTGTTTTGCATCTCTTTTCTTTTATTCCACCTACAAGATTTTAAACGTTTTTAACTTTAATTCTGAATGCATTAACAAAACTCTCTGCTTATTAAGTTACTATATAACTTTTGTAATAATCATCATCATCATCATCATCATCATCACTGCTTTCCGGACTTTGCTTTCCGGTGTTGGATCAAAAATTTACTTAATCCAAATAATATTGATTATTTTTCCGACCCAAACATCGACCAATAGAATTGCACCATTCGACGTCACGTGGTACAACCTACATGGTATTATACTGATAATTTTTTGAAAATTTTCTCTGGTAGTTGCTATATATAAAAAACAAAACATGATCCAGTCAAATTAACCACACGTCAAACTGACAGGTTGAATTCAATTGTGAAAATTGGAGATTTTGCATGAAAATGAGTTTGAAATTAAAATTTGGGACGGAAAAATAATCCCCCGAATACCACACGAGCTTCAAAATTATCTGGCATTTCCCTCAAGGTTCCCTGCAAACAAATAAAGTCGTCAAGTTTTGACTCCTTCATTTGTTTGCAACGAACCTATCGGGAAATACCCGATAATTTTGAAGCTCTTGTGGTATTATAAGTGAACATTTTATTGGATTCAATTAATTATTTTATGTTCATTAGATTTTAGATCTGGATTTGGATAAAAACAATAGATTGGTAAAAGAAATTAAAAAATAATTGCCACGTGGCTATACTTCTTTACGTACATTCCTAAGCTAACGACTGTATCCCCAAGGAGGTAGGCAGACGTGCCATGCACAATTCGCCGAGCTTATTTCCGCTTCAAGATGTGACTACCTGCGAGAATGTGCAGAGAGGCATTCTTAAGTAACTATCTATTACAATTTTTGGATAACCCGTTTTTACGCGACTATTTTGGTTAACCACCCAATACTGCAATGTTTAACACCCAGGATCAACAGTAACAGAAATGAACACAGAAGATTGAAACTCGAAGAATCTTTTAAGGACACTAGCTTGTCTATACTCCGCAATGTAATGCGTAATATCTGTACATAGTAATAAATAAAATGAAATTTTACTTATATCCATGTAAATTTATACTTTGTTGATTGTATTCTCCGTTCTATGTTCCACAATAACTTTTTTTTTCCGAACCAAAAGATTTTTTTTTTAGAAACAAACTATTGCTAAAATGCAACGTTACCTATAATTTACCAGAGGACTGATGAGAAACTGAGGATTTTGATTAAACAATTTTATTAGCCAAACCACACGATTGGATCGCTAAAATGCAAATCCATTTTACCAGTTAATTTACAGACATAAATTTAAATCTCATTAACTAAACCACGTGATTTCATCACTAAAAATCAAATCCACTTTACCAACTAATTTACAAGCGTAAATGAAGTTATTTCAAAAAGCAATAATAACATTAAGGCCAAGGGGGTATTCTAAAAACGACACGAACTTCGATTGTTCGGACGCCTTACGTAAAACTTCACTAATGTGCATAGATACTGCACAAAATGTTGGATTCCTGTATCGTACGTCACTACTATAGACTAAGTTCGGAGAAATTGATAATTATAATAGAGAATAGTATTTATTTTTAAAAGTGGAAATTTTATATACATGGCTTACTGATCAAAGTTCGTAACTCTATTCTTTTTTTTTTTTTCAAAATCATGATTTAATACAATCTGCTGTAAAATACTGTATTGAAATGAGAGAGAGAGAGAACTGTATTGAAAATGAGTACATAAACAATCAAAATTCTATAATAAATTTAAAAAGAACAATACATATTTCCTTAATACATTAACAGCCGCTGCCAATAAACAATCCCAATCCAAAATTTGCCGTTTGAGATTGACAGCTCAATCTTTTTTCTGATACTACATTGCCAATAATCAATCTCAGTAGTGAAAAAACTATGACAACATGGTAAATGACAAATCGAAAAGTAAAAAACAATCCAGATTGACTTCAATCTAATTTGTTCGATTGATTAGTGGCATCGGCCGTTAGAGTGGATACTTTTTCTGTTCTCCTGTAAAATTTGGTTGAATGGAGTTACGATGTCTGATAATTAAGCCATCGATATGTACTCTAGACGTTGACCATCTGAAAATTCGAAGTTCGTATCGTTTTAATAGAGTAGACCCTGGTACGTAGGGAATCTCCGATTAATCCGAACGGCGCGGTGCAGCGCACTTCCTGCCGCCTAACAAGCAGTGGCACTTACAGATGTTGCTAGATTGTAAATTGTTTTAATAAATTCAAGCGCTAATTTACAGTTAATGTATATTTAGCAGCTCAGTTTTTAATAGTGCTGAAAAATGAGTTGGATTGTTAACGTTTCTCTGGTCATATTATATGCAATGAGTATATATCAACCCATATACGTCTTACTGCAGGGCACGGGCCTTCTCTACAATCTAGGGTACGATTGAGAGTGGTAAGGTCATATACTCCACCACGCTAGCCTAATGCGGGTTGGCGGACTTTACATAACATAGAAATTCTTGTGAATCGCTATGGTATGCAGGTTTCCTTACGATGTTTTCCTACGCAGTTTTAGTGCGTGGTAATTGACAATATACGAGTATAGTCCTGACTCCATACTAAAATCGGGTCTTGTAAAGTGGGTATAAGAAACTGAGAAACTTCTCGGACACACAGAAACACCCAGACCGGATACACACATTATCCAACATTTGTTTCGGTGCAAGGATCGAACCCGCGGCCTTACGTTTCACAGGCGGCGTCTAGCCAACGGCGCCACTGAGGCTGGAATTAGATACTTGATTTATAAGAATTCGTTGTGCATACTCCTAATATAAAGTTCGGCAGCCTTCCTTAGTCTAGCTTTATGATTGGAAACCACCCTGTATGTTGTTATTATGGTCAGCGATGCGTACACCAAAATGAACAAACTATATTAAACAGCAGTCACAGGATGTTTCAAAAATACATTGTTATGGGGCAAATTATTCGCTTATATTTGTTTTGTATTTTGATGTGTGACAATTCTATCATTTCAAGTGATTTTGATTCCTCTCTCGTGAGAATTGTATTATAGTTGAATGATATCTCATCGCCAGTAAGTTTAACAGTATGCGATTTTTTTTTTTAAATGAGTTACTGTACCCAACTGTCTCTTCCTAAAAAAGCATTACAAACAACACTACGGGAACACGTCCAACAAGATTATGTATTATGACAAAATTAGCATAATTTGATTTGGAACGTTGAAGTAATAAAACAAGACTTATTTGCCCGCCTGCACTGTTCCGTCTGGTAATGAAATGTCTTTTGTCAGCGACAGACTGTCTCTGAGAACGGCTGAATTAACGAACTTCACCGTTTTGTCAGGTCATTTAAGGATATTCCTCTATTTACTATGAATTTTCATTAAATAAAATATATTCATGTATATATTTGACCGTTAATATAATTATTATATTGATAAAGTATGCGTCGTCCGGTACAGTAAAGATATAAAATAAATAATGAATTCTCATGTCAATATTATTTCAATTATATTTTCCGCTTTTCCTCCATATTAATATATCTGAATAAATTAATGAATTATAAATGTTACGAAGTTGTTGTGGCTTATATAATATTGTATAGGTCTTCATAAATAAATATATTGTATTTAATTGCACCCAATTGCACCTACTACATTCTAGTTTCCATAACAATACAATATCAGTTCTATTGTATAAAAAAATACTAACAGACCAAGCAATGTATATTACAACAATTCTATACGGATGTTGGACTGAGCATTTTTGCCTCTAGAATTTAGATTGCAAAAAATATCAAATGCTATGTTGATCGCACACCGCGTCTAACGAAACATGCAGTGTACAAATATGGAGTAAGCTTGAATAGAGAAGTGCATATTATAATGGTTCCGTAGATGTAAAAAGCTATATCTTTTTTCACAATCACCTCGGCCTCGGCAATCAAGTAAAGGCCACTTAATTCTTCCATCCTCTCTACTGTACCACACAATTATGAAACTCTTTATCAAAACCTGTGTTGCCTTGTCCCTATGACTTTGGAAGCAATTAATTAAATAATTATAGCCGATATAATACTGTCAAGTCGCAAGGAATACAATAAAATGCCTGTTGTCAATCGGTACTCTTTCTGGGTACCATATCACTCTTCCTTTAGATATAAGTATTGACACTTTACCAAACCAGAATTGTAAAAAATCTAATATTGCAAAGGCCCGAGAATCAGCAAACAGGTCGACTGATGCTAAGTGATCAATGCAGCCCATAAAAAACCATTACGCTTGAATCATGAATGTGTTGTCGGGCCACCAAATCGGGAGCAGGAAATAAAAAGGGTGGGAAGAGGGACATGGTATTTGACATCCAGTAATCTCAATCATCGAATGAAATACGACAGCAAAACTGTCGCTTCACGTCTAGTTCGTGAAACAGCGGTTCAGCACCGGAAAACCCTGCCTATTCATGCTAATTCATGACTTCCAAGAGCGTGGCTCTACAAATTTGAATAAAAGTAATAAATACTGATGATAAAACAAACAATAAACTGAAGAGACAATTTACTATCAACGCCGATGTTCGGAGATAATATTCAATATTACTGCAAAATTCCACCTAACATTGAAATAAGGTCAAAGGTAAGGCCACTTTCGCCGAACCCCAAAACGAGTTACAAGCCAGCTAACTCAATTAAACCAGCAGCTATGACAACAAGCTGCAACTACCAAACACGGTTTGTTATGAGGGTATAGTTAAACCGTTTCCGTAGATCCATTACTGGCTCCGACCGCCGCTAATAGCCTAATGGACAGGCTGACCAAGCGATGTGAAACAAACAAATTTTGTTCCACAACGCGAAATTAAGTTAGCTGCCGTTTCCTTTCACGGGTGAAGGATGTTTCTCTGCTGGCCAAAACTGGATTGCTCATTGTGGTGCTTATGTACTTCTCATTTGTGATTTCTTAAGTCTTTGTAGTTGATTAATAGATGCTGGATATCTAAACTCTATTTGTTCTTTTTTACAAAAGAACTAGATGGCAAAGGATATCTCAACTGAGTATCAAGTATAGTCTCGTAGTTTCTGATACCCACGACACAAGACTCGATCTTAGTGTGGGATCAGGACCATAGATAATATACTATAATCAGGACTATGAAGCTTACTGTTGGGTGTATTTATTTATTTTAAGCAGGTCGACAAAACTATGCTGGACAATTACTATAATCGTCGTCTTTCTTGATCCTTATTTCTTCTCTTTGTTTACAAACACCTTTTCATTCTCTAGAATCGATTTATGTATCTTCAGCCTATCACCGTCCTTTACTTGACGAAGGCCTACAAAAGTAAGGACGCCATTCTGGTCTTAAGCACCCTTGATCCATCAAAAGTCAAAGCTATGTAACGACGGTTATACTATAAAATATTGTAAAAAAATACATATTTGTAGTACCATACGAAAAATATTTTCAACATTCACTTTTGTACGCTGTCGCAGTTTCATGCGACTAATTGACATTGTGACGTTAACGCTGCAAAAGCCTTTTTGATCAAATGTTCGCATAGCCGCAAAAACTATGAAATGAAATGCTTAACTGGCCTCAATCAATCTCACATTAACGAAATAAGTTTTGAATAATGTATCTAACCATAATGTTCATTTTATAAGAAAAAAATACATTTAACAGAAATACTTAATGATGCGCTAAGTTACAAGTATATTTATTGTAGGGACTATTTTTCAATCGTCAAATTAAATTTATCATAAATGTAGATAAAAATTGATAAATATAAAAAAAGACTGGACCAATGCGGTATAAAAAAGTTACACAATTAGACCAATTGAATTTATAATTGTTTCCTTCATATAATGTGTTCTGACATGCATAAACTCACGCGTTTTTCCCACGTTTCGCCTTGCATTTTCCATCCCACGACGTGATAAGGTGCCAGCCTATCACTTTAAAGGGCACAAATTCCTGCGCCCGGGCTGATAATTAATAGAAAAATACATTTGAAATAAAACTATGATTCACGGACATTTGAAATAAAACTATTATTTTAGAAAAATGCAATATTCCTTGCCCGACCCTACCTACAACTGCGCCACTGAGACAATGTTGGTATTGTATTTGATTCTACCTCCATCTGTTACATATTAAAGAAAAAAAAATCGGCCCCAATTACTTATACACATAAACGTAAACATGGTAAACGTAAGTGTATTTAAATTAATATATTGAAATGTTCTATCATAAACTATATTTCATAAAAAGACATCACATAAAATCAATGTCGAAACGGCAGTACAAATTGTATTTCATCAAACGTCCTAATCTTAAGTTTATGTCTGAATTGCAGAGCATTCCGTCGCCAAATTCTCTAATAACTAGTACAACCACTGGATTTAGAGAGGTCGCCGATCGCCGAGGTTTGACCGGACTCGAGATTCAACCGCAATGGTGAGTGTCTATGTCTCTTTACACCACTGGGAATTATATCTTCCGTAAACTTATGCTTACATCAATACTCAGAAATGCAAGAAAAATAACTGACGTGAGAAATCTTCAAATTTTTTTATATAAATATGAGTCAAATCTAGCTTAGAAATATACGATCCGTCTGTCATAAACTCTTTCATGAAAATAACTTTAAGGTAAATGTTATATATTTTTACATAATTATTCGCATGACCGAGCTAGTAATTTAGCTCAAAAATTGAAAAATTACTGTCAATAAAATATTTAATGATGCGACAAATCTATTATAGTCCATGTTTCATTATATTTGACCTTCAAGACATTAAATTGAAAAGACGATAAATAATTTCCAACCTTAACTGTAAAACTTATGTTACATTACAGGAGCGTAACAGAAATAGCACTGATCTTACGATAGCCGGATGTCAAACCGCACTGAGATTTGAATACAAGTGGGGTTCTAAAATTCATGATATTTTCCAACGAAATAAGCTTAATGGCATACCTTAATAATTTATCTAAAAAAATTAGATATGAATTGAAACGTCATGAAAAGCAATAAAGTTTGGCGAAAAAATCCATTGGCTTTTCCTATCGTTCATCATTCATCATTCACCCAAAAAATATTAGTACGCAAAAGAAAATATATAATAAAGATCAACCAAAAATTAAGTGATAATATTGGCAGTCCATTTTCAAAAATGTCCGGTCAAAGCTTAAGTTGTTTAAGATGTGTGTGTTTTAAATTATCAATCTCATACATACAAACGTACATTATACATATTATAATATGCAAAGATACAAGAGAAGCTTATAATATAGTGTGTTAAACATGTGTTAACAAACCTCCCAAAGACTATCACAGCAACCTGTTGAAACTAAATAAGTAAAACAAGTAATTTTCAATACAAGAAATCGTCAAGTAAACTTCGGCACTACGCCTCTTGGCACGCAACAAAAACCACATTTTCAGTCGAATAGATTGGCTCTTTGACGGCCCACGTTTGTTTGAAGTGGCCCTTTGTGAGCCAACGCAGAACTTTTCATCCGAATTGCCTCTGTTTGACAATGGAAGCTGCTATTGATTCGAGGAAGTGTAGTGATTAACTAATGTATAGGAAATAGTGTGGTTTTGTTATGGGAATAACGTCTTGGGTAACTATAAGAGTGGAAGAAGAATGTTGAAAAAAAATTGGCATATTTTTTTTTTGTTTGAATTCGTAACAGATTAGAATCTTTAATCTGAAGTATGTTTCAATAGTGATATCCATATATCTTGAAAGGTGTCATATAGCAACAGTCACAGGCAACAGTAAATACCTTAAGTTACCGATGAAAACAGTTTTTGACAATTTCTAAGATAATAAAGTACTGAAAAAAAAATGTCTTAATAGGCATATTAATTATAACATGGTCTGGTCATGATCTAATCAGCCCCATGTATTTTTTATAACTCCACAACAGTCGCACATGGAAAACTTACGAGAACAAAGTAATTTAATTATTTATTGAAAATTTACAGTCCTTAATATTAATATAAAACAATTGATAAGCTTAACTTACGGCTAATAATGGATTTACATTTTAAAAATGTAAATAGCTTCCTTTACAGCCCGATTTCTTACAACTAACTTCTGTATCTTGAACTTAGTTTTACGATAAGGCGTATTGTATAGGAACTGTAAAAGTTTCTCGACAAACTTACTTCGGAATTTACAAAGTGTGTATTCATAGTTAATTAGCGTTCTATAAAAGCGAAGGAAAACATCGCGAGGAAACTTGCATACCTGGGAGTTTAATAATAGCCCTCTGAGCGCAGAAAAATTGCGGCAAAAAATCGTAAAAATTCGTGCCCCTATCATTTTTGTGGTTTGCAATAATCCAAACAGAATACCTTTCAGGTGCGGTTTCGTCGAGCTAGAATTGTATGCCTCATCAAAACCGCATGTTACTTTAAAATTATTCCCGTCGAGGTAAATTGAACCGTATTACAGCGGATTAAGGTCGAAGTTCAGTTAATTTTTTTTAATCTTTATTTTTCACTCTGGACTTATGCACTGCTCAAATCAAGACCAGTAGGCAGAAGCTGTAAATCCCGGGATATTTTTATAGATAAATATTC
The DNA here is from genome assembly GCA_023078785.2 of Hyles euphorbiae. NCBI lineage: Eukaryota > Metazoa > Arthropoda > Insecta > Lepidoptera > Sphingidae > Hyles > Hyles euphorbiae. The sequence goes on along the minus strand of CM041037.1, from coordinate 2,658,757 downwards.
GCTGGTATCGTGGATGGTAAACAAGTTAAGCTGTTGAATATAATTCATGAGTTTTAAGATAAATGAAAAATTACAAATATCTTTGAATTAATTGATCCAAAGTGCTCTAAATATACTGCTTATTTAAAAACTAAAACTGGATTTCAAATTTAACTAAAATGACAAGGATAATAAATGTTAAAATTAGATGACTGTGATAGAAACAAGTCTAGAAGATAAATGCATTTTATAAGGACATCGTAAAAGATCGGGAATTATGAATTCAATGGCACTTAACCAATAGCTTTTTCATAACATCGTGTAAGATGTCAAGCTATAAACCCGAAGCACTCCTAGACATAAAACAATTCTGAAAATAATAGTAACAAAGAGATTACCTAGACGCCAAAGAGCAATTACAGTTTAAAGGCTATGCAGATCATAAACAGACAATATATACGATCTTAACTAATAAAATCCAATCATAACAGTTAAAATTGATCACACAAAGAGTGGTTGGTTATTGTTTCCGAACAAAATTTAGTAGAGTTTATTTTACAATGGTCGATTCCATTATTATAACGAAACCTATATTCGAAATTTGTGGATATTTGTTGAATTTTAACAGTATAACGTTTAATAAAACGTTATTTACTTTATTGTATACATATGAATATTATTCATTCGTCTATCTACCAGTCTAAGCTACAGCCTCTGGGGCTCAGTTCGTGTTGCTGAGGGAGTTTCTTGCGCCGTTTCTTCTTCACTACAACACGTTCCGAAGCGATGGTAGCAGAAATTAAAGATTCAAAAGATCTTATGAAAGACTATTTGAATAAAGAATAATTTGCTAAAATTCCTTCGTAGTTCTTGATACGCGCTACATATAGAACTTAATGTGGGGTCAAGTTTTTTTATGTGACTGTTGTGTTTGTTCCACTATTGTTCGTATCTACTTACACTTCAGTTTATTATTCTACTATTTATGTATAACCCTAAGGGCCAGAGCCTCAGACTAGTTTCATTTTTCTAGCTACAGAGTAGTTAGTATAAATAATTTAAATGACTCTGGCATTTTTATTTAAGAACAAAATAATATTTAAAAACTAAAAAATAATATGAATCACTTCTGCTTATTATCTACACGCCACGGCAAAATATTTTATTCCCATGATAATACTAGAATTGATATAAGAACTTTCTAATGAAATCATAACATGCTAGCCTTTGCGCTGTCCATAGTATGCATATAGTTTTAATGAACATTTTTTATTAAAATATTTTCATTTGTATTCCTTAGATCGATTTCCACTTGATATTAAATATTCAAAAACATAGTCAGGTATACTTTTTTTTTTCATTGCAATAAATGGCGAGACGAGCATGCTGTTCGCCTGATGGTAAGCGATACAACTGCTCATGAACAGAGCAGAACCAAACAACACCTTGAATTACAAAGCAATGCTTGGCATTCCACTGCGCTCGCCATCCTGAGACATAAGATGTTAAGTCTCAATATGTCCAGTAGTTATTCTGGCTACAATGTCCTTCAATCCGAAACACAACAGTGCATTTAAACTGCTGTTTGACGGGATAAATAGACATTGCGGTCGTACCCACCCAGGCAGCCTCTCACATATGAGAGACCTAAAAAAAACCTACCACCAGTAAAATGTATTCTAAAATTCAAACAGAACTTTGCGAATATACATACATAAAATTCAAAACGCGAGTGCGAACACGAACTAATAATACAATATAAGGCTTATCGCATGCAAAGTGCAGCACAATCGCATTAGACAGGGAGGCCGTCGCACCTGATCTCATTAGCCCCGTCTATTACGGAAGGAATTAGATGCATGCACTACCGAGAGGCTATAAAACTTGCCGTTAATTATTTTTAATACTTTTAGTTAGGCTTAGAAGGAACGATGGAGGGTTTATTAAGTTTGGTTTAGTAGGGAAATGAATGTAATAATCAAAGTCAGGACATCATGTGTAAAGTTGGTCGCTAGATACAAATTAAAATTGATCCTTAAATATTTATAAATCGGCAAAACAGCAGTCCACATGCACTATTAAATTGCTATTGAGAATTAACTATTGGACATATTGAGAGTTAACATCATGTCTCTTGCTTTGTAATTCATGTTGTTGTTTGGTTTTGCTACTGTCCATGAGCAGTTGTATCGCTTACCATAAGGCGAATGGCATATTCGTCTCGCCATTCATAGCAATAGATATATTTTTATAATGTATTTTATTACTTACACGTAAGAATTGAAATGAGTGTTTATAAAGTCAGCGTTGAAAACGAATCCACAAAGTACACAAATTGTCATAATATGTCACTTTATAATTTAAATCCGAAAACTCCTTGGATATTTATTTATTTTTTTATACTCGATCAGGACTTGCGTCTAAACGCAAACACAGCATTGAACGTTTTTGCATCGAAATAAGCGTCTACGGAATTATAATGATTACTTAACATAGTTTAACTCACTATCAAGTTAATCTTAAACAATAAATAATAATAAAATATATAAAGAATTAAATACGCATAGTTTTGTATATAATGTTGAAACCACATTCAAATAAATCAGTTTTAAAGCCGACTGAATAAATCAAAGACATGAGATATCCCTCTGAGGTCACAGGAAGCGCTGTCCCACTGAGGGACAAACGGACCCGGACAAAAATAGGATTAGCCCTTATTAAGGGACGCTGAAATAACAATTTCGTGGCAAAGGGTTTGAACGACTGTATATTTATTGTTGGACTATATTTAGAACACTAGCAGACAACTGTTTTGAGTTTGATGGAGTAATAAAGCTAAAGATGAAAAGATTATGAACTTCAAAATTAGGTAAGATGATTTCAATATTTTGACAATGCTGGTAAAACTGAGAAGTAACCATCACAAACCTATTCTATTTCTTTATATATATTATCATATTCTATTTTTATCTTAATATTAAATGCAATGCATACTGCATGTGGCGTGTGGATAGTTTTATTTTTCTGTTACAAATTTGTACATACTACCTAATCTGAATTTTTTTTCGTGGTCCCAGGTGATGATAAATTCGATAAATTCTGGCGCTCGTTTAATTAATCACGAATAGGTCTAAGCGCTAGGATCCGTATTGCTGCCGGTCAATACCCTTGATAATACGTGTCATAATGCGTGTAAAATATCCTAGTTATCGTAAAAACTATAAGATACTTTTGTTTATTTTCAAAAGTAGCAACATATTAGCATATACCTCGAGTCTCAAGATAGCAACATTGTTAGCGACAATAAAAGCATTTCATCGCTAATTCTAGCACGACCCTCTAATGGCAGCATTTTTAAAACGTTTTTGCGTTAAGAACAGTCTGAAATAATACGGGCAATGTTACAAAATACAAACAAAACGAAGCACTTAACAGTGAATTAAATAATACAAATTGGAGCTAACAAAAGTAAATATGAACTGGAGGAATATCATTTAAAATAAAACAATGGAGACTGCGGGCGCAGCGTGATGCAATATACTATTTGCCAACAAAAGAATGGGTTTGTTTGAAAGAAATGTAGCGCGGTTGGCGACCATTCTTCTACTGAACTTTGTAGGCATCTGCAGCGAGAAACCCTACGAGCTCGATGCAAAGGCATGAATAGAAACTTTTAACTTTGTAATTGATTTATATTGTTCCATTGGAAATTTTCTTTGTGTAGATGATTGCAACTTGCTGTTTAAACCTAATTAAATGGAAGGTAATTTTTATACTTTGAATATTATGGCAGTGAAAGATAGTTTCAGGTTCGAAATTATCTGAAGGTATTGAATAATATTGTACCTGTAATGTCTTTCCACAATAATGTAAAAATTCTCAAATGGTAATGTTGAATTGTTACTTAACATCACTAGCTTATAATTGGCCAGTTTGACTGTTACATATTTATTAAGAATGTATTTTAATTTCTTAAATAAACAGATTATGGTTTGGTAAATCTTATATCTATCTCATATCTCTTGAAGTAGAAGAAATACTATGTCAATTTTTAACATGTAATTGATCTACTAAATGGGTATTGTTCGCAATGACCAGAACCCAGTTATCGGTACTGTGTTTAAAAAGCAGGATTCTCTATACAAGCCACAATAGCTGTATATTTGCAAAATATCATGAACATTCTGCCATAAGCCTACTTTACCTCCCATTTGGCGCTACAAACACGACGGACGGCGTATTGTCCGAATTTTTGCGCTGGTACTGAGCTAAAGGCCTATATGACTATAAATACATTGTGCTACGTTGCACACATTCCGCAGTTGTATATGAGGAGATTAGATAGATTAAATTCCCCCGGGCTGCCCGCTGTGCCGGTAACTTAGGCCCAGTTTAATTAACGTATACGCGTGATCCGAACACGTAACAATTTACATGGCCGCTTGTTGGAGACGATTATTAGTTTCCAATTTTGGTATTAAGGTCATGTTCTTAGATGAGATTTTGAGTAATATTCTTTGTGTAACAGTTCCGTTGATCATTTGACTAATGGTTAGTTAGAGGCACCTGACTTTGCGCTCCCGTGCTTCACTGAAACTTCACGGTTTGTTGAGTTTTCTAGTTATCCCGACGGCACGTTTTTTAGGTTTAAAAGTTCGTAATATAATATTTTTCTCGGTCCCTTAATATAACTTTACGAAAGAAATCACACCTCTGCGTGGCGTAATTTTTTTATAATATTCGTAGAATGTATTAGTTACATCGTATCTGAGAATTTTGACGATAAAAATACCAAGTATGCCTCGATCATTAGCTGGTAATAAAATAAGTAAAATTCACAAAATACTAGCTCAATTATAATGCCTGGTAGGCAATAAACTCTGCGAATAACGAACATAAACTTATAACAATAAATTATGCAATGTCAACCCTAGGTCATAATATAACATGCTAGGAATTAAATTCAATTTCAATGGACAAATGTGCCTGTCATATTGAGTGACGTCTTACTGCGTTACTCATGTGATTTTATATCAAAATACATCGCATTTGCGGCCATGCCAGCTGCACTGACATTTTAGCTAAAGGTTAAAATGGCGGGACGAGCCAGGGCTACCACAATCGAAGATTGAATAGGAACAACACATTTATCACAAAAATGAGCTCACAAATATAATGGAGAATGATCAATGAATGTTAATGTTATTAGCACCACTTTAAGACCTCAAAAGCTATCTACGTTAGAAAAAACATTCGAAATACCTGGCAATAAATCAAATAGTCTTTAAATAAAACCCTTTAGCATTAAAATTCAATTCCAAAGCACAAATGCAGCTATCATATCTAACGACCTCTTAAAATCACATATGTTACGCAGTAACATATGTGATTTTATATCAAAATTAAAAAAAAAAGAATCGCACTTGCGGCCATGCCAGCTACACTGACATTTTATTTAAAGGTTAAAATGGCGGCGCGTGTCAGGGTTGGTACAATCGAAACGTGGCTTTGTTACTTAATTGATGTGCGGTTAATGTGGTCAGTACAAATATTATTATTGGTATAATACTACGATGGTTTGAACATTTTGTTCAAGATACAAGCCAATGAAGATTTCATATTTAGAATAATTTAAAATTAATATGTAAATAATAAATCCCTGGAATATAAATCTTGAAATTCTGGTTTGCAATTTCAAAATGGAAAATTAAGTTTCTTTAAACGTTTTTTAAAGAATTTCGTTCATTAACGCTAAATACATATTATTTTCATTTTCACAAATGGCGAGACGCGCATGTTATTAGTGGTACGACCGGTCATGGACAGTAGCAATACGAAACAACACCATGAATTGTAAATATTTAGTGTACTATTTATTTATATAGCCTGTAACATTGTGAAGTCACTACTCGTCGCCTTAAATAACTATTAACTATTTCCAAATGGCGGTAAACCAAGTTTAAATTATCATGCGGTACTAATCTTGTCATCTTGAAAAGGGTGCGTTTAATTGAGGATAATTTTAGTAGTATTTGTTTGTATAATATACATAACCGATGTTCTATACTAGTTCAAGTTTTCACGTTGTTCTAGTTTGAACGTAAATTTTGTTATCGTAGTGGGCAAAATGAATAAGGAACTGCAATCAACTTTTAATAATGACGATACCTCTTCAGATATAAATCAAAATACGTACATCTGCATATTTTTATCAGCAATCTTACTGCCGAGGTCTATTATCACCTCTCGAGGCCCCAACCTACATAATTGTAATGGTAAACAAATCTATAAACACAAGTTCACAAAAATGTCGTGACTAACAGCCCTAAACCATGGTTGCCTTGTACCTGACCTTTATTTCAATCGAAGGTCACAAATTCACTGTTATTATTTACAATGGTCTATTAAATACCTGATTGATACTAGATAAGGTGAAATGTGCATCATTGGGGAGAGTATTTAAATATTGTTTTCTGTGAAGGGTTTCAAAAATGATTGCTTTATGATCTATAATCTTATTTAATTATAGTAACTACTTTGTAATACATTTACTACAATATATCACAATATATGTAGTTCGTTCCATTTTATTTATTTTGTAGAGGACTTTAAAAAAATCTTTGTATACAATTAATTGTTCTTTATTGTACACGAATCTTTATACAATGAATTCATAATTTAAAAAAGATATAAATTATGTGGTCTACTGAGTTGTTACTTACTGAGTGGTTATCTACTGAGGTCACTGTAAGAAGGCCTCATAAGTCAAACTTTATCCCAGTTCCTAATTTGACCCAAATCACGCAGGGATTGTGGAAAGACCCAAATTTGTCCCATTTACAAAACTATGTTTTTAACCTAATCCTATATCAACTTACCTATAACTTAGATAACATATTGAAATACTCAATAAATGTAGATTGAAGTGCAGATAATGTATGACCGAACAATATTTACTCAAGGAAATAAGTATAGATGGACCCAGAGCTATCCCAGGGGACTGAATGAATTCTACTGAGAGTACGTGATTCTAGTAGCAAATACCAATATTTGTAACCAATATTTGAGAACGCAAACATGTTTGCACCAATGTTTGTCACATTTGGAAACTAAATAAGCCGATGTATACTTTTCATCAACTTTTATTAGCTTGGATTTGATCGAACTTTTGTGATTATAAGTATATCAGCCTATGTACACTCCATGCTAGGAATTGGCAATTATGCATGTACAAAGTATGTAGTATGACAAAAAAATGTCTGATCTTAGACTTGCATTGGGGTAACTCAATTTATTTATTTGAAAAATGTAAGTTAACTTAATCCAAAGTAATTGTATTTTAAATTCTAGCAAATTAAATCACAAATTTCATATGGAACTAGTAACATGGATTGAAGAAGAGTAAGTATTAAAAAAAATATGAAAAAAAATATATAAGGACATCACAATTATCCCAAGTTATATAAACGTTTTAGTATAACTATTACTCAAAAATCTAGATGTTGTCTAATTAATTTTATTGAGCATATTTTATAACCATATTGTGTGAAACGGATCTTTTATGTAGAATATATATATTAATGATGCCTGATAAAAACTTTATCGATGAGACAGAGATTTTTTGAGTTTTTTTGTCACCTGTATTAAGAAGACTTAAGTCTTTTCCGAATTCTGTGGTCTAATGCAGGTTATTTTGAGACCATGACAACCAGATATTATTTTTACTATTTTTAAAGCCTGCTTACCAAGCTACTGCGACTGTCTGTCAGTCAGGATCAAACATACAAAGGATTGGCACTAAGTACTGACGCCCAGAAATTCCCTTAGGGACATTAAGTTTTTACGACTTGTACCCAATTTGCGTCTGCAACTCTCTAGTCAAATCCACAAACTTTCTACCTTGTAATAATAAAACCATAAAGATAAGATATTTTACATATTGTCACGGGTCGAAAACGGTTTAAAGTTTGTCGTACTTAGAGCTCCCTGAAGTCAGAAATTCTTAGTATTTACTTGGTAAATACTAGACTGTACAACGCTCCAAATATAACACTGAGATCTCTCTATCAAGCTGAAGTGACATCATTTAATAACCCAATGATTGACATATATAATGCAACCATGATATTTGTTCGAAGCTTAATATCTAAGCATCATGAATTCAGTATTTGTAAAGAACATGATTAAAAATTAAATTGATTGAAAGATATAATGTTAGCAATTTTTCTTCAGGATCGTCAGTTCAAAGTCTAGCTTAATTCGAAAGATCCGTCGGACATTACCGGAGACAAAGGTGAGGTTATAAAATAAAAATGTGTAAAGTAATGTCCTTTAAAATCAGACCTATCATTACAAATTGGCACCGAACTCACACCGATAAATAATTTAATTGTTGAAATCCCAACCGAATTCGTCAAAGTATTCAAAATTTCATAAAATAAATTAAATGCGTGCCGCAACGCATTTTCAATATCAATAGTTATGATACGAATAGGCTCTATGTAAAATATTTCAGGTAAAATCGCTGTCATATTTAAAAATGGAACGTATTTTTTTAACGTCTACAAAGCAAAGGAACCTTCACCATGCAGCCTAATCTAAAAATACAAGCCCCATATCGATTCGGACATTCTGTTTGAGGATAATAAAATTACTTGTACCCAAAATAAGTCTGCGGATTCTGAATCGTATTCGCTTTATAGCCATAAAGTCGCCGTTTTACGAGTAACCCGATAAGTTGATGCGACGTTCTTATTTGTTTAGGCAGCCAATAATGATTTATTGGCATCCCAAAAATAAGGAAAAGTGCCGAGTTCGCCGCGATTGGATTGCGGTTATATTACATTTGTTTAATAAATGTATTTGAATTTTCCAACACCTCGCAATTTTCGAGTGTATGATTTTTTTAAGATTTTATGTTTTATGAGTGTATGATTTTTTTAAGATTTTATTATTTATGAGTGTATAATAAATTTTGTATGATTGACATGATATCCTAAATCTTTTATTATACTATGTAGTACACAATGTTTTTCCTAAATTAATTCCGTAATGACTTTTGTAGGGTCGACTGGTCGTAAAATTATGAGTAAAATCCTTACGCTCCATTCTTAATTTTTAACGAGGGCTATTACAAAAGTTTTTTTTTCGTAGAATTTGGATCTATAGGCCGAAATAACATTTGAAAAATCCTATCAAAAAGTGTCATGTAACCTAAAATATTTCCTTAAACCACAATCACTCGAACTTCGAACCTTCATCGCCCAAAAGCTCACACTCCCCAAACAACTCCCTAGTATCAAAGCTCATTAAGTTAGCTCGCAAACTAGTAAGACATTCCGTGCGTGTAGTTGTGTCAACTTAGCTTCCTCGGAGCTTCCAACTTTTCCGCTAACTTCGCCCTGTGAATTCGGTGAATGTAGAGCTAATTTACTGCTTATTTGTAGATTAACGCCTTTACACTTATTTGTATGACGGAAACATCCTAAAAGGTATAATAGGTACATTTCCAAAAAAAATTAGCGGGAAAGTATTTTATCAGGGTAAGTGGAAGGTCCAATCCTGTGGAACTCATATGGTATGTTTCAAATTAAAAGTGTCGAAGTGATGTGACTAACCATAATATCAGCCCTTGTCTGAAGCGAAATTCTCCTTTTTTTCGTCTAAAAGAGAACTTGATCCTGGCAGTATTCTTTTTTCAAACTCCTATAGATACTCTTTGCGCTAGGAATAACTCAGAGCATCAGATTATAATTGTATTCTTATTTTAAAAAATGCTACCTCTATTACAAAAAATGTCGGCCAGTATGTTTAAAAAAAGTAAATTCAAAAACCGAACACCGATTCACAAGTCAGTATTACAAAGCATTTAAAGATAAGATTTAGGTCGGACAGTTCCATGTCTTGGATCGATCACTGTGTATTCAACTACGAACTGTATTGAGGTGTAAAATCAAATCCTTAGGCGTAATATCTGGTAAACTAGGCGGGTGGGCTCCACTGGTTTCTGATCGAGCGTGCTTGGATAGCGGCTTGAGACGTCTTACAATTTGGATGCAGGTATGACGTAATGTATATTATAGAATATTTCATAAAATAACTTAGGTAACGTTTATGGGTGTTGTTTTATTTGAAACAGTTGATGTGAATATTTGCTGTTTATTTTTTGTATTTAATGTTGATTAGATATAAGATTATTGGGATTTAAGGCTTTATTAAATATCAGTAATAACCATTATAAAATTAGGTTTTAAAAATATAGAGCACTGGTCTAATTTGTCTAGTCATTCTTAAATCGAGAGTGACCTAAATAAATAAAAAAAATCAAGTCTATTCTTTAGGCAGCAATATTAAAATATTTTGAAAAATAATAGTGTAGAGAAAAGGCCATAAACTGCTCATAAAACGCCAATTTATAGGCAACTTATGCAATATCCCCATTGTCCCCTTAAACCATCGCACAGGCGGGATCCAATTATAAAACTGTGAAATTATGAATTCATTGTCAATTATAGTTTTATGAATGCAGAGCAATTGACAAACGGACGCGGGGACACCGAACACCAGGTAATTTAATAATTCATTATAACGGGATTTTAACATTATTTATTGACAAGGTTTTTATAAACGCGCGTTTTCGTTTTTGTTGTAAATTATGTATAAAGTTTGTATTAATTTGGTTTCAGTATAATTAGTCAATATCAGCCTATATTATGTATACTTGCAATAGGTATTCGTTATATTCATTTCAGATTGGATGCATAATTTCACATTTCATATGATTTATTATTTATGGCTCCGATTTTGTGTTCGATTGTAGCTCGATTTTGTCAGGCTCGTGTTCGATCTGCTGGTTGCAAAATCGGGTAATAGTTCTAGTGATAGAGAGCGATATTTGTTTCTATTCTTGGCATTCATTGACAGCCTGTCCAGCAGGCACAAATGTCAATCAGATTCATCAGGCTAGCAAATTAAAGCGAATTTTCTCAATCACATAACAAACAATTTAATTTTTTTGAAATTGAAAGAATGGCAACCAATAATACAATTATTCATGAAAAACCATAATTCCTTAATCAAGGTTCAAATTTTGTCCAAGATCCCTGTCTCTCAAACCAGGATTGCATGTAGGTCGGTAAATATCTCCACTCAAAAAGATCGAAGCGCGAACAAAAGAACTCAACATAGACTCAGATATGGCGTTATTACCTGACTTACGTTGCCCGTATTAGGGTTAAGCCCTGATTATGCATTGCTGTTTGGTATTTGATGAGCGATAAGTAGTGCTAGGGACTAAGTGCTTGATAGTGTGTTGGTAGCAAACCGGCTGCCTAACGGTTGTCACGGAATCTGATTCCAGAAGAACAGTCCGCCGAAAGTTATTTTTATAATTCCTGTCCATCCAAAGGTTGCCTGGCAGAAATCACTATTATATTTAACGTTCTTCCGACTTTGTGACGCACTATTTTTGTACGGCACTACTTGTTCTCTTATTATTCTTCATGGATCTATCGATGGTAGGAATGCCGTACAAAAATAAATGACCAAAATGTACCCCTCTCCCTGTGCTTTTGAAGTCTCATCTGCACTGAGACGGACAGCTTACAAGTGACGGCATAGTGCTGAATATTATTATTTTATGCCCCTGTATCTTACTAAATAGGTCTCCTGGTGGTTAATTTGACCCATCGCTTTTTGCCACAGGCTTGTAGTCTATAAGTGGATAAGGCCGCCCATTGTACATATTTATTTGTGATTATCCTGTAAATTGTGCGTTATCTTGATGTACAATAAAGATATTTTTATTTTTATGGTTTAAGCCCACTCAATCGTATTTTCGATTGTAGAATAATCCAATGTATGTACACAGGATGCATGTGCATCAATAACCTTCACACAACTAATTTTTTCATATATAAAATATTTTACCCTAAGGGAATAGCCTGAGTATGCAAATTATCAACAAACTTAATACAACCTTTATTCTCAATAGTGTTGAGTAGGACATACAAGAGGCAGTACATTTGTCCCGTACATGACGTCAAAATGTAAGAGCGGCTCAAATTTTTAATGTGTACTACTTCATATTTGGTGTACTACTTGGTCTGTAATGTCATTTCATTTGCGTGAGACTTGAGGAAAAGTTATGACACACCTAAATTGAAATGATGTCCCATTTCAATTTAGTTTTTTTCTCTTTTCCTGTACTGACTCAATACAAAAATGAGGCTACTCTTACAAACTCTTTTTCAAATCATGTCCTACTCAACACTAATTCTCAAACAGTAGTCCGAGCCCTGAAGAGAAAGCCTGAGTACCCAATTTTCTCTTTAAAAACTGATCTGTCAAACATTAATGCATGTAAAGCAGGGTAATGTAAATGACTCGTGCTGAGCTGTCCGCAGCGAATGAATCAATGTTTACTCTGTTCATTACATCATTTATCGGCTTTGTAAAGATTGATGGGCGTTTTTGTAGGAAACATTTTTACTGTTGAATTTTCTGTCTTGTTTTTGCGTTAATAAATTCTGACTGCATTAGCTGCGCATATACATAAACAACCGAAACATAGTATAATATCCTGGGTTAAGGTTATGCTATACCTTTGGATACGAATATCTGATATATCCGTAAAAAAAAAATATTGCTTACAGTGCAGCGGTACAAAGTATCTATCAATTAATAAGCAGCATGATTGAGTCAGGCCTAAGCCCCTTCAAATATATAATAATTACATACAGGCATACATAAACTCCCGCGTTTTTTCCCAGAAGGGGTAGGCAGAGGACCACCTCTGCCTGGTACCAACCAGGACACCCACATTTCACCTTGTATGTTCCGTCCCACGATGTGATAGGGGGTGAGCCTATCGTTATATCAAGCACAAATTCCTGACTCCAGGCTGATAATAATAATGAACAGAAATATTAAATATCACTTTACCCGAACCGGGAGTCGAACCCGAGACCCCATCTTTGCTACTGTATCTTAAGACAACTACGCCATTGAGGCAGTCAATATAAATAATTCTTTACCCAAAACCAAGGCCAACTGAGTGTGACGAATAAAAAAATATTACACTTATTAAAATTGTTTGAAATCAAAAATTACATAAATATCACTCATCCATAATAAACTTGTATAATATCAAAATAGGTCGCAGTACTATGGAGCATGTGTGTAGTAAACGATGCCAAAAGGCTTTTCATAGTAGCGGGCGGATGAATGACTCACGCCGCCTTTGTACCGTATTCATCTTGCAACAGGCTTTATACGATTTTTTACTGCGGCTGCATAAAAATATGTAATGAATCTTCTACGCGGTTATCACTAAGGCTTGTTACACTCTTGTTTTTATGTGTTTGGTATCCGCTTTATATTAAATAAGATATATCTATGACTACAAAATTTATCGTGACGTGTATTATTATTGCAATGAAGAGAAAAACAAGTCATTCGCCTGAAGTTAAGTGTTACGACCACTCAGGAACATACATAAACCAAACAACATACTGATGTATAAAGCACTGCTTGGCATTCCACTGCGCTCGCTATTCTAAAGCATAAGCTGTAAGTCTCCATATATCCAGTAGGCACTCTGGCGGCAATGTCCTTTAAACTGAAAAACAACAGTGCATTTTCCACTGCTGCTTGTGCGCTAGAAATAGACATACGCAGATGACCTCTCACATATGAAAGACGTACCGCTAGTAAAATGAAGAATTATATATATCAGCGTCTGATTGTCATAATAATAAGTTATTTTATGATAGCAAAATATATAAATAAACATCTATAGGATTCAGTCTGAAGGAATAACTCCACTAAAAGTCTTCATGTACTTTCTACAATTTATTATTCTGATACAGTTCAACAACGTCTGACCCTCCTTACAAATTGATCTTGAGTGTCCCTCCGGGAAACGTACCGCACTTTTTATATTCTTTTCCGATCCAAAAACATTTCGAATCCCTACCGACGGCAACAATTATTCAACCAACTTTCTCATTGACCCACAGTTCTTCGTAGACAACGCTAAATTTATAAAAATACGGAAATATATGTTTCTTATAAACAATTATAAATATAACCATCGAATGTCGATGAAGCCTTATAACTTTTAAAAGAAGAAGGAGAACAATTATAAGTATGCAATCAAACGACAAATAAGTAATTCTACATTGTTGTTTTATTGTTCTACATATCAAAACCTAACACTATAAACTCACGCTGGAGGCGTAGCAGAGGTTTCACCATGTGTGTTCCGTCCCAGGATGTGATAAGCGGCGAGGCTATCGCCATATTGAGCACAAATTCCAGACTCCAAGCTAATAATGAATACAAAAATCCAGTATCACTTTGCCCGACCCGGGATTCAAACCCGAGACCTCTTTGTAACCGTACCGTAATAAAACTACCCCACCGAGGCAGTCGATGATATTTAACTTGAAGAATTAAAAACTTTATTGAATTGTGCCGAATTTAATATTTTTCTTTTTTCTTTTATGAGACTCGTTAAACTCGCAAGACCCTTCATAAAACTAAAAAAGGCGTTGAATATACTCCTTGCAGGCATCATAAATATTTTCGTAATAAGTTTTTAGTTCTTTGATTCCTTAATCCCAAGTCGGCCGTAGAGCTTTATTCAAAAAGTTCGTCGAAAACTTTGCGCCGTAATATACTATTTATTTACATCGTACAAATCCCTCAACATTCATAAATCAACAACAAAGCTCATTTGGGCCTCGAGCTTTAAACCCGTAAACTTTTTTCGAGCTTATGTAGTTATACGTGTTTAGCGTCTTGCTTTACAGCGCCTCAGTCGTATAACCCATAAAATAAATAATAATAAATCACACCCAACAGTCTCACACATAGCCTGATCCCACACTAAGATCGAGTCTTTATATATTATAGATTACTTACATTGCCAGTACAATTACCTACAGCTAGCAACTACTGCCAATAACCCACTTGTTACACCACATTATGTAACGTTGACTGTGTAAATCAGCCGTGAACTAAACAGCTTTGCCGTCACGGTACGCTTTATGAGATCGCTTTACGGCCTAGTTTCCCTTCCCATCCCTTCCCATCTTTATGTCGCACGAAACACACCAATCTCTCAAATTCTTTGTTCGTATTATTTTATATATAATAACGAAAAGGAAGACAAATGCAATCCGTTTGTCCCATGGAGGATCAAGACTGCTCATAAACTAAGCGTACTACACACCGAAGCTGCCGACCCGCCGACACAAAATATCGACAACTTTTTGTTGGCGGGCTAGTCCGCGGATTCACTCATTGTGTTCCGAAATCTTTGTTGGTAACATATCGGCGACTTGACACGATATGAACATTTCTATCACGTTGTTTAATAGCACCGGGTAACTGAACAGAGGACGTGCCACCAACATGTCGGTGGGCAACCCTCGTTTTCGTATAGGCTGCCGGTTTGTGACGGCGGGCTGTGTCACTGGGCCAGCAGCTTTGGTTTATAGTGCGTTTAAAGTTACTTCACTCAAAACTTAACGTCATAAAGCAATGCAAGGGCTTTTGTTCCACCCGTCACCTCGAGATGTAAGTTGCAATATCGCTTAATGCCCAGTATTTTGACATTAATTCACCATCAGATGGGCCGCTAAACTATTTATCTCTTTCTCTTTCCTTAGCCACGGGAAGCCTACTGCTGAACACAGGCCTCCCCCAAGGATTTCCAAATCGACATGTTGGAAACCGCCTGCATCCAATATTACCAATAATCAATACCCACCAGTAAAATTATTTATCTAACAAAAAATAAATGTATCAAAGTAGAGAAAATAATTAGGTATTCAATACTATGTTTACGAAAGCATATTCTAATATTAAATAAACGCATCATTTTCTGCGCAGAGTATTTTTTCTCTTTGAAACGCGTGGCAAAGAAAACGGTTCTTATGGCCCCAATTGCTGTTCATATTTCTTTTGTACAAAGAAATTGTGGTAAAAATGTAATTCCATACATACTAGTTTTTTCCCCTGGATCTCGTCGCGTCCCATTTATAATTATTATAACTGTACATTCCAAAGTTTTCTTAAATTATTAGTAACTACTTGGTACTAGATACTTAGAAACTTGAAATAGGTTTAAATAATTGTGCTTAATATTTATTTGCATACCAAACACACTGTATGACGGTGAAGGAAAACATCGTGAGCAAACCTGCATACCATAGCGATTTGTATAATTTCTATGGTGTATAAAGTTCGCCAACCTACACTAGATCAGCGTGGTGAACTATATAGCCTAACCACTCTCAATCAAACTCTCGATTGTGGAGTAGGCATGTGCCCTGAAGTAATGGGTCGTATATGAGCTGATATAAAACACAATGTAGTATTTTGTGGCGGGAATTAGAAACTGCGTTGTATTTTTTGTACCACTCTCACCGGTATATACTTATAGACTAATAAAAAATCTCTCGATGGATTGAGTTAATGGAATTTCGTATTACAGCCGTCCTTGCATCTAAAAGCCAACGAACGCTATCACCATTACTTTACATTGATCTATTAGTAATATCATGATCCAATTTAAAGTTCCTAAAAGTTTTGGTGTCATCAGAAAACTCCTTCAAAATTCATTTTTATTAAATTGTCATATTGTCGAACTTTTTCCACATTTTAAGCATTACTTTCGCACTCTTCACACTTAAGTAGCTTATGCATCCATCCTTTTCTAACCTCGCTATTACGATACAAATCAACCGTAGAAGGTGAATTTTCTCGGTGTTTTTATATCTCACAGACGGTCGTAAAATATAACACATAAAACGGTCGGGGTAAATTTGTGCACTGGATTAGCAAAATATCGCCAGGATTTGTTTGAACAGCTTTCACGGCTATAAAATGTATGATTTTACGGTACATGATAGTGATTCTATGATATGAAGATATTACATAATACTCATTTACATTTAGTTTATTTATATTTAGTTTAGATTTTATCTTTCTAAAACGCATCGACCACTCTCTTGCATATGGTGGAAGGTCTCTAATATGCGAGAGGCCGCCTGGGTAGGTACCACCGCAATGTAGTTTTCTCCCGCCTAATAACAGTTTAAATGCACTGTTGTGTTTCGGATTGAAGGACATTGTAGCCAGAGTAACTAATGGACATATTGAGACTTAACATCTTATGTCTCAGGATGGCGAGCGCAGTGGAATGCCAAGCATTGCTTTGTAAATCAAGTTGTTTGGTTTTGCTTCTGTTCATGAGCGGTCGCAACGCTTACCATCAGGCGAACGGCATGCTCGTCTCGCCATTCACTGCAATAAAAAAAAATACAACTAAATAACAATATAAGTAAGTTAATAATAAGGTAGCAATTAACAGGCCCATACTATTATTTGCTGTAATATGCGTTATAATTCAAGGTGTTGTTTAATTTTGCTAATTTTCATGAGCGATCGTATCGATTACCATTAGGCAACCGGCATGCTCGTCTCGCCATTTATAGCAATAAAAAATCTCTAAGTAGTGTGTATCTTGAACAAAATCTGTAGGCAATACGCGTCTACTAGGCTTGCAAGAAACTAGTAGAGCGAGAAGGAAGATAATAATGTGTAGGAGCGACAGAAACAGAAATATTGGTACATGCGCGCTTTTTATTTACACTCTTATTGTTCGCGGTCCGCTTTTTCCCAGACTGAAAGAAGGAGGGTGATATGTACCGCTAACATAAATCACGACAAAATCTTAGCAGCCCGGTATAATTGTATAGAAAGGAATGGAACTGCCGTCTGATGCCATTCGATACTCTGCCTGGACGGCATTTGCGGTTACCATCAGGCGCAGTGTCGTCATTATATCGGTATATCGATTTCCAAAACCATACTGTATTTTAACAAATTTTGACATAAGCTGCATAATTACACAAATGTTTGAATATTACATTATCTGAACTGTTTCGCCCTTTTCGTTAGGTGCATTTTACTTACTTTGTGGTGGAAGAATAAAAAAATACCATCACTTGATGGATTGCAATTCTAATGCTTCTAGAACGAACATCTGTCACAGCGTAAAACACTTTTATCGATGCATTAACAGCGAACGAGTGTGTAGGAAACACACATTGTTCATATATAAATTACACGAACAGCGTCGACGCGATTCCTGTCACATCGTGGGACGGAACATACAAGGCGAAATGTGGATTTCCTGGTAGATCCTCTGCCTACACCTTCTGGGAAAAAGGCGTGAGTTTATGTATAAATATACTACTAATTATCAACTAGTGGGCCCTGCGACTAATGATAAATGAATAATTTGCCATATAAAAGTATTTTGAAATAGAAGTTCAGTAACATTGAAAGGTTGGCCGTTGTCACTTGACCTTTCTTCAAGCGATGCGTCACCCCTTATCAACGATGTCTGAAGTGAAGAATCGTCCAGATATAATCTAGCCATGGACAATGACTGAACTTAATCAAGAAAGGTTTAAATTTAGAAACTATGCGATGAATTAAGATTATAATTAATTAATTAGCTTAAAGAAATAAAAGAATATAGGGACGCTACAAAACTGATGCGTTCTGAAATCAATTTCATTTTTGACATGTTCTTTCATAGCATATGGATATTCTTTCAAAGATGCCGCAGCCTTCTACTCATATAACTTGACATACTTAGATACATAGAAAAGATACTTTCAGCCTTTCCAAGGTATTATTTCATTAACTTGAAGCCAATTTTCATGTGTAATTAAGACCTGTGTAAATTTAAAACCTTAGATAACCCGTAAATAAATCAAAGACCCAGTTTGACAAGGCGAGTGTATTATGAATAATTGTTCCCTCAAGCAAATTGTTTGGAATACCGAGTAAAGTCTCTAGGAAAGACAATAGAGTAAGCAAACTTATCTCTTGAATAAATTTGAATTCTACCCGAAGTGACCTGATTATCTTTATTTTCTTTTGATATTGTGATGTTTTTGAAAAAATGTTGAATTATAAGCGTTACTGCTCTTTTATTACATTGAATATGCCGTTCGCCTGATGGTAAGCGATAGACTGCTTCATGAACAGTAGCAAAACCAAACAACACCTTGAATTACAAAGCAATGTTTGCAAACCACTGCGCCCGGCATCCTAAGACATAAGATGTTAAGGCTGAATATGTCCAGTAGTTATTCTGGCTACAATATCCTTCAATCCGAAACACAACAGTGCATTTAAACTGATGTTTGACGGGGAAAATAAACATTGCGGCGGTAAAATAAATATTGCGGTAAACCTACCCAGGCGGCCTCTCACATATAGACCGACCACCAGTAAAACGTTTAGAAAATCCTTGAAGTATATTTTTATACTTTGACGACCAATCGACTCATCTGGTGGTAAATGACAGTAGCCCAAGATAAATTACGAAATTCGACACATAGATGTTTTGCTGGCGTTTGAATATTGAAGCAAAGAAATACGTGGAGGAAAGCTGGACTATCGGCTGAGAAAATTGGATGGTATATCGAATGATACAGCCATTGGATTGGCCTTAAACATACTTTTTTCGCGTTTGTATATATTTTCCTCTAAATCACACTTAATTGCCCTTAAATATAATAGAAATTGGCCAGCTCAACTGGAGCGGTACCCTGTCTTACTTCAGAAAATCAACTTGAAACGATAAATTTGCCAAAGCACCTCTAATCTTATGCCGTCAATGTTCATTGGTGATTATCAGTTACTGAGAAAATGTTAATGTACTCTCAGTCGTACTCACGATTGTAAGGCCCGTGCCTAGCAGTCGGGCCCGGCTGCGCCCGGGTGCAGATAGCTTTTCAGTCCAGTCGAAAATCTAGGAAGATTTATACAAACTTTCATCCCCTATTTTATCCCCTTAGGGGTGGAATTTATCAAAATCCTTTCTTAGCGGATGCCTACGTCATAACATCTGTATGCCAAATTTCAGCCCGATCCGTTCAGTGGTTTGGGCTGTGCTTTGATAGATCACTATGTCAGTCAGTCAGTCACCTTTGTCTTATATATATTTAGAATACAGTATCAGTTACTATCAGATGACCCGTTTGCTCTATTGTGGGAATTATACGATTACTTATACTAATATTGCTATTTTTTTTTTTTTGCAACGGTAATCCTACTAATATTACTGTGTAATATTATACATGCGAATGTTTGTGTTTACCTCTTCACGCTCAAACTGCTAGACCGATATTGGCGAAATGTTGGTATGATCAAGTCTTTTCTTTACGGTGCATAGCAGAGAAGGCCTTAGAAAAGCATCAAAAGGTTTTCTGCGCCTTTATTGACCTAGAAAAAGCTTACGATCGAGTGGTGAGGGATGATTTATGGTCGACACTATCTACGTATGGGGTGGATGGCAATCTGACGCAGGCGCTGAAGTCGTTATATACGGAGTCATGTGCCTGTGTTAGATTAAATGGGAGCTGCACGGACTGGTTTAGCATCAAACGCGGTGTAAGACAGGGTTGTGTAGCGTCACCATGGCTATTCAACCTCTTCATGGATAGTTGTTTGACTGATTTGAAAGAATCTGATTGTGGTTTCAGGATGGGTAAGTCACTGTTTCAATGTCTTTTATACGCCGATGATCAGGTGCTTCTTGCATCATCGGTGTGTGATTTACAACGAATGGTGACTATAATGAATGATGCGTTTAAAAAGCGAGGCATGAAGGTAAATGTAAAAAAGACGAAAGTTATGGTTCTGGAGAGGGATGAATCGAGAACAGAATGCAAGGTCACAATAGAGAGTGAGGAAGTGGAGCAAGTAGATGAATTTGTGTATCTGGGCAGTTTGATTACTAGAGATGGAAAGTGTGAAAGGGATATTGAAAGAAGAGCAAAAATGGGAAATAGTGTAAATGGCGCCTTGTACTCGATTACGGCAAATAAACATATTTCACACCGTGCTCGATTAGCGATACACCAAGGAGTCTTGGTGCCAACACTTATGTATGCCAGTGAATCTTGGATATGACAGAGGAAGCACGAAAGTAGGATCAATGCTGTAGAGATGAGAGCATTGAGGAGTATGTGTGGGGTCAAACTGGTTGATAGAGTGAAAAATAGTGTGATTAGGGAGAAATGTGGTTTAAAAGAAGATGTAGTGACTAAGATTGAGAAAGGGATGCTTCGATGGTTTGGCCATATTGAAAGGATGGATGAAAGGAGACTGACGAGAGATTTGTAATGCGAGAATGGATGGTGGAGTCGGTCGAGGACGTCCGAGACGGTCCTATAAGAATCAAATAGGAGACCTTTTGAAGAAGGGAAAAATACGGAGTCCTCGAACCGACGAGCATGTATGAAAAGATTAATGACAGTTGAAGAAGCGAAAGAGACATGTATGGATCGTAGCACTTGGCGCTCGATAGTCTCTGCCTACCCCAATGGGAAATAGGCGTGAGTTTATGTATGTATGTATGTATGAAGATAGCTGAAACCCATAGGCTACTTTTTATCCCGATAAAATTCCAGTGGGAAGTGTAAGGGATTGAAATATATTCGAAACATTTCCGTCATGATGGATGGAAAGTTTAAAGCAAGGCAGTAACGTTAAGTTTAAATATATAAAGCAATTATCACGTAAAATCGTTTCTGCTTCTAAAGTAGACAGGACTTAAAAAGTATTTGCCCAGGCGAAGCTGGACTGGACCGCTAGTATAAAATAAAGGCGTAGGCCATGTATACGTTATAAGCAACCTTTTTTTATTAGACCAATGGAGCGTTTCAATATAATATTTAATTAAGGCAAAGTAAACGCACGTATGTCATACTCTCTGCTCAGGCGGTTGGCAGTTTTGGATACTATAATACTCCATTCAGCTCCGCACACATCACACGCCCAGCGTAGCCAGACCCACCCCACCTCCCGTCCCTTATTCAATAACTTCGCCTTTACCGCTGTTTAAACGTAGGTATAGGGTTCTACCTACGCTGGTCGCATTAATATCCAGCTTACACTGCAAATCCCTTCGCTATAGAAATATGAACTTTAAGTACTGGATTTAGGGTTAATTTCAGATTGTTTTGAAAAGGGCTGGATGTGTTGTCTTTAATCCACTACTCATCAACGTCTAGGGATTACATTACTGAAGAAAGTTGTCTACCAAATGGATTCTGTTGCAATTATCTTCTGAGAAATGTTTTGCTAATGAGATCAACTTTTATACAGGGTATATCAAGACTGCTACCGAAAACGAAGCCGGGTGGTAGTTTAAGCGACTTCAGACACAATGCAACAGAAAATGTTGCAAAAAAAAAGCAACATTTTTTTTTGTTATTTTTTTCTTATGGTCGTGTTAGGCTGGTAAATACATTTTTTCCTAAAATAATAGTGTATACCATTTTATTTATAAATACTCTAAGGTATAAAAGAGTTTAAATTATTATTTTAGCAAAAACTATGGATTTACCACCCAAAAATGATGATATTTAAAAAATCATTAAAAATAATTGTTGCGTTTCTTAGCGATGTTTTTAGTTGCATTGTGTGTGTAGTCACTTAAACTACCACCCGGCTTCGTTTTCGGTAGCAGTCTTGATATACCCGGTATATAATTGCATAGAGATTCTCTGTCGTCAAGGAAGATTTGCAAAGATGCTGGTTATGATGAAAGCGTTTCCGCTGGTATGCACTTTTACAAATAACTGTAAAGCTGAATTTTATTTTACCATTGGTATTGTTGTCGAGCCACATTTTCTAAAGTTAGGAGATCATTAAAGCGATATAATGATCCAAGACGATATTAAAATAGTGGACTATATTAAAAACAAAAACAGGCATGTGACGTCAATACGTTTTTATGATCAATATGAAACTCTTCCAAATAGAATCATTCAGGATCAAATTTCAACAGCAATGAGGTTACTTGGTACCGCTTATCATGCACATTATATTTCCTGCGTGGTTTGATCGAGTATGTTGTAGGGTTCCTCTTGATTTTAAAATTCCCAAATGAATAGGCTTGAAGATTGATCACACAAGCGTACACCGTTAAGCCTCTATTTGTGCCTTGGAATAGCCATGTTACCAATAACTGACTAACACGTTTCTCTATCAGCCCATATACTTCCCACTGCAGGGCACGGGCTTCCTCTATAATCCAGAGAACGATTGAGACTGATTAGGCCCTATATTTTAAGGCGGAGTTTAAATACCTTTTTGGTTGTTGTGTTTTCCTTCACCTTTATTGGGCGTGGTGACCGATCTCTGGTCCCTGATCCCAGTGCGCCCTGGGATTCGAGCGTTTGGCCCGTTTGCCAACAGGCCACTACGAACTCAGGCACTGTAAGACGTTTATCTCAAAACATATTGTCTCCTTACCTTGAATCCAAAACCTAACCTACTACAATAAAAATTCATTTTAGGTCCAAAATAAAACAGAAAAGTCAGGTTTTACATAACAAAAAGCTAACTTCCCACTTCATTTTTCAACACGCGCCACCGATTTCCTGATTTTCAACGGACTATATTACCTCTAATTGAATATAGCCACTAATCAGATTACGGCTGAACGTATCACTGACTCCAGCACACGTACGGGGTAAAATCAACCCTATTTCGAAGTAATAAAGACTATACTTACTACATGAACGGTTGGAGTGAACAAAATGCTATGGATAGTACACAATGGATGTGACTTTACTGTACTGTTTGCGGCGTTGCATTGGATACAGATATTGGGCTGTTTCGCTCCTGTAATTAGCAGCGTAATCGATATCTATCAGCTTTGTGTAAATAGATCAACAATTGACTGTGGAATTGCGTGATATTGAGGGTATTAGTGAAGCGTTAGTAGCACACTAATGTTAGCCTTATTGATCTTGACTAGAGGCAATGACATGTGATTATTTTTATTCTAATAGCGAGCAATACATTTTTCAAATCAAATTGAATATTTTTATTGTGGACATAGGTTTACATATGTAAGCTGTTACAATGTATTTATCCGTACAACTATAAAAAATTGAAGTATCTACAAAAATAATTTAAGAAGTTGCTCCCATTGTATATTAAACTCTATGTGAATAGATACAGTGTTGAAATTATTGCATTAGTATTAAAATTAAGGTGTTGTGTACTAACGTCGCGTTTTGTGTTCAGCCTGAGTATATCCAATTATGCAAATAGGTG
The DNA here is from genome assembly GCA_023078785.2 of Hyles euphorbiae. Taxonomy (NCBI): domain Eukaryota; kingdom Metazoa; phylum Arthropoda; class Insecta; order Lepidoptera; family Sphingidae; genus Hyles; species Hyles euphorbiae. The sequence continues at coordinate 2,634,616 of CM041037.1, read as the reverse complement.
AGAGATAATTATCGCTGTTGTGTTGTGTGCGTGGGGGCCTGTTAATAAACGGACCAGACGCGGATGCCAACATGCTCTCGGTGGTCGCAGGTTTAGATCCCTGGGCACACCTATGACTTTTCATCAAGCATGTGTGTATTGAACGTCAATCATCACGCACTGTAACAGTGAAGGAAAACATCGTGAGGAAACTTGCATATCATAGCTATTTATAAGAATGTCTATGGTATGTAAAATCCACCAATTCGCCCTAGACCAGCGTGGTGGACTGTATGGCCTAACCGCTCTAAATCGTGCTCTCGATTCTGTCAAAGACAATGCCTTACAGACAGTAATGACTATGTATTCATGAAATATTTTTCTCACAATTTTATCACGTTCAACCAAAACCACGATTTTCGCAACGCAATGCACTCATGCTCCCACCGAACCAACAAAACTACAGACAACCCACGAATTCATAATTGGTAGTATTTCCAAATAAATAACAGTATCCGGACAAAAGAATGCAAGTTCGTTAGCGATTTATTTTATAGTTACATCCAAAACGAGTACAACCAATACAAAGGCACACAATATTTGCTCTTGCCGAATGTTAAAATGTATCCAGCATAGGTATCCAGCTCTCCGCGGTGGCAATTTGATAAACCCGTATTTGTAATCGAGAACGAGGGACAATCAATTAAGTTGTTTCCATGTGGAATTTTGGGGTTAATTATTTTTTATAAATTATTAGTATAATATAATAAGTATAATAACCTGATTTGATATACGCAGTAAAAAAATACAGCAATTTATTGCCAACTGTCAGTGTCCAGCTATTGCGTATAACGTCTATTATTTGGTCGAGTGTCTTGCTCCGAATTGTACGAAAATATGTTTTGAAAATATCGTAGAACTATCAAATCCATGTAAGTTATCATACCCAAGATGTAATTTATGATGACGTGACGACAGGTAGAAGTTTAATACAGTCAGAGCTGGATACAAAGCATTAATAACACATATTGTACATTAAGGAATAAACAAGAAACAAGGCGTCGAGTGCTCTCATATTTCACAAAATATCTTATTGAAACATTATTCCTCTTAAAATAATTACATATTGTTGCTGGAAAAAATCTTTACGGCTCGCTAGAAGCTCTCTGTTAAATGAATATACAATATTATTGATGTCTTCTATAAACTGGGATAGCATCTGATATTTTATAAGAAAGCAGTCTAAATAAAGGCCGTATACGAAACACGGGACAAAAAATAAAAATATATGGCTACCAGACGGATACGCATATTTTGCACCAATAGTATGATCACATTAATATATCATACTCATTTTCTACTCCTTGACTTTTTCTGTTTCTCTCTGTCTCTACAGCCACATAAAATTTCTATATGAAATTTAATGAACAAAATTAGAATTAACCAATCAAGTTGACTGCATTTAATTATTTACTACCTTAATGTAGAAACTAATGCTGTAGGGGAAGGCCGGGCAAAGTGAATACCTCGGGCAAAGCGAATACGAATACATACAAAGGTAAAGGTAAGTAGGTACATATTTCTAGATATTTTCATAATTTCGATCGATTTTTGAATTCAGTTCCAGCGATGATAAAACATTCGATTACTAAATAGGTTTAAACTTGTCTATGAATAAAGCTTTTAGAATCCGTTTAAAATGCCATAAAACAGTACAACACAATAGCATGGCAGTAAGTCGTAACAGTAAACATGGAGTGAAACGTCATGAAGCATTACCAGAGGCTTCAAATCCGCAGTTTACGACGCTCTGTAAAGAACTATGATATTGCCTGTGAATAATTCTTTGTGGGGTTAAGGTATAAGATGTAGCTATGAATAACTTTTACTTTTTGTTTAAATATTACACGATTTTTGTCTTTATTATTATGAAAATAGCTGTCATTATTTATTGTTGAATTTACTGTAACAGCCCTTTAGATAAGTTACCACCGTTTTCTCAATAATATCATATCACAAGAACACAAAAATATACATTCAAGTTTTATTCTCATGCACTTTCAATTATGTAAATGTTAGCATATTTTTTAACAATTACCCACAGGTAATTCTAAATGAGTTAAATCATTTTTTTTAAATAGTTCTCCCAAATCTGTTTTTGTGGGATGCGCTTTTTTCGATAGACCACATTAAAACCATGGAAATGACAGTTATGATGAGGATTATTATTTATCATAGGATAATAAATCAGAGTATATTAAAACCAATCCTTTTTGAAATTACTTACGCACTTATTTAAAAAGATAACCAAATATAACAAATCATTCCGCTTACAACTTACGCCACTGAGTAGCTTAACTTTAATAGTATTGTGGTACACGCCGCAGAAACCGCAACATTTGAAGTTTCGTGAATTTGCCATTCGTTCTGTCGCGTAACTTCGTTCAAGTACGAGTATTGAGCGGACTTGTCTCACGCGAGACTGATGCGCTGTTACAGATTTTAATGCTTTATTTTATTTTTTTATTAAAACAATTTATTAAATTTAGTTTATATATTTTTTTATTATTACTTGTTATTTTCTTCTATTATTGTAAGTATTCTTTGCTTTTTATTTAATAACCTAATATGTTCTATGTTTTGTATTGGAATGTTTTTCTTAATTAAATTGTTTTTGTTTTGTTTTTCCTTTTATACTATTTGTACCACGAATAAACTTTTCTTTTTTTCTTTCCTTCTATATCACAAAAAATAAAGTACATGTAATGTGTCTTTGTGTCAAATACCACGAGATATTTTTTGATCTCACCAAATACTAGCCTGGAATAAATATTTACTTATCGCACAAGGTCTTATTTCTTATCCTATTCTAGAGAATATCACTCTCCATCGAGTGAGTTACTTACTATCTTATGACAAAAAGGTTGAAAACCCAAAACAGCAAAGTTTCAATCCAGGTACTTCATAAATTCAGTAGAAATATAAAATATTACAAGCGTATCTCCCACAATATATGGGGTGCCGTGTCTCGAGCTACGATTGTATTTATGGCCCACTATTCCAGCCTCTCGGTGTAAGAGTATCAATTTCGCAGCACTGTAAACACAGCGAGTGTTGCCACCACAAAATTTTACCACATCATATTATTTTTATTGGTGGCGACAGATTGGTTGCGAATGAAAAATATTTTGTATATAGTATGTATTTTATAGGGGGCAATGAAACCTAATGGATGTTAACGGAAATTGTTCCGTGTGGTACTTTCTGGAGAGGCCTGTGTTTACCAAGTAGAAGCTAAGAAGTGGTTACTTACTTCTTGACGACGATGATGTGATATTTCTGAAGGGGTTTCATTTCATATCATCTATCTATCCATCTATTTATATACAAGAAATATCAATTTTATAAAATTGAAAAGTATCATTTTTCACAATTTTTTTTTATTTTTTTTTTTATTCTAAGTATTCTCTAAAAGTAACAGTTTATTTGTTATAGGCTTGAATCAACTTGAAGCATTTATTAATAAACAAGAATACATTTGCATCACAATATCTTTTCATTCCATGAACTTTTCTATCCCTATTCTTTATATAAGTATTCAGCACATAAGTTTTTCTAGAGCACAAGAAAACTGAAATGTAATTTTCGCATAACGGTTTCGCAGATTTTATATTCGTACAAAAATAACTACATTCGTTTCGTCTTATTCAAGGGCTGTCAGACGCGTTTGCAACTTACTGCCGAGCTTCAGCTCTACATTTGATTAAACGCGGAATTATTTCAAGATTGTGAATATTTCGCACCCTTCACTATATTGTATTTAGTTTATAAACTTCGCCTTAGTTTCAGCTTTTATTGATATGCATTTTTTTGTTTATTTATGCCATTTTAAATTTGTATTTTTTTATTTAACTAGCTTTGTTTCATTACTTTTTTAATACAAGCTTCATTTAATTTATAACTTAGAATATTTTAAGGAAAAAATATAATTTTATACATTTTTAACCGAATTTGAACATCAGCTAGAATCATTTAAATCGAAGAATAGGAATTTTCGGTTAACACAAAATGATCATAGATAAATCCCAACATACCTGCCCAGGTTTGCCACCAGTCAATCGCTAGTTTTCTTAACGAAATCCAGTCTACAGCTGTAAAACATAGTCGAGGCAATATCAAAGTGGCTCATAAGAATTTAGATACCACGATTGAAATATTGTGCGGAACCGTCGCGCCATATTTGAGGCCCAACAAATAAAATATAAGGACTATTGTTCATCGTCAGCTTTCCTTTTGAAATTTCTTTATTGTGTTTTTTGGGACTTTCTTTGGTTATATTCCATAATATTACGATAAAATACTATTTGAAATTGTATTTCAGCAGATGTATCGCCGTTTGTACTTTTATTTTTTGGTATTTATGTATATAACGTTTTTATGTTATAGGTGATAAACGAGCATGGGGTTCATCTGGTGGTGAGTGATCAACCCCGCCCATAAACACTGCAACGCCATAGGGCATGGAGACGCGTTGCCGGCCTTAAAGGTGGGAATACGCTCGTTTTTTGAAGGTCACTAGGTCGTATAGTATTAGTGTTTGTTTACAATAAAAACTAATCATATAAAATTAGGGTCGCCTGGCGGTTGCATTTCAACTATAATTCAAGTATATAGTGTGTGTTTATGCAGTAGCTCATTTACGTCCCACTGCAAGGCAAAAGCCTTTTCTCAATAGAAAATACTATTGAAAGGGCTAGGCTATATAGTCTACCACGCTGGCCTAGTCCGGGTTGGCGGACTTCACCTACCATAGTAATTCTTACAAATCGCTATGGCATGCAGGTTTTCTCACGATATTTTCCTTCAGCATCATAATGCATTGTGATTGAAACATTATTTCATGCCATTAAACTAGATGAAACTAAAAATGGTCTGTCATTTCAATTAACCTGTTTTCATCACCACAATAGTCTTTGAATCTAAACAATCCAGTAATAGTATAATGGTTTCAAATCGATGACTATCAGACCGACATTAAGTCGATGACGGCCGTCGTAAAATCAAATAATCAATTCCCCTAGTTGCATATAAAGCGCTTTTAAGAATTGAATTTCCGTACGAGGCACGAACACGTGGGTGTAAATAGAATCAACACGAGATTATTATGTTTTGATTTCTGAGGTTTTTGTTTAGAAATCTCGAAATGATGGAATTTTAAAGGTGATAAATCTATATGTAAAGAGGTCACCTGGGTAGGTACCACCGTAATGTCTATTTCATCCAGTTTTGTGTTCCAGTTTAAAAACGTAACCAGAGTAACTACTGGATATATTGAGACTTAACATCTTATATCTCAGGATGGCGAGCGCAATTAAATGCCAAGCATTGCTTTGTAATTTAAGGTGTTGTTTGGTTTTGCTACTGTTCACGAACAGTCATAATGCTTAACTCGGCATGCTCGTCTCGCCATTCATTGCAATAAAAAATAATGCAATTCTAATAAATCATAACTTACTTATGGAAAGACAATGAAATAACATTAGTAAAATTATAATAAGTTACTAAATTGACTAGACGCGGAAACGGACTAGACGCGGCTGCCCACATGTTCAGGGTGGTCGCGGGTTCGAATCCCAGGGCACACCTCTGACTTTTCGGAGTCATGTGTGTATTGATAATCAATCACCACGCACTAAAACGGTGAAGGAAATCATCATACCATAGCGATTCATAAGAATTTATATGGTATGTAAGTCCGCCAACCCGCACTAGGCCAGCGTGGTGGACTATATGGCCTAACCACTCTCAATCGTATTCTCGATTGTAGAGTAGGCCCGTGCCCTGCAGTGGGACGTATATGGGCTGATACAGATACTAAATTGAAACTCATCTGGATCACAGTAATTTCACTATTAATTCCAAATTTTAACCTACAGTTTAATACCAACCTCCAACTTTTGTGCAGTAGCCTGTGGGTAACATTACAGAGTACATTTAACATGGTAACAGTCACAATCAGTAGTTAAACTACTTGTTAGATAATTCCATACATCACTAATTATTATTATTAGGATCAGCGAAAATGTACAGTGGTTGGAAAAAAGCAACAACAGAAACTGTAGTCTTGTCCGTTCATCTTTAGTGAAAACCGCTTAACAAAACGTGTGGTAGATAAAAAAATGAATCTAAATGATGTTGAATATTTTAATGGATAATAATGTAAAGTGCGTGGTGGCCTGTTGGTATACGGACTAGACGTGGCTGCCAACACGTTCACGGTGGTCGCGGGTTCGAATCCCAGGGCACACCTCTGACTTTTCGGAGTCATGTGTGTATTGATAGTCAATCACCACTCACTAAAACGGTGAAGGAAAACATCGTGAGGAAACCTGCATACCATAGCGATTTATATAAATTTCTATGGTATGTAAGTCCGCCAACCCGCACTAGGCCAGCGTGGTGGACTATATGGCCTAACCACTCTCAATCGTACTCTCGATTGTAGAGTAGGCCTGTGCCCTGCAGTGGGACGTATATGGGCTGATACATACAGAATACAGAATGTAAAGATTAGCTGGTACTATTTCAAATAAATCTTGGATACCTTGAGAAATTGGCTAATATTTATCAGTGTTCCCTAAATTCGCCTTTTCAAATCCCCATAAAATTACACACCCTTCCTCATTTATACCCGAAATAGGGATCATCCATACATGTTTATTAGATAGAACGTTCGATAAGGCACGAAATTTCGCGGACAATTTCGTTCAATTCGCGATTTCCGATTGGATTGATAAAATGGATGTGCTGTGCTTAGTCAATCCAGGCTGTGTCCCGAAGGATGTCGCTCGGATTGGCTTTTTCGTTATCCACGTATGGATATTTGCCTTGCAAATGCAGTGTTAGTTTATAAAGCAGTTATAATTTTTCGTTTATGTGTTCGTTTGTTAATTTTGATGTCAATTAAATAATTTACAACAATTTCAATAAGGATGTCATATCGAAATAGGAAATAAATAATTTTTGGTGTATTATATTTTGACCGAGTATTTAAATGGTGGTGATGAACAACTAATGGCATTAGTATTGCAGTTTTTTACGTTTATGTTTATGACTATTCATATCAAACAGTAATAAGTACCAGATCAAAACCACTTACTTAAGTCGATATTTCTGCTTTAAAATCGCATATTAAATTCCAAAATTAATAATTGATTGAATACCACTTCGCCATAATCGATCCTGTAACAAACAATCGTTCACTGCTGATAGGTTTCTCATATGTGAGAGGCTACCTGGGTGGGTGCCACCGCAATGTCTATGTATCCCGCTAAACAGTAGTGTAAATGGACTGTTGTGTTCTGGTCTGAAGGACATTGTAGCCAGAGTAACTACTGGATAATGATTCTTAACAAGCATTGCTTTGTAGCTCATCGCAACAAAAACAAAGAACATCTATCCCACACACCAAACACCTATACAAGCAACAAGAAACACAGATTAAAGTTGAACACAGACACTCACACGGAGTTAATCTTCGTACGACGCCGCCACTTAAGTTGCAATCAACAGGTTGATTGGAACTGAAGACAGGAGGCAGCCACCAACAACTATTACTGAGACGTCACCAGGTAAATATTGACTCGTTAACAAGCACTGAATTGGTAATCTGGTTTCGCGGTGATTCGAAGATTATTCGAGGATTGGTTTCGATGTTGGTTTTAATGGTTTATTATTGTTCGGTTGTAATTGACGCTTTCTTCGTGCTAGATGTATCCTGTATCAGCAGCAGGTCCATTGCAAGGCTCGGGCCTCGTCTACAACTGAAAGTACGATTGGTACATCCCTTGATGTAGATAATGCAATATTACTTAATTTTGAGTATGTTTATTGATTTTATACATTTTGATATACAAGAACATACCGTGATCATCAGGTGAAAGATAATTTTAACTGTCACTCAAACTCACTAACAACAAATAAAATCGTGTAAATAAATAAATAAATACAACCAACAGTCACATGCATAGTCTTGACCTAATATCGAGTCTTGTATCGTGGGTATCAGGATCTACGAGACACTTTTGGGTCTCACATACACCCAGACCCGAATCAAATACTTGTGGTTCCCACAAACATACGTCTCGGTGCAGGGATCGAACCCGCGGCCATGCGCTACGGAGGCTATCGATATGATGCTGAGTTTTAACAATAAAAAGAGTGAGTAGGAAAAGAAAAATTAAGGAGGTCATACTAAACGATTGATAAATATCTCGCAATTTATATCACTATATTTTTTTATTGCAATGAATAACGAGACGAGCATGCCGTTCGCGTGATGGTAAGTAATACGACCGCCCTTGAACAGTAGCAAAATCACAGACCGTGAATGACAAAGCAATGCTTGGCCAGTGGCGGTACTTCCATAGAAGCCCAAAAGCCCGGCTTGCCCTACTTAATACGTACATACTCGATACTAAACACAAACCATTTTATTCCGTACAATACAATCATATTTTATTAGAAAACATTTACAAATTTTGAATTTACCGCGTCCTGTCTAGAGCGCAAAGGTCGTCGTCCTGTCGCGCGCCTAAAATCCAAATTACTATTATTAAAAGCGCCTGCGACGGTGCGTCGCGCCGAAGCGCCACGCGAAATTCATTCAAATATTGATAACATCAAAATACGAAGTCCGCTGGCTCCACACGCTCCCGTAGTAGCAACATTGCAAAATATATCTATCCTTTTCTCTCCCGTGTGCTTTTACGAGGCTTTTGGCAAACTCGATATTTGTATGGGGATCTCACGAGTGAAGTGCACTACAAATGTATAGGTATAGACATTTTGTATAGCAATTTGTACTACACCAAATGCCCGGCTTTTTAGAATGAACATCGTACGTTTCATGGTCGGCGCGTTGTTATTTAATATTATGATTTATTAAAATTTATTTTTATTTTTATTAATTTGGTTGGTTTTATAGTTTTAGTACAAATAAGAAGGTTTTCGTATAGGTACTTTATAATAAAATATAATTGTATGTCGTAATATTTATGTTACGTTTATGGACAATACTTTACGAATTGCGACTAACTTCATATGTATTTTGACATTTTGCAATTGTTAGTATTTCTCAAAAATTAGTAATTGTTTGTAGTGATAATGTTTAGTTTTTTATATTTAGACTTTTTGATACTAAAATGAGTGGTATTGTTTTGCTATGATGGTGCGAGTGTGACCGTGGAACTACTCATTGCCGTTAGAAAGGTAAAGGACATGGACAGTTTCAGTATGGCGCTGTGCCTAGTCCTGTACATCAATGAGTTTTGCATTGTTGGGATAATGTTAGTTCCAAGATTATTACACTAAAAGTTTCAAAGCCTAGGAACTTTAGGGGTTTTAGATATTTACAAAAATATATGTTATTTTTAGGTTAGGTTTGTAGGTTATCTGTCAATTTATTGAACTTGATAAAATACGTTTACAAATAGATTTTGTCTCCCAATTAATAATTAAAAAGATATATAAAATTATGAAATCACTACATAGTATAAAACAAAGTCGCCTTAAATCTTTAAAACTACGCAAGGGATTTTGATGCGGTTTTTTTTAATAGATAGTGATTCAAGAAGGTTTATATGTATAATACGTACATATTATTGTACAGAAATCTTTTTGTACCCGGGCAAAGCTGGGCCGGGCCGCTAGTTATATAATACACTTAAACACATAAAATCATTGAAATATATAAACCTGTCTTCTTAACGAATCCAGGGCCCTTGCAGACACATTTTTTTTTCATGAAAAAAAAAATATCTTCATCGTCGTACTTTATTTTTATGAATGCGTCAATAGATTTAGATTAAGTTTACAATATATACTGTCGATTGTTGAGGAGGGCTGTGCCCTGCAGTCTTACGTATACTAATTCTTTATACTCGTGAGTTGCAAACAGATTATTCATGAACACACGCACCCTATACACCCAACAGTCACATAAATAATTCTGACCCCACACTAGTACCGATCCTTGCATAATGGTATCAGGAACTACGAGAGATTTTACGGTTTCACAAACACCCAGACCCGAAACAAATACAAGTGATTCACATTAGTCTGTCACATTTAGTGCGGGAATCGAACCCGCGTCCTCTTTTATACACTTGGCGCGGCGTGAAATGAGCTACTGGCAGCCAAGATTACTTGCAATCCTCCCACACATAGCATAATTATTTAAGTCTCAATCAATACAAGGGTGAGTGGGTGCTTTGGGAGATAATATACACCGAAGGATGAAATAAATAAAAATCATTTTTATCAAAACACATATTTATTATTAAAAATACATTGACAGCCTTCGTGGCGCAGTTCTTATAACTCGCGTGCACCTGTGAGCATAGAATTTCTCTCTTTGAGTTCCTAATCGTTCAGGATAAGTTCCTCATCGTGGCCTCCAACCTCCGCTTTATTAGCCACCCCGAACCTCGCTTTATCAGCCTAATATTACTGACACTTAACCGTAACTGAATACAACCAATGAATCAATGAATCTATATACAGTAACTAATACTTGCAGTGAACGCTCTAAGAGCGCTCTCTCAGACAGTATGTGTAATGTATTGTTTATAACTCGCATACACCAGTGAGCATAGAACCTCTTTCTTTGAGTTCCCAATCGTTCAGGATAAGATCCTCATAGTGGCCTCCAACCTCCCCTATAGCCATCCCGAACCTCGCAACAAGATCAACCAGCCTAATATTACTGGTGTCAGAACTATGTTACATTAGAGCGACTATATTATATTAATATTCAACAATACGTACAAAAATATCGCCTAAAAATGAAGCTGGCGGACAAACATTGTTCCGATACAGAGCCCAGCTTAAATACCGGATCGTGGTCATTACATGACAACAACATTCTACTGTTCTGTTGTCAACCAAGCAGCTGCAATAATATCCTAAGATGGCATCTAATGGACAGTTGCTAGAAGGTTCAACATCGAACAAAATATATTATGTATAATATATCCTTTGACTTATATGCCTCGATTTAATTCGTCCTCTTAATAAATAAGGATTGTTTCCCCTAATATGTGAGACCAGTTCTTCAGAAAGATCACGTTCTGGACACACTTCTACTTCATAGGCGCCATTCCCTCTCATATATTCGCCATAATACGATCGCGATTGCTTTATTTGATAAGGCCCTAAAGTAATCAATAACAATTGTTCATGAGTTAATCTAGGGAAATTCCCCAATTGCGGTAGGTTACCATAGATTCTAGTAAACATGACCCTACACCTATTTAAGTTGTAATCATTTAAAAAATCACCTAAATAATACCTTTCGTCTATAAATCGCAATGCTCTTTGAATAATTTGCCCACACAGTGGGCTATCTACAAGAACAGGATATTTATTTAGAATAGCTGCTGCTATCTTGACGGCTTGATTAAAATGCCGTTGCCTAAACAATTTAAAATCCCGTTTAAATCTCCCATTGACGACCTCCACAACCCATCTACAAAGAGTTACCCGTCTACTTTTGTTGGCTTGTGAAGAAGACAGTTGAGTTTTACCTTCATTTAGCGATTTTGGTTTATAAACCCTTTAATTATAACTTTCTAAAGTAGTAATTGCATCCCGAAATTCTCGATCAAGAACAAAAATGTCATTGGGTTTAAAAAGTCTATGAAATGACCCATTTTCATTTTCAAACAAACTGGTCATCATTTCTGCATCAGTCTGAGTTACTGGGAATGGACCTACAGCGTCAATTGTGTGTCCATCACAAGAAACAATCATAAAAGGTTTGACTAAATTATTATCATACTTATTTATGTTTTCTTTTGAAACATATAGTTTGAACATTTCTGAAGAAAAATGTAAGTGCCATCAAATATAGCTATAGCAGGTCTACTCTCCAGGGCTGATTCTGGATCACTAAAAAGTGCATATGGTATTTGTAAATTCCTGGCAACAATATCAGAATGACTAATATGTTGCGGTCTTAAATGTTGTGGTACAAAATGATCATAAAGGCAAGTTCTCACTTTATTCATTAAGAGTTCTAAAGTTGATCTAGGAATATTAAAAATTGTCGACAACCTTCTACTACTTTCTCCTATACGCAATTTAGATAAATATATAGAGCTCGTTTTGGTTTCCTTACATTAAGTGTAGGTAAACCATTAAAAAGGTTCAAGAAATCATTTGATCGAAGTCCTGTCCAATAATGACAGACATGGTTTGGCATATCTTGAATGTTTTCAAAATAAATTAATTCCCCTGTGGAATTTGATATGTTGATAATATCCTCTATTTGGTTGGCATTAAAATAAGAAAATGTTGTGATATTTTGTTGCAACTCATTCCACTCACCTGCATACAAATGTGATTCACACACTCTAGAATTACGTGGTACATAAAAATTATGATCATTCAACAACATCCTTTTGATATAGTTAGGAATCATAAAAAATGCCCTGTGATTACATCTGTTAAATATACAATGAGCAGAGGTATTTGACGCCCTTTTATAGTTTGGCAATTTTATTTGAGATGAGTTACGGAATGGTAGTGTAACTGAGGGAAGAGGAGGTAAAGTAGGAGGCACGGGACTGAGTATCAATGTATCTTCTTGGTGCATAACATTGTCTAAAGATTGACTCATTTCTTCTCTCAATCTATCATGGTGTCTATTAGCCTTCATCCAACAGGGATGGCAAACATTATTCATTGTTATTCCCTAAAACAAATAATTCTTAATGTTAATTTAAATCTTCAATACATCTTCTTCTAATTATTATTATATACTAAAACAATTTTGTTTGTTTTAGTATATAATAATGTATTAAATATATGTATAATAATGTTTTAAATAGATTTAAGTAGATAATATTATTCTAAATCATTTTACAATTTGTGTTTATTATATATATTTATGTAGTATTATATATGTATGTATTTATGCTATTTATCATGTATGTATGTATGTTATGTTGGTGTATTTTTATGTTTAGTTAGTATGAGTATTATTTAGTTTCCTCTCTTTTAATTATTTATTTTACACTGCCCTCTCTTTCTCCTTCTTTTAAATCCATCCCGTGGTTGTCTGTAAGACATTGCTTTAAGCGATAAGACCAACATTTGTACTTTTTATTTATTAGTTTCTGTATGTTGTAATTTGTTTAAGTGCACAATAAAGATTTAAATAATAAATAATAATGTATATACAGCATTTTATGTGTTCTTGTTTACTGCATAAAATATAAAAATAAATGTTTATCTAATCAAAATAAGTACCTGAAGTGATATAGCAAAATGAAAATTCTGTACAAGTGGATTCCCAGCTTCAATAACATGATGTTTTTTATTCTATACTGATCGACCATAACCAAGACATACCATGTTATGGCCCAATAACCGATCAGATGTACCTTCTGAAGTTAATAATAGGTAGCACGAATGACAAATATGTCCATCTGCAGGAAGCTGAAAAAAATATACTTCATTATACAAGTTTAACATTATAAGCATAGCATTGCTGATGTGATAAATATCCATTTTAAATACTAATAGCTACAATAAATCATTTAAATATTTTTGTCCACCCTAAACTGCTTTATACATAGATAGATCTTTCATTGCACACGCTGCTCGGTTGTGGAATACTTTATTAGTAACATTAAAAAGGACCAAATCTAAGTCCATCTTTAAAAGGATGGCCAACAAGCATTATTCCTAGGTTGAATGAAGACATTAAAGTTGTATACTTATTTTTCTGTGTAATCAAATCAAATATATTCATTGTGGAACTTGGTTACAATAAGATGTTACAATATGTTTACTTGAAATCTACGACCTGCTACGTTGGCATAATAACAGGATAAGGGTGAACGGGCTTGGGTTGAGGTTTGATTACTTTCATTGGGTTTTCTCAGAATGTTGCATTATCTTTCCATGGGAGTGGTATCAGGGAAGATGGGGCACTACCCCCCTCCCCTTCCAACCCACAACTAGTTCTAGATTACCTATTAATTGGTTTTTGAATTTCACCTATCAATAATCATTAATAATACTACATACTACCTTATATGTTTATCATTTGTATAATTATATTATTTGGTGACTTCGTTATGTACTTAAGTCGCTATTTCTATTCAACTTTTTGAAAAAAAAGTTAAGTTCAGTATAATATAAGTCATACGAATGTTTTCCATGATAATTAACTCTACATCACCCTGTTAACTTTGTAGTCATCTCACTTGATGTTTATATTACATAGCTTGGTTTCAAAGATACAGGCACGCATAGTTTGGGACCAATAGAAATATAACATAATATAAATAATTCACATTTTGGATACAAATAAATTATTCTATTCTTGTTTATAATCAAGAGAAAAGCGTTAGTAATGTTTTATAAGTAGACCTAAGTACCTACCTCAATTGATATCCATCGTTAAAGCGTCGTTCTGGAATGAACTGACAATGTGGAGATAGCATGTCGCTTTAACCGCCCTGTCGCTATTCCACAGTTAATGCACCTCATCAAATACGAGAACTGGCAATCCCAGTTCTTGTAGCAATGGTTCACAAATTAACATAACCCTTGAACTTGGACAAAATAACGTTCAATTGCGTTCAATGAGCGCTAGAGTCTAGGGATGTGAAAATATAATCGATTATTTAAAATCAATCAAAAAAATCGATTACTTTTTTTAAAATATTCGATTTTTATTAATCGATTTGGTGACCAAGAATAATCGATTTTTTATTAATCGATTTTTTATTTCGCTATTTCATACTTTCGATTTTTTTCAATAGTCGCAGCTTTGAATTACTACTTATTACTTACTACGTAGCTTTGGATTTATACATTGCTGCTCCTTTGTCTGATTTAATAATTAACCCATTGGCTGTATGGAAAAGCTATGAAGGAGCATACCCTAAACTTGCAAAGTTAGCTAAAAAGCATTTACTAATAACTGCTTCATCAGCTCCAGCAGAGCGCCTTTTTCTAAAGCTGGAAATGTTGTTCGTAAAACAAGGAATCGCATCTTGAGCAAACGATTACCCAAACTTCTATTTCTCCATTCTAATCTTTGCCAAGTGATTTATGGCAGTAGGTTGATGCATCCGTAGCTTTTTATTCCGTTAATTTTGAATAATAAATAGAGATGATTTTTGTTATTTAGGCTCAATTGCACAAACTAACTTTGCCAATACCTTTGCCCTTGAAACTGTCAATTCCATACATTCGCAAGGTCAAATACATCTCAAATGTATGGCGATGACATTTTCATAGGCAAAGGTATTGGCAAAGTTACTTGGTGCAACTGAGCCTTAGTGAAGCGTATCGTTAGTTGAAGATTTTTATTTTGTTTTCATGAAAGAAGTGGATTGTTTTTGTTTATTTACATTTAGTAAGTTTTTATTTTAATTTTGATTAACAAATAAAGACTAGTATTTATAGAGATGATTGGTTGCTAGATCACCAAGATTTACTTTTCTGTAGTAACAGTAATTTATTAACATAACACAAGATTGAATTATAAAGAATCCAATCTGCTCAAAAATATGTTATTAGTATAATAAATAATTATTTCATACAGACTAGTAGCTTTTGATTATTGAGTTGGGTTGTTTTATTATTTTATCAAAAAATCGATTTTGACTACAAAAATCGATTTTTGGAAAATTGGTTATTATGTGGTAAAAAAAAATCAATGAATATAAAAATCGATTTCTCCCCAGCCAAGTCACATCCCTACTAGAGTCGTATTTTACCACAGATAACGTACAAAACTCAAAAGCTCGGCTTCTGTCAAGAATTATAACGTAGCGTTTAGTTGTTGCAATGAAAATGTGTAAAAATGGGGAGAATATATTATGTGTAAGTATATATGGCAAAAATGACTTTATATATATATATTTAGTATTGTTAATGAATATAACTTATTACCTACATATAGATTTTTTAGGATCATTTTACGAAAAGGTATTATCATTTTCCTACACTTGCGTTACTGCGAACAAAACGTTTATATGGGGCCAACAATGGCGGAAATGAGTATTTATCAATGCAAAATCTTATTAAAATTTATTTTACTCCCTTAAGTTCTACAGAAATGTGACATATTCTATAATTAATAGTTGATTTTTTATATTCATGTCATTATTGCTTTATTTCTGTGCATGATAAAAAGTAACTAGGCAGAAACTGTCCAGGTCCTTTATTCAAGTGTATTGTAAATAAACTGGCGCGCAAAATACGCCGGGATTGTGAATTTCTCTAAGTCGTGGTATATCACAAAATACATTTTATCGACTCGCTTTAATATACTATGTGCGTTCTTTAATTATAACATGCTCTCCCCTTCAAATAGGTTATTAAACAATCGTGTTTCATATAGTTTATCAAATGCCAAGATTTGTGTTACATGATTTGGAGTTTAATGATTTATATTTAAAATAAATTAGTTCATCCCTTCAATAGAAATTATATCAATTGTATTACAAAAAACATAACATGAATGTATTAATAATAATTTCTGCCGGCGAAGTTATACACGGCAACGTAGCTGTAGCTATGCTTTTGCTATTAAAATGCAATTTAAAGTTACAGATGCATTTCCAAAAGTAATTTAAGTTACATATTTATTTAATTAATTGATTTAAAAACGAATGATAAGTAATGCTTTCAGCATATTAGGAATATTTAGATGGCTATGCAAATCGCGCCATCTATTAGATTTTTACGGAACAACTTATTGTTATAGGTGCTTTCATATCAGTGATAAACAAAGCTGTTATTTTAATGGTTTTTATCCTATTCGGAGATTGAATGGTAGGATTTTCTCGGTGCCTGAGGTGTCGGATTCGAATCCCGGGTCGTTTTTTTTAAGATTCATTATTATCGCATAGGCCCATATCACATGATGGCGCGGAATATGCAAGGTGAAACATGAGTGTCCTGGTAGCACCTCTTCAAACATGTGTATGTATAGATGTTATGTCAGCCGACTTAATACCATTTGCTTCTAAATCAATACATATTAAAATATCTAAAAAAAAATATTGGGCTTGCCCTAGTCCAGAACCCTAGGCACGCCACTGTGCTTGGCATTCCACTGCACTCGAACTCTGTCTCAATATGTCCAGTAGTTACTCTGGCTATAATGTCCTTCAATTCGAAACACAAAAGTGCATTTACACTGCTGTTTGACGGGAGAAATAGACATTGCGATGGTACCTACCCAGGCGGCCTCTCACAAATGAGAGACCTAGCGCCAATAAATTCCAGAGTTTAATAAAGCAGCTACTACAGAATAAGATTCGGGAACGTCATTGCTTTGTGTAAAATCTATTTTGAACCGATGCAGGTACAAACTCTTTATTACAATTCTCTGAGACTTCTTAACATACTTTCAGGATATTACTTCTTTGAGAAAATGCGACTTCAAGAATCAATTCAATGAATTTATTTCCATTCAAACATAAACGTATTTTGCCATTTGTAAGGAATCTACGTGATTTAAATACGGTGAGATGGAGCGAAAACGGGAGTAGAAGTAAATCGAAATAAAATTTAACTATTATTGCATTCCTTACTTACATAAAATCACATCTGTTTCTGTGTAGCCTAAGGTCCGTCGAAGTTAGTTTTGTCGCAAGATGTGGAAGGGAGGAGCTTATCATTATATTAGTCCCATTCCAGTTCCAAGCAACTCGTATGTCAATTTTCCACAAACAAATCTCGCACAAGTTCGGTTTTCTAACCTAGGAATCGAATTTAACTAGCCCTTACGGTTTGCAGCCTAAACAATATATAATCAAATGACTCCACGGAATAATGGCATGACTCAAATATTTAGTAATCTGCTATTTTAAACAACCACCTGATCTTACCAAGTATTTTTATTACTATTACTCTAAAAGGCATGACGAGCATGCCATTCACTTAATTAAGCAATGCGACCTTTCATGGATAGTAGCAAAACCAAATAACATCATTAGTTATAAAGCAGTTCTTGGCATTCCACTGCGCTCACCATCCTGAGACATAAGACGTTAAGTCTCAGTATGCCCAGTAGTAGTTCCGGTTATAATTTGCTTCAAACAGAACACAGTACATTTAAATAAACAAATAAAAAACAATTTATTGCTTCAATTTAATTACAAAATGAATTATATAACTAATAACAATGCCAGTAGAGTAAAAGGAAGTGACTCAGCGTATGCTGATCGGCAACACAGTACCGAGCAGCGCTTATTTTCAGTCACCCATATCTCCATATGGTATTATTACACCACTGTTTAACGGAAGAAATAGACATTGCGGTACCTACCCAGGTGACCTCTCACATATTAAAGACCTACAAAAATATCATAATTTATTTTTCTTTGATTAATCCTCACTAAAATACATCACAAAACAACGCTAAATATCCACTGAGTTTCGTAAGCGTAGCGATAGTCAGCAGACGAGAGGAGGTTCGACCTATTTCCAAGCCGGTTGCATCAAGATGCTGCAAATATTTACATGTCGTTTCCTGAATACGCGAACAGAAACATTCTAGTAAAAGACTTCAAGAAATCAAGTCTATAAAGGAAATAAAGGTTTATTAACTCAGAAGAAAAACATGATGAATCGATGAAAAACGATGAATGAATTAGTGTACTGTATCAGTTAGTAATGGGAATTATTGCTATTCCAAACTGACATCACCATCTTGTTATTTTTGAAGCCTTAGCATGATCTATATTTTTGCTATTGCTAGTTGCTCCCTCAGATTTTGTAAACAAAAGAGCTAACCATACATTATAACCATATTTCATATCTAAAAACACACACACAAAATTAATTGCTTAGTTTCTTCTTTAATTGCGTTCTTAAAAAACACTCACTCCTTCATAGATTACCCGAGATCCTTCGAGATCGTATAAAAATAGCCGATCGGCTTCGTGAATCACAACTGCAAATCGCAAATTATATATTTTGTGAAATGTTATTACCGACTTCATTAGCTATTTATGATTTCTATTGCTTTTTATTCCAACGCTACAGGGCTGATACTATCAGTCCATATACGCCCAAATGCAGGGAACGGGACTCCTATACAATGAAGAGTACAATTGAGAGTGCTTAGGCCATATAGTCCACTACGCTGGCTTAATGCGAGTTGGCAGTATAACTGGGTATCTTAGAGTACATAAAATCAAAGATTAATATATTATTATATACAAGAGAATTAACATACATACATATGTACATATATACATTCACGCCTTTTTACCAGAAAGGGTAGACAGATAGGGGTAGCAGATAAGACAGTTAAATTATACAATAAACTAACTCGAGATAGATCAGTGTCGCCGAACGTGATCTAAGCCAATAAAACTTTTGATTGTACTGCAGTTTTATGCATATTTATGAGGGAAGGACTGATATAATAATATTAAAAATGTCCATAGGTCCATTGGATCGTTCTTCTACCAACCGTTTATCTGCAAGACATCACCTTAAATCTATAAGACCGCTAGATATATCACCAATTTTATGTGCTTCTTTTGTGATTACTGTATTTTTTGTTTTCTACTTCCATGTTCGTTTTTCATTGTGCCCGTCTATCATAATATGTTTCATACCACGATACGAGTATCTACGGCCTTATTCATAAACAATTTGAAAACCTATTTCAGCTAGGGAATGTTTTGTCTTCTTCGCTCGAACTGAATTCAAAATTCGTCCGAGAGGGACAAAGCATTCGA
The DNA here is from genome assembly GCA_023078785.2 of Hyles euphorbiae. Taxonomy (NCBI): domain Eukaryota; kingdom Metazoa; phylum Arthropoda; class Insecta; order Lepidoptera; family Sphingidae; genus Hyles; species Hyles euphorbiae. Next base: position 2,614,856 of record CM041037.1, on the reverse strand, counting down.
TAACATCTTAATTAAACAATTCTCGGTCGCCAGCACAAAATTGCCAATGTTTGATCCACGTTTCGAATCGAACATCTCGAAATTCGACACCAGCAAAGATGTTCATAAAAACGTGGATATTCCGATACAATGAAACGCTCGTATCGAGGCCGTGCAGACGGATTGAGTGCAATCTCGTGTTCCGTATTAACGTTACCATTATAAGCGGTGTATACATGTACCGTGTATGGAGTTTTAATGGAATAAATGAGGTGTTGTTGTGCTTGGGTAATTGGATTAATGTATTCGATGGGTGGTGGGTACTGCACCTATGTTTATACTGTACTGTATCAGCCCATATACGTCCCACTGCAGGGCACGGGCCTCCTCTACAATCGACACTACTATTGAGAGTAGTTAGGCCATATAGTCCACCGCGCTGGCCTTGTGCGGGTTGGTGGACTTACATACCATAGAAATTTTTATAAATCACTATGGTATGCAGGTTTCCTCACGATGTTTTCCTTCACCGTTTTAGTGCGTGGTGATTGACTATCAATATACACATGACTCCGAAAAGTCAGAGGTGTGCCCTGGGATTCGAACCCGCGACCACAGTATGTTTATCAAGGATTATACTTGCATACAAACACAGGGTGTATCAAGTCTGCTGGCGATAACGAAGCCGGATAGTACTTTTAGTGACTACAGACACAATGCCTTTGTCCGAGAAGGGCTAGGCAGAGGTCTATACTAGTCCAAGCCATATCGATCGCGTATTCCTGACTTTACCCAACCCGGGATTCGAACCCTAGACCTCAGCTATATAATCACGATTCTTGAGTACATATCCATCCTCAGATTTTCAATCATCATCGATGCATATAACTTTCATTACAATATGTCAGAAAAGCAATCAATTTATTTTTTTCTCCCTAAATAACTCTGATAATCCGTTCGATATTAAAAAACATACCGCAAACCTGGATGTAAAATTTAAAATCTATACAAAATTATTCGAACAAAAAACGTGGAAACGTGGTCAGAATCAAAATAAATTTGTGAGATGCTCATCCATCTGCAAATTCCAAATACAGTGTACGTACATTTTAAATCTGAGCCGGGTAGGACTTGTTATTTTGACCTTTATTCTTTTTGCATTAGGAGCTATATAAAATGCAGTTTTTTAGCTTTGAAGCAGCCCGCACCGAGATTGCATTCTGTTCATATTCCGTTCATCTAGAGGTCGGCGGGCCGCAGCTAAGAGCTTCCCAGGTGCAAGATAAAAGACTAAGCGATTAAGTCTTATTAAAATTAAGGCAGAGACGAGCATGCCGTTTGCCTGATGGTAAGCAATACGACCGCTCATGAATGTAAAGGTTTCGTGTCAATCAAACAGCACAGCTTAGACAAGACGAAGAAGACAAAAAATGAAGAAGTAGCAAAACTAAACAACACCTTGAATTACAAAGCAATGTTTGGTATTCCACTGCGCTCGCCATCTTGAGACATTAGGCCCTGCGCAGACGACAGACTATCCGTGACGCACTTTTTAGTCTGTGAAAATAGAACCTATGCAATTATATGCAGTAACGCACACGACGCGCAAAAAGTCCGGCGCACAAAAAATCCGTGTAATTCGGGCAGACCGCACCGCGCCGCGGCGCGTCGCTCCGCACAAAAAGTGTGTGAAAAAAATTGAACGTTTGCTTCAACGCGCGCTAACGCAGACGGCGCACTCTTTAGTCGGCAATCTGCATTTGCTAGGGTGGACGTAACGCACGCGATCTATTATCATGGCGCCAGAGGTCGATGTAACTATGTTAATTCAAGAAATACAAAACAGACCAGCAATTTATGATACTTCTAAGGCAGAATATCATGATAGACATTTAAAAAGAAAAATGTGGGAATGTGGGAGTCAAAGCAGGTCTCAAAATAAATAGCAACTCATCAAATGTAGGAACAGACATTTTATAAAATTTGAAAAAATTTGCTGGATGTTGTTTCAGAATTGAATGTTTAGTATGGAACTGTCCCTTCAGTAATCTTTCCGAAAGTATAGGTGTACCCAAAATTCTCTATTTCTTCTTCTTTTTCTGTACTTCATGTACAAAATAATACTTCGCGATCTCTGCACGATTTCCATAGCGTCTACGTCCCTACAGCTCTGCCGACAAAATGATCGAAGATGTGCGTCGTGTGCGTTGAGTCTGTGAAAAATCCGCGACCGACTTTTTGCGCGCTATGCAGACTTTTTGTGCGCCGCAGACTCGATCGCACAAAAAGTGTGCCGTCTGCGCAGGGCCTAAGTTTCCAAAATTAGTCTTACGAAGAAAACAACAAACTTGCTCTTCTCACATTCCCATTACTTTTACCTCCCTCTCGATAACCATTCTCAAAGACTGAACTCAGATCTATTATTTCCAGTTTTATTTAATTTTGGCCGAAATTTTTAGCAATATATCCGATGTACTATGGCAATCACTCTAATATGAGGAGGACATATAGATAATATAAGACCAGCATAGACATTTAGAATACTTTTTCTTCCTATTTTTTTTCAATGAATGGCGAGATTAACATGCCGTTCACCTGATGATAAGCCATAACACCGCTCATGAATAGTAGCAAAACAACATCTTGTATTCCAAATCCATGCTTGGCATTCCACTGCGCTCGCCATCCTGAGGCATAAGATGTTATGTCTCAAAATATCCAGTAGGTAGTTACTCTGGCTACATTGTCCTTGAAACCGAAACACAACACTGCTGTTTGGCGGGAGAAATAGACATTGTGGTGGTACCTACCCAGGCGGCCTCTCACATATGGGACATACCACCAGTATTATCGAACTTTTCTGTATCACCCCATATACGTCCCCCTGCAGGGCACGGGCCTACTCTACAATAGAGAGTACGATTGAGAGTGGTTAGGCCATATAGTCCACCACGCTGGCCTAGTGCGGGTTGGCGGACTTACATATCATAGAAATTCTTATAAATCGCTATGGTATGCAGGTTTCCTCACGATGTTTTCCTTCACCGTTTTAGTGCGTAGTGATTGACTATCAATACACACATGACTCGAAAAAGTCAGAGGTGTGCCCTGGGATTTGAACCCGCGACCACCGTGAACATGTTGGCAGCCGCGTCTAGTCCGTTTACCAACAGGCCACCACGCACATCAACATCGAACTTTTAACACACCATAATCTATTAACATTATCCTTTTAGTGACTACTACTACTACTTGACAGCCTCCGTGGCGCAGTTGGTTAGACGAATGTTTGTATGAACCACAAACATTAGTTTCGGGTCTAGGTGTTTGTGAGGCCAAAAAGGCTTTCGTTGTTCCTGATACCCACCACACAATCTTAGTGTGGGGTCAGGACTATGTATGTGATTGTTAGATGTATTTATTTATTTACTTTGCTGATCCTATATTAAGAAGTAATAATGGTGATCTTCCTCAATCGATTTTTACAATAACCTGACTTGTATTTTACCATCATATTCATTTTCAAGAATCGCTTGCAGCTTGTAGCATAAAAAGGTCTGTCCATAGACGCGTGGTAGCACATGGGGTCGCATGAATACGAGAGAGAGCCTTCATTCAGCCGCCAAGAAGCGACTCGTTACAATCTACCGCTCAAATGGAAAGTTTTATCGTGCGCCTCCTAGTGTCACTCATAGTGGCAGTTTTAAAAGGATAAGCTTTGTAAGCTGTTTCGCTTTAGTTATTAAACTATATTTTACTGCACTGTTAGCTATATTAAATATTGGGAATGATTTATAAATCCGCATACAAGGTGGACGGACAACCTGGCTTAAGTTGCAAGAAGTCGCTGGATGCAGGCCGCTTTCAACAGGTTGATGTGGAGATCCTTGGGGGAGGCCTATGTTCAGCAGTGGACTTCCTGTGGCTGATATGATGATGATATATTTATCACAAACACTCGATAACGCTAACAATGTACATCCTTTTATTTTTAATGACACTATGTTACGCGATGGCTTCAATCATTACACTGGCAAAATCTATGAGTTTACTACCCAAACACAAATATCACGTTTGTAATAACCACCACCCAGCTTCATTTTCATTCGCACTCTTGATATACCCGGTATTAAGTATTGATTATGATTTTCTTGTTATTATACTAACTCGGAATAAAATTTTCCTTCCAAAATATATACTGAAATTATCAAATTAATATAAACACTCTATCATCAATAGAAACATTACAAAAACCTCCCCAAACCGCTGATTATACAAAAAGCAAATTGTTTTAATGGTAGCCACTTTAACATTAATTACTTTTTTAATTACGACGAATGAGAAGATCTTTCACCGCGGCAGAATAAGGAAAGCTTCCCTAAACTAACTAATAAACACGTCTCAGCAAGGCAGGGGTACTTAAACTTTTTGAGGCTCAGCCAAAATAAACGGACATGAATGTAATGTAACAATTCTTTCAACGAAGAACAACAAAAATACTGGATGAGGCGAAATATTGGATTTCGAGATATTAGTAAATACATTTTAAATCCATCCAAAGATTTTCTATAACAAATTTTAGGGCGATACTGTACTTTTTTAATTATTGTTGTTTTTTTTTTCCTTTTTGTGCGGAGTTAAGAATGAAACAAATAAATAAAATGTTATTGACAGCCCTTGTGGCGCAGTTGGCTAAACGCCAGCTGTGAAACGAGGGACCGCAGGTTCGATCCCAGCACAGAGACAAATATTTTTATGATCCACAGGTGTTTCTTTTAGGTTTGGGTGTTTGTGAAACCGCAGTCTCTCGTAGTTTCTGAGACCTACAATACAAGACTTGATCTTAGTGTGGGGTCAGGACTATGTTTTTGACTATGTTTGAGACTTTTCATTCTCAGAAACACCCAGACCCGATAAAAATACCTGTGAATTACACAAATACTGTACCTGTGCTGGGATCGAACCTGCGGCCTCCCGTTTCACAGCCGGCGATTCACCAACTGCGCCACGGAGGCAACATGACCCCTTACTAGCCGACGTCACCTTTACGCTGCGTACCATACAGACCCAATGCATATTCTGTATCAGCCCATATACGTCCCACTGCAGGGCACAAACCTCCTCTACAATCGAGAGTACGATTTAGATTGGACCACTCTCAATGCATATTGCAGACTAATAAATAGCCCTCTCATTGTCATAAATTAAAAGAGCGTGGTAGCCTATTGGTATTCGAAGTAGACGCGGCTGCTAACATGTTTACGGTGGTTGTGGGTTCGAATCCCAGGGCACATCTCTAACTTTTCGGAGTCAAGTGTGTATTGATAGTCACCACTTACTATAACGGTGAAGGAAAATATTATGAGGAAACCTGCATACCATACTGATTTGTGAAAATTGCTATGGTATGTAAAATCCGCCAATCCGCACTAGGCCAGTGTGATGGTCTATATTGCCTTACCACTCTCAATCGTAATCTCGATTGAAGAGGAGGCCCGTGCCCTGCAGTGGGACGTATATGAGCTGATACATTATCATCAATTATTAGTCACGTTTAAATATCTCTATTCAATCTGATAATGCCATATAACTTATACAAAACCCACTAAGACACGTGACCTCGTCTAAATAACAGCCTCAATAGTTCCAAGTTAATTACGCCTCAGTTCGCTTAAAAGGCACTAATGGAAAAGGAACCACGTGATCCAAGCTTCACAACACAATACCTCAGAAGCGTCACAGGCAGCCTATTGATTTCCAAACCATATTCTTGCTTAATTAAATTTCTTTGAAATTCCAATACAATGGAGCTAAGACTCAGCAAAAATACGGCCTGTTAAATCCAGATTAAAAATCTTAAGGTCTAATTGAACGACCACTCAAATATAGACTATATTAAGTAGTGATTATAATTCTTAAGGCGTAATTAAATCAATTGTTAAACATATATAGCAGGCTTGGTTATAGAAATAATTGAGAATCCCAGGCCCGTTTATTTCACCTAAGCTTGGAATAACAAACAAATTCCACTCAATAAGACTGCGGCATAATAATGAGAGAGATCGGCGCACCATTAGAGTGGCTTAATTGACTCCCGCCGAGTAATGGCGGGTGCACCTGCCCGCAATGCTAAAGGAAAAACAGCGCCTCGCTTTAAAGCTATTAACATGATTTTTAATTGACAATTTGTTGGTCGAACCTTTTAAGATTTTGTCATTTTAAAATATGAATTTTGAGTGGAGACCGCGTCTGGCGTAGGATGCCTTCAGCTAGGTGAAGTGACAATTTGCAAAAAATCCCTGGCAGATGCTGGATGCGACAAGCCGAAATCAGGATGAAACGGCGCAATTTGGATGAGGCTTATGTCCAGCAGTGGACAACAATATAGGCTGATGGTGATGATGAAAATATAAACAGCGATAGATCGAATATATGTCCCCTGTTGATAAAAGCCTATACATTACACACATACATAAAGATATACATAAACTCACGCCTTTTACCAAGAAGGAGTAGTAAGAGGTTGTACTGGTAGCAACCAGAACACCCACCTTTCTCCTTATGTGTTATCGTCGCACAATAGGGAATGAGCCTATTAGCATACCGGACACAAATTTCTGCGTCCAAGCTGATAATGAATAGAAAAAATCAGTATCACTTTGCCCGACCCTTGATTCAAACCCAAGACCCCAGCTTTGCAATCATATTGTAGTACAATTGCGTCACCGAAGCAGTCCATTATTGTACGTTGAGTTTAATTTTTGACAACGTCGCTTCGAATGTATCAGCCTGGACTAAGAGTCCACTATTACACAGGAGAGTTATAACAAGTTCATGATACGTTTTAGTGCAGAGACTGTTCAGGTATTTACATATGTGCAGAAACTAATTATGGTTTGCTGAGGTGTGTTTAGATATTTGCTTATTTAAATTTTCTTTGCTACTTTTTCTTTTGTTCAAATAACTACCTCGATGTAATTTTTGTATCCCATGAAACATCCTATTTGTTAATTGTCTGAAGTACTTACAAAAACATTTATTTATTTATTTACTGGCGGTAAGTCTGTCATATGTGGGAGGCTGCCTGGGTAGGTACCACCGCAATATCTCCCGCAACAGGAGTGTAAAGGCACTGTTGTGTGTCGGTGTGAAGGACATTGTAGCCAGAGTAGTTACTCTGGCTCCTCAGATGTTAGGTGTCAATATGTTCAGTAGTTACTGAACATATTGACACCTAACATCTTATGTCTCAGGATGGCGAGCGGAGTGGAATGCCAAGCATTGCTTTGTATTTTTTTGTATTCAAAGTATTATTAGTTTTTGCCACTGTTCATGAGCGGTCGTATCACTTATTTATTTATTTATTTATTAAGCTTCATATACAAATGTATACAAGGCGGACTTAATGCCTGTGGCATTTTCTCCCAGTCGGCCTTTAGGTGATGCAGAGATGAGCTGTAGTAGGTGTACGAATACTTAATTAAAAGATAAAGAGAAAAAATACAAGTAATTAAAAATTATATTACATATATTATTATTCGATTTACAAATATATATACATAAATATACACATACACATATACACTATATAAAATAAATATTTTATAAATAAATATATATATATATATATATATATATATATATATATATATATATATATATATATATATATATATATATATATATACAAGAGACTATAGAGAGGATTCTGCAACTTCTTTGAGCAGCATTTCACGGACCTTCATTTTAAATTTGAGACGGGTAGTTGACGCCCTGATTTCAAGGGGGAGAGCATTCCATAGAAGTATAGCTTGAATGTGAAATGAAGAATGGAGAAAATCAGAACTGTGAGAGGGGCATGAAAGCAAAAGATTAGTAGAAGAACGAAGATTCCTGTCATGGTTGGTGCAGAGAAAACGGAAGTGGGATATTAAGTAAGTAGGTGGAGTGGGGGAAATGAGTAGAGAAAAGAGTGTTGTAAGAGCACGCAATGTACGTCGCTGACGAATAGGTAGCCACTTTAGTTCAGAGCGGTGAGAGAACTTATCATTAGGTGAACGATATGCTCATCTCGCCATTCATTGCAATAACTTTTTTTATTAAATCGATACATAATCGGTACGCCACTAATAAAAGTACATGTTATTTTATATATAAGTGTAAAGCCTTTATAGGTGTATACAGCATTACAATTTATTACAAAAAACTAAATCACAAATTTATCTAGAACAAAATGTAGAACAAAAAATAATAATATTAACTAGAGACAAATATAGCATTAAATAGAAGCATTAACAATAAGTGGAAATAATATTTTTATATTCAAAATGTGACCCACTTAAACTGAAATAAACATTTATTTTGGTGATCTCAATATCAATAATAGAACACCTTTCTAAATAAAAAGACAATATATTGTCTATTTCGTCAGCTTTTTCCTGTTATTCTAAGAAAATGTAAGATATATTTCTTCATTTACGCTGAATTGATTCTGCCGTCCTTAGCATTGTATTCAGATTGTAAAAAACAAGAACTAACAAAACGTGTCTACAACAGGATTCAATGAAGCTTAACAGATGTTTTTAAGCAAATTTATTTTATTATTGTATTAACCCATTCTTGACCACTGTGCCAATTTGGGAACACTCAATAAAAGAGGGTAGATAAAAAAATCTTTGACAATAGTTAATATCGTGTTACTTTGTTGTGCAGTCGAAGGTGTGTTCATTAGGGAAAAATATCGGATTACATTAATTTGTTTAAAAATCTTTTGTTTTGGAGGCATTCAAATTGGTTATCCGAAGAGCACTACAGATAAGTGTCATTTTGTACCTATTTTTCATTGCAGATGACAAATATCATGAATATTGTTGATATTTTCGTAAAATAAGTACCTAATCTAACTTCTAAGGTTATTTTATTGCAGTTATTTTAGATGATTATACAAACATAGTGACATAAATTTTGGTGTGCCAATTTGGGTACAACGGCTACAAGTATATTAAAAATATCCATTTTAGTTACAAAATCAATAGGAATCGCAAGCAATATTTTAGTGGCACTAATGACTTCAGGTCTTAGAAGAAGCTATCAGCACAATAGTTGAGGATAGTGACGACGGCTTAGAGTATGATTTAGCAATCATTCCACCAGAATCAAGCGTTGCGACTTGCGACTGACGGAGAAGGAGAGATGATGGTCACATCATCATGGTACGACCACAATGTCTATTTCTTCCGTGAAACAGCAGTGTAAATGCACTGTTGTGTTTCGGATTGAAGGACATTGTAGCCAGAGTAACTACTGGACATATAGAGATTTAACATCTTATGTCTCAGGATGGCGAGCGCATTGGAATTTTTGGTACTGTTTATGGGCGGTCGTATCGCTTACCATCAGGCGAACGGCTTGCTCGTCTAGCCATTCAATGCAATAAAAAAATACCATCTACTACTGGTACTAATGGGTAGGGTAATAGGTGCCAACCTAGTGCCCTACCAAACGATGTCCTAGGTATTATTGAGGTATTTGTTCGCAACGTGGGTCGCAACTCTGGAATCCGAAGATAGCAGTGATGATGAACCTTTGGCTGCTAAAAGGTCACGACTTCCTTTAGATCGGCCCAACTAGAGCAGCCTACTGTCTCTGCGTGCCGGCAGTCATCCAGTTTTCCGCTTTGCCGAAAGTTTTCACCTGATTACTCGACAAGCGATGAACAAACTGACGATATATTAGCTGAACTACAAGGCCCATTGCAATATTTGAGAAGCTTTTTGACGACGAAGTTTTTACAATGATTGCTGAGTTCAGTATGTTGTATGCCAATCAAAATAATCGGCACAACTTTATAGTCACTGCTACAGAGCTGAAAACTTTTTTGGGAATACTAATATAGTCGGGCTATCACAAACTCCCTCGTAAACATGTGTACTGGTCATTGGATAAGGATATTGGTGTTGCAGCGGTGTCAAAATCTGTGTCCAGAAATAGATTCCGGGAAAAAAACGCAATTTGCATGTTGTAGGTAACAATGACGCACCCAGTAAACTGTTCTGCTTGCCCTTCATCATCCAATATTGAAAGTTTGCAGTTGGATGGGGTCGATCACCTCCCTGAAAAGCTTCTAAAACGAGTGCGATGTGCTGTGTGCCATATCAGAGGTTGCAGGGCTTGCAAGAAGTGCAAGAAAACCCTGTGTATTGAAAAATCGTGTTTCGAAAATTTTCACCTATAAGGAGCCGTGGTGCCAATTTGGGAACACCACTGAAAATTCATGAAAATGAACGTTTTTGGTTTTTTTGTGTTACTACTTGGTCTTGTAGCTACTAACTTTCAATTAAAAAAAGAATTTGTAAAATCCGGTCTGTAGTTTTGATTTGGCCACTAATGGGTTAATAGGTTCCTACTTCTTTCCAATATCTTTTGTTTTTGATTGGATCTCTTGAAACTACAAATTCTTACTGGTGTGACGTCTCTCATATAAGTCATATATTATGAGAGGCCGTCTAGATAGGTACCACCGCAATGTCTATCGGTCTTGCCAACAGCAGTGTAAATGTAGTCTGTCATAAATGAGGTAATTAGATACACAAAAAAAGATCTATATATATCGTAGAACCGCCAAACAGCAGTGTAAATGCACTGTTGAGTTCCGGTTTGAAGGAAGTTGTAGTCGAGGACATTCTGGACATATTGAGATTTAACATCTTAAGTCTCTTGCTTTCATGGTGAGCGGTCCTTGAATTACAAAGCAATGCTTGGCATTCCACTGCGCTCGCAATTCGAAGACATACGTTGTTAAGTCTCAATATTTCTAGAAGCTACTCTGCCTACAATGTCTTTCAATCTGATCTCAACTGTGCATCTACAATGCTGTTTGGCGGAAGGAATAGACATTGCGGGGGTACCTATCCAGGCGGCCTCTCATATATGAGAGACCTATCACCATCTAACCAAAAGAAAACCCTGGTCAGCTAATATGAATATCAAATCATTGCATTACAGGCGTGCAGGCAAATTGTTTGTTGCATTCAGTGATTTTAGCCTGGCATGGCGTGACGGGCCTTTGTAATGCAAATTCTCGTCAAACGAGCCACAACTCCGTTTGACAGTACACGCTAAATTGGCGGTTTCTCTCGACCGCTCCCCGCTGTTAATTATTTGGCAATTAAATTATACCCGCGCGTAATTTGATTTCAATTAAGGTTGTAATCGCTTTGATATTAGCTGTTGAATTGCGATCTGGTGACGTGTTTCAATACGTAACTAATGTTGTGAAACTGTATATTGTTATTGTAAGGTTTTATAGCAAAGTTAAGAGTTAAATGTCACTAACATTTGTAATCGTGAGTTAAACAAAGCAATACTTTTGGGTAAATGAACAGAAAAGAAGGACATTTAATGTATTTTTTCACAATCAGATCGTTAAATTGGCTCGCGACTTTGTTACCGTCTGAAAGTTATGTTTGCAACTTTATAAAGCTTCATTTCACTTCCCGGATTTTGAAATATAGTGAATAATTTTCGAGCAATAAATGCGAGACGAGCATGCCCTTCGCCTGATGGTAACCGATGGAACCGTTCTTGGACAGTAGCAAAACGTTAAGTTTCAATGTGTCCAGTAGTCACTCTAGTAGTCCTTCAACCCTGAGCACAACAGTGCATTTACACTTCTGTTTTACGGGAGAAATAAATATTGTGATGTTACCTACCCAGGCAGCCTCTTACACATGAGAGATTTACTTTACTTTAGTTACTATTACTAGTAACAAGAACCAGCTTAGTGATTGTCTAGATTGAATTATTAAACAATATAACTAGTTTCTCTAAATGAACATTGATCCTATGCCAGAATTCCTGAATTTTTAAACTATTAAAGACTGAGCAAATATCCTGTTTCTAAGAAAAGGCGTTTCCCTATGAAAGTTAACGACCCGAAAAGTAAAAAAGATTTGTAGAACACATCCGATGACAAATGTTGGTCTGTAACCCTTGTCAGCTGCGTGCCTCGGATGCAAACTTGTTGATACTACATACAGCTGTGAGAGAGAAATATTTTTATACATTTCTTGTGAAGCCCATGGTTTTGTAATTAAAGTACATAATATTACACGCACTAGGCTAAGTGCGTGGTGGGCTGTTGATAATGGACCAGACGCAGCTGCCAACACGCTCACGGTGGTCGCGGCTCAAATTCCAGGGCACACCTCTGACTTTTCGGAGTCATGTATGTATTGATAGTCAATCACCACGCACTATAACGGTAAAAGAAAACATTGTGAGGAACCCTTATTTCTTTGGTATGTAAAGTCCGCCAACCCGCACTAGCACTTGGTGGAATATATCGCACCTTCAGAATTAGCGTGACCTAACTAAAACATCTTATAGTTTGGAAACCTTTAATTAAAGATTTGTAACATAAGACATTTTGTACTTATGGAAGATACATCTAGAAGACCAATTTATACATATATATGTCTTTCATGCGTTAATAGGTCCTTCTTTAATAACGGGTCCATAGTTCATTTTGAGCCCATTTACATTCATAGTCTTGATCCAAACTAATATCAAGTCTTGTGTTGTGGGTATCAGAAACTCCAAGAGACTTTTCAGTCTCCCAAACCCAAAACAAGCACTTGTGGATCACACAAATATTTATCTCGATGCGAGGATCGAACATGCGGCTTCACGTTTCACGGCCGGTGTCTAACCAATTAAACAAAAATTAAACATTTATTGTTTCGTAGTTCCTAATACCCACAGCACAAAACTAAATTGATATTAATGTGGGTCAGGACTATGTATGAGTCTGTTAGGTGTATTTATTTATAGACATTTATCTCACTAAAAACTGACCTTAAATGCCGACACGATGTGATTGTCTTCAGGTGAGTTCTATCACTAAAACGACGAGAGTCCTGGCTGTCTTATCCCAAATACTCATTAGTAATCAGTTCTCCACAGTCTGAGATTGAAAATTCACCAATATTTTGCTGATGTGGGTGTTCATAGAATAGTCATTTGATCCAATGACGTACGAGTTTAATACACTCCACGAACATAAAACTATTCTTTTTAATATTCTGCCTCCGTTCATGAGCTTTATATCCAATAATCCCAATAAATTCAATTTAAAATGACCGGCCGAGTTCCAATAAAAATCTAATACACTAAGTATATTTTTATCGCGTAGAAATGAAATATTCATGAGCAATTCGTTCTGTGCGGTCGTGTGTAGTGCTCTTACAAAATTACTCAGTTCATTTGGCTGATTAAGCTGGCCGAGTGTATCTGGTTAGCTTCAGACCATGGATTGAAATTGCTTGGATAAGTTTACGACTTGTGCAGACTGAGTAATCTTTACGAGACTTTTTTGTGAAGTGAAATAGGTAGGGTGATTAATACTTAATTTTGTAAGCAATTTACGGCCTCTTTTATGGACAATTTTAAAACATATTTTAGTCATCGAATATTTTGTCCCTTTCGAATGGCTGATGAATTCAGTTTGAGCGAAGAAGACATAACATTCTATATCTAAATTAGGTTTTAAAAATGTCTATGAATAGGAACAGTTTGTGTATATTATCATAATTAATTTATTTCCCTGGTATTACATACATACATGATCCATACTTCAGAAGGAAACCAAAGTAATTGTAACTTACAGTAAGTTTAGTAGGCGGCCCTAAAGCAATGAACAATCTCCTACAGGCAACCTTTGGCTGGAGATAAGAGAGAGGAGTAAAAAATGTGTCAATTGCATACTAAATACGAAATTAAAATCGGATCTCGCATTGAAAAATCATTTCACTCCACATTAAATGAATTTTAGCAATTTGTCTTGCACCGGAAAAAACAAAATTACATGCGTTACCCACCCCTGCTAATATCTATAGATATGCTACAAGAAACTACAAGATATACGATAGTATCATACTGTAGTATACTATAGGATATATACTATAGTATCATAATTACCTTAGTTTATATGCTTTAGTATCTTTTCCAGTAAAATGTTTATTTCTGTGGAAGTTTGCGCACGAAATTGATATTCTAAAGTATTAATCTTTTGCTGATTTTTAACAGAAAAATCGATGTAATTTTCTAAACCAAATCTACGAAAGTCAATTTAATCAGCTTTCATCTTACGAAAGAGCTTTCATAGGGCATGTGATTAAATGATGTTGTTCATGTGAAACTTTTCTAATTCTATTTTTTTATTGCAATGAATGGCGAGACGAGCATGGCATTCATCTGATAATAAGCGATACGAGCGTTCATAGATTACCATCAGGCGAACGGTACGCTCGTATTGTAATTGATTATAAAAAATTGGCTCATCTAAACTAATATCATTAACAGTCGCTGCCAATAAACAGTCCCAATCCAAAATTTGCCGTTTGAGATTGACAGCTCAATGTTTTTTCTGATACTATATTGCCAATAATCAATCTCAGTAATGAAAAAACTATGGCAACATGGTAAATGACAAATCGAAAAGTAGAAAACAATCCAGATTAACTTCAATCTAATTTTTTCGATTGATTATTGGCATCGGCCGTAAGAGGAAAGAATTGATTGTTTGCATTGAATAATCTCTGTAAAAACTGGACCGATTTGAAAACTTCTTTCACCATTTGAATCCTACATTATACCTGTACATATGCGGTCAAATATTTTCAAAAAAGTATTATTATCAAATTAAAGACTGTGAACTATGAGGTTCTCCTGAATTTCAATATTCAATAAGTGGGTTGGACATTCTACTTCTTCGTAAAATTGTTTTAAATAGCCCATTTACGATCTGACTAAAATCATGCATGATCTGACTATAGGCTCATCTATGACACATTAGGATGGCAATAACCTCAACGAATGTTGGATTTTACCATTGACAGCTATTTCTAGTTTAATTATTATAACATAATAATTGTATTTAAAAAAAAAGTATTTCAAATGCGCAATATAACGAAACTTAACTGATATTAATTAAAATTACCCCATCATCTAATTTTGTAATTCAAAACAGTTTTCAATTAACATAATTAACTTCGAGAATTAATTAACTGATCGCGCACAATGGCTTTTTAGTTGTTGGTCGCGTTTTGTGGACGCACACCACATTGCCACAATGATTCACGCCTGGATTGCCGAAACTATCGCTGTGTATCGCGCTCAATCGCTTTCAATTTAGTTTATTATGTGCCTAATGCTTTGTGATTAAATTAATTCCTGGTAAGATCTTTAACAATTATAGAATATATTTGAAATGGTATTTTTCGAGTCATTTGATGCTCTTGGAACATCTTTCAGTCCCAATGTGTATTAGGAAGTGGGCCTATCGATACATCCCTCCTAAATCTATCCATGACAGTTAATTTCAATTTCGTCTTACTGTAAAATGTACATACAATGGAATTTCCTACTTCCGATCCCACAGCTTACAGCCTATAAACATTTATTTTTATTTATTCCATTAAATTTTTAGGAAACAGACAGACAGTAACAAATATGAATAATACACGAAAATGAAACTAAACCCATTGAAGTTTCCACTTATATCTAATACTAATAACTAATAATTACATGCTGTCATAAAACCGATCAAATGACAATACATGTATATATAGTTCACCGTTCGGAACCCCAACACATTACATACTATATTAATCTAACCGTATTAAATAACCAAGTAACAAAAGCTACACTATTTTCCATAAGCTAATTAATTCACATAATTATACCAAGCAGAAAATTAAGCACTAAATTCTATTCTGAATTATTAGTCTTTAAGCAGGTCGACACAGTCAAAGCAAGGTTAGTCACGAAAAACTTATTTTACGCTAAAGTTACATACCCAATTAACACTCACAAGTACTATTTACCTTGTTGGGGGTGCAGGTCCATAAACATCAAAACTGCTGTATAAAACAGTATAAATACAATTATATATTTCGAACATCCGCTTAATAATACCGAATATTTAAATACTAATTGTAAATACAAAAAAATATATTATAACCTCAATTTTTTTTACTTACTTAGGTATTTTATATCTATTAGACTAACATATACAGACACTGTACAATTGTGAAAAATATTTCAAATAAAAGACATAATCTCCTTTTTTTAAAGTCGAAAAATGCACTCGTTTCAATAGAAATACTTCAAACAATAATAACCTGTATTATTATTCCAATGCGTTTCAAAACAATATATCGGAAAAATCTGTTAAATCTTCTCTGACACATTTGATTTTATTATGTATTCATTTTATTATTTATTTTTGATTACCTCCAAGATCTTCATACTATAAAAACTAGACAACGCGCCAAATCATATTTTGCAATTTAAGACATATCAATATCATAAGACATTCGAGGAAGCTCACGCCCGAAATATAAAACAATTAAACCACACATACACAGAAACAAGCCGCGAGTTACACTTCAATGGAAATTAACCCTTAACTAGTATAATTAAGTGTTAAACTTTTTACTGTTACTCTGACTGAATGTGTAAAGTTGGGCACGCGTTAATCACTACTACGGTACAAAATATCCCTGTTGGTACACTTTTTCAGGTTATAATTACGTAGATAACTTTCGCTTCTTTATTAGTTCTTTGGTTTAATGAAAGTTTATGAAGGATTAGAAGTTTGCAGGCTGAAGAGGATAGAATTTTACGTGAGTTTTTCCACTTTAAGCTTTGATCTGGATTAAATGTTTTCTGAAACTATAGAAGTGCTAACTACATTTTAATGAATTCTTCTGTGACTCCGTAAGTATTTAAGAGCAAAAATTATTGCTCTAACTTTTCCTGATGGAAGGAATCCTACCATCAGGAATATACATAGTTACATACTATAGCAATGTCTATTTCTTCCGATAAACATTAGTATAAATGCACTGTTGTGTTTCGGTTTGAAGAGCATTGTAGCCAAAGTAACTACTGGACATTTTGTACTTAACATATTATATCTCCGAATTGCGAGTGAATAGGAATGCCAAGCATTGCTTTGTAATTCATGGTGTTGTTAGATTTTGCTACAATACATGAGCGGTCGTATCGCTTTCCATCAGGCGATTGGCATGCTCGTCTCGCCATGCATTGCAACAACAAAATTGCTTGACATTGTCGCTAAAAAACGAAATATAATACCTACAAATGAATTTCATAACATCTATCTAGTTATTTCGACGTAATTATACATATTCAACTGCAACAAAACTCTTAACAGATAGAACAACTTTTGACACACAATTTCATTAATTTAGGATTAGAAAAGAAAACTTTTTATTTTGATACAGTAAACCGCCACAATAGTGAATAAATTATCAAATTAAACTCAAAATGTTAAGCTTAAATTAAGTGTCTAGACTAAACCAGTTCTTATTTTCGTGAAAAAGATTAAAATACAGACAATTAAGACTGCCTCTCTATATGTTTCTCAGTCACAAGAAGTCGACAGCTGAACATAAGCCTCCTTAACGATTTCCATAGACACTTGTTGGTACTTGGCAGCTAGGTCCACAAAATGAAATTAACTGCTTGCCCCTCAAAACTTGTTTCTCGCTCAAACTGAATGTGGTTTGCGTACACTACGAACAACAAGCAAATACAAAAAGAAGTGAAATTGAATTAACTACGGTGTGAAATAGCCTCGGAGTCGCTGTTGTGCTTCGATAACAACGCTCGGGTTTGGGGTTCAAATCTAGTATCAGGCAAAGATATATTCAGTATCAGTATCAGCCCATATACGTCCCACTGCAGGGCACGGGCCTCCTCTACAATCGACGGAACGATTGAGAGTGGTTAGACCATATAGTCCACCACGATGGCCTAGTGCGGGTTGGCGGACTTACATACCATACATTTTTTTATAAATCGCTATGGTATGCAGGTTTCCTCACGATGTTTTCCTTCACCGCTTTAGTGCGTGGTGATTGACTATCAATACACACATGACTCCGAAAAGTCAGAAGTGTACCCTGGGATTCGAACCCGCGACCACCGTGAACTTGTTGGCAGTCGCGTCTAGTCCGTTTACCAACAGACCAGCACGCACTTTAAATAAAATAATAAAGATATATTCGATTTTTCTATTTATAATCAGCCCGGAGATAGAAATTGGGCCCAATATGGCGATAGGCTTGCCCCTGCACATTGTGCCTTGTGGGTCGGAACACAAGGCGAAATATGGGTACTCCGGTAGCACCTCTGCCTATGCCTTGTTGCAAAAAGGATTAATTTTATGTAGGTATATATGTACAACTGGCCAATACGAGAAGAAATTAAATTGAACGAAACCGGTGTTAAATATCCGTGGAAAATCATAACACAAATCCATTTCGTCATACTGGCTGGAAAAATGTATTGCGCTCACGTTTGGAAATTTAATTATAGATATTTCGGTAGAATCGGTAATATTTTTTAATGGATTTGGAGTTTCGAATATTGATGCGATGTGTTCTGCATGAAAGGAATCCAGTAATGCTCTCAAAAACCGAAGTATGGGTAAACTTGTGGTAGGTGTTTTATATGTGAGAAGCAGCCTGGGCGGTGGAATGCCAAGTATTGCTAATGACCATAAGCGGTCATATCGGTTGAGTTAGTTTAGTTTATTTAGTTTTAGCGAAGAAGACAAAACATTCGATAGCTAAAAAAGTCTTAAAACTGTCTATGAATTAGACCGTTTATCTTTATTTAATAATCGTCAATCACCAACACAATATTGCCAATGTTTGATCCACGTTTCAAATCCAACATTTCGAAATACACACACATATACACACAGTGCGTGGTGGCCTGTTGGTAAATGAACCAGACGTGGCTGCCAACATGTTCGCGTTGGTCGCGGGTTCATGTGTGTATTGATAGTCAATCACCGCGCACTAAAACGGTGAAGGAAAACATCGTGAGGAAACTTGCATACCATACCATAGCGATTTATAAGAATTTCTATGGTATGTAAGTCCGCCAACCCTCACTAGGCCAGCGTGGTGGACTATATGGCCTAATCACTCTCAATCGTATTCTCGATTGTAGAGGAAACCCGTGCCCTGCAGTGGGACGTATATGGGTTGATACAAAATACACACAGAGGACTCTATGATACTAACAATAGAACTTGCATTTAAGAAACATAAATTAATGAAAATGATCCTCTTAAACTACACGCAGGAAACGGCACAGAAGCAACGGAAATGAAAAACTTCAAACACTGAGTTATAATAAAACTAAACGTACATTCAGCTATAAGCATGTTAGTTGAATTTTTGCCTATCTGACCTATTTGCGAAGTGGAACGAAACACCGGCCCACCTACCCCTGCAACTTTCATTTTAAACCTTCAGGGAATATTGAAATTTAATCAAAATTCCATGCCTTGAACTTTGTTTGCATAATGTTTAAGAAATATTTGCAACCATAGTGTTGAAACATTGTGTTGGTGAACAGGATACCTAGAAATGGACGCCAGATGCTCCAGAAATCATTACAGGAAGCCTATATTCCGCAACAAGACATTAAAAAATCTAATAAATTTTACGGACTCGCATCATTAATCTACCAATTATGATTTTAAAGCTAACTTGCAAGCATTGTGAGGCCAAATCTACGATCTCAGTAACCAAATTAACCACTTGTCAAATCTCACAAAATATGACTTACAGTCAACATTTATCGTATGAATTCTCAAGACGATAATAAATTATCACACTCACCTACGAACTTTAATAGTGACTTAATATGTTTCACAGCTGGGCACAAGCCTCCTCTACGATGGAGTGATCTAAAAACCTTAATCTATAACGCACTAGTGCGGGATGGTAAATTACTTGTACCTTGGAGATCCATAGCAGATCTTTCAGTTCTCTTTACCGTCGATCTACTACTCGGTCTATTCCTTTATCTGTATCAGCCCAAATACGTTCCACTGCAGAAAGAAAATAGAAAATCTTACAAATCATTATGGTATGCAGGCATTAATTTATGTACAAAGCTTCTAACGCCCGAATACTCGAACGCCATTCAAATAATAAGTTGCTCTTAACAGCGCACAGCCCACTTAACCTGTACATTTAAGCGAGATTCACTTAGTTTAGTGCAACATAATATTTAAGTTGCGTTCCAGATTTCGGGCGTTATACACCCAATCTAATCAATTAACAAACAAGTAACCCTAAACTACGTATCCACACACGCAAGCTCTATAACCCACAAATTGGTGGTAAATGGCGAATTTAAACCGGCCTTAAATGACCGACGTCCAATTAGCGACTTTACAAAAACTGCTCAGCTCGCAGTAAATAACGGGATCGATGGACGTGCCAAGTTAAACGAGTTGTGCTCGGGAACTTTTGTAACCCATCATAACTTGGACTGTAAAGAAAACTGGGACTGAAAACATTTTGTGCACAGATTACTCACTTATGAAACGACCATGTAAAATGCAGTAAATGGGTTAGTCATACTTAGATATTCGATGAGTAGATTTTTGGTACCTAATGACATCGTTTCTTTTTGTATTTTTTTTTTTCAAAATGTTGCTTTGGGTTATCTTAAAGTAGTTTTAACTGTGTGTGTCCGAGTGACATTAATTAGTAACAGCCTAATTAACCATTGGATAGGTTGGGTTAATTATGTCCTCTTATTGTTAACGTCCCATATTGTGTTATAGCCAACTAGAATTTACATTACATCTTTTAGAGATTTACAATATCACTTCATAGCCTGTCAAAATATAAAAACATATTGTACAATACCTACTGAAAAAATATTAAAATAAAGAATTTAAATTCAATTCACAAGCGAAAGCGATTGAATCGAAACGTATAATGTCGCAGTAGTTCAAATGCCAGCTGCCAATACCCAGTCACGAGCAGTGCGACACGTCAGTCCCCTGGAATTCCTAGAAACACACGAAACTACGAAACCAATTGAATACTTCTTTAAATAATTCACAATATAGTAATTTACTGTTATTTAATTTACATATATGTATTGTACGAGGTTTTTTGTTATATTTCCACGGTTAAGTAGCTACATTTTATTTTTTCATTTCATTCATTGACATAATAGTTCAAACAGAATACCAGGCGAGGACTGATGATTATCTCTCGACTCAGTTTTGTTAACGTACTCGAAATTTGATAATTAGGCTATGCCAAGCTATACCCGAAACAGTTTACGAGACATATCAAATAATAGCTTATTATATGAATGTGCTAAATATATTATCAGTAATCACAATACACGTAAACGGTGAAGGAAAATATTGTGAATAAACCTGCATACAATAGCGATTTATAAGAAATATGATGATAATATGTACGTCCACCAAACCGCATTAGGACAACATGGTGGAATATGGCCTAAACACTCTCAATCGTAGTCTCGATTGTAGAGGAGGCTCGTGCCCTGCAGTGGGACGTATATGGGCTGGTACAGAACCAACATTAAATTTAGACACTCATTATCTGTATCTGTATCTATCCATATACGCAGGGCACGGGCCTCCTCTATAACCGAGACTAAGATTAAGAAGGTAAGGCCATATAGTCCACCACGCTGGCCTAGTGCGGGCTGGCGGACTTTTACATAGCATTTTATTTATTTCCAACTCCTCCTATTAATTTAACTTTCTGATTAATTTCGTTGCGGGTTAAAGACAAGTTAGACATTCCCGGAGACTCGCCGAGCTTCAATGCTCGGTGTCATTACATTGCGTGCCACTGTTGATCCTGGCTTACAGGAGTTGCAGTGGCGGGTGTGAGGGCGGGACAGTCTCCTTTTACATAGCATATTAATTCTTCCGGATTGCTATGGTATGCAGGTTTCCTAACGATGTTTTCCACCACCTTTATAGTGCGTGACGTTGACTATCAATACACACATGTCACCGAAAAATCAGAATTGTGACTTGGTATTTGAACCCGCGAACACCGTAAACATATTGGCGGCCGCGTCTGATCTATACCAACAGGCCACCACGCACTTTAATAAATATACAAAACAAATAACTTTGTCAACAACATTTCATTCCAAATCTCTTCCCTCCGCACACAATGTATAACAATTTCCGTACACATTTCCAGGCCTTCTCGTCACATCATAACTGACATTACGCTCGGGTAAGCACGTTATAAGTAGTATGTTTCACGTGTAATGCCGTTTAATCAAGCGAGCTATTTCACACTAATGAGATCATGCGAGCAGTGTATTATTGTTAAATACAGGCGTATCTGTAATATACAATGTGCATACACTCACGCCTTTTACCCAGAAGGGTAAGTAGAGATGCTATCAGGATTTCAATTTTCGGCTTGTGTATTCCGTCTCACGATTTGATAGTGGGCAAGCCTATCGCCATATCGGGCTTTAATTTCTGACTTAAGGCTGATAATGAATAGAAAATCCAATATCACTTTCCCCGACCCGGGATTCGAACCCGAGACCTCAATGTTGTAATCGTACCGTAGTACAACTACGCCACGGAGGCAGTCATGTAAGTAATCAAGTTCTCTAACTACAAACTCATTTAAATACGCGTGACAGTTTTACATAATATAGCCCTGATTGCTATGACATCAGTGGAAGACACAAGTCGCTATGTTACTAAACTAACTTATAACCTTAACTAATTTAAATTTAAAAAATGGATTAAATGATGAAATTAATTAAAGTAGGAAATTAATGTAAATAATACTAAGTACAGAAATTATTTTGTATATAGAGATCAAGTGCTACGTGTATTGACTTGTCATAAGAGCTCTTTAATTGCCTACATGACCAATTAATACATACCATTTCAACTAACTTACTTAACTAATATTTAACTTAACTAATATGCCAATAGTGTAAAGAAAATAAAATAATGAATCTAGTTCGGAACGAATATTAATGAATCACATTATAACATCCATAATTATATTTGTGATGGTTCAAGCACCGAATCCGTCTCGTTTGCTTCATTGTAATTGTGTTATTTTACATAAACGTTACTATTAATCTATCCATACAAGGAAGGCTATGCAATGCATCCAATACGTACAGTCAGCAACATAAGTCGCTGAACACTTCACATTTTTTGATAACCTTTTTATGAATTAAAATCTGTACTTGCTACTCTCTAGTCGTAAAATATAACCAAGTAAAGTCATTTATGCCGAGAAGTGCCATACGATAGTAAAAATAATTATTATTTTAGATGATAATACAATTCCAAATCTCGTGAATGTGTAACAACTTATGTTGCTGACTGTACGATGCGATATGTGGACGCCTGCTTTTTAAAACCTACGTAACTGAGATTATAATATATAAAAATAAATTTGGAAAGCTATTTTTAATAGCCCCAGGTATTTTAATTTTATTTATATACCGCACACACACATTTCTGCCTCAATTAATACCGTATTCATCAAACACAAATTAATTATTTCAAGTCCAATGTAGCTTGAATTTGCGGCATTGGATATTGGGGTTAACATTTAACAAGTTGTTAGGTCAAGGTAGTAGAAGCCTTTCGTTAATGATTTTTATACATTATGCAAAATCCATTGATAGGTTTATTTATTTGAATATTTATTTAGTATCGAGTGTGTCCAGGTTGTGACTGAAAACGAAGCCAGGAGGTCTTTCAGTGTAGTTTTTGGAGACGCAAATGTATGATAGCGCTCACGCTAGATACAAAAATATAACGGCCTTATTCAAAATTAAAATATACATATAATCGACAACTAAAAAAACCTACAGTCGAATTAAGAACCTCCTCCTTTTTTTAAGTCGTTTACTAGGTTTTTAAACTGTCTATGAAAGAGGCCGTAATAGTATAGTATAGAATAGTATAGTATAAAGACGTCGATCAAATTTATACTTAACAGGGTCCGGAACAAAATCACACTTCAAAAGTGGCCGATTTTGCTTATTCTTATACATTTGAATTTCGAACTACGACATGTAGCAAAAAGTCTTAAATTATAAACAACTTCAGGTAACAATATACCTTATTTTTTTAAATTGAGATTCATTATGTTTTTGGACCATACTAAAATCAAATAAGACCACGCGCTTATTTGTGCTCTTATTTATCTTGCCGTTTTAGGCCGTTACTTATAATCGAGTGTAAATTTAATCGAAGTTTATAGTACAGATATAACTAAAGCTTTGGTCATTTGATCAGAATATATAATACAGCGTCATTTATCCCTATCATCAGTGACGCGTACTACGACCAAACAAAACATTAGTTTTGACGTTTTTCATGCAAGCCATGCCTGACCTCGATATTGTATTCATACGGCAGCGTTGTGCGTTTCGATAGAGGCCGAAGTTTAAAGTATTATGACATTGTTTCCAAATATGACCAGGTATGTGAATTTTCAAATGAGCAAACAAAATTGTCCTTATTACTTCCTGCATTACTATTGTTTCCATTTGACGAACAATTAATTTACTACATTGATTAGTTTTTGATTAAGCCGTACATTGAGTAACTGTTTACACAAACTATATTGATTAAGAAAACGTGTCCTAGAAGCGAGCTTGCCGAATTTTAAACTTATTATTGTAAATTATTTCGTCAAAATTGCACCGACCAAAATGGAAAAAGCATAATCAGTGTAAAACATCCAAATTTGAGATTGCCGTATGCCCAATAGCCTTTGATCTTTTTCACCTGATTTGATGGGCCGGCAAAACGTCTATAATCCAAGGTTTGTAGTTATTCATGGGTGGCTGTGACTACCTACCATCAGATGACCTGTTCGTTCCTTTGTTGGAACTGTTGTAGAAAAAAAACATTTGTACACACTAGCTGCAAGTTACAACCGTTATGAGTAGGCATGACAAAAAGTCGGCAGGTCATATTGGAGTAAATTGTACGGAGCGCCATCCGCCCTTGCACAATTACCTTCACGCCAGGGGTGCACGGACCAAAATAACGCGAGCTTGCCCTACATACAGGAGATGAGCACAAGGCAGCGACTTCCACAGGGTTTCGAAAACAAAATATTTAAATGTTTGACAGCCCTGATATTCATATTTATGTAACGAAAAGCCAATGCGGAGTAATTGATGGTGAATTCGGTATTTCGAATAAATTATCTCCCAAATGTAATTACGTATTCGTTTGACAAAATTATAATAATTCGGTTATAGACTGTACAGTATTTACCCCAGCGAATTATACAGGTTAAAAGGCTAAAATATTTAAAAAATATAATATTGACCGCTGACAGTGGAGCAAGGCTGGTAAGATCTGTATCTGCCCATATACGTCCCACTGCAGGGCACGGGCCTCCTTTATAATCGAGAGTATGATTGAAAATGGTTAGGCCCTATAGTCCACCACGCTGGCCTAGTGCGGGTTGGTGGACTCTATACACCATAAAAACTTCTTTATCGCTATGGTATGCAGGTTTTTTCACAATATTTTTCTACACCGTCATAGTGCGTGGTCACTGACTGTCGATACATGACTTCGAAAAGTCAGAGGTGTGCCCTGGAATTTGAAACCGTGACCACCGTAAACATGTTGGCAGTCGCGTCTGGTTCGTTTACCAAAAGGCTACCACGCACATACGGCCGATGCCAATAATCAATCGAAAAAAATTAGATTGAAGTCAATCTGTTTTGATAATCTGTTCTGTTAGATGGCTGGTTGGTAAGGTGCCTTACAAATAGATAAAATAATGCCATGCGCGTCTCATCAATATTAATTTTGTCGTATTAACCTGCAATTTAATGCCAGAAATAATAAAATAAATTAAATACGAATATGTAAAGTAAAACATCGCAATTTCAG
The DNA here is from genome assembly GCA_023078785.2 of Hyles euphorbiae. Classification (NCBI taxonomy): domain Eukaryota; kingdom Metazoa; phylum Arthropoda; class Insecta; order Lepidoptera; family Sphingidae; genus Hyles; species Hyles euphorbiae. The sequence goes on along the minus strand of CM041037.1, from coordinate 2,589,070 downwards.
TTTTTTTTTTTATATATTAATCCTTACACCAAGAATCAGCATATCCCTCAGACCAAACCCTAAAAAATCCGTGTCGTACAACACAGGCTGCCTGGTAACTGTACCGATTAAGGCGTGTTACAGCACATAGGACGTTGTTAGCGCTTTGTTTGTAAACAGCCTTATCCCGCCCTCGTAATTGCATAGCGATATCGCAATAGCTTTTGTCAAGGGCTGGATAGTATTGCTTCGTTAAAATTAGGAAGGGCAAAATATGAAGTTGTAACTTATAGGTTGAGTTATTGGATTATGTTTTCACACTTTAATTTTCTACGGACGTGCTAGCAGATGATAAAGATTCAGGTACGATCTTTAAAGACGATAATTACGGATTTGAATCCTGGAGCATACTTTTAAGTTTTTTCAGTCGTAAATATATTAATAGACAATACTAACGGAAAAAAACAACGCGAGACTTTGTACCACAATTTCTATGGCGTGTGATGTCCACTGACCCGCCTAAGGACAGCGTGATCACCTGACAATTAGGAACAACCTTCCTCATATGAAGTAATAAAGTACAATTTTTGAATTAATTAGTTTAAAAAATACCAAGATAATTCGTTTTCTATACCACCTTTTCAAACAAAACAATTCAATTATTATGTGTAAGTTAAAAGCCGATAGATTACTACTCGTACTATGCCAAAGGTATTCCTACACCACAAAAACCATCGATTATCTATAACACCTTTACAAAAACAACAAGTTAACCAATTACTATCTTTAAGTTAAATGTCGATATTATTACATTACTTATCTACTAATTCTATACCAAAAAGTACCATTCCTACACCAAAACTACTGAACCAAAAGTAAAACAAACGCAATCTATTATTAGCAAAAGGCGTCGATTGGAAATCTTTTTAGCCGCAACTTGGAGGTTCCCGCAGTTTCCGTTTCTAATAAAAACGTCGACATCGACAACACAACAAGGAAATAAAAGTGCCCAGACGTTGCGAAACTTGGGAGAAAAATCCACTTTTCTCACCACAAACACAGAGCAATCGTTAAGATAATTGGACTGTCTACTGCAGCTACAAAAACAGACTTTAAATAGGTAAACATTTAATGCAATTTTCATAAGGATTGCAATCAAATAATTCATAATTTTACTTTTAGCAGGTAACTCATATGTGAGAGGCCGCTCAGGTAGGCACCACGCAATGTCTATTTCTCCCGTCAAACAGCAGTGTGAATGCACTGTTTTGTTTCAGATTGAAGGACATTGTAGCGAGAGTAACTACTGGACATATTGAGATCTTGTGTCTCAGGATGGCGAGCGCAGTGGAATGCATTGCTTTATAATTTAAGGTGTTGTTTGGTTTTGCTACTATTTATGAGCGGTCGTATCGGTTACGATCAGGCGAACGGCATGCTCGTCTCGTCATTCATGGCAATAAAAAAAAAACAAATCAAATCATAATTTAATTCAGAATAGAAATTCCAATTAGTTACAACAATTAGTTCAACAATTCATAGGTATGTTAGTAATTAAATAAAATACTATTTTATGATGCCTATAACTCGTTCCACCCTCATCTTTGTAGGGTAGGGACAGTCACAGTCCGCAATCGTGTTCAGAATAATAAGAAGGTTATTAATTTAATAATACCCGTAATGTTAGAACGCCTTTAGATTAAGCGTGTTATAAAAAATATATATACCATAATTTTATAAAAAAAGAAAAAAAAATGTAATAGTAGAAAATATAATATATTACATAAAAAGAAGCCTTACTCCTTAAATACACTACAATGAGCAATTCACAAGCGGCTGCGACAAATTTCCATCAAGCAACTCGCTCATTTATAAGTTGCCAAGCAAAAACTTGCAACAAACAGTCTTCACTAACCGAAACTAAAGAGCTCGCCAGTTCATCGCCACAAACTCCTTATTTCATTTCCCATTCCAATTGTCGCTCAGAAGCGAAATAGTGCCCGTCTCTGGTTTAGCAAAGATCTTATTCTTCATTACGGGGCGAGTGGTAAACCGTTCCATTCAACGGAGTAGGCCACAATACAGACAACAATAATGCAACGTCGTCAACAGTTCGGCCTATTCACAATGCACAGCGCTGCTTATTTTAGCTTTTTTTCAGTCTGTCGTCGTTATTACACGTTGCCGTTTTTTGAGATAGGGAAATATTTCGTCAGTTTTTTCATTGTTAAAGTAAGCTTACCTTACGGTAGGTCAGGAGTTCAATGGGTGCCTATTAAAAACGGTTATTTTATTAATCATTAGCTGACATTTTTATTACTGAAGGATAGGCTGAGATATTAGTAATTTTCTGGAAATATCTCTGGTATTAAGCCCGCCTTATACATTGTTTATGAAGTTTATATAAAATAAAAATATTGCTACCTACAATTGCCCAATTATTTTCGTCCTAAGTGTTGGATATATTGAAGAATTTTATCGTTTAATTGGCCCAATAGCTAATTTTACACCATTGAGATAATATACTAGAGGGGACACTGCAAACAAAATGTTTGTAACAAAATGAAGGGTACATTCTATTTCTGTCTCTGTCGCACCAACGAACTAACATATCTTCCCTCTCGCTTCACTGTGTACCCTTGCGCACGCACCATACGCACAGATTTTGTTCCCGATGTCCGCTCTAGTATAATACCTCAATGTTTTACACCCAAGAAACACTTATGATAATTTTCAATCCTAAAAACTTTCTTAAAATAGATTGTCTAACCTAGGAATTGCACTCAAAACTTAAGACTCCCAACCTAAAGCAATTGCTTGGTAAAATATCTAATCTAAAATCAATTACCCAATATTAGCTAAAAATATAATGTTACAGGATTTAAAAGAACCAGAAACCAATCCGGGTCCAATCACCGTCCATTATTATTTTTATACGTATAATCGGATATCGAGTGTGTGACCCACATCCGAGCATTGACGCTCTAAAATTAATTAACACTGCTCTCGGATAACACTAAGGCGTAACTTATACCCTGACTTTGTTCAGGTAAACGTCAGTTATTTTCACAACATTCTCGTTGAAATTTTCTTGGAAGCCTGCACACCGCTTTCTGTATTTCTTAGTTTAAATGCTATTTGAATTGACTTAGCTAATTAATTTAGATTTATATATAAAAGATTAACAGCAATATGGGTTTAATATTTATTTTATTAATTTTATTTTGTTTACAGTTCATACATAACTAATAGGTGGACATAATGCCTAAGGCAGTCTCTAATAGTCGAACCTAAGGTCAGAGATGAGAAGAGGTAGGTGCGTAAACAATTTATTAAAAATAAATGGACAATGAAGTTGAATAGCATAAACTAATATAAACACAATTTAAACAGACTTAACATAATAAACCCATAATACAATATAATGTTGTCCATGATATAGTCTAGTCGACAAGTTCAAAATGGTACAAAATAGAGATACTGCTCTTAAAATTATGTGCGATAGCTCATTGGATACGGAATGACGTCTAAAAAAATGTGCCAAAAGCGTGTATAAATATTTTTTTTAACTTTTATGACTCGATCTTGTTAAGTATGTATGTAAGAAAGGCTCTACGAAGCGAAATTTTTTTACGACCATTATTCAAACATCTTTTTTCACTTACAATTAAGACGGTAGTTTAACTTGTTGAAAAACTAACTTTAAGTAAAATTTCCAACGGAAATAAATTAATTATAGTGTTCAGAACAAACCATATTTTTTTCAAATTAAAAAAAAAATCAATACCTTAAATAAATTAATTAATATGCCGTACTCGCTTTTGACGCCATGCGCGCATCCTAAAAATGTCACGCGCGGACCTATTTTCAGCGTTAAATTAAAATTATAAATAATGGAGATAGAGTTCCGGGAGTCAAGAGTTTTTTATTGGAAATTTCCTTCTCTTTCAGAATCTTTTTTTGAAATTTCTTAAATATTAATAGTTTATTAAATATTGGCAAAAAACAAAATGCCATTTTTTTTTTCATCTTTAATTGTTTATAACTTTTGCAATTTTTTATGTGCTAATACACGCTTTTGGCACATTTTTCTAGTCGTCATTCCGGATCCAATGAGCTATCGCACATAATTTTAAGAGCAATATCTCTATTTTGTACCATTTTCAACTTGTCGACTAGACTAATAGCCCAAATTGAGGGATAACATTTATGATACAATGCCCAAATAAAATAGTTTCTTTCTTCTTTCTTTCTTACTTTCTTTGTTTTATAGGCAGGCAACCAACTGCGCCGTGATACTTTCAAATGTAGACAAAGGATATACAGGTTGAAATATTTCACTGTTGAATTTTTTTATTGAAAAATAGACTATAAATAAAACCAAATAGAATTATTAATAGTAGACTCGTACGCAAGTATGACCACATCCGTTGCTGCAGCATTTTTCGTACCACTCGCAGTCATAGTCGCCGCTGCACATTTCGACGCAAATACCAACAGTGTCCTTGCCAACCGGGGGGCAAGAGGGTTCATCATCTACAACAATTGTTTTTTAATTTTATATTTCGACAAAGAATATATCTCTAACAAAGAATACACTTTACAAGCTTTATTTATTTATTTATTTATGCTTCATATACAATAATGTATAAAGGCGGACTTAATGCCTAAGGCATTCTCTGCCAGTCTACCTTTGGTTGGTGCAGAGAGAAAAAAGTAGGCGCATAAATTAACAAATTTGAATGTGATAAATGAAATGATGTTTGTAGTTCAATATATGAAAAATAATAAACATACATAAACATACACGCGAAAGTAAATATAATAAATTTATATTAAAAATATATGTATAATAAATAATATATATATATATATATATACACATACATACATATACATATATATATATATATATATAGCACGTAAATATATAAATTAAAGTGACTCTGCCAGTTTCTCGAGAAAGTATTGACGAACCTTCAACTTAAATGCCAATCGAGTACCAGACGACCTGATTTCCAGGGGGAGTGCATTCCAAAGGAGTATAGATTGGATAGAGAAGGAAGAATTTATTAACCTACTGTTGCATTTTAAAAATTGTGTTTAATTATAGGAGATCACAATATGCTATATTATCACAATGTACTTAACAACAATAAAGAATTATGAAATAACTGATTTATAAACTATGGAAATAAAATTAAAAGTCAAAATAAAAATTAAGATAAGGAACAGAATATAAATAAACGACTACATAAACTTCATGGTACGAGGGTTCATAATCTACAAATAGGAAAATCGGAACATCAATACAAATACAAATAGAAATTACTATTTCGACCGCCAAACAGCAGTGTTAATGCACTTTTGTGTTTTGGGATTAAAAGACATTGTAGCTAGACTAGCTACTGGACGCATTGAGACTTAATATCTTATGTCTCAGGATGGCGAGCGAAGTGGAATGCCAAGCATTACTTTGTAATTCAAGGTGTTGTTTGGTTTCGCTACTGTTCATGGGTGGTCGTATCGCATCAGGCGAACGATATGCTCGTCTCGCCATTCATTGATATAACAAAAAAATTGCTTATTGAATTGAATTGAACTGAGCAGGCTATGTAACTTCAATGCATCCGGATCGTTGGGCAAATATTGTCATCCAACGGATTCCTAGTGGTCGACGAACCCCGCGGAAGATAAAAAAAACGCTGGTGAGGTGACCTGGATGCTTTCGAGCCCATATAAAATTTGTTTAAAGTGCAAATTATGGACTACAGGGGAAGACCTTCACCCAGCAGCGGGATAAAATACTGTACTGTATCAGCCCATATACGTCCCACTACAGGGCACGGGCCTCCTCTACAATCGAGAGTTCGATTGAGAGTGGTTAGGCCATATAGGACGGGATAAAATAGGTTTGTTTAAAAAAGACGACCATACAGTATTGTGCCACAATCGCCTGTCTGATCACGGGACTACTCTACAAGGAGGGTTCTGTTGAGAGGAGTGACTTCATAATACATCACGTTGGCGGATTTCAGTCTTCACAAATGATTGAAAATTTTAAGATCTCTCTGGTACGCAGGTCACTTCACGATGTTTTCTTTCATCATGAAAGTGCGTGATAAATGACTATCATTACACACATGGTATTCAAATTCAGGTGTATTGTGGGATTAGAATGAAAAAGCCGCATCCGGTTTGTCACAAAAATTCACATACACGCAGCAGATTAGTTATTGTACGTTTATGGCTTACTATAAAATCTTAGGTAGATTATATTATTTTTATTATATTATATTTTCAAGTATAATTAGGCTAAAATTAAAATGTGATGTATATCATTCTGCAACAAGGTCAAAAAGTCTTGATACTAACTATAATATTTAAGTGTGATATAAAGCCAACAATAATGTTTTTTTTTTATATTTTTTTTCTTTGATACTGAACATTGTTACTTACCATGATAATAGTCGTCGGATTGGCAGCCCGGCGAGCTCAGTGCCATCGCAATGAAAAAGGAAACTAAAACAGTATATTAAGTTAAATACAATTATAATAATTTGAAACAACAATATTTTTTAACACACGCCCAAACCGTTATTTTAATTTTGTCAAAGTAGTGTTCCAAACTAAATTCACGCCAAAATATTATATACTAAGAGCCAGTGGCCGCCAAACTTTCGCCATTTTATAAAAGCTGAAAGTTTATCTGCGCATGCCTCTAACATAGGCATCACAAGATCAGCTATTATGAAGTTCCGTTCGTGGTTGCTTTGGAAGTTATCAGCTTCAATGTGTCTGCCAAGATGAAAGGATCATCAAATGTGTCTGAATAACAAGGAAATAATTGTTGACACTTGCTTAATAACATATATAAACTTCAGCTTTTATACTATAGCGCTAGCAATATTCTGTATCAGCCCATATACGTCCCACTGCAGGGCACGGGCCTACTCTACAATCGAGAATACGATTGAGAGTGGTTAGGCCATATAGTCCACCACGCTGGCCTAGTGCGGGTTGGCTAGCAATATTACGTGTTATTAAATATTACGATATTTTCAAACTTTAACGACATTTATATTTTATTACAATTTACAAATTATTAAAAAAATACTCACCAAAAATGAAGATAGTGAAACGAGACATGTTTGCGATAACAGTGTTTACAGCGAGCACAAAAACATATGGTCTGCACCTATATATTATATGATTTTATTATTTGCTTTTAATAACAAAGAAGTGCGTACTTTACCTTAACCCTCTCCCTTCAGTTAATAATTTATCGGTTCAAAATCAAAATATTCTTTATTCAAATAGTCTTTCACAAGATCTTTTGAATCGTTAATTTCTGCTACCACCGCTTTGGAACGTGTTGTAGCTGTGAAGAAGAAACGCAAGAAACTTCCTCAGCAACACGAAATGCCTTTTTTTTTTAAATAACCATTTTAAATTATTTTATGCTATTCAACATCCCTGCCCTTCTTTTTAAAGAACTGTTTACGCACCTACCTCTTCTCATCTCTGCATCACCTTAGGATCGACTATTGGAGAATGCCTCAGGGATTAAGTCCACCTATACAATAAGACTATATGGCCTAACCACTTTCAATCGTATTCTCGATTGTAGAGTAGGCCCATGCCCTGCAGTGGGACGTATATGGGCTGATACAGATACAGAATACAATAAGTCAACGCAGGAAAACGATTTTGTGGTATCTCGAAAAATGCGTATATGAGTTTTATACATCATTCAATTCAGGAAAAAAAATACTGCATTGAATAGTGTCGTGAAAATGTAAGGTTTTATTTTAAAATGTTAGTTTAGTGGTCATTTTCTTTTTTTTTTATATTTTAGCTCTGGTGTAAAGTTGCATTTTTCGAGTTACCACAAGATTGCTTTCTGCCGTCGAAGTAATATAAGAAGTGTCAATAAATAAATAAAATTATAATTGTTCATGTTGCTGTTAGGGACCCGGCTTGGTCGCAAAATCCACATCGTGCCAGGCTGGTAGGCCAGTGACACTGACATACCCCTTTCCAACTCTTCCAAGGTCCAACTCTTCCGCGACCGAAAAGGCTTTATAGCTTTCCTCTCGACACAAAAAAACTTTATTTTTTCTAAATCAATATTTAATAATATGATAAACTTCTTTATTTGTTCATATATAAGTTAATTTTGTACTTCATTATAGTAGGGGATGAATTAATAAATAATAAAACCCCCCAATACTCACACACATCGTCCTGACCCCACACTAAGATCGAGTCTCGTGTCGTGGGTATCAGGAACTACGAGAGACTTTTCGGTCTAGCAAACACCCAGACCCTAAACAAATACCTGTGGTACATACAAATATTAAAAAATATTTGTTTCGGTGCGGGAATCGAACCCGCGGCCTTTCGTTTCATAGCCGGCGTTCACCAATTGCGCCACGGAGGCTAAATTAACAAAACTAAAATCTTATTGCATCTCTAAGTTAAATAAACTACATAGCAGTTCTCTCCATACAGGGTTATTACTGTATTATTTAAATATAATAAAAGATTTATCGTGTAAATAGTGGAGACAAGTGTTCAAAAAACAAAAGCCTTTTACGTCTTACAAAAAATACAGAATTGAAAAGAATAAATTAAATTTAACCCAACAATTTCACAAATAGTCCTGAAAACTAATAAATACGAGTATTGTATCTTTATTAAAACACTAGCCGCCCAGCCCGGATTCGCCCGAGCGCAGATTTATTTCTCCAATACACATTAAAAACATATGATTTTCGTACTAACTGTTTAATAATTAATAGTCTGCAGACTGCAGTCTTATATACTGATTTTTTGATCCATACTATTCATGTTCGTTTGAGAAAGTGGCGAATATATTTATTAATTACATTTCTTACTCATCCCTTGTGAACACTAAAATCATCGGGGCAAAAAGTAGCCTATGTTTCAATCCAGGGTGTCAGTTATCTCCAAACTAAATTTCATCAAAATTGGTCCAGTCGTTTAAGCGTGAACAAGTAAGAAACACACTTTCGCTTTTATAATATTCTGTCTCGGGCCTACTCTACAATCGAGAGTACAATTGAGAGTGGTTTTTGTAATAGTGGCTTTATATTAGTATTAATAATATTAGTATTAAATTAATATTAGTATGAAATATTTGTAGATCATAATATAAAATATACATTCATAACATATACATTAGCCACACTCTTTTCCTCCGGGCTGATATTGAATAGAAAAATATCACTTTGCCCTACCCGCGATTCGAACTCAAGACCCCAGTTTCCAGCATTTCTAATCTATGGTTTGCACTGCCTCCATAAAAATTTTAAAGGTATGTAAAGACTCCCAGTGCATATTGAGAAGGGTTAAATAGATTATTTTCGGAATAGGTAAGTTTTAGCATAATTGTATCGAATAGCTTGGGACTGTCGTTTGATGCCATTCGAAACTCTGCCTGGACAGCATTTACATTTATCGTCAGGTGCAGTGCAGTCATAATGCCGGGCAAATATTAAAAACATGTAAGTAAATGTTAGGTAAGCAGTCAATTATTATAAAATTATAAATTAGATTATTCCACGATATGCTTTTTGCTAATGGATGGAAAAATAGTTACATAACTGACTTATAAATGGCGCTAGACATACCATTTTTAACACGTTAGAACCATTCCAACCTATAGTATTTAGCTACATTTTAATCCATTTGGAGTGTGGTGAATATTTTGACTGAATTCATACGCAAAATTAAAGATGACCTCATACTTCATAGGTATAATAATTATATATTTAACGAATTTCTTCTGATTTTGATTTTATTATTAAAACCTTCCACTGAAGTCGCACTTGGAAGTTGGTATCTACGCTGATCACAGATCACCTAACTAATAATTGTTTAATCAAATCAAATCAAATATTTTTATTGTGGACATACATAAGTTTACTTTAAAGTTGTCACAATTTGTTTATCCGTACAACTAAGGCCCGACAAATTGGTAATCATTGTAACCTACGTATAACAAACTGAATAAATGATTAATTGTTGATTTATATAAGTTTTGACCGTTAATGGGTAAGGGTGGTCATTGATCATAATTACCATTATGCTGTTACCTGCTTGCTTAGATTTCCATTATTAATTGAGATATGTATGAATATACATGCTCAATAATTGCATTAATAATGCTATCCAAAATAAACAAGAACAAAATAAAAATAAATGTTGTTACAATGTTTAAACAAAAATAATGAGCGTTTTAAACCGTATAATAGTGTTACTCAAATTAATGACTAGGTGGCGCTAGTATACACAGAAAGGTCATTCTTAGTGCATGATTTGGTGCAAACATTAAATTATGTTTTCTAAATTGATTGGAGAGGATTATTTTTTGGATAAGTTTACTTGTGATATTCCCATATTAAATCCCGAAATTTACTGGTCGTAGGTCTCTCATATGTGAAAGGCCGCCTGGGTAGGTACCGCAGCAATGTCTATTTCTCCCGCCAAATAGCAGTGTAAATGCAATGTTGTGTTTCGGTTTGAAGGACATTGTAGTCAGAGTAACTACTGGACATATTGACACTTAAAATCTTGTATCTCAGGATGGCGAGCGCAGTGGAATGTCAATTCAATGTGTTCGGTGTTGCTACTGTTCATGTGTGGTCGTCTCGCCATTCAATGTAATAAAAATTAAAAAGTAAAACCCATTAAACGGACATGTATAAAAAAACTTCATTCATAGAAACTTCTGAAACGTATTTTAGCTATCGAATGTATGGTAATCTTTGCTCAAACAGAATTCAAAACGTTCGAAACGGACAAAATGAAACTAAAATTAATTTAAAAATTGTCTAAGAAAAAGTTGCAGATTGAAGTTATTCTTTGAACATTAAAAAATGTCGACAGATTAAAGCGTTTTCTTTATTGAAAAATAGCAGTTATGTAACAAAAGGAACATTAGTAGTATACTCGTACGCAAGTTTGACCACATCCGTTGCTGCAGCATTTTTCGTACCACTCGCATTCATAGTCGCCGCTGCACATTTCGACGCAAATACCAACAGTGTCCTTGCCAACCGGAGGGCACGAGGGTTCATTATCTAAAACAATTGTTTTTTAATTTTATATCTCTAACAAAGAATACACTTTACCAGCTTTAGTAACCTACTGCTGCAGCTTAAACATTGCGTTTAATTATAGATCACAATATGCTATAGTACTTAACAACAAAAAAGAATTATTAAATAACTTATTTATAAACTATGGAAATAAAATTAATTAACATTGCGGTTGTACCTACCCAGGCAGCCTCTCACAAATGAGAGGCCTACTACCAGTAAAACACATACATTTAAAACCGTATAAAATGTTCAGAGTACAGGTTTTCAAACGATGTTAACCTTCAACGTTGAAGTGCATGATATTTGACCATTAAAACATATGACCCTGAAAAGTCAGATGTGTGCCCTGGGCTTCGAACCTGCGACCACCGTATTGGTATCCGCATCCCGCTAACAGACCACATACACAGCCATAAACGTAGCAGTTTAATCTGCGCATATAGCACTTAATATTACATCTTTGATGTTATATTTACATACATAACATTCATAGCTTCACGCCTTTTTCCCAGAAGGGGTAGGCAGAGGTGCTGGAAGCAACCAGTAAACTCTCGTTTCGCCTTGTATGTTTCGCTCACGATGTGATAGGGGGCGAGCCTATCATCATGTTACAGGGTGAACCTATCGCCGTATAATATATTAACAAGTGTTAAATAAAGCTAAAATTATTCGGTGATGACGGATGTGTATCATTCTCCAACATGGACGAAAGAGTCATGGCTCTCCAAATGTCTCTCCGCTGTTGTATGAAGAGGCATCTTAGCAGGCCGGCGTAACTAAATTACACATATATTTATTATGTAAAAAGATATTTTATTTATTCAACATTACAATATACATAAAACATTCTTAAAAAATAAAACTAAAACCAAATATACAGATTTTTATAGAAGTTACAAACAAAAATATCTAATCAAATAGACCAACTGTCATCGTCCCTGGGGCAAAAGAGCCCAGAATACTGCAGGCATTTCCTCTCTGGATGGCGATAGCTATCCTTTGCGTAAAAAACCACCCAGAGCGATAGTCCCCACCCAGATCTCTAAGACTTTATTTTATTTATTATTATATTTATTTATTATTATTTATTTTATTTATTATTATATTTATTTATTATTATTTATTTTATTTATTATTATATTTATTTATTTTAGAGTTGCCAAAGAAGATACATTATTCACTACAAATATATCTAACAAACAAATAATAAAAACAAAGTTAAATGATCCTCCGTAAACAGGTAACTACAGCATACAATGAATGACTTACATATTCATAATGGTATTTAAAAAAAACTTAAAACTATAGTAATGTAACAAACATAGATAGACTATACAACCAGTAGAATACAGACAGCAAATAATCATAATTAAAAGTATACACAAAAGTAAAAAGAATAAAAATAAAACTATATCAATGGCATGGGAATGTCAACTGATGCCATTCGATAATTTGCACTGATGGCATTTGCGCTTACCATCAAAAAATATATAATAAGTGTGACATAGGAACGTCTAGAAGATTATACTATATTATAATCGTCCACACACCTTATGTAATTGTATGTTTACATTTCCGTCTTCATAGCTTCTTCGGCTGTATAACACTGTTGCTTACCATAGTAATAGTCGTAATAATCACAACCAGGCGCGCTCAATGCCATCGCAATAAAGATGGATACTGAAAAAATAATAGGGACACACTGTATGTTGAATTTATAAATATTTTAAATAAATTCTAATAAGAAATCAGATATATAAAATAACTGTCAATAAATTAATTAATTAAAGTAAGAAATTAATAGAAATAATACTAAATATAGAAAATATTTTGTATTTAGAGATAAGTGCTATGTGTACTAATTTGTAATAAAAGCTCATTAATTGGCCTTCTGTGACTGTATTGCCCCATAACAAAGTATGTCGCATTTACTGATGTTCACAGAGTACATTATATGGAGATAGCCACAACAGTATAGAATGAGGGCATTAGCGCCCTCTGTCGGTGTACGACGTTACAAGGAAACAGGACTGGTCAATATCGTAATTATTAGTTTAAAAAAAAAAACATGTCGCTGCCAAAAGCGAAAACCTTAGTTGCTACTTGCTCCATGGACCATGATTCGATGGAACGACCAAGCCATACTTAGTTACCAAGTAGAATTTTAAGTAAGGGCCCTTTCAAATATTTCCTTCTGGTTATAACAATAGGCTAGTGTCATAAATTGTTATTATTGTTTATATCGAAAAGTTACGTTATTCATCATCATAATCAGAAAGAATTTTTTAAATCCGTTAATTTATACGTAAGTTACAGACATATAAAAGTTGGTGGTAAATACTCCCAGTATTAGACAAGGATTTATTTATTTATTTAAAAGCTTTATTGTACACCAGTGACAAAAAAAAAACAAAATATTACAAAAAAGAAAAGACTATAAAAAAGTCTTAAACAACCAACCAAAGGATGGATAATACAGAGACAACTGTGGGGTATCGTGAGTTGTTCGAAAAAGTAAAGAACAAAAAAATCCTAAATATATGTAATATCATAATAATATTATATAAAAAGCACCCAACAGTCACACACATAGTCCTGATCCCACACTAAGATCGAGTCTTGTGTCGTGGGTATCAGGAACTACGAGAGACGTTTCGGTCTCACAAACACCCAGACCCGAAAGTAATATTTGTGGACCGCACAAACATTTCTCTCGGTGCGGGGATCGAACCCGCGGTCTCTTGTTTCACAGGCGGCGTCTAAGCACCTGCGCCACGGAGGGTGCCTGTAATAAAAATAATATAAAATAAACTAAACACATACTTTAATAAAATAAAGAGACATATTATATGTAATACAATAAATATGCATCCACAATATGATGACTCATGGATGCAACATGCACGGCGTGATGTCATCTTTCATAAGATGCACGCGTGCGAAAGAGGCAACGAGTGTCCCCACCACCCTATTAAAAATATAAATATCTCAGTCATTTTACATCGAATTTTGATGCTGTTTTTAAATTCATGGCTTTTATAAGCGATTTTTAGGAACTATTGCATACTGCTCAAAATCAAATCTTGGACACAACCCTATTTGGTATGATACAATCTGTATCAGCCCGTATATGCAGCGCACGAGCCTCATCTAAGTCGAGAGTACGATTGAGAGTGGACCACCGACCCGCAATAGGTCAGCGTGGTGAACTATATAACCTAACCACTCTCATTCGTATGATACAAATGATCCAAAAAATACTCACGAAAAATGAAGATCGTAAAACGTGACATGTTTGCAATAACAGTGTTTACAGCGAGCACAAAAACATGTGTTCTGCACTTATATATTATATGATTTTATTATTTGTTTTTAATAACAAAGAAGTGTGTACTTTACCTTAACCCTCACCCTTCAGTTCGTTTTACACTAGGAAATGGATTTCGTTCCTCTCAGGTGCTGTTACTGCATTTTTTCACATTTATTTTTTTCTGTACAATGGTACATTATTTCACGTCCAAATTTTTGGACCCCCTTATTCAGGCTCAAATTTCTCTAGTAAAGTGAGATGTGTCCAACTATTTTAATCTCCGAAATCCTGACGATAGAAAATGTAACGCCTAGTTTACGTTTTTTGTAACAATATCTTGCGCAAATTTAACCTGTTTTCTATGGCATACCTGTTATTAATTTTAATAATAGTTAAATAAAAGTTTGAATTGAATCTGACCAATAAATATGCTTTTTACCTCTTCATTCCTTCTTTGGTTGTTAGACGTTGTTTTTGGTGACAAAATAAAACTTCTTTTGAATACGGGACTATTACTTGCTTTTCAAAACGATTTTATTAGCTTCGCCTGTATATATTGTATGTAATGGAATCTTACAAGTCGATTTTCAAGCACTTCAAAACGTCGCGGGATTGACTTGAAATTTTGCATACTTTTTTAGTACCGAAATCAATACAATAATTTAGAAATTATATGACATTATCTTATCCAGAAACTGCTGAATAATATATATTTTTAAATTAAATTTTGGTAATTTGTGCGCAGCTGTCTTCCTTTGATAAGATAGTCGTGGATAGTCGCAGATAGAAGTTTTTTAGTAAAAAAAATAAGTAAGTTATAATTTTAATAGTTTAAATGTTTTTCATTCCATTTTAATCCTAAACTCATTACTAAATATGTTTTACTTTTTTAGTTGGGTTTATTACAAAAGCGTGTGTTTTAGTTTTTTTAATTATTATTTAAATTTTCTTCATGACTATACACGTTTTATAAACTATATACCGTCTCTCTTTGTAGAGGGTTATAATGTATTATTAAAATGAAATAAAACATTTAGTATGTCAATAGTGGAATCAAGTGTTCAAACAACAAAAGTCTTTACGTCTCATTAAAAAAAAAACATTTTTTTTTATATTTACGCTGAGAAAAAATACAGTATTGAAAGGAATAAACTTAACCCAACACTGTCACAAACTGTCCGGTAAACGAATATATACGAGTCTTGTATATTTATTAAAACAAATATTTGTTCATCATTTAAAACATACATACATATGTTCACCGGTGGTAGGTCTCTCATATGTGAGAGGCTGCCTGGGTGGGTACCACCGCAATGTCTATTTCTCCCGTCAAACAGCAGTTTAAATGCACTGTTGTGTTTCGGATTGAAGGACATTGTAGCCAGAGTAACTACTGGACATATTGAGACTTAACATCTTATGTCTCAGGATGGCGAGCGCAGTGGAATGCCAAGCATTGCTTTGTACTTTTTTGTTTTGCTACTGTTCATGAGCGGTCGCATCGCTTACCATCAGGCGAACGGCATGCTCGTCTCGCCATTCACTGCAATAAAAAAAAAAAAAATATGTACATAACTGCGAGGTTGCCTGTTGGTAAACGAACCAGATACGGCTGCCAATATTTTCATGGTGGTCGCGGGTTCGAATCCCAGGGTACACCTCTGACTTTTCGGATTCATGTGTGCATTTATAGTTAATCACCACGCACTATAGCGGTGAAGAAAAACATCGTTTGGAAATCTGCATCAGCGATTTGTGAGAATTACTATGGTATGTAAAGTGCGCAAACCCGCACTAGGCCAGCGTGGTGGACTATATAGCCTAACTACTCTCAATCGTACTCCCGATTGTAGAGGGCGCCCGTGCTTTGCAGTGGGACGAGTAAAGGCTGATACATATGTGATTACAAGATGGTCTCAAAACGGGTCATATTTCCGTGGGGTATTATGACCTTAACGGCTATGTACGGAGGTCGGTTTTTGGTCCGGTGCGAATACTACTTTAAATTGAATATCCTGTAGCAAACCAAAGAAAACGTAATAACATTGCTTCAGTATTATTTTCTATGAGACAATGGTTGGTACCACCTCGAACAGGTCCATTTGTTCAGGAGTCTTGTCCGTAGCGTGACTCCACGTATTAATCTACAGACTCCGTTGCGCTGTTGATTGGACGCCACCTGTGAAACGGATGGCCGCGGGTTCGATCCCCGCATCGAAAGGTCCCTACTCTGTAAATCCGAAACGAAGTTCGAATCTTCGGACTACTCTTGAAATCGAATCGAATTCGTATAACGTACATCGTAACCATAAGTCTATGGTTACGACCATAAGTCAATAACGACCATAAGTATATGTAGGTACATTCGTATCGTATATAAACTTCGATCGTCCGAAGATTCGAACTTCGTTTCGGATTTACAGAGTAGGGCCCAAATGTTTGCGTGATCCACAGATGTTTGTTTCAGATCTTGGTGTTTGTGAGACCGAAAAGTCTGTCGTAGTTCCTGATACCCACAAGACAAGATTCGATCTTAGTGTGGGAGTATAAATATTGGGCATAAAAATAATAATAAGAATACTGCTTAATTTTTCTCTATGAAACTGCCTTTATATTGCTGCCTGATGGGCACTAGCATACGAGGGATTAACCCCTCTCGGTACTATTTTTATGCCACAAGCCCTCACAGCGCACCCAGTGACATTGAAAGTCCCTTTTAATCGCCTTTTTACGACAGACAGGGGATATCGTGGATTCTACGCCTCGTTATCGCAGAGCAGATACGAAAGACCATCTGGTAATGCAACGCAAGTACAATAATTCTATAGCAATAGCGGGTTATTTATTGCAGCGACAACAAGCAAGAAAGTCGTACGTTATAAGCGTATAACATGTGCTGTTATTGATTTCGTAAACATTTGCTGTGCAGACACAATAAGGCAACCATGCCTCGGTTATTCTTTGGTTTAGTTTTTTTTTTTGTCAATATAATAACAATATTCTGTATTGCTTACTTAGTCTTATAAATGGTAAAAAAACAAACTATTCTACAATTTTAGCTTTGAAGAAGCATTTTAATAGCCGGCATAATTGTATCGAATGGCATGGGAATGACTGATGCCATTCGATACTCACTTCGATACATTAGCGCCCGAATACTCGAACGCAACTTAAAAATAAGTTGCGCTTAATTACGTTAATCCCGATTAAATGTACTGGCTAAGTGGGCCGTGTGCTGTTAAGAGCAACTTATTATTTGAATGACGTTCCAGTATTCAGGCGTAAGTGCACTGCAGTCATTATTCCGTGCAAGTGTGAAAAAAAAACAGCCGTAAAATTAGTCTCATAGTAGACAGTTTGAAAAATTATTTTATTATCGAATGTTTAATAAATAACTAATAATTGTATAATAAATAACACCCAACAGTCACATACATCCTGACCACACACTAAGATCGAGTCTTGTGTCGTAGGTATTAGAAACTACGAGAGACTTTTCGGTCTCACAAACACCCAGACCCGGAAGAAATATTTGTGGGCCGCACAAACATTTCTCTCGGTGCGGGGATCGAACCCGCGGCCTCTCGTTTCACAGGCGGCATCTAACCGACTGCGACTAATTGTATCTTTCTAACGACTTTTAACCTCACTTTGAGTAAAGACGACAAAATATTCGATATCTAAAATAGAGTCACAAATCGTTATAATTTAATTATTCTTATACACAAATGTAAATATAATTTATTTTGTTTTCAGTTTTATTCTTCATGACGATATTATTGACGACGCAAGTCTATGGTAAGCATAGGTTTTTGTATAAAATTATCAAACTCGTCAACATTATTATTCGAATTTTCTTGCGATAATAACAATTATTTTGTTTTTTTTTATTGCATCATATGGCGAGACTATCATGCCGTTCGCCTGATGGTAAGCGATACAAACGCTCATGAACAGCAGCAAAACCAAACAACACCTTGAATTACAAAGCAATGCTTGGGATTTACCATCAGGCGAGTGGCATGATCGTCTCGCTATTCATTGCAATTAAACAAAACACACGCAACTTCAAACCTGCAACTACTGACTCTTAAAGTCATTCTCAATCAACAAGACTGACTTGTACTGGTAGGTCTCTCATACGTGAGAGGCCATCTGGGTAGGTACCACCGCAATGTCTATTTCTCCCGTGAAAAAAACTGCGTAAATGCACTGTTGTGTTTCGGATTGAAGGACATTGTAGCCAGAGTAACTACTGGACATATTGAGACTTAACATCTTATGTCTCAGGATGGCGAGCGCAGTGGAATGTTGCTACTGTTCATGAGCGGTCGTATCGCTTACCATCAGGCGAACGGCTTGCTCGTCTCGTCATTAATTGCAATAAAAAAAACTATAACTAAAAAGTAAATAATATGCAGCAGAATGTTAGAAAGTCACATTCAGTGAAAGAGTTATCTCTGAGCGTGCCACTTAAAGAATTTAATTAAGTATACTGAGCCAACGTGGATAAATTAAGTGGAAAATTCGGTGGAGTATTTTTCATGAGCCACTTTTTCACCCTTGACACAATTAAACCGAGTGCTGAGGTAAGAAATTATATTAAGTCTGAACAGATGTTTTACGACCTTATTCAAAGAAAGTTTAAAACCTATTTAAGCTAAATAATGTTTTGTATCTTTCGAACAACTTTTGAATTCAGCTAGAGTGAAGAAGACAAAACTCTCTGTCTCTTTCTTCAGCCACAAGAAGTCCACTACTGAACGTAGGCCTCTCCAATGATCTTCACATTGACCTTTCGGAAGTGGTCTGGATCCAGCGACTTCCTGCAACCTTAACCAGGTCCTCCGTCCCCCTTGTACGCGGGCAAAACAAAGATATTCGAATTTCGAATGTTTCGATACCTAAAAAAGGTTTTAAAATGGCCTATGAATAAGACCTTTAATGTTTAGGAATGGTGATTAAATTGCCGTCGTAATCATGAAGGTTCATCTTTCAATACGTTCAATTCAAGACTTAATAATTTATATGTTACTTTATTAATTTCAATGACTTTGTATTGCATCCCACAAACGTTATTCGATATGACATCGATCATGATTTTTCCATTCCTGACGTGAATATTTTGGATTACGTATTAACAGCCTGCGTGGCGCTGTTGGTTAGACGGTGGCTGTGAGAAGTGAGGCTGCGGGTTCGATCCCTGCTCCGAAACTAATATTTCTGTGATCCACAGGTATATGTTCCGGGTCTGGGTGTTTGTGAAACTGAAAAGTCTCTCGTAGTTCCTGATACCCACTACACAAGAGTCGATCTTAGTTTACAGTCAGGACTATGTAAGTGACTGTTGGGTGTGTTTATTTATTACACACTTGGGATAATAATAACCTCGGACTGAACCAAGAAGTAGACGGATGACCTAGTTAAGGTCGCAGGAAGTCGCTGGATGTAGATGACTTGCAACAAGTCTATGTGGCGATCCATCGGGAGGCATATCTTGACGACTTATTTAATTTGGCACAAAAAAACCTTAACAGATTACATGACTGATTCCAATATAACCTGCTCACAGTAAACATTCTAAAAACAAGTTATTTAATTTTTAAGGCCAAAAACAGAAAGATTCAGGATCACATTCCCTTGACAATTAACAACATTAAAATAAAAAGTCTACAGAAAGAGAAATATTTAGGATTAATACTCGATAGTAACTTAACTTGGAAGGCTCACATAGATAAAATAAGAACAAAATTGTCGCTGCAAGAAGTTTTACATAGAATAGTTCGTAATTAGAATTAACAAATACGTTTATAGTTTGATTAATGTTCTGATGTTAGCTTTAGTTATTATATTGTACATAACTCATGAAGTGAAATGTAAATTTCTTTTGAGTTAATAAAGATCTTTAACCATATATGTTCAGCAGTGGACTTCCTTTAGCCGAAGAGAGAAAGAGAAAAAAAACCAAGAGGTTTTTTTATTTCTATTCCATCAAGTTGTAGAATAGTTTACAAGCCAATTCATTGCCTTTTTTTACAATATTTGTTACCTTAAAAACCTGAGAAGCAATTTAACAGATCAGTGTAATTAAGAAATATCCACATGAGGTCAATCTAGACAGCTTTGTAATTACTATTTACAATCAGGTAAACAGAATAGAAAAGCAAAGTCCTTTTTTTCGTAAACAAAAAACTGTCAGTACAAAACGAGGTAAATAAATAAGCCACTTAATTGAATTGCAAGAAGCGCTGCTCCGAGATTCATATTTCCTTTCCTTAGTAAACAGCGAATTTTATTTGTGCTTGAAATTATTTTTAATGCCGGCAAAGCGAGTTTGTTTAACAGTTATTTCCGTTTCATTACGCGTTCGAGTTTTTCAATTGGAGAAATTAATCTCATGTAATGTTTGCAAATGGAATTTAGTCTATTGTATTCGCGCGCCTTTAATACGTGTTGGGAAGGAAATAAGCTCAACCATGGGCGTAGCCACGGTGGGGCAGGGTGGGGCACTTGCCCCACCCTGGCTCTGGCCTCTAGGGTACCTAACCAAACCAAAATAGTTAATTTATTTAAGTTAAGAACTATGTATGGGTAGAGATAAACCTTTGAATTAACTGATTAACAAATTGGCTTACTCCCACAGCTCAAACGGCTGAAGTTAGGGACATATTTTTAGGAATTTTAGGCGTAGGAAGGTGAGAAGAAAATGTTTTGATGCATTAGAATTATAAATAACCGGGTATATCAAGGTAGCGACCGAAAACGAAGCCGAGCGCTAGTTTTAGTGACTATAAACACAACATCCATCATCCATCAGCCAAAGGAAGTCCACTGCTGAACATAGACGTCCCACTACCTTTGCCAGATTGTCTGACCTTGTGGGTAGACGTCCTACGCTACGTTTTCCGCTACGTGGCCTCCATTCGAGAGCTTTTTTGCCCCACCGACCATCAATTCTTCGCGCTATGTGCTTCGTCCATTACCACTTCATCTTACTACTCCGCTGGGGTATGTCGGTTACTTTAGTTCTTCTAGAAGTCATCAAACCTACGTTCGAGACGATTTGTGATGCCCTCGAAATAACTTATAGACATGGCTCAGAAGCGAGATGGGCCTGTAGTTCTTCAGTAAAGTGTTATCACCTTTTTTGAAGAACAATACCACCATGCTCTTACTCCATGCCTCTGGCGTTGAGCTCTCGAAGAGAACGGAATTGAAGAGCCTCTGAAGGGCATTCCGCTCGTTTTCAGAAGCTCTGAAATGATTCCGTCCACTCCCGTCGCCTTGTTGTTCTTAAGTTGCTTCAGTGCCGTCTCAATCTCACATAGTCTGATGTCCGGGATATCATCGCTAAAGTGTCGGATCAACTTCGTCCGAGCTAACAGTAGATTCGGCAACCGAGGTGTAAAACTGTCCGTAGAACCTCTCGATCACCCTTAATACCTCTGCCCTCGTCGATACTACGCGGCCTCCGTCCGTCTTCAGCCTAGACAACTGGCTTTGCCCAATAGACAAGTCTCTTGCAAACACTGAAGCCTCCGTTCCGCTCAATTGTCTCTTTAATGCTCACAGTATTGTGAGCACGGTCATCGTGCCGCAAGGACTTTCAGATCGGTCTATTGAGCATCCGATATGCTTCGGTGTTAACGGAAGACTGCAGCGCCATAGGCCGACGTTCGGCCATGAGGTCAAGAGTGTGGGTGAGTGAGTGTTTTTGTGGTCTATCTCTACGGCGAGGTCTAAAATATCTGTTTTCACCCTGTTGATCACAGAGACATCTGAACTGTGTCTGTACATCCGTCTATTCGTCGTCAAGATGAAATCTATCTCATTTCTCGTAGAACCGTCAGGACTCAGCCAGGTCCATTCAATGTGAGGTGGCTTCTGGAAAAGAGTTCATCGTAAAGAGCCTCTATTTCTCCAGAAAGTCGGCCAGCCTCTTACCTCTGGGGTTCTGTTGCCCATGTCCAAATTGCCCCACTTTCAACTCTGCGTTGAAATACCCTATAACAACATTGAAGGAGGGTTTGAAAGTATGTAGGGCCTCAATTACATCTCCTCTACTTCTTCATCTGGGTGTGTCGAGGTCGGCGCGTATACCTGTATGTCCTTCAACGAATATATTTTTGATATTCTAAGTATGTATAAGGTAAACTACCCTGCTCGATACACTTTCGATTGATACGATGTACTCGTACTAAAGGTTATAAGCACCCCACGCTTTGTAACAATAAAATGTATGTATTTTACTCCATTTTCTAATATTAAACTCATTATAATTTTTTTTGCTTTTAGTTGGATCTTATAAAAAAGCGTATGTTTTTAGTTTTTTTTTAAACTATAATTTAATTTCGCAAAATTTTTAGTTGCATTGTGTCTAAAGTTACTTAAACCTCCACCCGGCTTCGTTTTCGGTAGCACACTTGATATGTAGGTACCCTGTCGATACATGGTGCTATAGGGTGTAACCTTTTTATATGAAAAAAAGACGGGTTGCACTCCGGGAGTGCCGGCAGAAGTGAAAACTTGATTATTAACGTTGAGCATGTTTGATATTTTGGAATGGTTAGGGAATAATTTTGCACCAATTGCTTTATCAGTATAAAAGTACTATCATTTATGTGGTAGAATACAATATTCATTTATTGCGCTATCGTACACAAACATGACAATTTATATTACATTAAAAATTTAACACTTTAAAACTATTACAATTATTTTACATTAAAAAGTTTATCTCTCCGAAAAATCAACTTTCATCCATAATTTCAACGACTTTTTCACCATCATCATTACCAGAACTATCATCGCCAATCTCTAAAACTGATACGATAGGTTTATGGTAGCTGAAGTAAGAAACGAACAGTTTTGATTCGAACCTATTTAAATGTCTAATAAAGACCGCATCAATAGTAGTTTTGTATTTCGTTGTGCTAAGATTGCGATCATTCGACATAGTTAAACCAAATTCATTATTTAAAAATTCAATTAATAGTTGATTTTTATCGTCTGCGAAGATTATGTTGAAATCTCCACTCAAAATCATTGGCAATTTATCAAAGCTTTATAAACTGACAGCTAACTGACAGCTGTCTACTCTCCATCCGTCTTACGCTTTTTCGATCAGGTCACGTGTCCTGACGCGAGTTTAAGATTTTATACCCATTACAGAAAAAGTGCTCAACGCCGCTAAAGAAGTTTTCACTTCAAAAATAACCGGGGAAACAACAGGTATAGTTTGCTACTTAAATATTATTTTAGACTTCTGCCCCACCCTGAGTACATGGCTGGCTACGCCCATGAGCTCAACCAACTGTGGAATGTATTAATGGCATTTTTTGTTACCTCTTCAAGACACAGGATGTTTTATGCATGTAAATATGTATAATTAACATTTGATTATGAAAAAACTGGAAATGAACCTACAATTTGTCAAATTTATTACCCGGTAACGACGGTAACACATTAATATATTTACTAGCACAACAAAGGGAGATGGTTGTCTCTCGTCGGTCGAGATTTTTTTGCCGGCCTGATTACATCCAGACGCATAGTCTAACCCTAACCAGGACATTAGTGACAACTATGACGGATTCCAAAGCACTGGGTATATAGGTATATGAATATATTTCTTTTATTGCAGCGAATGGCAAGACGAGCATGCCGCTCACCTGATGGTAAGCGATACGACCCCTCATGAACAGTGACTAATCAAACAACACCTTGAATTACAAAGCAACGCTTGGCATTCCACTGCGCTCGCCATCCTAAAACGTAAGATGTTGGGTCTCAAATCAAATCAAATCAAATCAAAATATTCTTTATTCAAATAGTCTTTCACAAGATCTTTTGAACGTGTTGTAGCTGTGAAGAAGAAGCGGCGCAAGAAACTCCCTCAGCAACACGAACTGTCTTCTTTTTTTCTTTCTTTTTCTTTTGTTTTTTTTATATCGCCATTTACAATATGTCCAGTAGTTACTCTGGCTACAATGTCCTTGGGTGTCAAACCTGAACACAGCAGTGTATTTACACTGCTGTTTGGTGAGAGAAATAGATATTGCGGTGGTGCCTACCCAGGCAGCCTCTCACATATGACAGACCTACCACCTACATATGTATGTATGGTAACCACTGGATATATACATACCGTATGTACGCCCTTAAGCTATATAAAAGTACCTTTCGTATAAACACTTGGAAATCATATAAATAATCCATTTTCAACATAAAGCAGAGCGGTGCGGGTGTAGTCGCGTGGCAGAGCGCGAATCGGCGCGAGTAACATGAAGTGGGCCATATTTCATGCTACCCGCAATTACCCGCCGACCCGATGGCCGTTTTCGGTATAGGGTTCTCGTTGAATGCATAAAAAGGCCTCTTTATACGCTTGCTAAATCATAAAGTGCCTATTTTTGTATGGCGATTTTGTTCAAATTGTCGAATGATTGGCCGTGTGCGAGTAATTACTAGTTTTGGAATTTCAAGCTTCGATTGCTTTTAGCGTTTATGCGGTTTGGTCCATTAGTTTTGTATGGATTTTTATTACACATACACTGGTATAGAATAGCTAGAAATGTAACGAGGTAATTTACTCTATAGTGTGTACTGTAATGAACAGAATTTGGACCATTTGAAAGAAAGAAGAGAGAAAGAAACTAAATATTTTATTCATGACAGCACAGTATACAACACAGTGCAGGACAGAACTTACTGGTGGTAGGTCTCTCATATGTGAGAGGCTGCCTCGGTGGGTACCACCGCAATGTCTATTTCTCCCGTCAAACAGCAGTTTAAATGCACTGTTGTGTTTCGGATTGAAGGAGATTGTAGCCAGAGTAACAACTGGACATATTGAGACTTAACATCTTATGTCTCAGGATGGCGAGCGCAGTGGAATGCCAAGCATTGCTTTGTAATTCAAGGTGTTGTTTGGTTTTGCTACTGTTTATGAGCGATCGCATCGCTTACCATCAGGCGAACGGCATGCTCGTCTCGCCATTCTCTGCAATAAAAAAGAACAAAAAAGAACACATATAAGATTAAAAATTAAAACTAATTATAATCTATATTAATAACGTGTATCTGTATAAATCGCAGCCAATATTACAGTGCTGTCATAAAAAGGTTAGAGTTCAGCATAATGCTGTGGAAGTATCCACAACGCTGATTTTCAACTCAAACCTCGGATGACGCACAGTTGTTACTCGTAATTCACCAAAAAATATATCAAAACATTAGAAAACATAATATTACAAATAATAACATAATTAATTACTCAAAATAGTTTAGTAAATAAAGGCAAAAAAAGAAATTGCAAGCTGAGAACGTTTGCCAAAAAGTTAAGTCTATCCTCCACATAGTTCGCTTTATACTTCTTACACCGGCTCCTAACAGTCACTCTTCCGCAACTCGCGCAGATTTTTCTTCATATGGTTTTTAAAACCAAACTAACATTAAAGTTTATGTAGCGGTGGTGGTAAGGAGTTCCAGCACATCGAGGCAGCGAGCAAACTACCACGAAATGCAGCAGAGTGATGTAGCGGAGTACTCAGCAGGTATGCTCGAGATTTATAGGCGTGGCGTTCATGAGCCCACAATTACTTTACAAACAGGTAGTGCGCCTCCTGTGATTTGATTAAACCAAACATTAGGGCTGCAAGATGCAAATTTCTAAAATGTTTCAAATTTAATATGCTGTGCTGGTTTTAAAAAGGCGTGATATGACTTCTAGGTGGCACTTGGACGCAGAAACGTGCACAGGCATTTTGCACTCTCTGTAGGAGTCGTGACGTGTTGATTAAAATGCGGGGACCATAAACAGAATCTGCAACAAAAACAAGGGACTAGGATCTCATTCCAACGCATAAAGTTTTGATCTGTTTGAAACATGGAGTTCCGGTATTGTAAGATCATACTTCATTTCTGTGAATACTAGCGCCATCTGTTCTATCATTAGGGTATCATCATCAAACGATTTTATACTCTAAATTATTTTATGCATTAATGGTACAAAACTACAATAATTTTATTTTGTATATATTTAGGTATTTAATAATATATTTATCAATTTGATTATTGATGATATTCACAATTTTGTACACACATAACAGCCAATTATTATTATAACACTTGAGCAAACAGATTACTTAACTGCACTGCTCTTAAACGTCTTAGTTACAGTATTTTCAGATATACCCTTCACTTTGCTAGTGACCATCAGTAACTATTATAAAAGAGTGTAACAAATGTGGTTAACCAATAAAAAAAGATGAAAATAGTATAAGACGGTACCGTATTCAAGCCGGTTTCATGCGATAGTTTAGTCAATTCATCAGAGTGGAGCCTTACTACTTGTCTGCATGTATTGAAAATAGGCTGTCAAGTATCATCTATAAGTTGGTATGGTAACTATTTTTGTCATCTAATGCCTATTATCCGCTCTCTGATATTACAAGTATATACCAACAAGTATATAATCAATAAATGTATATAACAAGTATATAATCTGCGTTATTGAAATAAATGAGAACAATGATTATGATGTTGTTGTACATACTAGCGCCATCTAGTTCATCATTACCGTCTCTATTATCCTTAACTAAATAAGGTCCAACATGTTAATTAAAACAAAAGAAATAATTACCTAGTTATTTTTTCTTGTTTTGTGCGCGTGTTTGTGGTGGTTGTGGGTTTATCTCTATTGAAAATTATTCTAATATATATGATTATTCTGAACAGGAAGTAACAATAAATTATTATACCTGTATACACCGATGGTAAATTATTACCACTTTCCACGTAGGTATGTCCAAAATTCAACACCTCACGAGTGCTTCCTCTTTCTATGATATTCGCTATGTTGACTAAAATTCTTAAGGGACACTGTACGCTGTATAATTTTTAGCTTATATTAAGCAAACACCGTCTGAAAAATATACAACCACTAAAATAATGAAAAGAATATGACGCTACCAACTGCAAAATGTGATAATGTAAATAAGCCTAATAGCGACATCTGGCAGTGGTCTGTGAAACCATTTCTCCTATATTTAAATGCGTCGCGTCGCGTCGTCTCATAGGCCCAAAATAAAGAAGCATAGTAAATAGTAAATAGCAAACGGTTCTCAAATTCGTTTCTGTGCCGCACCGTCAGGCTGTGGAATTGTTTGCCGGCGCACGTGTTCCCTCCTTCCTACAATCCTGGGTCCTTCCGCCGTGGTGTGAAGAGGCACCTAAGCAGGCCGGCATAATTGTTTCCATTGGCATGGGACTGCCGTCCGATGCCAATGGATACTCTGCCTGGGCGGCATTGGCATTTTCCATCAGGTGCAATGCCGCCACTATGCCAGGCCATTATAAAAAAAAAAAAAGCAGAATAAAGTAGCATTTTACTGGTGGTAGGTCTCTCATACATAAGAGGCCGCCTGGGTGTAAGTGCAATGTTGTGTTTCGGTTTGAAGGACACTGTAGCCAGGATTAGTACTGGACATATTGAGACTTATCATTTTATGTTTCAAGATGGCGAGCGCAGTGGAATGCCAAGCATTGCATTGTGATCCAAAGTTTTGTTTGATTTTGCTACTGTTCATGAGCCATCCTATCGCTTACCATCAGGCGGACGGCATGCTCGTCTCGCCATTCATTGAAATAAAAAGAAGGAAATGTAAAAAACAAAAGCATGATGATGCTGTAATGGTAAATGCCATGAGCAAACACGATTCACAATTTATATATGATAAAAAAAATATACCCAACAATCACAGTTAGTCCTGAGCACACTAAGATCAAGTCTTGTGTATCAGACACTACGAGAGACTTTTCGGTATCTTAAAATTTGCACGGAACATTAAAAAAAACAATACATATTACAAAAGTCTTTATTAATTCCAATTTTAAAGTAATTTTTAATTAAAAATCACATCAAAGATTTTCGCAAAAGCATTTACAAAAGAAGTTCCACTGCTCGGTCATTAAGGCACAAATATTATTTAGCGCGGTCCCATACAAACGTGTCCGCAACCGTTGCTGCAACATTTCTGGTTGCCGGGACAACTTGAGTCTCCGGAACATCTTTCAACACATATTCCAGCCGTACCTGGAGCATTGGGAGGACAGCTGCCTGACTTCCCTGGAAATTAAAAAGAATGATTAATGAATTACTGGTGGTAGATCTCTTATATATTAGAGGCTGCCTGGGTAGATACCACCGCAATGTCTACTTATCCCGCCAAATAGCACTGTAAATGCAAATGTAAATAAAAAATTGTAGTTGAGTAACTAGTAATTGTTGTGTGTTACCAGTGATGACATACGGCACCAAGACGTGGCCTCTCACTGTGGGCCTCATTAAAAGGCTCAAAGTCACTTAACGAGCCATGGAGCGGGCTATGCTCGGTGTTTCCCTACGAGATCGAATCAGAAATGAGGAGATCCGTAGGAGAACCAAGGTTACCGACATAGCCCATAGGATTGGCAAGTTGAAGTGGCAGTGGGCCAGGCACATAGCTCGTAGAACCGATGGCCGTTGGGGCCGAAAGGTTCTCGAGTGGAGGCCACGTACAGGCAAGCGAAGTGTTGGACGCCCGCCTACGAGGTGGACGGACGATCTGACTAAGGTCGCAGGAAGTCGCTGGATGCAGGCCGCTTCCAACAGGTCATTATGGAGATCATTGGGGGAGGCCTATGTTCAGCAGTGGACTTCCTGTGGCTGATATGATGAACTAGTAATTACTAACTACCCGTATAATGAGATTTAACACATGTTGCATGATGGTGGGCGCAGTAGAACGTCATGCATTGCTTTGGAATTCATGGTGTTATTTGGTGTTGCTACTGTCCCAGAGCGGTCGTAACGCTTACCATCAGGCTAACAGCATGCTTGTCTCGCCATTCATTGCAACAAAAACAAGGAACTGTAAATGTTGCTCCAAAAATCTTTGGTATAAACAAGAAATGTTTCATTCATTCGCACAACGCAGCGTCATTGAGTCTCGCCGACGACGCCCAATACGGCGAAACAAAAGAGTATTCCTGACGCTTATCATAGGTTACTCATACGTTTATTATAAATACACTACCTTTCTCTATAAACAGATAAACTGATTAGGATTATTTTCTCGTATTGATTATATTGGTAATATATTTAATTATGTTTATATCTCTATAAATGTATATAAGTATGCATATATCTGCATTAAATGCGTTAGATAAAACGCTATTTGTACTTTGTTGTTTTGTATTGTCTCTAAAATGTTATTCTTTTTTACTGTGTAATGTGAATCCTTTATCGTACGTCGTAACTATAGATTAAGTTCGGAGTGTATGATAACTTTCATAAAGAATAGTACTGATCTATAGAGAAGTGGTTTTTCTTTCTTGTACATTCGAAGTTAGTATCGGATCACAGATCCCCCCTGTTCTATCTTATTTATACATAAGCTCACGACTTTGTCACCTTGAAGGCAGGCACAGATATACTATTGTCATTCACGGTTCGTCAAGCTTATTTCTGTTAAGACGTGTATATATACCTATTGCTCTGCCGAGTGCTGAGCAACTGATCTCTAACAACTCATACTCCATACCTCTTACCCTAAAGGTTTATTTTCTAGCTATTTTCACTACATCTATTATCTATTAGGTCTCTCATATGTGAGAGGCTGCCTGAGTGGGTACCACCGCAATGTCTATTTCTCTCGTCAAATAGCAGTTTAAATGCATTGTTGTGTTTCGGATTGAAGGACATTGTAGCCAGAGTAACTACTGGACATATTGAGACTTAACATCTTGTGTCTCAGGATGGCGAGCGCAGTGGAATGCCAAGCATTGCTTTGTAAATCAAGGTGTTGTTTGGTTTTGCTACTGTTCATGAGCGGTCGCATCGCTTACCATCAGGCAAAAGGCATGTTCGTCTCGCCATTCAATGCAATAAAAAAAAAAACTATAGAGAAAAAAATAGTACCTATACTCTGGGCTCACCAAGCAATATTTGTCTCGTCGGTGAGATAGAACCCTCGAAATTACATTCCACAGACGGCTTCTAAGTTCTATCCGAATGCGCCGCGGAGTCTGTCTTTTAATTTTATTATTTGATATATTTCTTATTTATTTCGTAATGCTTTTTTAACAAACTAGTTTCCTTAAGAGAACCTTCGAACTTTAGTGCCTGGTATAAATAATTAACGTCACTATCTAGAGTTGCCGTGTGAGGAATACGTAGGATATTCTGTTACTGGTATTATCCACATCACTATGAATTTTAAAATTAATACTTACTTTGAGCATCAGCTCCAGGCGTGCACACTGCTAAGGCGACGACAAGCGCTACTGTAACAAAAAAAAAATATTATGTCGGATTTGCTATATGGGACTGTAAATATAGATAAAATTTAGTATTCAATTATTCTGTAATTGGTGACTTGATAGGCATGCCATATCACATCGGGTGACGGAACATACCAGGCGAAACGTGGTTATTGTGCTAACACCTCTGTCTACCCCTTCTGGGAAAGAGGCGTGAGTTTATGTATGTATGCACCATACATATAAGAATTCTTACGCTTATTTTTTCCTTAGTCAAGCGGGAAACCCCAAAACATTAATCTTAATACTTTTAACCCTGGTAATAATAACAGTGACGATAACTAATGAAAATAATGTGTATAATGTTTATTTAATTTTTTTTAATACGACCAAATCATTAATTAAATATTTCAAAATCCCAGAGCCACGAGATCTTCATCCTTTTAGCAAAGCAAATTCAGACACTGTATTCTTAGATGGACTTTTAAGATGACATGATATTATTGGGCCAACGTGGTCGACTATATGATCTAACCTCTCTCAATCGAACTTTCAGTTCTAGAGGAGACCCGTGCCCTGTATTGGAAAGTATTTAGACCGATACCTACATATAATACAGAAAATATGAAACCCATTTTACTCATAGAACTTTTTCATTTCAGATTGGCCTGGATGCTTACAAAGAATCTTGAAATGGTTCCCTAAATGAAATATATGATATGAATTTTAATTATATTCTGGAGTATACGCAATTTTCTTTTAAAGCTGCAGTTACTTCAGATGCGTAGTAATTACACATGTTACAGAAAGAATGTTCTCATAACTTTACATACAAGAGCGTTTCCAACATAAGTCTTTCTAAATTGGTCTAGCGTGGTTGGTGTTCGCATAACTTTATTATTATTGCTTTTAAATAAAAGTATACAAAAATTGACAGCTACCTCGCGCTGGCCGTCAATGGAGGTAGGCAGGTCAACTTGTTCCGGGTCTGCTTGACAGTGAGTTTAAGAAATAAGAAGTCTCTTTTTTAATTTGATACCCATAACACATGACTTTTACTTTCATGTATGGTCATAACTACATTAATAATATTTTCTTTAATATAAAAATAAGTCGGGTTTTCCTTCCTGACGCTATAACTCCAGAACGCACAAACCCATTTGGCTGATTTTGGTCTTGAAATATTCGTGGAAGTCCTGGGAAGGTTTAAGAAGTGAGAAAGATTGGAAAAATTCTAAGGAAGATACTAAAAACCTTATTTTTTGGGTATCGTTCAAGCGTGATGTATCCAGCCAATATAGGATGATGTTTGTTTATTTTACGGGAGACGTAAAAGACGGTCAAGCTTCAACTAACATCCAACGTAAAATGATCTATCTTTCAATTGTCTTTCATTGACGGGCGACGGCTGACGAAATAGAACAAAATTCAAAAAAAATGTACATCGTGTATATAATATTATCTAGATACGGCGTCTTGCGCGTAATCTATATATTAATACGTGATGCAAAAACTTTGGATCCCTTTTTACGAAAATTGCGCGGACGCAGGAGCATAAAATTTGGCACACTTATAGTTTATGTGTAGGAGAAGTGGAGAATGCTAATATTTTTCAATAATAATGCTTATAAAGTACATTAAATCAAAAAATAAAACATTACACACACTGCCATGCATTTCACGCACACATCCATATACAAGTATACATACTCTGGTGTCAAATTGTTACTTTTCTTTTTCATTTTGTTCTTCTGACATAGACATATCAGAAAAAAGGTTTTATGGCCTAATGAGGTAATAATATTAATATTAAAAGAGAATATTAATTTTAAATGAGGCGATAATATTAATATTAAGCCTAATATTAAATGTAATATAAAACAAGATTTTAATAATAATGCATAAAAAGTACATTAAATCAATAAATAAACCAGCATGCATTTGACACACGCATACACAAGTATTTGTACACGTATACATACTCTTTGGTCAAATTGTTTCTTTGCTTTATTATAGACATATGTAGTTGAATGTCAATCAGAAAAAATTGTTTACTGTGGTTTTGTTGAATATCAAACAGAAAAGATTTATTTGACGAATACTACGTGAAATACTGAGCGCTATCATTCATTATATGCATAAAGAAAGTTCTGTAGCAGCAATCTGCAATAACAACATTCAGGTACAAAAAATGTGCACGAATTATCAGAATAACAACATCGTCATACAGGTAAAAACTTTTTCTCTTCTTGATTTGGTCGAATTTCGATCACTAGGCGACCACTAGTTTTGTTAAATGTAAAATAAAACGATGTCCATATCTACCAAAATAGCCCATTGTTTTTTTGAAATTACCTATTGCAACAGTTTTAAACAAGGTATACTCTATCGAAGCTTAACTTTTCGTTTTCATAAAGGTCATTGTTTTTTGAATTGATACTTTTAAATGCGCTGGGGGACAAATTTAAATTCCGCATTAGTATTGTTTTCGGGCTCAAGAATAAAAACAATATTGGTACGTTGATGCCGTATCTAGACAATATAATGAAACGATATACAGTTTTATATTTTTAAATATTTTTTCTATTCCTTACGTCACCTGGTAAGGCAGTATGAAGGTTTTATTAATTTGTATATGGTAACGTACTAGACGCGACCGCCTACAAGTTAACGATGGTCACGGGTTCAAATCCCAGGGCACATCTCTGACTTTTCATTTCTAGGTGAAATAAAATTCGCCAACCCGCACGAAGCCAGCGGGGTGGACTATATATTCTTCTATAATATAAAAATGAATCGCTAAATGTGTATGGTAAGCGCATAACTCAACAACGCCTGGACCAATTTGGCCAATTCTTTTTTTTTAATGGTTATTATTACTAACAAAAAGTAATGGCGTGCATTATTATTTGGAAAAACAGCATTTTGGTGCTGAAATAAGGCTGAAATATTGGATGGACAATAAAAAACGCTAAAGTTTTTAATGTCAACATTTTATAAGGCAATCTTTATATGTACATGTATATGGAGAGACGGGATATATTAGAGTGGAAGGTACGGGAGAGGGCTGGGATAGCTGACAGATTTTATAGGACGAAATGTAAATGCACATTATAAGACGGGATGGATAATAAAGAGAAAGGACGGGACGGATCGGGAAGAGACTGAACAGACGGATAAGACGGGATTGAGCCGGGCAGTAGGATAGCTACGTCAAGTTTAGGTATACAAGAGTTTATACGAAAAATAACATTAATTTGGTGTGGAGTGGAATCAAAAAATATATGCACCCAGGCTAAGCCGGGTCGGGCTATTTTACTATGCTTAAAAAATGAATATAATATTAACTATATATTAACTAAGCCACAGCGGAGCGTGGCCGGGTCAGCTAGTTATACATATAAATACATACCTACACATTTATCATATATTTTTATTAATAAAAATATTCACAAATAAGTTAAATATACACATATACTTACCAAAAACAAGCAGGAATTTACGCGACATCTTGAAGTTGTCCGCTCAGTTGTATTTCAAGGAAGTTCTGGTACGTGACAATATCCACGCTCTTATATATGATTTACCTTGTTATTAACATCATTAGTCATATCATGTTAATCTTCCCACTTACTCACACCTTTTTTGCGTACATATAGCTATCTCTGTCACAGTGTATTTTTTTCTCTTTAGGTAAACAAACAATGACATAATACAGGAGCTACGAATAACAGTTATTAAAGTACTTATGCTAATCATGACATCAACACCGGTAACCACACATTTAAAATATACAAAATAATGACAAATAGGTAGATACTAAATTAAATTAAATTTACTAGAAATAAATATATGAGTGTTGCAATCACTTAATATGACTAACAAAACCAAGATTATTACAAAAAATACTAATTAAATTAAAAAGAAACAAAGACAGATATGTAGGCATTACAATTCTTCTCATATTCATTGAGTTGACGTAAAGCCATTAGTCTGTGTTGGTGAGGTTGTTAACATAACATTAAAAATACCAGTTTACAATATTTGGCTGTTAATAAATATTACTATATATTATTTAAACAAAACTGATATATGTATTTCTATGTTATTAACATAATGTATATTCATAATCTACATTTGCCCATTAATTATTTATTCATTTAAGTATTAGGACAATATTTCCAATAGTTTTCTTATAAATGAATAAGCAGAAGTAGCCATTATGTCTAATTCATTAAAATTAAGATTCTAAGAGTGTGTTATTTTAAAATTTTGTTTAATCATAAATGCAGAATTACAGGTCACTGATCTATTGTCTTGTCGTCATTAAACTAACAGAATCATTACGTAGACTGTGAATTCCTAGGTTTAACTCCCAGGTAGGAAAAATGTAATCGAAATGCCGCCAGTAGAAATAAATAAAATACAGTGAAATAACATACATACATATACTCACGCGTTTTCCCAGAAGGGGTAGGCAGAGGTGCTAGGACTCTCACATTTCGCCTTGTATGTTCCATCCCACGATGTGATAGTGGGCGAGCCTATCGCCATATCGGTAACAAATTCCTGACTCTGGGCTGATAATGAATAGACAAATCCAATATCACTTTGCCCAACCCGGGATTCGACCTCAGCTTTATAACCGTACCCTTGTACAACTACGCTACCGAGGCAGTCAATAAACAATTTAATGTTTTCTTGATATTTCTTATATTCATAGCAAATATAAACAATAAAAATTATAGAAACAGAGAGAAAACTTTTTTTATTGCTATGAATGGCGAAACGAGCCGCTTACCATCAGGCGAACGGCATCGCCTGATAATAAGCGATGCGACCGCTCATGAACAGTAGCAAAACCAAACAACACCTTGAATTACAAAGCAATGCTTGGCACTCCACTGCGCTCGCCATCCTGAGACATAAGATGTTAAGTCTGCATATGTCCAGTAGTTACTCTGGCTACAATTTCCTTCAATCCAAAGCACATATTCAAATCTGGTATGAAAAGTGAGGCCTTCCTTCCACATACATGTACACAAAGTTTTTTCTCAACGATGTATTTATTTTATATAGTGATAGGTGATATTATACGACCAAAAAAAAACACTTCTATTTTTTTTTTTTCCCGCTATTATATATTGTATTGTACTATAGTTGACATGCCGCACCCATTTCCGCAACATTTTGACACTCCTGGACAAGTGGAGTCGTCGATACACATATTAGCACAAATCCCGACGGTTCCCGGTCTTATTGGTGGACATCTTCCCGGCTTTAGTGCTCTGTCTGTAATAATCAATCATATTGTTTAAGAGTCAGGTGAAAGGCACTAGTCACTACATTCTTAAAACTTCACATATCCAAGTCAGTATAGTGCCAAAAAAAATAATCATGCTGGATGTAAGTCGCTTCCAAAAAGTCGATTTGGAAGCTTCTATTCCAAATGTGTGACTGCTGTTTTTAAAAGTATACGAAACGAAACGATCTTTATAATTCCAGCAGCACTATGCAGGGCATATCCATATTGCGACCGAAAATAAAGCTAAATGTAGTTTTGGTGGAGATGATGAGTGCAGATACACATTTTTCAAAATATTCTATTGTTTATATCCATGAGAAATAATGCATGATTCTTGTCTAGTAGTCTTCATGCACCTTATATTTACCATACTGTAATATTTATATAACGAAGAGTCTTACCTTGAGCTTTGACGGCTGGTGTGACAACGCCACGATGACCAATAAAGTCACTAAAAGAAAAAAATAATATCAAATATCTGCTTACATCCAAATTATAAGGCAAAAGAAAAAAAATAACGTAGCGGTTTTTGATTGTTTCTTTTTTTTATCTGTATATGGTACCTACACTAGCACCATTTGATTTACGTTCTAGCCTATTGATCGTTGTCTAACTTGGTTTATAAAAACAAGCGACAAAATTTTAAGGTAACAAAATAAAACACATCGCTTAAGGAAGTATTTACAAAAACATTTATATACGTAAAAAAATAACAAGTTCTTTAAAAGGCACGTCCTCGCCATTTTCCTTATACACATGCTGTTTAGGGAAATCCCCTGGTAGAAATATTCTGCTACTCGTATATTTATCCTCAAAAGTATATTACGATCGCAGTTGGAGATTGGGCACGGTTTGGTTATGCTGTTAATATTTAATGTTATTTACATTTGTTCATCTGTTTGTTGTTTTGTAGTTTTGTACTGTTAAGCAGGGATCGCTTTGCATAGTAAACTACGACCTTAACAGATTTGACTTAATGACTATTTTGCATCTAATGAAAATTTGTGCTATTAAACTAGCGTCGTGGAATATGGCCTAACCCCTCTCAATCTTTCTCTGGAATGTAGAGGAGGGCTGGTCCTTATAGTGGGATGTATATGGGCTGATACAGAATGTATTATAATCTTAATCAACGAAACAGAACACCAAAGTTGTTTGTCATTTTGTAAACCACTCTGTTTTTTATAGGCCAGTCGTACCAATCGAGCCAACCAATAGTATAGTTACAGTATGTTGACATATTCATACTCATTGCATATGTTGTCTCGAACTATTAGACACAACCCAAACCAGGGATGAATAAGAACAGATGTGATAGCGGTAACTTTGTGAAGAAGTGTATAGCAAACGAACAGACAAAAAATCATAATTGACAACCTCGCGGATACGCGGTTTGTGCGACCCACAAATATTTCTTTCGGATTTGGGTGTTTGTGAGACCGAAAAGTCTTTGGTAGTTCCTGTTACCCATGACGCAACACTCGATCTTCGTGTGGGGTCAGGACTATGTATTGGACTGTTGGGTGTTATTTTTATTTTTTACACTGTCCCTACATAATGACCACACTGCGCGTGATGGTAAGTGCAAAAGCCATCCAGGCAGATTATTGAATGGTATCAGACCGTACTCTTATCTTTCTATATTCTCTGTAAAATTGTGTAACCTTACCTAGTGACCATCACAATAGTAATTACTAAAGTTTAATTAACTAAAGCAACGAATAAAAAAAGTATATGATAAAACTTACCAATCGCGACAAGCAAGGGACGAGCCATCTTTGCAAAACCGTAGAAATATATTGAAAACGTGCCATATAAAATTCACTTTTATACCGTTTTAATTACTGACTAATTTCCTGAATCATCAGCGCAGTACTTTCAGGGACTTTTCTGTATACCTATTTTGACGTCATACTAATGCCTACCTGAGTGGACTTGCAAATTGACGACTCATATGAAGTCAGATATTATAAAAAATCCTTTTTTATGTAGTTGTTGCTTTATTCTCTCTCTCTCTCTTTCTTCAGCCACAGAAAGTCCACTGCTGAAAATAGGCCTCCCCCAAGAATCTCTCAGTGACCTGTTAGAAGTGGCCTGCATCCAGCGACTTTGTATAACTTTAACCAGGTCGTCTGTCCACCATGTAGGTCCACCACTCTTGCCTGTCCGTGGCCTCCACTCCAGAACTTTTCGGCTCCAACCACCATTAGTTCTTTACGCTTTCAGCTTTGTGCCCGGCCCAGTGCTTATGAACTGTTTAAAAAAAATGTCCAAGGAAACAAAAATGATATTTATGGTTTATTGATTGTGCATAACTAGAAACTAGAGGAGTTATTGATATCTTTATAATATATTATACATAATGACCCTGGTTAGCATTTCAACTGTAGGTATGTTGGAATTATTCAACAAATCATAGCAATTATAGTGGAAAATATATTTATGTCATAATTATTGATGTAAGATTATATATAGTTAATTTTATTGTGTAATAATATAAATTGGGAGCAGAACTTATAAGATATCAGGTGTGAAATTAAAAATCATGATGTTAAAAAAGTCATAATTCAATTTGCAACTGAACTTTATTCTGGTGGTAGGTGTCTCATATGTGAGAGGCTGTCTGGGTGGGTACCACCGCAATGTCTATTTCTCCCGTCAAACAGCAGTTTAAATACGCTGTTGTGTTTCGGATTGAAGGACATTGTAGCCAGAGTAACTACTGGATATATTGAGACTAAACATCTATATGTCTCAGGATGGCGAGCGCAGTGGAATGCCAAGCTTTGCTTTGTAATTCAAGGTGTTGTTTGGTTTTGCTACTGTTCATGAGCGGTCGCATCGCTTACCATCAGGCGAACGGCATGCACGTCTCGTCATTAACAGCAATAAAAAAAAAATTCTACGCAATCACCCGAAGTCAAGAACAACTGCTGAACATAGGAACATAGGTCTGCTCTAATGCTAGAATGTTGCTAGAAGCGGCCTGGATTTACTGACTTCTTTAAATCTACATTATTTTGTTATGCCTACATTTTAAGCATTCATAACTTTCATTCTATTCGGCCGTCTGGGCGGCGGCAAGATGGGTCGATGACATTGTCAAATTCGTAGGTGAACCTGGATGAGACTGAGAAAAGAAAGAGAAAAGTGACATAATATAAAAGAGGTCTGTACCGAGCAGTAGGAAACAACAGGCTGTGGATGATGATGATTTATAACTATTCAACCATCTCATATAGTGATTAAGCGATTAACTCGTTTTTTCTCTCTCTGTTATCATCAACTCTATATAAGCACTTATTTTTTGTATCGCGTAGGTCCGGCAAATGAGCAAATAGGTCGCCTGATGGTAAGTGAACACTGCCACCCATGAACATCCATAACGCTTATATCATGGATTTATTCTCGACCCATCGAATCAGGAGAACGGGTAGAATAAAGAATGGGAAGAAGGAAGAGGCATATATTCTAAATTTAAAAAGATATTCGACTGCTTCAACTATTCAAACAATTGCTACACTTTGCTAATGGAACCCTTTCACAAATAAGAATAACGATAAAAGCGACGCAGACCAGCTAAGGAGAATAGATCATGAAATAAAAGTCTACATACATCGACACATTGTACATTCAAATAATTATGTGAAAATAATAAAAATATAATAGACATTAATTCAACTTTATTAAGTATCACAATCCTTTCACAAGATTAATCACGAATCTGCGGATATATTTTGTCTGGATCGAGGCAGGTGAGCATACATCCGTAGGGACAGCACTTTTTGGCGCCTTTACAAGCGTAGTCAGTTTCGCACTCTATCACACAGGGAGTGTTCAAATCCGTAGAGCTATCTGGGCAAATACCCGGCTTTTCTGAAAAAAGAAAACGATACGGTCATATATAGAATTTGGCAGGTCAATAATGCCATTCATTGTTCACCATTTTCGAAACAACTTATGAAATTCCAGGCTAGAGACTAGTATTATATATTTCTAATCTAAATGGTTGGAACTGGATTTCATCATCTATAAATCGACCGTACTCTATGCAGGACTCCACAAGACTTATGGGACTAAAATATTTTTTCCTATTCCTCGTATTAATTTACATTTTCATTGATTTCGTTGGGGGTTAAAGACAAGTTAAACATTCCAAGAGATTCGCCGAGCGCCAATGCTCGGTGTCATTACATTGCCTGCCACTGCTGATGTTGGTTTGGAGTTACAGTAGCGCATGTGAGAAGGGGACAGATAATAAGTTGAAAAAAACTGTTTTATACCATTGGCGAGGGCATCAGCGCTTGGAGGAAGCACGGCAACGACGTACGCCACTGAAAAGTAAAATTCAAATTACATTACTGCTTATTTAGTACGTGTAAAAATAAATAATTTAAGACACCGTTCAATGTATTGCGTGTTCGAGCGTAGTGTAGTCACTGATTATTTAAATTAAACAACAAACTCACCAAACAAAACGATGGCCAAACGGGACATGGTTAGTGACTTCGTAATCAATACTGTATTCAAAATGCAAATATTATACTCTTTATATAGAATCTAAGTTTTCCTTCTAAATGTTCCCCGTTTCCGATATAATCCTACAACTGCCCGACCTTTTCACGAAGTAATATTATAATATATTGCTGTGTAAATAAACACTAATGAGTAATGATGCGAGTGTTAGAGTTAGAAATACGTTGTTGTGCATAATATCCTCTTGATCAGCTGTTTATTGTTTATTATTTATTTTATATTAATTGTTAATAACAAAACATTCTTTTATGAATTCCTATCAGTCTACAGTTTTTTACACATAAACCGTGTCCAAATACATACATAAACTCACGCCTTTTTCCCAGAAGGGGTAGGCAGTACTGCCAAGACCCATATTTCGCTATGTGAGTTCCATCACACAATGTGATAGGGCGCGAGCTTATCACCATATCGGACGTTAATTCCTAACTCCGGGCTGATAATGAATAGAAAAATCCAATATCATTTTACCCAACCCAGCCTTGTAACCACACCGTAGTACAACTACGCCACCGAGGCAATCGTACAACGTCCGTTGTCCAAGAAGACCAATTTAAGCGAAACATAATTAAGTATTTTGAAAAATGGCACGAATTGTAATTTATGTCAAAATCACCACCACGTAACATGAATATTATAATTATCAATGCTGTACCCAAAATACGTGTAATTATTATGAAACTCTAAATTAATAAGTAAACATGCGATGAGTATTCGTAAAGATTATATTTGATTATCCTTGAACTGCGACAAACTGCGGTAATGTCCCTATTTCAAATGACAAATGACGTTTGTTTATAAACACAGCGTCATAAATACGCACACTTTAAAACTTAACCTATTAGTTTCACCTTACTCTGAATATATCAACTATAAGAATTTGGATTGTTGTTACCTTTATTCTCAAGAACTACTGGTGAAAAAAAATTGTATTGGAGAAGTCAATAATCGGGAAATGCTATAGACTATTTATCATGAAACTGTAATCTATTGGAGGGTAGTATTAGTAAAAAAATGAGCAAATACGAGGACATTTAATTAGTTTTGTGTGGTCTGAGTGGTCAATATTCTAAAGTAATGTCGGAATTGAACATTTTCTCGAAATTTAAGTCATATGGATGGAATGGACGGAAAGGCATCAGTTGGCTGTGCCCATGCGATTCGACACAATTATGCCAGCCTGTTTAGGTGCCTCTTCACACTACGGCGGTAGGACCCAGGATTAAAGCAAGGAGGGCAGAGAGGCATTTCACTCACCGAATGAAACGCGGCAGGAAAGCTGTTCATAATTGATGATTTCCTGTGAGCCAATGGTACCAGCCCGAAAAAGCCTGACCATTCATGCTTCAGAATTAGATATTGTTTTGTTGTTATGAATGGCGAGACGAGTATGCCATTCGCCTGATGGTAAGCGATACAACTGCTTAATAACAATAGCGAAACCAAACAGCACCTTGAATAACAAAGCAATGCAAATTCCACTGCGCTCACCATCCTGAGGCAAGATGTTAAGTCTCAATATATCCAGTAGTTACTCCGGCTGCAATATCCGATAACATTTAAATGAAATAAAACAAAAATAACATAACCAAACAATATTTATTGATATTATTTTCGTATTGAAGATATCTGATAAATTAGATTTCAGACAGGTGACAATACAATATTTAAATTCCACTTTATGGAATAATCGTAAAACATATACAA
This sequence comes from Hyles euphorbiae, assembly GCA_023078785.2. Lineage (NCBI taxonomy): Eukaryota > Metazoa > Arthropoda > Insecta > Lepidoptera > Sphingidae > Hyles > Hyles euphorbiae. Next base: position 2,546,802 of record CM041037.1, on the reverse strand, counting down.
AATATATTCTTAAAATTAATCAATTGATAAAAAACCCATCCCAACATTCTTTCTTTATTTATAAAAACAAATATTACTGTGACTGTCGCATTAACATATTCTTAATACCTACTACACGATTGAACAAAATAAAAATAAACACAATATTACAATTATTTAAGCCACCGGATCTAAACATTGGATTCTGCATCCAAAGCGACAGCATTTATGGGTCTCCGGGCAATCTCTATCGCTGTTGCATAGTACTTCACATACAGTAAAGATCCCTGGATGAGCCACTGGGCAATCACCCGGTTCTTCTGGAAAAATATCATTTTCGATGTCAATTCTCAATTGATACGTCATCTGGAGCACATTAACCATCAAGTGAAGTGCTCACACTACGCCGAATAGGGATTAAAAATATTTTAACACCACGGTAATGGAGGACCAAACTTGCACCACTAAAAATTCTGTGAGGCTGGATCAAGAACACGCAAAGAAGTGATATCAAGCATGGAAATTTCGTGAATCTAGCTGGCTTAAGACTCATAATTAAATTATTAATTTTAAATTTAAAAAAGTTGTAAAACAATAACAGTATGTTCACATCTTTAAAAATGCAGGAGGCAAAATAACGAGCTACGTAAATATTTAGCAAAGTTACCTAATCCACCTGGTAGTCATACCAATTCATGCAATATTTTTCATAAATCAGCTTACCATTGGACTGGCTACAATGTCCTTCAATCTGAAACACAACAGTGCATTTAAACTGCTGTTTGGTAGGAGAAATAGACATTATGGTGGTACCTACCCAGGTGTCTTCTAACATATGAGACACCTACCACCAGTTAAAGTTAAGCTTGTACGTACATACAGGGCGGAAACTTTGAACTAAGTTTAGTAGTGCTTGAAAATATCAAATCATTTTTAAACACACCTGGACAGTCAGGATTAGCGGTTTTTTTATTCCCTTATTCACCATAAACTACAGAGAAACTGTTGTCTTCCATAATAAGATTACGAGTACTTATAGCTTAATCCCTCAAAAACCAACACAACGTATTAAATTAATATTATTACAAACATATCTTGTACCTGCATAATCCCCTCACCGATGCTTTCCTATTAAACTTTACTTAAGACGATTAAGTAAATACATGAAACTTCATTTTCAACTTGTGGCGTTACAGTTCATCTTATTTATTTATTTTATTTATTTATATATGCTTTATTGTACACCAAAATGTAAGACACATACAAGTACTTAAAAACTAAAGGCATGGTTACAATAGGCGGCCTTATCGCTAGCTGCGATCTCTTCCAGGCAACCTTTGGATGGACTGGATTATTGTGAAATTGAAATAAAGGGTAGTGCAAATAGCGAGATAATAATAATAATAAACAATAATAATTGATGTACATGCTATATTATATTAATTTACATAATATAAATAAATGCAAACATACATACTAATATATATCGAGCTAACTATAATGATGATTTAAGTAGAGGAGCAAAAAAAAAAAAAAAAATATATATATATATATATATATATATATATATATATATATATATATATATATATATAACAGGATAATACGTTACTGCAGTGAGAGATAATGTATCTTAACAAGTCTTTTAAAACTTGGTAATGTCTTAGCTTGTCTGACAGACAATGGTAATTCGTTCCACAAGCGAGCAGCATGAACTGTAAAGGACTTGCTTAGAAATGATGTGCTGTGTTTGGGAATCTCTAGAATCAAATTCTCTGTTGATCTAAGAGTTCGCGCATGAGTTTGACCGAGGAATTTAAAACGGTTTTTAAGATAGTGGGGGCTGGAGGGATTGTACAAGATACCGTATAAAAGGGAAAGAATCTTCAACAAACTTACAAGCTAAATTGTGTGTTTACTGTTAATCATAACAAAGCTTACATAATATAGTGGTAATTTTTTCAAAGATTTTACTTTTTACCTACCCCTTCTGGGAAAATGATGATGAGTTTACAGAGGCTATATTTATGATTTTTAACCTCCTATGAAAATTCGAATACTCTAATCAAAATAATCCTGTAAGTATATAGATAATTCATAAGTGATTAATTCATATGAGATTTCTTGATCCGCAAAAGTGAAGATGCCGACCTAGAATTTGACCAAAGGACCTCACAGTTCACAGCCCATGCATTTCGCTTTCAGTTGGTGTGGTTTATAAGCGAGATTTAATTGTATAAACAACATTATCATAAAGAACGCTTTCGAGCATACCGGTGCATTCGTGTTGGTCGGAAAGATCGATGTCTACGTGGAAGATAATATTATATTTCCTATCTTTAAAGCGCGTATTTTTAGTCGAATTAGCTATTTAAATTACTAACATATCTTGATTATATACATATAACAAGTAACAATATGCGGAAATATTAATAATGATAAATGACGAAGCACGAGGGTGTTCCGGGGGGAAGTTCGAATGTTCGACGTCCACGTATAAAATATAAAATAAAAGATTTCAACTTCTAAAAATCACTACTATTTATTCCCTATGAAATGTATTATTTACTCCGAACTTGGTTAAAGGTAAGAACGTGTGATGGAGGATTTGAACATTTTGTAACATAATATGCATTTTGTATTTAGGCATATTCGTACAGTTTAACGTACGACATTCAAACATTCGTGGTCGTGTCGGAGTGTTGAGTAACCCCCCAGGATAGCGTCTTGTCGGCGCATCGGCAACAAAACAAAAGAATGGTGTGGGGCTTGGGTAAAGGTTTTTTTATATGGAAGAATCGTGTTGTCACATGTTTTACCGCCCGCAGCGCGATATCCCACTTTATCGTTTTCAAGCTCAGTGTCCAAAAATAATGTTTTCAAAGGAAATTCCCGTAAGAAAATAAGGTCATACAGGGTATATCAAGACTGCTACCGAAAACGAAGCCGGGTGGTAGTTTAAGCGACTTCAAACACAATGCAACAGAAAATGTTGGAAAAAAAAGCGACAATTTTTTTTTGTTATTTTTTTTATATGGTCGTATTTGGGTGGTAAATACATTTTTTCGTAAAATAATAGTCTATACCCTTTTATTTATAAAGACTCTAAGGTTTAAAACAGTCTAAATTATTATTTTAGCATAAACCTTGGATTTACCCCTCAAAAATGACGATATTTAAAAAATGATAAAAAAAAATTGTCGCTTTTCTTAGCAAAATTTTTAGTTGCATTGTGTTTGTAGTCACTAAAACTACCACCCGGCTTCGTTTTCGGTAGCAGCTGTACGCTTTGCAGTGTATGACGCCCATATTCCCTGAAGATAACCAACCTGAAGCCTGAACGCAGTATGTTACGATTTGATTTACGACTCTGACGATGAATAAAATGTTTGATTTTGATAAATGACTTTAATGTTTCAAACTTTGCCAAAAAAATGTTATGCAAGGTCAAACCGCTCTTAGCCTACGTAGACTATAGCTTCACTCCTCAGTCCATTTTCCATTGCCAACGACGAGCCATTATTAGACGACTTTTATTCATTCACAAAAACTTACCAATAACGATGATAAGTATAGTAATAATAGTTTGTGTGTTTGTTACTTCTTCACGCTCAAACGGATGAACCGATTTTAATGAAATGTAGTATGAAAGTCGCTCATACCTTGGATTAACACATAGGATACTTTTACTCTAAAAAAATTGTGTTCGCCGGTATGAGTAAGGAATTGAAATACGTATTTTTGCTACTCTTTCAAACTAAGAGATGAAACTAAATACGAATATTTAGATGGTGTGTTATTAAATCTAATTAACAAGATTATGGATAACCAAGATTACGGATTTTTAAATCTGTATCAGTCCATATACCTCCCGCTGCAGGGCACGGATCTCCTTTGCAATCGAGAATACAATTTAGAAGGGTTATGCCTTAGTTCACCATACTGCCCTAGTACGGATTGGCGACCTTTACATACCATGGAAATTCCTACAAGTTTCATAGGTTGCAGGTTTCGTCACGATGTTTCCGTTCACTGTTGAATTGCGTGGTTTTTTCTCTTCATTGATAAGGGGTTTTTATTCACAGAGATACGCCAACCCCACTGTACCTTATCAACTATACACTACATAATTGTCTTAAGAGGTAAATAATATTAATGATATACAATAATTATAAAAGGGAATTGAAGTAAAGGTTGGATGAAATAGATGTCATAGTCATAAACAATGACCTTACTCTTCAGGATGCCAAACATCAGGCGAAATGGAGAAGAATTTGCCGAAAGGCGGACCCTGGCACCGGCCAGGTAGAAGAAGAAGTCATAAATAAATAGATGGAAAGTCATAAATATTTGTTATGTTTACCTGTTATTAATTGTGCAATAAGTTAAGATTATTTTTGTTTTATATTCTTAATGCAATCATCATTGTAACAATTGTAAGTAGAATTTTTCATAATAAAATAATAATAATATATCCCTTTACAACTTCATGAATCCCTTAAAACTCTGCAAAAGATATCTATAAGACCATGCAAAAAGCAGTTATTTTAAATAAATGTAGGATAGTCAGGAAGTTTCTACAAGACGATGTAGATTAAGTACCCGCTAGTGAAAGACACCTGGCTTAGGCCTGTATATTTCATTATCTTCCGGTATGAAAAGCGAGAATTTCTTAAAAATAAAATAATAATAATAATCATTTTATTTTGATAATTTATTGACTAAGGCGGTGTGAGCATGGGCGTGTCATCAGCGTCTGGTTTCTGGCATGTGAGCGCGCCGCAGCGGTTCGCGCAGCACTTGAGCGCGCGCGGGCAGTCGAAGTCGCCCGTGCAGGTGTGCGTGCAGATCCAAGGACCCCGAGGGAACTCAGGGCAACGGCCTTTCTTCACTGGAACATCAAATTTTATTGCTAAGAATGGCGAAATTTTTTTGCCGCCTGATGCAATTGGAGACTGCCTGGACGGTATTTGCGCTTACCATCAGGTACAGTGCAGTCATAATGCCATGACAGTTCAAAAAATACGACATTGTGCAATCTATTGAATCTTATTTGAACAGGACATGAGGAAACAATATTTACATCCATGTCTTAGCCAAACAGCGTTGATATCATTGATGATCATTGTAGATATCAGATTATACTACTAGATCTTAAAAATACCTAGACCCGATACAAACGCTAGTGGATAGCGCTAACATAATTTGTCTTGGTGTGGTAAGGAACCATGGCATCTCCTTTCACAGCAAGCGTCTCAATTATACTGGTTTACAAAATTGAGCTTTCGTTCTGCCACACAATTTTTTTTATGTTTCTACCATGTATTAAGTATTGTGAATAAAATTACGCAGTTACTTTATTTTCATCACGTGTCAATTTTATTTGGTGGCAAAAACGAATTACAAGGAAAATATAAAATAATTCTGCAGAAGTATGCAAATTATGTGGTTTGTAAAAAAAGGTCTATGATTTTCTAGAATATTTGACTTTCCGTAAGTCCCTTTTGATCGTCCAGTAGTAGTCAGCCAACATCCTTGGACTCCATCTACCCTGATAACGCTTCTCCGTCTTTGAAATATCCTGATGGAACCTTACTCCATGCTTGTCACTTACGGGCCTTAATTATCTTAGAAAATATACAGATGTGTTTAGAAAATGAACTTTAGGCGACATATTGCAACCTAAAGCTTCATATGACAATAGGAACTCTAAAATCAATTCAGTTTGCTTCTCAGTCTTATGGTTACTCAAAAAAAATTCAACCACGTTTTTGAAGCATTGCCAAGCTGATTTTTCTAAAACATTTAATTATTCTTTGAATTTTGGATCTTTTATTATATCGAACTGTGTGTTTCGACTTTGTATTAATGGAGCTTTTCCTTTATTGGAGCAAGAGAAAAATAGTAGTCTGAATCATGATCTCTAGGCTCAGTCCATATCATGGGAACAGAAAACGGTATATGACGTGATTCTTTCTTCCAATCAGTTATTTTTTTACACGTGTTATGTAACAAATATGTGGGGCCTAAACTTTGTCATGATGAGCCACTGCGAAACCAAATACTCGTGATAGCACTTCAAAATAAATTTAGATAAATTTCGCCTTTGAGTTTTGAAAGTCAGCTTACCACAAATATAAAAAAAGAGTTAGGAGCGTTAATACACTGTCTCGGTATATTCGCAGAAACATAGAAGTTGATTAAATGCACGACAACCAAATTAACAAATATATAGCACGCTTTTCACAGCCATACATATTATGTGTTTATCGCTACAATACCGAAATGAACTTGACCTCATCACAAGAAAACTGAGGGTGATTGAAACAAAGTAAGTGTGTATTCGTAATAAGGGTTGATAGTCAAAACACGATCACCCATCAGAGTTCGTGTGGCATGACCACTGTTGACCAGTGTTATCAGTGCCACAAAATGTGTACTGTATATGTACATAAACTCACACCGTTTTCCCAGAAGGGGCAGGCAGAGGTGCCAGTACATATCGCCTTCTATGTTCCACGATGTGACAGGGGGAGCCTGTTGCCATATCGGGCACAAATTCCTGACTCCTGGCTGATAAAAGAATACAATATAACTTTGCTCAGATCGAGATTCGAACCCGAAACCTTATCTTTGTAGCCGACCCGTAGTACAACCACGCCACCGAGGCAGTCGAAATTTATTGGCGCGGAAAGACGAGACTTAGTTTTATGCAAAGGTATCCAATACTATATGTAAACTTACCTGACTTACCATTAGATGCAGTATATCACTATAGATGAAAATGAAAATGAAAAATGAAAGTGCCAGAAAAATGATTCAGAGGAGCCTACTAACCCATATTAATAAGATGCCTCTGTGTCATGGGGTCCACGCACATGGATCCGCCGCAGGCCGTGGGGCAGCACATCTGGGTGTCATTGCACGGGGAGGAGGGGCCGCATGCCGCGTCACACAGGTCCACGGGGAGAGTGGGGGGACACGAGCCCGTGCCACATACAGCTGTGCCTATACACGAAGCTGGAACAGAATGTATTTAATATAAAGGAGTGTATATGATAGAATATTCGTACGCGCTCGAATAGCTATCGCAGTGCATCTATTAGGCAATATTGAAGGTTTATACGCGCTCTTTTAACCATGACAATGTACATATGTATTAGGTACTCACACTCGCAGACTTATCTTGTATGTAATATGTGGTGAACAATAAAGTGTTATCTATCTATCTATCTATCTATCTCCAGTAAAATACAAAATAACTCAATATACAAATACTATACTTTATTCGCGCTCTTTTCATCATCATAATGAAGGTATTAGATTCTCATGAGAGCAGACTTGCGTCCAGTAAAATACAAAACCGAGTGGTTTTGTTTTTTTATATACAAATACTGTACCATTTCAGCCCATATACGTCTCACTGCACGGCACGGGCCTCCTCTACAATCGTGTGTACGATTGAGAGTGGTTAGGCCACGCTATTTTTTACAATAAAATCATTTTTTCTTACACTATTTTTCATTCAAATTATTAAAATTTATTTTCTATTTTTAGTTGGATTTTTTATAAAAGCGTATTTTTTATTTTTTTTAAACTATTATTTAACAGCGTACGGTAGATTCCTTTATTGGTCTTGACGCAGACACTCCGGGTCTCAGGAAAACAAAAATCGCTAATCCTGATTATCCTAGTAAGGATAACGGGTCAAAATGTTTAAAATATTGAATTGTCATCGGTCCTTAACAAGTATACCAAATTTCGAGTTAATCCGGCGTTTCGAAGGGGGTCAAAATCATGTTCAAAGATTCCGTTACATACTAACATACATACGTCTGAAGCTAATAAAAGTGTATTAAAAATCTTATAAACCGCTATGGTATGCAGGTTTCCTCGCGATGTTTCCCTATACCCCTCCCTCCCTATTTAGTGCATGGTAATTGACTATACTATATTTAAAAACGGTGAAGGAAAACATCGTGAGGAAACCTGCATACCATAGCGATTTATAAGAATTTCTATGGTATGTAAGTCCGCCAACCCGCACTAGGCCAGCGTGGTGGACTATATGGCCTAACCACTCTCAATCGTATTCTCGATTGTAGAGTAGGCCCGTGCTCTGCAGTGGGACGTATATGGGCTGATACAGAATTGACTATCAATACACACATGACTCCGAAAAATCAGAGGTGTGCTTTACCATAAGCCACCACGCACTTTTACAAAATAAAAAAATTACGGACAAATTAATAACTTATAAAAGTCATCTTTCACCCTTTTTCGCTCATAAGTTAGATAAAGATTAACAAATAAAGCTCACGCGCTTTGGAAACGTTAAAAAGATAACATCTTGACCATGGTATTTCCCATACAAATCCGGACAGGGTAATCTATTGACACGCACTTATCGCTCAGGTGGTAATAACGTAATCTATTATCAATATGACAATAATTAGCACTGATTCAACTGTTATTTTTATTAAAATGTTACAATAAAATCATTATTTCGATTATGAAAGTTATAAAACAATGTTTTATTTTAAGTATTTTATTTTGCTTTTTCTGACATTTTTGTGATTTCTGGCTATGATAACACAAGCTTAGCCGATATCAATTAAAACCCACTAAAGGTCAACTTTATTAACGAAAAAGATGCTGTAGGTATATCATTTTTCAAAATCTGAACAAGTCGGCGTATAAATAAATTGTGCGAAAAAATTGTAAAACGTCTATTCCCACGATAAATCACTCTTACACAAAAACAAAAATCAATTCAAATAAAAAAAAACGTATTAATCCTTGATTATAAAAATCTCATTAAGTTGACAATAAACTTACCAATAACAAGCACAAAATAACGCCACATCTCAGCGGAGTCGGGACTCAGCTGTTCTGTAATAGTCACACCAGTCGATAGCGGTGTCACAAACAACTACACCACACACGGACACTACGCACCACAGATCTGTGCCACTAACGTAGGATTATACAGGCGGTTAAATAAATCAAAACAATATACTATATCGCGGAATTAAATATGTAAGCTTCTTGGATTCTATCACCAATACGAATTAATGTGACCCATAAGTGTTTGTTACTGATTATTCTCAGACAGAGAACTCCCAATGTTTCTAATGTCGTACTCACCCCTACCCTTTTCTTTTCTTCCATCCCCCATATTTCATAACGTTGATTCCACCATTGATGAAAGTAAGTAAAAAGTAATTACTGAACACAAAAATAAACTTTCTCAAATAGACAGGATGTTTGGGGGAAGCCTTTTTCTTGCTCAACAACAGATTTCCAGTAACTTAATATAATGAAGGCGATGACGATTAAGACTAAAGAGTATAATTACCGATGGTAGATATTTAATAATATGTGAGTAGCCCCCTGGGTACATACCACCGTTATGTCTATTTCTCCCTCCAAACAGCAGTGTAAATGCATTGTAGCCATACTCATAGCTACTGACATATTGAGATAACATCTTATGTCTCAGGATGACGAGCGCAGTGGATTGCCAACCATGGCTTTGTAATGCATGGTGTTGTTTGGTTTTGCTACTGTTCATGAGTGGTCATATCGCTTACCATCAGGCGAATGGCATGATCGTCTAGTCATTTACTGAAATTTTAAAAAAGTCACTACTTTAACTGGTATAACTAAAAAAAAGCCAACAAAATGATCAAATAAACATCCTCTATTACGAACTATTACACAGAACTAATTATAGAAACTAAGGTTGAATTTACAATGGCGCGTGCTTGTACGAGCACCAGTAGCGCAGTTTATAATAACTATTGTAGGGAACTTTGACTGGAGAAACTTTTCGAATAAAGCAGTGTTACATCGGCCATGAATTCACCATAATGGTGGGAGTTTACAACAATCTTTAATCCAGTTTCTTATGTTATTATGTCGTCGATCTGCAACTTATTGTATTATTTTTGTTTAGTCGTGCAATTATTTTATTTTATTCTTTACTGGTACACCTATTTAGACACATTAAAAAAAATTTTCCTTTCGGGAACGGATCAATTAAATTGTTTTCATTTTTTTGCCAGCCTCCGGAGCCACTTTGGTTAGACGCCGGGTGTGAAACGTGAAGTTACGGGTTCAAACTTCGCACCGAGACAAATATTTGTGTGGTACACATGTTTCGGGTCTGGATGTTTATGAGACCGAAAAGTCTCTCGTAATTCCTAATACCTTCGATCAAGATTCGATCTTAGTGTCGGGTCAGGGCTATGTATCTGACTGTTGGGTGTACTTTATTTATTTATTTATTTCCCTTATATTCTACTAAATTTGTACTATGAACACAAGTCCCGTATGTCACGACAATGTCACAGTAGACAGATAACTCTCAGACGCGCTCATGTGGCCGAACCATAATTATCAAGACACACTCATTAATTACAATCTTGTATTCGGTCGTTTGTAATTAAAACTACTATTTACGTATTAAAAGAAAATAAATTCATTGAGAAGAAATTATTCTGATAATAAATAATATAAGTTAATTCTGGAAGTGGTAAAGCCACGCTGGTAACGGTTATGGGTCAGCATGAATGGTCATGGTAAGTAAGTGCGTGGTGGCGTTTACCAACAAACGGACTAGACACGACTGCCAACATGTTCACGGTGGTCGCGGGTTCGAATCCCAGGGCACACCTCTGACTTTTCGGAATCATGTGTGTATTGATAGTCAATCACCACGCACTAAAACGGTGAAGGAAAACATCGTGAGGAAACCATCATACCATAGCGATTTATAAGAATTTCTATGGTATGTAAGTCCGCCAACCCGCACTAGGTCAGCGTGGTGGACTATATGGCCTAACCACTCTCAATCGTACTGTCGATTGTAGAGGAGGCCCGTGCCCTGCAGTGGGACGTATATGGGCTGATACAGATGAATGTTCAGGCTTTTTTTTTTTTATTGCATTGAATGGCGGGATGAGCAAGCCGTTCGCCTGATGGTAAGCGATACGACCGCTCACAAACAGTAGCAACATTCCACTGCGCTCGCCATCCTGAGACATAAGATGTTAAATCTCAATATGTCCAGTAGTTGCTCTGGCTACAATGCCCTTTAATCCCAAACACAACAGTGCATTTAAGCAATGTTGTTTCACGGGAGAAATAGACATTGCGGTGGTACCTACCCACATGGCCTCTCACATATGAGAGACCTACCACCAGTACCACCACCGGCTCTTCCGGGGGATAACACTGTCTCACAGGATATCAATGTGAAGTGACCACTTTGCTGTCTCCTTTTCTTCAGTGAGTGAGATAGCTGGAGCCTCAATACCCCTTTCCTCTTCCAGTTCTTTCTGCTTTCCACTGCCCTCCCAATTCGATAGACTTTTATAGAGGTGCTGTTTTGTTTTGCTACTGTTCATGAGTCGTATCGCTTACCATCAGGCGAATGGGATGCTCATCTCTCCATTCACAGCAATAAAAAACAAGGTTGTCATAGAAATTCTAAGAGGATGACCATGCTAAGCAGCAGCCGTCTTGTAGCCGCAGGTGACGGTAATGAACACAGAACAGTTGAATATGGTTAGAAAGGCAATAGCCTTCAAATTGTATTGTAAAATCGGGTTGAATAGTGGTATGAAATTCATCTTCTATTGATTTTCGACGTTTTAGTATAGAAACTGCAAGATAAAATAGCACAAATCTGCATTTTTACTCTATTTCACCGGAGCACCACCCTCGAAGGCATTTCGACAGCGACTAATTTGACAAACCATCCGTTCCGCGGCAGTGATGCTTTTTATGCACCACCTTGCGACGCGTCAAATGCTTGTATTTCCCTTCTAACCATATTCATCTGTTCTGTGGTAATGAATACGTCATTAACCACCATTATCTTGCACAAAACCGATGTGACATAAAAAAATAATTGTGCCGTTTTATGAAATGCAGCGCCAACTGCCTCTCGCTAATGGATGCTCTATTTGAAGTGTAGAATTTACCATCGGATGCATTGTACATTTTTATTCTCATAGAAAATACATACATTCATAAATTCACGCCTTTTCTAAGAAGGGGTAGGCAGAGGTGACACCAGGGCACCTACGTTTCGCCTTGTGTGTTCTGTCCCACGATGTGAATGGGGACCAGCCTATCGCCATATCGGGCACAAAATCCTGACTCCGGACTGAAAACTAATATAAAAATCTAATACCACTTTGCCAGGGATTCGAACCCAAGACCTCAGCGTTATAATCAAACCGTGGTACCACTGGGCCACCGAGACGGTCACATAACATATTAAACACAAAAAAAAATACAAAAATATATATACGGTATGTACGGTATATAGAGTTGTTATCCAAGTATAATATTATGTCGTGTATTCGAGGTTATCTGCGAGACCTTAGTATAGAAGCATCAGTTCTAAGAAATTATCTTCACAATACTGTCGTCGCTATTGAAGATTACTGTTTCGTACGTTATAAGGAAAATCCAAACGCACACAAAAAAAATATTAACATAAAATTGCACCATTATTACAGGTCTTAAAAACCCCACCATTTGTCCACATAAACTTGGCGCCTTTCGGGTTCATCATGTTTTAGACCTTGTAGACTTTTGTTCGATGTGAATTTGCAACTCAGAAAAATGCAACAAATTGCCGTGATGAGATTTCATGCGGCAAGACGTCTTTCACGATTCGGTAACCATTCCTTCGACTATCAACAGTGGTACTGGACATATTTTGCTAACAAGGTTGTGACATGAATGGTAAAAGAAATGCGCACTTCTATTATTGCTAAGGAGATACAGAAAAAACAAACAAAACATACGCGATGTGAATCAATTCGCAAGTTTTTCCAGTTTGTTCCAAGATCTGTTATTTAAACCAAAAACTTCAGCTTTTTAACCGTACATAGTCCTGACCCCACACTAAGATCGAGTCTTGTGTCGTGGGTATCAGGAACTACGAGAGACTTTTCGGTTTCACAAACACCCAGACCCGGAAGAAATATTTGTGGGCCGCACAAACATTTCTCTCGGTGCGGGATCGAACCCGCGGCCTCTCGTTTCACGGGCGGCGTCTAACCGTCAGCGCCACGGAGGCTATATATAGTTTTATTTCAATGTTTAACATTCGCGAAAACTAAGAAACCATTATTCAGTCATAGTAGTCCTCAAATTCCTATATTTAAAAAAAATTATCCTTTAGAGACCAGTTTCAGTAATAAATGGCCGAGTCAGCTTTCCGTACCGATAGAATAATCTGGATATTTTATTCATGATATCTCTGATTCATACAGCTTTGTGCACTAACGACGAATATATTTGCCCGACCCAGTTATCCGAGGGTAAATGAGTTCTGGCTAAGTATACATGATAAGAGAATGATTAAGGTATATGAATTAAACAGTAGTTTGGGAGTTAGGGAGTGAAAGTACCTTTTAGAATGAGCAGAGTGTGTATGTGCAAGTTTGGGAGCTGAAGCATCAGGGCAGTTTGGAAAAAGAAGACTTGATACAGGACATTGGAAATAAGCCATTATTCCACTCCAACACAAATTGCTATGATATGCAGGTTTCCTCACGATATTTATCTCCTGGTTAATAATAATAAGTATTTGATATCTGTTAATATTTTTTAAAGATGGAAATAGGAGGTAAGAACTTTGCATTATATTATTTACTATTTTATTGTGTACGAACTACGATCAATTATGCCACGAGTGGTACCAGAATACCGTTCTTAGATCAACAATACCAATTGTTGATCTAAGAACGGTATTCTGTGGTACGAACTGCGACGCGAGACGTTTTAAAGGCATGTATTTAAAAAAAAACATGTATTTCGTTATAAAGTACATTTTGTCAAGATTATGAATGTTTCCAAAAAACAACCGATATATTTTTAATATAAATATTTAAAATAATATATTTACATTACATACAATAAACATATTTATGTTTCATAATATACACAAACGCATGTTTATTACCTTTAACTTTATATACAAAGTACTATCACTGTATTTTAATCACAAAAGAACTTACTGTACATTGGAATTTGTAACTTAAGATTCCTAAGAACGTGGGCAGATAGTGAAAACTTTTTAAATTTACGTAATCTCATTCAATTTTTTGAGAATTTCTTAAATATATTTCAAAATAATTATTTTTAAAAGATTTAGCATTTTTATTATCTGTACCATTTTATATTAAAGCTAAATTTAAAAAAATAGGAATTTTATTATTTAATGTATAAACCCCAAATATGTGCATGTCTCAAAGGAGGTTCTGAAAACTATTTTTGTGACGTCACTGACAATAAATAAACGGGTGATGGCTGTAATAGCCTCTACATTTGATTATTTGTAAACACTCCACGAACAATTTTATCAGAAGCAAAATCTTTATTACAACATAATATAAAATTACTTAGTCAATACATCTTTTTGTACATTACTAGGAAACCTACGTCAATGATTATTAAAATAACTTTTGTAACATTATAATGAATTAAATATTTATTTATTTATTTTTATTTATTCATTCTTTACTGCACACAAAAAATGACAAAGTATACAATATTTTACATATAAAATTAAAGAGTACAGTTGGCGGTCTTATCGCCCTAGGCGATTTCTTACAGACAACCTTTGGATGGATATAAGAAAAGGATAAAAAGAGAGGGCAGTATAGAATTTAAAGAAAACTAAAAACATGCTCTTATAAGGAATAGGTAAACAAATTATTTATAGTGAATATATACATGATATATAATACATAATTATATAATACACTTAATATACATACATATATAAATATTTCTATAGATAAACATAGACATAAATATACATACTAAATATAAATTATAAATTACCTATTGAGACAAAAAGAGGAAATAAAAACTTCTTAATGCAGCTACTTAGAGAGAAAGATAATAGTCTTTAAGCATTTTTTTGAAAGATGTCAATGTTTGAGCTTGCCTTATGACAACTGGTAATGCATTCCACAGTCGAACGGCTTGCACTGTATAGGACCTATCCATGAACGTTGTGGTATGCATAGGCATTCTCAGTTTCAGATTCTCCGACGACCTCAAGGACCTTGAATGAGACTCATGGAGAAATAGAAATCGTTCTTTGAGATATGATGGAGTGAGAGGATTGAACAAAATATTGTAAAGAAGATTAAGAATATGAGCATTCCGACGAAGTCGTATGGGTAACCACTTGAGCTTAGTACGAAACTCAGAGACATATATTATTGGATAACAAATAACAATTCGTTATCAATGTAATCTTTCCCACCTTCTGTCGCTATGAATGAAATTGAAAACAGAAAATATATTTGCTTTTTTCCTCTCCTTGTACTATACAGATAGACTATCAGCAATGAAGGGACCATATAACCCGATTCCCAACGGCTTCCCTATTTTCATCAATATATCCTAAAACTAAACATAATTGTGATTTCATTACTATTTTTGTTTCGGATTTTGGTCTATAAAATAAACCTTCGCCACGTTTAATAATTAATTCTCCATAAACTGCTCATCCTTCACATCAGTAGTAGAAAGGTAATATTTAAGCCATTCTTCAATAACCGGCAGTGTCTCAGCCGACCACTTGGCCTCCTCTCTGATATTCCTCATGGACTTCTCAATGATGTGCTCTGCGGATCCAAACTCTCCTTGATGAGCCACGTACAAATTCGAGACAAGTTCTAAGCCATCTTCTGTTGTGAATTGTGATGTTGCTGATGTTATTAGGTTGTCCCATAAGTTTGTTTTGCTGGAGAATCTGGAACATAAACATGAGCATACATGTATATCGAATGCAAATCTTGTATCCTGGCTATTACTATTATTAGATGGGAGATATTTTTCGGTTTGTAGAACTCGAGATAAATACTTGTGAAACTCAAAAACATTGCACTCGTTGCAGGAGTATTAGAGTCAACCTCTTGTTTCACTAGGTTGGTTATTTATCTAAACTAAAAACCAAACTCAAGATCAAGTCGTAAAATTACCAAGATTTTAATGTAATACTCACTTCTCCTTCAATACGTCCCAGTTCTTATTGACGAAGTGGAACAGCGTGGTATACCCTTGAGGGCTGCCAGTGAGCATGCTGAAGATCAGGAACAGATCGGTCTCCGTGAAGTTCCCATTCTCTTCAAGTACAGTGATATTTAGTAGCCGGTTGATCTTGAACTCGTCTACTGGGCAGCCAGCCAAGGTCTTTAGCAGGTAAGTTCTTTCATTCTGCTTTCGCGATGGTGGGAAATTGATTACCCTTTGGAGCCCAAATTCCCATTCCTTTCTGGTTCCGTATTTGAAAACCGGGCAAATGTATTGGTTTGATATCCTGAAATAATTATTTAGGATGAAATTGTTATACCTATAAAAGATTAGATTATGAAAAATGCATTACGAGTATGAGTAATAATAATTATGAATAATTATATCCTGCTATTATTGATACTGATTAAAAAGAATGACAAATTAAAAGAAAGCCCAGATTAAACATTTGGGATAATCATTAACAATAGATTGTGATAATCACGCCATATTTTACTAATGAAATTTAAAACTGTCTGTATCTGTGTCAGCCTATATACGTCCCAGTGCAGGGCACGGGCGTCCTCCGCAATCAAGAGGACGATTAAGAGTGGTTAGGCCATATAGTCCAACATGCTGGCCTAATGGGGGTTGGTAAAATACGACGGTCATCAATAAATTTCTAGTACCTAATATTACTTGTAATTATTAAAAAAATATTATACCTAAAGTATTCTAATGCAGACAGACATAGCAGACAAAAATTACGATAAAACTAATAGATATTATATCTATCCGCTTATCTTTCATTAATAAAAATCATGTATGAATGAATAAACAATATTTTCATAAAAGGCGATATTTATCGTAGATATCATTAAAATAAATAAGGTGCGTTGACTTGATGGATATAAACTTACTATCTAAATCCAAGCGAAAGACAGTAAATCTTAGATAATATAATATTGGCTACAGTAAATCCTAGCATTCGGCGCCCTTTTACGCTGGCACCCTAAGTCGTCGCCCAACGGCGCCCTACCCTAAAATCGGCTCTGTCACCAGACAACCAAGCTGAGCACTTGGGGCACCGATATGCCGCCAAAATTTCGCTGACATGACTTTTTATGACTTATTGGCTCCGGGTTGTGCCGCCGGGTTATGGAATGGTGTTTCATCAGACTCATACAGGTTGGAATGCGGAGTGAGACAGGGGGGACTTAGTTCTCCCAAACTCTTCAACCTATATATAAACCAACTGATATGCGAGCTCAGTGCCAGTAAGATCGGATGCTCTATAGACGGTCATTGTGTCAACAACATCAGTTACGCCGATGATATGGTGTTGTTGAGCCCTAGTATCAGCGCCCTGAGAAAACTTCTTCATATGTGTGAGGAATATGCGGTGACTCATGGTCTCATTTACAATTCTACCAAAAGCGAGTTGTTAGTATTTAAAGCAGGCAATAAAACCTACAAAAATGTGCCTCCAATTGCCTTGGCAGGCGCAACACTATCTCAAGTAACACGCTTTAAATACTTGGGGCATTGGGTTACCGATGGGCCGAGATGACGTAGACCTGGAAAGGGAACGCAGAGCGTTGGCGGTTCGGTGCAACATGTTGGCTCGCAGATTCGCGCGATGTACTAGAGATGTCAAAATTACACTGTTCAGGGCTTATTGTGAGTCACTGTACTCGTGCGCTCTATGGGTCAATTACACACAAAGCTCTTTCAGCGCTCTGCGTATCCAATACAATAATGCGTTCCGGGTAATGCTGGGGCTACCGCGATTCTGTAGTGCTTCTGGTATGTTTGCGGAAGCACAAGTACCTGATTTTTACGCCATATTGCGACAAAGAATCGCATCTTTAATGCGGCGAGTGCGCGGTAGCTCCAACAGTATAGTGTCTATTGTGGGGCACAGGCTCGACAGCAAAGTAGTGTGCCACTGGATGACAACTCATCGCCCGGCATTCAGATATGTGAAATGAGCTTTGTTATAGATTAATGTTTTGTTCTAAATGTTGATTTGTTTTAATTGTATGGATGTTTTATCTGAAATAAATATTATTATTATTATTATCACAGCAGACTGTGTCACCGGCCTGGCGGATTTTTTTATCCAGTGCGCCTTAAAAGTCCCTAACTTTCATACCCTTATACAATACTTACGGATTGCCCTCATCAGGGCTCTTAGCTTGCATCCACTTGGAGTACTGCTCCTGTGCTTCCCTGATGCAAGGCTTGTATCCAGCGCCGCATAGGAAGGTCTTCGTCAAGGAGCGGAGGTGCTTGCGCCAGTTCTCCTCGTCTTCCCTCTCGTTCTTGATAAGCTCTTCGTACAGAGGAGTTAGGAGGGTCCTGACGTAGGCCTGTGTACATAATTTTAAATTTGTCAGTATCGTTAGCAATAAAAATTCTATGTAAGTTTTCTAGAGGGTATAATTTTATTTACCACGACTAATGGAACGAGAATTAATGTGTAACATTCGCGTCAAGAAGAAAAACAACAAACAACAAAAAAAAAATACGTGGCTGTTGCTAAAATAATTACAAAACCATATCTCGCCAATAGTTAGGTACTCTGGCTGGATTTTCCATCAAATGCATTATTGTCACTTTATCAATATATTATGAAAAATAACACGATTCATCTCACCTTAAACTTTCCCTGAATACACAAGCAAATACGCCTGCCAATATGATCGATCATCGTGAACACGGGATCCCAGACTAGGTGGTGCCTCTCATTCTTCATGAACATGGTCATGTTGAGTGCGGTGGCGAAGGACAGCTCCCCCGCGTAGGCTAAGTTCCACGCGTCGTGAAGGAGTTTGGCGCGCGTCAGCTCGGGGATTGAGAGGCGCTTGTCGCTTTGAAGGTATTTTAGTAGGAGAGCCCAGTTCTCGTTGTCGTAGTTAACTGGGTATGGTGCTGGTGGGATCACAACATATTATAATTTTATTATTGACTTAGTATGATACAAGAATGTAGAAGATGTTCTACTAACGTAAGAACCAGTGATATGATATCAAGTGGAATATTTTGTACTTCGATGAGGCGTATGTTCAATAGATAAAGAGAAAATTTATGTCGTGAAAAAAATTCTTAATTTCATAAAAATCAGAACTAGTATCACTTAAGATTGTTAAATATTTTCAATGACTGAAAATAATAATATAAACATGATGATGATAATGATAACTTCCTATATTTATATCAAATCATTAATATGTTGTTACTCCTGAAGTGCAATGTCATAGTAGTATTTAAAAAAACCTTGAAATTATAATCTCAATTCAAAAGTCACACGACCACTAACAAACGCTCAATTATAATGAATATTAATTCCTACCAATCTCTTCAGGATTGACGATGATAAACTTGTCATTGCCGGGCATGTCGTTGATGGTAAGCTCCTTGATGTTCTTCATCCAGACGGGCTTTGTGTTGCTGAAGTCCAGGGTGTCTTCCCGGGCCACCACCAGCGGGACGTACCAGGACATACGGTCCGCGTCTGGGACGTCGTGGGGTCGCTCACGGAGGTACAGTTTCTAGAAAAAAGGTGGTGATGACTTCCTAGCTGCTTTCTTCAATTAGGACGTTAATATTCAGCTCTTTGATGCGTTTTTACTTGTATGCCCAGTCAACAAAAAATAAAGTAGCAGTTTTTTTTTCTTTAAATATTTTCTATTAGTTTTAGTAATGCAAATCAAAAATACTGACTGCCTCGGTGGCGTAGTTGTACTACGGTACGGTTACAAAGCTGAGGTCTCGGGTTCGGATCCCGGGTTGGGCAAAGTGATATTTGATTTTCTATTCATTATCAGCCCAGAGTCAGAAATTTGTACCCGATATGGCGATAGGCTCGCCACCTATCACATGTGGGACGGAACATACAAGGCGAAATGTGGGTGCCCTTGTACCTCTGCCTACCCCTTCTGGGAAAAGGCGTGAGTTTATGTATGTACATATGTATGTTATCAAAAATACTCTTCTCAATTTTTTTATTAGCCTATAATGTATCCCACCGCTGAGCAAAGCCCTCCTCTTTGTTACTCCACTTGACCCTGTCATCAACGAGCTACTACTACTACTACTAACGAGCCAACTCGTTTTTCTTCTTTTATTTAGGAACTTTGTTTATTTTAACATACATTTTAAATAAATCAGTTCAAACGATGATTCATTAGTCAGAAATTGCCTAGTTTATAATCACAAATTAGTGTTGATGACAACAGCAGGAATCATCAAATCAGTAACATTATAAATACAACTACCAAAAAATCTGTTCATATGCCATAAATGGCTTAAGTCCAATAATATGAAAAAGTGGTCGTTGTTAGTTACAACACAAAATTTTACTGGTGGTAGGTCTCCCATATGTGAGAGGCCATCTGGGTAGGTACCACCGCAATGTCTATTTCTCCCGTGAAACAACACTGCCTAAATGCACTGTTGTGTTTCGGATTGAAGGACATTGCAGCCAGAGTAACGACTGGACATATTGAGACTTAACATCTTATGTCTCAGGATGGCGAGCGCAGTGGAATGTTGCTACTGTTTATGAGCGGTCGTATCGCTTACCATCAGGCGAACGGCTTGCTCGTCTCGCCACTCACTGCAATAAAAAAAAATGACAAGAAAAAAATTGGGAGTAATTACAGGACATTTTGAGACATAAAATCTTTTGTCTCAGGATGGCGAGGGCAGTGGAATTCCAAGAATTCCTTTGAAGTTCATGGCGTTGTTTGCTTTTGTTACTGTCCATGATCGGTCGTATCACCTACTATCAGGCGAATAGCAAGCTCATATTGCCATTGATTGCTATACAAAAAAATAAATAATAATTGTTTGCCATGCAACATTGCACTCCGTAGCCAACAGGCGTTATGAATTTAAGCCGCTTTCTCACATACAAACTATGCATTCATACATTTTTATTAAATGACAGTAATTAAAAACTTTTTTTGATTTTATTATTATTATTAAAGAAAATTAAAAACATCCGTGAACAAAAGAATCGGTGTCGGAGTAAAGAGTGACCGACCGAGATATAAAAACACCAGATACAAAATCATGCGCATGAATTACCTGGGTCACTTGAATAGATTTGCCGCCGTTCGTCTTGTGTACAGTGATAAGTGGCAGGCGGTCCTTATCTATCCACCCATTAGCAACCACCTTCACGTCGATGTCTTTGGGAATTTTGCCGTCTTCCCTCGCAGCTGTGTTCAGGGCGTTCCATATGTCGTCGCCGGTAAATGTTTTGAACTTGCTAAAATAGTTTTATTTCATGATAAATGAGTAACAGAAGGAACAACCCTCATATAATAGTTTTATCGTTGTCCCCGCATGTTAAATAACTTAGAGTAATTACCTCTAGAGAGATTCACGCTGTAACCGCACATGAGACATCAATAGCTATATCTAGCAACACAAGAAAATAAGCGCCATATTGTGGCCTTGATTTAAAATAGACCCTATTACAATGAAATTAGGTTGCTATATTGCTTGAACGACGTCGCTTTGTCTGGCGAAATTCTTTTTTCGCCCAACTACAAAACGCGGCACGTCACATGAAATAGAACATTATTTTGCATCTCATTCTGACATAAAGAAATTCGTATCGGTGTGTCTCATTTTTGCGATGTACAGTACATTTAGGCTCTCTCTAGAGGTAATTACTCTAAGTTAAATAAAGTAATGGACTGTAATCTTTTTTTCTTTTATCCTTGTTTTTCTTCGATCAAATATACACTAGATATACAGGGAACTGTAAAAGTTCTGTTAAAAAGTGACACCGATGCATGACATCAAAAAAGTAAACAAAAAGATCACATATTCCAAATATATTAACACAAATTCCACCTTATTCCTGGAGCTTAAAGTAGCTTTTCACATAATATTGTCTAAAGTTCTGCGACGTTTTAGAAGCAACGGTCGGTGCGTGACTGAAGGCGAAAGAGTGCTTAAAGCACTCTTTTTTGGTGCAATTTTCTAAGCGTTCATGTTCTATCTAGTGTATATTTGATCGAAACTTGTTTTATTTAGTCTTTATATAAACTTCTGGTCAGATTGTTCTGCTACTTATCTGTTGCGGTCTGCCGTGCCAAAGGCATAGACACCAGCATCGGGAATTATAGCCTGAGGCTTAAGCAATGGTCTATCATGCTGGCCATTGATGGGATGCCTACTATTCAGCCGATTTAAAAAATACCGTTACTTACCGAGTCTCCAAAAACATCCTAAGTCCTTTCTTAAAAGTATCAGCTCCTAAAGTAAAGTTGAACATTCTGAACAGCAGTTCAATTTTAGTAGACGCTGTTTCTTGCTTCATGCCGGTAATACGTGAGTGAGGGTATCGCTTGCTGAACTCGTAGTATAGCGAGTATAACACCGTCATCGGCCACTTGCCTTCCATTTCTGAGCCGTTGTTGATCTGGGGGAAATTATTTTAATATTAGGTATTTATTGGTGTATAATTGATAACCTGCTTAAATTGCCATTTACACGGAGAGAGTTTCTCGCGGCCAGAAACGTATGCCATTATCGCATGACATAGACATAGTTGTCTTTTTTTGTCCTTGCGATAACTGCACCGTCGAGGCGAGAAACTCTCTCCGTATAAATGGGACTTTAGTTGAAGGAACTGCGCTGTTTATCATATGTCTCTCTCAGGAGTTTTTTGTTTTTTGTGTTGACTATACTCGTCGTGCCTGTCAGACGACTCTGGCCAACATGAGACACTGTGTCTCGCGCAGATCGCGCTGTTAGCCATCTTCGGTTTATCCTCGCTACGACATCCCTGCGATGGTTATTTTGCTATAATTCGATTGCTTAATTGATTAGATATAAGAGTGCACCCGGACTAGCTGATGTTGATATGGCACTCACTGACAACACACAACAATCAAAGATTTTCATTTTTACGCAGTGCTTATTTTCAATTCACTTTAATAACACTTCTATCTGATACGTAAGAGTTTAATACGGGCTGTTTGCGGATCAGTTGAATTCTAATCTGGGTATAACAGGCCAGTTTCGTCTGAGCCCGTTATTGCTGCCTCAATAACCGCGAGGAACTAACTTTTGAAACTAATTTGTTCCTCTTCTCTATTGCTTTCGGTATAATATAGAACAGATATTGGGGCGAAAAAAGTTCGCGAATTGCTTGGTGAATGTTGAGAGTAGTTTTTGTATTTCTTTTTGTTTCAGTTTTCAATTTATAAATACATCATGGTGATAAATCGGATAATGAAGACATTAATTGACACCACATAAGTTCTGGTGGTATTAGCAGTATTCATATCATATGTTATGTAATAACAATAGAACAAAGCAAATCTTTCTCCTCTTGTTCCATAAGTCGCGGTTCCAAGCAATTTCCAACCACATATGCTCGAAAGTATTCACTTTATATATAGCATCCAGGTAGTCATGTCAGAGTATTTTTGGCCTTCCGCGACGTCATCGGCTATCAGGTATTGGATCACTGTTTTAGCCCACCGACTGGCCGTATTCGAACCAAGTAAGTAATTATTTATTACAAATTTACCTTGAAAGCAGTCTCCGCTGACAAGTAGCCCACAAGAGCCTTATTGAGATGCGCGTCAGACCACCAGGCAGGTGTGGTGAAGGCACCAAGCCATTGGTACGATAGCTCCTGAGCCAGTTGTAGATATCCTCTGCCGCTTAGATCACTCTCCCTGAAATTAGAATATAAATAAGTTATAAGCCTAATACCCTCTTCCCTTCCTTATCCTCCCGCTTCCCTCCCGATATAATAGTCCGAGAACACATTCATGATCCAAGCGTTGTGGATATTCATGGACGGTAGTGATCACTTCCCATCAGGTGACCAATTTGCTATTTTACCCGACCAATGCTATAAAAATAATATCCTACACAAATTGAGCTCCATGTTCACATCGCATGTCGCATTAGTCTAAATGTTACATGTCCTGGAAATACGTATTATGGGACGCAAGAGGGATATGATATTTTATGCATGTGTCCTGCCTGGAGAAATGACGGAGAAATTACCGTCCCCATTAAAAACAATACTCATATTTTAATATTCTATGGTCGTGTAAACGAGAACATAGAAAATACAGAAGTAAGCATAAGTAACAAGAAAATGCTGCACAATAACAAAAATGACGAAAACAATCTAGGAAAACTGACTTTGCATTAATTTACAAATAATGAAATATGAATTAGAAGATTAATTATACATATGCTTAATTGTATCACCCGTTATAGACTAGTGATGAGTACTTATCAACGAATGACATAGGGATTTAACATAAACTTAGGTCTCTGAAATCAACGTCCTTATTAAGGAACCGATACTAAAGAGATTTAAAGTAACATTAAAACAGACAGGAATCACATCTACTAGACCTTAATGAAACTCATCAAACATTTGCCAAACAATCTACATCGTTATCAACCCGCATTACTCACTTGAACACGATAAGGCCCCAGTTGTCAGCCGGCTTCACACCCTGGTAATTCGGGAGGGCGACCACGTCCAACCTCTGTAGGGGTAATGGCTCTTTCCAAAGGTTGGCAATTTCACCAAAGACTAGGGCCAACTTTTCATTCACCCCTGTGAGGGCTGTCAAGTATTCTGGACGTCCCCATACACGGAGTTCTAAAATAGATACATTATCATGTTTCATAAGCATATTATCAATTAGAACTATTTGTATCTTATATTGTGGAACTATATCAAGTACATCAGTATCCAAGTTCGAGATAATTATTGTTTCAAAATGGAAAGCTATCATTTCTCTATTTATGCAGCGTAATATTAAATATACTTATCTAAAGTAAAAAGGCCACTAACAATAGTTACTTTACGAGTAAAAACAATCTTACCTATATTATTGCCATTATCATCTTTGTAATGTGTAGAATTGCCGAGTAGTATCAGGTCAGCTATCACCAGTCCAAGAGTGAAGGTAGACATAGGAGGTGTCCTCTCGAAATGGTCCCAAACTGCATCTGGCTCCCCAGTTCTACGACCAAAAAGTGAATAAATATTATTTCGAGAAAATTTGAAAATAACATCGACGAAAATGTCATTTTTCCGAACTTACTTTCTGTGTCTGATCTGAAGGTAAAGATAGTCCTGAGTCAAACAAAAATGATGATGATTTCAAAGCAAATAAAGTCCGACCGTGGCTGATGCAGTTTCAATCAGAAATAACTTATTACCCAATTAAAAAAAATAAATGCTAACTTTTAAAAATATGCATTATTAAAATAGTATTGAGGGACCGAGCATTTGTTTTTTTAATATACCATGTTCGCGCTTTCAGGCTTTCCTTTTACTCAGTCAGTCATTTACATCATAACAAATCATACTGATAATGTGGTTCCCTTAATAACTCACATGTCCTCAGTCCTCTTGACGGGCATGTTGCTGAGTGCCACCATGTTCCGTGGCCGAACCACGCTCAGCTCGAACGGCGTCTTGTAGCTCGGCTCGTCGAAACAGGGGAACATGCGACGCGCGTTGTTGGGCCTCAGTTGGGTTGCTGCTACAATCCTAATAACAGATATATGTTTTAAAATATAAGCAAAAGTAAACTTTATTTATTATTATTTATTTCGTCTTTAACAAAAGAAAAATTATAAAATTGTAACAAATATTTAAAGTAAGTACAGCAGCCTTCTTGAACTAGCTAGGTAATCTGTTACAGGTAATTTTTGGATGGAGATAAGAGTAAGTAGAAAATGACATAGAAATAAGTCTCAATATGTCAAGTAGTTACGGCTACGGGCCCAAATCGGAACACAACATCACAACACAACATTTTCAAGTAAAACGCAAGTCATTGTTGTCGGCAGCCCTAGGTTAATGTCTAGATCAGTGATTCTCAACCTTTTTTTGTTGCGGCACATATTTAACGATTTCAAAATTTGGCGGCACACAAAGAAAAAGATAAAAATTATTTACTTACTACAACACACTGCATAAATATTATAGTTTATGCCAAAAATTTTAAATATACGAAATAAACTAATATATACTACAATAATAACTAAACGTTTATTAAGGGATTAATTACAAGCTAATAATAAAAATATTTTTAATGCGAAATTTGAGCTTGATGTTTTTTGATAATTTCATTTATATTTGGTCGTAAAAATGACAATGCTACTCTCATATCGTAAAGAAAAGGTGCAGTAACTACTATGCAACACCTTGTGAATCCCAACTATCACTAAAACAACACGTTTGGTACGCAGAAGTGGCAAGTGTGCGCCGCCTTGAGACATATTCCTATTGCTATGCACGCCGCTTCATCATAATTTGATACTAAGAAAAAACGCGTTGCAAAGCAAATAATAAAATAATATACTTTTTTGTGGATTTAAATATATATTCATGTTAAAAATATTTCTCTTTTTAAATGATATAATTTAATAATATTAACATTATTATATATTTGCAAAATTTGGCGGCACACTTTTGAAATTTGGCGGCACACAAAAGTGCCGCGGCACAGTGGTTGAGAATCACTGGTCTAGATTAAACTAGCCACTTATACCATCTGTTTCATGTAATGGAATATCTATTCCTTACAGTGACACTGTAAGAAATCTAGGTATTATTTTTGACAAATCTCTTTCTTGGGGTCCTCAGCTTCGAGAGTTGAGTAGGAAACTATTTGCAATGGCTGGGTCCTTGCGGAGATTACGCAATTTTCTACCAATCGCCATGAGAATTTCGCTTGCTCAATCCCTCCTTCTTCCCATCCTTGATTATGCGGACGCTAGAGTTTCTTGCCCGTTCTTCTCTGGCGAAAACAGCCTTGTGAACTGGGTGGTAGTGGAAAAAAAAATGACTGAATCTAAATAGTGTATGACATTTTATGGATTCAATAAATATTTTCATTTCATTTCATTTCTAGTTATCTAGATCTTACTGAGGAGCAACTTCACAAACTTGAGCGCCTTCAAAACTTTGGATTACGCAAATATGATCACGTTTCCGAATTTCGTAAAAAGCTCAAGTGGTTACCCATACGGTTTCGCCGGAATACGCTTATTCTTTCTCTTCTTTACTCTATTCTTTTCAATCTTCTCTCTCCCCCGTACCTTAAAAACCGATTTCAATTTCTTCACATATAAGATCCCTGACGTCATCAGAGAATTTAACACTGAAAATTCCAGCGCATTCCACAAACTTTTACGACAAATCCTTCACTGTACAAGCTGCAAGGCTGTGGAATGCATTACCAGTCTCAGTGCGGCGAGCAAAGTCCCTACCCATATTTAAAAGACTAATAAAGCAGCATTATCTATCGCTGAATAATTGAAGACAGTGCTTATATTTTATTTATTTATATTTTCCTCTTTGTTTTTGATGTGGATACATATTTATTTTATTCATATGTATATGTATCTATTTTTATGCATGTTGTATGAATGTGTTTCTTTAGTTTATTTTATATTATTTTTATTACATATTAATGTATTTAGATATATTATATATATTGTCCTTTGACATCATGTACACCTCACAATACCCCACAGTTGTCTCTTTTTTATCCATCCTATGGTTGGCTGTCTGGAAGAGATCGCCTCGAGCGATAAGACCGCCATTGTACTCTTTTCTTGCTTGTTAAATTGTGTTAATGTTATTTCCTTTTATTTACTGGTGTAAAATAAAGCTTTTACATAAATAAATAACATTGCATTCACACTACTGTGTAGCTGTTTTATACATACGATTTCCAACCTCTAAAACACTATTCTACACTAACGGTCTACAAAGCATTTAAGTCTTTGGAATCCAAATCACCGATCCAAGATCGAATTTGTGTTTGGTTAGGATTTGTTCACACATGAACGGACCGTACCACAGTTAGTAAAGCTCTAGCGAACTTCAATCAAATATTGAAGGCTATCAACAGTGCTTAATGCCTGATATCCCATATAGCCGTAGTCATGGACCAAGAATTAGTGATTTAATTGTAACTTGATTAATATCATCTGTATCAACCCTGATACATCGCACGAGATAGTATTGATACGATTTTATGATAATTCGATACGATTAATATAACTGAGAGAACGATTGAGAGTGCTAAGGCCATGTATTCCACCACGTTGGACCAGTGCTGGCTGCAAGACTTATTAATATTATGTTTGAAACAAATTAACCGAATTAAATTATTATAAAATATTATATTATATTAGTCGAAGCAGTCTATCGAACAATCGAACTATAGGTTATAAAAATTACCGTAAGCAGCTGTTGACAATCACAGGCTGATATTATGGTGCTACACTTAAGTAAATTATAAATAAATACACCAAAAAGTCACACACATAGTCCTGACCCCACTCTAAGATCGAGTCTTGAGTCGGATATCAGAAACTATGAATGACTTTCCGGACTCACAAACACCCAGACTCGAAACAAATGCCTATGAATTACACAAACATTTGCCTCGGTGCGGGGATCAAACTTGCGACCTCACGTTTTACAGCCAGCGGCTAAAAACTGCATCACGAAGATTCTTATATTATTATAGTTTTAGGTCTGCTATATTTTTCCACTTATACATTTCAAAGAAATGATATTTGCGGTGTCAGAACTCACCTTGAATAGACCATAGGAATAAAAGATTAATCGTCATATATTAATTTGATTAATATACAAGATTCCTAAAAATACTAACCTTTCAACTTCTTGATCTGTTACATAAGTAGTTTTAAAGAAAGCTTCCGTCGACGAAGTCTCTAGATTTCCATTGAAACTAAATTCCAAATATCCATAGGATGATTTTGGAACTGCTTTCTCTAAATACAATGTCGCTATTGGCTTTTTAGCATCCATCATCATCCTCTTTACACCGATTTTCTGGAGTTCTTTTCTGTGAACAAAAAATTATTACTCCTGACATTTAATTTGGGACAATTTCAATCCATTAAAAATTATTGTAATTGCTGCAGTATAATGGCAAGTTTTTTAAATGTCGTCTGTATAATTCAAACATTAAGCTATCACATCTATTTCAGTTTTTCAATGATCCTTAAATTACTGATCTTCGCGTCATTGTGTTTCTACGACACTATAACATATCCGTCATCAAAAGAAACATGAAATAACTTACTTGTCTCCAGAAAAGTGAACTCTTACATCAGTGTCACTAACTTCGATCTCGTGAGCACAATGTATGCTGATCTCATCAGTCTCCCGCAGGAAGGTCACGTTGATGCTAACGTGGCCTTTGAACAGTCCATCTTCAAGGTAAGGCTCCAATTCCAGACGGTATCCAGTGGGTTCCACCACCTCGTCCAGGCGAGTCTCCATCGCAAGTCCGTGGGCATTGTTCAGGTCTATACTCCTCGTCTTTATGATGTGGGTTGCTGACACCTTAAAGATTAAAGGATTATTTAACTCCTAATTTATCACATAGTTTGAAATATTAAGACTATAAATCTATGACCGCTGATGATGATGAAAAATTACTACATCTCTTGGCAAAAAATTAAAAAGAACAACATTCTATTAACTCTCAAAACTATGATATTTTTTTGGTTATGCTTTTGAAACAACAAAAAGAGCAACACGAATCCTTTATCCAAAGTTACATAAAAACTGCTACTCAACGTCAACTCTCAGAAATCGTCTTTGCTATCTGTTTTTAAACGATAGACGTATCGGATCTATTCGACCCTCAACATATTGGTATTAAACTAAGCCGTCAATGAACGGGTTAATGTGATACGCTACGGGTTACATAGTGTTACACAACACCGGAAGACAACGCGACTATCGCGAGCGTGGCCTACTTTACCCCTGTTCATCTTGATTAGTTCACATCGATTAACTTACTATACGGGTTAATGTTCTTTGAATTAAGGTAAAACCAATTAAACCAGAATCAGACTCCTGATATTTCGATAATAATCTATTCCTTGGGTGTTATGGCCTAACCAATCTCAATCGTACCTTCGATTGTAAAGTAGGCCCGTGCCCTGTATTGGAACTTATATTCGCTGATACAGTATAGTATATTACATCTATATTTCTACATATCACTAAATACATGCGGCTCACAAATCATGAGCTAACTCGAGTAAGATACAACAATTATAACCGCAAATTAACAGCTTCGCTGCTGGGTTGTTGGCAGGCTAGCCAGATCCACTTATTAAAAATATTAATTTTCCAATCCACTTCTCTTAAGAACCTCGTCTACTATCTGTAAAGACCAGCATCCCTATATTTTGTACTCGTATATGGGTGTCTCGGATTAATACTTGTTTACACATAGCGATATAGCGATCAATTTCTTTAAAAGGATCGTTTACAATCTTAAAGCTATAAAGTTATTGCTCCTACCTATAATTTAAGAGCGAACGTCATACCTGATGACGCAAAACCAAATTGCTCCAAATAGACTTGTGAATTGATAATGACTCAACGAGTGTGAGTAACGTCGGGTGCAAATGTGTATTTATTGCCTCTATTGGCTGCTAATATGCCTTGTTATGTTCACACCTTCAACGTTAAAAAGCTGAGATAATATGTAGAAAATAACTATAATGCTTCACAATCTTTTTTTGAGTTAATATTACTAACAATAAGCACGTTAATTGTTATATGTTTATCTTTAAGTATGTTATGAATAGGCTTGACAAGGGCACCGCCATTATCATACAGAAAACCAACTTTAAATATTACATTTGTAATTAAATTCCGAATTACCGATAATATTACTGATACAGCCCAATAAATAAATACATAATAAATAAATAAAATAAACACATCTGTGGTCAATGGAATGCATCGACTTACACCTGAGGAATGTGTAAGAACATACCATAACTACGTACCCACGCAACCCTTATAAGTACCTAAATGTGATGAGCCGTAAATACACAAACGGGCACCTGATTGGTATACTCGTAAACAGTCATAAATTCAATTATAATTTTAATACTGCTCTAAGACTCGAATCTCTATTCATTCAGTCTTTGCTATCCCGTATAGCTAAACACCCAACAGCCGTATTCATATGAGTCTTATTGAGTCTTATGTTGAGGGTATCAGATATTACGATAGACTTTTCAGTCTCACAACCACCAGATCCGAAACAAATAGATACTTGTGGTTCCTGCGCGTCTAACCAACTGTGCCACGGAGGCTGGCCTATAAAAGGATGTTTCCATTTATTATGAGTAATTAATTGTTCATCCATATCTATCAATCAATCAAACTCATGTATGTAAGTTTTTCCTTGTTAATGCATTATGACTAGTTGTAATCCCGACTAAACGTCGGCACGTCATATATGTCTCTCATCGAAAATGCTGTTCAGGAGGTACTGCAGTATATTAACTGAATGAGATATATCTATACATTTCATTATCTTATTATCAATATTTATCTTTATTTTGTACATTTAATTATTTGTTATAAAACTTCTTTTTATTTATATTCGATTGTTGCACACTACTGTGTTATTTACTGTGCCAGTAATAAATGCATTATTAATAAGGCATTTTCATGATTTTTGTACAAATAGACGTAATCACTATGAAGTTATGGAAAATATTTAGTGTGAAATGTTAAGGTTTTTTTAACTACAAACTTAGATCAGACAAAATGAAATATTTACGCGCATTGTTTTTGACATTGAACAAAGTATTGTTGCGTTTATGTATATAATTAGCAGGATCATCTCTCAGACACACCCAAGGAAATGCTTGTTGTCTGTGTTGAATTGTTATCATAACTATTTTACTGATAATACAAAAACAATTCCACCATAATATTAAAGAACCATACTATTCTCGTTGGATTTCTCGGGAAATCCTTTTCTAACCAAAACAATATTTAGTCCAATCACTGTTCAAATATCTAGGCTTGACGCAATATCATTCCATAAAAGCTGGTATATTTATTTATTTATTTATCTTGTTTTTACCATACACAAAACTAGATACATAAAAGAAATAACATAATATCTGGTATAGTTCATGAAAACACAAAATCTCATCTTCAGACCTGAGAACTGAACATAAGCCTTCCTCAAGTATTTCCACAGTGATCTGATTATCGCACAATACATTTATTATGAATTAATTATTATCTGCAACAGAAAGCAGTATGTGTAGTGCAACTTACTTTGTCTGGCGGTAGGCAGGACGCGTACGTCCACAGCATACACAGGAGCAACGGTATCACATACATCTCTACTGCTTTACCTGGTAAAAACATACAATAATTATCATCTCGAAAATCTCACTTAACAATTTTTAGCTTAGGCGGAACATAAGTGAAATGAAATGAAAATATTTATTGAACCCATAAAACGTCATACATTATTTAGACTCAGTCACTGTTTTCTTCTTTCACTACCGCCAGAAAAGAACGGGCAAGAAATTCTAGCGCTGCACTTTTCAAAGTTTACAATACAGTGCTAGTATAAATGGTTTAAATAAAATTACCACTGAAAAGTTCCATGTGTATTGGCCTTGGGTCTTTTCAGTCGCTTACCATTTACTATCAAACCAAATGCATAGGTAGTTCAAACAATAAATTAAATCTCTTGCACCGTCTCTCGGTATGAGTATGAACTTCGATTATAAAAGCTTGCAGAATCTCAAACTTTGATTGGATCGATTCATTTGATTGTTGCAATGGGATGAATAACTAAAATGTTCGAAATGACGGTCTCAATTTTTTTATTATATGGTGGTTTTTCACTAGATTTTCCTGCAACTTTAGGGGTCTAAGAATCTAATTCAAGATACTGTTTTGGCAATCCTTTCCATCTAATATTTAAGCTGCCTCCATTTGATTATCAAGTTTAAGCAGTACATGAAACGCGCATACATTAATTTGTAACATTAAGTACCGATGCTTAAGGAGTTTTACATGAATCTGGTTGAAACCACAAAGAAAATAATAATAAAATAAATACACCCAACAGTCACATACATAGTCCTGACCCCACACTAAGATCGAGTCTTGTGTCGTGGGTATCAGGAACTACGAGAGACTTTTCGGTCTCACAAACACCCAGACCCGGAAGAAATATTTGTGGGCCGCACAAATATTTCTCTCAGTGCGGGGATCGAACCCGCGGCCTCTGGTTTCACAGGCGGCGGCTAACCTACCTGCGCCACGGAGGCTGTCATATACATATAAATAATTGCTTTTCAGCCTATATACGTTCCACTGTAGGGTACTGGCCTCCTTTACAAAAGAGAGTACGATTTAGACCGTATAAACCACCACGCTGGCCTAGTGCGGGTTGACGGCTTTACACACATTTTTTACAAATCACTATGGTATACAAGTTCCTAGCGATGTTTTCCTTCACCGTTATAGTGCGTGGTGATTGACTGTCAATACACATGTATGAATCCAAAAAGTCAGAGGTGTGCCCAGGAATTCTACATCAAAAAAAATCTACGACCACCGTGAACATGTCAGCCGCTTCTGGTTCATTACTCAGGCCACTCGCACTTGATTTTCGTAAGTGAAGATAAGAAATAAAATTAATTGGGCAATTATACATTTCCATTTTCCATTGCCACCGCAAATCGGCAGTAAATATGAATCCAAAAGAACTCGCCGTATACAACGGATACAACTGGAGAAGCCTCCTGGCTTTTTTTTTCTATAAAGCACCACCGATAAGTATAATACCGCTTTTTATAAAAGCCTGATACTTGACTATTAAGACTTCAAAATATACGCTATGCAAGAGTCGAATTCGGGACGCCACCTTTAAATTGAAGGTCAATAGGTGGTCGTGTTACGCACTCACAATGATTTATGACATCCTTGTAAATTGCATTTACGTTGCTTTACGATGAAAACGTATTACATTTTTCTTGGATTCGTGATTTTATTTTCATTGCTTATAAAACATAACTAAGAAATGTTTATACAAGTATCTGTTTTCAGTTAACATATTTTTAAATAATTGGATTATTTTCTGAAATATAAAAGTAGAATAAAATGTCACCGTTATATTTTTTGTTGTAAATAATAGGTATTATATGTATAATTAATACTCTTGAAATTAAATTAGTTGATTAAATAATAAAAGTGCGTGGTGGTCTGTTGGTAAACGGACTAGACGCGACTGCCAACATGTTCACGATGGTCGCGGGTTCGAATGCCAGGGCACACCTCTGACTTTTCGGAGTCATGTGTGTATTGATAGTCAATCACCACGCACTAAAACGGTGAAGGAAAACATCGTGAGGAAACCTGCATACCATAGCGGTTTATAAAAAAATATATAGTATGTAAGT
This sequence comes from Hyles euphorbiae, assembly GCA_023078785.2. Classification (NCBI taxonomy): domain Eukaryota; kingdom Metazoa; phylum Arthropoda; class Insecta; order Lepidoptera; family Sphingidae; genus Hyles; species Hyles euphorbiae. Next base: position 2,512,464 of record CM041037.1, on the reverse strand, counting down.
CCACCAACCCGCACTAGGCCAGCGTGGTGGACTATATGGCCTAACCACTCTCAATCGTACTGTCGATTGTAGAGGAGGCCGGTGCCCTGCAGTGGGACGTATATGGGCTGATACAGATACAGATTAAATAATAGACAAGAAAAACAAATACTTATGCAATAAAATAAAAAACGTTAATTTAACTAAAGGCGCCTGAAAAGAAGTAAACGCAATCACCTCTTTGGTTAATCTGTATAGGGATATTTGTTATTATTTCTCACAAATACAATACGATTAAAATTTTAAAATAACAAAATTCAACAATTATGTCAGTCTATACTCCTAGAGCTATGGCAAAAATAAAAGAAAAACTGTTTATGATTTTTGAAAATAGAAGCGAACTCACGTGTGGCTCACGGAGGCTCAGTGAGGTCAGCAGGCAGAATGCGAGTGGAGCAAGAGGTCCCAGCCAATCCTCTCAATTACAGGATATGGCTCGTTTGCTCTGACGACACGCCGTCGCCTCGACGGTGGTCCTCTTGTCGCTTTGTAATTTTATTTACGCATCATTTCAAAGGTGCCTTCAATGGGTCGATGTGCACGAATATTGTGACGTCATTTGTCTTCTTTTTCTATGAGAAATGAACCTTATTCTGTGAAAATGAGACATTAAGCCCTAGATATTTGTAAAATTAAAATCAATTCATTCGAAATAAATTTAAAAAAAAATCAATTCATAACCAACTCAGAATTGCGAAAACGGAGATTCAATTCATAGCCTTTCTTTCATTTAACTTCTATTATATCAACATACCAGTGAAAGTAAACTCTGAAGATTGAGGTAATACATCCTAAATGGTTATTCTTAATTTCTTATCCTTATTATATTCTTATATTGCAAATTAAAAGAGCTTATTTTTAAAACGCATTTACAAATAATAAAACTCTAGATGCTGGTCACGAGATCTTCATTTAATACCTATTCATTCAATTTTCAAAATTCATTGACTTCAGTCATGCAGCACCACTTGAGAGGTTCGTTGCTTAGGTTATGTGGTCATTGTGCCTAGGTGATGTCGTTCCAAAGTCGAATTTCACGCGAGGAGTAGCAGACGCCCTGTTAGAAAATTAGAATTCAAATTTTAATAAGGCTGGGTTCAGGAGAAAATCATTTGACGGTCAAAGAAAAGTAACAATTTTTCAAAAACACAATTATAATGATGATGAAAGAAAACCAATGTTGTCGAATTGATCATTGTAAAACTACGTAGATTTTTATACTGATATTCGCACTAAGAAGATTTTCGCAAAACCTAGAACTCTTTCTGAAAGCCTTCCAGATACATGATGTTTTCTTTTAGTCTTTCCCATCATCATTTAAAGCAAACCATTCATCAGCAAATACATTCAAAACTTCGAAAAGTCTTTAACATATGCCATAGAAACGAAACCAAAAACTAAGTCGGTTCGTCTGATTCTCAAGAAAACCATTGCTCACTCGGGTAAACCTCAAGATACCTGAGAACAACGGCAGACGGAGATATATTACACCGTGGTTCAATGTTCATTTGTCTTCATGTCGGGACATTTAACACATTATATTAGCGTCTGAAATGTCATTAATGTAAATGTGCTGTCTACATACAGTATACGTCATGAACGAACTGTAAATAATACCTATGCTCGCGTCACATCCATAGTTTTAACAGCATCATCAATCATCGTAATTAAGTGTGTGAATGCCTGTTCGTTTTTTTTTTTAATTGTATTGAATGGCGAGACGAGCATGCCGTTCGCCTGATGGTAAGCGATGCGACCGCTCATGAACAGTAGCAAAACCAAACAAGACCTAGAATAACAAAGCAATGCTTGGCACTCTACTGGTGGCACTAACGGTGAAGGAAAACATGGTGAGGAAACAAACATAACATTGCGATTTATAAGAATTTTTATGCTAACCACCAACCCGAACTAGGCTAGCGTGGTGGAACATGGCCTAACAAATGTCAATCGTGCTCTCGACTATGGAGGAGGCCCGTGCCCTGCAGTGGGATGTATCTGGACTGAAACAGATACAGAAACATTGTAAACTCAATTTATAATTAATTCTTAAGTTTTTTTTAAAGGGGTGGGAAAAGGGTGTAGCTCTAAGCCGTGAAACAGGTATCATCGACATGAATTCCCGGTCTACTACCGGATTTTTTCTCTTTCGTTTAGTCAGTTACATTGACAGTGATCCACAGGGCATAGGTGATTCTCTAGGACAATACATCATACAGGACATTACAGGACATCTAAGATTGTAATAAATTTACACTTTTTAGTTTGTGAACCGCGTGTTCATTTCTCGTTCTAATGATAAATCTAATGGGCAGTAACCTACCTATACTAATAAAAATCAATGCAGGATAAATTAGAAAATAAATAATGAACACGTCCTAAAACAGAATAGGAGTGCCATTTAAATCAGTTGCGTCGGGAGTCATCGTGCACGTAAAACCAAGTTTTCAATCAGCATGTAAATACATAATGAAAATGAAAACCAGTAAATATGAAAATATGTAAACCAGTAACATGATATTTAGATTTGAAATGCAAAACAAAAGCAATCAAGAATCCCATGGCTTTATGTGATGGCATGACTATGACATGATCACATGGACGCGCGTGTAGTTTACTTTAGACGAATCAAACATTAATAACCTGCATACTTACATTTGTGTATCTCATTATGTGGCTTACGTGTACTACGGTACGGCTACAAAACTGAGGTCTCGGGATCGAATCCCGAGTGGGACAAAGTGATATTGGATTTTTCCATTCAGTATCAGCCTGGAGTAAGAAATTTGCGCCCGATATGGCGATAGGCTCGCTCCCAATCACATCCTGGGACGGAACATGCAAGGCGAAATGTGGGTGACCTTTTAGCATCTCTGCCACTTCTGGGCAAACGGCATGACCTTATGTATGTATGTACTATATTATACCATAGACAGATTATGATAGTATAAATAGTACAAATACTACAAAACCTATGTAGTGATAATATGAATACAATTGTACACGTGTTCATACACGAGCGACGGCTGGCTGAAAGCCGATACCGCGTTTACACGCTCGCTCATTTTATAACTCACCTCTGGGCCTGGTGGCTTAATAAAACATTGGGAGGTGTGAACCGCTATTACGTGGTAGGGTTCCGTGGTCTGTTTAATACACATGGATGAACAGACAATAAAATAAGAGGAAATCGTATAGGCTACTATAATTTCTCAAGGTTTTATTGTAAAGCGCAACTACGATACAGAAATAATACCATTTCTGGAATGTCATTTTTATAGAACAATATCGAACTAAGAACCTAATTATATTATGATATTTCGTTTATTTTATTTTTTTATTCTAGTGAATAGCGAGACGAGCATGCCGTTCGCCTGATGGTAAGTGATACGACCGCTCCTGAACAGTAGCAAAACCAAACAACACCATGAATTACACAGTAATGTTTGGTATTCCACTGCGCTTACCATCGTGAGACATAAGATATTAAGTCTCAAAATGTCCACTAGTTGCTCTGGCTACAATGTGTTATTATACAGGGTATATCAAGACTACTACCGAAAACGAAGCCGGGTGGTAGTATAGGCGACTTCAGACACAATGCAATAGAAAATTTTGCAAAAAAAAAACGACAATATTTTTTTTTTCCTTTGGCCATATTTGGGTGGTAAATACATTTTTTTCCTAAAATAATAGTGTATACCCTTTTATTTATAAATACTCTAAGGTATAAAATAGTTTAAATTATTATTTTAGCAAAATCTATGGATTTACCACCCAAAATTGACGATATTTAAAAAATCATTAAAAATTAATGTCGCGTTTCTTTGCGAAATTTTTAGTTGCATTGTGTTTGTAGTCACTAAAACTACCACCCGGCTTCGTTTTCGGTTGCAGTCTTGATATACCCGGTATATTAGCTTAATATGGTTCATCTAAGACTGGCGATGCCCGTAAATTATACGCATTGTATAGTTAGTCTGGTTTTTTTTTTTAATATGAAGTTTTGATACACACTTCACGATTTCCGAACACTACAAAAGTTTTCCTTTTGGGCCACAAACATACAAGTAAAAAAAAAGAAAATACAATTAATATGAATGTAACAAGATAACCACTTGTTATTACACCATCCAAATAAGGCTGAATATAATTTGAAGTGACAACACAACTGTATGGGAAGTTCTAAGTGATTTTTAAACGTTTGCTCATTCTGTTTGCACACTGTTCTTGACCTAAACACTGGCATTATAGTCAATGGATATAAAAAGTACAACATTTGGAGGCTATGGGATTAACATTATTAATCCGAAAAAGCTAGTAGACTTCACTGGTCGGAGTATCTTAACTGTCTCTTGCTTTATAGCTGTCATGGGTTCACTTTGTACTAATTTCCAGATTGAAAATCTCTTCTTTTACATTATTTTTTAAGTATTTGTCCGGCAAATGTACAAACAGGTCATCTGATGGTAAGTGATCACTGCCGCCCATGAGCATCCATAACACTTCGATCATGGATGTGTTGCCGGATCATCAAATTGGATCGAAGGGACATCCGGCAACCTCACTCACCGAACAAAACGTGACAGCAGCGCTGTCATTACACGCCTCCTGTGAGACAGTGGTACCATTCCGGACGAGCCTGCCTAATCCTGCTGCCTACGACTGACAACAGCGTAGCTGTACCACTGAGGAAAGTAGCTTGGAGAATGATCTCGTACCCGACACGATAGTAGGTTCGCCCCTTCAACTTGGGCCAAAATTTATTACTGTGAATTTAACAAATTTAACCGTTTACAAACTGCATGAGGTCAGCGTGGACTCAAAGACCCACTCCTGATGATATTGAAATAGGGCAGTCTGCCGGTTTTAAAACGCAGCTTTTATACTCTGGGTATTCAATGGAAGACGCCTTAAGCTCGTTGAGGCAGCAATTGCCCTACCTAGGGGAAGATAGCTACTAAAGAGCTTTAGTCGGAATGCCTGCATACAGTTTACAATTTAGCCTGGCATATAGAAAGGAATATTCAAAAACCAAAAAATCTGCCATTCGTGAAAAACCCCTATCTGATTACAACACGGGTAAAAAGACATAAAATATGATGATGTTATTCAATTTTGGTCTTTTTTTATGCAGCAAACGTATGGTTTTTACCCCACACCAAAGGAACCTTGATATTCAATAGAACGCCGCCAGATGCCGCCCGTTGATAATACGCGACCTCACATTGCGAGTTATGGACACGAAAATTTGATCGGCGCGTTATTGTCTCCACACGTGAGTACCGTATAAACCGATTCTTATTGATTTATGTGCTTAACACTTATTATTAAAGTTGTGGATATAACCATAGGTATGTAAGAATTACATGTTTTAATTAAAAATGAATTAAGATAATGCATTATTCATTTTACGTAGCAACGAACAGTGAAGTAGTTCTACCGTATGCCGCAAGATGTCATTATATTGAAACAAGGGGCCGCGGATTCGATACCCTACTATTCGCTGCATGAAAGAAGAAATAATCGCCAAACATTCATTCTCTATTATAATATTTGTGCGACAGCTGATAATAACCTTTCTAACCAAAAAACGACAGTGTAAATATTAATAATTCCTAAATTATCTTTTTGCTCCATGACATGGCTTTACAAGTCTCATAATAGAATCCTGAATCTAAAGTCTAAACCTCGAACTTTTATATTATATACAACATTACCCGATATAAAAATAACATGGAACTCAAGACTACAAATTCGTAGGCATAGCTACTGACACTAATTTAAAAACACCTCAAAGGTCGTATCATAATTAATTGTAATTAGATAACACGCAAGAATAATCCCACACAAACGAGATAATTAAAAAAATGACCGCAATTCAATCAAAGGCACATCAATCGATTCACCTTTAATTAAATTTAGATTTCATTTCGACGAATTTAATAGTGGAAAGGCTTAGATAAGAATGGTTTGACGTAGTCGTGACTCAAATTGCATTTTTAACCCAAGATAATTTACATGTCCATTAGATTGATGGTCAATAATTGTCAAGGGTTAAAATTATGATCGTTCATAGAAGATGACGAAAAGTTATGCGATAAAAATATCTACAAGTGGCACCTAAACTACGGTAAGCTTATTACAATCCCAAGATGTGATAGAGGCTGGTATATCGCCATAACACTTGCCAGTCGAAAAAGTCACAAAAATTGCTTCCAACCAGTTCACAAACCAAAGAAACACCTGCCTAATAACACGCAGTGTGCTTGAATTAGTCATCTGTCATTAGTAGATATAAAATTATCACACACAATTGTCTTAAAATAAGATGAAGAAGCATCTTAGCAGGCCGGCATAATTGTGTCACTACAATATTATGGGACTGATGCCATTCGATACTCTGCCTGGACGGCATTCGCGCTCACCATCAGGTGCAGTTTAAGGAAGAAAATGGACGTAAGGTTATAGTTTCCTTTGGCCATATTTATCTTTATCAAACAGGTATTCGGAACATGTAATGAATCACGATATGACGTGAATAAACTTTGTATTTCCTTTCCTTAAATAAATTGGATAATGGGTATTTCCCTAGTGAAACTATCTTTGAAACGAAATGCCAAAATTATCCTTTTAAATGGAGCAGGATATGTTTATATTCAAAATTCTTAGAACTAAACAATTTGTATAGTTATAATAGTGTTTATGATAATGTTAATAAATACGATTCTATTTCTATCTATATATTACCTAGTTCTTTGTAAATCTTAAAATCTTTCGAACGAATTATATATTCCCACGCTTTTTCTAGTGTTACTTAATTTCATGATATGTATGAAAAATATTATTTAAAGGTAAATATTCAAATAAGTGATAACTTTAGACACTATTCTATAAAAACAATAAAGTATATCCGAAAAATATATATACATACATACATACATAAACTCACGCCTATATCCCAAGAAGGGGTAGGCAGAGGTGCCAGGACACCCACATTTCGCTTTGTATGTTCCGTCCCACAATGAGATAGGTGGCGAGCCTATCGCCATATCGGGCACAAATTGCTGACTCTGGACTGATAATGGATAGAAAAATCCAATATCACTTTGCCCAGCCCGGGACTCGAACCCGAGACCTCAGCTTTGTAACCGTACCTTAGTACAACTACGCCACCGAGGCAGTCCTATATATATGTCCCATACATTTTCAATGAACCTATGTATATTGATTCTTTAAAATGTAAACGGCAAGTAATAGCAAAAAATAAAAAATCTGATTTCAGTGTGACAAAACGTTGATAATAATCAGTAAGGACGGTGGCAGTCGTCACAGCCATTGCCACTTTTCTTAACAATTCGCAACGTCCAATCTAAAAGAGCTCTGAACCGACGCACTCTGTATTACACCACGCATAACCGAAGGTTTAAGAGGGATCTAAGTAAATTGGACGCTAAACACGTAAATTACACTTACTGTAGGAGCATGCATATCGCCATAGTTTGGAGACGCGTGCACAGCTCGTCGTGTTTATTTGAAATTCGAATTTTATTTTTTTGAACTTTGTGTTATTGTTTTCATTTTTGTTTTAATTATCCAGGCCATTAGGCCAGGTGTTGTGAATTCAAATAATTTTGGAATTTCTACACAGTTTGTTGACGGTAGGTGACTTTTTTTTATTAAAAATTTTTTTTTTTCTTCGGTTTGCGAAGGTCATTCTCTTTGATACCAGTGTGTGTTGTACTGTGTACATTTGATTTGCTTAGGTCATAGATGTATTGTTTACTATAAACATCGCGATTATTTACGCACCTTGAACGACACACAATGATCTTGTATATTTTCTCCAACGACTCAGTTTGTGACTGGCCGTGTTGGATTATTTACGGTACGTATCAAAATTTCATTTTGAATTAAATATTTTAAAATTATTGAATGTTTGTGTCCTAATATTAGTTCAGTTTATCTCACCTTATTGTATAAATTTTTAAATATTTTTCTATTGGTACAGAAGGAAATGTCGCGTACAATTTACTGAACCGCCAGTCTGTGATATTTTCCGTATTTTCTGTAACATATTAGTAACACGATATTTTTCCCTTATCAGTCCACATGTAAAAACGAAATAAAAAAAAACTCGACAATTAACACAAGCTACATCATAAGACCACTTTCACGCAGTCACATAACCTGAATTTTATGTCTGCAACTCTTTAAATTAACCATTCCAGAAACATTCAATTTTCAACTACAATCGATACGCTTCCAATAAATCATTATCACTACGCCGGCATACACACAACCCAACAGTTGGTGTTATTTGCACAATGGTTTATGTAGACAAACACGCCACAGCTGAGAGCGAGGTTGTTGCACATGACTTGAAAATATTGCTTTACTTATCACAAATACCTTTAGTTTTTAATCGTACCTACGTTTAAATAAAGAAAAAAAAAACAAACAAAAAACACATTTATAAAATATACTAAAATCTAAAATATACGTTTCTAAAATATACTACTATACAGTCTCCAGTTTTGAAGTTGATTTTTATTTTGGGAATGTAAAGTGATCTTTCCAATCTTCTGCCCATACATTTTGTGATAAAAAACGACATTTGATCCGATTGTATCAACAAAATGTGATATCATCACAGCATCCTGGCTGATTCCAAAGATTGCTGTGGAAACCCTTAGGAAAGGGGTACGTTGAACAAGTTACTGCATTAAATTATGATGGCGATAATAAATATGCGTAGTAGGGTCGTATTTTTGGCAGTATTATACTGAAATTTTAGGTGAGACACATGTTCAGCAGTGGACTTCCTTTGAGAGAAATATAGTTTAACCAATTACAGAGTATTAAAACTGCCACACCTTCACGCCCTCAAAACTATAGTTTTCTACTCGATTCTGTCAATTCAGTATCGTTTTGTCATCCTTCACAGCTGATGAAATAATTGAATAATGTATTATGTATTTTTATTAGGGCATCAGGCAGCCGGCCGTGACATTATAAGACATTCCGTAACTTGTTTAAAAATATACTGACCCATGTAATTAAATATATGTATATATGTGATATAGCCATTTACAAGAGGTCCGTCAAATTTTGTGCTCGGCGTGACGATAGGATTGGACCCTATCATTTTGAGTTTGAAGTACTGTAGACGTACTGGGTGGAAGATCCAACCGAGACCCTAGGGCCTAGAAATTAAACGATCTAACTCTAATAAAATAAAAAGTAAATACATCCCAAAGTAAGATCGAGTCTTGTGTTGTGTGTATCAGGAACTATGACAGACTTTCCGGTCTCACAAACACCCAGACCCAAAAAATAATACTTGTGGATCAATAAAATATTTGTCTCGGTGCGGGCTTCTATCCCGCGGCCTCTCGTTTCATAGCCAGCGTTTAACCAACTGCACCACGGAGGCTCTCAATCTAAAGATCTATCCTGAAAACAGACAAATGTGATCAAACATTCATCAACACGCCAAATGTTCAATCTTGTTTCCTTTATTTTCGTAGTCGATTTTTTACATACTTTTTTAACCGCTTAATATATGGGCCTTATGTTTTTAATTTGAAACTTAAGATCCAGCCTATTTATAGAGTAACGGCCGATGCCAATAATCAATCGAAAAAATTAGATTTAAGTCAATCTGTTTTGTTGTCAATTGTTTTCTACTTTTCGATTGGTCTCCTGTCATGTTGCCATAGTTTATTCACTACTGAGATTGATTATTGGCAATATAGTATCAGAAAAACGATTGAGCTGTCAATCTAAAACGGCAAATTTTGGATTGGGTTTGTTTATTGGCAGCGGCTGTAAGTAGTTCGGAATTCGTGACATCCATTGTATTCATCACGTGCCACACAATGTTGTATTATTAATTGTTCTTAATATGCAAATATGTTCCGTTAATTAAAATTAATTGATCACAATTTAGTGAAGAAATTATTGTGTGTTGGTTGAGTATTGAGTACTGAAAAACTGCAAAATCACAGGGCAAAATAATTGTATAGCGTCATATATTGAAAGTGCGTGATGGCCTGTTGATAAAAGGACCAAACGTGGCTATCAACATGTTCATGGTGGTCGCGGGTTCGAATCTGAGGGCACACAAGTAGTGAGTGTATTGAAAGTCAATCACCACGCACTATAACGGTAAAAGAAACATCGTGAGGAAATCTGCATACCATAGTGCTTTATAACAATTTCTATGGTGTGTAAAGTCCGCCAACCCGCACTAGGCCAGCGTGGTGGACTATATGGTCTAACCACTCTCAATCGTACTCCCGATTGTGGAGGCGGTCGGTCTTTGTAGTGCGACTTATATGGGCTGATACAGATATGCATAAAAAATAGAAGCTTTTTGTTCTTATTACGTCAAGTCACTAACATCATAATAATCACTCAATTAATAAATAGTTATATTCATCTCATTAGTGTATGTATATAAGCTACAGATGTAAAACACTTCATTCAGTAATAACGCATCTGTAAACAAACACAGAAGGATTGTAGCATAGAGAATCATAGACTACGTCATATCCAATGGCGCGTGAAGGACCATCGTTTTCAATTAGCCGACATTAATCCTGTTAACATTGCCTGTTTGTCTGTTCGTCTGTTACGTGTGCAATGCTAATGCGGAAATATGGATGTAGTGTGTATGAAGATAGTTAATAAACGGAAAAAAATAACAGTTATAAATTATTAGCTTAATTGCAAGACAGGTTTTTCCATGCGGGGTAGTGGACATTAAAATCCATTTACTGTTTGAGTTAACCTCTCTATTCGGAAATTGGCTTTTGCGACCTGGAACAGAATGACTCAAAATCGGAAAACATGGCAGGCTCTTGGGGAAACCTATGCGGGAACGCCAAACAATCTCAATACGGGTGTCAAATAATTTAATATTATTAGCCATGATTTCCTAGATCTTAATCTATTGATCCAGCGATCGTAAGAATTCATAAAATTCATTTTTAATTTTAATTTTTGGTTAAAAAGAACAAAACTTAAACAGCCGATTTTTACACACCGCTGTTTAAATAAACACAATGGAACCTAAGTGACGTCTAGTGAAAATAATGAACATTAGAAGATAATTAGTAAAAACTATTGTAAAAGATTATCGTAAACTGTCGCCAAACCCTTATTATGACTAGAAACTTAAAATCTCGTAAAAGACTGAGGAATTCCTATAAAAATAATTTCTATGAACCTCTTGAAATCTGAAATGTGATCACGCGTTAAATATAGCTATGTTTTTCATAATTCAACAATCAGCTCGGACCGTAAATGATTCATTTTATGCTCGGTTCCACATAGAAAGCGTTTTGAAATGTATACTACTAATTACTTTGACTTCGGTCTTTGACTTGCATATTCCAAAAATATTAATTACAGAGTATATCAAGAGTACAACCAAAAACGAATACGGGTGGTATTCTGAGAAAATACAAACACAATGCAACAAAAAAATCCGCAAAGAAATTATTTTATTTTTCAATATAATGATATAGTAAATCTATTTTTCTTGCTAAAATAATCAAATAAACCCTTGTTTACGATAGTGTTTTCAAAAATTAAAGGGTGTACACTATTATTTAAAAAACAAACTATTTATTTACCACCAAAATACGACGATAGGAAAAAATAACAAAAAGACGTCGTCGTTTTTTTGCAAAAAAAATATTTGTATTGTGTCTGAAGTCACTAAAACTACCACCGAGTTCTTTTTTAATAGCAGTTTTCACATACCCTGTATTTTAGATGCATAAGGACAGCTTCATGCGATTTTAAACGCAACTTGTACCTAATAACAAATAACATTTTATATAGAGGGTACCTTTACCCTGCATATAGTCTACGCAACATTTAAACATATGGATAATCATTATTGAGATTTACATAAATCAGTGTGGTTTTGTAACTATTACGCAAATGAACGAATGTTGGTACCTATGCAATTTTACAAGCTGACCTATTGTATAAACAGGGTGACCTGTGTACTCTTTGGAATTAAGTAATGTAAATATTCTTCATATATTTTGCATACACTGTCGCCTGTACCGATATACCAAAATATTATAAAATTATAAAGTGTTACTGTGTAAAACTATAAACTTTTATATAATGTTTGTATATAATATAAATATGTTTTTATTCTACTGCCAGTAACACCGATTCCAAAAAGATAAGAATTTTTCAGAACTATGTTACTGGCACGTAAAAGTCAATATACTTAAGTTCGCAATGGAATGCTAAGCATTGCTTTGTAATTCAAGGTGTTTTTTGGTTTTGATATTGTTCATATGCAGACATATCGCTTACCATCAGGCGAATTGCATACTCGTCTCGCCATTCACAGCAATAAAAAAATGTTATCTTGTTATGCTGGATCTCTGGGACAGCGGCGGACAATGCTTACCATAAGGCGGTCCTCATGCTCGTCAGCCCGCGAAGGCTACAAAAATACAGTGCTGTTCTGATGAAGCATTGACTGGCTAGACAAGTTCTCACCTTTCGAGATAACTAGGTATATCGACTGCCGTTGCTTATTCTTATTATTATTATACTTTACATCCCACTTAAAAGATCGAAGGCTTTACGTATGGTGCGGCAATGAGCCCCAAGTCTCTGTAATGCAGTTTTTGGCAATGAATGGCGATACGAACGCACATGAACAATAACAAAACTTAGCAACACCATTAACAAAGCAATGCTTGACATTTAAGTCTCAATATATCCAGTAGTTACTCTGGCTACATTTTCCTTCAAACCAGAACACATCAGTACATTTACACTGCTGTTTGGCGGGAGAAATAAATATTCCGATAATACCTGCTACCTACCCAGGCAGCCCCTCATACGAGAGACCTACCACTTGTGATTTTATTCAAATAACCTTAATACCATTCTTCGTTTTACGTAGTATCATTTCGTTGGTGTGTCCGCCTTTCTGCTCAATCTCAAATTCGCTCCGTCTTATCTCAACTGTAAGATACTGCCCTTATCCCTTTGGAACATACCATCGTCGTTGTTATGCTAGCAGCAATTACATCAGTCCCCATAACCCACATACAAACGCCCTAACATTCCCTCGTGTTTGTATTAGTATCAGCTTATCGCGAGCCCGCATACGCATTGGACACGCCGCGCCATTGTACTGCGTAACTTGATCGATTTTACTTCCATCAACTAGTTTTATGTAAATTATTCCTATATTGAATGCCAAGTCTCTGCAGAATGGCAGGAAATTACATACATACATAAACTCACGCCTTGTTCCCAGAAGGGGTAGGCAGAGGTGACAGGGCACCCACATTTCGCCTTGTATGTTCCGTCCCACAATGTGATAGGTGGCGAGCCTATCGCCATATCGGGCACAAATTCCTGACTCTGGGCTGATACTGAATAGAAAAATCCAATATTACTTTGCCCAACCCGGGATTCGAACCCGAGACTTCAGCTTTGTAACCGTACCGTAGTACAACTACGCCACCGAGGCAGTCTGGCAGGAAATTGTACAGTATTAAATCAGCTCATAAACGTCCCACTGCAGGGCTCGAGCCGCCTCTACATTCGAGGGTACGGTTGAGAGGGGTTAGGCTGTATGGTACACCACGCTGGCCCAGTGCGGGTTGTCGGACTTTAAGTACCATAGAATACCAACATCAAATAACTTAAATGGTATCATACTTCTAAAAACAAAAGAGACAACTGCCTTTAAAAACCTGATTTTTTTGACGAGTATTGATTTTTAGACACAAGTCAGCTCAGTTGATTGAAAAATTCTTTAAAAAAATTTGAAGCAAAGGAAACAAATCAGAACAGGCAGCAGCCATTCAAAAATCTGAATTTAATTTGACGAGCATTGACTTCGTACATTATTGACGGCACGTTACAACCGCCAGTTTGTGCCGATGTCTTTTATAATCCAATTTGAATGATCTCTTTGACTTGCTAATGAGTACAGTGTCCTCTTGAATGACATGGATGTTTTGTTAAGAACTATGAGTAAAATGTTAAAAATGACGTAAAATATTTTGCTTTGCTAAATTTACTGATAAACTATTCACTTAAGATTAGAATGAACGTAAAATGATGAAACGCTAGTATCGATTTCAGGGTATCTGCTGACAATCATTTATAGATTGCTATTCTTGATTTTTAGACAATTATTACTTTATTAAAAAGTTGAAATTAATTTATTTATATACTTCTCAGCTATATCCACTATAGGTACATCGTATTTACATAAAACAGGGGCCCTACTATATTCATCGAACGAACGAACGAACGAACGAAGGGCCCTACTATATTCAACGAAACGAAGTTCGAAACTTCGGATGATCAAAGTTTATATACCATACGAATGTACCTACATAAAACTTATGGTCGTTATTGATTTATGGTCGTAACCATAGACTTATAGTTACGGTGTACGTTATATATATACATTCGTATCGTATAAAAAACTTCGTTTGTCCGAAGTTTCGAACTTCGTTCGTTCGTTCGTTCGTTCGTTCGTTCGTTCGGATGAATATAGTAGGGCCCTAGAGTTGTCGTTCTGTGAAGTAAATCTATAGTTGCTATGGATACCATAATATAAGTTATTTTATTTTATGGACTACTTATACCACATCAATGTGATCGTCAGTACACTACGACATTACTTGATAGTCTATAAAAACAAATCTTATAAAAATTAAAAACAAAAACATACAGTCCAATTGAGAACCATCTACTTGTTTTGAAGTCGTTTAAAAAATCATAGTAATGTTAATAAAAACAAATATTTAAAACGTTATGAGCAACAAAACACATCTATACTGCCTTTGTAAATCAGTCTTGCGAAACTAATTAGCACTATTTTAAAATATTCGTTTTATAACTTGAATACAATAGTCATTAAAATAATTCATATAACGATATTATATGTATTCCTTTTGATATGTTTTAAGAAAGATTTACTTTATCGCTTCACAATTCTTCATTATATCTCTCGACTACATTTTCTGACTGGAAGAACTTGACTATGTGAAATAGTTAAAATTGTGTGTAGCCCAAAGAACAGTTTAATTCTTTTTTTTTTACATTCTATTACACACGTTACACTTTATTAGCCGCTGTTTTCTCCGCTATAAGTAAATAAACAGATAATTAAAAAGATAATTAACTTTTTTTTTATAAATCAACAATACAGGCTATACGTAAAAGTGTTTTCGTCACACAAACAATATGTTAGGGACCACATACGAACGTAATTGGGAAAAATAACAGGTATTTACATAACATAGTACATAAGGAAATAAAACAGTTCAATTAATCTAAGGGAAATACGTTTTTATCGTAACAACAATAATGTACTTGAAATTACCATGCGGTTGCATTAACTTTTCTATGCGTGTGGAAACGTTGGCTGAACATTTTCGAAGCTAATTTCCATATTACAGTATACAGTTTGGCCCGGCTTCACCCGCGTGTATATACTTTTTGAGTCCATTTTACAAATATAGAAAATATCTCGCGTAATACTTAATTAACATTTTAAACTACACGTTACATAGTATATGAAATTCCTGACTCACCCCACGGAAATATTATTTACTTCGGAATTAAAAATAGCTCGTGTGTTAACCCTGAGTGTTAGCTATCCCTATACCAAATTTAATTCAAATCGCTCCAGCCGTCTTTGCGTGAAAGAAGAATAAATATCCATTCAATTCAAATAAATTCTATGCTATTTTCTGTTATGTTTCGGAAAATTATGACCAGTTTTTCTTTCAAATGACACAAACATAGAATATGGTTTATAGGTGTGCTCCGTCCAGAAATTTAAATTATCAATCCGCAATGAATAACTAACGTGGTTTTAAAAAATATTGCTTTATTTCTTTAACCGATTTAAATACATCAGGGGTTCAACGTGTCACGTTTTTTCACACTTGAAATTATAATTAATAATTATTTGTCTTTATTCATTAAATGACTAGTAAATAATAATAATTTATGTGATAATAAATAATAGAACCTGATCCTTATGTTACAATTTTAAGAGGAAATAAGTAAATCGCGGAGACTCGATAAACTTGGTATAATTAAATATCTTAATTGATCACAGCAATTTAATAATCAATTCCAAACGTCATCCATGTGCATATTTTTGTAATGAATTTAGAAATCCAATAGAGATATAAATTATAATCCATCTGTAACTTCCGTGGCGCAGCAGACTGAGAAACGACAGGTCACGGGTTCGGTGCCCGCACCTAGAAAAATACTTGTGTTATCCACATATATTTGTCTCTATCTAAATAAAACGATGTGAATTTTAAATATTCTGAACATTATATAATTTTTATTTAATCTTCCTGTAAACTATGACACATTTTGGTAACATTTAAAAACAATGTAACCGTTAATAAATAGTGAATTTTATTTAAATAATTTTCCAAAACTCAGTACAAAGTACAAAACTAGTAATTAAAGACAAAGTAATCCCAAAACGAGTTAAAAGTATAGTCACGCCATCTAGTGACCAAACTATAACATTAATATTCAGCGTAGTTTTTTCCGTATCACAATAGTAATTCGTGGCTACATGCGATAAAACAACAGCGTGAAAATCTCCTCGTGCGCAGTACACACGTGACCTGTTACATAACTCTTCATATCTCCCGCTGGTGGGGTCATGGCTCCGATTATATTGTACCAAAAAGTATTATCCATCAAGTTCTTACTGTGCCGAAAAGTCGCGCACTTTGTTTGGTCAGTTGTATCTGTATCAGCCCATTTGCATCCCACTGCAGGGCAAGGACCTCCTCTCCGCCAAACACCAGTGTAAATGCACTGTTGTGTTCTGGTTTGTAGGACATTGTAGCCAGAGTAACTACTGGTCATATTAAGACTTAATATTGTATGTCTCGAGATGAGGAGCGCAGTGGAATGCCAAGCATTGCTTTGTAGTTCATGGTGTTGTTTGATTTTGCTACTATCCCTGAGCGGTCATATCGCTTACCATCAAGCGAATGAAACGCTCGTCCCACCATTAATTGAAAAAATAAATGACAGACAATTTAAACCATTTTTATGATACGGATTAAGACCTCATCGCGATATCGATTCGCAACTCATCAATTCAATTATTGTCTGATCCGAACCAGTGTCTGAAATAAAAAAAAATGAATAGGCAAGCGATGTACTGTATCAGCCCATATACGTCCCACTGCAGGGCACGGGCCTCCTCTCCAATCGAGAGTACGATTGAGAGTGGTTAGACCATATAGTCCACCACGCTGGCCTAGTGCGGGTTGGCAAGCGATGTGCGTAGTTATAAATTACCATCAATAAACCATTTGCTTTTGCCAGCTGATGCTTAAATGACCTATGAATTTGCTCTACACTTTTAATCATATTTTTAATGTAAATTGCAGTGATTACGCGTGTGTATTGTCAAACTAAATATATGTTTAGTCATCCCATAATGTTACAATGTGCAATCCTGTAAATCCTTGCTGTTGATATGAGCAATTATCACTAGCGTTTATGATCGTATTTTTAGTGACATAGTATTGTACTGATGATTATCAATTACCATACTTAAAGACGGCATAATAGTATAAAACCGAAAGAGAAAATCATCGCTATCGCTATAATCCCACCTTTCCTTTCATGGCTGCCAGAAGTGGCACAAGACTTATACGATGTAGGCAACGACCTATGGTGACTAAAAGACCCAATGGCCTCGCGAATTGAAATAATTCACTGATTTCACAACACATCCATGCGCGGTAGCGACCACCCACCATCAGGTCATCTGTTTGCTAGTTTGCTGGACCAATGCAATAAAAAATTAGGATCATAAAATCTGTGATAACAGGTTTTTTTATCTGATTATAATTGATATGATACATATATGATATGATTAATATTCGGTATAACAAGTCCTAAAGCCACGCTGTTGTTAATCATGACTCAAAAATAGGCATGGGACTGCCGTCCGATGCCAATGGATACTCTGCCTGGGCGGCATTGGCACTTTCCATCAGGTGCAATGCCACCACTATGCCAGGCCAGTATATAAAAAAAAAAGAATGAATGGGCAGGCTCGTCCGGAGCAGTAACACTGTCTCACAGGAGGTCGACGTGAAATGACACCTCCGCTGCCAGGTTTCGTTCGATTAGAGAGATTGCTGAATGCCCAATACCCCCTTCACATTTAAATCCTTCCTTTCTTCCTTTAATTCCTTCTCGGTAGTCTCTCGATGTGATGGACCGGCAACATTTCATGAGCGCATGATTCAAGCGTTATGGATGTTCTTGGGCGGCAGTTTCTCACAAGGTGACCTGCTTGCTAGTTCTCCCCTTCTACTGTATAAATAAAAATACATAATGACTAACCTGCAAATTAATAGCGATTTATCAATAGCGTCAAATACATGTGTACGTAATAATAGGTAAATAATAAAATGATTTCACAATTTGTAAATCTTAAAATACGACACAATATAAATTTATATATATTGTGTCGTATTATTCGCAGACAATTGTCTTCGAATGTTTCCTTATTATAAGGAAACATTTAGTTTAGTTGTAAATTTTAAACATAATTGATGTCCTGACTAGATGTGAATAAACCCATGAGTTGTGTGTGGATTTATGTTAATAAATATAAAATACTCCATTCGTAACACCAGTCTGGAGTCAGCCCAAGGTTTATCAATTATCTTTTAAAAAGTAAATTGGATATCGTAGAGATCCTCAGGGGAAGCATGTGTTAAGCAGTGTCCTTCCTGTGACTGAAATAATCATGATGATGAAGAATTAAAATGTTTTGGTTGTATTTTCTAATACTACTAATTTTCTATTTTAATTTCTTTATTGAACGCCACAAAACTAACAACTTCTGTTTTTGGTGTTAAAGTAAATAATTATGTGCAATCCATCGGCACGTGATTTACAAACAGTGAGAATATAAGTAAGACCCACACGCTTGCGTGAGTCTCTGTGGTGCATTCCTGGGCTGGTACGACAGCCTCCGTGACAAAGTAAGACTGTGGCTGTGGAATTAGAGACCGCAGGTTTGATCCCTGCATCGAGACAAATGTTTTTGTCATCCCTATTGTAGCCAGAGTAACTACTGGACAAATGTTGTTTGGTTTTGCCGCCGTCCATAAGCGGTCGTATCGTTTACCATCAGACGAATGGCAGGCTCGTCTCGCCATTCATTGCTATTAAACAAGTATTTGTCTCAGGTCTGGGTGATAGTGAGACCGACAAGTCTTTCGTAGTTTCTGATACCCACAACACAAGACTTAATTGATCTTCATATGGGCTCAGCACTATGTACCTATGTGACTATTGGCGGAATTTATTTTATTTATACAAATATATCACCACCAGCAAATAATGTTTGATATTCTTTATCTTTGTGCACTTAATCGTTTTCAAAAATTCATAACAGATTTCTGTAAATCAGTGCGCAGGCAATTACTGAATGTAGCCTGGTTATTAATCAGTTCCTATTAACCTGTACAACCAGTAGTGATAACCTACCATCAGAGAATCCATTTCCTCATTTATTGTTTAAAAACACAAAACTAGGATCAGAACAAAGAGACAACAATGACAGACACACCCGGCGGTTAGTTACCCACGCCTACAAAACATTGCCGTTTATTAACTCCAAACTATAGGGAATTATCCTCAGCTTTGTCATCGTTCTACTTACTAATCGTAATGTGGGCTGCTAGGCCTCATTGTAGCTATGTTGTAAACGCCTGATTTAGATATGCCGCGAAATAACGCTGATGATAATCCACAAATAATAAGGATTCAGTAGGCCAAATTCTTCCCATGCCATTCGTTACAATTCTGCCGGCCTGCTAAAATGTTTCTTCACACCACACTCTAGAGTGGAAGTACCCAGGATTTTAGGAAGGAGGAACATGTCTGACAGCAATCAATTTCCAAGCTTAACGATATTTTATAATAGTAAATTTAACCCGAAAAGCGACGACGGAAACAGTAGTGTAAACACTTTTTGCAGAACTATGCATGACTATGCAAAACTGGCGTGTTCCAAACAAATCTGAATAATTGTGTCAATCGACGATAGATAAGCACACTCACCAGCACAGAGTACATTTTACATGTTCACCAGTCACCGATTGATGTTCTATCAGAACCACATTGCCCTTAGCATCATATGCATTCAAAATGCAAAAATCACGTCTCCCAACTAGGTTACCCCAACCAGAATTTAAATCGACCCCTCAGTGCTTTTGTATCACAATAATTCAAATCAATTTTTATAGAATAAAGAGGTCAAAAGGTCTATTGTCTTATAATATGTGATAACCACTGCCAATAATAATTCTAAATTAAATTAATTGTAACTACGTTGCCAATATTTAAATCTATTTTTGTCTTTGAAGTTTCAATGTCCTTGAATTTGAGTTTAATAAATTAAAAAATTTAAATAACCTTCTCCTTCCTTCACCTAAATTAACAAACAGAAATTCACTTAATTATACATACGTGCTTACGCTAAGTAACGTCTTCTAAATGTATAATGCCATCAGTCTTCGAAAGATTTGAACTGCATTACCATCATCATATCCATACTTAGCCACAGAATGTCCACTGTTAAAAATAAGCCTCCTCCAAAGATCACAAACACCTGTGTAAGCTGACTACATTCCGCGACTTCCGACAAAAATAACTTACGTATTGTTGAACGAAATTGTTCCAGTGTCATAACTATTACTTTTCCCATCATATCTGCCACATCTCGCGGGATAAGATCACGTTCCACACTGGTCCAATTAGGACACGTGACGTCCAGTGATACATACTTGTGCACATAACAAGTTATTACTTACAATACCCACTCTCACGTATGGCCAAACGTGATGCGTGGAATTCGAATAACTTGTATATTATGGTCTGCTATTAATGCGGGTATTCATTTGGTATGATAGAATGTTAATGGATTGTCTATATAAGGAATCAATGATTACATGGCATTCCAAGATTGTGCTTAATCGATTGTTTCTGTATCAGCCCATATACGTCCCACTGCAGGGCACGGGCCTACTCTACAATCGAGAATATGATTGAGAATGGTTAGGCCATATAATCCACCACGCTGGCCTAGTGCGGGTTGGCAATTGTGTTTAATTCATTTATTTTATGATATAGCTTTGTATCTCGCCCTTAGGCATCGAGTTCTATAGCGGTATCGAAGTTAATGTTTATGACCAATGATTTCTGTTACAAATATTTATTTTGCACTTAGAATGTACGAAAATTATGTAAGAATGTCTAATATCTACGCCATAAGTGACGTATATTTGTAAACGTGATCACTTCTTCGAACATAAAACACTACATAATGATTTCTTAGATTTACGCGAATGTTACTCATTGAAATAAAGCTATTATTTACGGATTTTATCGCGAATTTGGTTTAATTTTTACATTTTTGGCTTCCCGACGTTGCGACATCAGTCCGCCCCTTGACCACGAAAGCTGTAAAGTAATCGATCATAAATCATAAGATCTAAAGTCTCAATATGTCCTTCAATCCGAAACACAACAGAGCATTTAAGCTGCTGTTCGGGAGACATTGCGGTGGTACCCACCCAGGCGGCACCTCACATAATATGAGAGACGTACCACCAGTAAAATTAATACCATCAGTAAACAAATTTCGTTTATTTCTAGAATGAATCCGTAAAATGACGCTGTCGACAAGCCGCCAGCAGTTTCTCGCCTACGAGACGCATGGAAACGAGGACATCCAGTATGGCAGGAAGGGCGGGTTCTTCGTGTCCAACTGCATCTGTATCGGCTTCATCATCCTCGCTGTGGTGGCAGCTGTCATCGTCGGCGTCATTACATACTTCCTTACTTATTCCAAGGTATTTATTGTAATACCTCAATAAAAGTAATTTTCAATACAAAACGTACCCTATCTTAATACAGGACATTGTGTGCCAAAATTCATTCGGATCCGTTAAAAGATATTAGTTTATTTCCAATCACTATCCAAACATCTTTAAACACTTTCTCATTTATAATATGACTACCAATGTCAGAATTAGTAGAATGAGTTATGACAAATAACAATATCCTTAAGTTCTTGCAGCTGCCTTACCTTAGCACCTTAGTTTCTTTTACCTGTATCAGCCCATATACGTCCCACTGCAGGGCACGGGCCTACTCTACAATCGAGAGTACGATTGAGAGTGGTTAGGCCATATAGTCCACCACGCTGGCCTAGTGCGGGTTGGCGGACTTACATACCATAGAAATTCTTATAAATCGCTATGGTATGCAGGTTTCCTCACGATGTTTTCCTTCACCGTTTTAGTGCGTGATGATTGACTATCAATACACACATGACTCCGAAAAGTCAGAGGTGTGCCCTGGGATTCGAACCCGCGACCACCGTGAACGTGTTGGCAGCCGCGTCTAGTCCGTATACCAACAGGCCACCACGCACTTAGTTTCTTTTACATCTACTGGATATTAGTTGTACGAGCCCAAAGTGAGGATGCAGATGTTTGTAATGATAAGAATATTAATGTTCACTTATTTACCGTCCAGCTTCACAAACTTTCTTAAGGTTAAATGTTTAATGAAAGCACACGGTTGACTGCTCAGTATGCACTATTGTTAATTTTATATAATTTAAGTTATGCGTCACAAACATGTATGTATATCCTTATTGCTAACTAAGGTTTTTGGTAAATTGGATCGAACAATAATAGATCACCCATGTCGATAGGGCCCGAGAAAAATTGTTACTTTTGGGACAGCATCCACCATCAGTCCTAGAATTTACCGTAAAACATAAACATGATGACATTTGGCTTAATAGATAATGTCATTTGTATAATATAAAATACAGCGGATAAAATAATCCGTTACTGCACTTGCTAAATGAATTTTATCACATATTCAAGTGCGAGTTTTTATATGTAAATACGGAAGACATTGACCGACTGCCCGATAATATTAGGGGCATATATTATACAGACATATTATTTACTTATTATTTTTTATTATAATAAATTACCTTACTGCATCAGCAAGGGCTGATTCAGCCTTCAAAAAAGATTGTGGGCATGCAACCTGAAAATCAACGAAGTAGCAGTCTGTGTATGATCTTGCATATTAACGTTATATATATATATAAAGATTTAACTCAGCGATTTTATTATATTCGATATATTCAATCTCAATGTATAGTGGAAGTGTGACGTCATAAGTCCGTTAGGGTTATAGGCATGCCCATCGTGCCCATTACGGTGAATCCGCGCTTGTGCATCAGCCCATAATCGCCGACTACTAAGCATATAGGAGTTATTTATACACCACAACGAATGTTCGAACGTCATACGTAAACCTGTACGAATATGCGTACGTACTTTACAAAGGATTCGAATCTTTTATCGTATCTAACTTTAGGCTAAGTTCAAAGTGAATGATAAGTTTCTTATAGAATCCTCCTCCTCCTCGCATCGTTTTCCTCATTGCTGAGGGTCGTGATCCCCTGAACATGGAGTAATCTTTGACCGGATTATGCTGCGCCACCTTTTCCTATCCTTGGCATAGTGGAGCGCAGCGTGAAACTTGACGCCAAGGGTCGAGCTGACTTGGTCCGACCATCTGATGGGACATCTGCCTCTCGGACGTTTACCGTCGACTTTGCCAGTAATCATCAGTTGTTCCAAGTTATCTCCGTCCTTCCTAGCTATATGGCCAAAAAACTCCAGTACTCAGCGCCAGTGGCGGCGTAAGGTAGGTTGGCACCCGGGGCGGTTTTGTATTGAGCACCCCTACATAAACATAACACCTACTAAACAATCCTACACCGGACATATCGTGCACTTATCAAATCTGACTTTTATCGGAGGAAAGCTATTGTGCTCTTCTTTGGGTGGCCCGGAGGTGGCTGGAACTGTATGTTAGTGTCACTGGCCTTCCAGCCTGGCACGTTAGGGATGTTTTGGCCGAGCTGGGTCCCTCACAAAACCTCCGCTAGCATACCGACTAAATTCCTTGGATGACCGTCACACGCATTATGGGCGGCCCCAAACATCACAAGGCGAGAAGCGCATGGCCTCAGCGTCCTATAGAAAATCATTGCTGGATGTTTTTTTTTTTAATTCTTGCCCGGCATAATAGCCGCATTGCGCCTGATAGTGAGCGCAAATGCCGCCCAGGCAGAGTATCCATTGGCATCGGACGGCAGTCCCATGCCAATAGATACAATTATGCCGGCCTGCTAAGATGCCTTTTCACACTATGGCGGAAAGACCCAGGATTATAGGAAGGAGGGAACACGTGAGACGGCAAACAATTCCACAGCCTGACGGTGCGGCACAAAAAAGAATTTCAGAACCGTTTGGTTCGCGCCGGGATGATGTGGACCATCAAGCTATGGCTTCGCAAGCCAGCACGCGTGGTTCTGGTTAGGAATGGAGTGGAGGGGATCAAGTTGAACAATTCCTCAGAGCATTCACCGTGATACAGGCGGTAGAACACGCTTAGAGAGGCGACATGCCTCCGGAGTTGTAGCGACTCTAAGTTACTCGTAACGTCTGCATCATTCACAATGCGGATGGCCCGCCGCTGCAATCCATCCAAGTCATCGAGCAGGTACTGGGCGGATCCATCCCAGAGGTGCGAACAGTACTCCATACCCGACCGGACCTGCGCTTTATACAAGCGATAAAGCTGACCGGGCGTGAAGAACCGACGCACCCTGTTCAGGACTCCAACCCTGCGTGATGTGGCAGATATTACGCCCTCGATGTGATTCCTTGGATTGAGATCACAGCGGATATCCACACCAAGGATACTCATGTCATTCCGCACTGAGAGGGGAGCACCCTGAAGAATGGGGAGGGGAGAGAACGGGGATTTTTTGCATGTGAACGCACACACCGGGGGTTTCTTGGCATTGAACTCAACCATATTCCTGGAACCCCATGTAGAAATGAGATCCAAGGTCGACTCGGCAACCCGGAGGCCCGCAGTGGTATCGCCCATGGACCGTGCTGTCATCTGCATAGCAATGAATGTTGCCAAGCGACAACATGTCATTGATATGCAGAATAAACAAGGCGGGGGACAGCACCGAGCCGTGTGGAACTCCGGCATTTACCGACATGAGCGCCGAAGCATGTCCGTCGACGACTACACGTATTCTACGCCCGTGCAGAAAGCCGGAAATCCACGAACACAGGTTGCTGGGCAGACCGTATGCCGGATTTCTTCTTTTGAAGGGTGCGACTGTTTCAAAACGCGGCGCCAGTTAAAGATGTTTAGGTCGTCTACGTCAGAGATGAGGCCATGCGCCCTGTCGCTCATATCCAAGTTGCTGTAGGTAAGGGCGCACCGCCCCCTGCACAGTATGCCCAGCCCAGCGTAATGTCGCCTCTTATGACGGTTAGGTAATACCGTGGCGAAATTCTCATACTCTACGACAGGTAGAGGGGTAGAGGCGCCGCAGCGGTTCAGTCATTTATTGCCCGGCAACCCTTTTGTGCAGGTGGCAATGAGCGGGATCGTTCACCTCGCGATCCCGTCTCGTGCTATTCTTCTGCGAGATCACGATCTCGCAGAACGAGAGTTTTGCTTGCCAAGCCTTGCCAATCTCGACCATCGAGGGCATCACGACCGAGAGCGAGAGGTCCACTCTGGCGGCTGCACGAAGTATTCTGCGCTCGTCACCCCAGAGTGGGCACTCCGAAAGAGTGTGTTTTTTCACAATGATGGCACACAGCGGAAAGAAACCGTAAAAGGCCATCGATCGCACAACTCCCGCGTACAGCCTCTGGTAAGGGGTGCCAGAACTCCCGAAGCCGAACCCTTAAGAAATTATATTTTTTTTACGATTCCCTCAGACCAGCCCCTAATAATAAATTATCAGAAAACTCTTAATTTTAATTAGAAAAAAAAAAAAGAAATTTATTTTACTTTTGGTTAACTGATAATGGGAAGAATGTGCTTGCTTTTCTGAGCAAAGCTTCCCCAAAACGGGGCTCCAGTTTGGCTCACTCGACTCGATCGCCCCTGGGACAATGCTGCGACGCCCCAGGGCTTCGTGACGCTTAGTTTGGGAAGCCCTAGGCTAGAGAATGCGTCTGCTGCCTTGACTAGTTCCGATCTTAGGCTCATGGCAGGACATGAACATTCCACCGACTATACAAGACAACTCTAACATACTTCACCAGGAGATGATAGAGACCTCCACGCCATCAACTGTGATGTGGGCCCCTGCAAGTGGCTCCTAGACTCGTGCAAGCAGATAATTTCAAATTTATCCGCTACGAGGCCCAGCTACCGAATTTTAGAATTCATTATTTTAGAGAATGAGACATTATATTTAAAAAACTTCAAAATATACTATTAGTATTATACAAATAGCTAGATACAAGGGTTGGTAGTTATTTCTGGATCCAGGTAGATTTTGTGTGTTTCTGTGGGTGTCTTTGGCACCCCCTGGTACTTGGTACCCGGGGCGGACCGCCCCCCCCCCCCCCCGCCCCCCCTTTACGCCGCCACTGCTCAGCGCAAGCAGATGGTAGAGAATAGTATGGATTTAAAATCAATCGGGAGGGTTTAGGCATTAGTCCACCACGCGTACCTAGTATGACTTTGCACATCCTTAGACATTCTTATTAAGGTCTCTAAGATAAGCTGGTAACTTCACTATATTCATATGAATGACTAATAAGTGATAGCTTCGAAAATTAAGAAATTCCCTGGGATTCGAAACTACAGTCGTCTCGTACATGCCAACATGCCAACAGCATATAAGTGTCGGGTGTCCGCACTTTTAAATTTAGAATATTATATTATGTAGGTAGGTACAGTTATTATTTTGGCATATGTGTTCCACTCACGGTTTATTAATTATTATCTAGTTCGTTCGCTTTTATATTAGTTATTATATTAATTTTCAGTACCTAATACAACGCAATAATACTCGTATTGAAGACCATATTAATATTTACAAATAATGTCGCAAAGTTTCGAGGCCACGGCTTATCTGAATTGCCATGAAGACATTGTCCGATTTCAAGTTCATTAATTTTTATCTCGTAGAAATATAACATCATGCTGTGATTAAAATATCAATTAATAATTAATTCCGCAGTTACTCACTGACTGCTTGTATAGAACCAACTTCGTAAACGTGCCTATTCGTTTTTGTCATTAGAAAAAAAAAGGAATGTCACAATCAAATCAAAATTGAAAGTGACGTTTGATTGACCTGCCGGGCCTGCCGGAAACTGTGTCAGTGCAAATTTTAACACTGTTTTGAATAGCGAACATTATGGGGCTAAGTTAAATAGGGCTTTTAAAAATATTTATTTTAAATCTTTGCATTTAGAAACTGTGATAAATTATTTAATAAGTACAAAATGTTCAAATTATTTTTAATTTTATTTAATTTTGTGTTTGTTTATGGAGATATTCCGGTAAGTACCTAAATATTATCATTTTCTTTTTATAATTATATGCAAATAGTCATGCCTCTTTTTTTCAATACTACCCGAATGTATTTAGTATTCCATTTTTAAAGTTTAATATGTTTTCAACATCATAGAGTTTCAATGTTGAACTTAATTGGTACGAATTAAAAACATTTTTTGTGTTATATTGCATTCATATTCAAATTTTTCTTTATTTTTTTCCGAATGGGGTTCATTCTAGCATTAGATCTGACTGCTATCAGCTTTTATGATTATTCTACACTGCTTTATTTATTCTTGATATTTTTGTTTCTTAGAAAAAAGTATGGATTGTTTATTTATATGGAATGTTACTTGATTTTTGTCAAGCATGTGTCTGGCCTTGTGCTAGTTACATAGACATACCCCTATGACCTTCTCTAGGATACCAGAGGGGTAGCTTAAAAGCTATTTTCTGATCCATTAAAAGGCTCCTAACAGAGTCCTTCATACCTCCTTAAAATGTTTATTCAGTTTCATATTTTTATGAATATATTACATATGGAATCAAATAAATAACAGTATAGCCCTATAACCTGTTTCTCAAATGCTTTCAAGTCCGGCAAGTATCCAGTAATTGTATTGTGAGTTCCGTTAGGTATTTCTTATAACAGCAATTCTTATGTTCAAGTTGGACCTAAGTAATTATATCTTCTTTTTCCATATCTCCTATCTGTTATCTTCTTCTTCTTATCTGATCTGATCTTATAGGTATATCATAAATAGGAAATATTTGATTGTTTATTTGCATTGTAAAGACTGAAACAACTAGACTGATTTTAAAAAATACTTTGCCATTAGAATACATGCAGGCATTATCCATAATAAACATAGGTGATAAATTATTGTAAAAAAATATATCTGCAGCAGAGCGATGCTGCTATTTATGAAATAATACCCTAAGTCCATATCTCTCTAATAAACAATATTATATTAACTGCATTGTCACATGACGTGTGTGCTGTGCAGATGTGATTAAAAAAAATATTACTATTGATAACTGGCTCCCATAGTAACAATAAACATCTAATGAATATATTGTTCCTTTGGATATGAATTGATTGATTTTACCTACATGAACTATAAAGTTACCTTAAATTCCAAGTGAGAGGTGCAACCAGCATTTCACCTTGTATGTTTCATCCCACAATGTGATACAATGGGGGCAAACCTATCGCCATATTGGGCAGAAATTCCTGACTCCAGGCTGATACTGAATTAAAAAATCAAATACCACATTTCCCAATCTGGCATTCGAACCTGAGACCTCAGCTTTGTTACCAAACTGTAGTAAAACTATGTGCCCAAGGCAGTCAGTCTCAAACTTAATTCTTATATTAGGCAACATTTTTCTGTTTTAAGTGTACCACATTGAGTGATTATAAAGTTGCCTGCCATATCCGGAGCAGATAATTTATACCCATAAAAAACCTATTATTAATACTTATGATAGGGTTTTTTTCATTTGTATGATTCTCTTATTATTGTATTATCTTTTAATGGATTCCAAATATATAAACAATTGGTGTTTTTGTAAAAATATGATATAATACATATTATAATATATTTACAAAATATACAATATTATTCATAAATAAAATTAGTAATACCTATATTTAATTAACATTAATTTACTAAATCAAACTGACAATCATAAAAATGTGCAATCAATTTCTATTACTTGCTACATTATCAGAACATGTTTTGCTAATATTTATTTTATTGATGTCATTTCCACTAAATATTTGTCAAATATTTAATTACTTTTTAATATTAGAAGTAACTGGATGAGTAATTACTTTTCAATAATGATATGTATTTTGCCATAAATTAACATAATAAGAATAGATTGGTATAATATTTTGTTCTTTCCGATTTTTGAACAGTTATAATGGTATTGTATTGTATTTTTTATTTATAAAGTCTTTCATAGCTATTTGAAACTATATGTATATCTAATATCTTAGTACCTCCAAAAGTTATAAAAATATTGTTCTCATTAGGCTTTCTATAAAAGCTTGTAGCTACCACAAGAAAGGAAATCAAGTATTAACCTGCTTACTATGAAGAATTTAATAGAATAGTTGTTTAATTGGTATACATTAGAAAGTGTTATTTAGCAGTAACTGTTCTTTTGTTACAGCTGGCACAAAAGAAAGTAGACTTCTGGGATGAGACTGAACCGTTCGGTCATTCGGGCCCACCTTCACCCGACCTAAGGCTGCCGACAACCGTCGTCCCAAGTTTCTACCGGCTTAAACTTAAAGTAGACCTAGAAAGTTCAAACTTTAGCGGCGATGTGTACATTACGTTAAGAGCTAGCAGACATGCCAAAGAAATAATATTACATTCTAAAAACCTCAGTATTAGTAGCAATGCTAAGCTTACGGAACAAATATACGAGCGAGTTGAAACATTACACGCTAGAAGCAAACGAGAAGCAACTAACGACACAACTACAACAGAAGTTACGACAGTTGCTCCAGACAACACAACTGTTAGTACTTCTACAACAGAAACTAATAATGCAACAGAAGCTAATAATGCAACAGAAGCAGTCATAAGCAGTACCGAAGGTGTTACGAATAGTACAGAAGCCGAAATAGCTGTTGATACGCAAATAACCCACAGTAGTGTTCGTAGTATTAAAATTATTGGTATTTCTGAAGGTACAGGGGACAGACTTATCTTGACCCTTGCCACTGCCCTAACTCCTGACGTAGACTACACTCTTCAACTGTCCTTCGAAGGAACTATCTCCAGTTCATTAACTGGATTTTACAAGAGTACTTACACGTCTAACGACAATGAAGTGAAGTAAGTATTGTTCCTAGCTCTTAGACCTAGCAATATGAAGAGCATAAGTAACTTAGATTTAGGAGCTTGTGGTTTAATGTAACGAGCTTATGATACGAGTTTCGTAGGAAACTAGGGTCAACAAATAGTACAAAACCGTTCAAATGTGTTAAGTGGTGTATTTTTATATACACTATACCGGGTATCTCAAGACTGCTACCGAAAACGAAGCCGGGTGGTAGTTCCAGTGACTACAAACACAATGCAACTAAAAATTTCGCATAGAAACGCGACAATTATTTTTTATGATTTTTTAAACATCGTCATTTTTGGGTGGTAAATCAATAGTTTTTGCTAAAATAATAATTTAAACACTTTTATACCTTAGATTATTTATAAATAAAAGAGTATACACTATTATTTTAGGAAAAAATGTATTTGCCATCCATCCAAATATGGTCATAGGAAAAAAATAACAAAAATAAATTTGTCGCTTTCTTTTTCAACTTTTTTTGTTGCATTGTGTCTGAAGTCGCTTATACTACCACCCGGCTTCGTTTTCGGTAGCAGTCTTGATATACCCTGTATACTATATCAGCGCACACAGCGCGCCGCCCGCGCCGCCAGACAACACTGCACACATACACACATACACACATATACATACAGGGTGTATACAAGTGCTAGCGAAAACGAAGCCGGGTGCTAGTTTTAGTGACTTCAGACTTCAGACACAACGAAATTTTAATTGTTAATTTTTTTCTATCGTCGTATTAGGGTGGTAAATACATAGTTTATTTTCTTAAATAATGATGATATGGTACGCAAGACATTAAATTATTATTTTAGCAAAAACTATAGATTTACCACTCTAACTCGACTATATTTAAAATCTAATAAAAATAAATTTGTCGCTTTCTTTTTCAACTTTTTTTTGTTGCATTGTGTCTGAAGTCGCTTATACTACCACCCGGCTTCGTTTTCGGTAGCAGTCTTGATATACCCTGTATACTATATCTGTCGAAAATAGGTCACCGACCGAATCAGTACGTTTAGCATCGTAAATTCGCCAACAAGATGACACTGGCCATTTTCTATTTTTTAAATAAAGACTGCAGCCAGCATAATTGGTAGAAACCCTTGAGGAAGCCTGGTATTCTGGCATGGCGAACTAAGCACAAAGCCTTAAGCCCCCCAGAAAGAGCATCGAATGGCATCAGATGGTGGTCTCATGATATTCGACAGAGTTATCTCGATCCTTAGATGCTTCTTTACGCTACGTATGGCGCCATAAGTATAGGAAGGAGAGAACACTCATTCCACAAAGGTAGTGCGGCAAAAAAATAACAAACCCTTTAGTTAGGGCCCAGATTGTTTTGAGCATCAAGTAATTTCGCTTGCCAGCACGAGTGGTTCTATAATAATTGGACTTTTAGTGAAAAATCCACACAAAACATCATAGACAATGTTATTTTTTTAGGGAGCTAGGTGTAACTCAATTCGAGCCGACGTTTGCTCGTTCTGCGTTCCCTTGCTTCGACGAGCCCGCGTTCAAAGCCAAGTTCGAGATCAGCATCGCGCATAAGGAGAACCTCACTGTGCTGTCCAATATGAGGGTCGCGGCGGAAGAACCTGTGTGAGTATTGAATATACTTTTTAGACGGTTATTCGTTTTAGATATGTAGGTTTTAGTAGATATATGAAATGTAATTCTGAGAGAATCTTAAACAAACTTTATGGTGTACTTGTAACAGGTTTAATTTATCCACAGACCTAAGCAAACCTTTAATTAATTTAACTTTCTGATTAATTTCGTTGCGAGTTGAAGACATGTC
This sequence comes from Hyles euphorbiae, assembly GCA_023078785.2. NCBI lineage: Eukaryota > Metazoa > Arthropoda > Insecta > Lepidoptera > Sphingidae > Hyles > Hyles euphorbiae. The sequence continues at coordinate 2,480,243 of CM041037.1, read as the reverse complement.
AGTCATTCCTGGAGACTCGGCGAGCTTCAATGCTCGGTGTCATTTTTATCCTGGCTTACAGGAGTTGCAGTGGTGGGTGTGAGGACGAGATAGTCTTCTAATAAGACCTACGTTAATAAGAGTTAGATAAATGATGAGGTCTTTACTCAATGGATGGAAAGTAATAATATATCTTGAGGTCTGTAATCGATTTAATCTACCGCAAATAAAACTTTATATCAAATATTTGAGCACTCACTTACGTTAAATTGTTTATTTCTGGTGTACAAAAGATTATTAATCTCTATAATAACAATATTGAACATTATACCATACCTGTTGTGAGTCACAGTATTGACCAAGTAATCAAAAACTAATTTAAATTATTAAATGTACATTATAATTAACAATGTTATTTCGCATTACCCTAATGACATCCCAATTACCTACGTAATTTCCTTATTATTTTGAATGGATGTAATTGAAATTTAGTAGATAAAATACATTATTTATATTTATTTATACTATATAATAAATTTGGAACTGATCGATGTCTGTACATGGAAAATATTGTATGAGCAAAACTAACTGATAACTATAGTAAAAAATTAAATCTGTCTGTATCAGCCCATATACGTCCCACTGCAGGGCACGGCCTCCTCTTCAATCGAGAGTACGATTGAGAGTGGTTAGGCCATATAGTCCACCACGCTGGCCTAGTGCGGGTTGGCGGACTTACATACCATAGAAATTTTATAAATCGCTATGGTATGCAGGTTTCCTCACGATGTTTTCCTTCACCGTTTTAGTGCGTGGTGATTGACTATCAATACACACATGACTCCGAAAAGTCAGAGGTGTGCCCTGGGATTCGAACCCGCGACCACCGTGAACATGTTGGGAGTCGCGTCTAGTCCGTTTACCAACAGGCCACCACGCACTTCAAAAAATTAAATAGCAAAGTCAAATTACATAATTTAAGTTTTTTTTTTCTTCAGTTTTCTCATATTCATACTATTTCATACCATAGTCGTCTTAGGATCGATATTTGATATAAGTATATTGCACTTATTAAAATTTCAGTCATGTGCAACAAATAAATAAAATATGATTGAATGTTGCAATCCAGGGGATCTTTTTAGCTAACCCCGTAAATTTGAGTCAAATGACCTCTGATGTCGTGCATTCATAACCAGTAACTACTTCCCATCAAATCTTCCGTTCTCTCGTTTACCATTGCAACTATAAAACATACAGTCGAATTGAAAATCTCTGTTTTTGAAGTCGGTTAAAAACAAGATAACATTTTCACAGCAAAGACCAACCAGGCTGGCAATGGACTCATTTCGAACGCTCAGTAGAAATGTCGACATACCTCGTCGCCTACGTGCTCTCGGACTTCAAGCATCTAGAGACCAGCTACATAAGTAAAGACAACATCACCAAACCCATCAGAATATGGACGAGGCCGCAGTTCATTGATAAGGCAAAATATGCCTTAAATATAACACCAAAGCTGCTAGGTTTCTATGAAGATGTCTTTGGCCTGCCTTATGTATTGGATAAACTGGATCTGATCGCCATTCCTGACTTCTCCAGTGGCGCTATGGAAAATTGGGGGTTGATTACTTTCAGGTAAGTCATGTTGGTTATTTTATTGTTTTTCTGAGAATATATCTTTTTGAATACAAGTTAAAAGAATTGAGGATCACTAATTAGTTACGAAATTTTTATTTTATTTTATTTTATTTATTTTCCAACCAATACCACTTACAGGATTTGCCCCAATGTTGTAGTACCGACAATCTTACAATAATTTATGTATAACAAATTAGCCAAAAGCAATCTTATCTTGTCTCGATTATACAAGTGTTTCATTATAATGTCATATTATAAGTCTAAACTTATCGACATTGCACTAAGTATCCAATTAATTGCATGTAAATTAGAGTCTATTTAGTCACCTCAATTAAAAATCCAAATATTTGAAATTAACATAATAATGCATTAAATTGTTTCGATAGCTAAAGTTTATTTTACAATATTCGAGTTTCTGACTTAACAGTTCCATAAATAACAGCAGGACCGACAAAATATCCTATAGTTACTTCACTTCTTTTTCTTTACCAAAGTAAATTTTAAAATTCACTTAGGCATATTTAGGGAGACAATCGTCATATTCAACGATTACAAGATAATTAGCAGTTCCAAAACAACAAGATGGTTAGACAAAATATCCTTAAGTTGCTTTACATTTTTTTCTTTCAAAATAAAGTTTACAATATTCGAGTTTCTAACTTAACAGTTCCATAATTTTTAACAGCAGAGTCGAAAAATTATCCTAAAGTTACTTCACTTCTTATCTATACCAACTATCTAGAACTAGATCTAGGTTCTAGAGTGGAGGCCACGTACAGGCAAGCGAAATGTCGGACCTCCGCCTACAAGGTGGACGATCCGCCGGACGATCTGACTAAGGTTGCAGGAAGTCGCTGGATGCAGGCCGCTTCCAACAAGTCAATGTGGAGATCCTTGGGGGAGGCCTATGTTCAGCAGTAGACTTCCTGTGGCTGAGATGATGATGATACCAAATACCAAAGTAAAGTATAAAATTCCCCAATATATAGGGAGACAACCCTCCTTTTCGACGAGGTGGACAGCATCCCTCGCGACAAACAGAACGTTGCGATCGACATAGCTCACGAGCTGGCGCACCAGTGGTTCGGCAACCTCGTCACCATGCGCTGGTGGACCGACCTCTGGCTCAATGAGGGATTCGCCACTTACATTGAATATGTTGGAGTTGATCATGTGAGTGCTTTACTCTTATTATTGTTTACAATTGTATGTATGTGTGTTATATTAGGCGATCTATATATTCTTTCGAAGGACGCGGGACGTCGCTGGATGCAAGCTGCCTCCTACAGGTCACTGTGGAAATCATTGGGGGAGGCCTATGTTCAGCAGTGGACTTCCTTTGGCTGATGGATGGATGGATGGATAAATTCTTTTAATATTCATACTTTTTATGAATATTGAAAGTGCCTACCATGATTTGTCTACACCACTCAAAGGGACTGGGAGATAAAGTGTCCTAAATCCCTTTTTAAAAAACCCATTAAACCGGCTTTCCAATAGGACGGATGGCCTATTGAAGGTGTCAGGAAATGGTGAGATGTTAGCCGTTTTCAACAGACCGCTGTGAATTTATAAAATCATTAACATATTATGGGGGTCAACGCCAACAAAATTTTTGTTAAAGAAATTAATTGTATCGTGCCACGCCTCTATATTTACTATATATTTCTCTGTCACTCCTACGCAGTAAAATCATCTTCGCTCTCGCTTCACTGGGTTCCTGTACCAGCACAATGCGCAGAGATTTTGTTCCCGATGTCCGTTCTAGTATAATAACTCAATGGCTAAAACCAATACTTTGGGTCTAAACTAGTATAGCAATTTTGAAAGGCCTTATTATCCATTTTAAGGCACGACCCTGTATTAAAAATTAAAAAAATTAAATAATTTAAAAACCTTTCCAGATCGAGCCCGAATGGAACATGCTAGAATCATTCTCCCGGGACAAAATGGATCTACTCAGACTGGACTCATTAAAGAACACGTCTCCAGTATCAAGAAAGGTAGTGGACGCGTACGAGATATCACAGAAGTTTGACGAGATATCGTATACTAAAGGAGCGAATTTAATCAGGATGTTGAACCATACTGTATCAGAGGATCTGTTCCACAAAGGACTGGTTATCTACTTGAATGATTGGTAAGTTATTGCCTCATTATTGCATTACAATAAATTAAGGACTCTCATAAGTTTGGCTTAGAATCAGGGTTGGCAAATTACCTATATCTATTTAATTAAATATTTTTAAAATATTATCCGGTAGATGCTTAAATGAGCATGATAACAGAATGTATAGATAATAGGAATACTGAGGAAGGAAATCAGCTCGATGAAATTTATCTACCACTATTACCTCCTCAACTTTTCTTTCACATATACAAATTACAGGCTTAAAAGTCCTCTCTTTTGGTTGTTAATGGATGAATTCTTGAATACTTACAGGAAATACTCAAACGCTGAAGAGAACGACCTATGGGCTGCTATGACGAAGGCGGTGGAAACAGACAAGTCGTTATCAGGACAGTCGGTGGTGGAGTTCATGAACAGCTGGACCCGTCAGCCCGGCTACCCGGTGGTCAATGTTAACAGGAATTATGAGACTGGAGTTGTTGAAGTGGAACAGGTGAGAATAATCTCAGGATATTTGTAATCATTTGGAAAAATAATAATACTTACACTAAGTATTATTATTTTTCCAATCAAGATTCAAACGATTAACACAATGAAATGAGACATTTGTGATTTTATTAATTATCATCTTGTTTAGGTTGTAAATCCATAGTTTTCGCTAATATATTAATAAAAACCTTGCGTATCATAGCGTCTTTATAAATTAAAGGGTTTCCTATATTATTTGAGAATAAACTATGTATTTACCCCCCAAATCGACAATAGGAAAAAAGCCAAAATTTTAGTAGCATTGTGTCTCGAGTCACTAAAACTACCACCTGGATTTGTTTTAGGTGGCAGGGTATATCAATCCTATAAGGATTGTGTATCGTTCTGTATCAACATTTAATCGTTTATTACTGAGCATCAAACTGATCTACAATCAAGAATTAGACTTAAGGACTTAGGACTCAGTCTATAATACTGTCCTAATACCGGTTGCCAGTGTTGTCTTGGCTCATAAAAATTAAAATTAGCTGAAATAGCAACAAATAACAAATACTCCCAAGAGTCACATACATTATATATCTGCACTAATATCGACTCTCGTGTCGTGGATATTAGAAAATACGAGATACTAGGTCTCACAAACACCCAAACCAGAGACCTGTAAATCACAAATATTTGTCTCAGTGCAAGAACCAAACCAGCAGCATCAAGTTTCACAGCCCCATGTACCCAATGTATTTGAATTTCCCAGAGGCTATTCACCACGGCCCAAGACCCTTACCAAGTGATGGTGGACCAGCTGTGGCACATCCCCATCAGCTACAGCAGCATGGAGGCTCCTCGTGAGTCCTGGAGCACGCGGCCCCGCGCCTGGCTCAAGCAGCGCGTCGCCGTGTTCCAAGCTGAACTCAATGCCACTGAAGCTATGTACGTCAATATTGATGCTGTTGGTAAGTGATTATACCTTCTGAAAATAATACGTTGTCTACTATAGTTATCCATGGTATTAAGAACAATTCGATGTGATATAACCTGTGCACAGCGTCGATATACAGGGTGATGTTGACATATGGTTTTTATTTTAACATACAACGTTGATGCGACCGATGGGCGTTTCTTTAAACTGCATATACTAGGTACCATTTTGAAGCTCTGTACTAAAAATCAATTAAATAGGAGCAGTAGTTTAGTCATAAATGATTTTTTAAGTTTTTGCCCCATTTGAACACGATGTAGCTTTTCTAACAGCTGATTACGCCTAACGCAAGGTCATTCACCTTAAAATGATAGATCGTATTAAAATCTGCGCGTTGTTGCCGCTCTTACACAAGTCACACAATAATAAGTACACGACAATAACATGCGCCGCGCGCGACGTTGCCAATCTGTTATCTATTCGTATCTACAGGTCAATGATATTTATTTACACAGGATGGTTGCGTTTTACTCTTATTTAGAAGCTATTTAGTTTGTTTGAAACAAACAAAATCTCATTTTTGGTATTATTAATTTTTGTGCCGTGCCGAATTAATACCAAAGACGTATAGCATACATAGTATAATTTAATGCCCATCGGTCGCATCAACGTTGTATATGATTCTCGTCATCCCAGGTGATATTTTACAAAATTGGAAAATAATCGGATTAACTTTTTGTTTCAAATCGTCATTTTAGATTCCACGATTTTTGCTACCTCGTGTAAGATTGATTAAGGGCCTTGAAAACAAAATAAGTGATTTTAACAAAACTACCAGGAACTTATTCTTTTTTCAAACTTCACACAATGTTACCTGGACTGGTTATAAACATGGGGTTTAAATTTTATACAAAATCAATATCACCTGTATAATGGTGGACATCGGCTACACTATTAGGAGAGCCTGCCTAGTGTATGAGTGAATGAGCAAGTCTTCCTTGATTAACGGTCAATGGCGTCGCATTGGAAAGATATGTTAAACTGCATGTATGACTAAAAGTAGAATGCCCATTGTACTATGAAATTTAGTATCGGTGCCAAGATTCTTGTGTCTCGATGAAACCTACTTTTATGTGTAGGGATACATATTTAATAAATATAACCATAACTAGCTGTCGGGCCCGGCTTCGCCCGGGTGCAGATAGTTTTTGAGTCCAATCCACATCAAGAACATATTATTTCGCGTGTCTACTAACTATATTTCCCGCGTGCCGTCGACTATATTTCCCTTCCGTAGGAGAGGACATCCCGTGCCAACAATTTGAATTTGAAAGAGTAGAAAATATGTATATTTGGTTTCCTGACTCATCCCACGGGAACACTACATTTTTCGGGATAAAAAGTAGCCTATGTGTTAATCCAGGGTGTCAGCTATCACTATACCAAATTTCATCAAAATCTGTTGAGCCGTTTTTTCATGAAAGAGTAACAAACATCCATACATACATACAAACTTTCACCTTTATAATATTAGTAAGGATTGCAACCCAGGTCCGGAGTTGTTGGACAAATTAACTTGAAATCCATAAATACTTTTTTAGATTTTGGCTCTGTCTACAAAATGTAAAGTTTCCTGTCACCAGGAGTAAAACAGGAAAAGATTTAAGAATAAACCATAAAAAAGACTATGATTAATTTTAAGCAGTATCTGTATCAGGACGAACGATATTTTTTACCAAAACTATGAATGGACATTGTCCTTTCCATTCTACCATCAGTAATTGTTAGAGGCAATCACACCATCATAAACTGGACTGCCACCATATCATTTGCATTTACATTTAAATTACAATAATGCTTGCAGGCTACTACCGAGTGAACTACGACAAACGCAACTGGCAATTACTGTCAGCTGCCCTCAAATCAGGAAGAGTGTCGTCCCCCATACCGAAAGCCCAGCTCATAGACGATGCCTTCAACCTCGCCAAGACTTCACAGCTGGACTACAGCTACGCCCTGAGCCTCACCACCTGTGTTATAGATGGTGAACAGTCGAAGATTGTGTGGGACCTGCTGCTCAATAACATGGCCTTCTTGAGATACAATCTTAGGTCTATGTCTGGATATGTTTACTTTCAGGTAGGTTTGTGATGTGAATGTTTATACTAATTGGTTTATCGTGTGAGAATACAAGGTTATTCATAAAGTGTATATTAAACCGATATGGGCATGGCATTCTGCATTCCCCAAAACGTACAACTTTTACTATGAGGCTTGTATCATTTGCAAAAATTTAAATAAAAAAACAAGTAGAAAACAAAACATCAAAAATTTAATGTTACGACCTACAATCATCTTGAGCCGTGCAAATTGACTACTGACCACTCTACCAATCACTTTAGGCGTCTCAACTAACCCCCTACCATAAAACCGTAACCCACGGAAATTTTCCTACCAGGACTACATGAAGATACTGCTGAAGACTCAACTGGAGCGCGTGAATTTCGGCCTGGACAAGCCCAGGGACGACAACGAGGCGTTCCTCATCGAGAACCTCGTCATGTGGGAATGCTACGTGGAGTCTCCCAGGTGCCTGCAGTGGGCCAAGGACCAGTTCCACAACTGGACCACGCAGGAGGATCTTAATAATAACCCGTGAGTACTGATTTGAGGGTTTGATATTTGAAGGAAACAGTAGCCCTCTACCGTTCCATCCATACATGATTTTGTATGGAAATAGAAAAAGGGGAATGTTAGAGGGTACATTTATACAGGCTGTATCTAGATAAGGGTCTGATATGTAACAAGGAAGAGGGGAACGGTAGAGTGTACATTTATACAGGCTGTATCTAGATAAGGGTCTGATATGTAATAAGGAAGAGGGGAACGGTAGAGTGCACATTTATACAGGGTGTATCTAGATACAAAAAGTGCGTGGTGGCCTGTTGGTAAACGGACTAGACGCGACTGCCAAGATGTTCACGGTGGCCGCGGGTTCGAATCCCAGGGCACACCTCTGACTTTTCGGAGTCATGTGTGTATTGATAGTCATTCACCACGCACTAAAACGGTGAAGGAAAACATCGTGAGGAAACCTGCATACCATAGCGATTTATAAAATTTCTATGGTATGTAAGTCCGCCAACCCGCACTAGGCCAGCGTGGTGGACTATATGGCCTAACCACTCTCAATCGTACTCTCGATTGTAGAGGAGGCCCGTGCCCTGCAGTGGGACGTATATGGGCTGATACAGAATCTAGATAAGGGTCTGATATGTAATAAGGAAGAGGGGAACGGTAGAGGGTACATTTATACAGGGTGTATCTAGATAAGGGTCTGTTATGTACTAAGGAAGAGGGGAACGGTAAAGGGTACATTTATACAGGGTGTATCTAGATAAGGGTTTGATATGTCATAAGGAAGAGGGGAACGGTAGAGGGTACATTTATACAGGTTGTATCAAGATAAGGGTTTGATATGTCATAAGGAAGAGGGGAACGGTAGAGGGTACATTTATACAGGTTGTATCAAGATAAGGGTCTGTTGTGTAATAAGGAAGAGGGGAACGGTAGAGGGTACATTTATACAGGGTGTATCTAGATAAGGGTCTTTTATGTAATAAGGAAGAGGGGAACGGTAAAGGGTACATTTCTACAGGGTGTATCTAGATAAGGGTTTGATATTTCATAAGGAAGAGGGGAACGGTAGAGGGTACATTTATACAGGTTGTATCAAGATAAGGGTCTGTTGTGTAATAAGGAAGAGGGGAACGGTAGAGGGTACATTTATACAGGTTGTATCAAGATAAGGGTTTATATGTCTTAAGCAAGAGGGAAACAGTAGAGGGTACATTTGTACAGGATGTATCAAGATAAGGGTTTGATATGTAATAAGGAAGGGGGGAATGGTAGAGGGTACATTTATACAGGGTGTATCTAGATAAGGGTTTGATATGTCATAAGAAAGAGGATAACAGTAGAGGGTACATTTATACACGGGACATCAAGAGAAGGGTTTGATATGTCATAAGGAATAGGGGAACGTTAGAGGGTATATTTATACAGGGTGTATCAACATAAGGGTTTTATATGTTATTAGGAACGAGGGGAACGTCAGAGGGTACATTTATACAGGCTGTATCTAGATAAGGGTTTGATATGTCATTAGGAAGAGGGGAATGTAAGAGGGTAAAATACAGGGTATATAAAGACTGCTACCGAAAAACAAAGCCGGTTGGTTTTAGTGATTACAAACACATTGCAATTAAAGATTTCGCAAAGAAACGCGATTATTTTTTTATATATCGTGTTTGGGTGGTAAAACTAGTTTTTGCATAAATCATTATTTTAACCTTTGCGTACCATAACGTCTTTAAAACCGAAAGGGTTGATTCCACGGCATTAATTTATAAAACATTGGAATTTATGTCGTATTCCCATCGGATAAGTTTGAATATCCTTTGGTAAAAAAATAATCCCTTGCCATGCCGACGCGGTCTGCGCTGACCCATAGGCGTATTTATTTATTCGATTTGACTTATTTTTATTTATTTTTTCTCTTTGTTTTTTTAGGGGGTTTTAAATAAAAATATTTATGTCACCCTCATTGGGGCACGTCACATACAACTATACGTCTTCCATTCGTTTATTTTATTTTTGACAGTTCACGCCTATAAAGTACGACATTACAGTAGAACAATATCCCTTAGCCTGTCGTAAGCGCCGCCTACTGACCTTGATTCAAAAATAGCCCCTATTTCAATGACGTTAGGTTGCTTTTTTGCTTGAAATCCGATGAGCCGTATTAATATAGACCCTATTTCAATCACATTAGGTTGCTTATTGCTTGAAACCGGAAGGAACCGTCTTCAGGTTCTGACGGTTGAGGGGATATTTTGAAATAAAAGTAGATACTTTCTTGACGGGTAACGCCCACTTAGAGTTGTGCCATTCGTAACGAATGACCACAGATAACAAAAACGATTTTGAATAGAATCAATCAATCGGAATCATTTGAAATAAAATTACATTAAAATGCTAATGAAAACAGTTAAACGTAATATAGTACCCAATATTAGGATCGAATGTATTTGCTGCAAATTAATTTATATGAATAAAGGTATACGTATTGAAGTGACTTTTAATAAGAGTTTAATTTAAAATAATTACAATGATTACAACGAAAATAAATGTTTAGTACCTACTTGTAATAAACAGTTAAACCATGTTGGAATTCATACTACTTTAAGGATTAAATAATTAAAACAACTAAAAGGTAATTTGTTAATATTTTTATTTATAAACAATCGTCTGTTTCGTCGGAATCGGCGTCGTCGTCACTCGTATCCCCAGTAACACTAATTATTAATGAGTGCATGGGTAAGTTGTCAAATGCGACATCGCGATCCCAATCAGACATTATTTCTTTCTTCGTCTTATCTACGACACTCGCCCAGTTATGAGGCGTCACATTTTCACACGCATTTTTAAGCAACTCCAGCATTTTGTTTGCGGTGAAAGGAGGAGTTGTATTTATTCTCGCAGCATATCCTTTCACTTGCGCCCATATTAGCTCTGGCATTATACTGGCAATGATATGGAGGAATTCTAAGGACGGTGTGCCCATGTTCTGCAGCCATTTCATCTATAACGTATCGTTTAGGCTGCTTCCTCATTTTTAATATTTTAAGTAACTCTACTTTTAATAGGGACTCGTCCACCTCCTCGCCATTGTTACGGAGCCAGTTTATTATTTCATTTTTTTTACTGGCTTGCGTTGGCATTTTGTTAATTTGCCGAGAGTGATAGGACGCATTATCTATAAATATTGTTGATGGCTGTTCGAGTGACAATAACATTTCCCGAAACCATTTTTCATATACTTCGGAATTCATTTCTTCGTGGTAATCCCCTGTTTTCTTTGATTTAAAAGCTAACATAGCATCTTGCACAAATCCTTTTGCGTTTCCTGCATGACAAATTATAATTCTTTCACCTTTTCCCATTGGCACTGCGGTCGAGGAGCTAGCAGTGTTGTCAGTCCAAGTTTTTGATACCGTGTGATTCGCATTGAGCCAAGTTTCATCGGTGAAAACAACATTCGACCAGTCTTCTATTTTTTTAGCTTGTCTTAAAAATTCGCATCAATACAAAGCAACATCATTGCGTTCCATCAATATTTTTCTTTTGTCACATTTTTTGTATTGGAATCCAATCCTATTCAATACCTTCGCCAAAGAAGACTTTTGACCACGGAACAAGCCACTAGTTTTCAGAGATTGTACTAGGTTATGTAAAGTAGGAATCTCTTTTCTTTGGTAATAATCGTATATATGACGACGAATAGCATCACCATCAAAACTGTCAATTGCTGTCACTTTAAAGGGCTGACGTTTTTTCTTAGGTGTAGATGGCTTGTTTTGTTCCATGCCACTACTGCCGTAGCCTTCTTTAATTATTTTTGAAACTGTTGGAGCAGTAATACCTAATGCTGCTGAAACACGGTCTCTGATTTGAGTCACTGGTATAAGAGGTCCACCATTACGGCTTTCCCTTTCAAAGTACTCATGAAGTCGCAACACAAACTCCCTTGTTTGTCCTTTAAGCACCTTTCCTTTAGGCATTTTGAAAGTGATGAAGGCAGGTACGATGTTCTCAATTCAACCAAATGTAGGAATTCACGGGTAAAACAATACGGAGGAATATAAATACTCAACTCGACGTATGAAAAATGTGAATTAAAATTCAGCGAACGGAAAACACTAGCACGGGCGCGGGCGTCTCGTTGTGAGTGACCACAAAATGGCGGCGCGCGTCACCTGTCTGCCCAGTGTTGCCGTTTCACAATTTGTTTTTAACAACATTACTATTGCCGACGGAAGTGATAAGAATATTAACTTAACATGAGTAAATGGTTTATTTTAATATAATTATTAAATCAAGTAACTTAAATATCCCTGAAGTTTTATAAAACAATGCATGGAGCAAAAAATAAAATATGTATTAAATCGATTAAAACTTGTTCAAAAATAAAATCGTTTGTTATAAAAAATTGATTCGATAACGCATCAGGCCATCACTATTTGATTCAGTACTCGATGTGTCAAAAATAAAATAAACGAATGGAAGACGTATAGTCACCGCTACGTTTTTTAATACCAAACATAACATATTTATACAAATATTCAATTGGACTTATTTTAATGTTATTATGGTACCTTTAAGGACTGCCTCGGTGACGTTGTTGTACTAAGGTAAGTTTACAAAGCTGAAGTCTCGGGTTCGAATCCCGGGTTGGGCAAAGTGATATTGGATTTTTCTATTCATTATCAGTCCAGAGTCAGGAATTGGTGCCCGATATGACGATAGGCTCGCCACCTATCACATTGTGGGACGGAACATACAAGGCGAAATGTGGGTGTCCTGGCACCTCTGCCTACCCCTTCTGGGAAAAAGGCGTGAGTTTATGTATGTATGTGGTACCTATATTTCCAGAATACCAAGCTACCTGCGTTCGCTAGTGTACAACATAGCGCTGAAGTACGGCGGAAGACAAGAATTCGACTTTCTATGGAACGTGTTCATGAACTCCACGGATCCGAACGTCAAGAGTCTAATTATCACCAACCTGCCTAGTGTCAGAGACGAGTCATTGATCACTATGTAAGTTAAATTTTATATTATTTAAATATAGTTGTAGTAAGAACAGTATGTGACCGTATGTTTTGAGTATGCAAGTTAAGGGAATATTGTCTGTTTTTTTTTTCTGTGTATATTTATTTTCATCAATTATTTTAAATGTAACAGTATTTTTTTTATTAGTTCATTCTAATTCTAAAGGTGCAGTTGATGTATATTCCATCACCGTGAAGTAAGAAACTCACTTAATTTAAAACAGAACTAAAATAGTTTTATAAAATGTCCATCAATAAAGCTATCAGAATAGGGTATTTCACTCCAATTGTTTTGTTGTATCAAAACGTATCCATAGCTATGGTCAAACAAACCAAAAAAAAATATAAATCAATTCAGAATGGAACAAGTTAAAAACGTTTTATATTTTGTAGCGAGATTAACAGAAAAAAATGCAAAACAATGCTAGTGACGTCACTACGGTTATTACCAAGAAGCTTATACCCAAATGGAAATTGCATTCCGTATATAAAAGTGAAGCACAAAAATTTGACCTCGAATGACAATAACAAAAAGTCATTTTCATTCATTGTCACTCGAAAGAAAAGGATAGCAATCAGTCGCAACGTCATTCGAGGTCAAATTTTTGTGCTTCACTTTTATATACGGAATGCAATCTCCATTTGGGTATAAGCTTCTTGGTTATTACACAGAGTGTGCGGGTGTGAAAGAGACAGCCAGATGTCCCCACTACACCTCATCTTTCATTTTAAATATTATAAGTATATTTGCCTAACGTTACAAGTTACTTTATTACTTTTTTGACAGCAATTCTTTATTTTTAACCCATTTGTGTTTTAAGCGATATAATACCAAAAATCGATAATAGCCACATACTCTATTCAGCTTAAAATACCTATTTTACATACAGGTTGCTAGAAAAAAGTCTATCAGACATCCCGAAGCAGTACGCGGTGGCGGCGTGGGGCGTGGAGCCTCCACTGGGCTCGCGCATCGCTCAGGACTTCCTCATACAAAATTTCGATACTGTATACGACAAGTTCACACACATGGACCCGTTCGTGTTCCCCTCCGTGCTCAATGGGGCGTTTGGATTCATTACTACTAATGAGGACTTGGATAAGGTGGGTTTGTGAGGGATGGTATGTTATCTATTTTTATCGATACTTCGGAAGTTAATTTTATCGACATTTAGGAGTCGATAAAAAAATAGAATTGCTAATTCAATCATACTATTTTTTCGTGTGATTTTGTTCTGTGAAATCATGAATGAAATGCCTAATTTTAATGCTATAAAGTTAAGAAATACCTGTAAACTATTTTTGCCTTTAAAACCACATTATAATCTAATGTAAATTCTCACCATTATTATACTTTACAAGTTCCTTTCTTCTTCTTTATCCTTTAGAAGTTTATTTAAAATAATAAAAATTCCTTTACAGCTAAAATCCTTCATGCAAGAGCACAAAGAGAAGTTACTACCGATGTCGCAAACCCTTCAGAAAATTGTCGACACGGCGCACCTGAGGATCGACTGGGTGCAGAAACACTCGCAGGGCATCATCAAGTGGTTCGAGAACTACGTCAAAGGTATTTCAATATTATATTCATTATAAATAATATAATACTAAAGTTAATGAAACAAAGCATTTTAAAATATCTTTCGTAAGAAGTGTTGAAGTGATGTCTCTATCAACTTATTTCTAGACTGAAGTATTTTAATTCTTATATTAATGAGGTATCTTCAAAATTAAAAATACACTTACCTTTCTCTTTGAGGGTAGGCAGAAATAATACACTACAACAAGCTATAAACCTGACAGACCTTACTTTTATACTTATTGACAAAACAATGTTATTCTCTTTCAGGTAAATTACCAGATGAATCTACCACCAATACTACCACCCCCATACAAAACGAAAACTCGACAACGGCAGCTTCGGTCACCACCCTGAGTGACGTCACACCTAGTACAAACGCCGAAACCACAACTAGTCCCACTCGATAATAAGTCACACTTACTTTTATAAATTTAGTTTATCGATATCTCCACGACAAGTTATCGACTTTTGTCAATTAATAGTCGACGTGTGTGTCGATAATTGGAATCTCTAGTTCGTCGATAACTAGAGTCGTTAGATTAATTATTGTTGGTTTAATTAGTATTCGATATTTTTGTAGTTTTAAATATAGAAAGAGCTTAGACTGTGCAATTTTACACTATCAAGAGTAAGTTTAAGATAGCGTTTATAGGAACCATTTATGTCTGGGATAAACTGACCGATATATGGATAACAGAGTAAGGACAAAGAAATTAAGGAAACATAATCGTTTCTATGTTAAGTTTATTTTTGTGCTATAATATGAATGGCAGTTTCAAAAACCAATAATTAAATAACTTATGTTGTTATTTCAAACGAAATAACAATCACAGTTAACATATGACGTCATGCCAAGTCGTCATCGCTGATTTTTTTTTTTTTTGTGAAATTGCGCAGTTTATGCTCTTTGTCTATGGTTCTAATGGCATAATATTACATAATAGCGATCCACGGCTGTGCACCATCACAAATAATTTATTGAATAATTGAAATTTGACCTATGTAGCTTGATTTTGTTATTTTATATGTTTATTTAATAAATAGAGGTAAGTTATTTTTGAGACCTACATTTTATTTCTTATACCTTTATATATTTTTGTTTTCTACCTCTTTTCTTTGAAAAAACATTTTATGTATTACGATGAAATTCGAAACAATACCGATTTCTTTCAATAGGATGTTCTGATAATGTAGTATTAAACACCATATTTTTAAACAAACATTTGCCCCAATCAGGGTGTTCATAATATCTGAAGCATAAAGTTTTACCCTACTCACCCATAAAATATATCGTAAAATGGGACCAAAATATACTCCAAATTGTAAAGACCATCGTAGAGTAAATAAATTTATATATTATTGCCAAAGCAAGCATTCGATTCCCTTGTTGGCGCAAATGTTTCTGTGTTCCAAATATTTGTCCCAATAATAATGTGTGCTGAAATGTTGCGTAGTTTTAAATATACGCTTCACGATGCATCCTAGCTGCTATGTGTATATTTTCATTGTATTGTAATTATTTATATTATTCTTGAGATTTATAATATATTCTATCATTAATCTATTGTTTATTATTTTATTCCCAGAATACAATATAGCTGTTTTCAAAAAATTGTAATTTGGCTTCCAATATTTTTACCTAATATCATTATTAATGGCAGCTCTTTTAATCATATACATAATTTATATTTATATTTTATGTATGCTAGCTTCTTTTGTAGCTTTTGTCTATACCGTATTATCGTCATCAAATTAAAATATCTTTTGTTCAGACCCTTTTTTATGATTGTTAGTAAAATATCGAAATCCTTCAGATCCCATCAAATTCTCTCGCTATTGCGTTCTATTACTTCTTTAGTATACAATAACCTATAACGAAAGACTTGACTTGCAATACCATCTAGTTAGAGTTTATATATCCAGGCTATCCCTTACATACTGCAGCTTATTTTAAAACCCCTTACTGTCCCTTTTTCTCCTACACCTTATGAAAGGGTAATTAATACCCCTACGATTTTCAAGTATCGGCGTTAATTAGCGGTGAACTTAATTTAAAATCTAGTCCAAGAAATGGTGATTAAGCACTAGTAATTAGTCATTCCCTAAAGAAGTAAGGTAAATAGCGTGTTTAGAAATTTGATTTTTATAAGAAAAGATTAATTCTCGTGGTATTTTCTGTGTACTTCATTCCAAACGTTCTGGTAGGTTTGAAGTTAGTTACGAGTGGCATGAGTCATGACATTTATTGTTTAGAGACTAACGCCCGTATATTGTAAAATAATCATACTTTTCCTGTATATTCTATCAATGACAGACTAACAGCCGCTGCCAATAAACAAACCCAATCCAAAATTTGCCGTTTTAGATTGACAGCTCAATCGTTTTTCTGATACTATATTGCCAATAATCAACCTCAGTAGTGAATAAACTATGGCAACATGACAGGAGACCAATCGAAAAGTAGAAAACAATTGACAACAAAACAGATTGACTTCAATCTAATTTTTTTCGATTGATTATTGGCATCGGCCGTGAATACTTTTCCGACAATACATATTTCGACTTATCGTTGATGTTATTACAAAATATTTCACCATGAGTAGATGTTTTACGAGACATATATTTATAATATTTCGCCTAATACACTTTATGAAAAGTTAAATATTAAAAAATGTCCTAACTCTCGGAAAGAGTTTTGTGACGTAGCACCTTTTGCAATACGGCTAACGAGACGTAAATGCACGTGCATGTTTAATTTTTAGAAGACAGCTCATAAGCGCATTATTTCTGACTGGTAATTAAAAACAAAACTCACAATAAAAAAATGCGGTAATCTTGGTATGCACACCGACATTTATAATATGTATGCCAAATGTAATCATAACACGAGATTTTAAATTAATATATTAATTTAATTGTACTTATTAGTTCATAGATAGTAAAAGTATTTGTTTAAGTTTAAAAAATGATATTCTTGCTGGATATGTGATAATTTAACAAGATTACATAACTCGAATTCATATAAATTTAATATGTTTATTATTACATTTGAAAACTTTAATTAAAATTTGCTTTTACCTATATTTCGTCCCTGTTTTTTTATTGAATTAAATTAGGTCTAAATAATAAATCCATTTGTAATCAACTTAATACCTATTTGATATGCCTATTGGTACGATAATTGACAACATTTAAGTATTTTTTACAACAATATCTTATCTATAGGGTAATATTTACATATGATATTTAATTTAAACCACATATTCCTAACCCCCCAAGGTAACATTATACCAAGTTTGAACAAAACTGCCTGATACTTTTGTCAAATATCGAGATTTTAAATTTCAAGGCTTTTGATCAACCTCTTTAAATACAGAGTCTTTTTACGGCTCAGATAAGTTCCCGAAACGCACTGGAGTTCGGCTAAGGTGTTAAAATACACGCATCTATATGAGGATGCACAAAAAACGTGAAAAGTAAAATCACTATTTTAGAACAAAAAATCTTGTCACATTTTTTCAAATTATTTACAATGTTGCCTGGGGTAATGAGAAACATATGGGTTAAATTAAGTACCAAGTGTCAATATCACCTTGTATGCCTAATAATATTTTGTTTATTGTTTTGTTATTTGCTAACATACAAGAGGCTCAGTTGAATAATTTATCTAGTGTGTTTATTTATT
This sequence comes from Hyles euphorbiae, assembly GCA_023078785.2. Taxonomy (NCBI): domain Eukaryota; kingdom Metazoa; phylum Arthropoda; class Insecta; order Lepidoptera; family Sphingidae; genus Hyles; species Hyles euphorbiae. The sequence continues at coordinate 2,462,150 of CM041037.1, read as the reverse complement.
ATTGTACTTTGTTGAAATTATTATTAGTTTAAATAGCATGTAAAGTTTAGTTTGATGCTGAATAAAATGTTTAAAATTATAATTGTATTTATTTCATGCTAGAACATCTCTTTTGAAACATACTTTTTACTCAATAGAGCAAACCGGGTAAGTACCAACGTTTTCCGTGATCATATTATTTAAATTTAGAACTTTAAGGGTTCAAGTAATAAATCGAATCGAATAAATCGAAATCGATCGAATGTCGGTCAAACAACTGGATTGTCTTGGACTATACTCTATGGTCTTGGACTGGTATATTATTAAACTATGTATTTCTTACCCAAATTGTAACTCAAATTAGTATCGATAGATGGCAGTTATTTCCATACAATAAATCTCTACATGTCTGTTCTTAAAATGTCAGAAGTCGTGTTTTCATTGTTAATATTAATTAATTCTGCCTTTAATAAACGATAAAGATATTACATATATTTATCTGATAAAAAATAACCCCAAAGTCAAAACAGACTAATATAACTCTTATCAAACTTATATTACTGCAATAATATCTCGAATAATATTAGTGAGTACTAAATACTTATGAAATATATTTTATAAATTAAATAATGAATTTAGATGCCACGTCACACATCCTGGCGAACTAACTCGTAGCGTTCTCTGTAAAGCGATGCAAGTCGGAGCGCGAAAATCAATAACCAGCTTGTAAACAAGCCCTATATGTAGGGCAAACATTACTCCGTCATTACAAACTTTTATATTTAATTATTAATGTTTTGTGTGTTTATTTCGCCGTAAACGTTATATTTTCTTTCAATCGGCTAAGGACAAAATGGATTCAGCCAACGTAGGATATTCCTACCATTTGCCATCGGGCGGATGGAATTATAAAATTCGCAACACATTGTCACAATTTAGTGATTTGTTTAGCGAATTTAACAAATACATCGCACCAGCGTATCATCACGACCGCTGTGAAAGGTGGTAAACATTGAGGTGTTTTCGTAAACATTACCGTAGAATAGTGCACTAATTATTTTTTTAATTTCAGGTCCGTTCAAATGAGGATTTATTCAATGCACAAAGGGGAATTCGTAATGGTTTTTATAGCATTTTTTGCTTGTTTCGGTTTGGGCGTATTTATAGGACTTGCAGGTGAGTCGCATTTCCATATTTATAGAGGACATTAATCGCTGGTAACTGCGCATGTTTGTATTTTTACATCAAACTAAAATGTCAAGCTAGCAAAATATCCTAATTTATTACGGTAATCATAAACCAACAAGATAATATTAGAAACTTCTTAAACTTTGCAAGAAATATTTAAATCGTAATTGTTATCAAAATATTTGAATCTATTCGTTAATATAGATACTTTATGCAAACATATTGATTAGTATGAAATAAAACAGATAAATAAACTAGTTAAATACACTGATAATCGTTTTCAAAATAATATTCATACAATAAAAAAGTTACATATATCGTACTCATGTAAACAGGGCAGAATATTGCAAGTATTCAAGGTAAAAGTATGACTCATATTCTAAGAACTACCATACATAGCTATGTATGGTCATGTTATGTAGCTAATAGCTATTAGCTACATAACATGACATACTAATTAACTGAACGCTGAAATTGTACTTTAACATGTGATCGCGCCTGTTTCAACTGAAATTGTAGGCAGAACTGACGTCCACAAATCGACGAGTTTTTTTTCGTTATGAGATGTGACACCAGATTTTTAGTTCTATAAAAGCCACATTAAATGTCTTGCCTCACTTGGGAATCAAATTCAAGACCTCACGATTCGCAGCTAATAAACTTTGCCCTAGGACATCGATAACGACCTGCTGTTACATGTTTATGTTACTCGGTATTGCAAAAATTCTGAATTCGATGTCTCATTATTTCACGTTCTTTTTTTCAACAACTTGTTAACTGAGAATATTCATGATGCTAGTACATCCCGTATTCGCTTTAATTAATAATATTATTTGCCATTTCCGGGAGCTCGTAATTAGCCATCTTTTGTACACAATTTGTAACATAAATATGTTTGTTAGCTATTGATATCTGTAAGCCATCCAATTAAAATAAAATTTACAAATCCGACTTTGAACACTCGTATATAATTATGTCCATCTGTATAAGATTCTCACTATCTTGTGGACAGTCTACTACACTGCACATACCATCATATGTACTCTATGAAAAGATACGAATTTCGAATGTTCGGACGTTCAACGTCCGGAGTAAGATATAAGTTTTCCACTTCTAAAAATCAATACTGTTCTCTATACTTATCATTTTCACCGAACTATGGACTAACTTACCTTAAATCAAATAATTTCCCTACCTTTGGCTTTTCCGTAAACCTTTGAGTCCAATAAGTCGGTCAATATCGTTATACTCGAGATTGGCTAAATGTACAAGAAGTGCGAAGCCTAAAACAGAAGAAAAAAAAATCCGGTTTACTTTGTACGATAGAGGACTCCAACATCTTATGGAGTATCTAGGCACATTAGTGAAGTTTTACGTACGGCGTCCGAACATTCAAAGCAGGTAGGTATAACAAATAATTGTTTGGTCAGGCCCCTCGCCGACCATGACCACATCGACGACAGCATCAAGCGTGCTGACCAACTCGAGCTCCATGTACCAGGGCCCCTTCCACCTGCACAGCCCAGCGCTCGGCACCCGCGTGCAACAGCTGTGGCTACTGGCTGAGATACTCACTAATAATAATGATGGTAAGATTTTTTTTCCCATTAATGGCGAGATTGGCGTGCCGTTCGACGGTTCGTCTGATGTTAAGTGATACGACCGCTCATGAACATTAGCAGAACCAAACAACACTGTATTACAAAGCAATGTTTGGCATTCCACTGCCATTTCGAGTTCGCCATCCTGAGAATTAAGATGTTAAGTCACAATATGTCTAGTAATTACCCTGGCTACAATGTCCTTCAATCTGAAATACAACAGAGCATTAAAACTGCTGTTTGGCGGGAGAAATCGACATTGCGGTGGTACCTACCCAGGCGGCCTCTCACATGTGAGTGTCTACCACCAGTGGATAGTGTTGAAGAGGCAGGCAGAAGTCAAAACATAGATTATCTTCTAAAAGTGTCTTTGAATATTGTGGAATTTTTGGTAATGTCTCTGAGAAAAAGAACAGCAATAGGTCTCTTATTTCATATTTAGTTTTTTTTGACACACGTATGTTACTTTGTCGTGAAATGCTTATGAAATAATGGGGTGTTTGGCTATGTTCGATGTTTTGCATTATTTTGCGTACAAAACATGAATACCATTAGAATAAACCATTTCTGACGAAACGTTGTAAAAGTAGCTTGTAGCATGAGGCAAATATTAATATTATAGATAAATGAAAGAATGGGTGCGCAGTGGGAGCATCTTACCGGGTCTTTCACACCCGCACACATTAAGACTAGTGACGTCACTAGTTTTGTGTTACATCCCTTTTACTCCCACTATGAGATTTAAAACGTTTTTAACTTGTTTATTAGTGAATGGATTTAAATATTCTTTGTTTGCTAGATTTTGGAAATGGAAACGTTTTTATAAATACAATACAAAAATTAGTCAAACACCCAATTTCATATGAGGCATGTCGTAATAGGGTCTATTGCACATGAAATACGGATGTAAGAGTAACGAAGTTCAGTGAAAATAATATGTGCTGAGTTGAAATCTATGGAATAATTTTGAATGCTTTGTCTGATCGCAGAAAAGGGTACAGTCACATTTCATTCACACATTCTTCAATTTCCTAGAACAATTTTAAAATATATTACTAAAAATGAAACTTGGCAGGGTTATGGAAATTTTCCCTAGACAATTGGACTGTGACCAACATTGTTTGTTTCCAGAGGAGATATTCGACAAAAGTTTTCAAATAAGTATATCTATAGACGGCGTGATGAGCGACCACACTACTGTGAACTTAGTACCTGAAAGTGAAGCTACGAATAGGTGAGATATTTGGAATTATTTTATACACAAACATAACGCGTTGTTCCTAGAAGGGGTTGCCAGAGATGCTTACAGATGGAATGGTGGTTAATGGAAAAAAAAATATTACTTTCCTCGACACGGGATTCAAACCCGAACCTCAGCGCTATAATCGTACCGTAGTACAACTGCTCCACCGAGGCAGACGTATTCAATTTTGTAATTATTTATTTATATAGTTTTTAACAAACAAAAAACAAGAAATGAAAACAAATACACAGGAATAATAAAAATAAAAATTGCGGTCTTATGGGTCTTGGTGATATCTTCCAGATAGCCTTAGGAAGGATATAAGAAAAGGCTGCACTAATTTGTACAACGAAATGTCAATAAGACCGATCATAATTTACGTATTAACTTGCTAATAAATCCATCTCAATAAAATAATTGGAGATGCTTTATCGCCATTTTATAGTATTCACTTGTAGTAATATTCAAATTTTTTAACATCCATTACTTTATTATGATAACTGAATTATCAGTGGTCGAAAAATATTGCGTATTAGTTTTATGATGACATAGTAAGAGATATCAACTTCCTTTATGATAAATATCAATATACTGTTTAAAAATCATAAAATGAAATACTTGCAAGAATTAGGTATATTAGATACCAGCGGTCCAGACCGGATCCACCCGGGTGAAAATACACTTTCCAAAATACCGGGCAAAATGTTCAGTTCCAATGACTATCAATTTAGAATGTCTACCAACCCGAATACAAAAAACTTGCCTCGTGTTTTCTTTGTTTTTTGTACTGCTTACCTCCTATAGGGCCTGACGAAATGATATACGGCCTATAGCATTCCTCGATAAATGACCTATCCAAAACAAAAATATTTTTTCAATTGGAACCAGTAGTTCCTAAGATTAGAAGTAACAAGCAAACAAACAAATTCTTCTGCTTTATATATTGGCATAGATAAACTTCAGTTTGCTTTGTTTCCTGCACATACCAAAGGGGACATGCAAAAGTTTCACTAGACCAATCTACAGTAGGTATGTGGGCTTATTTCCATTCCAAGACGCCGTGTTCAAACTGCCCAAACAATTTGTAAAAGATTTAAGACACCATTTTACACTCTGCTTTACAATGTTACCAAATATACTCAACTCTTCTGACACTATTACCAAAATAAGACCAAAAACACACATTAAAATACGGTACAGATCCAAACATAAAAATACAGGTGATTTAATGAGGTAAAATGTCCTTTTCTCTTTAGAACGGAGCACCTAAAATGCAAGAAACAAGTGTGTGAGGAGGTGATGGCGCTGCACCTCGGCTCGCTGGAGTACACTCACTACGTGCTCAACATACACTTCTACGGACTGAAGGAGTTCCACAAACGATACTACATCAGAGAGATTATATTCTATGTGAGTACACGTAGACACTCTTTAGAAGTCTTTCTTCTTCTTCATCATCGTCTACCTGGCGTTATCCCGGCCGGTCTTTGAATAGAAGTCTTTGTACATTTTTATTAGGTTGGATGATCTTTTCTGTTGCTGATTCAGTAATTTTTCTAGTCATAAAGTTGACGTTTATATTTAGCAGCTCATCGTTACTATTTTGAAGATATTTAGCATTACACACTGATTTTTAAGTTTAAAACTATGACAAGTATGTGTTAGTAGACTGAGATCAGTAGAGTAATAAAATTAAAATAAATTAATCATGGCCAACCCGCACTAGGCCAGCGTGGTGGACTATATGGCCTAACCACTCTCAATCGTACTCTCGATTGTAGAGTAGGCCCGTGCCCTGCAGTGGGACGTATATGGGCTGATACAGAGCAGAGAGCAGAAATTCATCATGTCCGTTTTTGGCTGATAATGAGTGCGCGTATCCTCAAAAAATGCATAGGCTTACTGTATTTTGCAAAGCAAACATTTATACTTCTTGTCGTATTTTCCAGTTCAAAACCTACAATCCGGCGTTTACACAAATGGAGACGTGGTTCAGATTTATATTTCTATTAACCACGTTCACCATAACTGTAAGTAAAAGAATTACATAATACACACACTGTACACTCCTAGTTTCTTTTTAGTTTTAAGTACCTTGACTCCTCTATCATTTTTTTTTTTAATGTGATAATGTCTTATAATAAGATTTTGTCTTTATGGCAACAACAGATGATCTCTTGTTTGGCGTCGTAGTGGGGATCGCAACCGCGATAATTTTGCGCGATCAGTAACGGCATTTAATGGTGGGTCAGTAATGATGTGAGCAGGAGTATCTTAAAACACCGAAACAACATTAGTTATCGTACGCGGAAGTTGCGACAAATTACGACATGACACGACGTAACTTTAAACCTTTCGAACACTAAGATAATCACATCGGAGCCGTTTAAAATTTTCAGGGTGTCTTTAAGATACTCTAAGGTTAAAAAGTTACCGACGATATCCTTCGTTTGCCTATTTTTGACCGACTTCAAAAGAGGAGGTAATCAATTCGACTGTTTTTTTTTTTGTATGTTTGTTACGCGATTATATCCAACGATATGCAAAGATTTCCGAATATCCTTAAATAACCGTTTTTATACCTTGTGTTCAGTTAACAATTTCACTCAGAAATACTGATGTTTATCATAAGACTTTAATACCATCTTATAGAGTATGTTTTCAAGTTAACAAAACCCTAATTTTGTTTTCCACATGATCGATATTTATGGAGGAATCTAGTGTCAAAGTGGGATAGGCCATTTCTACTTTGATTTACCATAGCTCAGCTCCAAATCATGCCACGGAAGTCTCTAGTATATCAAATTAAACACAATTAAATTGTCTACGAGAGTGTTACAATGATGTCATTAAAATAACACCACCCAAGTAAATTCACGGTATCAAAAATGAGTAAAAGTTTGCAACTTTTTTTTTCACATTGGTTTTCTTACGATTGCTTATCAACCAGGCATGCGATAAAAAATAGAACAAATATCCGAAAAATAGACATTCCAAGGCTTCCAATTCCTGGTTTTGGAATTTCTTAACGATCAATTTTCTCTAAGATTTCTCTAAGACAGACTCTCAAAAAAACACCCAAAAAATTCGATCAAAAAAATACCCTTAATTTTTGTGAGTAGTATATTAATTATAGATGCTTCTTCGAATGTTATCAAATAGTAAAATGATTCAAACGAACTCCTCGTCATCTATGTTTAGTTGTAATTTTTTTTTTGTTATAACGATTGTAGTCAATGAAATTAATATAGAAGTATTGTTTCAGTGTTGGTTCGCGCATTCGCTTAGAAAATATTCGACACACGACTGGGCTATAGAACAAAAATGGCTCTCTATATTGCTGCCTCTGCTGCTGCTTTACAATGGTGAGTAAATTATTTTCACAGGCTCGTCGGTACAGTTGTATTACGGTATGATTGCAAAGCTAAGGTCTCAGGTTCGAATCCTGGGTCGGGCAAAATTATAACGGATTTTTCATTCATTATCAGCCCGAAACATTTGTGCCCGATATGGAGATAGGCTCACTCCCTATCACATCCGGAGATGATCCAAGGTTTACTGTATCCTATAGAATATATATCATCTATGTATGCAAATTATCTATGATTTACTGTCTTACGCTTGGATTTGAATATTACCTATAGGGCCGTATAAGACTCGCCCAAGGCATCCATAATCCTACATCCGCTACTGAATTGACCCCTGGCACTGTGAAGATCCATAAGCGGTAGTGACCGTATACCATCAGGTTATCCGTATGCTCATTTTCTTGCGAGGGTTATAAAAACAGATGTTATGTATCCTGGATCCTTCCGCCGTAGTGTGAAAAGGCATCTAAGCCGGTCGGCACTGGCATGGGACTGCCGTCTGATGCCAATCGATACTCTGCCTGGACGGCATTTGCGCTTACCGTCAGGTGCAGTGTGGTCACTATCCCGGGCCTGAATAGAAATAATGTTGTAGACCCGCTGTTCCCGCTGCGTCTGGTGTCTGCTAGCTGCTTGGCGCCGCTGCTGGACTCGGTGTTCCAGCTCGCCTTCCTCGCCTGCGTCATGCTGTCCTGGCTCGCGCAGTACCACGGACTCAGACAGGTACACACTATCTCACGGGTCACTCTGGTACTGGTTGTGTAGCTCTGTGCCCTGCAGTGGGACGTATATGGGCTGATATATAAAACTATAAAACGATACGATGCGAGTGTTCGGATGTTCGACGTCCAAAGTAAGATATAAGATTTACTCTTCTAAAAATCAATATCTACTATTCTCTATTATGATTATTAATGGTAAGCATTTTGCTCCCAACTTCGTCTATGGTTACGACGCATGATAGAGGGATCCAACATTTTGTGGAGTATCTAGATTTTTTTTTTATCTATATACTCCACAAAATGTTGGATTCCTCTATCAAAACTTCACTAATGTAATGCCTAGGCACATTAGTAAAGTTTTACGTACGGCGCGGCGTCCGAACATACGACGTTCGTATAGTTTTTATAGATACCCCCCGTGAAACGAAATACGAATACTCCACAAAATGTTGGAATCCTCTATCGTACTTCATAACTAAGTTCGGCGAAAATGATAAGTATAATAGAAAATAGTATTGGTTTTTAGAAATGGAAAATTTATATCTTTCTCCTGACGTCGAACATCCGAACATTCGAAGTTCGTGTCGTTTCATAGAGTAACCCCCCAGTATCAGGCCATATACATCCCACTGCAGGGCATAGGCCTCCTACACAATCGATAGTACGATCGAGAGTTGCTAGATATACATAGTCGACCACGCTGGCCTACCGCGGGTTGACGAACTTTACATCCCATAAACATTCTTTAAAATGCCTATGACCTGCAGGTTTCCTCACGATGTTTTCCTTCACCGTTATAGTGCGTTGTGATTGATTATCAGCACACACGAAGTCGAAGACGGGTTTCTCTAGTATTTATGACCGCTTCTTTACTCTACTCGACTGCCTCGGTGGCGTAGTTGTACTCCGGTACGGTTACAAAGCTGAGGTCTCGGGTTCGAATCCCGGGTTGGGCAAAGTGATATTGGATTTTTCTATTCATTATCAGCCCAGAGTCAGGAATTTGTGCCCGATATGGCGATAGGCTCGCCACCTATCACATCATGGGACGGAACATACAAGGCGAAATGTGGGTGCCCTGGCACCTCTGCCTACCCCTTCTGGGAAAAAGGCGTGAGTTTATGTATGTATGTATGTCTTTACTCTATACGTAAGACAGAATACTGTAGTATGATTTCACCTTTAGACCGATCTGAACAATGGATTCTTTTGTTGTGTGCACCTTATCAGTCGTACGCTTATGACGTGACCTTGTTTCATTGTCCTGATTGGCCAGTTGGCCGCTTCTTTGCTCTATGCGTAAGACGGAATACTATAGTTTGAATTCACCTTAACAGCCCGTGTGTCGTGGATGTCATAACCAACTGAGCCACGGAAACTAAAAAACATATTAGTATTACCAACTTGTCAATTGTAATAGGATATTAGAGGGGGTATTTACTGGTGGTAGGTCTCTCATATGTGCGAGACCACCTGGGTAGGTACCACCGTAATCTCTATCGCTCCCGCCAAACAGCAGTGTAAATGCACTGTTGTGTTTCGGATTAAAGGACCAGGAACCAGAGTAACTACTGGTCACTGGACATATATTGAGAATTAACATATTATGTCTCAGGATGGCGAGCGCAGTGGAATGCCAAGCATTGCTTTGTAATTCAAGGCGTTGTTTGGTTTTGCTTCTGTTCAAGAGCGATCGTATCGCTTACCATCAGGCGGATGGCATGCTCGTCTCGACATTCATTAAAATAAAGGGGGGGGGGGAGGGTTGTTAAATAAGACACAAAAATGTTAAAATATACGTTATTATCATTTAACAAAATGATATTTTATAGAGAAATAAAAATCAAACGCCTTTACGATTGAGGAAAACTAAATTGAAAATTCCGACAATAACTAATCAGAATAATATGTGGCAAAATTATGCGTCACAAGGTATTTGAATTGCGGCGAGTTCAAAATGGCGGCCAGCCATCCCTGTTTAAAAGTTGGTGGCAGGAGTAATAGAAAAGGATGCAACATGCACGACGTGACGACATCTTGAATAAGCTGCATGCGTTTTGATGCTTTTTTCTAATTGTTTAGCAAATACTATGGACTTACCACCCAAACACGACGATATTTAAAAAATCACAAAAAAAATTAATGCGCTTCTTTGCGCAATATTTTGTTTGCGCTTTTTTCTGTTGGCTTCGTTTTCGGTACCAGTTTTGATATAAGTACTCTACATACTGCTCAAAATCAAAGTACTCAACCCTATTGCTAATTAAATTCCTAATATTTGCAGAACGAGCGAGGTTTCGTGTCGTTCTACCTGTTCAAGGTGATCGTGGTGGGCCTGGTGTGGGCGCCCGCGATGATCGTCACCGTTTGGCAGAAGTACTACGGCTACTACGACCCTACCTTCAATTATAATATGAATCCTAACTACCCTGTGAGTATATTACTTTAGTTATTTAGCTTCATATACTGATAAATTCACAGGCGGATTTAATGACTGAGACATTACCTTACTATCTAAGGATGGTGAAGAGATGAAACAGCAGGTAGATTTAGAATAATATATAATTGAAACTAAACTGATAGTTATAATAAATTGACATAAAAATAATTAGGATACATATTGTATACATAAATAAATAAATATTACTTACATACATATATTTTATGAAGTACAAGAATGGAATTGCTTGGAATGACTAAAACTGTTAAAAGTTTGATTCTGGTTACTTTGATCTCGGTAGGTGTAAAAATTATTTTATTGGTAATTTCGAGCTCACCAATCTAGAAGAATATCGCTGATATATAAACCATAACAATAGTAGAATGTTTTGTCCCTTTGAAGAAGACGAAACACTTGATAACTAAATAAAATAGGTTTTAAAATATCATCGAAATGTAGGTATTCATTAAAATATGAAACACGGACGATGTAGGACCTATAGTCCTCAATTATGTGTGTTGATGTATTCCTAATTTGTCGGCAGGTCGTGAAGATATTGTTCTTCAGCGCAGTAACTCTGTACTTCTTATATCTACTGGTACTGATCATTAAAGCTTACAGCGATTTGAGAAACATGCCGTTTTTCGGTGAGTATAAAGCCGAGTACTCAATACCAAGCCGTAATCGTATCCGTTGCCATGTATGTAATCCAAAACCAAAGTGAGTGCAAACAGCATCGACGATTTCAAGGTACCCATTCTGTAAATCCTAGGCTGTAAGACGCGTAGGTACACATTAGAACCACGTCACTGTACCATGCAAGTTACAATAACAGTTCGCTTGTGAGTACCCGGCTTAAGACGTGTCCTAACCTAAGCGTTAACTCAGAGGCTGATGTATGCGTTCCGCGCAGCTAAACACTTACAAGAATACCATTTTGTACCAAAGCGTAAACTTAATTGTAACCGCACCGCAACTTGATCGGCGCGTCAAAAAGTTACGTGAATCGCACTATCCGGCAATTCTCGAAAATAATGATAATTAAGATAAGCATTTCTTAGAGTTGTTTACCAAGCCACAGTTCCCATGGCTTGGGAGAGCTAGAGGACAGTCAGACACTTCCCTACCTTCGTCGCGAGCACTAGTTACTAGTTTAGTTATCCATTGTGAACCTTAGTTTTAAAATCCAAATTTATAAAAGTCGAAAAAAAATTTTTGTATCTCAAATCATCTTTTTTTTTTAAAAAGAGTCGCGAGTCCGACATTATAACAGTTCGTAAAACTAGAAAGAGATGCTATCAGATATCACCTCAGTTATCACATTGAATAACAAATATGTCAAGTTGAAATAAAACTAAGAAACCATTAAATATGTCAAGACCTTAAATATCCAAAATACGTTTCTATATATCTTAAAAAAAATACATAAAAATCTGATATCCACATTTAACTAAAACACTGAACACATACAGTGGATTAAACCTTTAAACTCGCTCTTGTCACGCAAGGGTGTCACGTTTTGGAATCAGCCTGTATTCATCCCGTTTTAAGGAACTACCGAAATATATCGAGAAAACTAAAAAGTTGTCAAGTCTTCGGACCGAAAATACAAGTAAAACGTGGGTGTCATGGTTACACCTCTGCCTACCCCTTCTGAGAAAAAGGTTAAAGGCATGAGTTAATGTATGTACGTGTTTGCAAAGTCACTCCATCTTAAGACTGTACTTGATCACTGAGTTGATTATCCTATATGCAATACCTATAGCATATGTGCTGTATAATCATTAGGTCAACATAAAGAAATAGAACAAGAGGTCCAAAAGTACAGTCTATATGAACACAGATGAACTAATTGAATCAATGCACTCATGATCGTAGCCAGCCGTGGGATCAGGGTGGGGCAGAAGTCTTAAATCATATGTAATTAGCAAACTGTACCCACGGTATTCTTTTATTACACTCTGTATCTGTGTTTATAATTGGAATTATCCTAAATACTTTCTTATTGCTCACCTGCCTAGCACTGTACCTAGATCATTTATTTTTTTAGAGTTGGTTAAGTACCTTACAGATCAAATCCAGGGTGGGGCAAGCGCCCCACTCTGCCCCACCGTGGCTACGCCCATGAATGCACTTGACAACAAACTACAAAGCATTGACTAGCGCAGTGGATCTAAATTCCGTCGGCAATCGCTCATCTACGCGCCCCGCCGTTACTCAACCGATTGCGCTCGCTTCGCAACTCAACAACCTTTACTTAGAGTCTGTATTGCAAAAACTATTTTACAGCGTTCTCACGAAAATCTAGATTAAACATTTATGCTTCTCCGGTGGAAGTATGAGTAGCATGAAATTTTGCACAGCAGTTTTGTAAATTACGTGGATAGCGTTAAGAAAGGATTTCTAGAAATTAACATGTTTATTATAGGATTAAAAAGAACATCATTGGGTTCAATTATTGCTGTATTCGAAACAGAAAATATTTTTTATATAACTAAAAAATGATATGTCCAATAATATCGGGTCGAGCCTTCATTTTTAGGCCTATAATGCAAAATGATATGGATAATCAGCGGGAGGAAAGTTAGCCTCTTTGTTTATATCCCTTTTTTTAATAATATCGAAGTGTCATGATTCCAATCCCCCTTTGGAGGATCTCTCTCTCTCTCTCTCTCTCTCTCTCTCTCTCTCTCTCTCTCTCTCTCTCTCTCTCTCTCTCCCCCCCCCCTCTCTCTCTCTTCCAGCAGTGATAAGGTCGATGCTGGAGGGAAAGCCAAAATGGAAAGACGTGGCATTATTAAGCATATTCATGTAACTTTGTATGTTTTATCTAGCCGGACATTTCTTTAATAAACTTACTAGCACATTACACTAGTGTTTCTGTAAAAAATGGAATTATGGGTTCTTAGCCGGTAGAAGTCCGGCATGCCCGGTTTATTTAGATAGTCGTGTATCCAATGAGGATTTTACCCATTAGAAAAAAGGCTTTCAACCCCAACCCAACCCCCATAGTCTGTGAAAGCTTTAATCTCTAGTAACGTCAAATTGACTGCTGCGGTCTTTGAAGGTATAGCATGAAGCCTGGCCCTTCTAGTGTTAAGGAGAGGCGTATTTATAGAAGCGACTTTATCCCAAAATAAATAGAATGAGAATGAAACATGTTTGGAATCTTCGTTTTAACGTATTAGGTAATCCTCGTTAATAATACATCAAATTAAAAAACAATTAATATATTCTAAATAATTTGTGTCCTCGAAAACCCATTTACGCAATACTGTTACGAAATGGGCAAAAATGTATAGATACTTTTACCGTTTTAAGTAAGCAAAGCTACAGTTTGTTGTTCAGATATTAAATAAAATTACACCTAGAACAGATTTAACTTTAAAACTATTCATAAATTAACCAGATTTAAAATGCGCTTCACTGAATGCTTCACTAATGCCGTGTCATTAATGAATGACGTAGAAAAGTTAATAAGAAATGTAGGTACCAGGTACATTTAATTAAAAACGTTACGCCTAAATAATTTGCTCTAAAAACAGTTGTCTTTTAGCTGACGCCAAGTAGTCGTTATACTCTCCAAAGGTTGATTCTTTGATGACATCATACAATAGTAAATAAGGCTATCAGAGCTACACGTTCAAGCCAAGTTCTGTTAGGGAGCAATAGCTGTTTTCAATATAACACGAATCATTAGGAGCCACATTTTAGAACTTCACAATGTATGTAGGTATTTAATGAAGATACAAAAACAATAATTATGTATTCACTTTTCTGTGGACTGTGGACACTTTTTTGTCGCCAAATAAATCTTTTGAAATTACTTTTAGTAATCAGTAGTGTTGAAACTAAAATGATATTCACTAGTATGTATTACCAAATTACTAACATCGTCCCTATTAATTTTGCAGACATCAGACTACGCTGCCTATCGATAATGGTAGCAACAGTGAGTTTCATAACTACCCTCCTAGCGGTACAAGGGTGGGGCCCAGCCGCCCTGCAAGACCACTGGGCGTCGCAGCCCAAGATACATTACGACACCTCGGCACCATTCATGGCGCTGTATGGACTCTTCAACTTCAACATGTATATTATGGCTTATCTGTTCTCGCCCGGCGGTGGATCTATCCACGGTGAGACTATTACGCCCGAATACTCGAACGCCATTCAAGTAATAAGTTGCTCTTAACAGCGCACGGCGCACTTAGCACATTAAAGCGGGATTAACGTAGTTAAGCGCAACTTATATTTAAGTTGCGTTCCAGTATTCGGGTGTTAATGATATTAATGAAAGTACTTTTAGGCGGGGTAACTAGAAATCCATGATTAGCTAATTTCGTAAAATACTGTAATATATTGCATCAAATATAAAGAGCAGGCGACGGTATATGTAAACTAAGGAGCCTCGAACCTCTAGAGCATTAGTTCTACACCTTTTATTCTGATATTGAGGTATTATAGTAGTAACTAGAGCAAACACCGGGAACAAAATCTCTGCACATCATTCGGGTACAGGATTCCCGCATGCCTAAGGGAACCCAGTAAAGCGAAAGAGAAAATGAAGCTACTACGTAGGCGCGGCAACTTTTTGTTTGCAGTGTCCCTTCTAGTATAATATATCAATGGTCATGAGACTATTTGACAAAATTTCTGTCTAGCCATAGACCATCCAGTAGATGGGCTGGTTTGGTTGTATGTTTATACAGTATCAAAATGCAAACAAGTAAAAGGTTTTTCTGTCTATCAATTAATAAAACATGCATACAATTATTTTAAGGCTGGTATTGAGATATGGAAGGGACCACCAGTGGTCTGTGAACCACCAGGTAAAAATCACTGCTCTTGAGCTATTTAGTACCCTTGCATAAAAAAATTCAATTCAATTATTCACGCGGAAGCAGGTCAAGCAAATCGCTAACTTTAGGTATCCACATATTTTAGGAGTCTTTTTGTATTCTGTAATTAATTATTTTTATTGGATTGTAATTGCCCAGAAATTATGTAATGAATTATGTATCGCATTTTAAATAAACCTCCCACATAAACCTACATCATGTATACATGATACCTATGATCATAATTCTTATTGCTATAATGGATATGTTTTTTCCAGAAACGGCCATAACCAAAGACAATCCGGCGTTTTCTATGATAAACGACTCGGATGAAGAAGTCATCTACGGTTCCGACGAGGAGAGCCGACGGCCGCTTAACTCTCACCATAGAGTGAGCACTGAAGATATATGATTCTACCAAAAAATATTATAATTTCCTGTAATTGTCTTTTTTCTTGTTACAAAAATTATAAAATATTACTACAGGTTTTGTATTATTTTCAATAATTTTCGAAGTCAATTAAATGGCAAGATAATGCGAAAGGCATTTGGGTGCCACATGGTTGGTTGTATTTGATAACAAATAAACCACCTAGATGGCGCTTAACACCACATAGTTACGAAAAATAAAATCTACCCTACATAAACAAAAATATTTTCAACAATGTCTTTATTCAGACTTACAAGATGAACATATTTCCTCATACTAAGATTATAACCAGGTAAATGGCTTGACCACAGGGAAAACCAACATAAACAAAGGCTATATTAGTTTTATTGTATAGTCCTATAGCCCAACTTTATGAATTTTACAATGGCACACTATACATGCACTTAAGTGCACATTCTCAAGTAACAGTTCGTAAGGGCCAGTGAAATCCGACACACGCAACGCATTCCTTTCAGGTGGTCAAGTTAAACTACCTGTTTCACAAACATATTATGTACATAGAACATCCAACCTATGTATAATTTATATCCTATGTTATATAATTGATTTATATGGGGGTATAAAAAAAATAATGAGATGATAACCTTTTTACCAGTTTATATTATTTATTGGGACCTGTAGTTTAGAAATTCTTGAACACAGTATAAAGTGGTTTGCACTGTTTTATTAATATTACACCGCAATGGCATATTTAAATACATGGTAAATCTACCTTGCGAGTACAAAAAATATTAAATAAATTAATGCATAACAGCAAATATTTCAGTATAAAAATAAGCACAAATAATTTAGAATTAAAAGCAACACTCTTAAAAACATTTTGTTTAACTCTGAAAGAATTGACTTCAGAAATTGAACTAATAGCAATTACTGGTAATGGGTAATTAAGTTACCAATTGTGAAAAAAAAAACATTATCAGCCCATTTTTTCAAATCCTTAAAACCCAAGAAAAATATTATGGGCTGGCATTTATACAAGGCATGTCACATTGTGCATAAAGTAATTTCACTGAAATAAAAGCTGGACTGAACATTAAAAGTTTAATCATGAATTCATAATAAATAATCAGAAAGATACCTAAACATAAATTAATACATGCATTCAATCTATGGAAATAGTCTGTAAATTGTTCAATGTGTGCGCAATAAGTATGACCGGATGTGGCTGGAGCACTGCAGGTGGCAGTGGCCGAAGCCGCGGGCCACAAGGCTGCACTCCAAGCGGGGGCGGCGGCGCCGTTCGCCGGAGCACGGCACCTCCGCGCATCACACATGTGACTGCTGCACGTGGGTCACAGTTCTCATTCACACTAGCAGTCTCATCGTCTGAACACAAGTCAATCACTTCACATTCCTCTGCTCGCTTTAGTGGGTCTGAATACTTATTCTCTACATCATTGTGTTGTTCACAGTCAACATTTTCAACAAATATGATGTCTTTCTCTTCTGTTTGGACTTTAAGTTTACACTCTGATTCTTTTTTCAGGTTGTCAATGTATTCATTCACTTTGTCCAGAGACATTCTCTCTACAGAGACCTTAAGAGGTCTACATTTTAACAATAGTAGCTGAGCTTTCAGGTCGAGTATTCTTTTCTTTCTTTGACTGGGAAATACATGTTTCCTATGCCAATAATCTATAGGCCTCCTGTATCGCACAGGAAACTGATGATTTTTACCTTTACTAACTACATTTTTACTATAGGGTATGGAAGTGCAGCAGAATCTCTCAATCCTCTCTCTTGAGTAAGTCATATCTCGCTGCACGGAAGATTTAGCATTTCTCATGTATGCTAAGGAGGAAAATGGATAAGGAGGCCCTCTGTCAATGTTAGCAGCATTTCTCAAATTCTTGGGTTTTGTCTCTCCATCATCATACAGTACGGGTGCGGGCTGGTCTCTCTTGTCATCAATATGCTGTAGCCTCAGAGCAGAGAGGAGGTCTTGTAAGCCAGTGCTACACGTACTCGGTGGCACCTCCTCGTTATTGCACAGCCTCTCATGCGCTTTCAATATCTCCAAGTTGTCGAAGTGACTGTCGCAGTTGTCGCACAGATAGATGTCGGCGGCCCGCACGAGCGGCTCGTCGAGGTCCTTAGGCGCACTGCGATCATAATAGATGTTCTCGTTGCGGAAGGTGACGAGAAGGCGGCCGCTAGGTCGGTAGTACAAGGAGGTGGTGTGGTCGCGGTTGTCCACGTAGCGCAGGCGGTTGCGCGGGTAGCGCGCCAGCTGCGCCGAGAACACCAGCAGGAATGCGCTCTTGTGGTACTCGTAGCACTTCTTCACGAGGTTCTTCAGTCTCATATCCCAGTCTTTGGGCACGGCGGGCGGCCTCGCGAACGGATGCGAGAACGCAACATCGTGCGGCCACCACGGCGGCTGCCGGATGTCCTTTGCTGTGTCGTGGCCCCAGGAACAAGTCACCATGAATGTTATGAACTTCTCCAGCTCGCCGGCGCTGATCTTCGACAGGGCTGTCGGGTTGCCGTTGGCGAACAGGAGCGGCAGGTTGGCGATCATCGTTCCCGCTGATGCTTATGGTCATCGCAATGCGAGGGCGGGCAGCGCTTGCGATCTCTCGCCGCGCACGTACACTGCCACTTTTAATGCACTGCAGTCCATTGCGGCACTCGCACCTTCCGACATTTATTGTACATACGTTTTGTTATTCGCTTAATTACTGACACTCAGAAAGTAAAATACACTGAATATATTCAACTGAAATTTACAAAATTCTGGAAGCGAGAGAACAGTTGTGGAAAAGAGAAAGATCCATAGATCCACAGACTTCATAGATCTTTTGTTACGTCGTATTTTCTATGCGCAGGACGCGAGGAGACAGGGTCACGACAGGGTCGGTCAGGCCTTGCGAGACGCCATAAAATTACTTGTGCACGGACACGAAACGACAACGACACGATTTATGCTTGCGTTCCCATTGGTTGAATACTACCAGTTTTATTGTGTATGCTGAAAACAACCAATCAGATGCGAGCCTACTTAGCGTCGTTTTACGTTCCAGGAATCGCATAAATCTTGAAGATATCTATGAATTAACAAAAATAAAATATTATTTATTTATGTACAATATTAATTATAAATAAAAATTACTTAAAGGTGATGCCAAAACCTACAAATAATTAAAATTAATAAGTTTCATAATATACCTTTTTTTAATTGGATTACAATAAAGTAAGTTTAACTGATATTTTTATTAGAATAATTTATAACAACCAATTATGCATAAAATTGCATAAAACTGATTACGTGAATACGTATTTTTCATTTTCAATATTTAACGCAGTACGTATCACGTACGAAGTCCATTTTCTATGCAATGAATATATATTTATTTTTCTCTCTCAGGTATATATCGTTGTGCAAAAAAGGGTGAAAATATATTAGCTTTTCGATACATTATAAAATTCACTTATGGCTTGGGGCGCGTTCCATTTGACGATCGCAACGACCACGTTCACGACCGCGATACTTACTATTCCCAACTATTCCACTTGCTCGTGAGCGGTTCGATCGCAAACCCAAGTTGAACGGGTTATGGGGCCTTTTGAGCGTTTAGGTAATACATATTTAAAAAAAGCTATGAAAATGTTAGGTTGCATTATGCGTTTAAAGTAATTTTCTCCGGTGACATTTTTGTTGTTTTGACATTTCAAAATCCCGCCAATATTCTAAACGTGCACCACGACCCACCTCTTGACATGGGTCGTCGTGGGCGTCGCGTGAGCGTTTGTCATGACGTCATCTATGACGTGTTCACCGCGACCACGACGATCGTGATCGTCAAATGGAACGGCGAAATTAGTGTTTTGGGCGCCGTGAGCGCCTAATGGAACGCGCCCTTGGTATCATGTTCTTTGACTTTGAAAAATAAATTAAAAAAAATGAATTGTGTCAATGTCAAATTGACACTTGTCAAAGGATATTTTGGCAACTGTGGATTTTAGAGGCACGAAAAAAGGATAAAAACAAATTATTCAAACAATAAACATTATTATGTACTGAATAGTATTCAGCTCACATATGTAGTTGAACGAACCTGTAAAACTGATAATAATGAATCCAACACATTAGTATTATATTTGAAATGGTAAGGGTAAAAAGGAAAAATATGAATCAGTTTGTATGAAGTTATTCAAATATGTTAGTGTATGAATGTGTTATGATTCAGGATCCAGATAGCACAGATAATTCTTCGAGTTCGCCATCAAATAACGGTAGCGATTGCATCGATTTCGAGTAAGTAAACCTTGGTGTGGTCTGCAGAATTTTCTTTGTTCAGTGTCACTTTTAGAACCTGTTTGGAAACGGCGCTATTAGTACAGGTTCCCCAGAACAAATTTCATAATTGATTACTAACAAGTTGATTTTTCGTGAGTAGCTTCCTTTCGACTAGACGCCCAACTTTTTCCTTACAGTAACTTTGGGAAATGGTAGCTTAGTAGGGTAGCAAGGATAAAACATGTCGATTTGACGAATTTTTAAAATTTATTAGTAACCGAATTTTTCTTTGTTAATTATCGAGATAATTATATAAATAACGTGAAAAACTATTTGTCCTACAAAATATAAGGTTTTATCACAACAGTCCCCCCTCTCCAACATGTATCATAAACAAGGTCATGGAAAATAATTACTAACCAGCTGATTTTTTTTTTATTGGTTAACTAATATTTGTATAGTTTACTACCCACAATGTCCTACAAATTGTGTGGTATGTCATCTTGGTCCTACGCTCAAAAGATGTAGTACTAATACATAATGTAAAAATAATTACTATCAAGCTGAATTTTCGAGAATAGCTTCATCTCAACGAGACGCCCAAGTAATTCTTATACGAAAATTCTCGATTGTGGTTTATAACTAAGATAATAGGGATGAAATATGTTGACTTGACGAATTAAAAAAAAATATTACTTACTGATTATTTTTTTGTTAATTATCGAGGTAATAATCTAATTAACGTAAAAAAATATTTGTCCTACAAAATATAAGGTTTTATCACAACAGTCCCCCCTCTCCAACATGTATGATAAATCAGGTCAAGAAAAATAATTACTAACCAGCTGATTTTTTTTTTATTGTTTAGCTAACATTTGCATAGTTTACCACCCAAACTGTCCTACAAATTGCGTGGTAAGTTATTCCAGTCCTCCAGTTACAAAGTTGAAATTCATGAAATTAAAAAAAATATTTTGTATATTTTGCTATTGTAGCTAAGGCACACTGCTTTCCTTGCACACAAACGCATCCGCACAGCATGGTTTACTGTGGACCACAGACAACTAAAAATACAGACGGCCAACACACAGTTACATTGTTTTTGTAGTCACTTAAACTACCATCCGGCTTCGTATTCAGTAGCACCCTTGATATACCCGGTATATATTTAGATGCGTTTCGCACCGGAGCAGGAAATAGGTATTTTACCGAAATAACTATTTTGTCGACCTTTTAGAACTTGTCTTAAGTGACAAACACTAAGCATGGATTCACGCACTAATAAGGAGAGGTGAAGCGCGCGGGGCGGGGTAACTTTGGGGCACCGAGGTATTGGTGCATAGGTTGTGCAAACAAAACATTGCGCGTCGTTTTAACCACAGAATACTAAACTAACAGAAGTCAAGCTTCATACAAAGCGCGCTTAATCAACGCCCACATAGACAGCGTTCACCGACATGATATTCCAAACCAGTCGAGACCACTGCGAGAGCGAGTTTCAACTTTTGCGCGAACGCCGAGCGTAGTATGGCAACAAAAGTGAAGTACATACACAAGGTTGACTTCTGTTAGTATTCTGTGGTTTTAACTAGACGTAATTATTGGTCGCTATAAGCAGTTGGTCGCTGAAACCGGGGTCGCACTAAACGGTGATATTTTCTCAGTACCATACTATGAAACCTAACTTGAGTAAACATTATCGTCGTTAAAACCGATTAGTCATTATAAGCGAAGTCGTTGTGTACGAGTACTAGTGTAAGTATAAATGAATATTTCATTTTATTTTGTATACTCAAAAATTCCAAATTTTGTAGGACTAATATAACATACCTTTATTTTTGTAGGACATTGTTTTATTTGGATGAAAAATATATTAACCTATCACGTGATATAATTGTCCTACATTTACTAATAAAACAAAAAGTCTTGCGGTATTGACAACTTTTGAGCGTAGGACCAAGATGACATACCACACAATTTGTAGGACATTGTGGGTAGTAAACTATACAAATATTAGTTAACCAATAAAAAAAAAATCAGGTGGTTAGTAATTATTTTCCATGACCTTGTTTATGATACATGTTGGAGAGGGGGGACTGTTGTGATAAAACCTTATATTTTGTAGGACAAATAGTTTTTCACGTTATTTAGATAACTATCTCGATAATTAACAAAGAAAAATTCGGTTACTAATAAATTTTAAAAATTCGTCAAATTGACATGTTTTATCCTTGCTACCCTACTAAGCTACCATTTCCCAAAGTTACTGTAAGGAAAAAGTTGGGCGTCTAGTCGAAAGGAAGCTACTCACGAAAAATCAACTTGTTAGTAATCAATTATGAAATTTGTTCTGGGGAACCTGTACCATATTGTGAATTAGTTTACCGACCTTTACAACAACTTGAGCATGACCACTTTATTTTATATCTTTACTGTAATACAACTATTTGTCATCAAAGTTTGTATTTATTAAAAATATTTTTATGTTGTACACCTGCTGTGAATCATGGTGCATCCAGCCAACTAATAAAATTATATGAAGAAGTGTATAGTTCAATTAATTGAACCTTTACCATAAAAGTCTTGCACTTCATACATTGGCATGAAATAGTAGATCCAATGCTGATCATGGGCCTCTATCAAGATTTGTCAAACATTACAATCCAATATTTGTATGCCCAATATTGGCCTCTTCTTGCTATCTCATTCTAAATGGCATAAATTGTTGCAGAGGTTATCAACCTCTTTAAATTTTATAATAATAATCCTTAATTCATTATGGCCTTCACAGTGGATGGAACCCATATTTGATTGTTTTGAGTGAATATCAATTAAGGAAAAATAGTTGATAAGACTAATAACTTTGTTTACACATTGTATACTATTTTAGATAATTTGGCAATTAGCTAGACATTTTAAATGATTGTCCTTTTCATTTGTGGATATATTTCCCACATAATAAACTTATATGTTATAAAGTGTCTTTATCCCTATACTGGGTATCTCAAGACTGCTACCGAAAACGAAGCCGGGTGGTAGTTTTAGTGGCTACAAACACGATGCAACTAAAAATTTTGCATAGAAATGCGACAATTATTTTTTATGTTCTTTTAAGTATTGTCATTTTTGGGTGGTAAATCCATAGTTTTTGCTAAAATAATAATTTTAACTCTTTTATACCTTAGAGTATTTATAAATAAAAAGGTATACACTATTATTTTAGGAAAAAATGTATTTACAACCGAAATATGGCCATAAGAAAAAAATAACACAAAAAAAAATTGACGCTTTTTTTGCAACTTTTTCTGTTGCATTGTGTCTGAAGTCGCTTAAACTACCACCCAGCTTCGTTTTCGGTCGCAGTCTTGATATACCCGTATAAATAAATTCATGCCTTCTTCCCAGAAGGGGTAGGCAGATATGCCAGGACACCCACATTTCACCTTGTATGTTCCGTCCCATGATGTGATCCCTCTTTGTCATCAGTATTTACAGAATAGCTAGAAAGGGACAAACCAGTGTTTACTTTCTTAAACAATGTTTATAAGAAATATAGTACAAGTGCGTGGTGGCCTGTTGGTAAACGGACTAGACGCGACTGCCAACATGTTCACGGTGGGCGCGGGTTCGAATCCCAGGGCACACCTCTGACTTTTCGGAGTCATGTGTGTATTGATAGTCAATCACCATGCACTAAAACGGTGAAGGAAAACATCGTGAGGAAACCTGCATACCATAGCGATTTATAACAATTTCTATGGTATGTAAGTCCGCCAACCCGCACTAGGCCAGCGTGGTGGACTATATGGCCTAACCGCTCTCAATCGTACTGTCGATTGTAGAGGAGGCCCGTGCCCTGCAGTGGGACGTATATGGGCTGATACAGATAGTACAAGATGTGCATTACCATATTAACTGGATTAATATGCAATGGCTTTTATTAACTATCACACTATAGTGGATTAAAACTGTTGATATAACTACACAAACATATCATTGTGTGTTCTTAAACTAGTTGTAGATAATATATTCAATACAATTGAATGTAAACAAGTTTGTTGTGTGGAGTCTAAGATTAGGTTGGTAATGGTAACAAGTTTTTTTGTGTTTGTGTCAGAAGTATTATTTATTTATTTATAAAGTATTTATGGCAATGTGAGTTTGTCATTAATTTATATTAGATTGTTTAAACATTTAAATATGTAAGGCAGTTATTATGGGTAAATATGAATATTTTATATCTACTTAGTAAAATACGCACATATTCGGCTCATGTCACGATTGTTTTTTTGGTGTTATACACAGGGGTACAGCCTATAGAAAATTGCTTTACTAACATTATTTCTAAACTGAATATATTAGTATATTTAAATTATGTATGAAATATTTCATATGAATATAGAATAATGCAATCATCGTTAATTTAAAAAGCCTGTAACATCCTAGTTTATGAAGAAATATAACATGACATGCTTTTCCAGTTATTTCCAATTTATAGTATAGGCAAGTGCTGACAGATGTCACTAACTATTTAAAAGTTTTCTCCCTTGGAATTAAAGTGTAAGGTTTCTGATTCGGCTTTGATAATAACCATGAAACATAGATTACTATGTTATGCAATATACAGATTACAGAGCAATATTTAAGTTACAATTAGACGAGACAACGCCAATAAAATTATATTGTAGAATTAATACAGAGTAGTGCAATTTGCAAAGATTTGTAACTTGCAGGTTTACTATGGGACTAGTTAAAACGAGCTCCAAGTCCCCAAATAAATAAAATAATCATAATCATTATAATCACACCCAACAGTCACATACATACTCCTGACCCCACACTAAGATCGAGTCTTGTGTCGTGGGTATCAGGCATTACGAGAGACTTTTCGGTCACACAAACACCCAGACCGTGCGGGGATCGAACCCGCGGCCTCTCGTTTCACAGGCGGCGTCTAACCAACTGCGCCACGGAGGCTGTCAAAAAAATATTTAAAAAATTACAGTTTGGATCTGCCGACATGGAGCGCGGAGAATTTGAGGAAGGCGGCGGTACAGCACAGACTAGTACGGCCGCGCAGCCTCGCCTGGGCCGTGCTGCTCAACGCACTGCCCGCGCCCAGCGGAGACATCGTCACCAGGTAAGATGATGAGAGGGCGTGGTGGCCTGGGGAGTTACTCTTATACTCTACAACGAAGTTCGGATGTTCGGTTGTTCGACGTCCAGATATCATCATCATGTCAGCCACAGTAAGTCCACTGCTGAACACAGGCCTCCCTCAAGATAAAAAACACTGCACCAATGGCCTCGTTAGCCCAATTGTACTTTGGTATGATTGCAAAGCTGATGACTCTAGTTCAAGTCCCGAGTCGGGCAAAGTTACCACGCCGAAATTTAAAAACAAAAAAAATTCGCGTTCCGATCTACTCAGAACAAGCTCACGGTGTCTTGAGGGTTGCTAGACATAATTGGGGGGTCAAAAATATAATTAAACCGAATCCGCGATAAAATCCGTTAGTAATAGTTTTATTTCAATGTGTAACATTCGCGTAAATTTAAAAAACCATTATAAAATGAAATTAATTTCTATTACAGTATAACGACACACAGGATTTTTTATAATGACTTAAAACTAAAACTATCCATGGACCCTCGCGCTGTGATTGGTGATGATCCGCTCTCGCAGAACGATGAGGTAAGCATAATTATATTGATGTTTTTTTTTTAATATTGAGTAAAAGAATATGAATTAAAATTATATGTTGTGCTATGAGACTTCATAATAGATGTATGATTAAATTTTGCCTCAATAAAGAATAGATTTCTTAGTAGACGAATAATATACCTATTCATGTAAGGCAGATTGGGCAAAATAGTTCTCGAGTAGATTAGATTAGAGATCTATATAGATTTGAAATTATTGAGTAGATTCTCACATAATAAAAGATCTAGTGCACGACTTCATGCGTTTCATTACCAACAAGTCGCTATAGAAATTAGAAGAGGCCTATGTTCAATAATAAATCTTGAGAGATACTATACCGCCCACCACTGTAACTCCTATCAGCCAGGATCAATAGTGGCGTCCATTTTAATGACACCAAGCTCCAGAATCCACTCTCAATCGTACTCTCGATTGTTGAAGAGGCCCGTGCCGTGCAGTGGGACGTATATGGGCTGATACAGACAAGCTCCAGAACTCGGCGTGTCTCGGGGACACTAGCTTATCTTGGTAGTGGGTCTCTGATATGAAACGAAAGGTCGCCTGGGTAGGTAACACAGCAATGTCTACTTCTCCTGCCAAACAGCAATGTAAACGGACTGTTTTATTCCAGTTTGAAGAATATTATAGCCAGAGTAACTTCTAAACATATTGAGATTTAACATCTTATGTCTCAGGATGGCAAGTACAGTAGAATGCCACAAATTGCTTTGTAATGCATGGACAGTAGTCCATGAGCGGTCGTATCGCTTACCATCAGGCGAATGCCATGCTCTTCTTGCCATTCAAAGCAATAAAAATTCCTATATTTTTATTTCTAGAGTGTGTGGAAGCAACATTTCTGTGATAAGGAGTTGAAGACTTTAATAATGCAAGACGTTGTACGAACTTTTCCCGACGAACTGTACTTTAGAGACAAGGATGTTCAAGATACCATGGTGAGTATAAGTGCTTTGTAATTTATTTTATTTCATGACCTATTAATTCACGCTTAAGGTATACAATGGTATGTGTTACTAAATGAAATAAAAAGAAAAGCATAGTTCCAAAATACCTTGTTGATTATTTAGATCGTCATTCATAATAAAAATCTAATTAAAAAATAAAACACTACGTAACCTGCAATGTGTTACGGTTTTTAACAGACATTTAATGATAGTTTTATATTTCCAACTGATACTCTAAAAAATCATTACATTATATACCATCAGGTGCTCTACAGACAATTTACTGAGCAGCAAAGCATTCATACATTACTTTTACTTTAGACTATAGATCGCAACTTTTCTCGATGATGACGAAACAAATACATTTACACAATTATTTGATTCAGTGCGGGGATCGAACTGCCTGCGCCACGGACGCTGTCATAATGTTATATTAAGTGTAGTGTACAATAAAGGATATAAATACAGGGTTTATCAAGACTGCTATCGAAAACCAAGCTGGGTGGTAGTTTAAGCCACTTCAGCCACAATGCAACAGAAAATGTTGCAAAAAAAAGTGATAATGTTATTTTCCTATGGTCGTATTTGGGTGGTAAATGTATTTTTTCCTAAAATAATATTGTATACCCTTTTATTTATAAATACTCTAAGGTATAAAAGAGTTTAAATTATAAGCATAAACTATGGATTTACCATCTTAATACGACGATAGAAAAAAAAATAACAAAAAAAAATTCGTCACAATTTTTTGCACAAAATTTAGTTGCTTTGTGTCTGAAGTCACTGAAACTAGCATCCGGCTTCGTTTTCGGTAGCAGTGTAGTTATACCCGGTATACTGTTGCGTGCAGGTGCGCGTGTTGTTCTTCTGGGCGCGCTCGCACTCGAGCGTGGGGTACCGGCAGGGCATGCACGAGGTACTCGCGCCGCTGCTCCACGAACTGCATCTCGACAGGAAGTACGCGCCCGGCGATCTCAAGTGAGATGTCATATATGTATTTAAAATTAATTTACTAATTTTAAACGATTAATTTAAAAAAATCGTAACAGTTAAAATCTATAATTTGGCTTTCTGTTAACTTAAAAGAAATGTCTACTTTATTTGTAGCTGTTGATTTTCCAAATGAAATAAAAAATATAGGCAATTCTTTTTTATTTTTTTAAATCTGGAACAGCATAGTGACAACACTGCGCCTGATGGTAAGCGCGAATGTCGTCCAGGCAGAATATGGAATAGCATCATACGACAGTCCCAAGACATTCGATACAATTATACCGGCCTGCTGAGATGCCTCTTGTTTATTCTTATAAAAACAAAGTGATATTTATATACGATTGCTAAGAGTCAAAACAAATAGTATTATCATTTTATTATTTCACTCATTATTTGCTTAGAAATTATGGTGCAACTTTTATTAATCGCAGTCGATATAACTATAAATCAGAAACTAATTTAGGATATAATTAAAAAATTCTAATGTCTTTATCACTAATTTTATTTCTTAATGATTTTCTTGATGTCGATATGTTTCCACCAGTGTATTTTGGTATCTAAGTAAACTTTATTTCAATTTATTGTTTTGATTTTCAGTGTGAAGTTGAAGACAATACTGGATGAACAATTTTTGGAACATGACAGTTTGTGAGTAACATTTAAAATATTTTTCTGTATAAAAATCGACAAAAATATTAGAGACTCGTATACAGTTCTGATAAAAATGTTATCTTAAAACTATGAAATAATTGATGTCACACAGCTTCCGTGGTGCAGTTGGTTAGACGCCGCCTGTGAAACGAGAGGCCGCGGGTTCGATCCCCACACCGAGAGAAATGTTTTTGCGGCCACAAATATTTCTCTATAATCATCACGCGCTATAACAGTGAAGGAAAATAATATGACAAAACCTTAGCGGTTTGTAATAATTTCTATAGTGGTTAACATTCACCAAACCGCAGTAAGTGAGCGTGGTATTATTATTAAAACCTAATTTAATTAGCGCTTAAAATTAAAATGTTAATTATAAGCGTGGTCGACTGTATAGTCTAACTCCCCTCAATCGTACTCTCGATTGTGTCGGAGACCCGTGCCCTTCAGAAGGATGTAGGTATATGGGCAGGTACAATATTTACAAAAATCTAAGTCAGAAAGCACTTAAAATCTGAGAGATATAATAGTCGAACAACACAATAGGATGCATCAGGCAATAACCACGTCTTGTGAACTCATCGTCATAAAAATGCTGATGTGCGAGAGAGATAACGAATATATGTCCTCTCACTCTCCAACGATGCCCATGCTTTTCTTTCTATTAATCTTTTTCTTTTTCGTAGTTTACAACCAATTACTTAAATGATAATGTTCATAAAAATAAATAAACGCATAAAACTTCATATTATGTAGGAATTATCTGAATTATTATATTTTTATATGATTTATTTACTAGTCAAAATATATGCACACACACTGCACAATGCAACTTAAATCTAAATATATAATAAATATACTTTTTTTATTTATATTTACATACATTTCAATGAACTTATTTGTATTTATATGAAAATATTATCGAAGTTTATTATTAAATTGGGTATTTTAAATACGTAAAAGACGAAGGAATATGGATAAACCCAATAGAAAGTTCATGACCGCATGACGCATTATCACTGTTCAATATCACCAACATAATTGACTCTTACTTGCCATTCTATATTCATTTTACCTACTATTTTACCTGGATTTAAACTTATGAAGACTTCAAAAAACGTTGAACAAAAACGCCCTTGTCTATAGGCATTTTTGTCCCTTTCGCACGCCTTTTGAGCGACAAGGACAAAACATTCGATAGCTAAAATACATTTTAAAACTATTTATGAATAAGGGCGAAAGTATTTATTGAACTATCCGCGACACAAAACGCAATCTTAGTATGTGGTCAGGACTATGTATATGGTATGTATGGGTGTTATTAATTTATTATTATTTATTAACTATTATGTTCATAAATGTTGGAACAAAACGTATATCACAAATAAGCAGGGCAGTGACGACGTAGTACTAGTCGAAAACTAAAGATTTCCTCCTGCTAAAAATCGCTCAAACCACGTTAAAATTTTTCAACATTCACTTCACCCGTAAACACAGCCTATTTCACATCTCATTTATTTTTCATTCCACGGCCGTTAAATATATACTCTTTCTGAGTTTATTCCAATAAATTCACGATGATTTGATCCACGACGTTCACGATATCATCTGTATGGTAATTTTCATCTCCTTGCGAAGTGAGAGTATTAAATTCTAGCCCTCTCTTGGGAGAATATTACCAACCGAATATAGGAGCGCGTCGGCCAATGATACACCTTCTAGGCCACTATTCCTATTGGAATTCAGCCCTTGGTATCCCATACCTCTTGAAAATTGACTTGCAACAAAGTTCATTGAACTTTGAGTACTGGGTGTCTGCAAATTCAGTGCAGTGCCTCCAATGCCATTCGAGAATAAACGCGCATCAGCCAATGACATACCTAGACCAGTCAGCATATTCAAATTCAATATATTTGAAGATGAATATGGTACACCATCTCCTTGGCTTCTTCCATTAATAGTGTTGCCGTGAGAACCGTCGAAATTCACCTGGACGTCTTTTCCTATGTCATTATTGTGAATATGAACTTCACTGATCGATTCGTCTCCCGCAGAACCCGGCACGGACACTTGTATGTTCCCTCCTACCACGCTATCGTGAATGTGGACGTGGACATTAGGAGCGGCTTCCGAACACAATGCGATAAACAATACCAATTCTAACTTGGTGACGGGCATTTTTAATGAACACTATTTGAATCGACTTGAGCTTGTGTGGCAGTGAGAGCGTTGAGTGTGATTTTATATTGCTTATCATTGGAGTTGACCCCTGACATGAATAATCGTTATTTGTTTATATCAAATGGGCTTTATTTATTCCCAATTATACTGTTTCGCATACTTTTATAAAAGCCTGGGTTGAAGTACTGATCAATTTGGAGAACCCACTTTTTTATGGAAGTGGATAATAATATTACCGTTCTGTAAAATGAGTCTTTTTTATTGCAATGTTCTGGCAAACGAACAAATAGGGTCACTTGATAGTAAGTGATCACTGCAGCCCATGACCTTCCACAACGCTTGAATCATGAATGTGTTGCCAGACAATCAAAGGATGGTAAGAGCAAAGGGATGTTGGGAATCCAGCAATCTGATACACCGAACGAAATGATAGCGAGTCTGATAAGGGAACAAACTATTAAAATGTTAAATGGAACTTTTAAATATAAATTCCATCGTCCTCTTTCCGTCTTAGCTGGACACAGAAATAAACTTTGATTATGCCGCAGTTTTTTGTTTTACCTTTTCTTGTATTTGTTTGTTCCAGTATGCTATTCAGTGCGGTAATGAAGGGCTTAGAGAAATTCTACGCGACAGGCGACGTGGTGCCGTCATCGTCAGGTCGCTTGCCTTCATCTAGAACAATACATGTACGTACTATTTACTGCTTATCATCTTGTTAAGTCTCTATGTATGTCATATACATATTATGTATCTTTCACTACTGGGTAAGTATGGCGAGAATTAAGCCTATTAAAGAGAAATAATTCGGAGTTATCTTCTTTAACTTTCAATTGTCTAAAGAATTTGTCTTGGTTAATATTTACCGTCACTAAAGCAACAATGGATAGTACAAATACGGAAGACCAAATAATTATCTGTATACCCTACATTTTAGATAATATATTCGCCATGTAAGTCCAATGTAGATAATATGTAACATGAAAAAGTGTAGAGAAATCAAACTTGTCCATCATCCATAATTCAATATTTAACGGGTGATGTTTCAGAATCCAAACGAAGTGATCCGATACTTGGAGCGTGTGAAAGAGGATTATCTAATGCAGATAGATCCCGAACTAGCAGCGTTTTTGGACGAATGCAACATATCTATGGAACTGTTTGGAATGTAAGTATAAACCTATTGACGACAGCGTTATTACATGACAAAGTTACTACAACACATCTGGGGGGTTACATGATCATTAACGACATTCGAGTGTTCGAACGTTCAAAATCCGATGTACCTATAAAAGATAGTAACCGCGGATCGTGTAGATAGAGTATCTACCGCCGATCGATAGAATTATGTCGGCCTGGTTGTATTCGGATATACTCAGACACAGGTGAACCTAAAATGCGACAACATTGCACGTTTCTCTATGATGAACTTTACCATGCTGACTGCCTCGGTGGCGTAGTTGTACTAAGGTACGGTTACAACGCTGAGGTCTCGGGTTCGAATCCCGGGCTGGGCAAAGTGATATTGGATTTTTCTATCCATTATATCAGTCCAGAGTCAGGAATTTGTGCCCGATATAGCGATAGGCTCGCCACCTATCACATTGTGGGACGGAACATACAAGGCGAAATGTGGATGTCCTGGCACCTTTGCCTACCCCTTCTTGGGATATAGGCGTGAGTTTATGTATGTATGTATGAATTTTACCATCGTACACCATGCCATACGATAGTACAACAATAGCGATTTGTATGAATTTCGATGTTATGTAAAGTCTGCCACCAGAGGCGGCTCATCCGAAAGAGCGCTGGTGCAGTGCACTCCCACGAAAATTACATACTTAGCTAATTTAATAATTTATATATATTTATAATACATAAATCCTTACATTACATTCTTTATATTTTACTACGCCTATAATAAGTATATTATATTACCTATATAGGTACATGTAGCGTCAATTTGTAACGAGTGGAGCGCCAGCGATTGTGCTCCTATGAAACGAAGTTTAGTACGACTCTTATACTGTTTCCATTCGTTTATTTTATTTTTGACAGTTCACGCCTATAAAGTACGACATTACAGTAGAACAATATTTTGAAATAAAAGTAGATACTTTCTTGACGGGTAACGCCCACTTAGAGTTGTGCCATTCGTAACGAATGACCACAGATAACAAAAACGATTTTGAATAGAATCAATCAATCGGAATCATTTGAAATAAAATTACATTAAAATGCTAATGAAAACAGTTAAACGTAATATAGTACCCAATATTAGGATCGAATGTATTTGCTGCAAATTAATTTATATGAATAAAGGTATACGTATTGAAGTGACTTTTAATAAGAGTTTAATTTAAAATAATTACAATGATTACAACGAAAATAAATGTTTAGTACCTACTTGTAATAAACAGTTAAACCATGTTGGAATTCATAGTACTTTAAGGATTAAATAATTAAAACAACTAAAAGGTAATTTGTTAATATTTTTATTTATAAACAATCGTCTGTTTCGTCGGAATCGGCGTCGTCGTCACTCGTATCCCCAGTAACACTAATTATTAATGAGTGCATGGGTAAGTTGTCAAATGCGACATCGCGATCCCAATCAGACATTATTTCTTTCTTCGTCTTATCTACGACACTCGCCCAGTTATGAGGCGTCACATTTTCACACGCATTTTTAAGCAACTCCAGCATTTTGTTTGCGGTGAAAGGAGGAGTTGTATTTATTCTCGCAGCATATCCTTTCACTTGCGCCCATATTAGCTCTATGGCATTATACTGGCAATGATATGGAGGAATTCTAAGGACGGTGTGCCCATGTTCTGCAGCCATTTCATCTATAACGTATCGTTTAGGCTGCTTCCTCATTTTTAATATTTTAAGTAACTCTACTTTTAATAGGGACTCGTCCACCTCCTCGCCATTGTTACGGAGCCAGTTTATTATTTCATTTTTTTTTACTGGCTTGCGTTGGCATTTTGTTAATTTGCCGAGAGTGATAGGACGCATTATCTATAAATATTGTTGATGGCTGTTCGAGTGACAATAACATTTCCCGAAACCATTTTTCATATACTTCGGAATTCATTTCTTCGTGGTAATCCCCTGTTTTCTTTGATTTAAAAGCTAACATAGCATCTTGCACAAATCCTTTTGCGGTTCCTGCATGACAAATTATAATTCTTTCACCTTTTCCCATTGGCACTGCGGTCGAGGAGCTAGCAGTGTTGTCAGTCCAAGTTTTTGATACCGTGTGATTCGCATTGAGCCAAGTTTCATCGGTGAAAACAACATTCGACCAGTCTTCTATTTTTTTAGCTTGTCTTAAAAATTCGCATCGATACAAAGCAACATCATTGCGTTCCATCAATATTTTTCTTTTGTCACATTTTTTGTATTGGAATCCAATCCTATTCAATACCTTCGCCAAAGAAGACTTTTGACCACGGAACAAGCCACTAGTTTTCAGAGATTGTACTAGGTTATGTAAAGTAGGAATCTCTTTTCTTTGGTAATAATCGTATATATGACGACGAATAGCATCACCATCAAAACTGTCAATTGCTGTCACTTTAAAGGGCTGACGTTTTTTCTTAGGTGTAGATGGCTTGTTTTGTTCCATGCCACTACTGCCGTAGCCTTCTTTAATTATTTTTGAAACTGTTGGAGCAGTAATACCTAATGCTGCTGAAACACGGTCTCTGATTTGAGTCACTGGTATAAGAGGTCCACCATTACGGCTTTCCCTTTCAAAGTACTCATGAAGTCGCAACACAAACTCCCTTGTTGGTCCTTTAAGCACCTTTCCTTTAGGCATTTTGAAAGTGATGAAGGCAGGTACGATGTTCTCAATTCAACCAAATGTATTCACGGGTAAAACAATACGGAGTAATATAAATACTCAACTCGACGTATGAAAAATGTGAATTAAAATTCAGCGAACGGAAAACACTAGCACGGGCGCGGGCGTCTCGTTGTGAGTGACCACAAAATGGCGGCGCGCGTCACCTGTCTGCCCAGTGTTGCCGTTTCACAATTTGTTTTTAACAACATTACTATTGCCGACGGAAGTGATAAGAATATTAACTTAACATGAGTAAATGGTTTATTTTAATATAATTATTAAATCAATTAACTTAAATATCCCTGAAGTTTTATAAAACAATGCATGGAGCAAAAAATAAAATATGTATTAAATCGATTAAAACTTGTTCAAAAATAAAATCGTTTGTTATAAAAAATTGATTCGATAACGCATCAGGCCATCACTATTTGATTCAGTACTCGATGTGTCAAAAATAAAATAAACGAATGGAAACAGTATAGTACTGTATTCAATGAGTGCGAAAGAGAGCTACGACTCGCGCTGACGCGTGAAACAAAAGATATCGTATGAGAAATTAGCGTAATCTGAAGCGCCGCTCACGCGTCACTCAGTTAATTCGCAGTTTTTTTTTTAAATAAGTATTAAAAAATAGTTTGTACGCTTAATCAATTCCATTACTGATTTTCACAAGAAATAAATAGATATCTTCGCACACCAAAAAGACCGGCGGGAAATATAATAAATAGTAAGCTCTAGTTTTTCAATTAGTTTTTTTGTGAACCCCCATCAAAAATATCACGAGCCGCCTCTGTCTGCCACTCCGCTCTAAGCCAGTGTGGTCGACAAGGTCCCATCCCTCTCAATCGTACTGTTAATTGCAGAGGAGGTGCATGCCCTGCAATGCAATATATAAGGGCTGATACAAAGGGCATGTATACATATCCTATAAATAATTATGATGTTTGTTTGTTTGTTACAGTCGCTGGCTGAGGCTACTCTTCGGCCGTGAGTTCCCTCGATCAGAAGTGCCCCACTTGTGGGGTTTCTTGTTCGCCGATGGGCCAATGTTGCCCAATTTACACTTCGTCATCGTAGCCATGCTGGTATCGATACGGAGTACACGTGAGTTGATATGTTAATGTTTTTGTATTATTTGTTTTTTATTCAGTTATTAAGTGTAATATAGTAGAAACGTTGGAAAGGAACAGGCGATTTTGCGGTCTCGCTTGCTCCTACAGCCAGTAGTTGGTTAGTTAGTTAGGTTGGTTGTCTGGCAAGTACCTAAAGACAATGTAATAGTTTTTACAACGGAAATACTTGTTTACTAAATAGTCATACAGAAAGTAAAATAGAATAAACGTTATCGGACTAAATACGAATATCAGCACATTATATCAAAAGCAAAATTCGAAGATTCCCGCCTAATCTTCGCGGCGTAAGTGCCATCTTTCCTAGTCTATTTCTGGAATAAAAAAAAACACTAAGAAAATTCGGTTTCGTTACACAAAATAGACACATAATTAGCTCTTATTTTACAAGCGCAAAAAGGATGTACAATTTCATCAGTCCGGCAACCGGTTCCATGGTGTAATGGTTAGCACTCTGGACTTTGAATCCAGCGATCCGAGTTCAAATCTCGGTGGAACCTGTTCTTTTTCTGTATTTTTATTTCTTCCTTTTCACGTTTACATTATATTTTTATATTCCAGTGGTGGAAAGTTATAAAAAAACATAAACAATTTTTGTTTGTCATTTTTTCCGTAAAAAGTTGATACAATTAAATAATTTAACAGTAAAAACATTTTTTTTAAATAATTCGCTAAATACTTTGTTTTGTGGTAGTTTTAATGACTACAATCACAATGCAACTAAAAATTTCGCAAAATACTTGACAAATTATTTTTTTGGTGATATTTATGATTGTGTTTAGATAGTAAATACATTGTTATTGCTGAAATAATTGTTTAAGCCTTTGCGCACCATAGCGTCTATAAAGTAAAAGGTTGTACATTATTATTTTAGGAAAAAATATTTATTTACCACCCAACTAGGACGAAAAGAAAAAATTTTAAAAAATAATCGTTTTTCTCTTTTACTTTGGATTTTTTTATTTGGATTGTATCTTTTTTGATGTTTTTTAGTACGATTGTGTCTGAAGTTACTAAAACTAGCACCCGGCTTCGTTTTGGCTAGCACTTGTATACACCCTGTATGTCTATGTGTGTATGTGTAGTGTTGTCTGGCGGCGCGGGCGGCGCGCTGTGTGCGCTGATGCGTCCGGCGCGGCTGTCGGTGCGCCACGCATGCGCACTCGCGCTGCACCTGCGCGCGCCGCACGAGCACCCGCGCCCCGCGCCGCCCACACCACCCGCCGCAGACGACGACGAGTGAGTCACCATTACACTTAGGGGCCGTCCATTAATTGCGTGATATTTTATTTTCCATTTTTTGTGATATTTAAGAGATCCTTGAGGGATGCCTATGTTCAGCAGTGAACTTCTTGTGGCAGATATGATGATGATGATATGTTGAAAAAAAATGCGTGTGATATCTTACTAGACCCCGTCTCCTCTCCTCTTGTGATGTTTCGTAATTTTTGTCCAAACCTTCCCGTATTCAAGCCTCACGTGATTAATGGACGATTCTGAATAAAATTAAATGAGAGTGTTTATTTTAAACATGACAGTAATTTTCTAACAAAAAAAAAATAGTCTCATCATTTTAGTGAGTGTGTATTTGTGTAGCATTATGAATGTCGACGACCCTAGCACATCCGAGTCTTACCGAGCCGAGGAAGCCGCGTGGAGCATAGAGCAGCGCGGCTCCGTAGAGCGCGGCTCGTCTCTGGGCGCGGAGGGCGTGGCGGAGGGCGCGGACGTGGCGCGCGAGCTGGCGGCGCTGGCGCTGGTGCGCGCGCACCTGCCCGCCGCCGCCGCCGCGCTCGCCAGGCAGCTGCCGCGCCCCGCGCCGCCGCTGCAGCGCCCGCTGCACACCATACTGCACGTGAGTTGTCACACTTTATTCACACTTACAACTCAGTCTACATATCTATGCACCCGGCGTTGATGACGTCATGCCGCTCAGGTACGAAGTGTCCATCACTTGCAATATTAATAACAACAATAGGGTTTTTTATTGCATTTATGAAAACGTATCCATAGATCATAGGTCTAACAAACAAAGAAATTTATAAATCCATTCAGAATGAAACAAGTTAAAAACGTTTTAAATCTTGTAGTGGAAGTATCAGAAAAGAAATGCAAAACAAAGATAGTGACGTCACTAGGG
Source organism: Hyles euphorbiae (assembly GCA_023078785.2). Lineage (NCBI taxonomy): Eukaryota > Metazoa > Arthropoda > Insecta > Lepidoptera > Sphingidae > Hyles > Hyles euphorbiae. The sequence goes on along the minus strand of CM041037.1, from coordinate 2,424,457 downwards.
TTATAATACATTACAATGTGCGCGTGCGAAAGAGACAGCAAGATGTCCCCACAACACCCCTACTCTTTAATTTTAAATATTAATATTTGTCTTATGTTACGAGCTACTTTAATACTTTTTTGATAGCAAAGCTTTATTGACGTGACAACGTCTTAAATTAGGTTGCGGCTGGGAGTCACTTATGAAAAAGTGTAACGCCCGGTAACGTTACGATGAGTCACCGAACGAGAGAGAGGCCCGCCGAATGCCTTGCGTCTCTCTCCCACTCAACTATGATCGATCTGCCGCGCGCGCAGCACTAGAGAATTAGGCGCATTGAATCGGCGCATGCTTGTGTCTCTGTCTTTGTCTTTCTCGAACGTTCTTGGCGTTGGAAAAACAAGAAAGCGTCACAATACAAGTTCACACGTGTGGTTAAAGTATCGTCAGCTGTGTCTGTAGTGAAAATATGGAGTGCTTAGATTCGTCATTTATCATTTACAACAACTACAACAATAAAGGTAAATAATTGTACACTGATATTTCATTATCGTAAACTATGATTGATTGATTAATTGTTAGATTGACACAAAAGTTGAGAAACTGAGTTTATAGGTTATGTCATACTATTGATAAATGTTGATAGTGTTTTAGTAAACAAAATATATTTCTATAGTTAAAATTTGTGCAATTCTTATTTTCATTCAATTCCTTGTTCCTATTGTGCAATTTAATTATATTCATATCAATAAATATTCTACCGAGAAAAAGACGTTGTCACGTAAAATCTTCGCCCGTAAAACCGACTTTACAGGCAACCATTTTTTTTAATGTATTTGTGTTTGTAAGCGAAATAAAATACCAAAAATAGATAATAGTCAAATACCCTATTACTTTTTTGTGTAATGATTGAATTCATGTTTGTGCTAAATGTTACGTGATTAAATGATAGAAAAAAACTTTAAAATATTTTTTTTTAATCTTATTTATTTTATAAGCCATACATCATAACTAACCGTACTGACGCGTCCGGACGAGCGCGGGAAAAAAGGGGGAAGCGGAAGAGGCATCGCATTCCTGCGAGGTGCAAAGATTATGGGACCGCATTGTAAACCTGAATTCATCTAATACAAATATAGTGGAGCATCCCTTCTTTGTCAGTTAAACCACACCACATATCAAACACAACACCTAACATATACAAAACCCCTACAGAATAAAACATAGGCTGAAAAAAAAAACCAAAAACATACCCTTATATGAAGATTTTTTTGTACCAATCTACTTATTTTTTATAATATTCCAAATTGTTTATATTTACCCCCTTATTCATAAGAAACCGCTAATCAACCACTTAACGTAATTTAGTTAAATTATGTTAAAAGGACATTAAACGTTTATTAAGTTTTGCTATTCATAATGGTTTTCTACATATTTTAAGTAATATTGCCACTTCACAGAAAAAAGTTATTTCATTTACTTGACAGCAAAATCAAAGGACATTGATATCCGGGTGACAGACATTTTTCTGTTTAAAATTTGCTTAAGCCTCTCTCGATCCAACCTGATCTCGGACATTTTAAAGTAAATGAGCTGTTTCATAACTGATTAGTCATTTTTAGCGCTTATTAATAAAGTTTTTGAGTCAGCTCATTAAATGTAAGACCTCATAAATAAGGGGGTTAGTTTATTTTTTTTTTCTTAAATAAAGTGAAATTTAAAATAATAATAATATACTTTTACAGCTGGCAGCGCTCCTGCAATGTCGGAACCACGCGCTTATAGACGTCGAGACAGCATTAGAAGCGGCTGAAGGACAATCCCAAGAGAAAGTAGGACAAAAGCAACTAGTTCCAGTGGCGGCGATCATCCCCCGCCGCCCCTCCCTGAGAACCCCCCCGAAACCCCCCAAAATCAAGGAGGTACCCCTCAAAGTGTTCCACCAGATAGAGTGTCGCAGTGCCAGTGATCTACCCTACCTCGACCCGCTCAGGCTCCGGACAGAATGATTGAGAAGGAAACTCATGCTGTATAGTTATTATCATTGAGATCTATAATGAATTTTGTAGTTAATGTGTTCGGTTTGGTGTGAAGAGCACGGACTGTGTTTTGCTGTCTCGCTCTTAAATGAAAAATTGTATTCTCTGTCTACCCTAGACAGAGATATGCGAATGTTTAGGTGATTGATTTGTGGTATTGATAAAGACTACAGTTGTTATGTAGTCAATTTTGTAGTCTATCATGCTCTGTATCTATGGTACTTGAAAGTGCAATGGAATGAAAGTTTGTTACCAATGTCGTATTCACGTGAGACAAAATCTAAGAATTTTGGTGATATTATAGTTTGTTTTTTAAATACATCATTATTTTGTTCATTACATTGTATTGTGATACGATCAACCAGACGAAATTCAGTTGGAATCTGAGGTATACCGTAGGTATATTTATTTCATTTATAAGATTCCACTTTTTTAAATTATTTTATTTGCTATTCAATTCTGCAAATCGCTCTATTAAAATGTATATAACAAAACTGTTCCTCACATCGCGATTAAAATAGCAAATTAAAGATAATTTCTACCTGCATTTGTAAACTTTTGATCTATTGTGTAAATATAAGATACTGACAGTTTTGTTAAATATAACTACACCCGTATTTGATCGTAATGTGAATAGTATGTGGCTGTATTACGATGTATAAAGATTTATTTGTATGCGAAAAACAGTAAATCAAATTTTGCATAGACCCACATATTTTTTCATGTCTTTAGTAAATAAAGTAGAAGTTTTATTGTGAAAATAATTCTTTATTTACCACGCTATAAGAAGTATTGGGTAAGTTATTATGTAGGAATTAATTGTAGTGTTTCTTAAAATATACCGGAACAAATATTTGCATAAACAAAAACATTTGGTTCAACAGTGGAATTGAACCAGTTATCTCTTGTTTTAACTAGCTTTTCACATTCTAAGCTATAAGAGTAGTCAAATACGTTTGTATTCTGCAAGGAGTTATCTGTGCCCCAAGCAGGAACATTTGCCTCCATAGTATAGTAATCGTAAAAGTAAAATTTTGTATGGGAATTTGAACAGCGCCATTGTGAGCGTATTTGGAATTAAATTATGGCAGCGGCAGTGGCGGTACTTCCATACAAGCCCAAAAGCCCGGCTTGCCTTACTTAATACGCATATACTCAATCCTAAGGACAAATCAGTACTTTAAATAAAATACAGTACAATCCCGATTATCCGAACATCGATTATCCGAACATCCGATTATCCGGACTCATTCGTCTCGGCTCTAATTATTAATTTAAAAATGTTTTGACGGTGCAACGAGACATGTTACGACAAGTTTATTCCCGCCTCCGACGGTGTACTCCCGCTCTCATTTGTTTGCGAGACAGTGTTTGTTATATAATTGTTTCATTTTCTTTGATAGCGTTCAACTGAAAGGTTGTCTTTTATTTTCGTTTGCGTTTTGTGTTGGAAATTTAAAATGTCCAAGCGAAAAAGAGTGGTGTTGTCTCTTAAAGACAAAATGAAGATAATTGAGAGTATAAAAAATGGTGAATCTGGCAGTAAGTTGGCACAAATATATGGTGTCGGAACTTCTACGATATCAGACATTAAAAAGAATTCTGATTCCATAATGAAATTCACCTGCGCGCTTGAGCAAGAAGATGGAAGATCGCAACGTAAAGTCATGAAAAAATCTCAAAATGAAATTCTGGAGAATGCAGTTTTTACTTGGTTCTTACAAAAGAGAGCATGCGGTTAGCCCATATCTGGACCTCTGTTATGTGAAAAAGCATTGGATTTTAATCAAAAACTTGGTGGTGATACTTCTTTCAAGGTGAGCTGTGGATGGTTAGCAAGATTCAAATCCAGACATGGAATTCGAGAACTGGAGATTCAAGGAGAAAAACTGTCTGCTAACGTTGCATCAGCCGACTCTTTTGTAGACGAGTTAAAAGAATTTCTAGATGAAAAAAAATACGATTTAGATTTTGTATACAATGCGGACGAAACAGGTCTTAATTGGAAAGCTCTACCAAGCAGATCAAGCACAGCATCGCGACGTGAAAATGCAGCACTGGGGCACAAAGTGAGTAAGGACAGAGTTACAGTTATGGTTTGCGCAAACGCTAAAGGAACACATCGATTGCCACTGCTACTTATTGGTAAATCAAAAAATCCGCGCTGTTTCAAAAATGTTAAAATACCCTTAACTTACGCTAACCAACAAAAAGCGTGGATGAACACAGATATTTTTCTTACTTGGTATGAAAATACGTTTATTCCTGAGGTGAAGAAATTTCAAAAGGACGTGGGAAAAGAGGGCGATGTACTGTTGTTATTAGATAATGCGCCAACGCACCCTTCCGCTGAAACACTAAATCGAGAAAATGGGAAGTTCACGGTTAAGTTTTTGCCCCCTAACGTAACATCGATATTGCAACCTATGGACCAAAGTGTCATTGAAACTTTAAAACGTTTATACAGAAAGCAGCTACTGCGTCGTCTTTTATCAGCAGACGACAGTGAAATAGAAACGTTGTTAAAGTTTTTTAAAGAAATTAATTTAAAAGATTGTTGTTATATGCTGGTAGAAGCGTGGAATTCTGTGGAATTGCAAACATTAAAAAGGGCATGGAATAAATTATTAAAATTAACTCTATCTGATTCTTCAATTAAACCGCACGACGATTTTAAAGAAATAACCGAAGCAATGAAAATTCTTAGCATTGGTGAAGGGTGCGATGAAGAGAATATTATGGAGTGGCTGAACTGCGATAGTGAAGACCCTGGATTCCAAATATTAACTGATGAAGAAATCATTGAGGATTTAAACAGTAACGAGAGAGAAGATGAAGAAGAGACTGAAACTGGGTATGTATGTCAAGTACCATCTCACGCAGAAGCTTTTGAAGCTCTAGATGTTGCTTTTAAGTGGTTAGAAAGACAGGACGAATCGGATCCCATACAGTTGTTACAACTGAAGCGCATCAAGGACTTGGCTGCGAGAAAAAGATGTGATTCATTACGTCAAAAATCTATAACAAGTTATTTCCAACCAAAATTTTAAATTACATAGGTATTATGTAATTCATTCTCTATAGTTATAGCTCGTTTTTTATATATCGTATTATCTAAGTAAAACCCATTACATAATAAAAAAATATTAAAACTTAAATATTATTTGATTTGCTTTGAAATCGGTTATCCGGATTTTCGATTATACGGAATACGCCTGGTTTTAATTGATCCGGATAATCGGGATTCTACTGTATATTCGTTTAATGCAAAACGTCTATCATTTTTAAATTTACCGCGCCATAATGGATCCCGCGCCTGCGACGGAGTACCCGCGCCGCGCCCGGCAACTCGCCTAAGCGAGCGCCGCGGTCTAAAACTAATATAAAATTATTTCATTCAAAATCAACGCGTGACGCAATATCTTAAAAAGATGGAACACACCAAAGTATTATCTATCTTTTTCTCTCTCGTGTGCTTTTACCTGGCTTCTGGCGTATATTGCCCTCTCAGTCGCACCTCTGGGTGAAATGCTATTACCGTGACACTACGTACCTATACATATAGCTATTTTTTTATGCAATTTGTACCAAGCAAAATACCCGGCTTCGCGGAGTGAAGTTGTGCACTTGACATGTCATATTAAGATCCAAATTTATCGAAAAATATTTATGTTTTGCTACAAGTTATATTGGATAATATATAAAATAAATAAATATTTTTTGAGACCGTATTATGATGTTTTAAATATTTTTATTAATATATTAGAATTAGAATACTTAATTTGGAATTGTCCATAATTTAGGACCTGTGGCTAGCTTCACGCTTATTATTATGTCTTTCGAGCGGACGATCACCGGACGATTAACCAGTAACAACTGAACATATACGTTTAGTTTTTGTTTCATTATAGTATTTTACGTTTATTATGTATAATAATGGGTGAAAATGTGCCTTGTGATGGTTTGAAGTGTGTGCAAGTGGTGATCGGCGAGGAAAAGGTAAATTCATTACATTTCGTAGACAAACAACTACTCGTATCTGGTCGAAAACCTACGCCTGATTTGTTGTGTATTTCTCGAAAGTAGTGAAAACTATAGAATACAATTTTATAGATCAGTACACATAACTACATAGATTGCTGGATGTTCTCATACTAATAAGTTATACTGTCGGTGTTGTATATTTTTTTCCAACGATGTACTTAAATTTTTGGAATTGTTCCGGCTATAGTGATTTAAATAATTTAACTGGTACTTTTATAGTAATTGACAAAAACATGTAAATGCATTAATATATTTTCATAATTCCGGTAAACAGCGTATAGAAACCTCTTTATGCGTCATATACATAATATGTGATGAGATTTTAAAACATTATGCTCGCGTAGACAGTAATCGTAGTGTTTTTCAGATATTCCTTAGCTTCCTTTCAGAGCTCATGATGAATCAAAAAATCACATGCATACACAAAAACATAACATGAATATATTAACAATAATTTGTGGCCGCGAAGTTAAACACGACGCCGTACTTGTGCTATTGTAGTGCCGTTTATTAATTTACAAAATAATTACAATATAAAGTCACGTATGCATGCCCAAAAGTAATTTAACTTACACATTTGTTTTATTCATCTATTTAAAACTAATTATGGGCCCTTCAGTATTTTGGCAATATTAAATAGATGGCCGTGGAAATCGCGCCATCTATTAGATTTTTTCGAAACAACTTGTTGTAATAGATTTTTTCATAACGGTGATAAAGATAGTTATTATTTTATTGGTTTTTATCCTAATCTTATATAGATCGTGTGGTAGGTCCAGGCCTACTTCAAAATTGGAGGTCGGGACGTTTGAGTGGTTAATAATATTAATTTGGATTTTAGGCGCGCGAGGGGACAACGACCTCTGTCGCGCTCGACAAGACGCGGTAAATTCAAAAATTGCAGATGTTTTCTAATAAAATATGATTGTATTGTGTGAAATAAAATGGTTTGTGTTCAGTATCGAGTATGTACAGTCAGTCCTGGGACTGCCTCGATGGCGCAAAGTTGAGGTCTCGGATTCGAATCTGGGGTCTATTTTTATTTAATTACATCGCATAGGTTCGCCCTCTATCGCATGATGAACACGTTCTTCTTTCTTAATACCATTTTGCTCCTGAACCAATACATATTCTAACAAAAAAAATATTGGGCTTGCCCTAGTCCACAACCCTAGGCACGCCACTGGGCAGCGGGAAACGTTTACGACACTATAGTATGGTAATCGTATAGTCTAGCGATAGTTTTACTATACAAATGTATGAAAGGTAGCAGGAATAATTTTTGACGTATAATATCGTTGTAGTAATAGTATAGTAATCGTTGTCACAATACTATTACTATACGATACTTCAAATTGTTCCTGCTTGGGGTACTGTACTTATGCAATAAGTATTTTGATATATTTATTAAGTAATACTTTGTAATGTCTTTTCACAATTTAATAGTTTCATGTAATACAATAATATATTGAATTTTAGTTATTACATATACGTATTCGCTGGGTGCGCGACGACAGCGCCAACTAGCGGTTGCAACTACGGTGGCCTCCGAAATGTCAAATGCCCAGCTATCATTACGACGAGTTATTTACAAACGAACAATTTTAATTAAATATTGAAGTGCGTGGTGGCCTGTTGGTAAACGGACTAGACGCGACTGCCAATATGTTCACGGTGGTCGCGGGTTCGAATCCCAGGGCACACCTCTGACTTTTCGGAGTCATGTGTGCATTGATAGTCAATCACCACGCACTAAAACGGTGAAGGAAAACATCGTGAGGAAACCTGCATACCATAGCGATTCATAAGAATTTCTATGGTATGTAAGTCCGCCAACCCGCACTAGGCCAGCGTGGTGGACTATATGGCCTAACCACTCTCAATCATACTGTCGATTGTAGAGTAGGCCCGTGCCCTGCAGTGGGACGTATATGGGCTGATACAGAATTGTAATTTACATTTATTCCAATAAATATTCTAAATCTATATAAGGTAAGTCTTTTTTATTTTTCGTCTAAAATGGCACAATCAATAGATTTCGCTTAGTACATTACGGATTTTTCATGGCTGTCGTCATGAGAAGTAAGTAAAGAAATAAGCAAATTTCATCGAATAATGCATTTCATATAAATAGCAGACGATTATTTATGAGTGCTTGTGCTCTCAATAATCCATCCTTTTATGTATTTTCAGTTAAACATGGCCAAATTAATCATAAAAACTGGATTCCGACCAATCACACACGACATCATTTTCCAACCACAAACAACATTGAAAGGAAAACAATTAGTTTTAGCTCAACACGTGCAAGATGTGAAAGAAATTAAATATGAAGATGCTATGATCCACACCATTGAAGCACATGTTATTCGACAAACTTCAGTGACATCAACGCCATACAAAACATCCTTGAATATTAGCAGTTGTTTACTGTTTTTGCAATTTTTGATGTAGTACGTAATATATTACACCATTAGTAGGTGTTAACGAAATAATTATTTTTTTACAGATTGATTCTAGCCGTCATATTACGAGTGCCAAATGTGATTGTGTGTACAATCAGAGCTGCAGGTGTAAACACATTGCGGCTCGTTCGTTGTTCGTTGTTCTCGTTTCCAACATGCCTGTGGAAATTTGTAGAATTTTTTATCACTATTTCTGCCATTGTTTTTGCAATTAACTACGCAGCAAGCTTCGTGACTCATCTTTATTTACTAAAAACGTAAATCTCGCGAGTAAAAAGTGACAGCGTCCGCCACCGATAGTTCCTTTTTTGGCCATGACGCGCGCTGCGATCGTTTCGTGGTTCCCCCACCTTATACTTCGCACCCAGCGAATAAGAGCATTTGCTAGTTATTTTAATTTAAAGTAAATTGCTTAAGATGAAATTGCTGGATGCAGGTCACTTCCAACAGGTCAATTTGGAGATCCTTGGGGAGGCCTATGTTCAGCAATGGACTTTCTGTGGGTGAAGAGAGAGAGAGAGAGAGAAGAGATAGGAAATTAGAAACGTATTTCTAACACTCAAAAGCAGTTACTTTTAGTTATGCCTGTAGAACGAATTTATTTTATTATTAATTTTTATCGTAATTTTGATATTGTAAGAATGTACTATGAAGGGTTAGTTTAGGATCGGAAAGTGGGAATCATTAATTGGTGGGTAACATTGATATTAAAATAACTTTTTGTAGTTATTCTTTATATGGGGTAAAATAAAGAAATTACGTGTAAGATTAACTTCCTATTAAAATTATTACAAATAACATTACTATGTTACAAACAAAAGTTTGTTGAATTAGTACTTAGTGAGTTTTGCCCCAAATATGAACATTGTATGAAATTCAACATACATAAGTCATCTTCGTAAAATATAATTGATGTATCTATGAGATACATTTAAATACTGTTTGAGACCATGTATTTGGCATTAAAATTCAACTAAAAATTTTCAGTTACATTCTTATATTTTTTCATTACAAATGTTTAATGCTATTAATTAATGTTAAATGTAACATAACTATGTTTGTAACATAAACATAAAATTAATGATTAAGAACGCCAATATTATATTGTATATTATTGTTGGAATGTGTGTTTGTGTAACACTCACACAATAGGCATCTGGACAATTTTAAAAAAGTGTAAATGAAAGCAATAAATTATATTTCTTATACTTACTAAAATGAACATGCATTAAAATAAAATGTATATTAATGTTTTATGTTTCATGTCAAACACCAATCATGGCGCGTTACAGATGTATGACGTCATTTCACTGTTTAAATAACATCACCCGCTTGAGGTTTTTTTACACGCGTATGACCCCAAATGTCATTTATCCGGCAATTTGAATATTTTATTATTCAAATAATATTTTACATACCTATAATTGTTTAATAATTTAAAACAAAAAAAATTCAGTAATTACAATTTTATGAGTTTTGTTAAAGTTGTCTGGTTGGCTATTGTGATGAAAAATTGCAATAAACGTTGGTGTTGGTATGTACAGAAAGCATCGTTTTTACCCGACTGCAGAGGAGGGTTATGTTTGTTAGACAAGTAAGAATGAGGCATGAATAAAAGGGAAAATATCTGTGAAATAAGTATCTTTTATCTTGATATTATTTAGATTAGAATGGTTATTAAGTTTATTATTTTACGCCCGCATACTTAAACTGTACTGTATCAGCCCATATACGTCCTACTGCAGGGCACGGGCCTACTCTACAATCGAGAATACGATTGAGAGTGGTTAGGCCATATAGTCCGCCACGCTGGCCTAGTGCGGGTTGGCGGACTTGCATACCATAGAATTTTTTATAAATCGCTATGGTATGCAGGTTTCCTCACGATGTTTTCCTTCACCGTTTTAGTGCGTGGTGATTGACTATCAATACACACATGACTCCGAAAAGTCAGAGGTGTGCCCTGGGATTCGAACCCGCGACCACCGTGAACATGTTGGCAGTCGCGTCTAGTCCGTTTACCAACAGGCCACCACGCACTTTTATTGTTATGTTTAAGTATTTATAAATTATAAATACTTGAACGCCATTCAAATATTAAGGTGCTGTTAACAGCGCACGGCCCACTTAGCCAGTACATTTAAGCGGGATTTGCGTAGTTAAGTGCAACGTAATATTTAAGTCGCCTTTGAGTATTCGGGCGTTAAACGTGTATTTCAAATGTATTAATACCTGCATGTTCAAGTTTAATATCACGTAAAATACCATAGTTATTAAGAATATTGTATATTTCAACTCTTCTAAAACACGGGTCCATGGCCATACTTCAAATTAAACCATCAATTTGAGTTATATGAAATTACCAAGACTTAAGCTGAAAACACATTATAGTATTTCGTCTTACGCATAGAGTAAAGAGCGGTAAGTACGGCGCCAACTGACCAATCAGGACAATAGAACGTACAAGGTTCTTTCTATGTAGTCTGTGGTCACGTCTTAAGTGTATAACCTATAATGTGCACACAACAAAAGAATCCATTGTTCAGATCGCTCTAAGACGCGTTGCTCTAGTATTTATGGCCGCTTCTTTACTCTATGCGTAAAACGAAAACCTATAATGTGTTTTCAGATTTATGTTTTATTATTATAATTGGTTTGACAAACGCTAAAAATAAGCATATAACTGCCTTAATCATAGACATATTTAAAACTTATTTTAGTAATCGAATGTTGTGTCCTTTCATACGACTTTTAATTCAGTTTGAGAGAAGACAAAATATACGATAAATACTGATATAAATACAGTAGGTTTTAAGATTGTCTATGAATAATGCCGGTAAATATAGATAAGGCTTGTGATTATAGATACATATATATTTTCTATTTCATAGTTTACGCACTGTTACATTTCGCTTTGAATGGAATTTTGTTAAATACGTAGGTCGTAGACTATGTACGTATGTGTATATACGTATAATGGTATGTGTTCATAGTTGTATTTTATATTATATATAGCATAGATTCTGATTCACAAGTAGTTCAAGTCACCGCCGAAAGGGGGCGTTTTATTAAGTTTGCATTGCTTCAGATAGTCTAATGTAAAATAGAAACATTTCATTTAATAATTCATTTCATTTAATTTACATATTTATAGTATTGTGCATATTTCACGGGCTGTCTTTGATTCTAAAACCCGGGTTTAACGCATTTGCATAGTTATTGCCACATCTGTAATAAATGTTACATGTCTGTCCTAAGAATTACGCTCAAAGTGCTTTTTGTGATTGCTTAAAAATGTGATTTTTGTACAATCGATGGAGTGTAAGAGAATAGTACCATGTATTGTTTGTAGTTGTATTTATATATCGCGCCATTTAGATTTAAGACCAAAGAACAAAAAATATGGTTCACGAAATCAAATAAAAATATTTTTCTTGCTAATTTTGTTTTTATTAATTTAATACAATTGCAAGTTGTGACAATGATTTTTAGAAGGCACCTTCTATTGGTTAGGTTGTTAATTTAATTACGCTTTTGCATCATTGACAACTTTTGGATTGTTTTTCTATGACCTTTGCAGAAATCTTAACAATAGTTGGAAGAAATTAAAACATCCTTCACAGATCTGATTTAAGCATAACGTCATGTATACCTTTCTATTACTTTATTATCATTACGTCAATAACAATATTTTAAACGTACACCTATTTTAAAATATTCCATAATTAAAAATAAAGTTTATGACTTCTTCATAGAGAGCTTATAAATTGAAATGTTTCGTCCCTTTCGAACGATTTCTGAATTCAGTTGGAACGAAGAAGGCAAAATATTCTATAGCTAAAATCAATAAGTTTATATACCGTCTTCAAATAAGGCCGTTTTTAATTTTTATAACAGGAACGTTAGAACCTAGGCTCTATGTTTGAGAGCTTTGTCTATCGCATAAGATTCATTGAAAAAACAACATAAACGTCAGAATTTGACATTTTACTACTTTGTTCATTGTTGTCATAAAATAACTGTGTAAAAGAAGGGCGTTTGACGGTTGTTGGAAGCACACGCGATTTCGGGGTTCTCAAATTGTCTGGTTATTTTTATTTAATAAAATATTGAGATTTCATTTGTAGTTATGTAAATATTCATCTCTGTAGAGTGTAGATATAGAAAATAAAAAAATTTAGTTGTTTTATTTATTTCCTTTAATTTCATAACATAGTTATATCATTTAGTATTTAGTTTAGGAGTATTTTTTAGTTTATTTTTTATATTTTAGTAATATGAATGAGCCACCGGATCCTCCTGACCCGGTTCCTCCGGATTCTCAGTCTATCTGTTTTTCAGACTGTTTGTCTGATCTTAATTCTGGTTTTTCGCAACCAGGAGACAATCGTAAACGTCCGTGTCCTGGTGATTCATCGTCTATTCCATCCAAAACTGCTGTGGGCCCTTCTGCGTCCATACAAAATATTTTTACAAATCCAGAATTTTTAAATAAAAAAACAGTTTACAACGCTGAGGATTCTGGGCCCTTTTTGGTCCATGTTACCAAATCTGAAGCAGATGCTTCCAATAGTTCAGTTATAAAGAGCTTAAAATTTGCTCAATTATTATTTAAAAACCGAGTAGAAGGTATTTGCAATGGTGGTGTCAAAGCCCTCGGACGCAATCGTATGGCGGTTACATTTACATCGGCCGATAAAGCAAATTCCTTTTTGGAGCATCCCCTTCTTACTATAAATAAATTAACGGCGCTAATCCCGACTTTTCATGTCACTAGGATGGGAACCATTCGCAACATCCCCATTGACTGGACAATGGAGGAGGTTGTGTCTGGTATAAGTGTTTCGAATGGTAATATAAAGGTTATAAAAGCAAGGCGGTTGAACCGAAAAACCATAACCGACGGCTCACCTGTGTGGTTTCCGACACAGTCAGTCGTGTTAACCTTTCAGGGACAGCATCTGCCTGAGAAGATTTATTGTTACTCTATGTCCATTCCAGTCGAAATTTACAACTTACCAACAATTCAATGTAATAGCTGCTGTAGATTTGGACATGTTAAAGCTCAGTGTCGATCCCAACCACGTTGTTATAAATGTGCGCAACCGCACTTAGGCGAGTCCTGTTCAATCCCTGAGGAAGAGTCAGTTTGTTTGTTTTGTTCGGCTTCGCACTTTGCGATAAATAAAAACTGTCCGGAACTTTCTCGGCAGAAATCCATAAAAGTTGTCATGTCTCAGGATAACATTTCTTATACTGAAGCCTCACAAAGATTTCCTAAGGTTAAGCGATCCTATTTGTCCGTTGCTAAATCCTCGCCAGCTCAGTTCGCTCATGCCCCTCTCCCAAGAGGGTTTCAACAAAATTCGCAGATCCAAAGTTACAAAAAAACAATTTTATGTAATCGTCCTTCCCGTCCTACTCTTGGCAAGTCATATGACAAATTTGCTCACAACTCTATAATTCGTACTCCGGTATCTTCTTTGCCTAATGGCTCTGTTTTGTCAGATTCTAATATTATGTCTCCACAGGATAATCTACTTTCTTTGCTTATTTCTACCCTAGTTAACATTATTAATAACTTTGGTGATGCCATACCGAACAATGTCATTGAAATGATTAATCAGTCGCTCTCATCAATCAACAAAATTCCGTCCCCTAACCCTTCTCCAATGGAATTGTAAGTCTATTCGTCCGAAAAAACATGAACTTACTCATCTTATAAATAACTTTCAACCATTATTCTTGGCCATCTCGGAGACTTGGCTGAGGCCGGGCTCGATTTTTCGTGTGTCTGGTTTCTCTTGTCTTCGGGATGACCGAGACGATGGTAGGGGAGGAGCTGCCCTTCTTGTTCGGAGGGATATTCCTTTCTCTCAAATTCCTATTCCCCCGCACTCCCCTCTTTTCAATATTGTTGCTTTGAAAGCAATGAATACCATCATTGTTTCCATATATATTCCTCACCCTTCGATTCCTTTAATATCGGAGTTAAATCGGATTTTCTCTTCATTTTCTGGTTCAGTGATTATTTTGGGTGATTTCAATTGTCATCACTCTATGTGGGGCTCAAATTCATGTGATTCTTTTTCTCCTCATCTAGTTGAAATGTTTGATTCCTGCAATCTTTGTATTTTAAATGATGGTTCACCAACACGTAGAACATCCCCTCTTCAGAATATAAGTGCATTAGATTTATCTCTTTGCTCCCCAAATTTAGCATCTCTTCTAGTGTGGAAAGTTTTGCCTTATTCATATGGTAGTGATCATTTTCCAATTGTTATTACGAATTCTGAATCTTCCTTCCCCATGGAACAGCCTACTCCTTTATTAAAATATAAAATAAATAAGGCAGATTGGGACAAATTTGCTGATGAGTTAGATAAAAAGTTAGCTTCTCTTGTTATTCTATCTGACTCCTCTCTTCTTTCTTGTTATGATAATTTTGTGGAAGCTCTTATGGCAGCTGCTGATATGGCGATTCCTATTAAAAAACCTTCTAAGAATAATCTTCCCTCCCCCCATTGGTGGGATTCTGAATGTACTGAAAGTGTTAAAAGACGCAAGGAGGCAGAAAGGAGGTTTTCTATGGATCTTAGTCTTGAGGCCTATTTAGAGTTCAAAAAAATTACAGCAATTACCAAGCGTCTTTTTCAAAAAAAGAAAAGGCAAGGCTGGATGAATTTTTGTGAGAGTCTTTCTCCTCGTACTCCATCCTGTCAAGTATGGAGAAAGATAAGGGCTTTTAGAGGCTCTACCAATAATTATGATGCAATTCATGTTGATCCATCTGAGTGGTTGGATGGTTTCACTGACAAACTGACCCCACCTTTTGTTCCTTCAGAGTGTTCATTTCCATCTTCGGAACAATCTGTGTCTTCTGGTTTCATGGACGACAGTTTTTCTTTTTCGGAACTGGAATGTGCTCTAAATAATCTACGAGACTCTACTCCAGGGTTGGATGGGATTCCATATTCTTTTATATGCAAATCTTCAAAATTTTCCAAATTGTTTTTTCTTCGTCTTATCAATAAAATTTTTGAAACTGGTAGTATTCCAAATTCATGGAAAACTCAATTAATAATTCCAATTTTAAAACCAGGGAAGGATCCACATGACCCATCTTCATATCGACCGATTGCTTTGTCCTCTTGTTTGGCTAAAATTACTGAACACCTAGTTAAAAATCGTCTGGAATGGATTGTTGAGCATAATAATATTCTACCTAAGTCCCAGGTTGGCTTCCGTAAGTCTATGGGAACTATGGATAGTCTAAGTATTCTTACTACTTATGTGCGGTTGGCTCTTACTAGAGGAGACCATGTTATTGGTGTTTTTCTTGACATAGAAGCTGCATATGATAATGTACAGCTATCATTACTAAAGCAAAAACTGCATCGGTTAAGTATCCCTGTTAGAATCATTAATTTCATATGTAATCTTTTTATGGACCGTTGTATATCTGTGCGATATAGAGGGAATCTTCAGCCGAGTCGTAAGATTTGGAAGGGACTACCTCAAGGATCAGTGCTAAGTCCATTATTGTACAATTTATATACTTATGATTTAGACAAGTCTGTTAACTGTTTCTGTTCTATTCTACAATATGCTGACGATGTAGTTTTATTTGCTTCTAGTGATTCATTTTCTAATGCTTCCAATCGCCTGAATTCTGCTCTTTTCTATATGAACGATTGGCTCTTGTCCCATGGGTTGTCACTATCAATATCTAAATGTAAGACCCTTGTGTTTTCTAGAAAGCGTTCTATTCCAAACATCCAAATTTCACTGAATAATAATTTTATTCCGGTTCAAAATTATGTTAAATTTTTGGGGGTTATTCTTGATTCAAAGTTATCTGGTATTCAACATTTAAATTATATTTCTGAAAAAAGCGAAAAAAATTTAAATATTCTTCGTTCCCTATCAGGTGTTTGGTGGGGATCGCATCCATATTGTCAAAAGTTACTTTACAATGCTATTATACGCAGTCACTTTGATTACGGGGCTTTCATTCTGGAGCCCTGTAGTAAATTGGCTTTAGTTAAATTGGACAAAATTCAGTCTAAATGTTTGAGGGTGATTTCTGGGGCTATGCGTTCTTCCCCTCTTAATGCTCTTCAGGTGGAATGTTTAGAGGCTCCTCTATTCCTTCGTAGGCAGTTTCTTGCTGATAGGTTCTTTTCTAAAGTTATACAATTGTCATCGCATAACCTCATTCCTTTACTTCAGAATTTATCCCGTGTTGTCCCTATCAGTCAATATTGGTTAAATAAAACAAAACCTTGTCTGTTGAAAAGCTATCTCAATTTCGTCAGTTCAGGTCAACAAATTTGTCAACTGCCTGTTAGCCCAATCTTTAGTGTTCCATTTGAGGCACTTATATTCCAACCTAAAGTGATTTTAAACTTCGGGATTACAAAAAGCTCCCTTGGAGCTAATCAAACATTTATTAGTCTTGTAGAAGCCAATTGGACTGACTGGTTCCAGGTTTTCACAGATGCTTCCAAATTGGAGGGTACAAACAATTTAGGGGCAGCTGTATGGTTTCCAAAATTTCGCATAGCACTTAGATTTAAATGTCCATCAACATTGTCTGTGTTTTCTGGTGAAGCTGTTGCTTTGTTAGAGGCAATATGCTTCATTGAATCACACAGTATACCCAAAAGTATAATATTTTCAGATTCTTTGAGTTGTCTCCAGGACCTTCTAAAAAATCCTTTTCGGAGTAGAGATAATTTTTGCATTACCTTAAAAATACGGGAAATGTTAACTAAATGTGAGTCTCGTGGCTTAAAAGTTGTATTGGCGTGGATTCCGTCTCATTGTGGTATAACTGGTAACGAGATGGCAGACAGTCAGGCTAAGGAGGCTGTCAGTCTGGGTCTTGAAACCTATCGGGACAGTTTTGGTCGTGACCTTGCTAATGAGGCGAAACCACGGATGTTGAGGCAATGGTACGACATTTGGGCTGAATCTTCCGTTTTTAAAGGGAATTATTATTATAATATACAGCGTTCCATTCCTGTTAAGCCATGGTTTTTTAAGTTTCGGGCATTTTCCAAGAAAGTCACTTCAATCGTCATTCGGTTGCGTCTGGGCCATGTTTGCTCTCCGGTTTTTTTGAATAAAATAAGAGTTCGGGATCACTCGTTGTGTGAGTGTGGTCTAGAAGAAGGCACTGTGGATCATATTTTTTTTAACTGCAGAAATCTCCACTCTTCTTTATATAAGTTTTTAAATTCTGATATCCCTAGACCAGTCAATATGTCTTTCCTTCTTACTCTCACCAATACTTCATTCATTCATACTCTTGTTAAATTTATTGAAGTAAATAATATTAAACTGTAATATTTTGTTGTAATTGTATTTAGTCCAATGGTTAGTTATTTTTTCTCTTTATGTGAATAATTTCGCTATGTTTTTAATTAAATGTATAGTTTTTTTTGTGTTGTTGTTTTAGTTTCATCAATGTTTTGTTGTTTTCTCAATATTAATTAAGTTTATAATTTTTTGTTCCGTTTTTTATTCTCCCTATTTATACGCTTTTTATTTAATCTGTGCTTTCCAACACTTGACATTGGCAAAATTGTCGAGTCTGCGACAGAGCCATTAAAAACAAAAACTGAACTGAACTGTGTAAAATAATTATTTACGTACATAATTAACGCGAATGTAACTCATTATATAAAGGCACAATAAACATGGCAGAGTCAAAAGAAAATAATGAAAATCCATTGGACATCGACGGCAGTAACTTCAACCCCGATACGTACTTGGACTGTTTACTAAAATGCGCCACACTTAAGCAAGTTATGGACAAGGAGGCGGAAATAATAACACAGAGCCAATTCTTGCAATCAGAAATGCAGACATTAGTCTACGAAAATTACAACAAGTTTATATCAGCTACTGAAACAGTACGTAAAATGCGAACAGATTTTAAAATAATGCAGGAAGAAATGAATAAATTAAGCGAAAATATGAATAAAATAACTTCATTCAGTGCTCAGATATCCGAATCTCTTAAAGACAGCGGCAACAATGTAAGGAGGCTGTGTGGAACCAGACAGCTACTCGACAAGCTCCAATTCCTGTTCCTTCTTCCTTCACAACTAAACAAGGCTATTGTGGAAGGCAGGTATGCTGATGCAGTCCATGACTACACGCACGCTCAGCGTGTCCTGCAAAAGTATGGCAACCAACCCTCATTCCAAAGCATACAAACTGAATGCTCAGAAATAATATATGAATTGAAAAAAACTTTGCGGGACAGATTGCTCAGTCCTGAAACATCGGCATCAGAATTGGCCGAAAGTGTTGGACTGCTGAGACAGTTGCAAGAAACTGATTCTTCTTTACAAGATATATTCTTAAGCTGTGCTGAAAGCCGACTTGACAAGCACTTACAAACACTTAGCACTATGGTTGAGAGCACTGATATTCTCGAATGGGTTGAAAAATGTAACAACACCCTCCTTGCTGACTTAGGCATTGTGGTGTCATGTTACCATGACATGTTCCAAGAGGAGAATGCAAACATACCAGAGTTTGCTGATAAAATAGTCCTACAAGTATTCCACCTCTTTGAAGAAGTTATGAAGAGACCAGAAAATGTAGGC
Organism: Hyles euphorbiae; assembly: GCA_023078785.2. Classification (NCBI taxonomy): domain Eukaryota; kingdom Metazoa; phylum Arthropoda; class Insecta; order Lepidoptera; family Sphingidae; genus Hyles; species Hyles euphorbiae. Next base: position 2,405,308 of record CM041037.1, on the reverse strand, counting down.
ACTGATATATTGATCAGAGGATTAGATAAATTCTTTAGGAAACTACAAGCTATGACTGAAATAATCTCAAGTGATTCTATGTCAAGCAAAGCAACTGAAGTTGTTATACAGTGTATAAACCATAAAGCAGCTATACAATCTCAATCAATTCACAACCAGTTCAAAGATAGCTTGATGAAAGTCAGACAGTCTTTGGCTAGCAAAGGCACTGAGAGTATGGACTTGAAAGATATATTGAACTCCCTACAAGTCTATTTGTTGCAGAAAGTTCAAGCTTCACTGCTAGATCTAATGGCGTTCCTGCAAAACAACCTGTCATTTGGCCTCAAACCTTGGTGTGCCAAAGCTGTAGCCGATGCATGTTGGACAGTGATATCTGAAACAATGGCAAATCTTTCAGAGATGGTGAAGAAGATGGCCTGTTTTCAATCATCCAATAACAACATTCCATTTGAGTTACTCCTAGTTCTGGCCAAATTGTGTTTAGAAATGCATGAGAATGGTGTAACTACACTCCATACACACTTACTTAAACTCTTAGAAGAGTCTGCTCCGGGCTTGACCGTTGAAAATAAAGATACAAACAATGTGATGGTGCACTTGTCTACAGCAGCTCAGACTGCATTAGATTCTGAAGTGGTTTTCATTGGACAAACTGCAGCACAGATGTTGCGTGTCTCTGTACTGGCGAGAGATTGGCTGAGGGCGCCGGAACCTCGTGGCCCGCGAGCAGTGTGTCGAAGAGTGGTAGAAACTCTTGCCAGTGCCGACAGCGCCGCGTCGCAGCTCTTCCCGACTAGCATTAAACCTTCCAGTGATTCTAGTCGCCGGACTATCTGGTCTCGCGCTCCTTCCTCATTTTCTCCCCTAAATCGGATATTTTCAGAAAGAATTGAAGTATTCAGTCCAGCTGGCGCAGACAGAGCTGCTCTTTCTAATGGGGCCCTCAAGGTGGCATTAAAGGCTCTAGTGGAATGTGTGAGGTTGAGAACATTTGGCAGACACGGATTACAGCAATTGCAAGTCGACGTACATTTCCTACAGCAACGATTGTCTTGCATGGGCAATGACGAGCGGCTACTGAATGCGCTGTTGGAAGATGCTCTGGCATCCGCACAACTTCGATGCGTTGATCCACAGTTAATGGAACCAAGTATTGTAGATATTATATGTGAGAGAGGATAGATTAAATTAATTTTAAATAATGTTACCTTATTATACGTCTTAACTATGTAATTGTATGCAATTCCTTTACTCATGTCAGTAAATTATTTATAGAATATAAAAGCTGTATTATTGAAATTCTACTTTAGCAATGGAAAAGAATCTCCACTGAGTAACGCCCCAACCACCCAAAAAGACGACGTACTAGATCTAGGCGCAGGTGGCGAGATGAAATAAACAGGTTTCTCGAGAAGTGGCCCAAATTGCGTATGACTGCAAGATCTGGAAAGATTGGTAAGATGCCTTTGCCCAGCAGTGGAACACTAATGGCTGAAAATAATAAAATTATATTTTTGGCGCATTTGGGAAAAAATTAGGTAAAATGTTTACGATGTCCACGCTCACCGACAGTTGATCCTGTGCATCTCACGCTCCAGTCATCTCTGCCTCAATAAAAATACAGCCCACTTGATCTTGAAGTTAGGTACGCAAGAAGTTGGCGGAGATATTTTGGTCTGAATATGTTACTTTCAATTGGCGATATCAGCAAATTCATACATATCATAATTTCAAATTAACAGATTTTCACCTTTCAAGAACTAGGAACGCATGAAGTTGGCGAAGACATATTTATTTATAACCTCCTGTAACTTTCTATTGGCTACGTTAGCATATGATTTTTAAATTCAACGATATTCTCCTTTAAAGTATCAGGAACGCATGAAGTTAGTGGAGATATTTTTATTCACAATAAGAATCCAACTTCCTATTGGCCCTGACATTCCTACTAGTTTAAGCCACGCCCACCAAATACGAAAGACCAATCAGCGTCGCCGTCATACGATTGATATTAAAGTGTTCATGAAACTAGTGCAGTTACATATTTTGTTCTTAACTACCCTCAGTTTCAAATATCGCTGAAATGGATTACGTGTATGGATTTGGAACAGCCGTAAAATATCAAAGTTAGTCATCCAACCTTTTACATTAAAGTTTAACCCTTATTACATTTATGTGTATTTAATGAACAATGTTACATATATTATGTGTATTTAATGAACACATGTTTATTATTTATTTACTGATATACCGGAGCCGCGCAGGCTGATGATTTAATGATTCCGCATAGTAATAAATGTGTTAAATTAAACAATTCCAATCAGTTATTTAAGAAATGCCTGGATTGGATTAAGCAATCTCCAGGCAAAAGTGTAACACATTTAAGTGGACTTCATGTAGCTGAAGCTTTTTATACATTTGAAGTCCCTTAAAATAGGACACCAGACGCCACTCTAAGTTTTGATTATATTGTGATATTGCATAACTGATTGCAAACTGTCGACCTTACTGCATGGATGAACCTATCGACATAGTTTTTATAATGCACTAGACATATGTAAAGAAATAGCGGACGTTTCACACTTCCAGGCACCAGCATAAAGACTCGCATGAATGAACCTGTATCGAAGGATATTTGGATATAGTGGTTTAAAAATAATAAAAGATATCAAATTTTTAGACAATTTATTTATAACCCATGAATCAAAATTGCATCATCATATTAAAAATAATGATATCATCTACATTATATATAAAATGTATGTTAAATGCTTCTAAAACATAAATCTCACGAGACGACGGTCTACTTTAGTTTTTGTTTAGCAATTAATTACAATTGTTAGTCACGAGTAAGATAAACATTATTTAAAATTAAAAACAACATAATATATTATTACAAACAGAGAAAATGGATATCTTTTGGTCCTAGTTCACTAAATCCTGAGTACCATTGTATGATACTGCAAGATTCCTATTCCTGATCAACCCTAGGGATGATTCGCACCTTGTATATAGGTGTTTCCATAATATTAATTACATTTTAGATCAAGAGCCTGCGAGCCCCAGAATTACGTCATTTTATAAAAGCTGTACGTTGTCTACGTATGCCTATAATATAGGCATCAACAAACAGCAACTATCAAGTTTGGATTATGGTGGCTTTGGCAGTTGGCATGTATATAATCTTCAAGTAGAAAGAACGGTCAAGAACTATCTAACTATCAAGAAACCAAATTTTTGGTACTACCACAAAAACCTTTTATAGAATTCAGCTTTTGTATTTTAACGCATGTAAAATTACTTATTACGATATTTTTAAACTGTACAAAATGTAATAATACCTGCTTTATTATGGTAAAGCTGAATTTCATAAATTATACCAGGGGAACTGTCCAAAGATATTTCCTTGGTAGTCAGACTCTTGAGTTCTTGACGGTAATTTCAACTAGCCAGATACACTAATAATGATTGATGCTAAAGCCAGCGCGAAAGGGTATTTGACTCCATTTTTTATTGTATTTTTCAAAAGGTAAAGTAAATCCATTCTAAATTATACAAGTTAGAAAAGTTTTAAATCTTATAGTGGGAGTAAAAGAAAAGGGATGCATAACAAAACTGTGACGTCACTAGTCCTAATTAGCATTACAGTGTGCGTGTGAAAGAGAAGATATGATGTCCCCACTACACTCCCACTCTTTAATTTAAAATATTAATATTTGCCTCATGTTACCAGCTACTTTTATACTGTTTTGACAGAAATGTTTTATTTAATGGTATTTGTTTTTGTGAAAAATAATAGAAAAAATCGAATACCATGTCCAAACTTCATGCTTGCTGATCGTGTGATGCCTATGTTAGAAGCCAGTGAACGCAAACATTCAACTTTTATAAAACGTCGTAAGTCAAAGGCTCACGGGCTTTAAGACTATTTGGTGTGACAGTGTTTCTAAAATTTAGTATCCGTAACTAGAAGATAGGCTAGATCGGAACTGTTTATAACATTCGACCACGGGGCAAATATTGCAATGAAAGCGATGGAGTTATCATGTCGACTATACTCTCGAATAAAAATATATAATTTCTAAATATTCACGAAAAATTAATTCGTATTAATTTATAATAAAAAAGGCTTTAGTGTATTGTCGAAACTTCACCAGATATAAATTTAGGTGTCGACTATCTCCTCAGCCCCCATTTATACACCCGTGCTCAGTCGTGAGTTATGTAACATATATTTCACATAAAACTATTATTATCTTAATAAATTTATCCAAATGTGGTTTTGATATTTTTTTTATATATATATTTATAAATACCGATCAGAATAACTGACCAGTTCAACTTTTTCTAACGCCTTATGTTTAAGATGAAACTGTACTACAAAGCTCTCTAAACAAACATTGTATGTACATGGGGAAGCTCGTGAATTCATAAATGGTCATATATTACACTTGTTTCTATTACATACATCAACAAAATTTCATTTTAAGCTCATAAACTTACACCGATGATCGCCTACTATCATAAAAATGTTCTTCAATATAATTATGTATGGAAACATTTCAAAAATAGATATTTCTTGCAATTATTCTTAAAGGTAACGATCTAAAACCGCAACAGACGAATGTATTCATTTACTTAATATTGTGGTGATTAACATATATTTATCTATGATATTTAAATGAATTGCACTGTGCTGAATAATCTATATGACGCCGAACATAAACTCGCACCTATCACTAACAGAACATAAATATCGATCTTACGGTACACAATATAAATCTAGAACAAATTGACAAAATATACTTATTACTTATAACATTAAATTCCCATTTACATATAGACAAGATCTACGCCGTGCCCGACCCGCTTCACAAAAATATTTATCATCGTTTGATGTCATTATAAATTCACCAAAATTGTAAAAATATTTGTATGGTACAATGGTCCGTCGGTTACATTATTGTGAGCGTGCGATGCGCGATATCATCTATAACTAGCGGCTTACGATAACGTTCATGTTATGTCAGGAAATCAGTCCGCCGCTGCCGCGGCCTCAGCCGAGATCGGTCGAGTGCTCTCTCTTCTCATATTTTTGATTTCTGCGTCGACTTTTTCGTCTTTTCCGGGACGGTCGACGTCCTCGTGGAGACACTCCTCTTGCCCTTCACGTTCGTAACGCTCGGCTTTTTAGATTCGAGTTTTTCCGTCGGTTTGATCGATTTCCTCGTGTCGGGAGAGGATTTGACTTCATGTTTGACGCTGGATTTTCTGGTGGAGACGGCGGGCTTGGCCTTCTTGCCGGTTGTGGTGGTGGTGACGGCGGGCTTGGCCTTGGTGGTGGTGGTGGTGGTGGTGGCGGGCTTGTTGTCCGGCGGCGGGGAGCGGCGGCGGCGGATGCGCGGGGGGGTGTGCGCGAGGGAGGTGTGTCTGGCGAGCAGCGCCGCGCTGCTGAACAGCTGCCCGCAGTCGCAGCGGTGCTCCACCTCCAACGTGCCTGGTACATACAAAACATTTATACATTACATGCTAGTGTTCACACTTCATTTCCAGCTACAAGACGGGACTTTGAGTTGTAGTGTAAGTAAAAAAAATATACTCACGTCTCTTTATTTGTTTGGACGGTGATGTGGTCTCTTTGTGCCGCACCGCAGTGGGCTTCCCTGACGATTTCCGCTTTGCGATGCAACTCAACGTTTTCCTTTTCTCGATTAATGATTTTCTTTGTGGTTTTCTCTCTATCTCTTTAGACGGCCGTTCCCTGAGCGCCGTTCTCTCTGGTGTGGTTTTGGGGAACGAGTATTTGACGTCGCTGTCGTCCGAATCTGTAGAAGGCACTGGCTCTAACTTAGGGATTTTTGCGACATTTTTCGATGCCGGTGCTTTCGGTTCGTTTAGTTTTGGCTTCAGCCGCGGTATTTTTGGTGGGTGTTGGAGCGACGTTCTCCTCTTGATTAAATCTTTAGAGTTCGGCCGTTCGATTTGTAGAGAGTTCCGTTTCTTCGCTCGGACGTTCATGAATATTTTACCTTCAGACGTTTCGTCCACTTTGAAGTCAGGGTTGAGCATGTACCTCACTTCGTCGTCGTCACTCGTCTCTACAGACGAAACTTTGTTCGTGTCTTCTGTGACCGGGACGCTTAGCTTCTGCCGTTTGCTCATACTTGAAGCGACTTTACCCTTCATAGGGGTCTTCTTTTTAGGCACATCAGGAGGTTTTTCAATTTCTTTCTCCTCAACTTTTAATACCACTTCGGCAATTTCAGAAGATATTTCAGTTTTAGTAATAAGATTTTTAGTATTGGAGATTTTGGTCCCACTGTTGTCCTTAAGTGAATCTTGATGTTGAATCACTTTCTCTTTTATTTCTGCTAGGGGTAGATTTTCAATAATTTCGATGACATCATCTTTTTTCTCGGGTAACGAGTCCGGCTTTTCCTTCTCGTCATCATTTTCTAAGTTTATAATTTTTACTTCTTCTGCAATGAGCTCAGGCTCGTCATTGTCTTCCGATTTATTTTCATCAGACTTTGCATTGTCATCCGTATCGATAGTGTCACCTTCTTCTTCCTTAACGGGTTTCGGTTGCTTCGATTGCCGTTTTTTCCTCTGACATATTATAGTATGTTTATTAAGGGAATGTTCATTGGGAAAAACCATGTAACATAGCGGGCACTCGTGTATAATATCCTTTGTGGACAATGAACTCTTAACGCTTTTGTCATCTGACTTCTCGGAGCTCGTTTCAAGATGTTGCTCCTTGTGTTCCATCAGATGGTGTAGTTTTCTAAATGTCTTTTTACATATTTCACATTGTGGAGGCGGGGTCGGCTTTTCAACTACTGCCTGTACCGTCGAAGTACCTTTTTGTCTATTAATCCCATCATGTGTCTCCCTGTGCTCAACCAAATGATGCAGTTTTCTGAAAGATTTGTCACATGGCTCACATCTGAAGCCGGCGCTTGGATCATCGCTTTGTTTTGAAGTATCTTCCTTCTCCGATTTAACTTCTTCCTGATCCGAAGAACTCTTCCGTGATACCCTAGAAGATACTGACTGTGGATTATGAATCAACCGATGTGGCACTAGATGGTGCAGTTTCCTGAACTCCTTTTTGCAAATGTCGCAACTAAAGACTGATTTTGATATTTGAACGTCTTTGTCGCTTTTCTTGGCCTCTTCTTTCTTATGCTGCAATTTATGGCTCACTAAGTATGACAATTGCCGGAAAGTCTTACCACAGAACTCACAGACGAGATTATTGACTATTCTGTTTTGAATATTGGTCTTCGACAATTTTCTTGACTCATGGTGTTTTCTATCATCATCTTTCTCTGACTTTTCTTTCACAGGAGTGTCCTCAATGACAATGATATCTTCCTTGTCTGAGTCTGACCTGGCACTAGAATCTTTAGATCTACGTTTCTTTGGAGTGTATTTTTTAATATCTTTTGCTATGTCTTCATCTATATCCATATCTTCGGATTTTGAATCCGACTCCTGAGATTGTCTAACACGTCTTACGCTTCTTTTATCTGTATCCGATCTATTAGGCGATGGCCCTGTGCAGTGTTTCACGTGTTTGAAAACTACATTTTCAGATCTGAAGAGCTTATTGCAAATAGGACACACAATATTTTCATTTATTTTTCCCATTGTCCAATTTTCTTTGACGATTTCATCATCAGAACTTTCTTCCTCTTCTGTAGTAGTATCACGCTTGTTTGGTTTTGCATCTATCAATCGCGGTTTCTTTTGAGGACTGGGTGCTTTAGCTTTATCTACAGTACCTTCAGGCAACGGATATTTCCTTGGACGTCCTCTTCCCCTTTTAACAGGAGTGGTTGGCTGACTATCTGGGTTTGCTTCAGTAGATTTATTAATATTTTCCGATTGGTTTTCTACGAGCTCAGCCGCTTTAACCAAATTATCTAAAGCAGTAACGGTGTCTTTGTTACTCATATCATCATGTCGATGTATTGTTTCTTTTACAGGATTTATCGGCATTTCTATGGGTTTGACTATCTTATCTTCTAGTGGAACACTTCGACCGAGTAAATATGACTTTTTATGTATAACATTTTTAGAATTTTTATCTGTTTTGATGTCCTCAGTTTTTCTTTTCTTCTTGGGTGAAACTTCAATACCCAAATCACTTGGTTCAATTAGTTCTAATTCGGGTTCCTCAACTGGAGTGAGGACTTGTTTGCGCTGGTGCTTAGTTTTAGGTTTATATTCATCGTGTAGTTTATTATCATCAACAGTATCTGTTATCTCTGAGTCTAGCGAGTCATTAGTAGCAACAGTTTCTAAATCTAGATCTGGTTTCTTAGCAGGAGATAAATTTTGACCCTGCACATTAAGCTTGTTCGCGATAAATTCTGGATTGGCATCCATAAACACCACTTTAACAGGTTTATCTTCAAGTACGGTTATAGGACTTTCCATATGGCGTTTGGCGGTTAATGCTGACTGATAAGCTATTTGCAGCTTGGACTGATAATTCTTATTAGAAGGATCTTCGTTGCCCGCTGCTACTTTTGTGGCGGACAAACCTTTTACAGATTGAGTTGTCTGATGTACATTTTGTGGTTTGTGTACCGACTTTGGCTTAGTTTCAGCACTTACATCATTTTTAGAATAATTTTTTGCATCTTTTTCGACTACAGTTTGAATTACATTATGCTGTTCTTTTCCATCGTAACTCACTGTAATGCAATTTTCATATGTAACCGAATTCCTCCGAGCAAATTTATCAAAATCATTTTCGGTTATGATACTTTCCTTTTTAGATGCTTCTGCACTAGGTTTAGGAGTATCAACTGGTACTAATTTCTCCTTCAGCGGAAGATTAGACGGCAGTGCTTTTTTGACTATCTCAATGTCACCAGTAACAGGTTCATGTTCTATTATTTCTTCCTCAGAATCAAAATCAGCTACATTTTCTTTAACTAATTTGGTTGAATTCTTATTCGAATATGGTAGGAGATTCGGTATTTTTGTTGGTTTATTCTCTGGAGGCTTTTCTTTGTCTCCTTTGTTGAAACTGTTAAAAGGCGAATTTTGTGGCCGGGGTAACTCATGCGGAGGCCTCTCAATGAATGGAATTCCGTGCAATTCATTCATTTTCATTTCTATGGCGTCTAATGATGTTGGCTGAACAGCACCAGGTTGGGTAGTGTACGTGTCTACGCTTTTTTGTTTGTTTCTGTCTTTCGTTGAATTAGATTTGCCTTCATTTGAATGAAATTTAGGAATACATCCTTTGTTAATCAGTTCTTCTACAGTCTTGTCTATCAAATCCTGAGCGTTTACTCCTTTCCTTTGTAAAGATTCTTTTTTACTATTTGAGGAATCAATACTTGTAGTGATGGTCGGCACAATAGAGACATGACTTGGAACTTCTTGTTTGGAAACTTTTTTAACAGGTAGCTTTTCTAGAGGTTTATTTTTTGATTCAGTCGCCTCCCCTTTTACAGGTATTTTACTGCCTTGATTTACGTTTTGCGCAATAGATGCGGTTTTAACGACGGTCACAGGTTTGTTGGTAAATACGCTTTCATTTTTAATATTCATTTTATTAGCTTCTAGTGCTTTTGATGCCGCATTACTGGATTGACGTTGACTGTCAATTTTCTTTAACACATCACGTCGATTCAAATCATTAGAATTCTTTATTGGTTTGCTGTTTGAGCTATTAACAGGCACTCTGGATTCCTTTATTTTATTTAAAAATTCTTGTCTATTTGCTTCTGTCCATTTACCAAATGGAACAGCAGTATTATTATTTATTGGTTTTGGATCTAGATTTGCTGTAACTTTGGGAACTTCCTTTCTTTTATCAACCATTTGTTTCTTAACTTCTTCTAAATTAGTAATTTCATTTTGAGTAATCTTCGTCTTTGCATCACTTACATTTTCAACAGCAGCAGATTTATTATTTTTAGTGATCAACACAGTTTCATTGCTTTTGTTAGCAATCGAAAGTTTACAATCCGATACAGCAGAGGCTTTTCCAATCCCTTCAGTTTTATCTAGCGATGCACCTTTTTTTATAGTATCAGTTTTTGGAATTATTTTTGAAAGATTTATATCTTGAGCTTTAGGCAAATCACTAGTTAGTGGTTTCTCAATGACTACTTTATTGATTTCTTTTTGATCATCTAATTTACACGTTTGTGTTACATCTACTGAATTAGGTTTGGTGTCTATAATGTTTTCGTCACTACATTTACTTCCTACTGTACTGAGTTTATCTTCATTCATCTGTTGACTTTCGGCATTTCGTTCAGCCAGTTTATCTTCTACTAAAACTTCAGACGGCTCTTGAACGCATTTAGAAGCAATAGATTTAGGTTGTTTTACTTCAAGTTCACTCGTTTTTTCACTTTTTGATTCAATTTCCATTTGCTCTTTTATTTCAGGTGTTTCTTGTTTTCCTCTCATTGTGTCAGATGGAGAACTTTCCTTAACTGTATCTTTGTCTAGTTCTTTTTTAAGTTTTTCCATAGACTCGTTTTTAATTTCCACAAAACTATCATCCTCAATTTCAATTATATCATCAGCGCCTTTTTTCCCTATTAAATCAAAATCCTTTTTATCTGCCAAGGGTTTTTCTTGAGCATGATCTGTTGATTTGACTGGCTCTTCTACTGGTTTTGGTTTCTCTTTGTCATTTAAAACTTCTATTGGCACATTTTTAACAATGGAGCTATGTATTTCAGATACTTTTGATGAATTTGAGTCAATTATTTCTATATTTTCTTCTGATATATTTTTATCACTGCTATCTATGGCTTCGTTCTTCATATGTGTCTCTTTTGGAGTTTGTTTCACAATTTCTGGCAATATGACTGGCTTTTCTTGGGGTTTTGCCACTGTTATGTTTGATTCAGTTTTTGATATTGTTACTGATGGAGATTTCAAGTTATCTTTGAGTTCAGATTTATTTATATTTTTTATGTCTTCTGTTTCATGAGGTTCACTTTGTATCATGGGAGATTCCAAAACATTAGGTGTATTAGTATTATCTTGTATACTTGCTTCTTCTGTTACTGTAGGTAAGGCTAAATCCAAGGATTTTTTAGTATCATTATTTTTCTCGAGAGTTTCATCACTAGTATTGGTGTCATCTCCAGAGTTGTCTATTTTTAATGGAGCTGCACTTTCTTCATTAGAAATCTTTTTCTCTAATATTGTAACATTTTCTGTCGTTTTATCTGATTTTATTGGCATTGCTGCAGGTTCTTCAGCTGTATCAGGTAATACAGCATCTTTATCTTCCACACTTGTTTCCTCTTCAGGTATATCAGTCTTTTTAGGTTCATTCTCTAATATCTCTGCTTCTAGATTTTCCGAATCTTTAACTGGTGTAGAGAATTCTTCTGTATCAGTGGCTGATAATTCAGTCTCTTTAGCATCTTCACCAAAATCTTTATATTTTCCTGTTGCGTCATTATATTTTTGTTTGCAACTATCAGTGTGTACTTCAATAGTCTTTTTTACATTATCTGAATGTCTGCTGGGTTGAAGTTGCATATCAACCATAGTTTTTGTAAGAGGAATACCTTCCTTATTAGGTGTTGAGTGGTATGTCATAGGAGTAAAAGTGCCAATAACAGGGGATTTTCTTGATTCACTGAATTTCATCATTTTTCCATTGAAATTAACTTCAGACTTAGATTCTGACATATCATTAACTTCATTCTCTTCATCATTTGCTGGTACTGTGGTCTCTTTTTGAGGAGTTTTGTTAATTCTGTCAACAACTTTGTTGCTGGATTGGTCATTTATGACTTTATTTATATCTTTAATAGGCACATGTGATGTGGTCTTATCCAAAGATTTCCCTTCCTTTGTAGGCTAAAAATATATTGGATTCATTAGTTACATTATTTCAGAAAGAAAAAAAATATGACAAAAGAGAATTGGAAAGAATAGTTTTCTTATATGAACATTAATTATACTCTAACTCATTATGTTACATATACGATACAATGGGTACAAGTGTTATCATTGTATTAGATTCATTTGCTTATCAATTTTGTTATATGCATATTTACGAACTCCGAAAGCAGAGCAAGTGTATTTTTTGGCTTTTATTTTCAAAATTTCAAAACACCTACCACTTCTTTTGGTACTTCTATTTCTATCTCCTCATACACTTCCAAATTTCCTTCAGAGTTTTCTCTGCAACAAATTAATAACAATATTTTGAACTATTAATTACTTTTTATTTAGGTCATCATTTAGACATTGTAAGCACTATGTACTAATATACTCATGTAATATTAGCATTATTAGAATTAAGAGAAAAATAATCTTAATAGAATATCATTCATGTAGGTCAACAGATATAAAATATTATAAATATGACATACTGGTTTATCAGTAAACATTATTGTTAGGAAAGTTTAAGTGAATCATTAATGAAATACTTAATTAAAATAGACTGTAACTATAACTATAGGAAATGATTATTATTTTTGTGAGTACTTTTAGTGTCTGCATTACACAAAATAAACAATAACAACTATTCTACTTATAAATATACATTTTAAAACATTGCATTTAATTGTAATATTTAATAATAAACTAAAATGATATTGGTGAGTAGATATTCAATCCTGATAAGACACTTAAAATTTTATAAAAGACCAATATCGTGACATATGATACTTTATTAACATATATAAAGTATTCAAGTATAGTATTATAATATTGAGTATTTCTGTGTATTTATTCTCTTTATTTTGTAAGTGTTTAGTTTTAAATGTATTCTAATAAGATTTGTACTTCTAAAATACTTCATTGTACAGCTTTTATTAACCAAGCAACAATGGTAAGAAGTTAATTTATTCTATAAATGGATTCACATGGAAATATTTTTTTACATCAATATATAAGTAAAATTAGTTGTTGATACTCAATATAGAAAATATTACAAATAAAAAACATGACACTGTTTGCTTCTGCAATACATTATAACATAACTGTTAAAACAAAAAAGATTTCTAAGATATATATTTACAATGTAGCTTGAGAAATATATTATTAAAGTATAACAAAGATAGATTTTACAGTAAAAGTAACAATTTTAGGACAAGAATTCTTTTTATCACATTCCTAAACAATCCACACATAAACATGTCTTAACAAATTATGAAAATTCTAAACAACTTACCGAACTTTAAGGAACTTGAAACTGGGCTGTTGTTGATCATCATCGATAATCTGTACTGCAGCCAGCTCCTCTTGGCCCTCTTTCCTATACAAATATAATCCATTACCAATATCTATAGCATCAACATTTTTACCATCAATCTGTAGCACCACTTCGGTATCTTTACTAGCTATATCAGTGTCTGTGTCCATTAGTGTTGATTCAGTTAAATTATCCTCAGCTTTAAAGTCGATAGAGTCACTTTGCTTCAATTCCGGGCTAGATTTATCATCAATCTCAACATTATCATCAATAACAAGCTCATCACCGTCATAGGAATTATCGTTGTCGTCAAATATATCCACACCGCCTGACAGAATGTTTGCCGCCTCTATTTGTTTACCAATTTTGTAACTATCTAATATGTCACTTTTCTTGCTGATCGGCGACAAGTTAGATATCAGCTCATCCGCTCCCGTAATGGTTCTCTCGGGGTCAGAATTGGCCGACGCCAATGAAACGTCTTTTATCGGCGATATGTCGAATGTGGAATCGACTTCTGAGAGAGAAAAATATTTGGAGGAACTCTCGTTAGCGGTGATGAAGGCTTCGCTTGGCGGAGACGTGGTGTCGAGCGTGGAGTCGCTGGAGCTCCCCGCCGCGCCGCGCAACTGATTCAGCCTATCCATTACCACATTTCATTTGCTGCGAAAACAGGAAAACAACATTTAACTTGAATTTGCGCGCGGATCTCGTGGTCATGCATTTTTGTGTTCGGAAGAAAGCTGATGAAAACATTTGAAGGTTGGTCCATTAATTAACACCTAGGTCAATAGTAAAGAACAGTGAAACTTTTAGAACAAACGATAATGATACCGTGACACTTATGAAAAATATACAACAAATCACAACGTACCAAGTTGATATTTATCAAAATAACTTCCAGATAAAACCGCGGAATATATTTTTTTAATAGAATTTATCATAGAAGTTATGATATCAAATTTTATAAATAATCTACTTTAAAACACAACACATCAAATAGTAAAGATGGACGCCAAATAGCGATGTTGCCGTTATTTTGCATGTCATTACGATGATAAAAAAATATATCAATATGATAATTTTATTGCAATTTCTATTAAGTGCAAAACACATAATTTATTAATTATTGCTTTTAAAATAAATAATAATTATATTACATTTATCATTAAAGACGAATGATAATTTCGTGAAATCAGAATAGGCTATTTGTTACCAAAACGCAATGCCAAAAAGTGGAACATCGATGCGTTTACAAAGATTGTTTTGATATAAAGCCTGTAAAACATGTCTCATCCTACAGCGGAATTTAATTACGAATTATATACAGTTTATTATAAAATACAAATCATAATTAACTGCAAATATACAACCATAGAAAACTACAAAATTAATATATCATCGTCTTTTATTGTAATGAAAGTTGAAACAGCTCGGTGTTTACTGTTTACGAACGTCAGTCATCAAGTGAAATGTCAACTGCCAAAAATAACACGTTATTTTGAAAAGTTGTTAAATGGTTTTATTATCCTTTAAAGTTTTCTCTACCTGATTTTACATAAAAAATTGTGAACAATAGTCATGGCTCCGAGAGATATACCCAAACCTACGACTAAATTGCAACGTGTAGTTGTGAAAGCAAGTGCAGTGAAAAACAAATCATCACCAGGGATTAAAAAAGTTGTGTCGACCGTTAAAAAGACTGCTGAGAAAATCCCACTGAAACGTAAGATTCTACGTGCTTATTAATATATATTTTTAATGGGCTAGACAAGATTATTGTTTTATATTATCAAAACAGTTTTATAACTCGACACAACAAAACATGTAGCTATGAATCGGGCATAACCACGCTACTTTACAAAAATGAAGTTATTATAGCGTCACGAGTTCGCATGCAAACCATTAAAAAAATAAACACTGTGTTTTTATACACCAACCAAAAATGTAGGCATTTTGTCAACATAAGTCCATAATTTTTGTGATAGTTAATCAGAACTTAAAGAGATAAAAGAACACAACATATGTTGGTTTAACAGTCTTAAAAGACTCATAGATGGTTATAATAAAAAAAACATATATTTTTTCAGTGAACAAAACATCCATGGAGAGTAGACAGCGTACTGCAACAGTCCCAAAAGTGTCCACTCCGAAAGCGAAAGAAAACAAAAATGCCGCTCTGCCTGGCAGTGTCACCAAGAGTGTCAAAAAGTCCACATGGAAGAGGAGACCAAAACCAGCACATTCCGGAGTACCAGTCCCGGAAAAGATGAAGAGGATACTTGAGAAAGAACTGCAGGATGCGGACTGTAGCTTATAAACAGCTTCCCACTGGTTTTGAAAATGATGTAAAACTGTCTGTTTTTAGGGAATGTATTCCTAGATACAACTTTTCTATTGATTAATGTATAACAGATGTGTATTGAATCCAGTATACACTGGTTTTAATGTCATTGTACCTAACTACAAAACTATCATAAAATAGTTGTTTATGATAGATTGTTATAGCTCATTTGGGAAGGTGAATTGCCACCATGAGATTCAGTGTGGCTAATTTAATAGCAAAAGACCTGATTTGCCTATAGATGCCATTGTTTGATTTGTCAAATAAGTAAATATTGAAAACATGCAACAATTTGGAAATTGTCAAAAAAATTATTGAAGACTGGTGTGATTTGATAAGTTACATCCTAATAGTTCCAGCTAAATATAAATAATTCTTAAAGACACAGCATTATCGTTGTACTGCCTAGCTTTATAGAAAAAAAAACTAGTTTGTATCATTCACTATGTGAATGTATATTGTAAACAGTTACATTCTTTGGAAAACATATGAATGATAATGTTTTGAAACTAGAATTCAAAATTCAAAATGAGCCACCCATTTTAGGACTTTTGAATGAAGACTTAATATGTGTATATTATAAAGTAGTTTGTATGTTTAGATTTAGATTTTACTGGCTTTTATGATTATCTTAGATTAAAAGTTTATCCTGGTACTTTAGTAGATATGCTAGTTTATTAGTGTTTATTTTATTTTCAGTAGAAAGAGTGAATAGCACACACAAATTATAATTTGGTTGTAATGCATAATGATCCTAGAAATTTTTGAAGTAAATTTTTTTATTCTTGATGATATTGAATATTCATAGATGTTTGTCTTATATTATTTGATTGATGTTAGTTAATCACAATTTTCATTACCCATTTCTTTGTTTTACTTGCTATATTTACTAATTACCCCATGTTCACAAATACTCACTAAGTTTAAATGGGCTTAAAATGGTTACATTAAATATGTGTTTTCAGAATACAGATTAAATTGTAGGACACAAAAATATAGCATTTTATTTGAATATTTGGTGTGCTTAAGTACATTATATTGCTAATGAGAAATAATACTTCCAATTTTGTGCCATGAGTTTACATAAGTATAGAGTTCTCTACCAATTTGAATATGCTAATCGGTGAAAGTATGCACTAAAGAATAATATTTTTACTTTAAATGTGACTTAATATTAGGACTTCAGTACTCAAAAAATTGTAAAATTAGCATAAAGATATTCGGAAATAAGTACATATTTGGGATGATGTAAAATTACAGTAGTCTTATGATATTACTAATGTTGACCTGACAGCACCACCTATTATGTTCTTTAGATATAAGACAATGCTTGATATTTTATTAGGCAATTAATAATTTGGTATAAACTTACCTTAGTTGGCTTTATCTAACTAAACTTTTTGATTTTATTTCTATGACAGATCTACCTCACGACGAAAAATTATAAACCAATTTGCAGTCCTTACATTACTTAATTAGTAATTGGTTAATTTCGATTGAGACTTAATCTTTATTTTTCATTAATTTGGATTTGGATACTAATATTATTATTAGTTATTGTTACATTAAAACATTTATATACTGTGCACCAAGATACTCTTCTTTTGACTGCTATTTTAATTTATAAAATATTCACAGCAGACATTTAATGTTTTCATTCCGTATTACTTAAACTTATCCGCGGAGAAGAGCGCTACCTACCTGTAAATATTATCGAAGTTATTTTTCAACTCCCAAACGGTTTTGGGCGGAAATAACAGCGGAAAGGCGCAATTTTCAGGATATAGGATGTTTTATAAGCGGACTTATGAAACACGCCTATGTGTCCTTCGTCTAGCTTTGTATTCCAGATTTTATCAATAATTTACATCCCTGAATTACGTAACTGATTCGGTCCCTCACTCACTCATTCATTCACTCTCTCGCTCACTTCTAACTCACTCATTCAATGACGTCATTTAATGACGTTCGGTATAGGTAACCTATAAAGGCACCTATATCGTCCAGTTCTAGAAAGCTCAATACTAATATAGTCTAGATCACAAAATCTAGGATTTGCTCGAAAACAAAACATAATGTAATTTCCGTTCTATAGTCTCATTAGGACTGGCTGATTATCAGAATTTAGAGAACTTTCTGATACATAAAGGCTGAATTATGGCATACAATATACGTAAAACAATTCTTAATTGATCATAATGACTAAAGTTGAGGATTTTCATATCAGAATACTGTTTAACAGTGAAAGTGTCTTGCATCAAGTGTGTATCTAGCTAGTATGTCTGCAAAATAATTTACTTGATATGAGAAATGGAATATGAAATATTCAGACTGATTTGGCATCACTTTATTTTCCTATATAGCCCATAGACACCTTAACATAATTAACATGTGTAATAATTGAAATATTACAGTGCTGCTGTGGTTTATAATTTTGACAACATGTAACTTGTTATTACATCCGCCGAAAACAAATCTTGGTGGACACAATGTCGTTATTGATTTCGTAATGTTTGGAGCATTCACGTAAGATCACCAATACTTTAAGGTGTTTAGCAATATAATATTTTTCTAATTTTGATTATTTTTCCATAGATTATTGTTACTTTTTATTTGTAAGACTCGTGCCAAATTGTAGTTTTGTACAAATAAAATGAAAATTTGAATACTTAAATGAGTACTTTTTATTTTGTTTACTTTTTTATAGTGATGGATTTTAGCCAATAATTTAAACTGTTCATCTAATTAGCTGTAGCCTGTAAGCCTCTTGTATTATGGATGGGGTAAACATATTTCGCTGATGTTTCCTTGCCATTTATTTTCTTCAAGATATTATTAAGGTGAAATATTCCCCCTTAATGTTATTATCTTCAATTGAGTCAATATACATATTTCAAATCAAAATCACTAACACGTTTGCCTACCTGGGAATCGAACTCAGGACCATGGTTTGATAGCCATTTCTCCTATCGAATTGATCGGTAAAACGATCTTTCCACAGTAAAAATACGGAAGTGATGAGTTCTTAGACCTTCGGAAATATTTATTAAACCTAGAAATATCATGCCACGCATTTTTCTCATGTTGATGATTGATGATGTTTTCCTTTACCCTTAAAATGCATGTTAATAGCGAATGCCGCGATGCACCGCTTCGTCCGCTGCGTCGCTCGCTTCGCCTCGCCTCGTCGCGTCGTGTCGACTGTCGGCAGCCGCTCCGTACATTACTCAGCCACCGTGAACTTTTATCTTGACTATTTTTATTTTGACAGCCTTTGTGGCGCAATTGTTTAGACGCCGCCTGTGAAACGAGAGGCCGCGGGTTCGATCCCGAACCGAGTCAAATGTTTGTGAGGCCCACAAATATTTGTCTTGGATTTGGGTGTTTGTGAGACCGAAAAGTCTCTCGTAGTCCCTGATACCCACGACACAAGACTTAATTGATCTTAGTGTACCCCAGGACTATGTATGTATTTGACTGTTGGGTGTATTTATTTATTTATATTTATTTATCTGCAAACATTAGAGCACTGTAATATGCATTATAGATTCTGATGAGATAATCTGGTGGTAGGTCTATCATATGTAAGAGGCCGCCTGGGTAGGAGCAGCGTAGTGTCTCTTTCTCCCGACAAACCGCAGTGTACATGCACTGTTGTGTTTCGGATTGAAGGGTATTAAAGCCAGGGCAACTACTGGACATATTGACATTTAACATCCATGATCGTAGCCAGCCGTGGGATCAGGGTGGGGCAGCAGTCTTAAATCATATGTAATTAGCAAACTGTACCCACGGTATTCTTCTATAACACCCTGCATCTGTGTTTATAATTCGAATGATCCTAAATACTTTGTTATTGCTCACCTGCCTAGTACTTTACCTAGATAATTTCTTTTTTTAGAGTTGGTTAGGTACCTGACAAGTCACAGCCAGGGTGGGGCAAGCGCCCCACTCTGCCCCACCGTGGCTACGTCCATGTTAACATCTTATGTCATAGCACATTGCGGTCGTATCGCTTACCATCAGGCGAACGGAATGCTCATCTCGCTATTAAATGCAATAAAACAAACATTCGATAGCTATAAGTAAACTAAGTTTTAAAACTGTCTATGTATAAGGCCTATTATGTTGACCATTTATCTCCGTCACAAACATTTGTCTCGGAGCGGGGATCGAACCCGCAGCCTCTCGTTTTACAGTCGGCGTTTAACCAACTGTGGCATGAAGGCTATGTTATCTATGCATTATAATATACCTAGTTAGTATGAGAGTGTATGCAGTTATGCTTAAATTATTTCTTCACAAATTGAAGGTTATTTACTGACCAACTTGTACATAGTTTTTTCTTCTACAAAATAATTACCGTTATTTCATGAACAGTGCGTGGTGGCCTGTACAGTGCGTGGTGGCCTGTTGGTAAACGGACTAGACGCGGCTGCCCACATGTTCACGGTGGTCGCGGGTTCGAATCCCAGGGCACACCTCTGACTTTTCGAAGCCATGTGTGTATTGATAATCAATCACCACGCATTAAAACGGTGAAGGAAAACATCGTGAGGAAACCTGCATACCATAGCGATTTATATAAGAATTTCTATGGTATGTAAGTCCGCCAACCCGCACTGGGCCAGCGTGGTGGACTATATGGCCTAACCACTCTCAATCGTATTCTCGATTGTAGAGTAGGCCCGTGCCCTGCAGTGGGACGTATATGGGCTGATACAGCTACAGCAGCAGCTACATGAACATTGTGGGTACTAATTACGAGGTAGACTTTACATAACTCCCTGTAATTCGACATAAAGGCCTTCTTTATCATTATCATATCATTACCGACCACAACAACAGGTTTCCTAGAATATGACCTAGTAATAGTTGGATAGTTGTCCCGAGGCGTTTTATTGTTTACATCGGATTCATAGATAAATCATAAACATACAAGTTACAACTTATATATAGACAGTTTTAAAACTTAGTTTATCTATCGAATGTTTTTTTAATTGCAAATAATGGCGAGACGGGCGTGCCGTTCGCCTGATGGTAAGCGAAACGACCGCTCATGAACAGTGGCTAAACCAAACAACACATTGAATTACAAATGCATTGCTTGGCATTCCATTGCGCTCGGCATCTTGAGACACAACATGTTAAGTCTCGATATGTCCAGTAGTTACTATGGCTACAATGTTCTTCAAACTAAAACACAACAGTGCATTTATACTACTGTTTGTCGGGAGACATGTCTAAAAAGTTACAGGTTTGCCCTGGGATTTGAACCCACGACTACTGTGAACATGTTGGCGGTCGCGTTTGGTTCGTTACCAATAGGCTACCAGTCACCACGCACTTTGATACTGCATGGTGTTTGCTTGTATACTAAAGACGGTCATTTTGATTTCCTTAAAATAACATGGGTCTCTCAGAATAGAGCACATTCTTACTTTGTTTTCAGAATTGCTTTTTTACTTGTTTTTTTATTTATTACCTAGGAATATTTAAAAAATCCTTAATTTTTCATCTCTAGCTACACTAAGCTGTCAAATCTTATAGGATGTGCAATAAACATGACATCATACGCACTGATACGAACCCGATGAGCACCCAATCAATAAATTAAATTGTGCAGTGATTTATTATATGCCTATAAAATGCGAAGAATTAAACAGGTGTCTATTAACATATTCATAGACAATAGGTGTTGGTAATCAAAATGTAATGACGATTTAAGGCGACGTTTATTGTATATTTAGTATATTTTTATGACTAGATAAGAATCAGCATTAACTCATAAAGTTTTATCTTGATTGATGGTCACTTCATTGATATTCCCGAAGCACGTATGGCTACGCTATGAACCATAATATCCTGGGTTCGATTATACAGATGGTAAATTCACTATGTGTGATATTTTTATGTAAGTATATAAAGTTAAAATTGTCTGATATGGAATTTATGCCCGGTGGTGTACGATAACATGTTTGGTCTACATTGGATTTAAATATGCATGTCTGACTTTGAAATCTCTGCCTACCTATCTAATTAGTAGGTATGTATATGTGATTATAGGACAGCTTTTCTGTTTTAATTAACACCAGATTAATAAATTCAAACTATCAGAACACAGAAGTCCACCGCTGAACAAAAGTCTTATCTAAATCTAAGCCATTCCTTCGGCGTTTACCGTTTAACTTTAGCAAGCTGTTACAAAAAAAATGTTGTCCTTAACTTCGGAAATTAAGATACCTACTTCTGGTGTAAGGATGAGGGTAATGGTAAGGCTTTAACATATTTTGTTTTGGAAGGACCGAATGGTTTGATTTCCATCAGAGGATCAGCACTGTTGTGTATTTTTTTAATACATCAAAATAGGCAGTGTACTGCTACATTCTATTAGTATTGTACTCAGTCTTTTGTGTGTGAACAATTAACCAGCGAAAAATAGTATTCCCCTTAAACAAAATGTTAGGATGCGTCGCGCGAAGTTTTTATTCGAAACTTGTCTGGCGCCGCGATGCGCGTGAAATTCTAATGAATTGAACGCAACTATATTATCTACTTTATTATACGTTGCATGTAATACATTTTACGGCGAAACGACCATAAATACCGCTGCTACATGTTATTTAAATCAATTACTTGCATTATTTTTGGACGTAGCTACACCTGTTGCAACCATTCTGACTAAGTTTATATTACGGAAAAATATTTAGTTTATAAAGAATATTTAAATTGAAGATCTAATTATTGTTTAATTACAATATATTTCTTCGTATTTACTTGATTATTTAGCGGAATAGCATAGCAAAGAGTTATATTTTACACACACGTCCCTGTATTATTTGTTTGTCTTTTTTGTGTAAATAACTGTGCGAATATACTGTGAATGAAAAGAAAGACAACCACGCATTCACCACGACTGTAAGGCGAGAGCGTTAAAGGATTACTGTGGCTAATTTGACAGTTACCCTAACTGGGGTCCTTCGATTCTATTACTTTCACATCACTTTGGTGTAGTAAACTTGTGACTTGATCACGATGCGGTATAACCCATCGAAGCACGGCACTGAATTTAACACGCGTTGGTGATCATCGAGGAGATCTTTTGATTTAATAAGATATATCTAGTGATAAATCATTACTAGACGTTCCAATGGGAAAAGTGGAGTAGGGAGTAAATTTTGGTAGTGGTAGAGACTCTACCTCAGCATGAATGGGCAGGCTCGTCCGGGGCGGAACAACTGTCTCGCAGGAAATTGAGGTGAAGCAACAGCTCTGCTGTCGCGTTTTTTTCGATGAGTGAGATTGCCGAATGTCCAATATCCCTTTCCTCTTCCCATCCTTTTTCCTTTCCATTCTCCTCACGATTTAATGGGCCGGCAACACATCCATGATCGAAGCGTTGTGGATGTTCATGGGCGGCAGTGATCACTTACCATTAGATGACCTGTTTAATCGTTTGCCGGACCAACGCAATAAAAAATCTCTTATTTGTAAATTCAGAAAATCCATAATTAATATTTCCGTCTGATATCTTTGTTTGGGCGTTTACAAATTATAAAGTCAGGCGTGGTCTCCTTGTAATTAATTACAACAGATCTTCTGTTTTTGCGTACCTCATTTATAACCAAATACTTTGAAACATTATTTTCGGAGACTATAAAGATGTCACGGTGTTTGCGTGGTGCATAATAATCTTTATGTCATCAGTATTTATGATATTTTTAAAAGTCTTCGCTCTTCATAGCGCTGTAATCCATTAAGCCTTGGATTTGATTTTGATCAAAAAATGTCTATCCGGGACTATATTAAAATTAAAAACTGTTGTAGGGTTATCGGGCAGTGGCTTTTCACACCATATTCCTGCTGTAATACGCAAAACGATAAAAAATAAACAATACCAGCCTACCGAATCACAAGAACGTTTATAAAAAGACAAGCATAGGGATATCTCATCATCATCTCAGCCACAGGAAGCACTGCTGAACATAGGCATCCCCCAAGGATCTCCACATCAACCTAGTGGAAGCGGCCTGCATCCAGCGACTGATATTATATAGGGATATTTAATAGTGGGGTCGGATAAGTCATGCAACAGCACTGTTTTGTCAGTGAGCAGGCTAAAGAGGCAATACTTAAGAATTTAGGGTGTCGCATTATCTCAAAAAAAAAGTGCTTCCAAATCTTTAATTTTTTGTTTAGTGTCTTGAAGTAATTACATTCATTTCATTTCATTTCATTTCATTTACATGTGCCGACCAGGCAGATGCCAGGACACTCACGTTTCGCTTTGTTTGTTCCGTTCCAAGATGTGATAGGAGGAGAAAATATCGCCATATCGTGCACAAATTGCTGACTCCGGGCCGATAATGATTAGAAACATCCAAACTTTTTTTGCCCGTTTATTGCCCAAGTCGAGCTAATATTTGCCCGATACCGAACCCGAGACCTCAGCTTTATAACAATACCGTAGTACAACAACGCCACCGAGGCAAATACAGCATTGATTAACCCTAAATTAATTAATTTATGGCGAACAACCATTCAACTTGGTGACTCGCGTCATTTGTTTTATTGCTTTTAATTTAACGACCACATTAAACAAAACGTACCTATTTATGTATGCGTATGTAAATCATGATTTTTATTGTACTATGTAACACCAATATTTATTTGAGATTAAAGAGGTTGTACCGACTAGGATAGAACGTGTCGTTCTAGACCAAAAATAATTGATACTAACGTTAGGAAAATTTTAGTAGTCGACGAAAGTCCGACTACATTCAAAATATAGAAATAGAGATTCTAGAATGATGGCTGATTAATTTTCGCCAAGCCGTCAGGTAACCCGCTTTTTCAGTTACAGATTACACAAAAACAAAACTAAACGTACCTAATTAGATAAACCGTAAGAGCAACGAGAAGATGTTGGTAAATTGCTACTTTTATTTTTATTATAAAATATGTTGGTAAATTGCAACTTTTATTAATCTTTGAGTATTTTGGGTGTGAAATATCGAAACATGTAAAATGCAATTGGTGCAATTGCTTCCTCATGTATAATCATGATAATCATTTTACGCACTCAAAAATGCTTCAGATATATTTTTTTGTAAAATATCAATAAAATTGTTTTCGTAAGTTACTTATAAATTATACCTATAATATGCACTAAAACCTTAGATGTCCCATTGCAGGGCACGGGCCTTTTCTACAATCGAGATCATGATTGCGAAGGGTGAAGCTATAGCCTACCCATGGGCGTAGCCACGGTGGGGCAGAGTGGGGCGCTTGCCCCACCCTGGATTTGATCTGTAAGGTACTTAACCAACTCTAAAAAAATAAATGATCTAGGTAAAGTACTAGGCAGGTGAGCAATAAGAAAGTATTTAGGATAATTCCAATTATAAACACTGATACAGAGTGAATAGAAGAATACCCTGGGTACAGTTTGCTAATTACATATGATTTAAGACTTCTGCCCCACCCTGATCCCACGGGCTGGCTACGATCATGAGCCTACCACTTGCCACTATCTCGGTAGGTTTGATACCTAAATGTGGGTTATAGTTTTCGTAAGTTACTTATAAAGTATAATATGGACTAAACCCATATATGTCCCACTGTAGGGCACGGGCCTCCTCTATATTTGAGATTACGATTGCGAAGTCATAGTCCACAACGCTGACCTATTGCAGGTTGGCCACTAATTATCTCATTGATACCTAATTGTACGTTGTAACGCCAACCCTTCTAGAAACTTTAGATGTCGTCTAGTCATTGTTTCATGTAGCTCCGCCCACCGGTAGTAGAAGCTCAACAAAGGCGCTGTTCGCAATAAAACAACGCACGATCGCCATTAACAATTAGCCAGGACACGAGGCATGATTTACTGCGACGAAACTCCGCCTGTCGCGTGTGAAGGATGGCGTCTTGCCGAACTAATCTTGAATTGTAATTTGTTCTGTGGTCTATGTTGTGAGCGGTTTTTAGTACATTTTTCCATCTGGATTTGTATCAACCTATATACGCCCCACTGCAGTTCACGGGCCTTTTCTACAATCGACGAGCCGAAAGTACGATTGATTGGGTTTAGGCCTTATAGTCTACCACGCTGGCCTAGTGCGGGTTGGCGGAGTTTTCATACCATACAAATGAATATAAATCGTTATGGTATGCAGGTTTCCTAATGTTGTTTTCCTTCATCGGTATGGGACCTGGTGATTCTAATCACTACATACATGACTGAAAAGTCAGTGGTCTGGCCTGGGATTTGAACCCGCAATAATCGTGCACATGTTGGCAGCTGCGTCTGGGATACTAACAGACCACCACGCACTTCCATAGGTCCGTATTTTCCATAATGATCTAACAGCTCTCCCTGTGTTTCCTCATGTCCACTCATAATGGAACAGAAAGGGAAAATTGGACGCGGTGAGGAATATTGCATTGAGCTTCATTACATTAATCTCACTCCATCGATATCAAATATAAGTCAATGTCTCACTCACTAAAAGAACTGTTGTTTCATGTTTTCAGTGTGATAATAGTACCACGTCTAACGACATGCTTTTGAAATTACCCACATAGATGCAATATATTCATGAAATTACAATGTATTAAATATTGGCCAATGATTTCTAGAGTGAGGTTTTAGAAGTAGACAGCTTTCAACAATATTCGTCTCTATGTAACAAAGTAAATTAAAAAAAGAACAATAAGAAAAATAAGGTGAGTTACTACAAGAATTTCAGCAAAATGTTTATTTTAAAATACCTACCTCTAAACACTTACGTAAATTCGTATGCGCAGTAAACATTATCATTGTTACATTCAGATGTCCATCCTAGACTTCTGAAGGGATTATGCTTACCAACAAAGCATGTCAATGTTCATATACGATCTGCACAGATGCTTCGTGACCTCACGAGAATTATCATAATAAAAGTCTTTGGTGCGGAAATTAATCGCCTTTCAATCATGACTTGTGACGACGGCGCCGTTGCATTCTGATCGATGTGTTGTACGCGATTTGTTTAAAATAAGCTCTAATCCACTGATACCCAAAATGGACAAGCTCCAGGTATAGACTATGAACTTGACTTGATCTTCAATCTATGTGCCAAAAAATGGGGAATCCTAAGATCTAAATGAGAATGGATGTTATTTAAGCAGGTCGTGGACTTTTAGTCGTAGGTACTATCCGTGATTGAAATAGATCTATTTCACGGATTTTAACTACTATTTATTCCCTGCTGCTATATTTTGTGCCTTTCGAACAACTTTTGAATTCAGTTTGAACGAAGAAGACGAAATATTTGTTCAGTAGTAAATAGATTTAAAAACTTTTAGAGACTATAAACGAGTCCATTGGTATAACTAATAGGGTAAAATTAGCGTATATTAAGACTGCGACCGAACGAATTAAAAAAACGGTTGTCGTCGTATTAAGGTAAAAAATAAATAAATAGTAAATACATCGTTTTTCACTTAAACTACCACCCGGCTTCGTTTTCGGTAGCAGTCTTGATATACCCTGTATATAAGGTATATACCCTGTATACAAGAACGAAAGATGTATAGAAGAAAGAAGGTATATCAAGACTGCTACCGAAAACGAAGCCGGGTGGTAGTTTAAGCGACTTCAGACACAATGCAACAGAAAAAGTTTCAAAAAAAGCGACAATTGTTTTTTTTTTTTCCTATTACTATATTCGGGTGGTAAATACATTTTTTCCTAAAATAATAGTGTATACCCTTTTATTTATAAACACTCTAAGGTATAAAAGAGTTTAAATTATGATTTTAGCAAAAACTATGGATTTACCATCCAAAAATGACGATATTTAAAAAATCATAAAAAAAAAATTATCGCGTTTCTTTGCGAAATTTTTAGTTGCATTGTGTTTGTAGTCACTAAAACTACCAACCGGCTTCGTTTTCGGTAGCAGTCTTGAGATATACCAAGTATAATTAATAGCGTACTTTTAATGCGACCTGTCATGCCTGTTTATATTTAAATTTTCAAATGTATATAAAATAAACAATTAAGGTCAGTGGCGAGTATAACTAAACTGACACACGTTACATTCGTCTCCCTGCATAAACTTTGGGGACCTCTGTTCGAATCTTTGTTTTGCGACTTATTAGTACTGTTGACTAGGTATAGATTTCTGATAAAGATAACAATATGAGTATTATCTGATGGAATTTGGGCGCCGTTTGTTACGTATGTGCAGTTAGTACTTGTAAGTGTAAATACTTTGGGTCTCAATTGAAAATACTGTCGGGCATATTTTATACGTACACCATGCGAATTTGAATTGTCTACAAACTTGTTTTGCAAGCGAAATAATTGTTTTTTGGGTTTTTAACATTTTTAATTCGGGTAATGGTTTATTTTCATGCATGTATTTTTATACATATTAAGTATTTTTAATTATGGTAGGCGTTTTATTACGGCACCCGGAAGGATGCTATGATGATATCCAGTCAGCTTTTACAAATTCTGACTCGCCGAACTGACTGCTATGCCCCTGAAGGTAAGCGCAATAGGGTTGTGTCCAAGATTTTATTTGAGCAGTAAGTAATCATTCCTTAAAAGCATCGTTTATAAAAACAAACGAATTTGAAAACAGCATCAAAATTGAATGTAAAATAACCGAGATATTAATACATTTAATAGTACGGTGGGGACACTCGTTGTCTCTTTCGCACGCGTGCACCTTATGGAAGATGACGTCACGCCGTGCATGTTGCATCCTTTTCTATCACTCCTACCACCAACTTTCATATATTTGTAACTTGCTTATTACTTAACGGATTTTAAAAATTCTTTCTGATTATGATTATGCGTAACGTAACCTTCCGTTATAAATAAAAATAAAAATATATGAAACTAGCCTATTCCATCCAAACTGATTTTCGAATAGCCTCAGTCGTCGAGCGCGGCTGTCCCCTGCCATTATATAGCGTATGTATATTTCATTCGTAAGCTTACTACATGCTAAGTTATAAAAAATATACAATTATGCCAGCCTGCACAAGCCAGCTGCTATGAGAAATGTATCAATCAGGCCCTATATGACTAGTGGAGATTGCTACCGAAAACTTATTCTTGTGGTGTGGACCTATAGGTCAACCTATTATGACTATCTCGTCATAGATGGTCCTGAAGAGAGTCATTTCTAGCAAGGATCATTTGTACTTTTATAAATTGGTGAGAACGACCAGACTCCAGTTCGCATGATGGTAATCAGCACGAGCAAATCCATAACTAGTATATTACTACTGCACCCATCTTATCATGGGGCATAAGGGGTTAAGTCTACTGGCTACTAGCTCTATGTCCTTCATAGAACAGATCATTTCATGGACAAATCTGTGGTACCAAACGACCATTTGCGTACGAGGTATTTAAACGGTCTTTCCATCCTACGTCAGATCTACTTATTTTATTCCGTCTGTATCATATTTCTATGAACACGTAGGAAATCTATTGTTTAATTTTGCATCAAAATACTTAAATTATTAATCAATGGGAACGGTTAAATTCCCTATGGCCTGTTCATCAATACTATGGCAGTGACGTCTTTATTACGTGAATTACTAATTGAGGAAAATTAAAATAGACAATAATAATTTATAACCCATCTTTTATGGACAAATTGATTATTTTCTGGTGATGAAATACCTATCCGTTCTCGCCTGGATAACGACCGTACATAGTTCCAAAAAACCCAAAGTGACTAATGTGTAACTATGGTGGGTTTACACCATTGCGTAGATTACACTAGTTTGTCTTATTCCAGGATCAGCTTAGCCTAAAGTCTAAATCTCTTGGTAATTCGATTGCGTGTATCATTTGATTTCTTGTTTTTGCGCAGTTGCTTTAAAACGATAATGTGCTGAATTGCCAGTGGTAAAATTTAATATTCTCCAGCAGATAGTAAATAAATACTAGAAAAAAAAATTGAGATTATTAACCCATTGAATATAACTCAGGGGTACTACATCAGGGGTTACTCTTTGTTTCGAAGTGAAGTTCCAGTGATCGGCATACGAAGCAAGTACAAAAAAACGAGTGCCAAGTGCGACTCGGACTCGCGCGAATGGTTCCGTACCATCATGTATAAAAGAAACCATAAAAATCACATTTATTCCTTTTTAGTAAAAATTTGCTTAAAAATTACATTTGTTGTATAGGAGCCCGCCTTTAATATCCACTTTATTTTTATTTAATTATTTATTTTGAAAGGTAATAAGTATACAATTAAATATTCTGTGTAAATTTCAACTCTCTAGCTATCACGATTTATGAGATACAGTCTTGTGACAGACAGACAGCGTTAGTAGTACAGTCTCAGTAATAGGGCTCAGTTTTTACCTTTTACAATATGGAACCTTAAAGTCAACAGTATTTTCTATGACACTTATCACTCACTCCTAACTTAGTCTATGGTTACGAGGTTCGATAGTGTTCGAACATTTTGTGAAGTACTGTACTGTATCAGCCCATATACGTCCCACTGCAGGGCACGGGCCTACTCTACAATCGAGAGTACGATTGAGAGTGGTTAGGCCATATAGTCCACCACGCTAGCCTAGTGCGGGTTGGCGGACTTACATACCATACAAATTCTTATAAATCGCTATGGTATGCAGGTTTCCTCACGATGTTTTCCTTCACCGTTTTAATGCGTGGTGGTTGACTCTCAATTAAGTACCTAGGCACATTCGTACAGTTTTACGTACGACGCGATATCAGAATATTCGAACTTCGCTTCTGATCTTAGAGTAGCCACGCTTTATAATGGACACTTACAAAAAAAATATTTAATTTATAAAACAATACTTGTATAAGAGTGATCCGTATTACAGTAATCGGAAAAACTAAATCTCCTTACATGGCGGGAATTAATTAAACAGTATATTTAATGATATACCCAATAATGAAATATAATCGTAGTCAATTACTGAATCATCTATGCGATACATGTATTAAAATGACTTTTCCCCCTTACAGGGTTCGGCCATTTTACAGTAGCACTTTTAAAGCGTGATGTCATTCGTTACGTCACAATCGACGTCATTCTTCGATGGGAATTGCGATCCAAAATAATAATTTGAGCTTAACTGTTTTATACAACATAAAAAAATAGACACTACTCCGATTTTCAAAACCATAAAATCTAAGTTTCCGTTTGTTTTAGGATTCCGGTGTTTAAAATAAAAAATGAAAGCTTTATTTTAGGCTCACTTTCTTAACAAACAAGTAGGTAAGGCAATACTTATAAAGCATTCTTGACCTAGATTTATGAATTTTGGTAAGAAAGGAGGTCTCAAAGTTTGGGAGTACAAAAAAATAAAAATTCGTAGTTGTAGTATTTTCTTGCGTTTACCAACATACACTTTAGGTTATCATTTCTGAGAGTGATTTAACCCAGCCACAGGACCTAGGAGAACAGTTTTTCAAATATAAAGTTAAGTTTGTCTTTCTATCTTTTCTTTTGTATTTTTTATTTATATACATTCTTTCATACCGATTACAGCAGTGACTGATAAATAATCTTTAAAAGAGCGGGGCAATGCCCAATGTATAGTACGGAACCCGGAGTGCGTGTAACGAACTCACACTTAGCCGTTTTTTATTCGAACTAGGCAAAGCTGCGCTCTTTGGTAAATGCAGTTTATACTAAAAATATTAAATTTTCAAAGTTTATTTTTCCTTTAATTTGTGACTCGAAAGTCAAAACGTACTCCACCCACATATTAGGCTAAGATCCAGTCAGCTACTTTCGCGAATACTGAAACGCCATTAAAATATTAAATTGGTCCGAACTGCGCTCATCTCATTTTTTCAGTACATTTTTGTGACTTGAGTAGTTAAGTTCGACATAATATTTAAGTTGCGTTTAAATATTCGGGCATATGTGGTAGTATAGATTTAATCTGACTAAAGCGTTGAATACTAGGCAATAATTCATAATACAAAGCCAGCTTTATTAGCAATCAACACTAGTAAGGATTTAAATCAATCGCACCGGGATATACTAATTTTATCTGTGAACTAAAAGTTTTTTTATTGTTTGATTTTATTCACGTATTATCAACTTCATGATGATTCGATTCTAAAATCGCAAAGAATGCACATAAACCAATATTTAAAATTCGCAAAGGTATTGAAACAGTAGTTACATACATACATAAACTCACGCCTTTTACCCAGAAGGGGTAGGCAGAGGTGCCAGGACACCCACATTTTGCCTTGTATGTTCCGTCCCACGATGTGATAGGTGGCGAGCCTATCGCCATATCGGGCACAAATTCCTGATTCTGGGCTGATAATGAATAGAAAAATCCAATATCACTTTGCCCAACCCGGGATTCGAACCCGAGACCTCAGCTTTGTAACCGTATCGTAGTACAACAACGCCACCGAGACAATGATAGTAGTTAGAATTTTCAAATGCCAACTGAGGCTGAACTTACGTATATAAAAACATGCCTTTCTCCCAGAAGGAGTAGGCAGAGATGCAACTAGAACATCCCCGTTTCGTGTTATATTTTCCGTTCTAAGATGTGATAGGGGGTAGCCTATAGCCTTATAGACCATAAACTGACTATATAATAATGTTGAAAATGTGGGCTGATATTGAATAAAAAAAATTAATATCACTTTGCCACATACCGATTCGAACCCGAGACCACAGCTTTGCAATTATACCGCATAACAATTGCGCCACCGAGGTAGTGAGACTTTTAACAGTTATATTTCAGAAGAAGTGACTCTTGGAACAAAAATTATCTTACAATTTTTTTTAAAACACGAAACCCTAATATTTTTTGACCTTTGACCTGAAATACTTTTTTTCATGTACGAAATCGATGGGATGTTATAAGATTTCACATATAGGTTCGGTATATTCGGGACATTCCTACCAACTTTTAGCTCTTTGCGTGTGCGTGTGCGTGTGCGTGGTGGCCTGTTGGTAAACGGACTAGACGCGACTGCCAACATGTTCACGGTGGTCGCGGGTTCGAATCCCAGGGCACACCTCTGACTTTTCGAAGTCATGTGTGTATTGATAGTCAATCACCACGCACTAAAACGGTGAAGGAAAACATCGTGAGGAAACCTGCATACCATAGCGATTTATAAAATTTATATGGTATGTAAGTCCGCCAACCCGCACTAGGCCAGCGTGGTGGACTATATGGCCTAACCACTCTCAATCGTACTCCCGATTGTAGAGGAGGCCCGTGCCCTGCAGTGCGACGTATATGGGCTGATACAGATTTAGCTCTTGAAAGTTTATAGCCTGTACTATGATTTGAGCTAATTGTATTATTTTAAATATTTAATTAATTTATATTTACTTATAGTATAATCCATAAAAAACTACATAATATTATAAATAAAACATTTAATGTAGTATTTTTATTAATAAGTAACACAATAATTAAAATAATAGATGAAAAAGTGAAACGGTGTAATATTTCAATCACTCAAGTGCGTAAGGACTAAGCTAACGGCTTGCACTTTGCAAACTCATAAAAAATGTTTTTACAAAGACACCGGCCGTATTATTTATTATGATTCTAATCAATGGACGTGTTATAATAACTAGTTGAATAATTTACATCATCTCAATCATGTTATGGAACTATTGTTCGACAATTCGTCCATTTGGGCGTCGCGTACTTAACCCTAAAACGGTGGGCTATTTACAAAACTACTATGTACGCTTGGAATGGTCTAAAAGACCCAATACAGATGTAAATACAAAACTCAAATGTTAGAATATGTGAATTTTGTGTGAGAATACAACTGAGTGGAAATTATGATCTTTATTGTAACTAAATCAGATAGTTAAATGGAAAAATTGATTTTAATTAGTGAAGTATTAATTTTAGAGCATTAATTAATTCACATTATTTTAAGAAGACAATGGTTTTAGATACAAATGCTGTTTTTATTATCGAAACTTGTGTTTAAGCCGTATATCAACTGGTTATCAATTTATTTGCTTTTTCAGTAGAATGAAAAGAGCTACTCATTAATAAAAAAAGAATGCTAACACCAATATGACGTAAAATATAACTGAGGAAGTCTATAGGTTGAGTTAATTTTCAGACAACATAATTAATTAGTAATTTACAGCATATTATTCCATGAAATAAGATTAAAAAGGATACTAAACATAGTGAAGATTTTTTAAATTGGGGTCTAGGTGTGACAGAATGGGCCTACTAAAATAGAGTCCTCTGTTTGTAAGGAGGCGTTTCTGGAAAATTATAAATATTCTTCTTATCCACAGTCTTACACTAGTCTCGTATATTGGACTTAACTGAATTTGAATCAGGAAGAAGGCTTAGCTTTTTTATCTGTTTACACCAATTTTGATTGACATAGACATTATATTGAATATTACTAATTGAGATTGTAATGTGTGTTATCAAACAAAGATGATATGATTTATACTATAATATACATCCAATCTTTGCTGTAGCTTGTATTATAAGATTTTTCATCTATATTTCTTTTCTTTTTATTTTACACACTAGATTTAGACCAGTGGTCTATTCTTTAATGTAGACCAATTTAGACCAAACAAAGGTCACAAGCCAAACGTTTCAGCAGAGCTTTGTTCTAACAAATTCATCAAATAATTCTAGTCACAGGCAGTGTTTAGCGAAGTGTCAGTTGCTACTTCGGTCACGCGTCTAACTGCATACGATACATCGTTTATTTTGTAATTGTTCTTGTATCAATCCATCTTATTGATATTCTTTACATATATACAATTTAGTATTAACAAATGCAAGTTTCTTGTACTACATGACAACAAGGAAACACTAATTAGGAAATCTTGTTTGATTTATTTATCCTCTAGGCAAATACGTAGTGTTAATATCCATAGCATGCGTATATTCTAAGGATTTATTTATCTAGGCATGGCGAAGTAATTCAAAGCTACTAAGGGTATATGTTAAGCAGGTCAGTTATTATGTTGATCAGCGAGAGGTGTTGCATCTCTTGTCACGTTTCGCATTAAAGGTCCTATTACAATAGAAATAGGAATATGTGCGCTGGTTAATTATTTGATACTAAATATAGGCATTACTATATCGTAAAAGATACAGAGCAATGCACCTTTTGGCTCTGACCGGAATGGTGGTCAATGGTCACTTAGTAACTGGAACCCCATTAGCCCTGATAAATCTGTTATTTAAAAAAGATAACTGGATAAGCTATTTATGTATATTGGAATTTTTAAGCTGCAATACTTAGTTTTTGTAATAGTCTTCCAGATTTTTTCCATTATGAGCCACGTGTAATATTGACGGTCGACTAAAATTCAAGGATTGAAAGAAACAAATTGTATTTTAGGTGGAACTTCCAAAAAAACCCCTAACAATTTTATGTGTAGTTTATTTTGAAGTAAACTAGTGATTACCAAACGATTAGACGTAATTAACCTGCTATCGATAATAGTCCAAAAGATAGTTTATGAAATTCTAATTATTATGTATTTTGCTAAACAACAAACATTGAGGTATACAACAAACGATAGAGGTTTTGAAAATTTTGCATGGTCATTATTTGTAACATATTATATACAATAACATGCATCTCCTTTGTTTACATAATAAGCAAACATGCTTACTAAATAATTTTGCGACATACAATATAAAATTATACATTACATATTCCATATTTGCAAAAATATATATTTAATCATTAATTTGAATGAATTCAATTTCTCACAGACAGCTTATGACAGTTATTTGAACTAAACTCAAATGTATACTTTTTGGATGCTGTTGCTAATTTTTATGCATAATAGGCTACTAGTGTTTCTAGTTTTCAAGATCTAATTAGAATTATGCGACAAAAACCATTTTAGTCGCAATTTTACTCGGTTAAAACTATGTAAATGTTTTTGAAAAGTAATGCACTAGCAGCCTCACCCAGTTGTGCCTGCCTCTTGGCGCAATTAATGCCCTGTTGTCTCGTGGTCCCTTCAACCCTTGTGATAGAAAATATTTACACAACCACTACTTTGACCCATCTAGGAAAAAGGAGTTCCTCAAAAAAATCAAATAACTTTATACGACACATCTTAGGTAGATTAAAGGTACATAATATTGTGTCAGACACCTCACATGACCGACGCACAATACTCACTAAAATTTTATTTGCAATCAAATTAATAATATAAGTACACAAACAAAAAGAAATTCATTTACACATTGAAATCATTTTTAAGACATCTTCACAAATAGTTCGATGACATCTTAAACAAAACCGTTATGTAAACTTTGAATTTAGTTTAGTTGTGTCTGAAACAAATTTTAATTGTTTTAGGAAAATAAGAGAAAACACTAAGCATCTCAGGTATTAATAGTATTTCTTCAAAATTTACTATTCATCATTAACCATCTTTAACCGCGTCTCGGGTTCGAATCCCGGGTTGGGCAAAGTGATATTGGATTTTTCTATTCGGTATCAGCCCAGAGTCAGGAATTTGTGCCCGATATGGCGATAGGCTCGCCACCTATCACATTGTGGGACGGAACATACAAGGCGAAATGTGGGTGCCCTGGCACCTCTGCCTACCCCTTCTGGGAACAAGGCGTGAGTTTATGTATGTATGTATGTAGCTTTTGGGCCTGCAAAATGTTCTACGTTAAATGGTTTGGCCAAAATATAAGTTGGCGAAACTTTTGATTCAGGCTAAAATGGTCTCATTTACGCATCTGTGGCTTCTTAATCCAAAGTGCGTTAGTTCCAGCAAGTGTAACTGGTAATATTCGAAACCTCGTAATTTTGATCATGTAAAACGTTGCTAATAGTATTAAGTTAATTGAAATAACAATTAAACTTTACTAGATTCGCCTAGCGCTCAATGCTAAACGTAACAATCATAAAGCTTAACAAGAAGTAACAATATAAACCTAAGGTAAACACACATTTTATAAAATTGTAACATCTTTAAAACATGTGGTGTGTACTAAAGATATTGAGATTGAGATTGAAAAGCTAACAGCGACAATGTATCTAGCTGATACGATTCGTAGATAATATTTTAATTCATACCGAAAATAATACATTCAAAATCTTAGCTTTAATCGGTGTTATACCCCTATCCTATGACTATCTGAGTGACAATTTTAAGTAGTAATGCTAAGAGTATGTTTAAATTCGGTATCCTTAAACATACTTACACTCGATCGACGTTGCGCCGTCTTTTTGTCTGACATTGTTAAGCCATATTGATAAGAGTTTGTTTAAATTCGTTATCCTTAAACATACTAAACCGATTCAACTCAGAAATCTTAAATCAAAGAATAATCGCTACTTATATTTCGTAGATACTATTCAGCATTTTGCAATAATGCTGTTTTTAATTATTTTTATTCAACCTATTGATCACATTTCAGTAACGTCAATTTTACCTTCCATTTACCTTAATTACGTCCATATTTTCTAATTATTTTTACCTATACTAAATCAAATAGTGGGTCAAATAAGCCCATATATGTCCACACGTTTGGCACGACATGTCTCGCCTCAGCATCATAGGGTTAGTTCTCACGTCGATGACGCGTTAGGCCATTGAAAACGCACTGCTCAACATGTGAATGTGTAGTATATAAACTGCGATCGCAGTGGCAGGAAGCATCTCAGTTCAATAATCACATTTTAATAATTACAATTACAATTGTAGTGATAACATGGCTTCTTCAACACTATTTGTGGTGGCCCTTTTGGCGGTTAATGGTAAGTTGATAGAAAAAATATTTTTTAAAGATTAAGAAAAAGTATAATTTAAAAATTAAAGTTATATTTGGACTATTTGTAATATTGGGAATTTATTTTAT
Organism: Hyles euphorbiae; assembly: GCA_023078785.2. Lineage (NCBI taxonomy): Eukaryota > Metazoa > Arthropoda > Insecta > Lepidoptera > Sphingidae > Hyles > Hyles euphorbiae. The sequence continues at coordinate 2,367,872 of CM041037.1, read as the reverse complement.
TGTTATAATTTAATATTTAAAAAAAATAATAAAATAATCTAATAAAAGGATATGATAAGTAGGGACAAAGATTCAAAATATTTTTTAAAGAATTTAAAATTGATTTTTAAATCCACAATATTATTTTGATACATACATTTTATGAAAAGAAAACAAAACAAGTCATAAAAAAAAAGAATTGAAAACAAAAGTATTGACAATGATTGGTTGAAAGGCGTTTATGCCTGAAACAGTGAAGTCAACTTGCAATGTATCATTAAATATCAGTAAAACATGGCATGTAAAGCCATAAATCACATTTATACCGCGAGAATTCAGTCAAGACATGCGAAAAACGCACATTCTCCTTTCAACAACAATCGGCTCGTACAAACATCCGACACACACGTTGCTCGATTAACAACAAGATACGAGATTGTTATCAGAATTGATTCATTTTATGTAAAAATGGGACACACAAAAAATTGCCCCTATGCATATAAAAATGTTTAAAAAAACGCAACATCGGAAAATACTTATAGGGTAAAAATTACCAGGAAAAACCATTTTTGATATTCCGGATTTTTTTTATGTCAACTCAAAAAATTTGATATAGGCTGCGTGATTTTTCATGGAGTTATTTCGTAATTGTTTCTGGTCAATTACAACATTGTATTTTTGTGTCTAATATTTTAGAGCTAGGTAGTTAAATGTTTTGCTTTTGGAGACTGCGCAATGTGCTTTAACGTAATCGCAGCTACTCGATGATTTACAGCCAAGTTAGAATAATGTAATATCGCATAAGATTTTCGTGAAAATAGTTCAAAACATGATTGGCCTGGATTTGTTTCATTTATATTATTTTAAGTCGATGTATATTATCATCTTCTAAACATTTAGAATGTCTTTGTGAACATAAATATTACTTATTCATTTCGATGATATTACTGTACTTAAATCAATAAATTTTCTTATTTAAGAATTAAATTTTACAGCCGATTATTATCTAAAATATTGACTAAATCACAGAGTTTTTGTTTGTTTTGTTCATATTAATTATAGAAAAATACTTCCAAGTTTAATTTCTAAAACCGCCGCAAGGTGTAAACTGACCTTATTTACACGCGCAAATTCTTGTGTAACAACAATTTGCGGTAATCAACAACCTTTTAAATCCTTTTTACATCCTGATCGGAACGTTAAAAAGAACACAAACACAGGAAATGTGTACAGATCCTGCAGAATGCACGATATATTTGACCTTAAAAAGTTAGATAATCTGAGGCCGTTAATATTTGTATTAACAATATTCAGCTTATCGTGGAAATGCAAGGAATTCCTTCAGTTGTCACGAACGGCTAGGCTAGATTTTGTTATCTAATATCTAGTTACACGCGATCGTGCCTGATAGATTTTTTTATTTGACTAGTTATATTAAATTGATTTATTTACAATTACTATCTACTTACATATAACAATAGCATGTGATTTTAGCTTGTCATCAAGATTAAGACACGATTAATGTTTAAACTGGCCTATATTTATGCGGATTTAATTATTTGTAAATTAAAATATTTTTAAATTAAGATGTTAAAACAAACTTTTAGACTTAACTTAATGCAACCCAAAACTCCAGTAATTATGTTAAAAGACTACGCATACATATATTTTTGTTGTTTCCCTTCAAATCGTTTTGATATATTAATATATTTTTATTTAATATTTCTAATTTTAATCACTAAATAAATTCAATTAAATGAAAGAATAGGCCTCCGCTAGTTGTAATCGCGTAATTAAACGATTTGTTCCGTATTTATTTACATTAGTAAATTAAGATAACGCTTCTTCCGGCCTTTTATGGTTGACTACATTAGCAAACGGCCTTTCGGTAGCCATAATAATAAAGATTTATAATCAACAAAATGCTTTATCGAATTATTTTCATACGTTAGGCGGCAATTAGGCCTAACAATGTGGCCTAATACCTAGTTAATGTTGTTACATTAAATTTAACGCATCCTAAATTTATAGATACCGATTGTCGACGAATTGGACATTGAAACAATGTGCAAGGTATTATGCCATAATTTCGGACAATAAAAATCATTCAATTATAATATGGAGATATGTTCAACGATAAATCATAAAACCACTGGACTTTGTACCATATAGAAAATTTTCTCATTACTTCATTTAAATTCTGATGTGAAAATTGACACGCAATAATATATAAAAAAACGATATACTTGTAGCGACGATAATGAAGTTAAAATTAAAATCCCTACCACCTAGGTAGGCATAGGTATAATAGTTTTAGTTTGCCATTGCAAATTAGAAATATTTGTGTATTATTTATTGAAATACATTATTTTACGGAAAACGGGAATTTAATCCGTTATCACTGACTATACAATGAATACGTCACAAATACTTGTAATTTACCAATTACTAATATGGCGAGGTTTCTATCATTACCTACGGTGGTAGTTATCCCGCCAATCCGATCCGATATTTATACAAAATGGCGGTGACATAAGTATTTTTTTTTTGGACCACATATAGGGTACCGCATCAGCAGCCCATACACCAAATTTTATTAATTTATCACCACCCGTTTAGCCACAGGATAGTTTTTTAGTTTTCAATATTTAACCACCTGCTGTAGCGATTTGGCTAGGTCATTGACACAAACGAATAATAAAGGTCAAGTGCAATAAAATACAAGGTCTTATTATTAGTTGCATAGAAATAATATCAATAATTGAATTTAGACCTAATATCCATGATAGTAAGACTCATAACTTCGCGACGTCGTGATGTCGAATAGGCAACGTCGCGTCGTTGATCAAAATGAGGCTAGGGTGGCAACGACTTCATCGATCATACAATATCAATATTATCGATATAATTCAATCTTTATTATTGAAAATTAAAGAATTCAAACTTTAATAATACAAACCTTTATTTATCGACAATATTAAAAACAAATGTGATACATAAAATGAGATACACAACTCACATCTACATTTTATACCTACTTACAGCCTCCGTGGCGCAGTTGGTTAGATGCCGCCTGTGAAACGAGAGGCCGCGGGTTCGATCCCCGCACCGAGAGAAATGTTTGTGTAGCCCACAAATATTTCTTCCGGGTCTGGGTGTTTGTGAGACCGAAAAGTCTCTCGTAGTTCCTGATACCCACGACACAAGACTCGATCTTAGTGTGGGGTCAGGACTATGTATGTGACTGTTGGGTGTTATTATTATTATTATTACTTAAAATTGCTATGGGTCATGTGGCAACATCCGAGACATTATTCGGTATCATTCTGTATGGGTACTGTTGAGACGCATTTTTTCAAAAGCAGGCGCTATGGTGACAATGTAGAAACCCGCTGATTAGAATGAAACTTGGAAAATAATTTTTACTAAGTCTTTGTTTTTGTGTATTTATTTGTACTGAGGTCTTTTTGGTACGCTTAGAATATGTTCTGATAACTGTGTTAATAAATATGATATTCTTTGACATTTACTGCCCTAAAAGTATTTAAATATGAATTATGCGGATTTCATATTTCAATTGACGACATTTATTTACTCTCGATAAAAATATCGATGAATTATTTTATGCATCTCTAATCGTGCATCCTTCCCCACCTCGCCTCCTCCTTACCCGCGACTCCTGGGCAGTGTTGCAACGTAATTACACTAAAACTATTTGTGCTTCATTTAATGTAAAATACCAAAACAAAGTATACAGTAAGAATAAAACATACTGGAATATGACTAACAAGACAAATAGTAAAGCTATTTCTGACACTTACTAACTGTTTATCACTACAAAATAATGATATAGGGTCTTTTATTTCACCGAGCCATCCTTAAATTTTCAACCAAACCATAGATTCGATCTTAGTGTTGGGTCACGACTATGTATCTCCACTACTTTAAGATGAATTTTAGAAAAGTGACACATACAGCGATTAACTTCTTTAGTATTTTTACGGAATACTTGTAACTTTTAAGAATGTGTTTATTTTCGCTTTCTATGAAAAAAGCCCTGTAATAAACAGTATAATAATCTCCTCTATTTTATATCCATCTACGATATTTTTACGAAACTTTTTCTGTATTTTTTGAAATCTAACCTAGCAACACTGTGATCGGCGATCGACGGTCGAAGGTCTGGTGTCACGGGCGGGGGCGGGGGCGGGGGTGTAAACTCGGGAGTCGGCACCCGCGCCACCTCGTCAGTGAGCCGTACTTGTTCTTTGCGAATGCGCGTGCGTTGCTCACAACACATTACGAATTACGATAGCATTTTATGTTCATGATGTCGCGATTTACAGCTGTGGAATACATTTATATGATTTGTTTGAAGGTCTATTTAGTGGCAGTAATATTTTACGCGACGTGCTATTTTCATCCCCCTTCGCAAAAATAAGACTGAATTTGTGTACTAATAATTGTAAGTGGCATCGTCGCTCCCAACCCAATGAAGCAATTTTGACTCACATAATTTGTGTAAAAGGTGACTTGATTAAGAGCGTTTTCATTAAATATTCTACGAATACAATTATGCCTAAAAACTACCAAGGATTCATCGCGCCAAATCAATTTAAAGCCATTTGCGACGCGGCGACGAAAAATGCGGCGTTGCCGCTCTTATGTCTGGGTCAACTGAGGGCAGTAGGTAACTTATAAAGCGTGTTGTATTTAAACCAATTTATTTTATTATTTAGTTTGTTTGAAAATATCATTTTTTCAATTTTAATGTGATTTAAAATCTAATAATTTTAATTTGTTTTAATTGACGTTATTTAATGACGTTGTAATTTAAAGAAATTAAAACACCGACACTTTGTATATTAAAACTTGCATATTGAAATATTGTTGGCAAAAGAGAGCATTATATGGTATTTAAAATATTGTCAGAGGAAATCAATTATTAAATATTTAAATATGACTGCAGTTACCTGTTCAATTCAATTTTTTTTGAAAATAATATCTACGGCAAAAGTCTTTTTAAACTATAGAATTATATTATTTTAGTACGTAGTATAGTTTGCTTAAAATTATATTAAAAATATTAATGTACTGCTCTGATTTAAACCAACTTGTAACTTTTTATTTTCATATACGTTATCATATACCCTTTGTTTACGGACTATTAAAAAAATCGTAGCGTGTTATTTCATAGCCGTAAAACATTGCCGTTTACAAATTGTAATTACACATGTCGCGTTGAAAATTACCGGTCTTTAAATATTTCAATTAAAAAAAAATTGCAGCGACACTAATTACTACAAAAAAATAAACTCAAATTTATTATAATTTTCGTGACAAATTGAATCCCTTTGCAAATATTTCCGTAAAATTGTGACACAAAGCGCCATTTAAATATTTAGTAATTTTACACGGCTCACGACGGGTTGAGTATAGTACGGCCGATGTAAGTGGCATGAAATAATACTGTATTATAAATAAATAATATAAGATTTGACAAAGGGGATATTTAAAATTAAATAACAATGCATTTTCTCGTTTATCCACCATAAACAAAAGTCCTTTATTACAGCCTTTACAAAGATTGTGGTTATGCGTACCACATTATACAGGTGTATACATATGTACCTACATAGCACGATGTCTCTTACGTAAGCTAATTTTCGGCCTAGAATCTGGATGTACAACTTCAAACAGTCTGGCCTTCCTTATTTAAAATATAATATTTATATTTTTTTTTACTGAAATGCCTGTATTGACCATAAAACACAAGAGAGTTACAGGACAACGATGTATTAATTTTAAATCTACCTTTTTGAAATTCATGATATCCTTCACTGTCACTGAAAATATCTGACTGAACATAATCTTATCTCAAATATTGACAGTGGCCTATTGACCTTTGGCAAGTTGTTTATCCCTTCAGCTAACTACCACTATTACCAATAATTATTATTTCAATTTCAATAAGAATTTCTTTTTAGACTTATCTAAATTCAAAGATTTTCAATTTTCATGTGATACCTTTGAACAAAATCTTCAGTCACAATTTCTATTTCAAGAATTTTGTCTTTCGCTTCCGATTTTTTGTTGTTTTAAGATTAATGTGTTTGCCGTGTCAAAAGATAATGTGGAGTAGTAGGACATTGATGCTATAGCAGACGCTACTTAGAAAAAAGTGTCATGAACAATTAACAAGTTTTTTTTTAATATTAAATACTTCTTATGTCGCATATTACATGTTTTGAATAAAGGGATTTGATTTTTTAATTAATTATTGTTGATGAAAACAGACCTCATTTATGTTTTACTTACACCGCTCTTAAAGGTTTCATTTAGTTTATATTCGTCGCGACTGCACCTTGAAAATATTATTTACTTAAATTAAACGGTTGACTGAAGAAAAATAGTATAAATATTCACAGAAGGGCTTTAAATAATGGCTATTAATTAACTTATGTTTAAAACATTGGTTACTAAACAGTAGTAGTGTAAGAAGTATTTGTTTTCGTACAAAAGGTTAAAGGTCATCTAAAAATCATAATATATAAAGTTTATGTGATTGTATTTGTCATAAATACTAATACCTAACTATAAAGCTTATCAGCATCTATTTTTCTCCATTGATATAAATATAATATGGACAGGGCGGAAGGTGCGTAAATTGTTCTAACGTAAGTGGTGCAGCGCTCCAGTGTATCTCTACTGTAGTGTTACTGAAATTAGTCGTCGCTCACAACTAATTGGAAAGAACTTGCTTCTATTAAAACGACAAAGAAAAATATAAACATAATTATCAACGTGTAGACGAAATCCATTAAATTATGTTGAATTAATACTAATTTTAGTGCAATTTTCCCGGTAATATTTTGGAAATTTCAAATATACTGAAGTGTCTATCCTTATTGTAAATCAATGTTATCACTCTCATTCTTCCGCGTGTATTCAAACTTGTCAGTTATAAACTATGCAGTTTCCTTGCTCCCATACATCTTAGAATACATTGACATTTACATCCTATAGCAAAAGACTGGCACAGCAAAATTCGATTAGGAATTTGGAGCGCAAATTGAATTCACAGCACGCTTCACTGCGCTAAAGATTTATTGCAAATAATTTGTAGTCATTGGGAAAGCAGGACACGTATGTCCTTATGGTAATGCGCATTAATTGCGCGAATGCAGAATTTGTTACATTTCAGATTTAATAAAGTTATTTGTTTACTCAAAACAAAAACAACACGGATGAAATTCGGATTAAAATTGTTAGGTACTAAATTAGCAAATAATAACACTGATTTTAATAAATGTTTATAAAGGGAACTATTGGGTAATATCCCTTATTGATTTCTCTTAAAACACGTGACCCAATGCTGGGCAAAACTCCTCTTCTATCCGATGTCATTTTTCCAGCCAATTTGGCTAGAACGTATTGAGTTCGTCATGCTACCGTCTTTTGGTATGTCACTTACAATAATCAATTTTTTTTACACGGCTGAAAAGACTTTTCACATCTTCTTCATTTCAGTGTGGGATAATGTCTGATCAAAGAATAGAGCTCTGATAAAAATATACGCCCAATTCCTTAACATTTAAATCGTAGGGTCTTTGTTTTTTTATCATTAAAGGATTGATGATCACATAAGTGAAATGAATGACTGTTTGGCCTATTCGTAATCCATTATCGAAATAATTGGGCAGATACACGCATTTTATTATTTTGTAAAATTTTGATCACTTTTTACTATGAAATGCATTGACTTATATTGATGATGAAATGCTTAATTTTTCCACTGATGGCGTATATGACCTATGAGGTAGTTAATGAACAGGTCCTAACTTATTTTTCGGGTCGGGTATTATATTTAAAAAAAGAAAACATTTAAATGACTTATATTCACGTCACAGCTATACGCATCTTTTTATTATTTTCATAATCGATAGTGAGTTGCGACCGCAATGTTTTGATAACATAATACTGTTACAAAAACATTTCCTAACAGTGTGTAAGAATAAAAACAAACTAGAGACAATTGTATTTACAGTCGGAATATTAATCAATGTTAGTCATCAATTATAATGTTAGGTCTTCTTAGTTCTTACGTGGAGATGTAGGAATAATTTATTGCTATGGAATTTTGGACACTTATCGAATCCTAGCCTAAATACTCTAGATATTTTCACCAGTTCAATGTTTGGCCATGTGTACTATGCCCATGCATCACTTAGTCTGTGTAATGTTTCCCGTATAAAACGTCCAAACAATGAAAAAATATAAAATTCGAACTTATCTGAGGGCGCGGAATTGACCCTTCAAGTCGAGCAAAAAAGCGGCACGGTCGGGCCGCCCGCCGCCACGCGTGCAGGCCGTAATAACCTTTTTCTCGAAGCAGTTCAGGCCATTTTCGACCTCCTATAACATCGTCCTCCTATAACTCCTATAGTATCATTGTGGATAAAACTAAAAGCCTGAATTTCGAGTAACCAAGCAGGGATTATAAACATGGTATATTTCAAATTTCACTCAATTTGAACCAGTCGTTTAAGAATTATAACTAGTTAAAGTATTTTGTGTTCACTCATCACTGACTGACTGATCATCAAAACTCTGAGGCACTTCTAGCAGAGGTAGAAGCTTGAAATTAAGATAACTAGGTATTATTGTTTAGTATATAAATAAAAAAAACTGAAGTATTTTGAAATTTCGTTCTAGTTTTTTACACATACGGACTGCATAAGCAACTTTGTAATTCCATACAAATATACAGGATTACAAAGTTACATTTGCAGTTATTTATTCACTGTGCCTGTATATGCATAATGTACAAAAAGGTTTTTAAATTTCATGTTATGTTATAAGCAAAACAATGTTATGCCACCGAAGTATTACAATTACTTTCAATATGTATCAATAAAAGCATTTACATTATTCATAAATTCAATACGTAGCATTTTAATTTACACGTAGCATATAGGATTCACGCCTCTTATTACATCATGGGCCAGAAAATAAACGACGACTGCCTACCCCTTCTGGGACAAAGGCGTGAGTTTATGTATGTATGTACATACTGCGTAACAAGTTTACAATAAGGATACTACTGGCTGTAATTATATATCGTTAAATTCAGCGAGTCTAATACCAGCCGAAATAGCTCAGTTGGGAGAGCGTTAGACTGAAGATCTAAAGGTCCCCGGTTCAATCCCGGGTTTCGGCATCCCGACACACCGACATTTTTGCTTTTTATTTTTTCCGATACGATATTAAATAAGTAGTAGATACATTTTATGTCTTTATTTTTTATTAATATAAAAAAATCTATAATTTTTATTTTAAAATTGCGCCTGTCATCTTTCCGCCATTTTATCAGCGATTCCGCAACTTTACGATTATAAAAATATTTTGTTACATTTTTGAGTATATTTCAAGTAATTATTTCAAAATCAGATAATTTAACAAAATTACTATAATTACTGTGTCCTATACTATAAAACTGAAACATATTATTTATGATTTCAGTATCATTAGTATTCGGTTGGGGCTACCGGGCATCCGATCAGAGAAGATGGGCTGTCCTGCACCCGGCTTGCGGCGGTCGCCAGCAGTCTCCCATCGCCATCGCGGCGCGCCAGGCCATCCCCATATCTATTCCGGCCATGGAACTCATCGGCTACCAGAACCCCCTGCCCGGACCGTTGACCATCACCAACAATGGACATTCAGGTAAAAAATCTAACATTTTGGATATGTTTTTTATAGATAAATCTAATTAGAATTTACTAAAATATTGAAAAATGCTAGTGACTTCAGGAGTAAGACATAAAAGAAGAAAATGTTTTAAAGGAATGCGAATGACTCATGTGCCGAATAATGGTATTTACGATACATTGCTATCATATAGACAGCAGGAGTTTTACGGTGGCAATGGGCATTACAAAAGAATGATCGATTCTATATTTATTAGCTTCTAGGTAATAAAGAATTATTGAATGTAAGAAATGCTACAAAAATCGTTAGCCTCTTTAATTGATTAGCAACTTTCCTTCAATATTTAATACGCTTTGTTCGGTTTTTTACAGTGGCATTGACTATACCCAAGTACAGTTCTGAAGAAGAAAAGAAAGGATTCAGATTACCTTACATCTTCGGCGGTCCCTTGGACAATGAATACGAGATCGAAGGTCTTCACTTCCACTGGGGAGACAAGAACAACCGAGGCTCAGAGCACACACTGAACGACATGCGCCTGCCCTTAGAAATGCACATCATCCACAGAAACAAGAAATACAGGAACTTGGCTGAGGCTCTTCAGCACCCTGATGGTCTTTGCGTCCTTGCCTTCTTCTACCAGGTATGTAAATACTTTTAAATATAATTATTGCTATTTTATTTTACCAGGCGCTCTTTATCTTTTACGATGATTTATTTATTCATCATTCCATTTTCTCCGTTATATTAGCTACATAGAAACAAAACTAGTAAACCCTTTACATGTAGCAAGTAGTTTAGACTTCTGTCTCCATAGATCCCCTTAACCAGCGTTGAAACTGTCTCAGTGAATGCAACTTTTAATACTTTTATTGCTGTATTTATTTATTCATAATTACCGGAGACCAATAATATCAATATTCGTTTAAGGACTTGGCAGGTACCCAGGATTTTTCACTATTGGCTATGCAATTCACTTACCATCAGGTATTCTGTTGCTCTTTTATAATACCTATGTCAAAAACCTCTTAATTGTGATTTTCAGGTGGTTGAATTCGACGCCAAGCTCCTGACCCCCATCGTCAAGAACTTGTCTGCTATCGAGAACTACAATACCAGCATGCAGCTGCCCCATACCTTCTCCCTGTCGTCCATCCTCTCAGGCCTCGACACTGAGCGCTTCTACACCTACAAAGGCTCCCTTACTACTCCCCCTTGCGCCGAGGCCGTCACATGGGTCGTCTTCTCTGACTACCTGCCCATCTCTGTGTTCCAGGTCAGTGTAATGTAGTAAATGTTTATTTGTTTAGCATTAACTTTGTATTTTGTAACGTTGTCAGTCAGAGGCATGTATTATAGGATTAATCAAGCAGATCTATAAATACACGCTCATTGTTAAGACTACAGTCATACCATACAGTGTGCTAGTATTTAAGCCTTTGATTGTCAATTATCTGGGCCTGTGCGGTAACAGTAGACCTATAAGGATTTATTTTCTCCCAAGAGAAAATCCACCCTAATAGAGCTTGTAGACTTGCCTCCAATCAACCAAATGCGCTCGGCCAACTGCATGTAGCACTAGTGAGATCTCTGCCAATCCTTCAGAAAAACAGAATTGAGTTTATGTACGTATGAGACTATAAAACAAATTGTGTATTTACAGATGGACAACTTCCGCGGCCTTCTCTCCAACCTGAACCTGCCTCTCGTAGACAACTTCAGACAGCTGCAGCCACTCTTCGGCAGGAGAATCTTCGTCCGCATCACCTCCAAGAACCCCAAGTTCAAGAAGACCAAGCTCCACTACTCCAAGTGGGACTGGGTTGGCCACAAGAAGGCAGAAAACGACGTCGCCGAATTCGACGAATAAGCACCAGTGATTTAATCGTTACAGCAAATTCTTTACCGCTACGGGTACTATATGTTACAAAATGATACCAAATATTTGTTTCTCATATATTATGGTTGTGTGCACTGTATTATAATTGTATATATGTGTGTGAATATATTATGTAAGTTTGTTAATCTTTAAATAATAAATGATTAAATAAATTATTTAGTAGTTTTATTGAATATAATACACAGGTACAAAATTGTATACGTAATGTGCGGAATACATTGGAATAATTGTGGTGTTAATTTATGTGCTGTAGTTATCAGCGCCGAACATCGACTGAAAGTAAAAAATTGCTCAGTTATTAAAGCCATTATTATTTATTAATAAATTATATTTTATTAAATTCGTACCTTGTAAATATGGTCAATGTATAAAAATATATCAAGCATCACACTCGCGGGCATAGACAACAGTATCGTACAACAGATAACCGTTATTTCAAAACCACACTGAAAGGAATTCATTAGTTGCACATCAACTCATATCCTTACCTTTTTCTGACCTTAAAGGAAAAAAACGCAAGTTGCTTCACACTGTTTCATACAAGAAAAAAAAAACAAATAAAACAACACTCTGGTATTTTATTACTCTATTATACAAGTTCAACAATTTCTATACAAGATTAATACTTTGTATTTATTACATTTGAATAATTTATTAAAATAAATGGATATAGCTGTAACATGGATAAAAATCTTCCCGTTGGTATTCTCAAACTGGGTAAGCAAAAAGTTGTAGCTGGAAACATGCATACTATTTTATTCTTATGATGAAACAACGCTACTTATATCTTATTATACTGGTACAGGTAGTAGATATTAAATTATAATAGCATTTTATTTAATATTATTAATTATGAGTTTTATAATAATTAAATAGACATGTTTCCAATTACAATTGTTTACTGCACAGGTTGCCTCTTAATGGAATGTATTAGATTTTTAAATGCTCAATAATTGCACACGGAAAAACATTGTGAATGAACATTAGTGGTTAGTTGTAACTGTAATTGGCGTATTTACACGTGCCAATCTGCAAACAGACATCCATAACATGCAATAAATTATCATTAGCGTACCAAGTCTTCTGGGTTGAACATGCCCTGAAAACAAAAATTGTCTATGGTTAAAAAAAATTGTTGCATTATTCGTACACATATTGGGTGGTAATAGTTATTTCTAAATTTGGCAAATAGCAATGTTTATTATGTATCAACTTTCTACTTTTCACTGTTACATAAATTCCTAAGGCTTTAATAAAAGAACATAATTTCTTCTGCCCATAAGAAATAACAGATATCATTTTTTTACTATTGAAATAAAACTATTATTTATGTAGCGAATATAGCGGTTATATAGCGAATTTAGTTTAATTTTTACATTTTTTTACTTTAACTATTTCTCCATTAATAATATACATACATGGCTATATTTTTATTTCAAAAATAGCAATAATAAAACTCCTTACCTTAGCACGACGTAAGATAGAGTCCTTGCTGGCGTCATATGGATGGTCCTTGGAGGGGATCTCGAGCACGGAGGGAACCGGGGCAGAGTGAGCGTCGATCACGTGCCTGATCATTTCTGCTATGTTCTGGTTGATGAGGATGATGTCAATGTCGTCACGCTTCACGAAACGCTTGAAGCACTCTTCGATCTCGCTGACTGCTGTGTCTGTGGGGTTAAGTAAATTGATGATGGTGAATTTGGGAATAAAATAGGAAAAAATATTGTAGATCCTGATGCCAGTACTGCTTAAAATTTATTATAACATTTTTTATGGTTTGTCTTTACTCTTTATACATTTTCCTGTTATATATGAGGCGAAAGATTTTTATAATATAAAGTCATTATCATCAAACTTTACATTTTGTTCACAGATCATCAAACAAAAAAATATTTTTTTATTAGAATTGAAGATCATTTGTACAATAACTCTGGGCCCAAGTCACAATTATGTTTATATTCATTGTAAATATTTTTCCCTACACGAAAAAGTAGGTTTCATCATGGCACAACAATCTTCACACCAATACCAAGTTCCATAGTAAAATGGGCATTCTCCATTATTTAGATTATGTAGACTGTTTAACATATTGACTGATTTCTTTACAAAATATTGCCTAGTGTGTGATATTCCCACAATTTTATAATGATACAAAATGTACAGATGGCTTTCTATATGACAAGAACAGTTTTTATGTGAACTAATGCAGTTTCATCATAATTTAAAAAAAAATGATGTAGGAAAGGGGTCTAGTGAGAAGACAGTATTGATATACACATCAAGACAGCAGAGTAAAACGTCTCAAGTGAAAGTCCTTTCAATCTCGTCAAAACAAACAGCTGAGATAAATATTAATAGGCGAGATAAGATTCAATCAATCAAAGACTGGACATTTAAGAACAATGTTTATTGTTTTTGGAAGATTCAACCCCTCATAGAACAATAAGATATGTGATAAATTGAAAAAAAATATATTGAAAATTGAAATCACAAGTGCACACAATGCGCTTTAACAGTTTTACAGTTAATAAATTGACTGTAGCTTATATTATTATTTAAGAAAAAAACACAGTGCAATAAATGTGTTCATAATATTATATTTCTATTTTCATCAACCTGGCTATATTCATATAGATATCACTTTGTTAAATGTGAATTTTGTGCTACTATACTAACTTTATTTAGATTCAAAACACATAAAAAGATTGGAAATGCAACTTCTGGACTATGGCAATAAATAGCATCAGGAATAATTAAAGTGGAGATTTTTTTCTAGTATTACAATTTACCATAGAGTGTACAAACATGTATTCGAATTCAATATTCCATATTATTACATTCAAGAATGAATATGAATAGATAGGGAATATACCTTCCAAACTATAATTTTATGGATACATAAGATCAGAAGAACATATAAGAATTAAGATGTTATACAAATTCAATCTACACAGTAAGATTGGTGCCTACATTTGTTTAAGCATATTTACTGCAATTTTTGTCCATAAAGAATTAATTAAATAAAAAGACTATTTGTACTGTATTAGTTTCGAGTGTTATTTTTTAACAAAATACCTATCTTAATTTAGAAATACTGGAATTGTACTAGGTTGCTTTTAATGTACTAAAAGCAATTACAAACGTCTTTAGCATGTAACTTACTTTTATCGACGACCATGAAATTGGGATGTCTGTTTTTATTGATTTCACCGATACCACCCAGCAAGAAACCCACGCAGGTGTCCTGAAAATATATAAACAGGATTCATTAGGAATTTACAAAAGAAGTTGCAGAAAAATAAAGATATTTTTTATGTTACATTGGATGTTTAAAACGAAGAAAAATGTGTTGATAACAAAGTAATTTTTCTTACATACCTCATCGCCGATGACGCTGATCAATTTTCCCTTAACAGCAGCGTGGAGAGCCATTTTTTTCTGTGTTTTTGGAACTGTTTTCTATTTTTTGGGAATAGATTTGTCACAAGGGCTCGTCACCTGACTTACGAATTTGTGGTTTTAGGTTGGTAGTATTTCGAAATGTCAAAATAAATGACTTTAGGTCATAAACAAAATCAATATTGTTTTCGAATTTGTACATTCAGTAGTAATAGACAATTGTGTACATTTTTGGACGGAATAATAGCTGTCAAAGAAAAATGTATTTCCAGATTCATCAAAGTTATATTTACAGCATTTAGAGAGGTATTTCTGTCTCTGTTTCACATAGGATATAACCTTATTGGCATCCTTTTTTAGTTCAAATTAGAACAAATTACTGTAGACTTAACTGTCAGATCTGGAAAAGAAATCATCACGCGTAGACACATTAATACAAAAATATTTACTTTTTTAGTGGTTACCTGTAATTTTTAAGGAATCAAATGTGTAATTAGTAAGAGAACAAAATGTTGAATATACAAAACTACGGAACAAGTTCGGAAGGCGAGGACAGCGACACGGAGAGTGCAAAACAGAATAGCAATGAGAGTTTGTTGACGCATTTGAAGCCTGTTGATCCTAGTTTGTCCGTGGCGAAAACTATGCAAATATGCGCGGCCCCTGTGGTTATGCCCACCGTAAGTTGCTTCTGTTTTCTGATTTTATATTGATATTGTTACTTTTATTTTTGTTATGACTTTTAATAAGAACCAAACTTTAATTCCACGTTGTTGTATGAAATTGTAATTTTCTGAAATATTTCCTCAATTGTATTCGTATTTTCTAGATCTATCTGCACAGGGCTAAATAGTCAAACATAGATTTTTCTTTTTCAGAATAATGATGACACAAGAGTATTAATCAAGGCAAATCAAGAGCTAACACACAATCCAAAGTATGAAGAACTGTTTGCTCCAACATTAGGTCCAGAAAACCCGTTCCAAACACAACAAATGAAGGCAACAAGGAATATGTTGTCTGGTTATGTGGAGAAGGCACATATAAGCGACTTTCAGTTTGAAAACCAGAGAAGAACATTCACAAGTTATGGGTTTGCCATGGACCCGTCTACAAATAATGATACTGGGGAAGCTGATAGTTTAGTTGGTAAGTTTTCAAATATTTAGATAAAAATAAAATTAGTGTAATGATATTATTTGCTTTGTTGTTTATGCCTAGCAATGGAGGAATGTGGATTGAACTAATTATGATGTGTTAAATATAGGTTAAAATCAAGAAATCCTTTATTTTGAAATTATTTAAAAGGTTTATTGCTGCAAAAGCTAAAAGCTAAAAGCTCAAAGAGTAGAAATTCAATACATAGAGGTGATAAGAAACATTTATAGTAGAAGCACTAGCAGAGTAAAACTAGAAACAATAGGCGAAAGCTTTCCTATAAAGAGAGGAGTAAGGCAGGGAGATCCTTTATCGCCGAAACTTTTTATAGCTGTACTAGAATCTATCATAAGTAAACTGGACTGGAAAAAATGCGGACTGAACATAAATGGCACATACTTAAGCCATCTTAGATTTGCAGACGACATAGTGTTATTATCAGACACTAGCTGTGGCCTGCAATATATGTTGGAATCTCTTCATACAAGTAGCAGACTAGTGGGACTCGAGATGAACCTGTCAAAAACGAAATCTATGACCAACAACACCAAGAAGCCCATTAGGTTGGAAAATGAGTCACTAGAGTACGTGGACCATTACATATACCTTGGAAAACAAATAAGTTTCAAAAACAACAGTAATGAAACGGAGATAGAGCGAAAAATCAAAAATGCATGGAACAAATATTGGACTCTAAAGGAAATATTTAAGAGCAACATGTCGATAAATCTCAAAAGAAAAATTTTAGATACATGCATTCTGCCCGCTCTGACATATGGCTGCCAGACGTGGAAATTCACTAAAAAAATTAAAAATAAAATTAATTCATGCCAGAAAGGAATGGAGCGTAGTATGCTGAACATAAAGAAAATGCAAAAAATACGACATTCTAAAATAAGAAATTTTACCAAAGCAATAGACGCGATGACATACGCCCAAACACTAAAATTTCGATGGGCTGGACATATAGCCCGATGTGTGGATAATAGGTGGACCAAAATTGTAACTGTATGGGAGGGTCCGCCTGGTAAACGCCGAGTAGGAAGACCATACATGCGATGGGATGAAGATATAAAGAAAATCTAGCAAAAAACCGAGAAAAATGGAAATCCTTGGAGGAGGCCTTTACTTGAAAAGGGTCCGTGCAAATTCAAAAATACATATAAATTATAAAGTATAAACTTACTAGAACTAGAAATAAACAAAAAGTTGATGATAAATAAACTAAATAAATAATAAAAAATATATATCAAAATAAGTTTAAATTAACCATACAAAATTTAATAGTAAAATACAGTGTTAGCAAATGTAAATTAATGAATTAGTGTTAAATTACTAAAATATATATTTTTTGAAATTGTATTTGAATAGCTAATTGATGTCAAAAAAGCAATTGTACTATTTAAATTAGCATGAAGATACAAAACAGTTTAGTTGATTTTATACTTTAGATTTCTACCATATTTCAAAATTTGTTAATATTGTAAAAACGTGGTGCATGGAATAAAAGGCTTTTTTATTTTTTATTTATTTATTGCTGCAAAACCTTAAATAGACACCATGTTATCTTTTCTAACTTTAAATCAGTGCATTTAATTGTATTTTAATATGATGTGAAAATTCATTTCTAGTTTTGAGTACAATACCAATATAAAATTAATCTTCATTACACTAATTTAAGTAAACTTTTCTGTTTGTTCACAGTATCGGCTACAGTTGTGCCCGGTGAAGGAGCGGAGGGTAAATCAGTGTTTGAAACAATAAAAAAGAGACCACTGGACAAGAAAAAGAGACACAAAAATGATAACCCTGAAGACATTACTGGTTTCTTGGGCCCATGGGGAGGATATGTGGGTGAACAAAGGTACCTTATTGTCATTGACTAAATAACATAAGTAGCTCAGTCCATCCAAAGGTTGTTTGGAAGATATCTCCAACATTGCTTAGACTGCCAGTTGTACTGTGCGTTTAGGACAAGTGTTTTGTTTTGTACAGTAAAGTGTAACTATAATGAAATAAGAGTAATTTTTTTTTTGTAGGATAATGAAACCTGAAGGGGACGAAGCAAAGGAACTAGAAGAAATTGTGGCAAAAAGACAAAAGAAAGGCAAAGTGGACGATGACAAACCATTGGAGGAGAAATCTATATTCCACTGTGAGTTGAGTTTCATTATCACATTCTTTAATTTTTATATTTTCAAGCCTAGTGATATCATTAATTGACTAGTAATTAAAATCCTGCCTTAGATTTAATGTATGGAAAATAAATTGTTACTAAATACTAATTAGCATAAATCAAAATGGTATTTAATTTAAATCAACAGGAACATTGAACGTTACATTGGATATTAAAAGATAATCGTAATTCAAAGTTTGTTTTTCATTGTTTTATCCCTCAAAATTGAAGGGGAGGCTAATAAGGTTAAAACCTAACAGCGGTTGATTTAATCTATGTATATTAATATTTGTTACGTAACACTTTCAGTTGTAAAGGAAATCTGTAATTTGCTATGGAATTTTATATTAGCTGATTTATTACAAGGCTAATGGACTATTTGGTTAAGGTTGTAGGACACTGGATGTGGGTAAATTGCACCATGTTGAGAGATCCTTATAGAATATAGAGGCTTATGTTTAGCGGTAGACTTTTAGAAGAGAAAGTGTGTGTTAGAGAGAGTCTGCGAGAGGTAGTTGAATGCTGATATTTGTGTTGCAGTGGACAAGGCGACGGACTACCAGGGTCGCTCGTGGCTGCAGGCGCCGCGCGCCGAGACGCAGCTGCGACAGGACACGCCGCCGGACAAGTGCTTCCTGCCCAAGGTACTCATACATATGCTTTTATATACCTACATGGTCATAGACTCTAATTGTTTTTCTTTTTGAATAATTTCGATGCAGGTTAAAGACAAGGTAGTGTTCCTAAAAGACTCGCGGATATTTCGAGCTCTATGTCATTACATTGCGTACCACTGTTGATCCTGGTTTACGGGAGTTACAGTGGTGGGTGTGAGGGACAGTCTCTGTAGATGGTTTGAAAATGTGAAATTGATTTAGTTTAGTAAGGTTTTTTATGGTTGTTATTGTGTGTGTGTGTCAGGCGCACATCTTCACGTGGCGCGGACACAGTAAGGGCGTGTCGGCGGCGCGCTGGTCCCCGCGCACCGCGCATCTCATGCTCTCCGCAGGGATGGACTGCCGCGTCAAGGTAAATACTGCTTGAATATTACAAGTGTTGCTAAACATAAATCATGGAAATTATTGCTATTTCAAATTAACATTACATTATTAAATTACACGCATGACATCGACTGTTCAGTTTGTTCTTTTAATGCTTCATAAAACAAACACTACTTCATAGATTCAATATTAGCCGATTGGCTTTGTGAATCACAATCGCGAATCGCATAATTTAGCTTATTTGTATAACTTGTGAAATGTTATTATCGTTGCTTGTTGCTATTTGTAATTGCTATTGCTAATTATTTCAACACTACTAAATATTACTCTATCACAACAAACCTTGCACGCTTATGTAAATAAAACACCTTTATTTATTTATTAATTATTTAAACCTTTTTTTATTGCTTTGAATGGCTAGACTAGCATGCCGTTCGCCTGATAGTAAGCGAGATGATAGCTCATGGACAGTAGAAAACCAAACAACATCATTAACAATGCTTGGCATGCCATTTCGCTCGCCATCCTGAGGCGTAAAATGTTAAGACTCAATATATCCAGCAGATACTTTTGTAAAAGATGTGGTTGAATATTTAAATATTTGAATTAAAGTTATATATTATGTTATATAAGCAATGTAATTCCATGCAAATATATAATTGTTTGGCAGATTTGGGAAGTGTACGGTGACCGTCGGTGCACGAGAACATATTTCGGCCATCGACAAGCAGTCAGAGATGTTAATTTCAACAATAGTGGAGAACAGTTCGTCTCGGCAGGTAATAACACTATAATCTATATTTATTCCTTAGAGGAAATATTACACACACACACACATACACATATACATACATACATACATACATACATACATACATACATACATACATACATACATACACACATACATACATAAACTCACGCCTTTTTCCAAAAGGGGTAGGCAGAGGTGTTATAGGTGACACCCACGTCCATCGTCATATCGGGCACAAATCAAATTCCTTACTCCATGTTGATTATGATTAGAAAATTTCAATATCACTTTACACGACCTGGGATTTGAACCCGAGACCTCAGCTTGCAATTATACCCTACAACTACGCCACCGAGACAGGAAATATTTAATTTTGAAAATACCATGTTAGAAACAATAGCTTGGCAAAGAGAGTCTATTTGTAATGAGGGCGCTAAGATCGAATTTTATATTAATATGGCAACCCGATATACTAGAACCTTAGAGTATATATATATATATATATATAGAGGGAGCGCTGGTACTTCAAAAACGTAGATAATAAAATGGTTGCCTGTAAAGTCGGTTTTACGGGCGAAGATTTTACGTGACAACGTCTTTTTCTCGGTAGAATATTTATTGATATGAATATAATTAAATTGCACAATAGGAACAAGGAATTGAATGAAAATAAGAATTGCACAAATTTTAACTATAGAAATATATTTTGTTTACTAAAACACTACCAACATTTATCAATAGTATGACATAACCTATAAACTCAGTTTCTAAACTTTTGTGTCAATCTAACAATTAATCAATCAATCATAGTTTACGATAATGAAATATCAGTGTACAATTATTTACCTTTATTGTTGTAGTTGTTGTAAATGATAAATGACGAATCTAAGCACTCCATATTTTCACTACAGACACAGCTGACGATACTTTAACCACACGTGTGAACTTGTATTGTGACGCTTTCTTGTTTTTCCAACGCCAAGAACGTTCGAGAAAGACAAAGACAGAGACACAAGCATGCGCCGATTCAATGCGCCTAATTCTCTAGTGCTGCGCGCGCGGCAGACCGATCATAGTTGAGTGGGAGAGAGACGCAAGGCATTCGGCGGGCCTCTCTCTCGTTCGGTGACTCATCGTAACGTTACCGGGCGTTACACTTTTTCATAAGTGACTCCCAGCCGCAACCTAATTTAAGACGTTGTCACGTCAAAAATGGTGGTGCCGGGCCACCTTTTTCTGCCCTCCTATTGGCTAATATTGGAACAGGTTGGGCAACATACATAAATTATTTGAAAAAAAATTTAAAAATTTGTAGTTTAGGCATATTAAATTCCACTCAAAATCGTTTTAAAAGGATAATAGCTAAATATAATTTCGGCGAATAAAGGAATTTATAGCAATTTATTGCTAAATAATTAATTCAATTTTAACTAATATAGGTGCGCTACCAACATTACGAACAAGAAAATATCTACGTTTTTCAAATCGCGAATGTATGACAGCGCTCCCTCTATATATAAATACTCTAAGACTAGAACGGTAAATGTTTAGATACTTGTTATTTTTATTTATTATTTTTAATATTCCCTTTGTTTATTTTAAGTCACAAAACAAACAAAAACCGTAGGAAAATGTAAAGAAATACCACAAGCAATACCTACGTATAAAATTATTCAATGAACACAGTGACATGCTTTATAGTGTTGCCATAATTGTTCTTATTTAATGCCAATAGTCACCGCAACTCATTTTTGCTAAGTTATAGATTGGCAAATAAAATATGTGTACTTTTTTTCTACATGTATTGAATCAGATTAGTGTGCCGAGCCTCAATAAATAATTTATTTTTAACCGACTTCAAAAAAGGAGGAGGATCTCAATTCTACTGTATGTAATTTTTTAAGGAAATTCAACCATCACGAAAGTCTATCCATCTAATTTTCACAATCTATAAAACACCAATAAAGCTACAACTATATTAAAACCCCTATTTAAAATCTACATTTACAACTACAAATGTATTATATTTCAAACCCCTTTTTTATGTCCGCAGCGTACGACAGGTACATAAAGCTATGGGACACTGAGACTGGCGACTGCATATCAAGGTTCACTTCCCGGAAGATCCCCTACTGCGCCAAGTTCCATCCAGACGAGGACAAACAACATCTGTTCGTCGCGGGTACCTCAGATAAAAAGATTATTTGTGTAAGTTTGGGATATTTAAATATTTTCATACAATTTTCTACTTTAACTAACATTGTAAATCTGTATCAGTCCATATATGTCCCACTGCAGGACACGGGCCTCCTGTACAATTGAGAGTACGATTGAGAGTGGTTAGGCCATATAGTCCACCACGCTGGCCTAATGCGGGTTGGTGGACTTACAATATTTTTTTATAAATCGCTATGGTATGCAGGTTTCCTCACGATGTTTTCATTCACCCTTATAGTACGTGTTGATTTACTTTCAATACACACTGAGATTCGAACCCGCGACCACCGTGAATATGTTGGCAGTCGCGTTTTGTCCTTTACCAACAGGCAACCACGCACTTTAACATTGTAAATGTTAATGAAATATAGTATATTGTCTTATGTATTTGACAGCCTACTTAGTGCAGTTGGTGAGATGCGGGCTGTTAAACGAAAGGCCGCAGGTTCGATACCCGAACCAGGAAAAAAAACCTGTAATCTAATGGTATTTGTTTGGGTCTGGGTGTTTGTGAGACCGAAATGTGTCTCGTAGTTCCTGATATCCACGACACAAGACTCGATCTTAGTGTGGGGTCTGGACTATATATGTGACTGTTGGGTGTTATTTATTTATTAAATATAGTGCGACATATTATATTTATAGCATTTCAAGAGTATTTAATGATTTCATTAAGACTGCCTCGGTGGCGTAGTTGTACTACGGTACGGTTACAAAGCTGAGGTCTCGGGTTCGAATCCCGTGTTGGGCAGTGATATTGGATTTTTCTATTCAGTATCAGCCCAGAGTCAGGAATTTGTGCCCGATATGACGATAGGCTCGCCACCTATCACATTGTGGGACGGAACATACAAGGCGAAATGTGGGTGCCCTGGCACCTCTGCCTACCCCTTCTGGGAACAAGGCGTGAGTTTATGTATGTATGTATTAAGACAAATCGTTTATACCGTAATACAGAGACTGAAACTTACACGGTTTAAGGGCTACGATGCATACGTCAAATTTAAAACGTGACTATGCATCAGGGGTACATAAAAAAAAGATTAAAAAATTAATGACTCACGTTACATGGCCTATTATTATATCATACTTTTTTTTTCTAGTGGGACATCAGAAGCGGCGAGATAGTGCAAGAATACGACAGACATTTAGGCGCTGTCAATACAATCACATTCGTCGACGAGAACAGGAGATTCGTCACTACTTCAGACGACAAGAGTTTGAGGGTGTGGGAGTGGTATGTATTTAATTACACTTACTTTATCATCACACAGCAAAGGAAGATAAAATTACTAGTCATTTATCATCACATAATAAACGAGCATTATTTATCAAGAACATTTTAGTTCGCGCGAGGTTTGGACCGTTGTCATCCTTTCTGAATATAAAAAAATTGCATTTTACCCACTGCGAAGTATGAGACAATGCGAAAACCGGCAGTTTGGTTGAGAGACCATGGTCTGTCATACTCGACCTGGTACTTACTGGTACTCCTTTACTGGTGGTAGGTCTCTCATATGTAAGAGGCCGCCTGGGTTGGTACCATCGCGATGTCTATTTCTGCCGCCAAACAGCAGTTCAAATGCACTATTGTGTTTCGGATTGAAGGACATTGTAGCTAGAGTAACTATTGGGAATATTGATGCTTTACATCTTATGTCTCAGAATAGTGAGCGCCTTGAATCACCGATCACCTTGAATTACAAAGAATTTTGTAATATAAGGGGATGTTTGGTTTTGCTATTGTCAATGAGCTTTCATATCGCCTGCCATCATAAAAAAAACTGCGACTTGTTTGTGTCTGTATGCCAGATTTACAACTATACGTATAGCTTCCATGGCGCAGTTGGTTAGACGCCAACTGTGAAACAAGAAGTTGCGGGTTCGATACCCGCACCGTGACAAATGTTTTTGAGGCCCACAGGTATGTTTCGGCTCTGGTTATTTCTGAGACCGAAAAATCTGTAGTTCCTGATATCCACGACACAAGGCTTGGATTTATTTATTTATTTATTCGTGTTTCGTTTTGGATCGTAGAGTAACCCCTCAGTTATCGTAGCCTATGAACGTATCACCAAAGGAGTCACTAGTCACTAGAATGTAAACCAAATACTTTCCTCTCCAGGGACATCCCAGTGGACATGAAGTACATAGCGGACCCGTCGATGCACTCTCTCCCGGCGGTGACGTCATCTCCCAACGGCAAGTGGCTCGCGTGCCAGTCGCTGGACAACAAGGTCATCGTGTTCAGTGCACTCAACAGGTTCAAACTGAACCGCAAGAAGACATTTACTGGACACATGGTGGCCGGGTACGCGTGCTCAGTGGACTTCTCGCCAGATATGAGGTATGTACAACATACATACATACATACATAATCGTCACGCCTGTATCCCATAGGGGTAGGCAGAGACTATAGACCGCCACTTTGCTCGATCCTGGCATACTACTTTCGCTTCATCCACTTTCATCAACGTCTTCATGCATTCTCGTCGGTTCAGGGTACTTTTAACCTGACCCTTGTTGAGGGTATCACCGATTTGGATGGTGTATGTTCGGTGAGGTCGACCCCTACCGACTCTTCCATCCACACTCGCATTATGTATTTCTTTCGTAATTCTCCTTTCATCCATCCTCTCTACATGACCAGTCATCTAATATCCCTCCCTCTCCTTTACGCCTTTTCTCCTTATACATGTACACTATGTCATCTAATATCCCCCCTCCCCCCTCTCTACTTTCCGTCTTTTCTCCTTATTATGTACACTATATCATCTAATATCCCCGCCTCCCCCCTCTACTTTCCGCCTTTTCTCCTTATGTGTGTCGTTCTGCCGTGATAGTCTGTTTTTTAAATACTGATTTGGAATGTACTTTAAACATGATTTCTTTCTATCTAATTTTCATAAATCTACGTAAATTAGAAGTGCATTTTCTTGATCGATATGATATATGTTCTGTTTTTTGATTATGTATACCACGGCAGCATTGTATCCGTATTATCCTCTAATGTTCCTGTCTTTTCTCCTTTCTTCTCTTCCCCTTTTTCCCCCTTATATCTCTTGTCTCTTTGCTTCTCCTTCTCCCCTCTTCTACCTTTCTTTTCCCAATCCGTATCCCACCTACTCTATTCGTCTCCCTCTTAAGAAACTCACCTGGATGTCCCTCTCAAATGTCATTTAGGTTATAGTTGTATAGGAAAGAAATGTAATGTTAACGTGCCTACTTCATTTTACTGCAATATTAGTAAAATTTTCATGCCCAACTTAACTTCAAAAATGAAATAAATATTTATTTATTATAGTGATAAAAACCCGGCTATGAAACACATGTCTTTGTGAACTACAATAATTGGTTTAGAGGCTTTATTTTTGAGATTATTAAATTTACTATTTTGTGTTATTTAAGCTTCGAATTTCCTATTTGATTATTGTTAGGATCGGTTACTGGTTTAGTTATAGAAAGGTATCCAAAACACTTTAGAGACTTTCGTTACCTAATAGCGCGTAATTTTTAATATTATTTTATTCTTTTTAAGTTTTTATTTAATTTAAATACTATTTTCGGTTTTCTTCGCAAGAAGAGCAAATAAAATATAATAATTTATGAATACCCAACATTTTTCCTCAAATAATTACATTCATATACAAACATAATATACATAATTAAAATTGAAAAATAACTTTTATATACATTTACATACAATTGTAATTTTCGTTCGAATATATACAAGACATCCGTGTATTTGCGAAGTGGAGGTTTTGTGTTACTCAACTCTTAACAATAATTTGTTCACGTGTTTTTAAAATATGTTTTTCGCGTTACAATATTTATATAATACGTACGCAATTAATTTTCCTCGGTTTTGAACTAGACCTGCGTTGAAAGTCAAAGTCAGAGTGTTATGTAATTTGGTAACTAACATGAGAAAATACTTTTTAGCTTGGCTGCCCATCCTATATCCTAAAAATTGGACGAACCTGTCCTACTGCAGACAAGTTTTGTGCAAGAGAGTGACGGTCACATATGTACCATCCAAATAAAAAAAAAAAATATTTAGAATTACAATAAGAAATATTAGTGTAAATAGGCATTGTCTGTCTTGTGGCCATCGACAAAATAGTTACATCATATACAAAAGTATAATGGGGTATTGTACACTTCAGTAGTAGTAGTAGACTGTAATCATGTCAGGAGTGGCTCCGAGATGGGCGGCAGAACGTGTGGCCTCGTATCTGTCGCGGACGCGCATCTCACCATGGGCGTCCGAAGTAGGGAAAGTGGGGGCATCTGCGCCCCCCCAAGCTGGGAGGAGCCATATTTGGCAGTGCGCCGGGTGGCACGGCGAGTTAAATGGGCGCCATTCGCCTGTCCACATCGCCTGTCATCCACTAAGCGCGTGACGGTCACCGAGAGGTTTTAATCGGTATGCCGGCAAAAGATCTTCTTAGATCTCGGTAGGGACCCAGCCTGGATACAACATCTGCGCAGTGCGGACTACTTTCCCCGAGTCCCAGGCTGGAAGGCCGGAGACCCCGACATGCCCCTTCCGATCCACCCCCGAGTATCGGAAGGAAGGCTAAAGGAGCTTTACTCTCGTTAAAAAAAAAAAAAAAAAGACTGTAAAACACCAATATTCACAATCGACGTAGAGTGAGAAGAGAAACATTTTAACCAAATTAATTAGAAAAAATTCTTGCGAGAGACTCTCCAATTTTTAGTACTCCGTGGTGGGTGCAATCCTTGAATGTCATATAGTAAAAAAATATATAAATTCACTTATACACGATCCAAGCGTTTTGGATTAGGGATCTGTTGAGTCGAATATTAAGTTACCGGTCTCATATCAGAGAGGCTGCCTGGGTAGGTACCAACGCAATGTCTACGTCTCCCGCCAAACAGTGTAATGTTCCAGTTTTGTAGAACATTGTAGCCAGAGTAACTACTGGACATAGTGAGACTTAACATCTTATGTTGAAAGGCGAGCGCTGTGGAATGCCAAGCATTCCTTCGTAATTCACCATGAATTTTGTTTGGTTTTGCCACTGTTCATGAGCGGTCGTATCGCTTATCATCAGGCAAACGGCATGGTCCTCTCACCATTACAATAAAAATGCATGTTTCCTATTAGTGTTTTGTTAATAGTTAAATGGACAACAATTAAGTTGCAATCCACGTGTAATATCGATAA
This sequence comes from Hyles euphorbiae, assembly GCA_023078785.2. Lineage (NCBI taxonomy): Eukaryota > Metazoa > Arthropoda > Insecta > Lepidoptera > Sphingidae > Hyles > Hyles euphorbiae. Next base: position 2,340,383 of record CM041037.1, on the reverse strand, counting down.
GTCAGTGACGCCCTGGGTTCAAGCTAAGACCTCCGAATCAGCAGTTCGTACACTCAACTAAGATATTTGTTGCATGTTACACACATGCATATTGAATGAAATGTTAGTGTTTATCTTGTGGATTGATTCATGACAATTCTCATAATTATACCTGTAGACTCAATCCGGACAACTTTTTAGAGAATTTTGAAAAGTTAAGTATGTATTTATATGGCGCCCGATATGGCGATAGGCTCCCCCCTATCACATCGTGGGACGGAAGATACAAGATTTACCCCTTTTGGGAAAAGGCACGAGTTTATGTATGTATTTATGAAGCCACGATTATTTAAATATAAAAAGAATAATAAGAATTAAAACAATATCTCTAATCGTAAATATTACGTTATTTATGTAATTCAGTCGCCTGCTGGTATATTGGGCAAGCAAAACATATTATGAAATGAAGGCGTTATTTAACAAAATGACACGACGTCGTACGTAATAACCTTATGTTTCTTTTGACACGACTCACGAGGAACAGATTATAAAACCTAGATTCTTTTAAAAGTACTTTTATTGAAATCTCCTGTACTAAATTTTAAATCTTCAGAAGTATGCCTGCCTGCTTAAAAACTTCATGTACAATAACGGATCTCGAAGTGTGGTGTACTTCCATGGGTTACTATGGCAGCGTTCACTCCTTGATCTTCGACTGTGGTCATGACATTATGTGGCTATGAATATTTAACCATCAACATTGAGTTGTCATTGTTTCTAATCTTAATTTATCTATGTCTCTATCAAGGCTGAGGTATGAAATTTCTAATATACTTGTACTTTAAAACCACATGGCAAAATAATATTATATATAAGAACAGTAGCGGCGCATGACTTAATTTTAGAGGTTTTTTTTTTAGAATGGTTCGTATTTCCCAATTCTTGCCTGTTTCTGTCGCAAGCAGAAGCTTGGCGTTAATTATACACTGTAATTCAATTTCTTGTATTAGATTACACTACATAATATGTTGCTTGTGGTTTGGCGTATCGCGTATCATCGGGTTATCAACCTTTTCGCTAAAGAATTGGTACTTAATATGTATCATTCCTTTAATTAACATTTAAAAAATTATTATTTTAGAAATATTTATCAAGATTTTAAGGAAGCTTCTTTTTTCTTTTTTCGTGAGGTTGTGGGTAATATCCCACGTTATCTTCCCCTTACTCCGCCTCTGCCTAATATACACGTAATCACGTGTTGCTTGTCAGCTGATTTCGAACAAACACGAGTGTTTATCTCTAAAACATTATGTCAATAACAATTATTATGCAGCAGTGCATGTTGATGGTCAATCTGTGAACTGGAAACATTATCGCTTATAACTTTGTTAAAGCTTTTACTATGTACGGCGTTGGCAATTACTTAACGTTTAATTAATGGCACGTGTATAAACTCATAACTCTCTACAGGGGTGGGCAGAGTTGCTACTAGTGTCATTGACAGGTCTCGTGTTTTTTTCCGTCCCAAAATGTTTTCAGAGTCAAACTGATTGTCATGCCGAGCATAAATTACAGCTTTATAAACTCATATTATTTCTTCCAACTTAAGAAATTTTCACAGTCGTTTGGCCGAACTAGGAACTGAATCTAGTACCATAGGGTTCTTTAATGTGATATGTCCAAAAAACATGATGGTGACAAACAAGGCAGCAGGATGTTTTATCTGTTCAGATAGTAACAAGAAGTTCTAGTTAATCCCGAAACGAGATACAATTGCGTAAACTAGTGACAAGTTTTACTGGTGGTACGTCTCTCATATGTAAGGGGCCGCCTGGGCTGGTACTATCGCAATGTCTATTTATCTTCCCAAACAGTAGTGTATATTCACTTGTGTTCCGATTTAAAGGACATATAGCCAGATTAACAAATGGACATATTAACTAACATCTTACGTCTCAGGATGGCGAGCGCAGTGGAATGCCAAGCATTGCTTTGTAATTTATTGTGTTGTTTGGTTTTGCTACTGTCCATGAGCAGTCTTATCCCTTATCATCAGGCAAATTACATGCTCGTCTCGTCATCCACAACAATAAAAAAATAAGTTTTAAATTTGGATTCACTGATATTCATGATATTTTTTTAGTTTTATGATATTTTAATATCAACAGATGTACTATGGACATATTGATTGCTGATAACAGTATAATACACGATACAGTTATTAGCTGAGTTATCAGATAAGATATCACTGTGATAGTGACTCGACTGAATTTTGTGATGTTCTTACAATGTTGAATGGCCGTTTAAAGGTTATTTTATAGGGTTGTCAATTCGGTTGTTGAGAAAAATAAAGTATTTTTGGAGGAGGGTCGGTGTATTGGATTTTATAGACTTAATAAAAAATATTAAGCAAGTAAAAAGATTTCAAGTGTATAATCTGGATTAAGAAGAAGAAATAAGAGAAGAAGAAGAAGAATCTGGATTGTTAAGATAGTAAATTCAATGAGTTATATCACAGATTAGTAATATGGCTCACTGAATTTACTACTTTTTGATAGATAAATCGTAAAAGTTTTTGTAATTTTCATAACTTTATTTCATTGTAGTATGATGCAATTCTCATTAAATTATGTTAGATCAACTAATCAAATGATAAATATTATCAAATTATAAAATATCTACCATATTTTTTTAATTATTGGAAGTGTCATCGCAAAATTATCGTCACTGATTGTAATGTACGTATAATAAGTGCATTTACGTTGTAAATATAAAAAATAACAATAGTGAAGTGCCTACCGCATCGTAAAGATAATGAGTATCCGGTTCGAACCGGATTTGTCGATAAAATGTCAATCCACTAGCGTCTGGCACGTCCTACGTGCCTGTACCTGTTGCATATTACGGTTACCACAATACTATACAAATATATCAAAGATTATCATAATCTTTTAAATAAGTATTTGAAGAGAAGAATAGTTAATTATTATAATGAAAATCAAATACTTAGGTATATATTGTGGTAACTAATAACGTTGTCCAGTGATTATGTCTCTTTTTCTCTCAAATACTTTTCTGCTGAACCTAGGTTTTCCCCAAGTACTGTATACTTTAGTTACCAGATTTAACTATTAATTACTAAAGAAAAATAAATTTAAAACTCCAAACATTCAGTTTTTGTCCTTCGTAATTATGATTCATGCAGTCATTGTGGCTATCGAGACACAAATGTATTTTTGTTGTCACCAAGAAGGATTCTCAATTAACAGTAATCCCTATGATATTTCATCTGGAACTCATATTGAGCCTGTTTGTTGTGGACTTGGTTTTTCTGAAGTGATAAAGTGGCAACCCCATGATCGTAGCCAGCCGTGGGATCAGGGTGGGGCAGCAGCCTTAAATCATATGTAATTAGCAAACTATACCCACGGTATTCTTCTACAACACCCTGTATCTGTGTTTATAATTCGAATTATCCTAAATACCTTGTTATTGCTCACCTGCCTAGTACTTTACCTAGATAATTTATTTTTTTAGAATTGATTAGGTACCTGACAGGTCAGAGCCAGGGTGGGGCAAGCGCCCCACTCTGCCCCACCGTGGCTACGCCCATGGGCAACCCTACACTCGTTGATTGAACTTGTCAACTGTGTGTGATGTCGGTTTTATTTCAGATTAAAAAAAAACTATTTTCGGATGAATGCATTCCTTTCCTATTATAAGTAACATATTTATGTATTTATCATTAAATTAAAAGATAATCATTATTAAAATGTAAAATGTCAGGTGTTTATTTTCGCCATGGTCCCGAGGCCCGATGTCATTCAATCGTGTAGTGTCGGTTATGGCTAAAAAGAGCTTCAGTGATGTGAGTTATCTTTACACCTGAAATAATTAATATCAGTAACCAACGAAGAATGTTGATACAAAGTGATATTGGATTTTTCTATTCATTATCAGCTTGGAGTCAGGAATTTTGATTTATTTATTATTATATTTATCATAGATATTAGAACATTGGACGGAACATACAATGAGAAATGTGGGTGTCCTGGCACCTCTGCCTACCCCTTATGGAAAAAAGGCGTGATGTGTATGTATGTAACAAAGAATATCATACAGATGTTCGTGGTCGGCAGTGATCACTTACCTGTAGACTCGTTTGCTGGACCTGTTCAATAAAAAATAAACATAATCTGGTGTATGATATTTATCACTTGGTAACACGTAATCCGCGACAGTCACAGCGTTGAGCTTGTAGATCGAGATGAGATGAAGCGATGAACTCGATACATGAACTCTCTGAACCCCACATGTAGGTCGCTGGTCGACGTGGGATGGACGTGATTCGCCACGTAGTTGCCATGCAGATTCAATATTTTATCGCACTGTTATTTCGGAATATATATTTTTTGCCTCGGGGGCGTAGTTGTACTACGGTACGGTTACAAAGCTGAGGTCTCGGGTTCGAATCCCGGGTTGGGCAAAGTGATATTGGATTTTTCTATTCAGTATCAGCCCAGAGTCAGGAATTTGTGCCCGATATGGCGATAGGCTCGCCACCTATCACATTGTGGGACGGAACATACAAGGCGAAATGTGGGTGCCCTGGCACCTCTGCCTACCCCTTCTGGGAACAAGGCGTGAGTTTATGTATGTATGTATGTATTTTTTCATCAATAGATGGCGGTAGTGAGTATTGTAGTTATAAAAATGTAATGCCGATATTTATAAGAAATCCTGATCGCTATCTAAAGAACGATTCCGTTAATAAGATCAATGAAATTTGACAGCCTCCGTGGCGCAGTTTGTTGGACGTCGGCTGTGAAAACAAAGGCCGCGGGCTCGATCCCCACACCGAAATAAATATTTGCGTGAACCACATGTATTTGTTTCGGGTCTGGGTGCTTGTGAGACCAAAGTCTCTCGTAGTTCCTGATACCCACGACACAAGACTGGATCTTAGGGTAGGGTCAGGGCTGTGTATGTGACTGTTGGGTGTATTTATTTAATCAAGCCCTTGTCCTATTCCTATATGTAGCTATGATGACCTTCGGCAAGGCTCTACCAGTTGTAATGTTATACACTTCTAGTATTATGTGTGACATTAATAAATAAAACAAACCCACAAAAATATGTAATTTGTCCGCACTCTGTTTAAAACAGTGGTTCTTAACCGGTGGTAGATGGAGGCTGGAAGTATTCCCAGTGGTCTGCGAAGCCATCCTAAGGCCACCCTTAAAATAATTTTAGCGCGTTTTATTTACACAAAGATAGAAATACCTTTTATTTATAACAATAACCGCAATAAAAATATTAACCAGTCATTTAAAACAAATGACGTTTACTATTGTTTGGAATATTTAACACCTGCAACTCAAGGATGAAATAATTTCAGCAGTTATACGGTATTTGACAACTTCCTTATGCAATATACAAGGAAATAATCTGAGGCGACATTACAAGTTTATGATTAATGTGTTCATTTTAAATTTGTATGCACAAAATATCATTGTTGAGGTTTAATCATAAATATTAATAATTTGACCGACATTGCTTTTAATTTGTTGCTATTTATAGCGTTTATTCTTTATTGATTATCTAAAAGATTTTTATACTTATTTAATTGGCATCTGTTAGATATTGAAAAAAAAAAAGATTGCTTTAATATGAAAAAAAAAAACGGTTTACGGACCATAATTTTACGAGATAACATCATTAGAAAATATTGATGAAAGATTGCATAGGTACTTTTTGAATTGAATTGAACGCTTATGTCGATCAAGCCTCTCTATCGTTTGTTCCGCGCTCTCGCTCGCACGCTCGGCTCCGGCGCGGCGCGGCGCGGCGGATCGTGACAATGCGTCGCTTTTTCGTGCGTGCAGCCGGGATCCATAGATTTGCATGACGGTATCACGTCAAAAAATCAACAGCCTCACACATAATTCGGACTCCGCATTATGGTAGAAGTTTTGTGTTGTGGGTATCAGTAACCCAGAGAGGTTTTTTTTTAATTTGCGATGAATGGCGAGACGAGCCTGCCATCCGCCTAATGGTAGGCGATACGACCGCTCGTGGACAGTAGCAACACCATGAATTACAATGCAGTGCTTGGCATTCCACTGCGGTTGCCATCCTGAGATATATGGATGTAATCCCATTATGTCCAGTACTTACTATCCTTCAATATCCTTCAAACTATTTTTTATCTCAAAGACCAAAACAACCAAATGTTTGTCTCATCGCGGAAATCGGTCTATAATTTAATAATCCCTTTCACTAAACCACGGTGCTCATATACATTATTTGTGCAAACGGGAATGCCTTATATAACTGTGTTTACATAGGAGGAATGCGGTTGTCCGTCTGACGTCATAGCACCCGCAGAATGGGAATCACGTGTGACGCGACTTCTTTGGAAACTTTTCCCCTGTGTGATTTTATATCTTCAATATATTAAGTTAATAATATGGCAAAATAAGTACATTCAAATGGGATACATCACACATGTAGTTCTGACATCAGATTAAGGTACGAATCTTGTGCCGTGCGTGTCGGAAATATGAGATATTTTCGATCCTACAACAGTCTCTGTGGCGCAGTTGGTTAGAGTCCAACTGTGAAACGAGAAGCCGTGGGTTCAATCCCTGCACCGAGACAAATATTTGTGAGGCGCACAAGTATTTGTTTCGAGTCTGGGTGTATGTGAGACCTAAAAGTTTCTCGTAGTTTCTGAAACCCACGACGCAAGATTTAATTGATGTAAATTTCGGGTAGTCTGTCGTATGTATTTATTTATTTACATCAAAAAAGTGAATTCCATTATTATCGCACTTGTGCAAGAATCAAATTGGCGATGGATGATATGATGATAATTAAAAGAAAAATCCATCTCATATCATCTCATATCACTTTGCCCCACCCGGGATACGAACCCGAAACCCCATCTTTGTAAGCGTACCGTAGTACTACAACGTCGCCAAGGCAGTCTTTCAATCTTTGTTGATATTCAAAAGTTGCACGACCATGAGTCTCGAGATTACAGATCAAAAATGGAATAGATAGTTCAAAGTACGAGTAATTATTTCGAGATATCTTCTCGTGTTAGGAATGCCTCTTTATTAGTACTGTGAGTCAGTACTTAATTATCTGATTGTACAAATCTGTCATTAAGGATGTGCCGTCGAAGGTTCGTATGGATGTAAGGGTCGGGGCGCATTGAGAGCGGAAATCCGTAATTCTAACTAGTAATGGGTTACAATTTAGGCAATCACGCTATGATACCATAGAAAAACTGAAAATAAAATTTAAAGAAGGTAAAGAAAAAGTATAATAATTCAAAACAAAACATAAGAATAAAGAAAATTCAATAAAAAATAATGTTGTTACAAATTTAAAAAGTTTAAGCATGAAAACAGAACAACCAATTAAAAATATCTAAGTTTGCATTTGGTACAGTATTGTATATTGGAGTTTATATAAGTGTGTTTAGCCATTGATTGACACAGCACCATCTTATTACGAAAGTGAACTAGAAATAATTATTCAAAATAATGAACCCTAAAAGCTAAGACAACAAAAAAACTTCAGCGGCACGTTTCTTGAAACGTGAGATGTAAAAAAAGTTAAAAAGATTTGTGTTAAATGTCGGCAAATCCAGTACGAGACGTTATTATCTGCTGATTAACATCGAATATTATATGACCATTTGTATCCTACTAAATATTTTTTTCTAATATATTGAAATGGCTCACTAAAAAAAAGTTTTGTTACAGCAAAAGCTCGCGTCTTTTATCGTCCGACTATTACTTAAATGTTTGCACAGCGTGTGTCAAGGAGGAATTATTTGTCTACTGTGTGAAATTATTTTTAATAGAATGAAGATGTATTTAATTTTTGTTGAGTACAAAAATTTAAATTTCTCTACGTAAGTCTATTTGTTACCGAGCTGGGACAAAGTTTTTCGTTAAATATTTTTTACAAACAAACATACACTTTAGAATTGTTTATGTTAATATTTGTTTACATATATTAAGATTCAAATTTATTCATTTATTTATTTATTTGTCTGTCCCGGCGAACGATATATCTAGTTTTATATTAACATATTAAAGCAAAAAACGTTCAGCTTAATGTATGAAAAACTACGCGTACATTAACATATCGTATAGAATTTAAATTAAAGGTTTTTGCCATAAATTTTATCTAAAAACGACTAGAAATGGGCAATAATTTTGCATATTATATTTGATAGACATATTAGGTAAAAAATAAACTGTCATATTCATAGTCCAGATCCTACAGTAATATTGTGTGAAAAATAGACTGGCTAGGTATTCTAATTCATATTTAGTGGAAATGGCTGTTCATTTACAAACGGAATTAATTACATTATCTGTAAAATTAACAATTATGAACGTCGATCTGATAAAGGTCACAGAAAGGCGCTGGAGGTTGGCCGCTTCCAACAAATTTCTTTGGTAAGATTCGGGGATAACCTATGTTCAGCTTGCGACATTCCGTGGCTGATAAGAGAAACAATTAAATAAATAATATTAAGAACTACTATTTTTTTACAATGTTGTCAACATTCCATCATCTTCTCGTCTTTAACAAAAGTAGTGCCTAATCCAAACCACTCTCAATCGTACTCTCGATTGCAGAGGAGGCCTGTACCTTGCCGTGGGACGTATATGGGTTGATACAGAATCCAAACCATATTTTCCTTAAGTTGAAAATAATGGTTACTATTTACCATTCAAAGTTGCTTCACCTTGAAATATTTCATACTGCAGAAAGTCCTCAGAGACAGCGTGCTACACAATTTCATGACTTCACTCGATACATGCTAAATGTAACGTAGGATAAAACCGCAATGAACTCTATATTCATTTTCCCCATTGATTAATCTTGGGAGTTACGCTTTAGGATATACTACTGTCGAAATATAGATTGTTTTTCATTGTGTTACGTTATTTTCCGTTATGGTGCAGTGAATTTAAATTTAGATTACTGCAACAGGTAAAATGTTGAGTACGTCGAAATAATATTGTCTGAATGACGAAGGTCCTTAGACATAAGACGTGGAAATTTTATATTGTTGTAGGTTTTTCAATATTCAGTTTTATCTGTATGAGCCTATATAGGCTATATACATATGTATACGTATACATCCCACTGCAGGGCACGGGCCTTCTCTACAATTGAAAGTACGATTGAGAGCGGTCAGGCCATATAGTCCATAGCTTGTTTTATTGAATAAATAATAATATTATTGTTTTATTGTGGTGGTATTTTTTTTCTAATAACTTACAAAAACACGTTTTAAAAACATTTGTAAGAAGTTTTTGTTAAGTTAATTATTTATTTCCAAATTAACATAGATTCCCTCGGAGGCCTATTAATAAATAATATATTTAAATAAGCTTTAAAAATCAATAAGGAATGTATTTATATATGCGAAATGTTATGGAAAATCCTTATCTTAGGTCAACGCCATCTCATATCGGGCCTAATATTAGCATATTTTTTATCAAACTTAATATTTTTTGCCATCTTTCTAATTTGTTTTTATTATTATAAATTGCCTGTATTTATTTATTGTTGCTGTTAAAGTTCATTGGTAATAAAAATAGAAAATCACTGATAGAATAGCAAAAAATATTTGATTTGTAATATTATTCAGCAATCTATACTAATCTAAGTATGCTAATATATAAATTTGAAGAGTTTGTTTGTTTGTGCCCGCTAATCTCGGAAAGTGCTGGTTCTTTTTGTGATGGATAGGTAATTTATTGAGGAATGCTATAGGCTATATAACATAACGCTATGATTAAAAGGAGCAGAACAGTAGGGTAAAATGGTTCAAAAACGGGGAAATTTTATTCTTTTTATGAGCTTCTGCTGCGTGTATGGTGTGAACGTTTGAAGAAAATCATCTTTGACAGGATTGTTCTTCTAAAATAGGTTTAACGGAAAAGGAAGGGATTTACATCCAGTCAAAGCCGGGATAGGCCGCTAGTTCTATGATAAAAAGTTAATTAAAAAATAAAACGTTGTAAAATACATATATTTATAATCCGGACGTAAATAAATGTCAACAAAAAAAGTCAATGTAATAACATCAACATAACTAGTATAATGAAGCTTAATGTTCGAATACAAATCTAAATAATAACATATGCAAATTTATTTATTTGTTTGTGGGAAACATATTCAATGATCACTGTACCTGTTTACCTATCAACAAAAATCGTCTAAATTGACGCAAATAATAATTGTTGCGCAATCGAAGCTGGTATAAGCGAGAAGGTGGTAGGATTTGTGAAATACCAACGGTTTTGAAAGTCCTGGTTACAAAAATAAAAGTACTAATGGGTAGTTATGATCTATTTTAGTCCAGTTATAGGGACAGCAATATAAGGATTAACCTTTACGACCTTATACATAGACACCTTGGTCTTAAAACCTATATAAGTTCAATACTCAAACTGAATTCAAAAGTCCTTCGAATCGGACAAAGCATTCGATTACTAAAAAAGGTTTTAACACTATGGATAAGGCTGTCATTGTCAATTACATATTTAAAATGCCTATGGTTCCTAAGGCGTTGTCGATCATAAGCTATGGTGCTTACTTTCTATTCGGTGAGCACGCCTACTGCCACTCCCAAAATATATTATTTTTTGTAAATTCTTGCCAGCATATTAGGACAAAATATAAAGTTTTCGTTGTAATAATTATTTTAAATAATTTAAAAAAGCCTGGCTTTTTATTAGTTACGAATATCAATGTTGTGGTAATCTCGTAGAGGTAATACTTACATATTATGTCTTCACATAAGATAGAAAAGATAATTCGATACCTATTAAATCGTACTATATGTATTTGTTGTCCGCTATCACTCGCAACGCATCTTTCTCTCCTTATATTCCACACGGACAGATATAATGGTTTTGCAGACTTCTAAAATATTCATACTTGACCTTGTTTAATTTGATACCAGTAAGCAGGCTTTATTACGATTCAGAAGCACAAGTGTCAAGGTTTATGGCGGGAATTAAGTCTGGTAAGCGCAGTTGGAGCGTAAAGCTGCTTAGTAATACACAAGGCGTTGGGATAATGAATAAGCAGACGGTCGGGGAGAATATAAATGTGTTGCTTGTTTTTGAAGGCGGGGGAAACGTAGTGGACGGGGTTTTAGGACATCTGATAAATTTACAAATCAAACGAAAACAGTTACTTATTGTGGAGTTTTGTTTTCCTTTTTTAGTTTTCCTTCGTACTAACCAATTTGTTGTTAATTATTTTTGCATTAGTCTAATCGATTTTGAAAGTAGTTGACACCGGCTCCGGCTTCGCTCTATCACGGCAAAACGCCACGCGATCCGCTGTAAATAGCGCTGCACCCTAACTTCTTCCGCTCTCATTCTCCGCTATCACACACACTGCACCCTATTCGCCTTGTACGCGATGTCAGTGTGCAGATACGAGCTCGTGTTGAACCGTCCGTGCCTTAACTTTCTCCGTGTTACGCGACCTCGTAGCTCAGCCGAGCCATTGTACATATGCTTGTATTAGTTAAATACTACGAGTTAAATATTTGGATTCGATCTCTATTGGATTAGGTGTTGGAGAATTTTTGGTTTTATATTGACTTTAGGTCGTGACGTGGTTGGAGCAAACATTGAATTGGCGTGAATGTTAATCCTTTCTGTAATTTATAGAATGTAAAGCGCGTGGCACCATTGATCTTATTTGTTGCCATGTGATAATGGTGCTTGCTCAATGTCCATGTCGACATTATTTTATGTAATCATTACGTTAGCCCACATTTATCATGTGATGGAATACGTCTCCTTTTATCACGCTGATTTGGTATTCCTGTGCTAATTTTCGGATTTTAAATTGTCAGTGTTGTCAACTGATCTAGCAATCAGCCAAACAAGCAAACAGCCTACTACCCTATATCTATTTTTACGAATTGAAAAGACGGATATTTTCAGGGATAAAGATTCTATTTGCAGTACTTAGACATAATTAGACATGGCACATCTGATGCAGCTCAACGACCCTACATATTCAAACGGAAATGCCAGTTATGAGTTGTAGGAAGTACGATCGTTCTTGAGATGTTTGGCACTGAGCACGGTCACCAATCCAATTGACGATAAAATTATGTAACACTATCATTAGAAAGGCCAATGTCCATAAGTGGCCTATTAATAACCTTTTGAAGAATCAAGATAATATGACAATGATTGTGGCTTTAACAATTAATAATAGTGACATCTTGTGGCACTTAGTTGAACTACTCATCAACAACAAACCCTGTTTGTATTTTGCACTGGTGAAGATATTCAATTGAACATTAACGTAAATCAAACCAATTGCATAATCTTAAACCTACTTTTGAGTGAGCATTACGTGGCTCTTACGCAACTAAGTTCAACTCAAGCTTCATTCATAAGCTTGTTTTTTGGTGAGTCATCTGATATTTTGAACTCGATCGGTATGAAATGTCCCCGATAGGTTTTTATAAATTGGCGAAATTGTTGGTGCGTCTGTCCCTCTGCATTATCCGTGCAGACATTGTAACATTGTGAGTAATTTCAATCAACGAGTTGTAGACAGGGCGTTGCCCTTCAATCACCCGAGCCGCTTCGTTCTAAGAGCATTCCAGAAATAAAATGGCCAAATTGTGGCTAAACTTGGAATGTTTCCGTCTCGCTTTCCAAATATCCGATAATGAGGGGGAATGAGAGAAGTAATTAAATCAATTATACATCAATATAGCGACGATATTGAGTGGTTGGTGCCCGGCCAATTCTGGGAATAGATTACGCACATTGCATTCCCATTTTGTGTGCAGTAAAGTGCAGTCGCCGACAGTTTCAGTATAACTGGGTGTTTGAAAATTTCCCGTGGCCTAAAAATGATGTCATTTTTGTTGTTGTTGTCACTTGTTGTCGTTTTGAAACGCGTTACAGTAACTCAATTAGGCTTATTTTCTTTCCTTTTCCATAAAATTTCAATAACCGCTGACAAGCCTATTGAAAATTGTATACGTAATATGTTAATGATTTATCTGAATGGATTCGTCCACGGATTTTGACCGTTTAAACTAGGTACATTTTAAAAGTTTTTCCATTCCATAAAGAGCGGACTATTATACCGAATACCGAAATCATAATATCTCAACGATATAAACTTAAAGTTTGAGAGAAATATAGGCGAAAAACAATATTTTTCACAATAGCCCCTTTCTTTCTCATTGTTATTAATGACAAAACAAATATTAAATGAAATAGCTTTCTTCCGTGATGTTGTGAAGCGTCATCTACTGTAAAAATCATACATCATTCACCTCATAAATATAACAATTATGACGATGATACGCTAAAAGGGAGGTGCAAATTGACCCAGCGAGGTTTTGTGTCCCAAAACTTCACAGACGAAAATCCACCCAGGTCACAATATTAATTATCGAACTAGTTTCTGCACTCCATTTCTGTCGTTCTGTGACACCGAGGTTCTGATTCTGAATTTCGAAATTTAAATTATCAGTAAATCGTGTTTTTCTCTTAATTGATGTCATTTCGGCCAGTGTGGATTTAAGCCAGCATCTTTTACGGGGACCGGATATTTTTTTACTTCGGTAAGCAAATGGCTAACCTGATTGTATTTGTTAACATTAACAACGATTGGATTGTAGGTGAGTTCCCGTCCTCAAAAGGGTATTTGATGTTCAGCAATCACGCTCACCCAATGAATGCATCAAGCATGATAGCAATTGTCACTCTAGACTAGCGTTTTGTGAGAGTGGTTCTCCTAGAGTAGACCATGTTAACTACAGAATAACTCCTTATATAACCATTCTGATGTAGACTTGGGTATATCTTGCCAAAACTCCCATGATGCTGTTACAAAAACGAGTCACATGATCAAATCAAAACAAAAGACAATATTTAAGTTCATCGCCACTTCTCAGGCATACTGATAGTCTCTGCGGTGTGGAAACATCCGTCCTCCTTTATATTAGAGGTGTGGATTACAATAGACACAGAGACATAATATAAAGTTGGTCACGTCATGCGTGAAATGTTTTGGTTATTTTTCTATACTGACATGACAATGTGATTCCAATGAAGCTGATGGAAAGTGTAACCTGCAGAATCTGCATGTATGTTATTATACTACTTCGCATGTTTGTGCCGTCGTTTGGGTAATGAGAATTCAAAAACTTTAGGTCCTATTTATGTGATGCGTATATTATGTAACTATGACAAAATGCATTTTTGCCTGGACTTTGAATAATTTTGCTAAACCTACGTAATATCGAAGAATTACCTGTTATTATAATATTTTAGGTTATAGCCAACCCACAATCGGTTAACAGTGTGGATTGTACGGCCTAATCTGTCTCAACAGTCCTATCGATTATAGAGGAGGTCCCCTGCAGTGGGACGTGTATGGGCTGATACAGATAGACTGCGATAAAGAAAAGGCAAAAAAAAGTTCAAAAACATTCTGATACAAATAGTAGTGGTTCTGCCGAACAACATTATCAATGTAGAAAAAAAATCCAGATAAACGTTAGCAAAATTGTTGAAATGTTCTAATACAGATATGTGTAATCTATTGTAAGTGTTTATTTTACCAGTAAACTATTTGTTTTGATACTTTGTTAGAGTGAAAATCACGTGCTAACAAGCAATCATTTACATATGAAGTGAACCGACTGATAACGGTTACTAGACGCAGACTCATCCCTAAAGGTCGCAGCGGAAATATTTGTGAGGCCTATGCTTAGTTACATATACTACAGGTGATAATACTGATAAATATGATGATAATAACAAAGATATACCTTTGAAGTGTAGATTAATGTTGGTACTTATATAATTTGTAATGATATCTTAACAGGATAGTAACATATTGAATTTGGACTAAATTATAGCATACTGGGGGGATAGTATATGTAGAGATTATAAACTCTCAGATAAACCAAAAGGCATTATATATGCAGTTGACATTCGAAGAATTTTATACGAATTCTATATATCAATTAAAGGCCTTAATCAAAGATAGTTTTTAAATCGATTTTAGTTATTAAATGTTTTGTCTTTTTCTCTCAAACTGAATTCAAAATTCACTCGAAAAGGACGAAATATTCGACAGTTAAAATAGCTTTATAAACTGTATGAATAAGGACATTAATATAAGTGTTGTGTAGGATTACAATATGCTAATGTATTAACGATCGACATAAACATATTATTTTTTCTCATTGCTAAATGAAGACGAAAGAATTCTCCAAGGGAGTGATAAAAAAATGTTAATGACTGAATTCTAATGTGGTTGTCAAATGTGCTGTTTACTAAGCGTTCTTACTCCTTATCTGACAATTCGGTGAAGTGGATGTAACTAGTTTATTTTAATTAATTTACTATATTTATCAGCAATCAAAGATTAGGAATTTAAACAAAACATATATATTACCCTAGCGGCTCTAATGTATCGTTAATTGGACATTATAATCACATTTGCCATCGTAACTCTTTAGAGACTTAAATTAAAAAGTATTATATAGCACAGAGCGTAAGCAAACAGCATAAGAAAAGATTAAATAAGTGTTATGAAAACATGTCACAAAAAATTATGATAAAATTGATAGGAGGATTTAGAAATAATTTCTGGTAAATTGTTGTTGTAAACTGCACTAATAGGTAAATGTGGAGATCATTGGGAGAGGCCTATGATCAGCAGGAGACTGTCCCGCCCTCACACCCGCCACTGCAACTCCTGTAAGCCAGGATCAACAGTGGCACGCAATGTAATGACACCGAGCATTGAAGCTCGGCGAGTCTCCGGGAATGTCTAACTTGTCTTTAACCCGCAACGAAATTAATCAGAAAGTTAAATTAATAGGAGGAGTTGGAAATAAATAATGTCCACTTCCCTCCGTGCAATGCGGGTGACAAAACATTGAACTAAAGAGGTAAATAACCTTACAAAGAGACTTTTACAGCCGGAGAAGCCAGCTGTAAAGCACCACGGAATTCATTATTACATATAAATGGGACCTATTGTGTGAGCTGTTATACTTGATTCCAGTAATAGGTATGGCAAAAACGCCGGAAAGCACGGAAATTCGTCCTAGTCTCCACTAGGTCCATGTAGTATACGACTCCGGATGATATCTGCATACTATCAAACATGATTTTACGCTCATTTTGCCAAATACTACACTCCCAAAGTATATGATGCGCGGACTGTTCATATTCGCGATTAGGTGTTGAACATGGGCATGCAGGCGAATCAACGAGCTTAAAAGAGTACAATTTAGACTTAAAGTTACCATGGCCCGTAAGGAACTGTGATACGCAATAATCGACATCTAGCCAAGTCTTTGTCAAACGATCACGCACGCAAGGAAAATATTGGTATAAATGACGTCCCTTCAAAGATACCTCCCATCTATTTTGCCATTCATCTAATAGTTCGCTATATACCACTGAAGGCGGTTTAAATAATCTGTCAACTTTTATAATTTCACGTGGAGTTAAAAATCTTCTATCCATATTCTCCCTAGTAGAGTAATACATGGCGGCGCGACGTTGCACCTCCAGATCGACTGGAAGTACACCCGCCAGGACAGGCAATGCTTCGGTACTAACAGTTCTATATGCCTTACACAAGAATATCAACGCCAAACGTTGGCTCTGGAGCAGTTTTCTTCGCACAGCACCGATAGTAGCCCTATCAGCCCATACGGGGGATCCATAACATATACACCCTAAGTAAGTTGCTCCATAGATGATTTTTAATGTATTAAAAGATAATCCCCACGTTGATGTCGATATTCTTGTCAAAGCGAAAAAGTTCCTTTTCGATTTTTCCCCGACGTTCTTAATATGCTCAAGAAAAGAAAAATTCCTTTCCAAAAATAAGCCAAGATAGCAAAAAGATTCCTTTCTCTTGACAGTTGTATTATTAAACTTGATACGTGGTGGCGATTTTAAGATTCCTTTAAGAAGTAATTGGAACGTTTTATGTGGTGCGAACTTTAAGCGATTTCGGTCACCCCACTCAGATATTAATTTTAAACACGTGTCAGCCATACTTTCTAATCCCGACCTACTATTAGACTGTATAAGTAAGAGGCCATCGTCAGCATAGCCCGTTAGTGAGCATCCCGATGGTAAGGGAATAGACAGGAAGTCGTCAAAGCCAAAATTCCACAAACATGGACCTAGAACCGAGCCCTGTGGGCAGCCCATTGTAAGTGGCTTCGACACGGCATGGTGGCCAAGTTTTAATTTAGTTGTTCCATGCAAGAAATACGAGTAAATAAGCGAATAAATATTCCTGAAGCAACCTCGTATTTTCAATTTAAGAAGCAGCATTGGCCACCAGGCATTATCGAATGCACCGGAAATGTCAAGAAAGATACCAAGCACATATTTGTGTTCAGATGTGCTCACCGCCCTACGGACTGATATCGCCGCGTCAACAGTCGATTTACCGATAGTAAACCCGAACTGCTTCTCGTGGAAAGTTGGACCACCCGGTAACAGTCGAGGAACAATAAGGCGTTCTAGGAGTTTTCCTAATGACGGCAAGAGCGTAATGGGTCTGTATGATTTAGGATCTTGAGGGGATTTATCCCCTCCTTTAGGTATTATTCGTATAAAACCAAAACGCCATACGCGCGGAAATACACCCTCAACAATACATCGATTAAAAACGGCTAATACGGCATCACCGGCAGATTTGCACGCTTCTTTAATCATCCTATTAGAATTTTTTTCCTCGCCGGAGGCTTTGTTTTGACAGCCTCCGTGGCGCAGTTGGTTAGACGCCGCCTGTGAAACGAGAGGCCGCGGGTTCGATCCCCGCACCGAGAGAAATGTTTTGTGCGGCCCACAAATATTTCTTCCGGGTCTGGGTGTCTGTGAGACCGAAAAGTCTCTCGTAGTTCCTGATACCCACGACACAAGACTCGATCTTAGTGTGGGGTTAGGACTATGTATGTGACTGTTGGGTGTTATTATAAAAAAAAAAAAAAAATGTTAATAAATTCGTCAAACGTTGGAAGACTCGAAATTGGAGAATTTGGCAATTCAGCTGCCCACGACCTAATGTGTTTATGATATACTGTGTCATTTTCAACCGAATCGTCAGGTATTAACGAGTTTAACAGAGCTTCCGTTGTCTCCTCAATACCAGTTGTATAACTATTGTTGATTTTTAAGTTATCTATGTAGGCTAAGTCGATTGACTTATTTGCTTTAAATTCATGGTATAGGGGAGACCACGGTCCCTCTTTTTCCAACCGGGCTACAATTTTTCGCAATAAGTTACCCTTAGATTTTTGGACGGCGGCTCTATAATGTGACCTGGCAACTCTCAGTGCATTAAAAGCAGATGTAAATGCTTCATCAGTAACGCAGCGTTTTTTAAGTCTGTTAAACCGCCTACGCGCCCTGCGAAAAGTTCTACGCAGATGGACTAAGGACACACTCCACCAATCACATCTACGAGTACTCACAATGGGACCCCGACCGATGGTGACGTCAGCACAATACGTAAACGTGTCCGACATAATCTCGGCACAAGATTCAGCTGATAAATCATCGCGAGCGAAGTCTTTGGCATGCTGAGCAAATAACGTGCTAAACCAATTCCAGTCAGCACCCTTTGATTTATACCTAAAATTTGAATTATTGTAGACAGGACCCTGTGTCAATCTAGGCACGAACTCGTACACTATCAGGCGATGATCACTACATGACGCGTCCGGCAGGACGCGCCACCTATCAATACGAACGTCCCCACTAGAAAGTGTGACGTCAATAGAAGATTCGCCCGTAGGGCTACTGTAAGTAGGTGGTGCATCGGGGGTGTTGTGTATTTCTAGATTCATCTCTGCAATGAAATCTTCTACAGCGCAACGTCGCTCGGTATCGGTGGAGCGATATTTGCCATACCAAAGAACAGATGACGCATTAACGTCAGCACCTATAATAATTCTATGTCCAACGAGGGACCGCAAGACATAGCGGAGATGGTGTAGGTGCGGACCCACAGGATCTGAATATTGAAAGTAACAGCTCACAACATAAACCTTACAAATCGGACTAGACACCTCAGCGACAGCACAGTGTGACGTCATTAGATTACGCACAGAGGTTACGGTAAGATTTGAACCCGACACAAAAATACCTGCTCGTGAGTTGCTATCAAGTTGTACGACCTTACTAGATATACGCGCATGTTGATATTGTTCCTGTACCAATACGATATTTAACTTACATTCGCGAATTAACATATCTAATTCCGACGTTGCTACCCTATCATTATGGAGGTTTAACTGTCCGATAGTAAAGTTATTCATAATGTGTTAGTACTGGGTCGAAAGAAATAGCTGTTGGAGTTTGTACTTGTATGTTGGACACTCCTGAGACCCACAGCGATGATCGTGGGGTTTTTTAAAGCGTTTACAAGGTGCGCATACTGGCTTAAAATCTGTGTCTGAACTGTGCGGACACGCCTTAGTCTCGTGTGCTTCAGCACAGACGGCACACGTAGGTGTTTTTACTGTGCAGAACTTTTGCACATGCCCATAGTATTGACAATTCATACAACGCACTATTTCTAAGTCATCAGTGAATCGACAGGTGGCCCAGTCAATAAATAGTTTCTCTTTTGTGTCCGCCAGATGTTTCCTTATCTCGGAATCTAACTCAATGCCTATCCATTTACGCCCGTTATCTAAATTACGTCTACGAACGATTTTAATGGATTTAATGAAATCATCCTCCTTTATTGGCAATTCGTCCTTGATATTTTGACGATACAGTGCGGTAATAAAAGCGCGATCTTCCATAGAGGATGGTACATCCTTAACGAGGATACGGGGGCGGCGTCCCTTGGGTTTTTCAAGACGTAATCCCGCCGATTTAATAGCCTCAACAGATTCAAGTTTTTTATTTGGTTTTCATTTGCAACACGAAGCACGACGCGACCCTTCGTGGTCTTTTTCACGCCTACAATTTGGAATCCGTCATCAGATGGCTTTATAGCCTTAAATAACGCCTGTTTGGTTGCGGACGATGACGCCAAATCAGCTGACCGCTCATCCGTCGGACATGCAACAATACACGGCAGTGGCGCGCGCGACTCCACTCGCGGCGCAGGTTTAGGTAAACGAAGTTTAAGTTGTTCGGAGAAAAGAGGATTATTATTGTTATTCCCGACAATATTGTGACGTTTATACTGGTCTAATTCGCGTTGCATATTGGCCAACTTGGTTTCATTGCAAGATGATTTTAATGCCAGTAATGAAACTATGGATGTTACACGTTGCGTTATATCCAACACTGCTGACCTATTCGCCACGTTCATACGCGAACCCTGATCATTAATAAGCTCATTTATTTTCGACAAGTAATTGGAAACTTCCGACACCAAATCGCAATAGTCCGCGCGGCTCCCGTCGCTGCCGTTATCTAAAGATGAAGTTTCGGTCGATTCCGATAATTGCAAACGTTTTGAACAAACAGGGGAAACATAAGTTGGTGAAGTCGTGTCACTAAAAAGTCGTTTTGCCGAATTAGGTGACCTAGGTGTAAGTTTACTTTGACCGAAAGGATTGGGCCCACGGTCGGGCGGAACCTTATTTTGAGCTGACATTACTTTGCCGAAATTAAATTAAGATGTATTTTATTGTTATTTTCACTGACAAGCAATAAACAGTAGTATTAATAAGTAAATTAGTTTGAAAAATAACAGCTGACTGTATGCCGGCCGAGTGATATTTTATTTCACGATACCCACAGTAGAAAAATTAAAAGTACTTACCGAGAATAAATTGCTAATTTCACGAAAAAAAAACGCAATAAAACATTAAAAAACGTACAAACCGTTAATCACAATACTACACCGTACAACAATAAGCAACCCAGGAACCGATAAATGCACTCCAAACACACAAAATACAATTTTAAATGAGGACAACGTAAGCACGTCACAGCACCGTGCCCCCGCCGGAGGGGAAGTGAGCCCTATGATCAGCAGTAGGAAGTCTACTACTGGCTGAAGAGAGACAGAGAGAGCAACAGTTGTGTAGTCTAGACTATATTAACAATGGACTAGTTCTACCGGGATACCATTACTGCTCGACAAATTAATAAGGCTTATAAGAAGTAACAGCTTTAGCACTTGGTCAGTGCAACATCCGAGAGCTCAAAAATGGCTACATTTCTTCTCTCTGTGTCATTTGGGGATTTATTCGAAGATGAGGAGCTCGCCAATTTGCTTCGTTTATGCAATAAAAAAGTAGCTGTTTTTAAATCCGTTTAAATTAAGCGTGACGGAAACGTATCAAATAATAAGGTAATCGATGTTGCAGCCTTCGCCTTAACTGTTTAAGTATTTTTTTAAATAATTGATTATTTAAACAATGTACGAAAGTTTGGTGAAGTGTTTCTGATAAACTTGGTGAAGATTTAATTATTTTAAGTGAAGTAAAGCTTGAATTAAAAGAATTAAAGTTTGTAAAGATTCTTGTGCCTTTGTTTCTCTCCTAATTTGTTTGTACATTATAAATGTGTTTGGTGGTTACTGAATGTCGATATGTTTTTCTGAGACTACATGCATAAAAACATTATCTTGATTCAAATTGCGGTCACCTTGATCGCCATGAGGTTTGACCGTTCGTGCCCAAATCGTATGATTATGTTTTCTTATATGAAATTCATACATGTCGATTTGTTATTTAAATACTGGGCAGCCGTCACCCGATCTATTGTTATTCGGCTGGTTAAACAGTATCTTTCGTAAGGCTTCGGCTTTCGGATTATACGCGACCTAAATACATTGTCTGAGGGTTGGGTTTTGGATAATCTGTTTTGCGCTATGGCCGTATCAAATGACCTGTGTTTTTCAGTTTCAGCTTTGAATATAGAGGTCGGTACAAGGAGAGTTCATTTGTATAAACGTTTTTGTTTTGTCTGGTAATATGGAAGTGTTGGTCATTGATCTTCTTATGAAATTTTATCTACTAAGTTGGTTATAAGTAATTTTATTTATTATGATCTATCGTTATACAGTAAAGATCTTTGTTCTCGAAGACAACAAACAACGCGTGTCTTATTCTGAATACTGTATGATGCATATCAGTACCCCAAGCAGGAACATTTTGAAGTATCGTATAGTAATAGTATCGTGACAACGATTACTGTACTATTACTACTCCATATCGGTAGCATGAATCGATTAACCATACTCTCGTGAACTCGATACTATTACGTTACGATAGTGACAGATAACCCAGGGTAATGAACGAATGTTATTGAATGATTCGTGCGGAATTGTCATTCACTACGTGGGTACATTCATTTGTTATTATTATAAAATAACAAAAAAATATAAAACATACATTAATGTCGCGTAGAAAGGTTATGGAAATAAATTAATAAGCAAATACATATTTCTTGCTTTTATTCCGCAATATACAAAAATGACTCCAATTAATTATGCGTTTAGATTTCCGAACGTAGCAATTTTTTTTTATTAGTTGTCAAACAATTAATGCAAATTAATAACTCTCATATTATTTAAGTTATAGATAAAGATATGTACATATGTTTTATAAAATCCCTCTATATAAAATCCATTTAAGGTGGAGAGCTTTATGAAAGTATTCTCTATATTTTTGCTCGTTAAGTTCCTCGGCAATTATTTTCACATATTATATGCTCACACTTCTCTGCCCTAAGAGCTTGCTCGACTATACATTGACTTATAAGCTTATAAGTATAACATAAAATGATTAAGTAGGTACGCAAAACGAAAATCAAAGTTCCATGTAAATATTTTATTTATAAGTTTTTTACAGTTTTAGGTTAGGTATGTTTTTAACTACAATAAATTCCAGACTTTCTATATCCTCATACTTGTTCGCAAGATTCCCAAGTTCGTTGCTCCGATTCCAAACAGTCCATAGTCTAAGAAATAACCTTCATATTTGAGTTAGGTATCACAATAATTATAACTTCATATCGCAGCATTGAATTTCATATAACTAGCGAAATACGGAGTAGATAATTACACACAATAACACTAAGGCATCGGGAAACACTAAACATGACCGTAATTAACACATTTTTCCTTAATTCGATGTGTAGAAATACAAAACTATACTCTCGATAATGTTCTCACGGTAAAAATGTCGGTGACAAAACAATCGTATTTCTCGATAGTAAATCGGCGATACTATACGTCAAAAATTATTCCTGCTACCACTTTTCATACATTTGTATAGTAAAACTATCGTTATTACCATACTATAGTATCGTAAACGTTTCCTGCTGCCATAATTTAGTTCCAAATACGCTCACAATGGCGCTGTTCAAATTCCCATACAAAATTTTACTATTACGATTACTATACTATAGAGCCAAATGTTCCTGCTTGGGGCACAGTAATATTAACACTACGGTATCTTCAAAGCAATTGCCACGAATGATAAAATTATTTTTACAAAAATTATTGCAATTTATGGCGAGATGCACATGTCATTCGCTCGATGGTGAGCATATCGCCCACTGTATGAACAGTAGTAAAACCAAACAACACTTTAAATAACAAAGTAATGCTTGGTATTCCACTGCGCTCGCCATCCTGAGACATCAGATGCTGAGTCTCAATATATCCAGTAGTTACCAAATTAGTACAAACATTTCCAGGGCAGATTTTTAGGAATATAAATATCACATCTATAAGATACATTAGATTCGCTACACCTAATATTTCTTTATCTAAGCTTATATAGAGATCATAAGTAATGTACTCTTCGAATATCGTTTTCTTCAATATCAAATTGTAATATGGTTTCTAGATATATGCAGGCTTATTCATTACCTAACAATATCTCTATAGGTACCTATACAAACGGTCAATCGCGATGTTCCTATTTACACGTGCCACTTAAAACAATTTTTAATAAAAAAATTAAGAGGTTAACGAGTTCATTGAATATAAATTTAAATATATTAAATAAATTAGACATCTCAAACGTCTAAAATAAACAAGTCCGGTTTAATAGCAAACAAATTATCATATTGTAAACTGGCCTTGAGAAAGAACATTACGAATAGAATAATCGACTGTTAACAACCTACATGCTGGCAAAATAAGAGGGGCACGTAGGAAAATTACTTTCTTTTCTGTGGAATTGTTTTTGTATTGTAACCTCCTTAGAAGAGGCACGTAAAAAAATATCTTCAAAAATGTCAACGAAATAACGTGTATTTTTGAAAGAGTGGAAGGATTTGCATTTTATCTTGAATATAAATAAATGGTATATATTTAAAAGCATACGAGGCATATCCATGGGAGACATTGGAGTCCATAGAAACACTGGCTATCATTAGTTCCTTTAATTTTTTACCTCTTGTAAATATGACTTGCGCCCTCATTAATAAACAATTTCCAATTTTTTTTAAATATCGAATGTTTTATATTCTTCGATCAAACTGAAAAAAAAATCAAATTTCAATAGTCATTCGAAAGGGACAAAACATGCGATAGCTAAAATAGGTTTATAAATTGTCTATGAATAAGGCCGGTGGTTATTACAATCACAATAGTTATTACATGTTCTTATTATGAATTTTTTTTTTGGCTTCCAGACGTTATGATTACTTCACAGCTTTCGTGGTTACAGGGCACACTCATTGTATTTTGATTTATTTCAATTATACAATTTTTTCGGAGAAATCATAATTTTGTTCATGTTCCTCTAATTCTGCCGCCTTATGAATTAATCGTTGCAATCAAATCATTTTGCAATGATTAATTGTAGGATTAAAAACTGTAAACCAGTCGGAAATTGGCTACATTGTGGAGAACGTAATGAAATGGTAATCTACTGCGGAATTATCTAATGTTACTTACGATCGGAACTGGTTGAGTAGTTGTTCATTACAATGGATAATTGAGTTTATTGCACTTGCAATAAGTACTTACACTTCTTGATATAGGCTGATTTTGATATTTTTAGATATTCAGGAAATAAGGTCACTAAAAACAGATACATTTATTAAAGAGGATTTTTTCGCGTCAATTCGCTTTTTTGGGGTACATAACATAATACTTGGACTTCGGGAATAAATTAATTTGATTTTTGTTCATTCGTTTTAGTAGTTTATTTTTTTCTGTTTTAGTAAATATTGCCAAGAGTACTGGGCGTATCCTGTGTAATTAAATGTCCATATAGAATATAAGATTTGGCATTGCTTACATTAGTGTACTTGGTTGTAAAACTCATGTTATTTTATAATCTGATTGAGTATTTTAATAAATAAATATATACATCCAATATTCTCATACATAGTCCTGACCCCAAATTAAGATCGAGTCTTATGTTGTGGGTATCAGGAACTATGAGAGACTTTTCGGTCTCACAAACACTCATACCCGAAACAAATGCTTGTGTTCCACACAAACATTTCTCTCGGTGCGGGGATCGAACCCGCGGCCTCTCGTTTCACAGCCGGCGTCTAACCAACTGCGCCACGGAGGCTTTCTAAAACAAACTGTTTGAATGAACAATAAACTTTTTAGGGGAAATTCGGCCATACTCTGTTTAACATTCAATGATTGCACAATAGGAAGAAACGCATTACATATAAATGAAATAAAATGCTACCACCCACCTTGCGTCTCGTGGACATGTCAAGTGCCACGTCAAAACTAAATGGCAAACACAATTAGAATTGAATAGTGTCATTAGCCTATGGACTGACTTCTAGGATATCTAGATTTTTGTAGTGGATTAAAATTTAAAGGTAGGCCCACGCTGTTACTAGTTATGACAGTTAATTAATTAGTTAATGCATAAATCACAGTCAATCGCCTTGGTTTTGTTGCCTTGCAATAAATTAAAAAATGAATAATATTTCAATTTATACTACGATCAGTACAAGTTAGCATATCATGATAATGCTGTGTTTAGGCAAAAAATATTCTTCCTCGTTTTTACTGATGAGCTCTGAGTAAACAATAGGACGAAGGGAAGTCTGCAATTACAAAAAAATACAAATATTACATTAATTATTTTCTTTCTTTCTTCACTTCGCTGTTAATTTTTAATATTTACTAGTAATTCTAAGCAAATTAATTCTGACAGCTGTTTTTATTAGCAAGAATGGAAACACGAGCATTTCGCTTCCCTTATACATACAACATATCCTTCCATAAGCAGAAGCAAAGTTTTACTAATACGCACTGCAACCAAACTGCGCTTTTCTTCTTGAGACGTTAGCCAGTCTATTCTCATTACTAAGAAGCTTCATCTACATTCTACAACGTGTTTACCGCAAGTGTTTTTGTGCAATTACTACATGCGTCACGTGACCGACCAGGAATTGAACCTCTTCCACTGCTTACGTAATGGAAGTTACGTCAATGGAAATGTCAGCCTGTTCATAACCCGACTAAATGCAGTAGGAACTTGGAATGTAGAATATTATGTAGTTGTATGTGTTACTCATTTCAATAGTGTTTGCAAGTAATTTAGTGTTTAAACCTTGCTACTTTAGCCTTGCTTAGACTGGTTGGTTCAGAGATGGATTTAGAAGACATTGGGTGGTTTTAATAATTAGTATTGATGTTAGCTTTGTTATCAAATATTATTATTTTTTATCGTGGCGCAGTTGGTTAGACGCCGCCTGTGAAACGAGAGGCCGCGGGTTCGATCCCCGCACCGAGAGAAATGTTTGTGCGGCCCACAAATATTTCTTCCGGGTCTGGGTGTTTGTGAGACCGAAAAGTCTCTCGTAGTTCCTGATACCCACGACACAAGACTCGATCTTAGTGTGGGGTCAAGACTATGTATGTGACTGTTGGGTGTTATTATATTATTATTATATAATATTAGGTATTATCTAAAATAGAGGCAACTTTAATTTTTGTTTGAAGTATGTCTTATGAAAGTTATTTCATAAAATAATAATATTTTTTATAAAATATGTATGATAAGAATACAGGTTGTGTCTCTATAGAATTTACTAATAATATGCTTGTGTACATCACGAGTGTTGGACTTCTGGAAATTGAATAGATATGATCTGAGGATTTAATATTAAATGCTGCCCTGTCATGTTCTGAAGTCTACCCATTAGTTATTGAAATATAGCAGAATGATAAATTATTTATTCATATGATCTTAAATGATTATTACGTTTGTTTGGTGAATGCACTCTCAAGTTAGTATTTCAATGTAGTTATTAGTTATTGGTTTCGAATCTAGGATGGATAATTATGAAGAGCAAAGTTTAATAAACTAAACCTGAAATGCGTCATCCTAGCAATCTTAACTACAATAATGTGAATTACGGCTTTCATTCAACTGGTACATCATAGTGGACCATCTGTACAATCCTATTCTAGCGATAAAACTGAATTAACATCACTAATAATTACATAAATTTTATTGATACAGCGAAAATTTCACCATAGTGTGTATGGCCTTACCTCCACGGTGTCGAGTCCACGTTTTCCCCCTAGACTACAACCCTGTATATTTTTCTAAGTAGCGTCTACTACATCACGTGTTCAGCACACACTTCTTTTAATTCAATATAATATTAATTATGCATAAGTTTGTAAATAACACTGACGGCTTATAAAATATGCATACATAAATTGTGAATTAATTGGACTTTTTTTTGTCACAGTGTCAGTGTCGGGGAACGAAAATATAACGTGTAGTTTTACTAAATATATTATTATGTAAATCCAAGTTTGAAAGAAGTCTAAAAAATCATACAGGGTGGTACTAAATAATTATATCATTCAAAGTTTTAATGGACGATACTTCAATAAATTTGGAATGAATGGTGAAAAGAGTATGCCATTCGCCTGATGGTAAGCGGTACGACCGCTCAGGTACAGTAAAAAAACAAAAAATACCATGAAATATAAAGCAATGCGTGGTATTCCACTGCTCTCGCCGTCCTGAGACATAAGATGTTTAGTTTCAATATGTCCAGTAGTTACTCTGGTTACAATGTCCTTCAATCCGAAACACAACAGTGCATTTAAACTGCTGTCTTTCGGGAGATATACAAATTGCGGTGGTACCCACCCAGGTGGCCATTCACATATGAGAGACCTACAATGTAAAGGCGCTAGATATGCCTTCTTTCATAATCTAGGAATAAAATATGTGATGTCCCGCGTACGAAATAAAGTAACGTTCGGAAAACGAAGTGATGTAGGACGAACGTGCTGAAATGTAAAATATACCGCACGATGACAAACCATTTGGTTCGTAGAAGCAATTTCAAGTACTGTCAGAGCAAAAAATAAATGGAAATTAAAATAGAGTTTGTACAACGACCGTTTGCACACAATTGATATATGCAGAAAAAATAGCCATTGTAAAAGAAAATTTGATGTTCCTAGAACTGAATTATATGTTTTTAATATTTAGATTGAATTTTCGTGTGACGTACAACAATTTTGTTACAAACACCGATTTGATTTTTTAACAATTTGAATATATCAACATCTGTGTCCACGACCTAGATCAAAAACAAATATATTGAAACATTAGGTTCATGCTAAGCAACATATTACACAGAGGATTTATATTATTTTCAACGGAATATAATTTAGAGACGATGAAATATGTCCTGAAGTAGAATTATAGCAGGGATATATATAGTCATAGTAAGAGGACAAATACAGTCCAGTAGTAATTAAGAGGTAGCGTAGATTGAAACTATCTCCTAGAACAGTGGTTCATAACTGGTGGTCTTTGGAAGCATACCAAGTCCGTCCGGTCCGCAGAGCCATACTGAGGCCAACCCTAAAATAATTTCTGCATGTATTTTTACACATAGAAAGGTCCTTTATTAATTTACATTTCGTTACTGTATTATCATACAATCAAACTTGTCAAACAAGTGGTTGGTCGGTCAATGGCAAGAAGAAGTTTTGTCGAATAGTTCCTCGTTACTAAAAGGTTAAGAACCACTGAACTAGAATCTAGAAGGTCAGATAGAATAGAAATAATTTATTTACACCATTTTAAAGATATAATTATATCATTAAGATCGAATCGAAGGGCAGTCAGCAAATCAATTGCTTAGCGTAAGATAAGAACCTCATATGTTGACCACACTTTAGGTTCTTCTGGGTGTACGAATTTTTAGAATCTGTATTGGGTTAGCAAATGTTGGTATGTTATGTATCATAATATTAGTAATGTATGTATCATAATCATAGTGGAAATTGTAGGAATAGGAGAGGAAAACTAGACTCACTTTCTATATGACAACATTTGCGGTTGGAAGTTATAGGATATGTTATGTGGATACGTAATAATATTCGTATTAAGTTGCAATATAAGGAAAGTAAAACGTGATATATCTGTATTAGTGTGTGCTGAGTACTGAAGTTATTGAATCATAGACACTATTTGTGGGTTTGGGCTATCGACTAACCTAAACTATCGAAATCTAATTTAAATTAGGTTGTATGAAGTCTTGGATGGCCGTTTACAAAAGATTTAAAAATACTATCTATTTGCCTATTTTGCATTAAATGACCTGTGGCAAAGGATGTCACAGGTGATAAGTTTTATATACCCAAAGCTATTTGCCATACTATAATAGTGTATAGTAAATAGCATTCTGTATCAGCCCATATACGTCTGTCCCAATGATGAGCACGGGCCTCCTCTACAATACGTACGTACGATTGAGACTGGTTAGGCCATATAAAATAAAATAAAATATGTAAATAAATAAAATATTATAATAAATAGCATTATGTGATCTTTTTGTGAGCAAGATTAGTGAGACGAGCAAGAAGCCCGCCTGATCATAAATATATGACCCTTTACTGCGTCCCTTACTCTGAAACATTAGGTCTAAAGCACAAAATATTTTCTGTGGTGTTAAGCCTTAACACGGAGTGATTGCAGTGATCTACTAAATGGGCTGTGGTTAAGGACAACGTCACAATGGGACATAATGTTTTATTTGCATACCGATTGGGTCGTGGACGTCACAATCCTTGCGATAGCGCGGTATGTCACGTGACTAAATATACAAATATTTTGAAGTTACGCGCCGATCGTCAAATATTACAAGAATAGTTTTGTATCTTTTAAATGCCTGCGCTAATACATGAACTTTGTGCACCTGGTTTCGATTCCAGACTGAGAATACAAAATATTCAGCAAATATATAAATAAATAAATGCTGATTTGAATTTACAAGCTCGTCGCTTAGCGTACATTTTATATTTATTGAAAGTAATTGAAAGTTATCGAACTTAAATCTGATATGATGACGGCACTGCTTGTAATTACATCATAAGTAAAAAATGCTGGCGGAATACTGGCTGTAATATTAAATTAAAATCCGTTCGTAGGCTCTACTGCCTAATCTAGGAGGGCCGGAAGAGGGGGTCCGCCACCTCTATGCAGGAGTCGTGCGATCTATGGCCCTGTATGGGGCGCCTGTTTGGTCGAAAAGACTAAGCCTCCGTCGTTGTAGGACGAAATTTTATCGACTACAGCGCAAGATGGCCATCAGGGTGGTACGAGGATATCGCACGATATCCTTCGAGGCGGCAACTCTCCTAGCACGATTTCCGCCGTTGGACATACCAACAACAATGGCGCTCGAAGTGTCGATGAGACGACAGGAACTTCTAAATACATTCGCGACGTGGCACTCAAGACTTTGTGAAGAGCCTTACGTGCACAAACGCGTCATCGAAGCTATCCTGCCAGTCTTCGAAGCCTGGATGCAACGAAGAGACGGACGTCTCACTTATCGACTTACTCAGGTAATCACCGGACATGGGTGTTTTGGTGATTATCTGAAAAAGATAGGGCGTGAAACGACGGCGAACTGTCACCACTGCAATAGCGGAGACCAGGACTCAGCTGCACACACTCTCGCGCAATGTTTTGCGTGGGAAGTGGAGCGGCAAGGTCTCATCATCATAGAGAAAAGTATTGATTTTTACATGCGGAAAATTATCAATTACTTTGGATGTCGAACGTTTGAGCATTCTAACTTCGTTTTGGATCTTTTCTTATCTATCTACGTATATATGTATATCTATGTATACTTGTTTTTGTAATGAAGTAGGTAAATATTCATCTCGTGAAATATATTGCCTAGTCATGAAAAATAGTCAGACAATGACAATGGAAGTTTAGTTTTACGGTCCTTATAGTATATGATGTCGAATTTATGTCATTTTGAATTATCTTAATTATTACCAATAAGCTAACATTTTCATAAAAGCACTTAGGCTAATACCGATATGTAGATAATTATCAACAAAGACATCTTCAATATCGGAAAATAAGAGACATACGTTAATCGTTATTTTATTGAAAAATATATGCGACAATTATATAATATATTATATACATATGTATATAAACGTTGATTTAAGTAGGTAAATAGCAGAGTGCATCGGACTCGACATTGTATAAACAATAACAAGTGCATTAAATCCATTAATTGATTAACTACAATAGCCCATGCTATATTAATCCTGTGAATCCTGATATAGTAACTTGGAGAAGTTTATAGAATTCCGGCAGGCCTATACTTCATTTTTTTTTTTATGTTTATTGCAACTAAAGGCGAGACTAGATGATGGTAAGCGATACGACCTCTCATGAACAGGAGCAAAACCAAACAGCACCTTGAATTACAAAGCAATGCTTGGCATTCCACTGCGCCCGCCATCCTGAGACATAAAACGTTAAGTCTCAATATATCCAGTAGTAACTCTGGGTACAATGTCCTTCACACCGAAACAGAGCAGTGCATATACACAGCTGTTTGGCGGGAGAAATAGACATTGCGGCTATACCTACCCAGGTGGCCTCTCACAAATGATAGATCTACCACCAGTAAATAATGGGTAATATGCACGTGACTTAAATATGGACAAAATATTTTTTTTTGTAATCTCTATTGCTATTGAAAACACACCATACAATAATTTTTAAAATATATTTTAATATAATAGTGAAATTTAATCATCAAAAAGTGGCTGTGTGTTAAAATTTCCGAAACGCAACACTATTGGTACATGAAAACGTGACGTCACTTTTACACGAGAGGTCTGATGTCAACAAGCTATTTGTATGGTTTCGTTTCTGATGAATGATTTTTATTGTATTGTGTCGCTGTTTTTTATATTAAGTTAATAGTTTTATGTGTTCCCAGTATTAATTAATTGTGAAGAGAATGACTGAAACCGTTTTCGTAAGAGCGCAGTCGGATAATCTTCCGAAAATCGACGCGTTTATGATGGCCACGTATTTCTCTTCGACTTCTCTTTTTTCTGGCACTGGAATATATGTGGCACTACTCCTTTTTTTAATCGTAACTTCACTTTTTGTCCATGTTCTAATGCTATTATTTTGTATTAAATATAATTTTCTGTATCCTCTTTAATCTGAAACCCAGAAATAATAGAAAGATTAATAAAACTAGCCTCTTACTTTAATAATTTAGATGTTTTTAATTATCAGTAATAGTATACTCATACATACATAAGGATAAATTTAGAATATCGAATAAGAATTCTTAATAATATATTTAGAACTTTTCGTAAACTAGGCTATGTTTTTGTTGAGGATTGTAAACAAAACAAGTAGGTAGGTAAACGTAACAATGATTTGTATATGTATTTTACTTAATTTTAATATCCTAACTTATATCGAAATGGTCTTCACAACAATATAAACAGCTCAAACACGATAGATTGTCTCTTCTCATCGCCTTGCACCACTTTATCCTTAGATTTACAACTTTCGGCTTATGGAAATATACTTTGTCAGGTGCAATTTTTATGTTATTTGGGCACATAGAAACGACATAATATTTGTAATATGGTTTTTTTGTGCTTTTCCATGGTAATTAAGTCGATATTCAGTCACTTTCTTTATTTTTTGGTAATTTTTTGAACCAAACACTGCTGGTTGACATTGAACTTGTGTAATCGTGACGTCACGAGCAAGCGCGCCAAAATGGCCGCGTTTAGATCGTCCAAAATTTATAGCGATTTTAATATTTATTTTATTGCATAATAGTTTATATTTTGGACGTGTTATTTGTATGTTTGGTAATGTAATGACTAGTAGAATCGAATAAAAAAATAAAAAAAACATCATGCATATTCCCCATTCCTTTAATTCTTCATTTGGGATTAGGATCTGAGTCAAAATAAAAGTAACGAATCGGGGTCATTTACACTGTTTAATATATAAACAATTAAGCAAGCGATTTACGTATGTAGTTTTTAATATATAATTTTTATCTTACTACATTAAGATAAATGGGTCAAGGGACGTAAGACAGTGAAATATACTGCGGACTGATATTACTAAATATTTTCTTTATTGAATAGTGATTTGCGATCTGATAATGGTGGAAGCCGCTGGATGCAGGTTTCATAGATAGTTGTAAGAATTATTGTGGGAGGTATATTTTCAATGCTCAATAAGAATTAAATTATAGTGATTACGGTGTATGCTACATGACTTCTTTTATTTTAGAAAATGTTTAGATTGGCATCAACTTCCGTCGTTATGATGACATTTTTAATGTAGAGATATTGAAGTCAAAACACTCAGTTTGAATCATCCGGGTAGGTATCTACATACATACATACATTCATAAATTCACGCCTATTTCCCGGAAAGGATAGGCAGAGGTGATACCAAAACACACCCAGAAATGGTCTTGTGTGTTCCGTGCCACGATGTGATAGGGGGCGAGCTTATCGCCAAATCGGGCACAAATTCCTGACTCTGGACTGATAATGAATAGAAACATCTAATCATTTTACCTAACCCTGAACCCGGGACCTACGTTTTGCAATTATAATGTAGTACAACTGCGCCACTGAGGCATACCGTATCGCACCGTTGGTATCTAATTTAGTGGAATCATATAATATCATAGTTAAGTAACAGCTTTGCTTTATCGTTTCTTATGGTCAGTCAGAATAGCACCGATAATGAAAAATTATGAGTGTTACGGCTGCCAGTGACTAGTTACAATCGGGTTGTGAAATTCTGTTTAGATTCGATGGTCTCTTAACATGTGCCAGCAATTCCTATGATTTTTGACAATACATTATTAATTATGGTAACTCATTACACATAATTTAGAATTCACTAACCCTAACAAACCTAATAGCCTCCGTATCGCAGTCGGTTGGACGCCGCCTGTGAAACGAGAGACCGCGGGTTCGATCTCCGCACCGAGATAAATGTTTGTGCAGCCAACAAATATTTCTTTCGGGTGTTTGTGGGTAGGAAAAGTCTCATAGTTCCTGATACCCATGACACAAGACTCGATCTTAGTGTGAGGTCAGGACTATGTATGTGACTGTTGGGTTACTTATTTACTTATTATTTATTTAACTCCATATTTGTTCGACTCAATAGCTCTTACAAATAATTACCTTGAATATTAGTTCTTATTGATTTAACCATCCTTCTATTGCTTTACGTAATAATTCACTAAATACAACGTCGGCCTTGGTACTATTTGGCGAGCCGTTGTAATTAACCAGTTCATTTATTTATAGTCGAGTACTTTCAATTGTCACAAGTTAAATATCCCATCTGTGATCCCATCGCACAATCTAAACAAACTTAGTAGCTTTTCCTTTGTTGCCAAATTACAAGGAACAAACAAAAAATGTTATGGCTACATTTGCGTCGTCTATTCATAACAAACAAAATGTCATTGCAGTCAAATACGATGTATTCTTCACATAGTAATCAACATCTTTGTCTATTTTACCATCTTTATTTCTGATTTATGATGCTCTGAAAATACAAAAAATTGGCATAAATGAGTAGAATTTTGAGAGTAAGGGGCGTGTCGACAGAAATAAATATAACTTATAGTATCAGTAGATCAGTGGCCTTTACTTCAGGTATTTACATCGAAGGGTTTCCCTTTATGAAGTGCCCATCGTATATTATTTACTTCCATTCATGCGTGGAATGTGTGTCAACAAATTATTATTCTCATTGAAGTTAACTTTGCTAATTACGAAAAGATTTATAGCAATATTCCACGTAACATTAAAATTAAGATCAATTAAGTAATTATGCAACACAATAACGTGCGAGCTATTATCGAAGGATTTCTTAAAAATCACATTAAAGTGCATTAAATTGATTGAAAGCAAAGGTCGTGCGCAAACCGGATGCTAATTGCGAACGTAATTATAAACGCACACGCGTGCTGGCTCTGAATAAAGTAATATATTACTTTATGGAAGTAGAACGAATGAATGAATGATGTGAGCGAATGCTTCAAATTATGTGGCCAGGTGTTCTAAGGTTCGGTTATGGATCGAATCATAGTTTTATTATACCATTAGATTTTTAACATGAAGATCTGACAATATGTAAATTTTTCAATGTCGCCTTCTTTATAGACATCTGGTATTTGTGTAGCCACATCAGATTTCAATACTTTAAAATATTGGGCATAAAGCGGTTTAATAAAACCCATAGATAACCGTGGCCCGTGTATCTATGTATTTAGTTTAACCAATAATTTAAGTTTTACGATCTTTTTTAAAATACAAATTTTGATTACCTAAAACATGAGCAAAAACCCACTTGTAATAAGAATGGTGGCACCCAACATGGAGCTTTATTCCCGTCCGATTTTGTTATCATTCGCTTCTGAACATCCGCTAGTTGTATTAAAGTTGAGATATTCACAAACAATTAAGTATTAATTAAGAAAAAATCGTGAAGAATATACATGTGTCTTCCAAGTATTATTGGATTTTGTTGTTAATATTGTTCCAAGTCAAACTTGTATAGCGTTACAAAGTGTTAGTACAAGTTAATATTTATTATAATTAACACATGTTAATGTAGCCGATGATGTTATTCTCGAAACTTCTTTCGCGTCAATGTACAATGTATAATATGGTATTGTAATTACGAGTACACTTGAACTTCATGATGTCAGAAAATTTGCTTGCATCTTTGTTTGAGTAGAAATTGTTTGCGTTTACATATTTCTACATTACCATATTGTTTAGCTTAATCGCTTATCGGGTAATTTTTGATATTTGAACGGCTTAACCGATTAAGTTCATAATCCTGCAATTGACAGGTATCGTCGTCACAATGGTTCATTCCTATGCTCTGATCAAATTTATTGCCATGGATAAATGCATTTTCTTCTAGCTTGTTTTTATCTCACACTTACACAATAACATCAAAATAACATGACTTTTCACGCATTACCTAATTAATTTTACTCCCTAACATCAACCGTTTCGGGAATAGATATTACATACTTTTGAAATAGAGTTAGCCACTCTTATTAACTAAAATATTTTCACTATTATTTTCAAATATTCATTGACTTTTGATGGCACATTTAACACTCCCATACAAATGATCTTTATCCTCATTATGCATCCATAAATATAAAAAAATAACTAATTATTCCTTAACAAAGATGTTGAATGGTTTTTATTATTTATCTCTAATGATTCTATTATCTAATGCGTAGAGCTAATGCGGAAGCCTTAGAATTTTGACGTCTTCTACATTGGATGTCGTAATTTGATCGTCGGAAATTCGTCCTCGTTTGTATTGTTTGCTTTGAAAAGTGGGGTATTTAGCATCGCGTTTCCTTTGTCGAACGACAATTTAAATATTCATTGCCGTGTAATGTATTTCTTTCACTTTAATTGTACTTTATAAACTCATTTTAAGTATTAATTTACAGATCACTTTGTGAAAATGTATTTTTTAAATTTTTAATACTTTATTGTACACCACTCACTTTGATGTATTTCTGTTAGTTAGTAAGTAGTAGTAAGTACGGTACTTCTGAGGAAACCACTGCACAAAGATTGTAGTTAGCATAATTAGCTAGGTATTGAAGTGTAACCTCTGTTGACATTACACGTTATAGTAAACATTTAAATAACACGTAAACGTACATATTACTATATAGTATGCTCATGTTGATTGATACTATTTAGAATATCAGCTATTGCTTGGGTTTGTTGCTAGTCGGAGTCCTGATCAACTAAAGTTTATCAACGAGCCAATTGAATATTTGTGCAACCTTGAAAAAATCCAAAACCTGCTCAAATAAAGTTAATGGCCGTTGAAACTTAATGTATGTATGTAAATATAAATGAACGTTAACGATCTCGGGTATGGACATTAAAACCAATGACAAATTACTGGCAAAAATGTTACGGTATTACCTCACTCACTGTAGTACCTAATATCGATCTTGTATCAGTTGATAAATTATGTTTCATCTGTTGAGAACTGTTGTTCTGTTATCACTGCTCTGTGATGAAAGCCTAGCACCTAAGTGTGTGCAAGAGGTTACGAAAATTGCTCACTTTTCTATGAATTTCGTTTAAATAATCCTCATTTCTGTTTTGCCAAGAACTGCAGTCACATCCATGGAGGCTGCCAATCGGTACAATGTACTTAGATATCAATATGTTAGTTTGTAGAATATTTGCAAGTCACCTCGACGACGCACAAGTACCGTATGATAACAATACAATATTGCAAAGTCACTGTAGTATATAATTATAAACATTTTACGCTCTATACAACTATGTGTATATTGCTATATCAATGGTCGATTCCTTTGGAAGACTCAATCGTGATGACTTTGTTTGTGATGTTTACCATTTTTTAATGGTAGTGATGTGGTTAATGGAGGATTAGGCATATAGCAAAACTAGGACATGCTACGAATCCCGTGGTTAAAGGGTTGTTGCTGCAACGCAGTGCCCTGTCCAAGTGTAACTTTTCTTCAATCGTAAACCAAAATAAGGGCCCCTCGATAGAATGTACTAAGTGAGTATTTTGCTGGATTAAATTCCATATTTACTTAAACAGTAATGTACGACCTTAATGTATGACTGTTATCATTTTGTTTTAATTTGTAATATAATTCAAATCCTTGGTTTATAATTATGACATTCACCCTTACCATTCACTAAAAGAGTTATGTGAGCCATGTGAGGAACAAAATATGTGGATGATAGCCGGTGATACGATATTATTATAGTATTGTCCAGATAGTATTATCATATTAGCAGTAAAATACGGTTAATGAGCCGAGATTAATGAATCTGGAGGCACGGCAGTGCCCCCTCCAAGTCGAGCTAAAAAGCGGCACAGTCGTACCGTCCTTTTCTCGAAGCAATACAGACCATTTTCTACCCCCTATAACTTTGTTGTGGTTAAAGCAAGAAGCCTGAATTTCCAGTTACTAAGCAGGCATTGTGTAAACACGGTATATTTAAAATTTCATTCAATTTGAACCAGTAGTTTAAGAATTGTAACTTGTCAAACTTTCTTAATTTTGTCACTCACTGGCTGACTGACTGACTGACCGATAATCAAAAGTCTAAGGCACTTCTAGCAGACATAGAACCTTCAAATTTAGAATATAATTAGTGTTTAGTGTATAAATCAAGGGAAAACTTAAACATTTCATAATTTCTGTCTAGTTTTCTAGATACACCAACTGCGTGAATAACTTTGTAATCCCATATAAATGTTCAGGATTACAAAGTTACATTTGTAGTTAATGAATCATTGTACCCGTATATAATGGAATAATAGTTGTAGATAGGTATCTATATATATATGAGGCTTAACAAGAGGGGGGTATAGAGAGGGAAAGGATGTATTCAGCCCATGAAACTGTACAACATTCCTCTTGAAAAAAATGACGAAGAAAAACTTGCAAATAATTAGACTAAATAGATCGAAATTATTAATTACCATGAAAGAAAGAACACTAATAATCAAATCAGCTATATTTTTGATAAATTGATACCTAAAAAAATAAGAAAAAAAAAAACCATTAGACAGAGGCTTTAAGAAAATCGTTATTGATATTCTAGAAGTAAAAAGTACCGAAAAGGAAAAAAGTGGGACTCTACAAAAAGACGCGAGATCTCATCAAAAACATCCTGTAAAAAAATGGCCTTGGCCAGCAGCATTATGTATAAATTGTACGATACATTATGTTTTCATGCGATAGCCAAGTCGATCTATTTATTTAAAACGTAAAGGATTTTTAATATTGATAAGATAATAATTTACGTAATAACTTTATAAAGAAGGTCCCTTAAGCAAGGACTAAATAAATTAACCGACTTGGTATTACATGGATCTCACAACTTTTTGCGGTAGAAAAACTGAGCTGCGAGACTTGGTCTTTTTTTTACAGAATGTTTTTGATGATAATATTTTCAGAAAGCAATGACGTCAAACCCATTCCAGTACTAGAATTCATTCTTTAATATTATAATAACGAAGAATGACCTTCGTCAATCGGGTTTTTTAAAATCCCTAGTTAGCAAAGTCAAGGCTGAACCTCCTCCATATCCCTTATCCTTGAAAGAAAATTCAAAAGGTGTATGTTTTCGCCAGTAGTAAAAAATAAATAAATTACATGGAATTTTATTTTACATGGTGAGTAAACTAAATTATTTTAAAACACAATTTACAAACATCGAGCGCCATCTCTGCTGAATAAAAGAGGACATTGGATACGCATTAACAGAGGAAGTCCTACGGGACATTAAATTAAATAGTATTTCCTACTTATCGTGCCCATCGTGAGTTGGCAGATCCATTCTACAGCAACATGTTTTACCAATTACTTTGCAATATCGTTTAAATTGGAACTCTATTGTTGATAATATAAAGTTTAATTTTTATTTGTAACGTCTGTTCAAAATTTAGCAATCACCGGCCTCGAGTCCAACCGACCTTTGTGTCGACTGTCCGCATTAGACACCGTTTTGAGTTCGGTTTCCTTTGCTTCGTACACTTGAATGCGTGTTTAGAATTTCGTGACTCCTCGTAGTGCCCTAATTGCAGGTAATGTTTGCGTTTAATTATCGTAAACATCTAGAACTTAATGCCGCTGATGGCCTTATTCTCTGTAAGGTTACCTACTGCCCTGTATGAATTAATATGTTTATTCTGAACAAAGGAATGGAAAGAGCAACTGCCAATCTGAAAGTGGACGGATGTTTACCTACTAAAATTAATTGAAAGAACAAAATTCACTATAGTAGTCTATTACCCAATGATATAACTGACCGCTAAGTTACAAAGTCTCTCACAAATTTAAGATATTTAGGTAATAGCGGTACGGTTGCCGTTAATTATTATTTGACAGCTAACCATATTATGCATGACAATGCTGTTGAGTGAGAACAGAGTTGAGGTGAGAGCGCCATTTGTACTTTTTTACTGTTATTGTTTCTGTTTATAGTTATTATTACTATTCAAAATTTAAATCTATATCAGCCCATATAAGTCCCAAAGTAGGGCAGGGGCCTCTACAATCGAGAGAACGGTTGAGAGTGGTCAGGCCATGCGGGTTGGCGGATTTTATAATGTACTGTACAAATACTTGTAAATCGCTATACAATGCGGGATTGACTACTAAGACACGCATGACTCCTAAAGTCAGCGGTGTGCCCTGGGATCAAATCAAATTCTGGACAATATCATCAAAACTCTCGTTTCAGACGTCAAACACCGCGAATAATAAAAATAATGAATAAAATATAATGCCTTTAACAAAGACGCCAAATATTAGGATTAGCTTAAATTGGACGTGGGTATATTTTTTTTATAACTACTGATCTAAAGGATGATGGGCGTTTTGGTACCCATGTCCAATCAAAATGAATTTACCCTCATTGGATAGCTTTTTTCAAGAGAAGAAAATAATATTGTGGTGAAAAGCCTGTATGTATTGTCCATTTTGAAATATAGTCGTCAGAAGATATTGGATATACATATGTAATAACCGACTAATTCCGTAACTGTGTAATGTGCTGAAGAGGGCTATACCGAGGCTGATATTAAGTGCGTATTTAATCGGAAAACTAACTTAGAATACATGCAGATGTAGCTGAATTAATTCAAGGAAATACTACATTATAGGTTAATTGTCAATCAACTTTTTAACTTTTTTTCCCTTTTTTGTATGGTTGCATATAAACTCACTCCGTATTCCAGAAGGGGTAGGCAGATGCTAGTAGCTATGCTGTGCTAGCGTGCTACCAGGTCAATCATGTTTCCAGGCTGCCCATGAATAAAATTCCATAAAATGAAATGAAATGAAAATCATTTATTAAATCCATTTAAGATGATCTACATCATTTAGATTCAATCATTTTTTATATCTATCACCTGGTTTGTAAAGCAGTTTTCACTAGAGAAGAACGGGCAAAAAATTATGCAGTGTTCTTTTAGAATTGGTTTAAATCACAACAGTTCATTCATCATTTGTCATAACAGTTTAAATACGAGCATGTTTACATTATATTTAATATAGCTGAGTGAAGCAAAGTCGAACGAACGAAGAATCAGTCACTATATGCATTGTTGGTATTTTCAGACTGGATGTACTACAGAACAGTTTAATGCAATTTTAGACCAAAAAACTTCGCTACGAAATGCAAGTTCGGATCCGAGAACCACTTTTATTTTTTGACAAGTCTACTTACTCGAGAATACAATGAAAGAGATGGAGTATTGTTTAATAAGTCAGGAAGAAAAGTCGAACGCCAGTTGGCCCTTGCACGAGAGTGTTCTAGAACGATCTATTGAATTGCAGATGGCCAAAACGCAGAAGCTTTTCTACAAAAAATAACTGAAAAATTATGTAGAAGAAATGTAATGAAATCTAGTGATATGAAATGTAGAAGAATTATGTGCGTGGTGCCCTGTTGGTAAACGGACTAGACGCGATTGCTAACATGTTCACGGTGGTTGCGGTTTCCAATCCCAAGGCACACCTCTGACTTTTCGGTGTCATGTGTGTATTGACATAGTCAATCACCACGCACTAAAACGGTGAAGGAAAATATCGTGAGGGAACCTGCATACCATAGCGATTTATAACAAAATCTATGGTTTCCATATAGTCCGCCAACCCGTTCTAGGCTAGCGTGGTGGACTATATGGCTTAACCACTCTCAATCGTACTCTCGATTGTAGAGGAGGCCTGTGCCCTGCAGGGAGACGTATATGGGCTGATACAGATGAAAAAGAAAAAAGATCAAATAACAGAAGAGCTGCTTTTCAGAGATTGGACGATTTTCCACGATTAAGTGAACAAGACGTGATATTGCTATCATTGGGGTCATACCAGTTAACACTACCACCTAAGTAACAGTTTGTATCTCATCAAAACTTATTGAGAAGCTGCTATGGAGGACATAACTGACTGCGGAATTGTGACTTGTGCATGCACGTATACAGTACCGACAAATGAGAGTAATATTATACTTTAACAATACCAGCCCATTAAACGTCCCTCTGCAAGGCATGCCTTAGCAAACGAAATACCGACGTATCAGGCTATAGTCCACGCTGGCCAAGTGCGGGTTGGCGAACTTTAACTAGACAGATATTCTAGAATATCTCTATGATATTCAGGTTTCCTTCATGATGTTTCCATCACCGTTATAGTGCAGGGTAATTGACTATCACTCTACACATGGCTTTGAGAAAACAGGAGTGTCCTGGGATTATAATAATACCATGTCACATTGAAAAAAAAATCAATAATAGTATGTGTACATAATATGATGTAACAAAAAATGTTAAACTATAAAATAAGATTTCGTCGATTGGACAGCGAATCAGGTCAAGCGACCTTGATATCATTAATCTACACTAAAATACCTTTCTAACGATGTATCACTCATTCCGATTGGAGCTGGTACCAGGTTCCATACATTTGTGCCCATTGTCCTTTAATCCTAAAGAAAATAATTACTGAAGCCAACGCTTCCGTTGCTAAAATTGGTTTTTATGTCTTGTAAGTGGTTGAGATATAGATTTTCTAGAGCATTCTTTGACCTTCTTACCTTTACGTAAATAAATAGGCTTTTTCGAGTTCGAATATCCGCGGGTTTGAAAGTTCGATACTTGTCGATGTGTTTAAATTGTGTTACTTTCTATAATGGAATATAAAATATATATAACGATTCTTGCGTCTTTAAAAATATTCTCCTCGGGATAGTATTGTTGATAAATATAACTAAGTCACCTTATTTTAATCATATTATGATGAGTTAACAATAACAGGTCTGGTTAATGCAAATTCCTTTGCATATTATTTATAGAACTGCACCGAACGTTTAGTCTTACATTGTTGTGTTTCACAAAATAGGATCACTTACTGATGAACCATAGGGCGAAGAAATTAAAGGAAAGAAGCCTAAACTAGACCCAAATGAAGTAGCGTTTGTCATTAACTCTCATCAGGTTTAAAAAGCAAATTATGCAGAAATTATTTTAAGACACCCTCACATTAATGCAATTAACTTTATCTAAGGCGCTATCAAAGCAGAAATTCATATTTCGTGAGAAACAATCCTAAAATAAACTGTTTTGTTTACAAATCGTCTGCGAATTATGTTTCTCAGAAATGATGAAACACAGGA
The DNA here is from genome assembly GCA_023078785.2 of Hyles euphorbiae. Lineage (NCBI taxonomy): Eukaryota > Metazoa > Arthropoda > Insecta > Lepidoptera > Sphingidae > Hyles > Hyles euphorbiae. Next base: position 2,296,829 of record CM041037.1, on the reverse strand, counting down.
GTAATGTTTATATTGGAATTGATAATATTTTAAGTTTATATATCTATCTGTGGCTATCTACCAGCCTATAAAAATATTGATGACTATAAACAGATAAGATAATGTTTATAGGAGAGGAAAAAAACAAAATCTGCAATCACGAGATTATGTGAAGTATTTCCTTACCCATAGCAACTACACTTCGATAATCGATTGATGAACTAAATGTGTCAAACCTGAAACGAATTTCATTTTTTTTAAACCCTTTACGACACACTGGTAGCTGCTGACTTTTTTGTAAACCGCAGCTTAATAGTCTCTACTGTCTAGACCCGAGGCTAAAGTGTATTACCATTTAACTGTAGTATTTTTTCTTTTCACGTATACTTATTTTCAAAAACTATGCGCTCTTAAAGCGAATTTTGCTGGAGCAACAAACTTCCGATTCTTTTTAACTAGTGAGTGTTCACTGCAGCGTAGGGGCTATCAGTTATCACTTATCATCAAATAAACAATATCTTTTCGCTCGTGTTATATAAAAAAATAGGAGTATCGCATAATTCTAAATTAAATGGCGAGAGAAAATCAAACTTAGCCAGTGTACGCTATCACTACATAAATCTTAATATGCAATGAGGGAAAAGTCACTTAAATCAGTAAACTCATTTATTAATGCTGGTCATTTTATTTCTTGGAGGGCTTCTAACTGGCTTAGCGATAGTTGCTGATTGAAGGCAATCAGTATCGGCAGATTACAGCACTTATTTCATCAGTTTTGTCACAGAGATGCGTCCATCGCACTTGCACAACGTTGCACTACATGCGTCGTGTGACGTTATTGTATTCACCCATACAACAATAGTGACTGTAACTACCAACTTTCATTCATAGACTGTGGAGTTCAGATGTTTTTACCTCATGGGAAAATGTGGTCCTTTTTGCAGTCTAGAAATATATTTTCAAGGTAATTGTCCCACGAGTAGAGGTGGTTAGTATGAACCAAATTTTAACATTCATAAAAAAATGCATTGATAATTGTATCGAGTTCATATTAGCCTATTGCTGGACATAAGCATCTATCAAAGCACATCACTAAGTTAAATCCATAATAGTTCAGCTTAATAGTATTCTACTATTGTTCGACTGGCAATGATAACCAGAACTATTTAATTCACGCCCCATCGTTATGTTAGTTCTATGCGGGAGTAAAAGAAATATCGCAGGAAACGCGAAATTGTGATAAACGCCCATGAGCCGCGATGTAAAGATCTTTTGTTCATATATTATGCACTTCAATCAATGTACCCAAAACAGAATAATATCAATTTAGTGTAACCCTTCGTGTCGCGGCAGGCGATAGCTATATACGAATGTGTCATTGACGCGTATGAACGTAAGGGCACGTCGCGTGATGGTTACATCATAGTGTTTGTGAGACTATTCGCGGCGCTGTAGTTTTGGCAACAACAATACTACTATGCGTAGGAGTAATTGCAGTCTTAAATTGTTTAGGTGTCGGGCATTATATTAGCTATAAATAAAGCAAATATAATTGGGTTTAGTAACCATCCAGTCCGAATTGCCACCACTGCATCTCTCGGCAAGGATCAATAGTAGGAAGCAAATTGACACCTAGCATAAAATTAGATTAGATAGAAGATTAGACTAGATTCTTAATCCAAACCCGGAAATTAACCAGAAATAATATCGAGTTTATGAATTGGAAAAAAGAAATTGTTCACTCCTCTTGAATGAAAAAAGAAAGAGATAAAACAAAATGTATTGGGAATAACAAATATTATTGCATGCAATAGTAATACAGCGCATTCATACATAGCAATACATGGATGGCCCTGACTCCACAAAATGACATTGAAATGGGACTTTATCGTCTCACAATTCCCAGACACGAATATTTTTAGATCACAACAAACATTTTGTTTTAATGCGACGCGTGAACCCATGTAAAATCGTTTGATAGTCGGATGCTTGTCCCCTAACTTGCCCTTGTCAGTAATGGTGACGTTTTATGGTAACCTGTTATAGGTATAGGTTAATCAAATTATCACTTAAGTTAATGGCCCTAGTATAGTACTCCCACGCAACGATACGTGATGGGGATCGTCTAAGTAATTAACTTCAATATCACATTCATCGGAGTATATTTTTTCTTTAACGCTAATTGACTCAAACCCATTTATTTTTTTGAATTAAACCCCAGTTTTCCCACGTTAATTTAGAAAAGAGATTGCGGGTTCCACAATTGTTTTTCCTAATCAATAAGCTTTTATTGGTATCTATTGTTATAAGAATGAGTTTATTTCCAATTAAAATGTTCACCTGCTCTTGTATTGTCAATGACTGCTTTATAAACCTAATCAGATTGTGTACGATTGATAAAGATACACTTAAGTACAGATAAGAAGTATTAAGACAGCCGGATGCATGTAATTATGTATAAGTTTTAATACAAATCAAAAGATGTTTTGTCTTTGTTACTTTGAAGGAATGCGGTATTATCATGATAATATTATTTTTAAATCAATCAATAAAGATGTATTGGTGCGATAATATTTAAAATAAAAATATTATAACGTTTAAACCTTACATTATTTTTTTCTTCATTTTTGAACTTTATATATTTGATAAGTGAATCTCTAAAATCGGTATAAACATTGGTAGAAATTAAAATACTTTAATCTTTATAAGAAATAAATAAAAATGATGACGCTTATATCATGTGTGCATTAAAATGATGACAAGAAATTGCGTAATACTTGAAATATTGACGTATGTATTGCTATTTATCTCAATTCAGGGCTACTAAAATCTACAAATTATTTTGGTTTGCAGTTTATGTATGTTTAAATATTATTGTCTCATCACTTGTATAATATTAATGTAATCTTTATTACATAAACAATTAATTGTAATGTATTATGTAGGTCAAATGTCAAAATGCCTGATGAGAACTGCAATCTGTGTGTTAAAATTTACACTGCACTAATGCTAAGAGTTCAATAGAAAAATAAAGTGTATTTATCGTATAGCTTTCTTGTAATTGCATTTACAAGGTTGTTCTACCGGTTTGTGTTGTGAAAGATAAAGGCAATTAGTGTATATAACGTTAATGACTTAATCACGTTTTTGTTCCAGTTATCTGGTGTCGGGCGATGCAGACGGCAAGTGTTACATATGGGACTGGAAGACAACGAAACTGTACAAGAAATGGAAGGCGCACGACGGTGTGTGCATCACCGCGCTGTGGCACCCTCACGAGCCCAGCAAACTGCTCACCGCGGGCTGGGACGGCGTCATCAAGTACTGGGACTGAATAAAACCAATTCATCAATTACCACACATTTAATTATCCCTTACCACCAACCATAAATACATAACCGAAATAAACTTTACACCTTTAACGTTAATTTAAGCGTTGCTAACAGCGAAATGTCATGGTCGAGGCCGCGCGGCTCTAGGCGACCTGCATGGGGTACTTGAGCGGCTCCTCGTAGCCGACCTCCACCTTGTACTCCATGCTGCACTCGCGGCAGGTTCCGTTCTTCAGGAACTGGTTGAAGTTGATGTTGTTTTCGTGGAATGCTTCGATGAGGGCGCTGACGAGGCTGTCGATCATGTCGGGCGTGTGGTAGGGGCCCGGCGCGAATCGCAGGCGCTCCTCTCCTCGTGCGACCGTGGGATAGTTTATCGCTTGCACGTAGTGTCCCCTTTTCATTAGCGACTCGGCGACCATCGCCACTTTGTCCGCACCCTTTATTGGCACAGGAACTATGTGACTCACAGATGGTAATTGAGGTAGTCCGGCGACGAGGAGCGACAGTTTCAAGTAGCGCACGATCGCTTGATGCTTCGCTCTCAGGTTCCTTCCTTCCTGGCTAGCGAGGAGTCTAATGGCTGCTAAAGACCCTGCTAAAACAGGAGGTGGCAGAGCGGTCGTGAAGATGAACCCTGGTGCCAGTGATCTGATGGTATCCACAAGTAGAGATGACCCTGCTATGTATCCTCCAACATTACCATAAGCTTTTCCCAGTGTACCAGACACAATATCAATTTTGTTTTGCAATCCCCGCTCCTCACCAATGCCTGCACCATGCTTTCCATATAATCCCACTGCATGCACTTCATCTACAAAAGTTAAAGCTCCATAATCATGTGCTATATTGCACATTTCTTCTAAGGGGCAGATCGCCCCGCTCATGGAATGAACAGTCTCAAAAACGACTAGTTTTGGCACTCCTTCAGGAGATTTGGCCAATAATTCTCTAAGATGGTTTGGATCATTGTGCTTAAATATATGCTTGGGTGATCGGCTGTTCCTAATACCCTGAATCATAGAAGCATGGTTTCCAGCATCAGAGTAAACAATGCAGTTTGGCAGAATCCTCGCTAAAGTAGATAGGGTGGCATCGTTAGCAACAAAACAAGAGCTGAATATGAGTGCTGCAGGTTTGTTATGGAGTTTAGCTATCTCAGATTCAAGTTGTTCAGTCATTTGCGAGTTACCAGCAATGTTCCTCGTGCCTCCCGCCCCCGTGCCATAGGATCTGATGGCACTTATAGCAGCATCTTGAACAGTGGGGTGACGCGACATACCCAGGTAGTCGTTGGCGCACCAGACCGTGACACGGTGGTTGTCGGAGCCCTCCAGGCCGGTGGGGTAGGCTCCGTCGGCGGCCAGGCGCGACACCTTCCTGAACACTCGGTACGAATAGTCCTTCTTCTTAGCGTTGATCTGCTCGTGGAAGAAGTTCTCGTAACGGTAGGGCCGTACAGGCTCCACGATGTCCTCGGTCATCTCCTTTGGCGCTTCGGAAATAATCGCGTTTTGCTGAATGAAAGGGCATTTCGTTTCGTCGTTGCCGAGCGAGCGGAAACCGCGCGAAATAATCGGGCAATAATTCCCGTACTGTTTTACAAGGGTCGTTCCGTAATTTCTTACGAAGGCCTGGTTCAGCGATCCCAAGAATGGGCACGGCATCTTTATGTAATCAATGACACACAAACACTTGCTACACAGCGATGTATTATATTGTGACCTAAAGTAGGTTGCACGTTGGCTCCCACTGTAGCCGAACGTTGCACTGTTGCGGATCAACTGGAGGCACGAGCAGTAGCACCTTTCATTTATAAAGTCGGTGTCGTCATATCGATTACATTTGAATACACTTCCACATACAATTTTATTTTGATGTTGTAACGAAAATGTTGCCAAATATTTCTTGTTTTTTACATTTTTATTTCTCGTGGCAATGACAAATTTGACACTAGTGATGTTATTGATTCGAGAATTTAGTATATTAATAGAAAAAAATATTTTTGTATTGATTTATTCACCTAACAACTACTTTAATTTAATGTGTACTAAACAAGACTATATAAAATCATATTAGTTTTTTAAGACAAAGATATCGTTTGACAAAATTATTTTCATTACATATTGTAGAAATTAACCATGTTATGGTATTAGTTCCATGGTATTTCTAGCATGAACTATACGCTGTTTTTTGGCGTTAAATATTGTAAACGTCAAAGTTGTCAAGATGACATTACCTTCAAATTGTAATCAATGCTTATCAAAAAATTTAGAACTTGAATATTTAGACACATACCGAGCCCACAATGTTTCCTCTTAATAATCAATTAGAATTACGAAGAGTGACTATTTCCAGCCTTGTAACATGCATATATTTGCCAAGTATCGTCACAGGAATATCGTACAAGGGGCTGCTGTACTCAGTTGGCAAGGGAACATCATTTTACATTTTAGTGCTTATCTTTATAGCGGAGCTGCTTAAGTCGTTTTATTTAAGCGCCTCCAACGATATCCATGGGAAAAAGCCCAAGGCAAGCAAGAGCCGAGCCGGCGATGTGGTTAAATCATTCATATTTTTACTGGGAGTGTTATTCAGTTTCTTCGTCGGTATTATACTCTTCGGTGCACCTGTGCTGGATTGCCACGAGGAAACATTGATGCTGTCCACATTGCTGACATTATTAACAGTCTTTCCGCTTGTTCTGCACTGTGGAGTGGAGTCATCTATGCAGCTAATGTTTGGTGTAAGAAGCTTCAATAAGGACACTATAGTCGAGATGTTGATTAATAACGCGATATTGACAGTGTGCGGCGCGTGGCTGGGTGCTGTAGTCATCCCCCTGGACTGGAACACCCCTTGGCAGCAGTGGCCCATTCCATGCTACCTCGGAGCAATCGGAGGCTATGTTTTAGCTAATGTTCTGACAGTATTGAAAGTTACATTGATGACAGCAGCCTACAAATATCCCACATTGAATTTCTTTGTTATGTTCCTAAATAACTTATGGTTGTCAAAGTAGTTTTGTAGCATTTTACCTGTGAATAGTATTGAATGTTTGTTATAATGAATGTTGACACAAATAAAAAGTTGTTTTTCACTTTATTACTTGATTAATTTATCATTGACCTTAATTAAATAATATATGGCGATAGGCTCGCCACCTATCACATTTTGGGACGGAAAATACAAGGCGGAATGTGGGTGTCCTGGCACCTCTGCCTACCCCTTCTGGGAAAAAGGTGTGAGTTTATGTATATATGACCTTAATTGATTTTTAAATGCTTTAACCCAGTACTTTCTGTTAATAAATATTGTAATGAGTAAGTTATTAAGATAATGTTAACAAATTAATGTGACAGCTTACATTTGTCCTATATAAAATTATTGACAAATCAATTACCAGGGAAATATTGTAAGGAAAACTTTGTAAATAATTACTGTATCATGTGAACTCTACCCAATACCAACATTTGCAAGATCAATATGATAGTCTATGGCTTAATTTCTACCTCAATTATACAGGAGACCAGTTGTATTATATTTTATATAGACTGGATTACTGTAATATGTAGTATTTACTTTATTACACAATAAAATCTTTTTCTTATTCAACGTAGATCCTGAACTAGGTATGAATATTTCATATACTTCATCTCTTATCTACATAATGGCAACCTTGTGACATTATTTTTACTTAATGATTGAATACACAAAGATAGGATGGTTCAAATGATAATAATTAGGGAGTCCAAATAAAGGAAAGCAGAATAGCCTTTTTTATTTTATCGGACCATATTTTTTACAAAAATCGATACAATTTGGCATTAGAATATAATATATTTTACAATCGTTTTTACAATCATCCTAATACCTACTTCTTATATTCTTTATTTATCTCATTTTTTCATATACCGCGTTACTGAAATACTTATTTTAGTGCGTTTGGATAATATGAGAGTAAAGTGACGGTAGCGCTGTCGCGATTGGTTCGGTGAGTAAGATAGCTGGATGATCAATACCTCTTTCCTCTTTTCATTTCCTTTCTGCTCGCTTCCTGAATTCATAGGCTGGTAACACACCCATGATCCAAGCTTCGTCGTGAATGTTCATGATCACTTACCATCAGGTGACCTGTTAGCTATTTTGCCGGAACAATGCGCGAGTATACCGAAATAGCGACATGATGAAGTTATCTGTTATAATTATTAAATATGACGAATGAAATGGAGGGAAATATTTTTGTTCTAAGCAGGAAATTTTCCATTACATTACTTACATTAGCATATTATAGCATTATTTGTGCCTGATTGGCTCGCCCTCACATAGTGGGACGGAACATAGAAGGCAAAATGTATGTGTCCACCCCTGCCTACCCCTTCTGGGAAAAAAGTGTGAGTTTATGTATGTATGTAAGTGCTCTTCTCAAATCCCTTTTCAAATACCAGGAAATCTGTGGTTGGCAAAGATATTATTATACTTATGCACCCATAGGTGCACAATTGGAACTTGACTAAATATCTGATATTATACCGTTTTCCGATTTAAAGTACCAGGAATGCATAAAGTTGGTGGAGATACTTTTAGTCATAATCAGAAGCTTAGATCCCTCCTTCCTATTGGCTACCTGCTGCTCATTCCAGTTTAAGCCACGCCCACCAAGTACATGGGACCAATTAGCGTCTCTTTAACGTTACGTCATATCATTGATATAAATGTTCTAGGAACTAGTGCAAATTGGTATTTTTTATTATACTACCCTCGGATACAAATATGGCTGCTATTGTATGATAAAAATACGGATTCGTTTGAGCTGTAAAATATCTATGACGAATGGTGACTTAAACTTTTCTAACAGGAACCCGATATTACTGGTGACTTGTTTTTTTCTTTCTTTCTAAACAAATAATCACTAATTATCACTACAGAAAATCATGTCTTGGCCAACATTTATCACTTACTATGTGGGTACCTATCATTTATACATTTGAAACAATTATCGTCAGATTGTTGTTTTTAACTTTCACAATCACATGTTACAGTTGATTAATTAAAATTAAGTAAAACTTAGTTTGTATTATTATTGTTCGTTTTTTAAGATTTCATCTGTATCAGCCCATATACGTTCCACTGCAGGGCGCGGGCCTCATCTTCCATCGAGAGTACGATTGACATTATTAGGCCTTTTGGCCTAATCATCGTGGTGGACTATACTATAATCCAGGCCCGGATCTAGGGGGGGGCAAGTCGGGGTGCGTGCCCCGGGCGGCAAGTTCAGGGGGCGGCATATTGAATCTCGGGAGACAACTACAAAACTCATCAATAACGTAACACCACTTACACTTTTTTTTTCGCCGTGCGCGAATTAGTGATTATGCGATAGAGGCGCGTGAAAAAGAGGTGAAAACTTAATATTTGGAATGTATAATAATTTATCCATCTCAACAATTACGTTTAGTTTCAAATATCCAATTTGCGTTTAGTAGTTAGTTTTAGTTGATTAATCATCGAACGTCTTTTATGTGGTACAGGCAGTGGCGAATTTACTAGTAAGCTGAGTAGGCTGGAGCCTAGGGCGGCAAATTTAAAGGGGCGGCAAATCTGGGCCATTTTTTTTTGTTTTGATTTACTGAAATGATAAAAAGCAATATTTTACACACTGAAAAAATGGGGTTTGAAAATTAAGAATAGTTAAAATATTTCAGTAATATGTTCCCACGTTTCCACGTTGACAATTTAATAATAAATACTTTATTAAATATCTATACTTTGATCTTCTTCTTCTTCTTCTACCTGACGTTATCCCGGCCGGTGCCAGGGTCCGCCTTCCGGCAAATTCTCCTCCATTTCGCCTGATCTTCGGCATCCTCAATAGTAAGGCCATTGACCCTGATATCTTCCTTGACGACATCGAGCCAGCGCTTCTTTGGTCTACCCCGCGGTTGAGGTCCGGGAATATTGAGGCTCAGGCACACATTACCGACGCACTCCTGCGGTTTCCTTAGGACGTGACCATACCATCTCAAGCGGGATTCCTGGAGTTAATCAGCCACATCGCGGACACCAAGACTGCCACGGATGTGCTCGTTACGGATTTTGTGCAAACGCGTAACGTTGCACATCCACCGCAGCATCTTCATCTCCGCGACGTGGACCTCCTGGACGTGCCACTTGAGGGCAGGCCACGTCTCAGACCCATACAGGAGCACCGGCCGCACGATGCTTTTATAGGTGAGACCCTTGAGCCTCATCGGCATCCTGCGGTCGCAGAGTATGCCCGAGATCTCCCTCCACTTAGCCCAAGCAGCGCTTATACGGGCTTTGACGTCAAGGACGATGTCACCGGACTCATGCAGTACGGACCCAAGGTACTTGAACTTGTCCGTCTTCACGGCAAGTTCGTTCCCTATCACGATGCTTTGGGGGTCCGTACTCCCGCAAGCCATGTACTCAGTCTTCGCCACATTTAACTTCAGACCACCGCTCTCAAGCGTTCCTTCCACCGGTTGACCTTGCGCGCCAAAAGTCGCCGGACCTCCTTCACCAGTGCAGTGTCATCGGCATACATCCAACAACCTGAACCAGGGCGCAGGGTCCTGGATGTGAGACGTAATGGCGTCGAGCACAACACTGAAGAGGAACGGACTCAGCGCCGAGCCTTGGTGCACACCGACATCAATCGGGAAAGGATTCGTATCGCCAACGGCGGTCCGAACGAAGGACTTGGATCGGAGGCACATAGGCTCCCGGTATCCCTTTCATTCTCATCGCCCACCAGATTGCCTGTCGCGGCACACAGTTGAAGGCCTTCAGCAGGTCCAAGAAAGCCATGTGCAGTGGCGTCTTCTTCGCTCTGTATGCCTCGCCAAGCATCCTGAGTGCAAATATCGGGTCGGTAGTACCACTGCCAGGACGGAAGCCGTATTGACACTCAGAGATAGTACACTCTTGGCGGATCCTGGACTCGATGACGCGTTCGAAAAGCTTCATGGTATGACTCATGACCTTAATGCCACGATAATTACCGCATTCCTGAACACAGCTTTTACCCTTGTACACGGGAATTATCACACTCAACCGCCATGAGTCAGGCATCTTTTTGGTATTTAGGATGCGGTTAAATAACGCAGCAAGAAGCTCCACACCATAAAGCCCCAACGACTTCCACGCCTCTATCGGAATATAGACAGGCCCTACCGCTTTCCGGTTCTTCATGCGACGAGGACTATAGAGAACTTCTTCAGGTGCAACAAGACCTTCGTTCGGGGGCAATTCGGGGTAGGACACTCCCAAGTAAATATCTATACTTGGATATTATAAAATATTCCAATAGTGATATATTATAAAATAATCTTGCTTAAATGTGAAGAAACACCTATTAACATTGATTATAGTCTTTAGAGTTCCTTGCTAAAAATATAGTTTTTTTTCAAATTGGTTATTTATTGTTTTCACGCACCCCGTAGTCAAGGGGCGGCAAAATTCCTTCACGGTTTCCTTTGCCTGGCATAAGAGGCGATTAATAGGGGTCATTGGGGTCACTGGCAAACTCTAAGATGTGCGGCAAAACTCGTGGCTTCATAGCGGAGGCCCACGGTTAGGGCACCCGTTGCAGAGAAAATCTACGCCTACCTAAGTTGTGAGGAGCCATATTAGGAAGTGCGCCGGGTGGCACGGCGAGTCAACTAGGTGTTACTCGCTCATCCGCATCGCCTATTGTCCGTAATACATCCAACCTGGCTGCAAAATCTATGCGGTACGGACAATAATTGTCCCCGTGCGTCAGATTGGAAGGCTGGAGACCTCGATATGCACCTTATGATCTCCCCGTAGATATCGATTAAAAAAAGGTATTGTATTCACTCCGTTTTTAGGAAATTGAGTTTGAATCAGACCTGGAAGTTTTGAGGCCTGACAAGGCTATCCTTATAATATCCGCCATAATATCTGTGCCGCTGTACGTATGTATAATGTATATAAATGTATGTGTATGGTGTCCTACCACGAGGTCTATTTCAGTCTACTCTGCCCTATTAACCATAAGACGTTCTATGGAGTCGTTAATTCGTCGTGAGAAATTACCGAATATTCGAAGTATATGGGGCCGTACTATCTCGGAAAGACGGTACTTGATGCAGAGTTCTTGAAACGTTTGTGTGGAATTCGGACCTGATATTCCAAGCATTCCAACACCTCATCTCTAGGGAAGCTACATTTTTCTTCTCCCGTAACGTCCATGTTTCAGCGGCATACAGAAATACGAGAAAGTGCTCGGACAAGCCTGATCTTTAATAGCCTTTGTAGTAGTACGATTCCTCCATATTTTCCTGAGTTTCTCCATTGCCTCTCTAGCCATCGCCATACATCGTTTTATCTCAATGATACAACCACCATTGTTATTTTTATACAGCCCAGGATAAATGTACAACTGAACCGTCTTGGAGGAGCCCAGCGACAGTTTGTGATGTGTATTGAAATCCCCCAAGACCATTTCAGCCGACGGGAACTGCGTCCGCCCTTCATCAGCCACATGGCTGAGATACCTGAACAGCCGCGTCGTCTCATCTTCCCCGTTGTGAGACCTGTAAAGGCACACGTCGATGCGGCTCAGGCAACCAAGATTCACGTGCAAACACAAAGCGGAGAAGGAGGGGCCCTCCATGCAGCTTAAACGGTGACAGTAGATGTCCAACTACAGACGGACACTTAAGTCCTACCACCACGAACTGTGTCACTCATTTGGCACTACCCAGGGGTTACGTGTAGGAAAACTAGAGTCAAAGCTTACAGACGTGTGTGACGTTAACCCTCAAAAGTGACGCTAATATAAAGCGTGTAAAAATGCTTAACATGGTGGTAAAATTACGTTCTTTCCCGATGTCCTGTGTTGAGTGGGCATCTGGTTGCTAAAAATGATGATGATGATTAAAATAAAAATATAGGCAAGGGGGGCGGCATTTTTCAGTTTTTGCCCCGCCTCGAAAAAAACCTAGATCCGGTGCTGCTATAATCTCCCACGCTGGCCTAATGCGGGTTGTCCGACTTTACATGCCATAGAATTTCTTTTAAAATCGCTATGATTTGCAGGTTTCCTCAAGATGTTTTCCGTCATCATTATAGTGCGTAGTGATTAACTACTAAAACACACAGAGGTGTGCCTTGGGAATCGAATCCGCGATCGGCAACCGCGTCTGGTCCGTTTACCAACAAGCCACATACGCACATTAAGATTTTTTAAGGTTGTGTATACAAAATCAAATGAAAATTGATGGGTACACATTGCTTGTTTTGTGAGATACATATACAACTAAAACTATATAATATGAATATGAAGAAACCTGTTTTTTTTGCTTTCATTATAAAGGTGTGCCATTATATTAACGCAGGTTGATACAGGAAAGAAAACAATATTTAGTAAATTAATAATTTTATTTTGTATTTGTTAAATATTTACATACTCTAATTAATGCTCTATTTATATCAATAAAATATGAAACTTAACCAACATTTCACTTGATCACATTTTTGACATCTCATAACAATAATCTTGATGGTCTCAAGTATATTCTACCGTTCATGTCAATTAATTAACGTAATAGAAATAAATACACCCAACAGTACCAAATACCTTCCCTTAAATTAAGATACAAGTTTTGTCGAGACTACAAGGTGAAACTTTTCAGTGTCTCACAAACACCCAGATCCGAAATAAATATGTGTGCAATTTACAGCTTCTTTTTCCACAGCGGGCATTTAAAACAACAGCGCCATGCTACCAAATTTAGTATTATAATTAAATTCGCTTTCAGAATAATAAAATTAGCCTGGAGTTAGATACATAAAGTACCATACTCTTACCATTGAATGCGAACATTCAATCAAGTATCATTAAAAATCTTGTTACTGATTTTACTGTCCGACATTCTTTCCCAACAAAATAAACAGGTATTCATTTTTAAAATAGGTACCGACAAACTTGTTTCCTTTCCACGGTCATAAAATAGCGTTGATAATTGAATTATAGCGAAGACCGTGAATTTAGGATAATATACTTTTGCATCAATCAATTGACAAAAACGGCAGAAATATATCGATTAATGTCTCCCCAAGTCCCTCAACAGCGATAAACTTTGCAACACAAATGCACTACAAATTAACAATAGTTAACATCTAAGGCCTTGTCGATAACATTATCACTAGTGCGTACAATAAGACAACAACATTTCCTCATACGGATATATAATAATTTTCGACATTGTAATATGTTTCGCGGAATACTTATTTGGCGATTGTTCCACAATTTTAGTAATAAAATAAATATTTATTACATTTCAGAATTTAATTTGTGGCAACACTGTCATAACGGAACTCTAAATTCAAATCGCTGTCACAAATTATATCCTATTAATTTTAATATTGATTGTAATGTAATCTCACTAATATCACTCAGGACATCGCGCCTCTACATCCACACACAGAAATAATTTTCATTTCACAATAAAAATGGTGGCACACAGGTTTTTTTATAGGAAAAAATAGATCAACGATTAAAAATATATGTACTTTTATACAATGACTATCGGGTAGCTAGGACGTTATCGGTATAAAAATTAACTTTCAGAGTCTAAAAGATTTATCACCTATTGTGATGTTAAATATATGAGACTGAAATATTGTGACAACTTGTACAAAAATATGTCTTGAATAGTTACGCACGCGCTCGGCCGCAACATGTCGTGTGGCAGTGTCATATTCATTGGCAACACTACATTTACCACTACGTAAGAAAGCTCATATAGATGAAAATCTCACAAATCGAAGCTCAATTGAGAAAGAGTCCCGTTCAAAATGGGATATAAAGAAGCGAAAAATTCTGATACAGTCTACGTTTATAAATATCATGTTACATATTATTTTAGTTTCCAATCTTTTGTCTACCCGCAGGCTTGGCATACGAATTAGTTATATTGGTCAACTATTTTGATCGCTTCGTATAAATTACTAGGTGCGAGTGAGTATAAGTGCCCTATACGAAAATACTTGATTATCCAACATATTTACAATAACAGCCTTTTGCGACACCGAATTTATAGCAACATCGCGAAGAACAATTACTTTCACACAGGAATCTATTAAAAGGTCGTAGATTAGGTATCTACATTACAAATTATGACTTCAAAATCTCTGCTCAATATACAATCTGTCATTACTTAACACTGGGTATAGTGAGCACAAAATTTAAATAAACGATAGTTTGCAGAAAGTATAAAGCACCTTTAAAGAAGTAAAATGGAACTTTAGATATGTTAGTATAGTACATTTCAGCAATATCTATTAGAATACTAAGTAATACATTTCGACAGATCTACGATTGTTTCCTTGATTTATGATGGGTGATCACTAGGTTTGGGTATTAACCGCTCGGTACATAGGCGGTAGCTGCAAAGGCACCTATTTTATTTAGATAAATGAAATTGTTGTATGGTTTCTTAAACAACTTACAGTTTACAATTATTTTTTGTACTAGATAAATACTCCGAAACACCTATTTTCATTATGATACGCATTGCACTATGCGCGATTTAAAAAAATAACATGTTACATCTATGTGTATCCTTTACCCTGTCGCAGAGTCATTTTTATCAAACCAATATCTATTACAGTACAGAAAAAGTAGGAAATAGTACTTTAAAAATGTGAACGTAAAGTAAACAAAATGTTGTAGGAATTTTGAACACACATCATTGGCGCCATTATCATCTTTATCATTAAAGCCGCTTATATTTCCGTGATGATTTCTGTATTTATGACGCTAAATTATTGAAAACACGAGATACTGTTGCCGTTCGGAAACACTATAAAAACCATGCGGAATCTATTCTTATGACTATGAAAGCGCGTACAATCAACGCTCTATGTAATTACAATATTTATCATGTGATAAAAATCTTATCTATATTTGTAATGTGTTTGTACATTCATATACTTTTAATTATAGTTGATGCGCAGACGTAACAAACTCATTATAACGCACAAACACGCCAACATTATAACTATACAAAACATACCTGTGGATATACTGTGGATTACTCTCCCCATTCATATTTTTTTCATTCATCGTAAATTATGGCTATGATCTAAACATAGTAATCTATGGTTTACATTGTAAAGGAAAATATTTCAGGACAAACCACATAACATTTAAGGCGAAGGCGCGGATAACAATATAACTCGACCTTAACACTAACACTATTGCATCTGCCGGAATCTCTCTTTTTATTCACTTAATATTTACTACCAAAACAACGTTGACATTTCCCCAGTGTTGCCAAGTAAAGCTAAAATCTCCCAAACGCAAGCTATATCACGACAGATAGAAGCACTATTTTTTTACTACAACAACGTTTATTTGTCGAATATAAAATACAAAAATAGCACACAGTAAAAATATTTAATATAAAATTAAAATACATGGGCAATGCGACGTTGGTGGCTCTTACAAGTTGTGTATGCAGAATTTTAGCCTAATGAGAATAACTACCGTTCCTTAACACGCTCTCTCTTATGGTAAATAATATAAAAATGCACCGCTAATACTAGATTACTTGATATACTCTCAACAATCTCGATTTCGATGGAACTTTTACTAATGTTTTTGCTATTACACTAGAATTACACATGACAAGTCGACATTGGTCATAGCTTGAGTTTAGATTGACGCATATGTGATGGTGACATGATATATATCGATAGTACAAGTCTACATTTAGATTATTTTTTATGACAATATATTTTCATATAATACTTAATTGACAATTATTCGCATTTTGGTTGGATGTTAAATGTAATTTTAGAAGATCAACTAAGTACTTTAAACATTTCAGGAAGTATAACAGTAAATATGAATATATCATAATAATATTGAAAACTTTTAGATATTTTTCTTTATTTATTTACCTTTCAAATATCAACAATGAGTAAAAATTCCATCGAAAAATATAACAGCGGCTATCTGCCAACTTGAAACTTGAACAACCAATACGAACAAAACATTAGCCACTACAATACCTATTAGTTAAACGCAGCCGTCATAACCTTACTAATTTCGCACTTACACATGACAATCACCTCACTTGTCATTCATATTAACAAAACGTATTGGATGTTCAAACTTTAAGTTCAATGTTGCCAACTCAGTATTGCAAAACCTACATTTTTTTTATAATAATTTGTATCAGATTACATTTTTAATATTCGGTCTATAATGTACGTCTTTTCTATACGACTTATATTTTTTTTATATTTTGAATTTTTGGGGTAATGTTCTGGGGTGAGTTGGCAACACCGCGAGGCCGTGACATCATCATAACAACGACCGCCACGTACAGCTAGAGGGAGACACCGACGCGCCTTACGTGTTGTTCGTCTCTGGCTGGAAGTAATGCATGCCGTTTATCTGAAACAGGAAATGTATACGTATTAGTTTATTTAATTTTTATCAGCATATTGTACACCGAAATAATACAATAACACAACAAAAACCCTTGAACCTATATAAAGGTGTATAGTTCAATTGGAGTATAAACAAATAAATAAAAAAATAACACCCAACAGTCACATACATAGTCCTGACTCTACAGTAAGATCGAGTCTTGTGTCGCAGGTATCAGAAACTACGAGAGACTTTTCGGTCTCACACACACCCAGACCCGAAAGAAATATTTGTGGGCCGCACTAACATTTCTCTCGGTGCGGGGATCGAACCCGCGGCCTCTCGTTTCACAGGCGGCGTCTAACCGACTGCGCCACGGAGGCTGTCGATAGTATCATCGCTATCGGCGATTTTTTTCCACACAACATTTAGATCGACTGGGGTGTTTGGAAGGGTTAAGACTAATTTTGTTTAGTATTTTAAATTCTTTAGTGACCTGCCTACAACTAAGTTCAAGTCTAGGGGTAACTTGTAAGTAGTAGTACATGGTGAAATCAGACACCTACTCTGTACAAATATTCATCATAGTCATCATCACCCTGAGTTGTCAATTGTTGACAAACCTCCTTCTGATTAACACAACTTAATCAGAAAATTAAAATATATATTTACGATAAATTTTCTAAGCAGAAATATATCATAATTATTTACAGGATATTGAATCTTTTTTATTACAATAAATTACACTTTACGAAACAATAAAATTATGCAATGCAACTTACGTTGATCTCATTTAGTAATAAATAACATGAGTAATTGTTACTCAGTAACAAATGTTATTTATTTCATCTTAACTACTTGTATGGCATTATCCGATGACTGAGTTAAAGCTTGACTACGATTAAATAAGGCTAATTTAGAGCTCTGTGCAAGGTTTATTCTTATCATCATTTATAAAAAAATTATCTAAACTAATAACATTGTCAGAAGCCAAACTAAGCCTAGCCTGTTTTCTTGGCAAAACATGTATAACTGCAATATAATTGTTAATATGAAAACTTACTTCAAAAACATTAAGTATTGTATTAGTTTCTCTTTTGTGTGTGCAACAAATAAATAAATATGTCTCTGTGCGGGTCTCTGTCATTTCTCAACGTCATGTCATACTCGGTGACAGAACGGCTCCCATCTACAAAGTACATAATGTCTCACCGTCATGTCATACTCGGTGACAAACCGGCTCCCATCTACAGAGTACATAATGTCTCACCGTCATGTCATACTCGGTCACAAACCGGCTCCCATCATACAAAGTACATGATGTCTCACCGTCATGTCATACTCGGTGACAAACCGGCTCCCATCTACAAAGTACATAATGTCTCACCGTCATGTCATACTCGGTCACAAACCGGCTCCCATCATACAAAGTACAGTAAAAGCTCCTTATTCGCGGGATATACGTTCCGTAAATATGCCGCGAATACAGAAACCGTGTATATGGAATAGTATTTTATATGGGATTATAGGGGATACGTTCCTAGGTGACAAAATAAAAAACCAACCAATCGTGTTACTCGATCACAATTTTGGTAACGAATAGAAAGATTAAACAATAAATCACGCAAAGCGGCTTTTACCAAAGAACTAAACATCTTATACGGGGTAGCCTTTAAAAATATACTTTATACATTGAGTTTGAGCTCAAAAACAGCGACCGCGGCCAAGGCGGTTTATGTCAACGGCCGATCCAATACAGCGGTGATATCATTGAATAGCATACTTATTACATTGTTGTAATAAGGTCTATTTTACTTTTTTATTCATCCATTTATCGGCGCATTTACGCGATTTTTGGTTGGACACATATTGGAATTATTTTTACTAATATACATGTACTATGTACCGATTAGATCCGCGAATAAAGAAATCTCTAGACGCGAATATAGGAATTGCGTCACAATTTTTTAATCCGCGAATAGTGAAAACGCGAATGAAGGAAGCGCGAATAAGGAGCTTTTACTGTACATAATGTCTCACCGTCATGTCATACTCGGTGACAAACCGGCTCCCATCTATAGAGTACATAATGTCTCACCATCATGTCATACTCGGTCACAAACCGGCTCCCATCATACAAAGTACATAATGTCTCACCGTCATGTCATACTCGGTGACGAAGGCGGGCACCTCCAGCTGGTCGCGCGCCATCACGGAGTACAGGTACTCCACGCCGGGCAGGTTGTGAACCTTGGCCTTGATGGCCGGCGCCATGAACGTCGTGAACCACCATGTCATCATCTGGAATGTAAGCATGCAATATTAGTATTTATGGGAATGACTTTAAAGGTTTTTGGACTAGAATGTTGGAGGAAAAATTTATCACAAAATTACAGATTGATTGATGTCTGATTGTTTTTTGAAATTGGGATATTTTCAACTAATGTTTAGAATAAGCAGGCAGGTGTAATAAGGATTTTACCATAGAGTGTCCTATTTAGGTCAATATTTTTTATTGATTAGATCTCATTTTTTTTGGATATTAAATAAAAATAGTTTGATAAATCCATAAATTATACCTTCGTCCAAAAAGTAGGATGAACGATGTAGAACGCTTTCAAGTTCTTCTTGTATCTGTAAGAAAAACAATCATATGAATTATGTTGTTAGAAGCAATTTGATATTTCAATAAAGATTTTAAGAGTTCATCTTCGTCCACTATCTCGAATTGGATCAGAGGGGTTAATCTATAACTCCGACACGAAGTTCGAAAATTCGAACGTTCGACGTCCATGCTTAAGATAAAAGATTTCCTCATTCACTCCGAACTAAGTGTAAGGTACGTACGATAAAGGAATCGAACATTTTGTTGCCATAAGGCATAATCATACAGTTTTAAGTATGAGGATTAGTCGTCGTGTTGGAACATAAACATTCTGGGCGTTTTGTCCTTTTTTCAAAATGTATGTAATGGAAGTAACATATATGTGAGTCTGTGTCCTTTGGAATTTATTTGTTATTATTATTTAACCAGTATTCAGGTACAGGAAATGTAAATTTTAACAAAAATTATTAGGTACCTTCGAACTAATTGCAAGACTTTCGTGTATTTTAATAAGAAATCTTTTGCCAAATATATTTTACCAACAGATATGTAAATAATTTATTATACTTTATCGGCTTACTGAAGTCCTTTATGTCACCTCTACGCATTAAGTAAATAAATAAAATTACAACGCGATAAATATAGGACATGATTCATTCTGTGACGCGTTTTCATTACAGTTAAGTGTTAACTGACTTATAATTGCGCCTTTGTGTCACACTTTATTTGCCATGTGTAATATTATTCGGTACATTGTTGCATGTGAATGCCAACTATGCTACCGGTCTTAAAATACAATGAGCGGAATGTATGCATAAAGTTAATGTTGTAATGCTTGAGATGTTTTGTTGTAAAACTTTATAAAGATATGAAGCAGTAGTCATTTTTTTAGCTTGTATATTGCATCTCACATGTTCGCGACTTCTAATTATTGTAATTGAAAAGTATCCAACTTATCTTTCCAGTACAATTTGCCTTTACCAGTACATTCTCCATCCGAGAACCTGTCAGCCCCAGCGGTCATTATTTCACCATATCCATATTTTATATTAGTTACGCTAATTTATTTCTCCCGCCAAACCGGAGTGTAAACGCACTGTTTTGTTCCGGTTTAAAGTAAATAATAGTTTTATTTCAACTTCATAATATTACACTATTATCTACAAATAATAAGTTGCTCTTAACAGCGCACGGCCCACTTAGCCAGTACATTTAAGCGGGAATTACGTAGTTAAATACATCATAATATTTAAGTTGCGTTCCAGTTTTCGAGCCTTAATGATTAATAGCCGGCACCAATTAATAGAACTTTTCTCGTTTTTTTTTCAATGTTTAATATAAGAAAGCATACGTACTTGTAAGGCAGTACGGTGTAGACTTCCTTGAGCCAGGAGAATGGCGGGTGGTTGGCTGACGAGGCGAGCGTGTGGAAGTAAGCGATCACGTAGTCGCCGCGCACGATCGGGTCCAGCAGTTTGATCAGGTACAAAAGGGCCTGAAACACCACATGCAAGGTTATTATAGCTTATAATTATTTAACCAAAATATTCCTTAGAAGAAAAAAATTAGATAATAAAAAAATTGCCAATTATAACTGTGTTGCAGTTAATTAGGTTTAGGTTTTACAGCAGCTTTCGTTAGGTTTCTAATATACAATTGACGTAATAAAATAATGTAACGAAGACAAAAATTAAAAAGACGGGATACTAAGTGTTTGGGTGTGTGAGTGTGTGCAGTTGTGTTACTCTGAATTCTGGAATGATGTGTAAATAAAGAGTGTAGAGGTATAAATTCGAATCCAGATACAGATTCGGGAATTTAATTCCTAGGCTATTTTAAAACCTATTTTAATCATGAAATGTTTTTGAACGACTTTTGAATTCAGTTTGAGCGAAAAAGGCAAAATGAAATAATGAAAAACTATTTATTAAAATACACAAATCAACGCCTATACCATAAGAGATCGTCAGTGGCGTAACTACACCATCGGGGGCCCGTGGCAAAATCATCGGATGGGGCCCCCCTTTTTGTATGGAGAGGTAAACTGTTAAGCTTATTTTCCGATACCCTGGAGAAGACCGAAAGGAATATATGTGTCACTGGCCTGCTAGTAAATCGAGGCCGAAGCGGGTCCCTAACAAAAACTCTACGCTAGCATACCGAATAAAACCCTAACCTCCGCATTTCGATCGGTACTACACATTAGTCTACACTACACTACTAGTCGAGTGGGTCGGAATGTGTCCCTACAGTGGTTCTTAAGATGTTCGCCCCGGAGATTACACCCGTACTCACGCGTCTTTTCTATTAAAACAACCTAGGCCCGGCTTCATGGAATATCGCCCATGTCCATCCAATCCTCAAGAAGGGTGACCGGTCGGATCCTTCGAATCGCAGACCAATTGCTGTCACATGCTGACTCTTCAAGTTCTTGGAGCGAGTTATAAATATGCAGCTCTTGACGTATCTTGAGGATCACCAACTGAGGGTCGTTCGGATGGTGATCTTCTCGTTAATCTCACCCACCATCAGGTGGAGGCATTGGATAGTGGGGGTGAGGCGATTTTGGCCTTGAAATTGTCATCTAGTGTGGCATGCCGTCGTTTTGGTCTGTTTTTGCCTGGTATTTCAACCTGAGGAACTCTGAAAGTAAATCGCTAGCTTTCTGGATGATCACAGCATTAAAGTCATATTGGACGCTTTTGCATCGAAATCATGACCATTAATTCTGGTGTTCCATAAGGCTTGGTGCTTTCGCCGACCCTATTTAGCCTCCATATCAATGACATGTTGTCTATCACCAGCTGGCATTGCTATGCAGATGCTAGCGCAAGTTAGGCAAGATACATCTGACTACAGAATCTCTATCAGGGATCCGTTAAGGAAAGATGGTCTCAAATTTTATCAGAAATTGAGATCTCTCTAGGGCAGGCCTCTCAATGGGGTAAATTGAACATAACACAATTTAACCCCACAAAGATATAATTATACTCGTTTACAAACAAGAAGACCCCTTTTGTCATGGAGACACTCTCTCTAAGCATCCGAGAGTATTCATTGACCTGAATTATTGATAAAATTGCAGTTTAGGTGTCATTTGGAAGGCAAGGGCAAATTGGCCAGCAAAAAGTTAAGGATTCTTAACAGAGACAAGCAGTGCTTTTCGCCGGATCATCGGTTATTGCTCTATAAATGCGACGATCCGGCACGACGTGGAGTTCTGCTCTCACCCCTGCGTAGAAGCCCCAAAATACCAGCTCGACCCACTTGACTCATTACAGCGCCGAGCTCTTCGAATCATCGATAATCCCTATCTCACGGAGAATGTGGAGCCGTTGGGATTGCAGTGAGACTTTGGGTCTCTCTGTATAATCTATCAATTGTTCCACGGAAAATATTCTGAGAAAGACGGTGCCACTATTGCTATTCTCCCATCACACTTCCCGTCACCGCAGTAGAATTCATTCTTTCTACCTGGAAACTATCCCTTCCCAGGAAGTACGTTTCCAGTGTTCTTTTCTACCACGCACGTGCAAGTTCTGGAATGAACTCCCTGCTTCGATATTCCCTGATCACTATAACCTATCCTTCTTTAAACTAGGCTTTAAGAAAGTGCTCTCCTTACGGTAGGAAGCGACTTCATTTTGGTGGATCCCTGGATCTGCAAAAGTCTATGAGCGGCGGTGACCGCTGACCGTGAGGCGGGCTATATGCTCGTTACCTGCAGGCCATAAAAATAACTCCACAACGAGACCAATTAGTCGTCGTTATATCTTTACTACGTGGGCGAAGCCCAAACGCAGCAATGGTGATGGGGCCCCTTCAGAAGCCTATTTTTTTTTTTTATTGCAATGAATGGCGAGACGAGCAAGCCGTTCGCCTGATGGTAAGCGATACGACCGCTCATAAACAGTAGAAATATTCCACTGCGCTCGCCATCCTGAGACATAAGATGTTAAGTCTCAATATGTCCAGTAGTTGCTTGTTCCAGTAGTTGTCCAGGCTACAATGTCCTTCAATCCGAAACACAACAGTGCATTTAAGCAGTGTTGTTTCACGGGAGAAATAGACATTGCGGTGGTACCTACCCAGATGGCCTCGCACATATGAGAGACCTACCACCAGTAATATTGAAGTTTCGTCGTTCTTTTTTAAACCAAATCCGCACTATAGTCTGTACATAATAGTTAAAAAAAAGTTAGTAAAGTTGGTGTAAATCTAGAAAACTATTTATTATTATTTTTATGTATCAAAAATTAACCTTGGTATCTTTAATGGAAACTAAGAAAATAATTTTTGATTATCAATTTTGTTGGTAATAAATTGGCTAGGTTCTTCTCTTCTTACGGCCTCTCGGGCCTGAGAGGCCAGGCCGCCGGGGGCCCCTAAGGTCGGGGGCCCGTGGCATTTTGCCCACAATGCCACCCTATTGTTACGCCACTGGAGATCGTACAATTAGATTAGGTTTGCGCATAAGTTCCTTGTCTACATCAAAACATTTTTACCGCGGTCCCCCACTAGGGATGCCTGGATCAGGGGTAAACATTCGAATTCACTCGAAAACATTTGATAAGTAAATACTTTTCAAAACTGTTTATAAATAAGATCTGTAATATTTGTGCTGAAGATGTGTGTATACAGTACATGTGGTATTAGCTATGCTCAGTGATACACACCTTGTCAAGAT
Source organism: Hyles euphorbiae (assembly GCA_023078785.2). NCBI lineage: Eukaryota > Metazoa > Arthropoda > Insecta > Lepidoptera > Sphingidae > Hyles > Hyles euphorbiae. The sequence goes on along the minus strand of CM041037.1, from coordinate 2,272,794 downwards.
CGATATCACCAATAGGGAACCATTTTCCGATGAAGACGACGACGGGTCTGCCGAGGCGGTCGACGCCGCTCTGGTACAGGCACCCGATGCCGGACACCTCGCTCAGATCCTCGGACTTGGCACGACGCAGCAGACGCTCATATCTAAAGGCAAAACAGAGGGTTTAATACTTGATTTATGGAATCAGTAGTGGTAGGGTAGGAAGCTGTTGGGTGATTGTCTAGGGTCGATAAAAAAGGTGAATCAGGGATGTTATGTTTTTTAGGCTTGTATTGCATACAACAATACAAATATAACACAGCATTGTTAGTGCTTAAATCTGCAAAGCATGAAATATTTTATGGATAAATTTATTTTAGGATCCTAGTCTAGAATGATAAAAGTTAAAAGTGTATGGTAAATAAATATACAAATATTACGTAATAATAGTCTTGATATTTTCATAAAAACTATTTGTATGCAATTAACGAGTTATTTAAACAATTGAGAATACTTGTTTCTACATTTAGATAATCGCAATTAGCTGAATAATTTTAATTTTCAAAGTATTGCGAAGGTAAGTGACTGGTTAAAATATCATGAATATTTTTTTAATGGGAAATAAATATTTACGATTTCAAATCATTTCATTCTTTATTCGAGCATATGCGGGCATTTATGAGATTCCACAGTAGAAGCGACATAGACGAAACCAAGCTCAAGAGCGTAATAAAGATATTTTGTATGAAATGCCAATAACATTTTTATTTTTATGCGAGACGTTACCAGAGATGTCCTTGGCCCAAAAATGCTAATGTAACAAGTCCATTATACGCCGAGCCACGTGGAAGTTCTATTTCGAGAGTAGCGTCTTACGTGGGAGGGACCATGACTCGTTGGCCGATGCTATTTGACGTATTTGCAAGCACGGCATCAACCGTTGACGTAGATGATGGCGCCAGTTCATGTTTTGCTCAATTTATATTTACAGAAGAAAATCATTCAAACCCAATTATATAGTTGATTAGCAAAAACATCAGCAATGTAATGATTTCGCAGAAGCTTTCCCAATAAATTTTAAACGAGATACTCTTAAATATTTATACGTTGACATCTTGGAAATTGCGCCAATTATTTTGATGGTGTTTTGCATTTTAGCAATGATTTGATTGTCAATTATTTCTAAATAATGACTTACTGCAAATCAGAGAAAAATACACCGACAAAAGTTGATATTCTCTGACAGATTGTCTTGTTCAGTGACTTGCTTGAGAGGCGAGTTATCAACCATACAATTTTATGTTGAAGGATAAAAGTCAGTATCGTGCATTTTCGATTAGTTACTATGTTTTGCAGTCATTGAATAAAGATTGAAAATGTTATTCATGAGATTGTTGTTAAGTGTCCATATTTTTTACACGCTTTATATTAGCTTCACTTGTATGTTTGTTTGTATGTTTGTAACCGACTCCTTAAGACGCGATTTTGACCCACTTTAAACGGACAGATTTCATTCAAATTTTGCACACCTGTCAAAGACCGATGACAATACAATAATTCGATTAAAATATATGATTATCCTGATTAGATTCGCCAGGATTCATTAATTTCGTTCCGGATCCTTTGCATGAGAGTAAGAGAGAGGGCTAGTGCGCGAACTACGCATGCGCGTAGGGACTCTTATGGTAATTGCGATTTGCGTCTTGTTTCGTATACATACATAGATGTCGGCCTAAAACCTACCATCGACAGTTGATAAGACAGACATTTGAAAATAAGAAAAAACGCTCTTATAAATAAACCAAACTAAAAAGTAGAAAATAAATAATAGTTTAAAAAAACTAAAAAACACACTTTATATAGAAAACCCAACTAAAAAATAGAAAATAAATTGTAATAATACTGAATTAAGGATAGTGTAAAAAATTAATAAGAAAAAAATATTTTTTATTGTAAAAAAAGCGCGGGGTGCTTTTTAAGATTTTATCAAAATGATAATCCTTGTACTTATATCTGTCGATAAAATAATTATATCTATTGAAAACATGCACCCCACGCTTTTTTTACAATAAAAAATATTTTTTTCTTATTAATTTTTTACACTATCCTTAATTCAGTATTATTAAAATTTATTTTCTATTTTTTAGTTGGGTTTTCTATATAAAGCATGTTTTTTAGTTTTTTTAAACTATTATTTTTTATTGTAACATTTCTAGAGCGCGGATATGGCCTGTCACGATATGATAGATGCCTTCAATTTACAAAAAATAGAAGATTTAGCTTTTAGTCTTTCTGAAGAATAACAATACACATTTAATCACTGCCATTAGGTATTCTTAATGTCTATGGTAACTTCTTAATGTGCATGCAAGATTGTTTCAAAACGCTATTTATTTACTACAAATTTGCACATAAAATGGCCATAAAACATTCGGAGCGTGCGCACGACCTTTGTCTCGAAATAACAATTTATGGAAGTGCTTAAAAAAGTAATGGAATGCATACAGCGCACTGCGGATCTTTGGTATTTGATCAAGATTCACGTATCATGTGTAAACACTGCTAGGTATTTTAATTATGTATTTACGAGATAATTATGTGTTTATTTTAACGTTTCTTGGCATTATTTGTATTGTAGTCAAAGGTAGGTTGCGAATTATGTCTTTGTTTTGATGGCGTATGAAGTTTCCATCGATTTATTTCTTAAACAAAATAGCACTGTTTGTTTTTGCCTCTGATATTACACATATGATGTGCATTGTGCATACGCAGTAAATGCTGCCAGTATTCGCGGGTGATTTTAATTTTAACCATTTAAAATACACAAATACCCAGACCCGAATAAACATATCTAGGTTAAACAAATATTTACCCGTGTGGGGATCAAAGTCAATTTCTTAACCGCTGCACCAATAATAGAATTTAGGTATTTGGGGATCAATTTAACCACAGACTATTCTATATATGAAACACTGTATTCGTATTAACCATGAATGCTTGCCAAAGGACAGCTATCAAACCAAAGTAGAAGTATCATGGCTTGCCAACTGTTACACAAAGGCCTTTAGGCTTTAGTTAAATGCATTATTCGTCAACATATTAGCGTTCAGTTTCAACCTTGATATAGGAAAGACTAATATTGCAGCTTTATCTAAATTCTGAATTCAGCAGTATTTCGAGACGTTCTTGTACTTTGCTCGATCAATTCACACAACCTCTTTGTCATCAAAAAATATTGAGATGTAAGAATGTGTTTCCCATCCTAAGACCATCCTTACAATAATTAATGTTTATTGTATTTATAGATAGGAAGACTATATTTAAACATTTCTTTACTGTATTAACATACAACCAAACCAGTCGACTATTTGGGTGGTCAATGAAAAGAAATTTTGGCGAATGGTCCCTCGAGACTAAAACGTTAAAACCACTGGTTTCTAGAATCTTTGCATCAGTATTGAAATTCTCACTACGTAGAAAATTGAAATTGCCATCACTTTCCATACACGCCCGTGAATGTACTGCGGGCAGTCCCATTATAAAATCAAAGGCATTCCACTGCAATAAAAACGCAAGGTTAATTGTCAGCTACTAGTTTCACCTATAATTCTATTGCATCATTTATGTTGAAACATGTAGGAGCAATTTATGAATATTTATATTTTTTGTGGCTTAGATACGACGGACGCACCAGCTCACTCGATGTAAATAAGCCACTTGAAATACATAATTGGTGTTAACTACTCATGTAACAATAAATAAACAAATACACTCAACAGTCACATACATAATCCTCACTAAGATCGAGTTTTGTGGCGTGGGTATCGGGAACTATGAGAGACTCTTCGGTCTCACAAACACCCAGACCCGAAACAATACCGGTGCGGGGATCGAACCCGCGGCCCTCCTTCTGGTTGAACTCCAATTTGGTAACCATGACGTGATGGCGGGACTCGTCATTGTATCAATTTGACACCTCCCCATGAATATTTATAAAATAAAAATAACGCCATAAAAGAACTGAGTCGAACGCCCTTCTAGCCCCGTAGTTCGATATTTGTTTAGACGGGGGCAGTGAGTGAGTTCCACGGTGTCGCTTTAAGTCGCCCGATAGTTTATTGACATCACGCCATTAACGCTGACAAGCAACACATACCAGCAGATCACTCAAATAAAGTACTATATGCACACGGTCAGTCAAAACTGTCAGTTTTCATCATGCACATTTACGTCAATTATATTGCTTGATGATAATTATATGACATGTAGGAGTGGTGTCATACGACCTGCTAACCACAAAGTCGATAATTGATCAGTCAGTGGCGGTAAGTGGTTCCGCGGTGTCGCTTTATCCCCGATAGTTAATTGACATCCCGCCATTACTGCTGACACGCGACACATACCGGCAGATCACTTAAATAGAGCGCGGAGTGCACGCGGTCAGTGAATACTGACAGTATACATCATGCACATGGACGTCAATCAAATACTCCAATGATATAATTGCACTGATGAGTAAATTAAAGTTTAGAAACGAATATGGTTGTAAAACCATTAATGTATGAAATATACAAACTACAAAGTGTGTGAAGTTACAAGCTTGAGAATCATTTAAATATATCCACAATGCAGTCACATTTGTTTTCGTATCTTCAATTTATTGCAATAACAGTTATCTGATTCCAGAATTCTTAGATCACCGATAATAACACAATATTAATACATATCCGAAATCATCAGATCAACGTTCAGTCAACAGTGTAAATGCTATGCATCAGTCTCAACTGATCGTGTACGTGTTGACTTTCAGCGGTCCGTAAGAGGGAACATGAGGGTGTAGGAGGGGGTCTGGCGCCGCGGCACCGCGTGACGTCACACCACCCTCGTCGCTACCGACGGAAGAATCCGAATGACAAACACGATACTTAATGACGTCACCGCCGATAAGAGATTCCGACATGGAAAAAAATACTGTATTTATATATACATGCATGTAGGTATATATAAAGTTTATAGTAATGCAATTGCATGCCATTCGCCAAATGGTAAGTGATACGACACCTCATGGAGAATAGCAACACCAAACAACACCACGAATTACAAATTAATGCTTAGCATTCTACTGCGTTCGACATCCTGAGAAATAATATGATGTTAGGTCTCAATATGTCCAGTAGTTACTTTGGCTACAATTTCCTTCTAACCGAAACACAATAATTAATTTAAACTGCTGTTTGGCGGGAGAAATAGATTTTGCGGTGGTACCTACCCAGGCGGCCTTTCACATACCAGAGATCTACCATCAGTACAAATATGTAATAATATAAGAAAAGTGATGATAACAAATCAACGTTATAGTATACAGTCGATGGTAGGGCTATTCGTATATGTCCGGACAGTAGCCACCGTACTTGTTAGCCGGAAAGCCGTGATAAACTGCTACTACTACTACTAAACTACGTAACTTAAATATGTTTGGAGTCTCTCATATTAAAGGTGAGTATTTGGTTTCGAACAGGGTCTTATAACAATTTCTCGCAGGTTGGTTCTCTGTTACATTCCATTGTGCTTATCATCGGGTGCACTTTAAGCCCCATTTACACGGAGATTTGCTCGTGGCGAGAATCGTATGCTTTTATCGCATGACATTACCGCTTTAGATTGGTATGGTCACGTCCTAAAGAAACCACAGAAGTTCGTCGGCAATGTGTGCTGGTCCACAATATTCCCAGACCCCGAACAAGGGGTAGACCAAAGAAGCTCTGGCTAGAGGTGAGTCAATGGCCTCACTATTGAGGATGCCGAAGATCGGGCGAAATAAGCGGAAGGCGGACTTTGGCAGCGGCCAGAATACGCCAGGTAGAAGCAGAAAATTCCCGCCCTAGATTATAGTGTTCTGACAAATGTTTACACGGTGCACCCCTTTTAATATCCTTACGATAATTGTATCTTCGAAACTAGAAATTCTCCCCAGTGCGCCAGAATAATAAAACATTCAGAAGAACACGCCTACTGTATAGGAGACACTCATATTGAAAGCCACTTGATTCCCTAATGCCCAGACAGAACCAAGGTCCGCCCTTGACCTACAGAAAAAGGTATTCTCGAAGGTTCCATTAAATTACTGAACAAGGGTACACGAGCGACGCTGATTGGAATTTACTACTGTCAAACTATACTTACTACAAGTGGGGTTGGCGATACATATTATAGGTACATGTGAAAAGATTTTGATTTTATCACGAGTTTATATTTAAAGTAACTAGAAGCAAATCCGGGTCTAACAGTATTTTCGTCATCAGTTTTGATTAAATCAAAAGTTAAAATTCAATAATGCTGCCACCGCTTCTGAAATTGTTATAGCTATGAAGAGAAATGATGCAGCGCAAGAAACTCCCTTAGTGATGCGAGTAGGCAAATTTTCTGTATTTTTTCACAAATAGCAGTGATTGCAAATTCAGGAGAATATTAAACAAGAATATTAGGTGTCATAGATTGTATACAATGACCAAACAAAACATAGTGAACTCATTTTCCATACAATTTCGAAATAGATTTACTGCCTATCTATAACGATATCAAACAAGAGATTTCTAAAAATAAGTAATTCTTCCTTAAATAAACACGGGTAAATTTTATAAAACATTCTACCCGCAAAAAGAAATAAAATTATTATAAAGTAAAATTATTATACCCTAGCCTAGACAAAACGTGACCAGCATGCGTTTCCTTAACTCCGAAACGTGAAAGGAAGAAGCCACCACGGTGGCTATTACGCAACGAGGGTAGGAGAGGAGGGGGGATGTCTTGTCACAAGCCGTTGTGTAACTAATACAATGCGCGCTAACTATCCAGTCTAGACCAGAACCAGGCTGCCCGCGGCGCAAGCTAATGAGATATACCTGGCTCGGGTCAAGTTCAACCGAGCATTGGTACTGCCTGTGTGACCGGTAATGTGATGCTGCGACCCTTTAAACTACTTTGAAGTAAATGCAACAATTTTACATTACATTTGACTCATTATTTTATAACAAGCGGTGTGTTTGTTGACCTTTTGTACATTTATTCAATTCAAAAGTATTTCTTTTTGCGATGAGAAAATTTTAATAAAATGTGTTGTCCAACTCGGAGCACACGGTCGTACCTTTATGAATCCAACAAGGAGTTCAAGAAATAATTTTGTGGTCCATAATAAGCTTTTAACATCTTTGACACAAGACTTACATATTTGAATCGAGATGTGTGATCCTAACTTTTAGGCGTATTTACATATCAATTGATCGAAACGGCGCGGCAGCCGAACCCTTTCAAGTTTCCACATATCAGATTAACACGCCTTATCAAGAACTGAAGGAATCACTCTAATCAGTGCCTAATGAAATTCCAGGGCTTATCACAAAAGCCCTGAGTCTAGACCGGTGCGTCAGTGAAATCCGGCGCCTTTCCAGCCAGGTCAAGTTCAACGATTACACCATGTATAAACATTTTATTGGTCTGGCGGGCACTGCGGGCTGTTAAATTTATTATATTGCCTACATTTTTAATACCAGACGCTATAAAAGTACGGGCAGAAATGTCTGTACATTATGTCTGTATTGTATTTTTATTATTATAGGTTTTTATAGCATGTCTGATCGAGCGTATGGTGTAATTGATGGAACAGAACCTTCAAGGAAAATATGAGAGTCTAAATTGAGTATGCTTAAAGACTGCGATATTCTATTGAAATTTAAATATGTTCTTGTTGTACTTAGTACAAAACGCTGATTTACAATGATAGCCAGATTTTTGAATACACTATCTGATCTCAAGATAGAGACATCTAGTGGCATATCATTGAATTACTCTTCGTTCTAACTACCCTCAATAAATATGAACTGATTAACAAGTTTGTGACACTATAACCAGCGTGAAAACTGAATATTAATGAATATATCATATCGCCGACATGCAAAATAGATATTACAGTTGGAAAAAGCAAAACGATGGCAATTAAAACAAACCCACCGCAATCACGGTCATAGTTGGCGCAATTTGCATGCGCCCGCTATCAACACGCATTAAATTAGCATTTGCCGACACGAAACCAACTAAAAACTACACTTTGTAGTTATTTATTTTAACATTATTTCATTGTTTCATCACTGAAATATTGCATCAGAAAAACAATGGTGGTTTTGATATTAATTTTTGTTTTATCGGGCAATAATACATAATTCGTAATTAAATATACCCGCCCTTTCTATCCTGTATCATAAACAACGGCTGCAAATTGTTTTCCACATTTGGAGGGTCTTCATAGGTAACGATGATCAATTTTAATCATATTTTCGCCGCATCTGTGCTATAAAAAATTCACAGCTGAATACTGGCTCTTAAATATTAAATAGATTTGGGCGTATTGGTAATTTACTACATTGGTGAAATGCGATTTAGTGAACCACCAACTTTTGACATATTTTTTTATAATCTTATATTTGCCATCATCTGGATCAGCCCATATACGTACCACTGCATGGCACGGGCCTACTCTACAATCGAGAGTACGATTGAGAGTGGTTAGCCCATATAGTCCACCACGCTGGCCTAGTGCGGGTTGGCGGACTTACTTACCATATAAATTCTTATGAATCGCTATGGTATGCAGGTTTCCTCACGATGTTTTCCTTCACCGTTTTAGTGCGTGGTGATTGAGTATCAATACACACATGACTCCGAAAAGTCAGAGGTGTGCCCTGGGATTTGAACCCGCGACCACCGTGAACATGTTGGCAGCCGCGTCTGGTCCGTTTACCAACAGGCCACCACGCACTATTTGCCATCATGGCCGGTCATAGTTGTGCAAAATAATACAACTATAGACAAATATATCTGTGAAACACAATAAAATAAATTAGAATTAACACGCACTACTCCAGAATTTCTAATTTTACACTCTTCCTACGTATTCAGCATCCGGAAATCGCATTCTGCGAAAGCATTTTTCGTGCACGTCGAAAAACATTTTTCGCTTACAACGCAATACTGCTAATAAAACTTTAGCTTAAGAAAATATTGACGGAACGCATCAAAGGATTATTAATAGAAACAAAAACAAACCCGAAAATACTCCGCAGTGGGCAGATGGTTGGGTGTACATACTCGTAAGATCTATACTACAAACAACAACATCCCACTTTGTATTGTAGGAGGTAACTCATAGCATAGCTTTTAGAGGATCTGACGTCGAATTGGACGTGGTATTTTTAGCAAATACCGTATTACGTTTTGGTTATAATGCTGAAATACTATTTGAGAAAAATATTTACGAAATCTAGTGGCGTTTTAAATTTTAGCAAGATGTTTAGTAAAATGGTGTTCTGAAAATATGAGGTAAATGTTTTTGCAGATTTTGTATGCGTAGTTTGCGGCAATATCTCGTGTGTGAATTGAAGAAGGAAATTTTAAATCATTATACGTCTTCCATTCGTTTATTTTATTTTTGACAGTTCACGCCTATAAAGTACGACATTACAGTAGAACAATATTTTGAAATAAAAGTAGATACTTTCTTGACGGGTAACGCCCACTTAGAGTTGTGCCATTCGTAACGAATGACCACAGATAACAAAAACGATTTTGAATAGAATCAATCAATCGGAATCATTTGAAATAAAATTACATTAAAATGCTAATGAAAACAGTTAAACGTAATATAGTACCCAATATTAGGATCGAATGTATTTGCTGCAAATTAATTAATATGAATAAAGGTATACGTATTGAAGTGACTTTTAATAAGAGTTTAATTTAAAATAATTACAATGATTACAACGAAAATAAATGTTTAGTACCTACTTGTAATAAACAGTTAAACCATGTTGGAATTCATAGTAATTTAAGGATTAAATAATTAAAACAACTAAAAGGTAATTTGTTAATATTTTTATTTATAAACAATCGTCTGTTTCGTCGGAATCGGCGTCGTCGTCACTCGTATCCCCAGTAACACTAATTATTAATGAGTGCATGGGTAAGTTGTCAAATGCGACATCGCGATCCCAATCAGACATTATTTCTTTCTTCGTCTTATCTACGACACTCGCCCAGTTATGAGGCGTCACATTTTCACACGCATTTTTAAGCAACTCCAGCATTTTGTTTACGGTGAAAGGAGGAGTTGTATTTATTCTCGCAGCATATCCTTTCACTTGCGCCCATATTAGCTCTATGGCATTATACTGGCAATGATATGGAGGAATTCTAAGGACGGTGTGCCCATGTTCTGCAGCCATTTCATCTATAACGTATCGTTTAGGCTGCTTCCTCATTTTTAATATTTTAAGTAACTCTACTTTTAATAGGGACTCGTCCACCTCCTCGCCATTGTTACGGAGCCAGTTTATTATTTCATTTTTTTTACTGGCTTGCGTTGGCATTTTGTTAATTTGCCGAGAGTGATAGGACGCATTATCTATAAATATTGTTGATGGCTGTTCGAGTGACAATAACATTTCCCGAAACCATTTTTCATATACTTCGGAATTCATTTCTTCGTGGTAATCCCCTGTTTTCTTTGATTTAAAAGCTAACATAGCATCTTGCACAAATCCTTTTGCGGTTCCTGCATGACAAATTATAATTCTTTCACCTTTTCCCATTGGCACTGCGGTCGAGGAGCTAGCAGTGTTGTCAGTCCAAGTTTTTGATACCGTGTGATTCGCATTGAGCCAAGTTTCATCGGTGAAAACAACATTCGACCAGTCTTCTATTTTTTTAGCTTGTCTTAAAAATTCGCATCGATACAAAGCAACATCATTGCGTTCCATCAATATTTTTCTTTTGTCACATTTTTTGTATTGGAATCCAATCCTATTCAATACCTTCGCCAAAGAAGACTTTTGACCACGGAACAAGCCACTAGTTTTCAGAGATTGTACTAGGTTATGTAAAGTAGGAATCTCTTTTCTTTGGTAATAATCGTATATATGACGACGAATAGCATCACCATCAAAACTGTCAATTGCTGTCACTTTAAAGGGCTGACGTTTTTTCTTAGGTGTAGATGGCTTGTTTTGTTCCATGCCACTACTGCCGTAGCCTTCTTTAATTATTTTTGAAACTGTTGGAGCAGTAATACCTAATGCTGCTGAAACACGGTCTCTGATTTGAGTCACTGGTATAAGAGGTCCACCATTACGGCTTTCCCTTTCAAAGTACTCATGAAGTCGCAACACAAACTCCCTTGTTTGTCCTTTAAGCACCTTTCCTTTAGGCATTTTGAAAGTGATGAAGGCAGGTACGATGTTCTCAATTCAACCAAATGTAGGAATTCACGGGTAAAACAATACGGAGGAATATAAATACTCAACTCGACGTATGAAAAATGTGAATTAAAATTCAGCGAACGGAAAACACTAGCACGGGCGCGGGCGTCTCGTTGTGAGTGACCACAAAATGGCGGCGCGCGTCACCTGTCTGCCCAGTGTTGCCGTTTCACAATTTGTTTTTAACAACATTACTATTGCCGACGGAAGTGATAAGAATATTAACTTAACATGAGTAAATGGTTTATTTTAATATAATTATTAAATCAAGTAACTTAAATATCCCTGAAGTTTTATAAAACAATGCATGGAGCAAAAAATAAAATATGTATTAAATCGATTAAAACTTGTTCAAAAATAAAATCGTTTGTTATAAAAAATTGATTCGATAACGCATCAGGCCATTACTATTTGATTCAGTACTCGATGTGTCAAAAATAAAATAAACGAATGGAAGACGTATAACAAAATTTGTATTCCTTTATGTTCTTCATTCAAACTAGTGATCCTTCTCATATTTTTGTATACTGCTATGATAAACTGACTCCAATGTAGTTGACAGTTATACCAGTGCGATTTAGATAAAGAACCTATCGATGAGGAGTTGTTACGTTCTATCGGTCGAAACAGTTTAAATGTTTGTTTGTTTGATAACCAAATCTGAAATCGAAACCAATTATACTAAGTTTGAACGCGATATGCTACGCATTTGAGGCAGACAATACATAACAGTATTAATTAGTTTCTTATGATATACTAAAACGGTAGCAAAACTGACCCATTTCCTGCCACCAAGTGATCACCGCCATGTTTAAAAGCTATCCAAAATCGAGCACCGCTAATTTCCCAGTATCTATGTATGTACAAAAAAAAACTAATAAAGTCTGACTTCAGTGTACATATGGACTATTATATTTAATGTTAAAAAATAACCACACCTACATATCGAATATCTAACGTAGTTTTCCAAGTCCGGCTACATAAGTTACACATTTGTTTACATTGATATATTTTTGGATACACTCTATTTACTATAAAAATTACAGACGAGTAATTTATTAGTTATTTTTCCCCCCGTGGTATTCACGTTCATCGTTCGGAAAAAATCGACTTGTTCGAACGTTTTTGCCATTGCTATCATTTGAACAGAATTAATTCAGAACTAAAATTAGTAGTGCTAAATATAATACTTAGAATTCCTATCGCAAAAAGTATTCTAGAACCGGTCGTGATAATGTGGTTTTATACTAAATAAAGAATAATGTAAATCGGACCATTATTTATCGAATAGCAAGGGTTAAATTGTAGACATGTGATCAGAACATTATTGATTAGCACGGGAATTTTTTTTTTCTAGCAATGAATGCGGATGAGATTGATTGAAAGTAGCATAACCAAACAACACAAAAATTTTCAAAAAACTGCTTGGCATTCCACTGCGCACGCCATCCTAATATACACGATGTTAAGTCTCAATAAGTCCAATAGTTACTCTGGCTACAATGTCCTTCAATGCGTAACACAACAGTACATTTACACTGCTGTTTGGGGGGAGAAATAGACAATGATTTCTTAGGTTTAGGCGAATGTTAATTATTGAAATAGACATTACGGTGGGACTAACCTAGGCGGCTGGGCACATATGAGAGACCTACCACCAAAATCAAGCAGATGTAGTAGTAAGCTTATAGTGTCATTCATAATATACTTTATTTAAAAATTGGTTATCTACAATTATATATGTATAGACATATCTAGACGACGTATATAGAAGTATCTTATTCAAATACCACATCATCAACACTTACTTCTCCTCCGGCGTCTCCTCTGCCGGCGGTTGCGGCGCATGCGTCGTCAAGTCCGGCAGCTCTACGGCCATAGTGTCCATCGCCATCATTACCACTCACTACCACTTACACTTGCACTTAGTACTTATGTTCCGGCACATCGAGTTTCAATTCAACACTAACAATAACTTCAACTTTGCTATAAGGTTTGAAATTTATTGCACACGTTTCGCAGGACAAACCAGTCTGCTATCAGAATCTTCGAACAATGTTTTTGAACTCAATTAATATTTAATGGTGAATGATAATGTATTTTATAAACCTTTCGTAATGCGTATAAATATATAAAACTAGAGTTAATTTTGTACTTTCTCATATACGGACGAAAGCGTCTACAACAATACTGCTTTAATATAGAACAATTAGCTGTCTTTATGTTAGAAAATTGTGATAAAACATAACCAATTAGTCCCACGAACGGTATTACAGTAGACAATGGTAATCAATTCTATCAGGATAGCGATTAAGACATAAAAGCTGATTCATGTCTATTTTTACACGACTTTATAATAATGTTTGTGACAGTCAATTTAAAATGTATTTTCGATCAAGAATCGATCCATTCAAAGCGACATAGAAGAAACTCTAAAGAATTTAAAAGGTTGAACTGATCCACCATTACATATTTACAAATCGCAACGTCATGAACGTAATAAAGTAGTAGAAGAAAATATACCTCGTTTCGCGTAAACGTTCAATGATCAATTTATTAGCGGCATAGTGAATGAAGTTCTAAGTAGCGATATATTCTCTCAACGGGTTGTTAGCGGTTATTTTAGACCGGCTAATAGAAACATCAACGCTGTACAAACACATGTTGTAGGTTCCGTGTACTTGGTCGACGTGTGTAAAGCAGGGGCGGATTGGACGAGTATTGATTTTACCCGACTACAGCTAGTTAAAGAAAAGTTGTATTTTCAGCCCTGTCTGTGCTCTACAGCTATTTTTATTTTATTTGGGAACATACAGTGCTACAAAGTACAATACAGAACAATAACAAAGCACCAATTACATGTTTCCACAGTTACAAATACACATAGAATATGTAAAGAAAATGCCCTAGTTCTAACATTACACGATAATTTACATATGTATGTGCATACCTATGGAAGATCTTATGATATTCAATGATATAAAGTGGCATTCGTGGCTTCTTGGTTTTGGATATAATAAATTATTTGCAGTTTCAATACCTGAATCAATATTTGTAAGTGTTTCGTAACCGTTTTTGTTCAATACAATGCGTGATGTTGGCACATGTGAAATGGCGAGGATCTTCAAACTCGCGCGCATTGCCGCCAACTAGCCAATTCGCCAATGCCGTCGAGGCATTTCGTCGACGCGCCAATCACGCGTCGTGCAACTAGCGCCCCCATACGGAGGACGCGCTACAATTTCTCCGCGGGCCGCGAGTGCAACAACAACCAACAAAAATCGTAACCGGCGCGCACGCGGTCGCCATAGAATTATTCCTGTGGCGTTCATAATCGTTCAATAACAGACAAAAGGCGTCGACAGAACAACTCAAGAATTCACGTTGAGTTTCTCGGATCCGGGAACGGACTATCTTCACCCAGGCGGACCTGCAGGCGGCAATGTGAGTACGTTTCTACATTTGTCTCCATCACGCGTATTGCTTATTCCCTATGTACCATCACGGTACATATTTTGGTGCCGAAACCCGGGAATAGTGAGTACATTCGCTATTTCGAACATAGATTCCGAGTTATTTTCTAGCGATAAACTTGGTTCGAAGCATTACGATACCGCCATTGCATATTTTGTTAAAAATTAACAAATAACATTCCAATCGGTCGTTCCAGGAAGGCATATGATTGTTTGCATAAAACTTTAGATACAGTGTAGTATATTTTCAAACTATTTACATTGCTAAATATCGTCAATTCACGTAAATATTATAAGCCGACCAAATTACAGTAGCGTAATTATTTCGTCATACATATCGCATAGGTACTTAAAGCAAACTGTTATCAATTCATTTATAGAATAAAAATATTAATAATTAATTTGTACGTGAATAGTTCCTTACAATTACATTTACTTGTGTTTCAAATGTTCATTTAATGCAAACAATTTAAAATCATTCTCGTGGAGTTGTTCAAATGTTAGCCATTTTGTCTTTTATTTATCCTTAGCGCCGATGTGCATTTGTCCCCTAATGTACATAATTATATCAGCGTAATAAACGTTCTAGTATTGGTAGCCGGTGTATTATATGCATTTGAATATTGTTATTTATCGCCTCGTTACTTGCGTTACATCTATTCTAGTTCCAATTCGTTGATGTATCGTTGGGTTTCGATTCTCTAACAAATTCACTTCGTGTTAAATACACATAGGTTAACATAATACATAGATTCTATTCCGTGGAAGTTTTAATATAGGTGTCGTTCATCTGTTTTTATTCTAGCGACATTTATCAATTAAAACGTCGAGTACATTCGAGTACAAATAGGCGACAAGTGTACACATTTCTCGTAGTCGGTTAAATACGCCGTTTGGCCTGTCTTATTATTATTGTGCATTCGGGTAGGTGTCATAATAATATTCATTTAACCGTTCTTTGTTTACATACATTCGTGTTGCAATTTTGTGATGCTATAACTGTTGTAGGCAATTCAGTTTCGTTGTGAAGGAATAAGTACTTAAGTAGGTACTTATTAGACTTCAGTATTCGTTAGTTATTTGCCGTCCTGATTTTCTAATTCGTGTGCTGTACTAATCGTCTTTCGTTCTCGCGTACAGTACTTCTATTCGTGAAAGGGTAGGCAGTGACAATACAATAGTTTGATATACTTAATTTTAATTTCGTTTATTCGTTTCGACATTTATTTAAAATGTCGTATCGTTCGGTTCGTCTTACTAAACCAAAGACACGTTTAGCAAAGTTAGCGAGTGTAGATAGTCCGAGGGTTCAGGATTTGCCTGTATTACGACGCAAGCGTACTTTGGCCCTCAACCGTTTAAAGAAACTTCTAGAAGTTGCTGAATCGGCAGAGGAAGATAAATTGTGTTTGAATTTATTTGATGTTCAATTCTCCTCATTGCCAACATTAATCGAAAGTTTTGAGAGCGTTCATTCGGATATTTTAGGCGTTATCGATGATGATGATTTCGAACAAGAAGATGAAATTCGTACAGAGTTTGATGATATTCATTTTAAAATTTTGGCAATTAATCGAAATTTATTTCCTGTTTCTAACGTTCATCCTTGCGATCAAAATGCAAGCCATTCGTCAGGATGCGACATAAAGTTGCCTAAAATTAACCTACCATCGTTTTCTGGTGAAATCAAGGAGTGGCCTAAGTTCTTCGATTTATTTAATTCTTTGATTCATAATAATGAATCACTTTCGGATACGAAGCGTATGCAATACCTTGAGACCTGTCTTAGTGGTGACGCCTTAGGTGTGATTCGATCTTACCCAATTCAAGGTAAATATTATCGCGGAGCGTATGAAGCGTTGCTGGCCAGATACCGTGATAAACGAGATTTAGCATTTACATGTTGGAAAGAAATATTAAACGTTAATTTAAAATCACTTTCACCGATCGAGTTTCGCCGAAATTTTGATTTAGTCAATGAAAATTTAAACGTTTTATCCAGTCTCAACCTTCCTATTCACGAGTGGGATTTTGTTCTGTGCTATTTAATTTTGTCAAAATTAGATACTCAAACCAGGCGTTCTTTTGAAGAAAGACAAGAATCGTCAGAGTTGCCGCAATTCAAAGAATTAAAATCTTTCCTTTATAACAAAGCTGACGCCTTTATTCGAGATAACCATTTTTCATTAATTGATCAGGTTAATCCTAACGTAGGGAAATCTATGGATATAATTAAATCACATAAAATCAGGTCGAACAATTCGAAGTTTCAAAAGAAGACTTCCATATTTCTTTCAAACACTGCGGCGAGGTCAACTTCTGAGAAAAAGTCTAGTTCTCCTTCTTCACAAACACCAGATGCGGTAATTGTAAAATGTACATTTTGTCAACTAAATCATTCGATAAATAAGTGTGAAAAATTCACACAACTTTCGGTCACCGAACGCAATGAGTATGCTCGAACTCATCGTTGGTGTTTCAATTGTTTGAGAACGTCTCATACCGTTAAAGATTGTAGATCTTTATTCAGATGTAATAAATGTCATCAACGACATCATACCCTTTTGCATGAAGGAGAATCGCTCACTACTTCCTTAGCTATTTCTCCAGGTGTCGATAAACCTGAAGATCAGGTTCGAGTGTTGACCACTACGCATGAACAATCTTATATTTTATTATCGACAGCGATTGTTCAGATTCGTGATTCTTTGGGTAATTTCCAACCGTTTAGAACTTTAATTGATTCCGGTAGTCAAAGTCATTTTATCACAGAGAATGCTGTCAAGCGACTGGGATTCACCAGTACTTCCACATCCCATAAGGTTAGTGGATTGGGTCATTCTTCAGCTCCCGTGTCAGGTATTGTTAACCTTGATCTCGGACATAACGACCAGTTTCTCTTTTCCATTAAAGCCTTGACCTTGCCAAGCATTTGTGGGAAGATGCCATCCATTCGGATTGATAAATCATCGTGGCAGCATATTAAATCGTTGCAGTTAGCGGACCCAAATTGTCACATACCTGGCCCTGTAGATCTACTTATCGGCGCGAAATGTTTCGCTTCGCTTCTTTTACCGGGAACAATCGAAGGTGGTACCAACCAACCGTCTGCTATAAATTCGCTGTTTGGCTGGCTTCTTATCGGGAACGTTGGATACACAGATTCAACATTTCATTCATTTTTTGCCTTTAACGAACCACAAATTCATGATGATCTCAAGAGATTATGGCAGCTTGAGGAGTTAACCGTTTCGCATTCAAAACCTCTTACTTTGCAAGATCAGAGATGCGAGGAGATTTTTGAGAATTCTCATACCAGAGATGCTACCGGTAGATACGTTGTTTCTTTACCGTTCAAACACGGTGAACAAGAAACTATATTTCCTACATCTCGTGATATAGCCTTGCGGTGTTTTCATTCCATTGAAAAACGTCTTCTTAAAAATGAACAGCTGTATGCTAAATATTGCGAATTCATGAAGGAATATCTTGATCATGGCCACATGAGTCTTATACCACCTGACGCGTTGAAAATGGGAAAATATTTTATACCTCATCATTTTGTACTTCGCACAGAAAGCACCACTACACCTCTTCGCGTAGTATTTAACGCCTCTGCAAAGGATGCTAGAGGACTTTCATTAAACGACGTTTTGCTCGTAGGTCCCAAATTGCAAACCAACATCGTTGAAATTCTTTTAAAGTTCCGCCTTCATGCCGTTGTCTTTACTGCAGACATGAAGCAAATGTATCGTCAAATTCTACTTCAAGAGTCAGATCGTGACTATCAGCGTATTTTCTGGCGATTTAATACCGATCAACCTGTACAGGAATATCGTCTTAATACCGTCACATACGGTGTGTCTTCTGCTCCTTTTCTGGCATGCCGTACCATCAAACAGCTGATCTGTGACGAGGGCAGTAACTTTCCACATGCAAGTAAGGTTCTGGAATCTGACATTTATGTCGATGATATCATAACTGGGTGCCGTGATATAAATCAGGCTCAAGTTGTAAAATCCGAAATTATTGAACTTTTGAAAAGGGGACATTTCGAGCTCCGAAAGTGGGCGAGCAATTGCCCTATGCTGCTTGCGGACTTACCTCGCGAACATTGCCTCACCGATCCTGTTTCCATGGATGTCGATGATAACCCTACTCTCAAGGTCTTGGGTCTTAAATGGGATCCTTCCAATGATTCCTTTCTTTACTCCGTTACTCCACAGAATAAGAAGTGTTCTAAACGTAACGTACTTAGCGAGCTGGCACGGATCTATGATCCGCTTGGCTTCCTGTCTCCGTTAATTTTATTGGCAAAGATGGTGGTGCAGCGACTGTGGATTCTTGAAATCGATTGGGATGCAGATCCTCCCGAAGACATAGTCAAATTTTGGTGTCGTTACCTTGAGCAAATACCATTACTAGGTTCGTTGAAAATTCCTCGTTTTATTCCTAGTCAAAACTGTCTATCTTGGGAACTGCATGGTTTTTCGGATAGTTCTGAAACTGGCTATGGTGGTGTTGTATACCTACGTACTATCGATACTGAAGGTCATATTCAGACGTTTTTTGTTTGTTCAAAGGCGCGAGTAGCGCCAACGAAATCTGTTTCCTTACCTCGCTTGGAGCTCTGCGCTGCAGTCCTTCTCGCCGACTTGTTGAAATTCGTTATGGATGTTTTTGCGCAATCTTTTCCATTTACTCGCGTTATAGCTTGGTCTGATTCTACCGTTGTTCTAGCGTGGTTGCATTCTCATTCGTCTTGTTGGAAAACTTTCGTCGCTAACCGCGTTAGTCATATTCACGATATCATTCCGGATGTTGAGTGGCGCCATGTCGCCTCTGAAGACAATCCTGCCGATGTCGCATCTCGTGGTCAGTTACCATTCGATCTTGTCAACAATCGGTTATGGTGGGCGGGTCCTATTTGGCTGCGCTTACCTTCCGAACATTGGCCACAGCTTAATGTCGATCCTAGTGAGGATCTTCTTCAGTCGGAGGCAAAGGAGCTGAAAAGCTTTCTTGGCTCTGATGATACGAATAATTCTTTTATAGATATTTTACTCGACCGTTATTCTTCCATTCGGAAAATTCAACGTATAATATGTTGGTGGCGGAGATTCATAAATTTTATACGTCATAAACACAATCGTTGCTCTGATTCGTTTTTAAATAACGCAGAGCTTCATGCCGCTTTGTTGATCGTCGTAAAGCACAATCAACAAGCTTCTTTCGAAAAAGAAATTCGTCAGCTCCAGGAAGGTCAATTATTATCGAAACAAATGCGTAAGTTAAATCCGTTTCTCGATGCCCAGGGAATTCTCAGGGTGGGCGGTCGCCTTTCCCGATCTGGTCTCGAATTTGAGCATAAGCACCCTGCTCTGCTTCCACGTACATCCCGTTTGACTTTCCTAATAATCGAAGCTGTTCATCGTGAAAATTGTCACGCCGGCGTGAATACAACGCAGTATCTTCTTTCGCAACAGTTTTGGATATTATCTCCTAAACGTGCCATTCGAAATTGCTTATCCAAATGCGTACCGTGTTACAAGACACACCCATCTCCACTTGAACCCTTTATGAGCGATCTGCCTGCAGTTCGCGTAAATCAGGTGAAACCATTTTCTGTCGTAGGGACCGATTACGGCGGCCCCTTTCGAGTTAAAAGCGGTAAACATCGCGGTGCAAAAATTACCAAAGCATATTTATGTTTATTTGTTTGTCTCGCGACTCGTGCGGTGCATCTTGAAGCGGTATCGGACCTTTCCTCGGACGCTTTCCTTGCGGCGTTGCGTCGCTTCTCCGGGCGTCGCGGAAGGGTTAGCGTAATTCATTCTGACTGTGGCACAAATTACGTCGGTGCTAATGCACAATTAGTAAACTACATGCGAAATGCTGCTCATGCAAATCAAATCGAATTTCGTTTCAATCCGCCCTCAAGTCCCCACTTCGGTGGAGTGTGGGAAATACAAATAAAATCTGTGAAATCACATTTGTATCGTATCGTTGGCGACCAATGTCTAACATTTGAAGAATTAACGACACTTTTCGTACAAATTGAATCAATGCTAAATTCAAGGCCCCTTTGTCCGCTGAGCTCCGACCCCAATGACCTGTTAGCTCTAACACCAGGCCATTTTCTAACTCTTGAGCCGCTTACGACTGTTCCTGATGAAGATGTTACTTCATTAAATATAAATCGATTGGGTCGATGGCAGTTGATTCAGCGATTCCAGCAGGATTTCTGGAATCGTTGGAAACATGAATATCTTCATTCGTTAACTCAGCGAGCGAAGTGGACCAAGAATTCACGACCGTTAGATGTAGGATCGATCGTAATTATTAAAACTGATAATTCAATTCCTTTACATTGGCCTCTGGCTCGGGTTGAGGAGTTGCACCCGAGCCCAGATGGCGTAGTCCGAATCGCGACGATACGTACGGTTGAAGGCACTCGCCTTACGAGACCTTTAGTCAAACTTTGTCCCTTACCTAACCAAGCAGATTAACTTTGACTAACATTATTTCGTATTTTTTCTTAGTTCGTAAGATATCATATGCCTTCTTCTTTTAATTGCGTTATTTTGTTTATAATTTCGAAAATACATTAATGTATTTTGGTGGGCGGAATGTTTCGTAACCGTTTTTGTTCAATACAATGCGTGATGTTGGCACATGTGAAATGGCGAGGATCTTCAAACTCGCGCGCATTGCCGCCAACTAGCCAATTCGCCAATGCCGTCGAGGCATTTCGTCGACGCGCCAATCACGCGTCGTGCAACTAGCGCCCCCATACGGAGGACGCGCTACAATTTCTCCGCGGGCCGCGAGTGCAACAACAACCAACAAAAATCGTAACCGGCGCGCACGCGGTCGCCATAGAATTATTCCTGTGGCGTTCATAATCGTTCAATAACAGACAAAAGGCGTCGACAGAACAACTCAAGAATTCACGTTGAGTTTCTCGGATCCGGGAACGGACTATCTTCACCCAGGCGGACCTGCAGGCGGCAATGTGAGTACGTTTCTACATTTGTCTCCATCACGCGTATTGCTTATTCCCTATGTACCATCACGGTACAGTAAGTACTTACTGAGTGTTTGGAAGTGAAAATCGTTGTAATTAAAAGCTAATTCAATGTAAAAAAAGGACAAACAAAAGGTAACACGGTTTGAGAGATTAGTCAATATTCATATGAATCAGAATTAAAAGGATAAAATAAACAAAGATAACCTAACACTTCAAAGAAAAGCAATGCCACAATACCCAAAAAAGATTGTCACAAGCCATTCAGCGAATATAGAGCAACAACAATACTGAGACCCCAAAATACGACGCCACTCCCACAGTTGTTACGATGTTTACAAAGTTTCCGAATTTAAAAACACGGCTTCCGTGTAGGCACGAGCGAAAACAACGTTCATTCATAACATTCTACTCACTGCATCTGACAGCTTTATAGCCTCGAATACGCAGAGATTTCTTCCAGGAAGTTTAGATTGTTTGAAAGGTTTAAAAGGGGCCTTGAAATTAAGCTTGTTAACACTAGAAAAATAATGTAAACAAGATAGTATGCGCTTAAAAGATTGAAGTCAAGAAATATGGATAGTGCAATAGTAAATTGACTTCACACATCATATGGTAAGACCGAAACCGTCGAGAAAGAGTATTGATTGGTCGTAGACAATCTCTCGTCAATTAACACAATTATCTCTAACTTCAATACTTTTTCACTCTTCGCATACGGAAACCAAGGTTATAAGAAGGAGGATTGAGTTGCTGTGACATTAAGTCACTTGAACAGTGTATATTAGAAAGGAAAATGTCAATACGCAAAATAAAATTTTGTTTCCATGTCCATATAGTGAAACTATTAATATGACTCAAGTATTCATTAGAATTATTTGATAAATTCACGGAGAATTCGTCTCTAATGTGAGAAAATTCCTGCTTAATGAGTTATTTAATTATAACTTTTCTTAGTTGTTTCAATAATGCATAAAATTTATCAGCACACAGATTTCTAAATCTGGTTACTAGCTAAGTTAAGCTAGCTAGTGTTACTTAGAAACGAATACAGTATTAAATATAAGAAAACTTTATTATCAATTAAGTAGCCAGTAGTGCCCTAGACTGTCCTTTCTTTCTCCTACTTAAATATCTATCCCGTGTCTGCGTTTAAGAAACTAACTAAAGTGATACATTAATATTATGATGTGATTTCTTTGTTGTTTCTCTGTACAGTGCAAAAACGGATTAAATAAATAAATAGACAGGCGGTTTAACAGCATATCTGATGATTAGTGCCAACTATCGCCCATGGATTTCGACCATACGACAGACCAAACCGCTCACTAAACATTTAATTTACACCTTGTTTGCAGACCATATCAGGTCATCATAAACAACAAGGATCGACTTAGATAGCAGTAATTAGGAGATCTCACAGATGAACAATTAGTTACTAATAGTTTGCCGGCCAGCTGATGATACCGATACGATTGTATTGTGGGAACTACACGACGCGTCACCTTGACTCGCCAACGGATGCAATTATCAACGTCATTGTACCTTTGTTGGTCAACATGGTCTAGTCATGTTTGTTTTGTTTCCTCGTTTCTATCAGGTGATAGTAATGACATTTTTCTATTTCTATATCCTTTATTGCGTGGCGGTCTATTGGTAGCTGCAGAGACGATGTGGCTTCCGAATCCTGGGACACACACTTCTATTCATTCAGAGGTATGATTGTATCATGGTACCATGCCCTTCAATGGTTATCGAATACATCGCGAAGAAACCTAAATACCACAAATATCTTTACAAGATTTTATGAAATGACGTTGGACTAAGATCAACAATGTCCCCATCGTGGTGAAAATAGGGCGAACATGGGCTGAATTATTTTAAGTAAATTCTTAGTCATTCGTGTTTGTCCAACGTGACCCGTATTTTGTTTATCGAAGAGCTGATCTCTTATTGCTCAATAACAAAGGTAATTATAACATAAGTAAAGAATCTACGCAGGAAAAGAGTGATAAAACTATCAATAATTTGCACCATTAGCAATAATAAAGTAGCTGTCATTTGCCTAATCCACTTAGCGCGATGCGTTAAGCCGGCGTGATGAAAGCTAAGCTATTAGCCATGAATCACAATCTGTGGAGAAATGCAGATAAAACGTTTGTGCGTCACCGGTGACTCACCAGTTCCAAGGTCTGAAAAGTCGAAGTTGGTAATAGATTATACAAGTGCAATGGTATTTCTAGAACTTTCTGTGAAATTGGTGAGTGACTCACGGTTGACGCAATAAGAAATAATGTTGAACGAAAATTTTAAAAATGTTCCATATTCAGACATGCATTATAGACTATTCCCAGTCATATTTGGAACAGAATTATGCTCGACTAACTGTGGGTAGCACTACAGTCATGTCTGCCTAGCTTTTCAAGGATAAAGACTTTGTCTTATTTACATATTTTCAAATAGGTTAACTGACATTATATAAGGCACTTACACAGTCTTAACAAAACTTTGTAAGATTTACTGTCTTTAAATGTCCACTACAGATTACACCATGAACATGATTTTTTTAGTATAGTAAAAAATGTATATTGTATTACTACCTATGGTGCTACTACACCGGAGACTGCTCAATTTTGTCTGTGTATTATAAATATGTTGATGTATTACGGAAGAGTTAATAACACGAATTTAGCCATGTGCAGCAACTAGCAAATATAAATAGCAGTAATTACAAACAACAAAATTGTTTATTGCAGCTTGTAGCGTTCACTTTCACACGTGGTGTAACTGCGTTTAATATAACATTACTCGGTATTATGCTGTGGTTTAGTATAAAAATGTAAATCTAGCTACAATGATTCAACATTAATTATGTACACGTTACAACATAGCGTGTGTTGAAGGAATTTTCCAACCAAAAAAGACTCAAGTACAGTTGAATCGATTTTTTTTAATACGGGATCTCATAGTTCAGAATTCGTAGCCACTGCTACGAGATCAATTAAGCGAGCTATAACTTAACCTAATGAGGTATTCTTTTTCAGATTTCCGCTTTAATGTTGGTTGGTGTATTGCTTTTTTGTGTATAGAATTGAGTTTAAGTTTTAATGTTAACTGTCACCGGGACAGGACTGCTATTCAATAAGTTATTTAACGTTGCTAATTAATAGCTATAACTAATGCTATAGTAAAGCTAACTAATCCAATGCATTAATACTGGTATAGTAAACAACAAGTCTAATTAGTGTAATGAAATTGATTCAGCGAGCGCTTGTGCGGTGAGCGACTTATGCCTGTGCGATCATGTGCACCGAGTGCTTGTGCAAGCATGTGCGCCGAGTTAGCGCAAGCCTCGATGCCTGCGCGCGTCAACATGCCACGCTACGACGAACACGCGGACGCAAAATAGCTAGTAGTCCTCTTTGTAGTGTATTTATATACGCATATTATATTTCAAAATTAGAGCCACGCTTTTTCTTTGCAATACAATGGGAACGGACTGGTTTTACTGGTAGTATCATTGTCTTATGAAAAAGCG
Organism: Hyles euphorbiae; assembly: GCA_023078785.2. Lineage (NCBI taxonomy): Eukaryota > Metazoa > Arthropoda > Insecta > Lepidoptera > Sphingidae > Hyles > Hyles euphorbiae. The sequence goes on along the minus strand of CM041037.1, from coordinate 2,247,471 downwards.
ACGGCTTTGTCGTTTAGTTTTGTTGGGTGAGTGATTGCATGACCAATATCTCTAATATTATCCCGTTCTTTATCTCTTTCCTTTTTTCTGATAAATATTGATTTTAAATCGCGGGTAATCCCATATTTCTTTAAAAAAATCATAAAAATAGGTTCGCTAAATTACAAGATCGAAGAATTTCCAGAAGGCAGCCATTATTATGTTTTCTTTTAAATTGACGACTAGCAGGAACTTTTATCCTTTCCTTGTACTGAGCATTTACATACTTGACTATTCATGGACTTCACTGAAAACATTTGCATACGACAGTAAATAAGACTTCGATATCAATATTAATTATTGACTGAACAAGATGCTGTTCTATAATTAGTCTTTCCCTGACATTTTGTTTGTTAGAAATGTCTGACCTTTATTAAAAATAAGATATCAGATAAATATAATCAATCTAACATACGTATTTTTTATCTTAATTTTATAAATGAAGCATAAATTTTCGGTAAATAGCTTTCAGTGACGTGCACGAAATAATTAAAATCTGGTGCGCATTCATAGAAAACTTGTTAAAAAATGACCATATTTTTGTGTTAGGTTGGTTTTAGTAGTTTCCCGTTAAAAAGGATTTTCAGGGTATAATTCTAATAAGGCTTCCTGCAACCTATTGAGCAAACTAATTTGAGACTAGTAAGTGATCTTAAACTAACCCGCACTAGGCCAGCGTGGTGGACTATATGGCCTAACCACTCTCAATCGTACTGTCGATTGTAGAGTAGGCCCGTGCCCTGCAGTGGGACGTATATGGGATGATACAGAAGTGATCTTATATCAGGGTTTTCAAGCTATCGAAGCACGTCTGGGTAATAATGAATACTACAATGTGTAAAGGCGTCAATTTTGTTAGCAATTATGGAAACTCCCACCACCTTCTATTTCTCTCAAAGATCAATTATGAGTTCTTCCAATACCATAAATTAATCAAAGTATAAAGTATGAGACGGCACCATTAATTAATCAAGAGCCTCTACTGCTGCGGAAGCTGATAAAGGATTTATCACAGCAAGTCAAGATAACGAAGGCACAAAAATAATGTTTGCCATCACGATACAGAGTGAATCATGATAACGTGTTGATGAACAAACAAACATTAATCTCACATTTAGAGCACTAGGAAATGATGTTTCCGGTGGTTCAACGAATTTTACACTTATATAACTGAGTTGAAACCGGACTAGTTGAAATTGGGTCAACTTAATGTTTCAATGCATATTTTCATTACTTCATACTGTGTTTTGTTTGGAAGAGTTTTAATGGGTTAATAATGTGTTTTGACATTCTAAAATCCCTTCTTATGTGATGCAATTTAGAAGACTTTATTCCATGTATTCTTTGTACTATTACCATTTTATAGGTTTGTTCTTCTCAATTTGATGCTTCACTTCGCTCTAACAAATTATAACAATTTTATTCATAATCTAATTTTTTTTATTCAATGCCTATTAGAATGGCTCCGCCCATGTCTACTATGTAGGACGGATCCACGGAATGCTAGTCGTTGCCAACTGCTGAAGTCTTCTGTATAATGTCTACTGCAATTATACTAGGTGCATGACCTAATCCCCGAAATTCGACCCTGGACGCTTTATTATCGACATATTAATAAATATTTTTTAATATCAGAAACTTATTTTCAGTCGGAATAGTTGAATCTTTGTTAATTTTGCATATGTAACAATTTATTTCAGACTTTGTTCACGTTTTCCACCATATTTCGATCCCAATAAAATCCTACATTGGCAGATTTTTAATAATTACAAAATTACTTTGGCGCTTTAGTCATATTGGTCTCTGGGAGTGCCGGTATTGTCCATAGAATTCCAGAATCTCTTTAAGGTCAGAGGCTCAGAAAGTAGAATATTGGATAGATATTAGGTCAGCATAATAGAGTAATACTAAGCTAAATCCCTTAAAAAAATACCGTGACCGAGAACCGTGCATAGCAGTGGGACATTTATAAGTCAAAATATCTATTACTTATTTTATTATAGATGAATGGATGATTCCAACGGCATATATATGAAGATTAATATCAGAAGTGCGTTTTATCCAGATTACTGCTCACATATTTGCCTACAATAATTAAAACCCGTATTCATTTCGCCCGTCCAGCCGTCATTTGGCTAAAGTCAACCGTGAAGGTCGATTTTAATAGATTTTTTTATATCGTCGTCTAGTTTTTGCCTAGATTTGATTGAGTTTTCAACTTTAATATTTTGATTGTTAATATTTTATTTCATTTTAATTAATTAAAAATTAGTCCACACTTACATAAGCAAAATCTAGAAGGTAAACAGTAGCAGCTTTTGGAAAATTCCGTTGTTAGAAGCGTTCAATTAAGTATTTTTACTTATAACAATGGTATTTGAAAGGTTGAAAGATATTTATAAGGCAGTTTGAGAATTAAGAGGTACCAGGGTTGATTACTGTTAAGACAAAAATGTAACCACCATATTCTTTTACTTTTGGGTGTTTTGGGACCGAACAATTTAATACAGTACGTTACTTAGAATTGGTTCTATGGGTGTGGATATGGGTTTTGCAATATGTTATTACGTTTCAGAATGTCTACCTTCACAGTTATTTAACCAAATGTGACTTTCAGGTCATCCTATTCAAATGCTTTACGTACTTATGAAATTGTGAACGTTCTTGTAATTAGCGTGAAAGGTAAAATCGTGCGCGTTAGCGTCACTTTAGTGGACGGCAGAAACAAAGTCATGTTCGTGACTGGCCCTTATTTTGTTCAAATTCTATGTGTAATTATGTAGGGGGCTTATTGCTTGATTCATAGATGACATATCAGAGATACCGCGGCTTTGGAATGACGTGGATATAAGCACAAGACGGTAAGCGATCATTAGAGAGAACTAGCTATAGAGGTCATTGCAAATGTGTTGTATTTCGGATGGGCAGCCGCTTGTTACAATGGACACCATAATTATGTCGAATTTTGGGATCCATAGTTGCTTCACTATGCTAATAACATAGCCATAGTCCATAAGAAGCTGTGTTTGCTTACCATCAGTATGTCCGTCAGTTCATCTGCTTTCGAAAGCAGTAAAAAGTGAGCTGATGCAATTTAGCATGATCCGGCACTGTGTCAACCAGCGCAAGAGATAAGGATCTGTCGTCAGTCGATATTCTTATCTGGACCGGATAAGAGCTATCACTTATTTGATGTGTAGTCAATTTACTACCGTTGCTAAGGTCCAAGTTTTATAGGTCATTAGTAAGCTGTTTAGTTATTCGACTATTATGGTGGACACTAGTCAGATACAAGCTGATTGGGCTGTAATCAGTATTCACCAATAAGACCTAAACTATATGGATCTGTATCAAGGAATAGAAATTGTATAATAATGTAGGTAGAATAAAACCTTTGGACTATTGATGGAAGTGTTAAACCAGTTGAATGCACTGTGCAACATCTCACACAGGTCATTCATATTTATTTATATACACCAAAACACGAGGTTAACGACTTTTATTTATAAATTATCATACGGTGAATACTTAAGGTATACAAATGTTCGCTGAAAACATGTATTATTGAATTTTTTATTGCATTTGGCTGACAAGTGAGCGATAATCTATTGAGGGCGGAATAAATTGCCGATATGTGAAGTGCAATAACCCTGAGCTTCTAATTTTAGCATGTTTGTTTTTATCGCGCAGTGGTTAAAACACTAGTTGGAAAATGAAAAGACGTGGTAGGAAACACCAGCACACAGGCAAATGTTTGGGAGAACTACAAATAATATGTTTTAAGTCTGGATTCTTGGGATATCGAATTCTCGCGTATATTCGGATTCCACAACACTGAACTTTTGTCCATAGGATAAATTATTATCTTTATCACTGAGTCTTACTGACTACTCATGATTTTTGTTATTAATACTTAACGTCCGCTTCAATGGAGCAAAATAGTGAGACAATGTGATTAGTTGTGTTATCTTCAAGAAGTATTTTAAAAGTTGGAAGTTTATCAACCAGTATGTGGCCAGCTGTGGTGGATTCCCTACACAATCGTAGAGAAGGCACATCCCTCACAATGGGAGGTGATTTTGCTGACATGGCATACGGAAGATTTGGCAATTAAATCTCAGACTGCACGATTCGCTATCTCCTTGCAAACTCAACACTCCTTGTAAACAGCTACCGTTCTGTAGGATGCTATTGCGGAAAATATTTATAAATTTTACAATACCCGCTGTTATTTTACACTAAATACGATATAATATTCCTTCTGCGTCACAAAATACATAATTCATATAGTCAATTTTTATTAGCGTTTGCACCGAAACACCAAAATAAACAACGCCAGAAAAAAAACACGGATGTAATTAATAATTAACAAACTTTATGGTGGAGTAGGTAATGTTCATGAAACGGGAAACCACCAGTTTGATTCAGGAGACAAATATTTGTGTAAACAATTTATGTGTCTGGGTTTTGTGGGATAGGAAATTCCCTCATATTTCCCGCTCTCGTAGTGTCCGATAGATATGGAATAAGTCACATAGGGCTTAAGGATTAAATGGCCGTTATAAAATTATGTGTAACTGTTGGATAATTTTATCATTAAAATATTCGTACACTTAATTAAGACATATCTGCAGCACTTCAAGGCAGACTGGTAAATAATGCAGTTGGCATTAAATATAGTCTGCATCAAACTTGGATAAAAATAGAATGAATTGAAGATAAATAAAATTAGCAGACACAAATTTCCATAAATTATTTTACACTAATGTATGTTGTGTTGAATATAAAATGAAGAAACGACGACAAGAGTTTGTACGACAGGAGTTTGTAATACAAAATCTAAGATCTTTGCCCGACTCAATGGACGTTGTTGTAGATATGAATGACTATAATACGTCACCGATGACGAAACTATAGTGGGCAGCGTTCCATAATTATTCATACAAAACATATTTTGCGCCTGATATATGAATAGTTGGTATGATATGCATCGTTGTAGAAGGCGGAGATCTTTATTCACAAAATACTAAGGCAAGTGACCGAGACAAATACTTGTGTGATTCTGAAATATTTGTTCCGAGCTGCTGATACCAAACCACAGAAGACTTGTATCTTAGTGCCAGGACTAAGATTATTGGTTGTCTATATTTAGGGATTGATATAAAATCCTTCTTCAATATCTTCTCTGAATTTTCGGAGTCATGTGTGTATTGATAGTCTATCACCACGAATTATGACAGTGAAGGAGAGCATCGTGAGGAAACCTACATACCATAGCGATTTGTAAGAATTTCTATGGTATGTAAATTCCGTCAACCCGCACTAGGCCAGCCTGGTGGAGTATATGGCCTATCCACTCTCAATCTTACTCTTGATTGTAGGCCCGTGCCCAGCAGTGGGATATATATGGGCTAATTCAATTGTACAGTACATGAGAATCTTCTTTGTCTAGAAGTTAATGAATACAGACAAGATATAGCAAAGGTGAATCACTTACTAAGTATCGAAAGACACTCAATAAGGAGTTGTTTAAGAACGTCACTCATATCCTTTCAAATAACGGATTAATGTTTGTTTTTGTCCACTTCGGGAGAACTCTGTGTAATTGTTTAAATATTTAATTACCTAGCCACAAATATAGAAAACAGTTAGTCGACAAATAATATATGGTATAGACCTGTCACTCCAGCTTAGTCATAAAATCACAGACAAATGTCAAACAAATGTCAGACAAATCATGAAAAATCGCATTTCAAGTATTGGAAATGCAAATTTGCAATTCAGCGGTGTAAAGAAAGTGTGTTGCACTTTCTGAATCTCAATAATTTCATCAAAATCATTGGTAGAGATTATCTGTTGATAGTTTAGTAGTAAAATGTTAAAAGCAAAGGAAGCTCATAGATTTATGATTAATTGAGTTGTAATAAAACAACTAATTAATGGCGTATTTGTTTGAACCAAATGAGGAAATGTGGCAAGTATGATTCAATTTTTCAATACTTTAAAAATTGATTATTATACAGTCAACCTGTATGCCTTAAACAAGCAAATAAAAACTTAAATGCCGGCAGTTCGACCTTTGAATAGTTCCATAAACACACAGCAATTACATTTTGAAAAGAATTGTAGGCTGTCACGACATGTTTCTGTCTACAAGTACACGGTACATACAAACGTGATTTTCCAGCATTGTAATAGTTATTACTCATTAATCCAATTAGTACATCCCTACATCTGATTGAAAACAAATATGAATCTGAACTTATGTGTTTAATAATCGCACACATTTATATCGCTAGGAATGTTCCGAAACGTGACAAATGGATATTTAGTATTTACCCTTCAACACTGAGGATATGATCGTAGTAAAGAAAAATAATTAGTAATTAAAATACACTGCACACAACACGTATCGACTAGACACTTGGTATAACATCTAAATTTGTTTACGCAGTCGAGAGCGAAACACGCGTCGATTCCGAACGACGTCCGCCGGGAGACTGAAAGGGGCGCGAGAATCGTTGGCGAGATGCGCGTCGCGGCGCCAAGCTCGGGGTAAATTACCCGACTAATGGGGTAATTTTATACACAACAACATTGTAAAAACATTTCCTGCACATTTCAGTTTATCAGCTACTGAACGAGCTTCTTTGTAATTTTATTTTATACACAGAATGGGCTATTAGAAACAAAAAATAATATGATAAGTTGTGATTATTTACAAAGTTAGGTCCAATCTTGTTCTTGTTATCACAAGATATAAGATTTAAATATATGTCCCGTACTATTTGCATGCACAAAAACTTCAAATACGTATGCCCTGCATACCTGAGCAGAATATATACAGGTTAATTGAATACTGTACGTCGGAGTACTGGCCATAATCTAATCTCCTAAGACTCATGTCTCCGTTGTCAAATATTTGGCGTTTACATCTCCTCGACGTAATAAAATATGAAAATAGCAAACAATTTACAACGCGACGACAAAAAAGATAAAACATTGTCAATTTGCGAAAGATTTACGCTCTTTTAACTGCGTGGATGTTGTTTGAATAATAAACTGATAAAATATTGGATATTCTATTTAAAAGATGCTTTTTATATTATACTGCTGCTATTTATTTATATTTAATATAATTTTTTGTATCTTTACATCGGGACAACTTCTGATGTTTTTATTTCCTTTTTAACACTTACTTTTTATTTTGCAAATATTTTTGTGGATTAGAGGAAACTATGGGATTTCAAAGCAAATCAAACACACACGATCCAAGAAATATGAAGAAGTGGTCGTGAATAATAAACATTAGTACTTAGTCATAGGGTAGCCGAAAAAAGCTTAACACAAGGCCAATATGGTTAAGATAAGCAATCTTAAAATTTAGAAAAATCCGATCGTAATAAAACACACGCTAGCTTGCAAACAGTCTGTGAGAATCTAAAGTTTATAATTAAATAGAACGAATATAAAAAGTAAAACTAATTATATTGTTATTTAAAGACTACCCAACAAAATTGGAACAAACATTAATTAATTATAGCGTTAAGCTGGCAACACTGAACCACTAAAGAAATAAAAGTAAGCAGTAAGCGCTCCGCCCGCCCACGGCACGGGCGGCGTCGATCGATCGCCGGATGTATCCGCCGACACATCGAGCAACTGGTCTTGAGACAAGTCCGACAATATAGCCACTTACTTTTGATTGTCTCGCGAGGTGACATTCAAATCTTAATATTTATGTCCATAAATTGTTTATGGCGAAGGAATATTGAGGGCGTATTCGGAGATGAGATCATATATCCCATGAAAATATTGACGTAATATAAATAATGTAAAAACTATTTGGTGATTTTCGTTATGTGCATTGTAGGCGTTATAAAATTCGGGTTTAACACTCATTACACACTAAAATATACATCATTAATTGAAGTTGAATGATCGAATAATAATTGCTTTTTTACGTGCTAAGTACAATATAATGACATACGATGGAACTATCAAAACTGGTTTAAAGTTTTTACCCTAAACGATAAAACGCTAAAATTATATTCCACGACTTAAGATTAAAGTGGATGATAACAGTAAGCACTTTTATTTTTACTTCTTATAATTTACAAACAGTTAAAATTCTTCCTTTAGTAAAATATTTTGTATTGCACTTCGTTACCAACAGTTGCATGGTTATTTCGCCCTATCAATTATAAATTGTTTAAACCATATTTTATTCAACAACCAACAATAGGAAAAACAGTTTTATAGACCGATCTTCCACGTTTAAAATAAAAATGAATTAAAATAGCTACTACAATTTCAACGACATCTTTTTAACTGCTAACAAGATAGTTCTCAATAGAAATAGTATGCTCTTTACCATAGACAAACTGCTCTCGTCAGAAACAAAGGTTTATATTATTATGATGGACAGTAAATCCGGAACCATTGTGAAAACCAGCTTTTGCTGCTGGTGCCATTAAATTGTGCCATTTCACTTTAATGTTTTATTCGCGACGTTTAGTATTCTTCGTATCTAGTTGGATCTAGGTATCCAGACGTTTTATTTTAAAATATTGTCGTTAAATGTTATTCGTGGACTTGCAGAAAATTATGGCAATTCTTAAGTTGCAAGAATGAAATCATTGGATACGTATTTTGATAAACTCTATTATAAACATATATAAGAGCAGTTCATTATTCTTTTAATGTGACAAAACATTAATTTTACTTGCTGTATACAAGGCTAGGCATTGAATTTTTAAAACTGTATTATTTCAGGTTACTGTTATCTTTCAAATCAGACAATGTTATGAAAATTAAAACGTAAATATTGGTGTTTTATTTATCTTCTTTTTTATAAGTTTTTCAGCCCTCTTATGCATATCCTACTGAATATAAAAAAATACATTGCACACTCTCCCTTAACGGGTACTTCAACCAACGGTGGCAAGACATGTACTATTCACGTCCCGCTGTTCCCGTCTATTATGTGCGGTAACGAACTAGATGTCTGGAGTGGCGTGACAATTATGTCATACTAGCCTGTGCTTATGTTATAGAGGGGAGCGATATTGTCAGCTAACGAGCTATGTTTCCTTATTTGAATTGTCATGTTATGTCAAACAGCTGTCAAAGTGACAGTTAATTAATGAGCATTAGGAAGCTATGCCAAGGAAGCTAATGCCTGGTGCTTTAACCGACGTCGGTAACACATATTGTGCCATTCATGTCCCCCTGTTCTCGGCCCTTTATGTGAAGTAACGAACGAGCTGGAGTGGTAGTGTGACAATTGTTTTGTATTAGCCTGTGTGTTTGTTAAAGAGGGATCTAGAAGGTAAATAGAAACTATGATTCATATAATTGTCATGTCAAAGTGACAAGCCGACAAGTGTGACCATGTCTAGGTAAAAATAACATAATGTCATGGTTATTGAATCTCGCTGTTGTCATGAGGACACAAACACTGAATTATTAAAAAAAGCTTTCAAACAAATTATTGCTATCTGGGCGTGGCATTGATAGCCTCCCTATCTTACTTGAATCCATTTCAAATTCATTTACACTAATTTGAAATAGACCGGAACAGGAAAAGATTATTTCCATTACAAAGTATTGCATCGACGTTCTCGCTTGAAGAATAGATTTAAGGGCGTTTTTAATATCCCCAAACTGAAGCGTGGATGAAGCGTTGAGCGATTTTATAGCCATTTGGCCAAAATAATTAAGGAGCTCATAATTATTAAACTTTTTCGAAATTTCACTCTAATGTTTTGAGCAGTAATATAATAAAAAAGTAAAAAACATAGACAGTCATAAACTTTCGCATCTAAAATATCAGCGTAATTTAATAAAATCTAGTTCACCAGAAACTATAAAACATGAATCCGACTCAATCTACGCTGTTTATTAATTATTTAATTAAAATATTACATTACAAACATTAGAAAACTAAATATTACTCGTGTTTGTAAATATAACTATTTCATGTTAACGTGTGCGACCTCAATCAGAATTAAAATCAGATCACGGTCGGCAGCGAACAATGTTAATCTGATCTCGTTTTTCCTCGAAACGATTCGACTTGCGCAGGAAAATTAGCTTTTTCTATGAACTTTTATTAAAGCTGTAAAAATATTTCAAACAGACTTCATGCAGGATAATATCGTGCATATTATTGAATAAGTTTATACGCCAGTAAAAATATATCTAGATTTATTAGTCCTAAGCCTGCGAATTCTGCTGATAGCATATTGGTCAACCTGAATATCAAACACCATTCAAATTTTACAATGGAGAAAATAAATATTCTTTATCTTCTCTACAACATCTTGTTTAATCCCTTAACTCCCTCTTATCTTAAAGATCGTTTTATGTTCCTTCATAATTCACATACAAAATCCTTGAGATCGTCGGAGAACCTGAGGTTGAGAATGCCCGTGCACTCTACGACTTTCATGGACAAGTCTTTTACAGTACAAGCAGTCCGATTATGGAATGCACTTCCTGATGCAGTGAGACGGGCACGAACATTGGTGTCCTTTAAGAAAATGGTTAAAGAACACTACCTGTCCCTTTAACTACTACATTACCCAAGTGATTGATTGTTTGTATATTATGTATGTATTTGTATATATTATTATGATATCTGTGCACTTGTATATGTATATACATGTATTTATATATTTATTTATATATCTAGTATATGTTATGTTTGTTAATTTTGTAATTATATTCGTATGTCACGTTTTTTGCATATATGATTTTATTTAATTTATTTTTTCTTTATTCAATATTTATCTTGGTACACTATTGACTGCCCTCTCTTTTTTTTCCATCTCTTACTGTCCATCCCAAGGTAGTCGGTAAGAGATTGCCTCGAGCGATACGACCGCCTTTTGTACCACTATGTATTAATATAATGTTCTGTAATTAAGTTAACTTAGTGTACAAAAAAGCATTTAAATAAAATAAATAAATAAATAAATCCTATAATTCTTTTCAGTTAGGAAGGCATTTTGATTTTTCCAATTGAGCATATAATTTGGTATAAGTGGCTATTCAAGACGTTCGTGGACGTACAACTTTATTTTTTGTGGCTCCCAGTTTGCAATGGAAGGTTATCGACAAAGATTTATTAGGTACCTTCTGTATATTATACTATTAATTCATTTATTTGCAGGTGAAATGCAAATGTCCCTAGGAGACTCGTTGAGCATCGAAGCTCGGTATCAATTCTTTGATAGTAATTGTCTATCCTAGTCTACAGGAGTTAAACTGACAGATATGATAGGCTGTTGTTTGTGTTTATATCGCTATTTCTACCCCACTAAGCGGCAGGCCTGCATCCATTTCATACAGTGGAACAGAGGGGGTCTAAGCGTCGCTGCTGTGATAATTAACTGTTCGCAAACGGGGCGCCAGAGATTTAATTAAAACTTGCAGACTCGCGTGCCGACCGTTTCACATAGCATTGTTAACATTAATTGTGAAACCGGTGGATTTTTGTCAGGATTTAATTGAGGACGTGTGTAAAAAGGGGAATGCAAGGTACATTTGTAAAAAAAATAGGAACCACAAAAAAGTGCGTGGTGGCCTGTTGGTAAACGGACTAGACGCGACTGCCAACATGTTCACAGTGGTCGTGGAATCCGAATCGTAGGCCACACCTATGGAATTTTCGGAGTCATGTGTGCATTGATAGTCAATCACCAAGTACTAAAACGGTGAAGGAAAACATCGTGTGGAACCCGCATAACATATCGATTTCTCGCATTCGGTTCGGTTTGATATATGACATTTTCGGGACATATACAGGGTATATCAAGACTGCTACCGAAAACGAAGCCGGGTGGTAGTTTAAGTGACTTTAGACACAATGCAACAGAAAAAGTTGCAAAAAAAGCGTCAATTTTTTTTTGTTATTTTTTTCCCATGGCCATATTTGGGTGGTAAATACATTTTTTTCCTAAAATAATAGTGTATGCCCTTTTATTTTTAAATACTCTAAGGACTAAAAGAGTTTAAATTATTATTTTAGCAAAAACTATAGATTTACCACCCAAAAATGACGATATTTATAAAAAATCATAAAAAATAATTGTCGCGTTTCTTTGCGCAATGTTTAGTTGCATTATGTTTGTAGTCACTAAAACTACCACCCTGCCTCGTTTTCAGTAGCAAATTTGAGATTCCCGGTATTTACTTCCTCTTCTTTACTTCGTATCCATCTTCTAAGGCATGAAATGCTCTCATTACTTCGTTTAGATTTTGAATATTTTTAGAACCATATTGGTGTAGATATGAATATAGGTCACAGACGCATCTTCATAACATTTTCACACGAGTTGATAGAATGAAAATGTGCTTCAATAAACCTTTAAGCATGTTAGCTTACATATTGGATATGAGTGCAATTAAGTGCAAACGAAAGGGAGAAAAAGGGAAGTAGGGGGGGGGGGGGATATGGCACGCGACACACCCGTCGTGTCCTACTTTACGCCTATTACATTACTTAAGCTACAATAACATCATACTGTTCAGCTAATATACAGCCAGTGTTGCTAGATTACAAAGACACTACTAAATTAAGGAGCTTCGATGTTTAAAATGACTGCCTCTTTAGTGTTATCTAGCACTAGAGCAACGTGCATTTTTCTCTTTTTATGGTAAGAAATGAGTTTATTTTTACTCTAATTTTATTTATAATTATCATATAATTATGAGTATTTTCATACCTACGCCTACGTATATTATATTCCTAAATAGATCTTAATTAACGTTTCCCATACATGTTTAATGTTCAACTTTCAATCATACCCTTTTACCCATGTTCCGGTTGTTTTACTTAGAATCTGGCAACACTAATCCTAGGCCTCTCCGCGGCTTTCGTAGTCCGACCTCGTTTCTGTTCATGCTCAGTGCGTTTGATGTAAAGGGGTAAGTACCTACACGCTGAACACTCATTAGACGCGATCAATTGCACAACATGCCGTTAAATTAATCTTTGGGTCAACCGGGCTACATAATAAATCTTATTAATATGGTATTTACGCGGAAACGGAACAACTTGAGATGAAACTGTCCTTTTCTGTATTTACAGGCAATGGATCAAAATAGCATATCACAGCTTTACGAGTAGTATATAATTATAGAGACCTAAATAAAAAAAATAAAAAAAAACTTTTTGGGAAACGTTCATTAAAGATTTGTAACTTAAGCAATTTTGTACTTATGGAAGATACATCTAGAAGACCGATTTATAAATTCTGCGCCTCTTCATGCGTCAATAAATCCTTCTTTAATAACGGGTCGATAGATCATTTTGAGCCTAAATATGATTAAAAGCCAATATCTATTTTTTTTTATTAGTTCAGTCTAATTCTAAAGGTGCGCGATATCTTCCTTGTCCATAAACCAATTCGATTTTTTAAATACTAGAAATCCAGACATTTCCCTTCTTACCTTACTTGAGAAACTCAGAGCTTAGAAGCTACTTATCAATAAGATGCGCCTCGATAGATACTCATTGAAGAAAAGTTTCCAACTGTTAATATAACCAAGCATGCACATTCATGCATATTAAAATCGTGTGAAGAATGAATTTATGCTTATGATATGCACTCACTGCAACGTCGCGTGCCGATGCTTCGGTAATATCATCGACTTTCTACATAATGTGATGAAAGCACGAACTTGCAAATAACACTATCGTGGAGATAGTAAAAATGAAATTACCTAGCATAAATATATATGTACGTGCTGTATGTAATAACTTTCGATTTTAAATGTTACAAATATTTGTGGACGATAGGATCACAATACGAGTTTGCTGACGACATATTTGATTTCTACTACTCGTATTCAACATTATACAGCATCTTCGAACCTCTATGGGTTGTAAATGTGAGTTTGTGTTTCTATATCAATTTTCTATCACTATCAATGTAGTGCCAATAAAAAGCAGTTGGTCTCCACAATGACTACTTATAAGACTGTATGATATTGTGAGCATTCGGACATTTATATAAATATTTTTTGCAGGTTTTGAAGTATCTTTATAATTTCTGAATAAAGTGCATAAAATAAAAAGAATGACTATACAAAACGTTATGAATGATAAATCAATAGACAAATATATTAAAGCTCGTGTGATCCGCATATATTTGTGTTATGTCTTGGTTTCATGTTGTTTTTGTCATCAAATGTACTCATAATTTTACAAATAAGAAAATTCTAGAGTAGGATGGGTATTCGACGAGTGTAGATGGGAGAGTCGGTAAGGGTCGACCTCACCGAACCTGTACCATCCAAATCGGTGACATCTATACTAATATTATAAAGCTGAAGAGTTTGTTTGTTTGTTTGTTTGAACGCGCTAATCTCAGGAACCGCTGGTCCAATTTGAAAAATTCTTTCAGTGTTGGATAGTACATTTATCGAGGAATGCTATAGTTTATATATAATCACGCTATGACCTATAGGAGGGAAGCAGTAGTGACATTTCTAGCAAATACGAGGAAATTTGATTCGTGGTCCGATTGGTCGATATTCTATATTGATAGTCGGAATAGAACATTTTGACCGCCATTTTGAAACGTGTATCTGCACCCGGGCGGAGCCGGGCCGGACCGCTAGTCTTCAATAAGGGTCATGTCAAAAGTACCCTGAATCACCGAGAATGCACTAGTAACACTAATGAAAGTGGGTGAAACGAAAGTAATATGTCAGGATCTATGTCAGATCATGTGTCTGCGTCCCCTACGAAAACATGCGTGACGATTATGTATGTTCTTTAACAATTGGGATCAGTTCTGCATAATGAACTTTATCCCAAGACTTATATTGAGAGGACTACCAGGTAAATTGGATGTTTTCATCACGTTCATTCATTTATCATTGGATGATTCACGAGAGCTCTGCACGTCGGGACTCATTAATCCCTTGTTTGCATTGTGCAGCCGACGTATTGAGGACACAATCACACATGTTTTCATAAACACATGTTATTTAATATCTATATGAAATGTGTATAATGCATGCAGTTATTTCATGTCTCTTTGTGTGTCTTTCGTTTCTCTTTTCAATTGGTATTGGTTTATTGGTATCAACCTAATTAGCATTTCACGTTGCAAGGTCGTGTCTACTTTGGGAACCTGTAGTTATGTTTTCATTTATGAAATTGATTTATGATAAGCGACAAAAATTTGATCAACTTTTAAGGAAATAATATATTATTAGAGTCTACACAAAAGAGCCGCCAAATAATAGTTAAAAAAAAAAAACAAAAAAAATACGCTTTTATAGAAAAACTTTATAGTGTAAGAAAAAATGATTTTATTGTAAAAAAAGCGTGGGGTGCACGGTATCAGTAGTTCTAAATATTTTATGAACATATATGACTACAAGGGTTATTTTGATAATATCCTGAACAGCAACCCACGCTTTTTTTTACAATAAAATCATTTTTTCTTATAGTATTTTTAATTCAAATTTATTAAAATTTATTTTTCATTTTTTAGTAGAATTTTCTATAAAAGCGTATTTTTAAGCGTGTTTTTTTTTAAACTATTATTAAAAAGCGTACGGTAGACTCCTTTATTGGTCTTGACGCAGACACTCCGGGTCTCAGGAAAACAAAAATCGCTAATCCTGATTATCCTAGTAAGGATAACGGGTTAAAATGTTTAAAATATTGAATTGTCATCAGTCCTTAATAAGTATGCCAAATTTCGAGTTAATCCGACGTTTTGAAGGGGGTCAAAATCATGTTCAAAGATTCCGTTACATACTAACATACATAAGTCTGAAGCTAATAAAAGCGTATCAAAAATATAGACTTCATTCATGTTATTTTTTCATACATTCTGTTACCAGTAAAGGTTATACAGCACACAGTAAAGGTTTTGTGTCCGATCGATGGACCACGCCTATTCGACACCTATTATAAACTAACACTGTCAGTTGCCATTATAGTAAACACTATCAAATTTTAATCATGTTTGCACCAACGATTCTTTTATTGCTGTGAATGGTAAGGCTAGTATGCCATTCACCTGATGGTAAGCAATACGATCGCTCATGGACGGTAGAAAAACCAAACAAAACCAAAGCAACGGTGAAATAAATTGAATTGAACTGAAATATAATAGTTAAAAAAAACTAAAATACACGCTTTAATAAGATATACAACTAAAAAAGTAAAAATAATTGATACTGAATTTAAGATAAGAAAATGGAGTAAAATACATATATTTTATTGTTACAAAGCGTGGGGTGTTTACAACAATTACTTATCCTCCTGCACCCCACGCTTTGTAACAATAAAATATATGTATTTTACTCCATTTTCTTATCTTAAATTCAGTATCAATTATTTTTACTTTTTTAGTTGTATATCTTATTAAAGCGTGTATTTTAGTTTTTTTTAACTATTATATAATTGTTTTGACTAAAAACATCCATCTACGGCTGTATTTCCAATCAATAACGCCATCTGTTGGTCAGTAGTAACATTTGACACTTGAAGAATACAAGAAGCTTATACCCAAATGGAGATTGCATTCCGTATATAAAAGTGAAGCACAAAAATTTTACCTTGAATGACGTCGCTGATGCCTGCTATCCTTTTCTTTAGCGTAACAATGAATGAACTTCACGTGAACTTCATTCATTGTCACTCTAAAGAAAAGGATAGCAGGCAACAGCGATTGCATTCAAGGTCAAATTTTTGTGCTTCAGTGTTTTATACGGAATGCAATCTCCATTTGGGTATAAGCTTCTTGGAAGAATACAATGTTAACGCCATCTAGCGATGAATGTAGCAATGGTCATCAATTATAAGAATAATTAATCCTGGCGAATCTAATCAGGATAATTATATATTTTAATCGAATTATTGTATTGTCATCGGTCTTTGACAGGTGTGCAAAATTTGAACGAAATCTGGCCGTTTAAAGTGGGTCAAAATCGCGCCCAAAGAAGTCGGTTACAAACAAACATACAAACATACAAACATACAAACATACAAGTGAAGCTAATATAAAGCGTGTAAAAAAAAAAAAACTATTCCGCTGTACTCGCCATTATGAGACATAAGATGTTAAGTCGCAATCCAGTATTTACTGTGGCTACAATGTCCTTCGAAATGGAACACAACAGTGCATTTACACTGCTATTTGGCGGGAGAAATAGACATTGCGGTGGTACCTACCCAGATGGCCTCTCGCATATGAGATACCTTTCACCAGTAAATAGATGTCATAGTTAAGATACATGTCATATTTTTGGCATTAGAAATATTGTTAGTTGTTACATATCAGATATGAATTGGTGGGTGTGTATAAGATATTACACCAAATATAAAGAGCGATAAACAATTTAGATGTTAATTACCATTGCTGATAAGCATGCGTCACACTGCGGATTCGAACCCAGTTCGTCGCAGTCCTGATAACACTGTTTGCCCATCATATGACTTGGTGTCAGCGTAGGACAAACAGCATAGCGTAGGAATTGAAATATTCAGGACAATGATAAACATATTATTGTACATTAGCTTTTTATTGTAAATATTTCTCTCCGTAGATAAATATAGGTTAGGTTTATTTGTAAGTTTGTAAATTATATTGATAAGTTAATATACATACCGGGTATTTCAAGACTGCTACCGAAAACGAAGCCGGGTGGTAGTTTTAGTGACTACAAACACATTGCAACTAAAAATATAGCAAAGAAACGCGACAATTTTTTTTTATGATTTTTTAAATATCATGATTTTAGGGTGGTAATTCCAAAGTTTTTGCTAAAATAATAATTTAAACTCTTTTATACCTTAGAGTCTTTCTAAATAAAAGGGTATTCACTATTGTTTTAGGAAAAAATGTATTTACCACCAAAATACGACGATATGAAAAAAAAAATAAAAAAAAAAGATTTTTTTTGTTTTATTGCAATGAATGACGAGACGAGCAAGCCTTTCGCCTGATGGTAAGCGATACGACCGCTCATAAACAGTAGAAACATTCCACTGCGCTCGTCATCCTGAGACATAAGATGTTAAGTCTCAATATGTCCAGTAGTTACTCTGGCTACAATGTCCTTCAATCCGAAACACAACAGTGCATTTACGCAGTGTTGTTTCACGGGAGAAATAGACATTGCGGTGGTACCTACCCAGATGGCCTCTCACATATGAGAGACCTACCACCAGTAAGATGTCGCTTTTTTTTATTTTCTGTTGCATTGTGTCTGAAGTCGCTTAAACTACTACCCGGCTTCGTTTTCGGTAGCAGTCTTGATATACCCTGTATATAAATACAAATCTAGAATTAGACCCGTTCCGTTTAGATTTCACTGAACAAATGCCGGGCAAAAATAAAAGTGTTGTTAATTCACGTTTTATGAAGACAGATGTATTACTAATGGTAGGTCTTTCATATGTGAGCGTTCACCTGGGTAGATAGCACCGCATTGTCTATTTATCCCGCCAAACAGTAGTTTAAATAAACTGTTATGTTCCAGAGTAACTACTGGACAAGTTGGGATTTAACATCTTATGTCTCAGGATGGCGAGCGCAGTGGAATGCCAAGCATTGCTTCAATTCGTAGTACTGTTTGGCTTTGCTACTGTCCATGAGTATATCTTACCATCAGGCGAATGATACGCTCGTCTAGCCATTCATAGCAATAAAAAAATATCCTGGTAGAGTCGTCACATTATTGCTATTGTCGTCAGATCTACATTTATTGTTGTCAATTGTATAAACACTGTATTTTTGAATACCTCTGTATTCGAAAATGTATAGCATTTGAGGAAGATGGTAAAATGATTCAATTGTTCAACAAAAAAATTCGTCTACAAATTATAGCCAACGTCTCAAATTATTTATCCAGTAGTCATTACAAGTAGGTGCAGTTTAGATTTCCAAGAAAACATCAATTGAGTTTACATAAACAGAATACTAAGAAACAGCTTCAGCTTTTAGCGATAAAGTTGGCAAAACACAAAGGAAAACGATTATGACAAACGGCTTCCCAAAAACGATACGGAGAAAAATACGTTCCGTTCTAATCAGAATGTGTAGAGGTTATAAGGAAACACGTGAATGAAAATATTTTTATCTTTTACATTTAGTAATCTTTAAATATTTGTACTATGATTGTAAATTAACATTCATTTGTTTTTGTGAAGGTCGTATCTAAAGTGACTAAAATGTACTTCAAGGTTAGTGCATTAAAATCCAAATAAACTTTTCATAAGCTTGAAATGATAAGTAGGTATTTACAATTTATTTATAAAATAATATCAAATGTTTAATCCCTTTCCAACAACTTTTTCATTCAGTTTGAGCGAACAAGCCGAAATACATGAATTAACCTTACATATTATGTGCATGCATTTTATGTATTTGGTATTAATTGCATCAGTAATCGGAAGAACGATTACCTCGATCACTTTTATTTCTTACCAATAAAAATAAAATGAAGAGTAACGAATGTCACTTGACACTGGCAGTAATATTCTCATTTCAATGAAGCAGAATCAGATGCCATTACATCAAAAAGGCCAAATATTCGATAACTAAAATAGGTTTTAAAATGTCTATGAATAAGACCGTAAATACAGCTATTAAACCCGAAACGTAAATTGCCAGGGTGACGACTCTCTTATTTCTTTTCCCGCTAACGTATTACACCTCCAATCCACTCTTAAAATTAAATATAGGTCATACTTATTTCTCTCCCGCGTTCCCGCTCCATTTCCAATACCAATGTATTACTTTTGGATATATTTAGACTTTAGTTTATTAATACATCGCGTGGGCTCTCATGAATGTACGATATTCATATTTCGAGGTGACGAGTCACGGCGCATACTTTACGGTTTTGAATACTGAATGTACTCGCTTCAAACAATCTAAACATGACGCGCCAAATATGTAAATTTGTTGAATGTCGTGGGCTGAGATTCGATGAGGTTTTTGTTTAAAAGCGTCTAGGTGAGCTGTGAACGTCCATTATAGCTAGTATAGATGTAAGTATATAGGATCATTGTAATCGCAGCATTGGACGTCCACTCACAGTTTGAATAGATTGTTAAATATTGTTGTAGGAAGTGGCTGGATACAATTAAATTTCAACAGGCCGCAGAGGAAATTTTGTTTATACCCGTAGGTCCATTTTTATGAGCTGCCCTTTTCTAAGGAACTGGAACATCAGTTCAGCATCTCTTTATATTGTACAGATACAGGTACACAATATTATATTGAACACCACAAATTACAGGAAAAATAATACATAGAAACCTTACAAATAAGTGAATAATTGGCGGTCATTATCGCTATGAGCGATCTCTTCCAGACAACCAAAAATCATAGAATGTATCGTTAATGTAGAATGTAACCATTGTATGTCACTAAAACAAACTTTAGAACATTCAGTTATGTCTTAAAAATTGTAATGTTGCTTTATTATAAATGAGATACATAATGCCCCTTTGCTATAGAAAAGTAGCGTTAAGCAAACGATGATTTCATCTACCTATTATTATCTATACTCGTACAACATTTAAGAAGCAAATTCTATTATTAGTCTATATTCTCACGTTCTAGTCAGTATTCTCACGTTCTAGTCATTCATCAATCATCTGAAAGAGGTAAATTCCGAAGCTTCCTTTTTCTAATTTTAAAATCTTTTTATACATTTACTGTTAATTATGGAAGATCCGGATAACAGAAGCCAAGCCAGCGGCATTTCCGTTGACGCATTTGAGTGCATTTTGTGGCACAAATTAATATGGTCGGTGGTAATCCTGCTTGAAATATTGCGAGGTGGGAACAGGATGTATATACCTGAAGGAGATTTGTGGGAAGCAAATAGGATGTTTATGGAACACCTGTGAATGTACTGAAGATGTGATATTATGGTGTTCTAATTAAAATATTTTGTTACGAATGCAGCGCCTCTGTCGGGCATTAAGAGAACTTGCGAGTATTTTACTTAAATAACAATTAAAGTCAGCTTATGAATGTTTGAGCTTTTTTTGGACTGGAAACAAATACAAGCAGTTCTTGAACTGCAAAACTATATGCGTCGTAAATTGCCAGTGTTTCTAACTACTGGTGCCCTAGAGTGATATTGCTAGTGCGTAATCTGCCTCTCCATCTGTCTGTTCTCTATTTCTAATATATAGCACACTTCCATGTCAATATAAAATTAAAGATATAAAACGGATGCTCATTTGATGACTGACATTTTATCAAAACCAGACTAATAAAATACCTTTAACAAAAGGCTTTATTCATTGCATCTTTGCCTGCCGCTCCCAAGAAACAGGTGCGACAATATATTATAACGGTGGCGGTTGGCTTGGCATCCAACTTGCAAATATTGACACTTGGTAAGTTCGCGAATAGCGTTCACTGATGTCAACACATTACCTCGTGCAAATATTGACGGATTGTTTTCGGCAAATCGATCACACACGTCACTCAACTCTTTGACGCAAAGACGGATATTCTTTCTGGTTATTACACAATTGTAATGTGCACGAATCGTGTGCAAATTCACGTCTTGTGTCAGTGAATTAATATTTGTGTTCAATATTATGGCATGCATTAAATAATATGATGAATATAATATGTAGGAAATTACAAGAGTTTTTTTATGGCAAAATCTTTCCCATCGCATGGATTATGGATGTGTTGCTGGCTTATCAAACAAGGGAGGAGAACAGGAAGGAAAAGGGATAGGAAAAGAAATGGGAGGCATACGACACTCTTACTCACCGAAAAACATGCAACAGCGACGTTGTCGCTTCTCGTCGATTTCTTGGAAGATAGAGGTACCGCCCCAGACAAGCCTGTCCATTCACACTGACTCCAAATGTGAGAGATCTGAGACAAATGTTTGTGAGGCCCACAAGTATTTGTCTCGGGTCTGGGTGTTAATGAGACCGAAAAGTCTCTCGTAATTCCCGATACCCACAACACAAGACTTGATTGATCTTAAAGTGGGTTCATAACTATGTATGTGGTTGTTGGGTGTATGAATGTGAGGTGTACTCACTCGTCGTGGTGCAGCAGGCGCGGCGCGTGCGCGGGCGGCGCGGGCGCGAGCAGGCGCTGCGTGTCGGTGCAGGAGCGCGCCAGCGCCGCCGCCGCCTCCACCGCCGCCTCCTCGTCGTACAGCGACGTGTCGTCGTCCGCTGCTGATGTACACACATTACATTACTACATACATTTCGGAACAAATAGTATCTATGTTTAAAAATAGTATTCATTTTAGTTATTATCCATGCAACCTCTTTTTACGATGACAGTGTTAAAAGATTGTTCGAGGAAGAAAGACGGTAAGATATTTGCTTTGTATCTTTAAAAATAGAATGAAGTGATGTTTGATGCTTTTGACTGTTAATATCCCTACATGCATACATACATAAACTCACGCATTCCTCCCAGAATTGGTATGCAGAGGTGCTACAAGAGTACCGATATAGCGATAGAAACGCTCCCTATCACATCAAGGGACGGAACGCATAAAGCTAAATGTGGTTGTCCTGGGGAGGTAAACATATGCCATATTGTTGACATAAAAACCTGCGAAAAGTTCAAATGTATGGAAATGACATTTAGCAGTCATGTTACTTCTGTCATTTCAATACATTTCATCTTTCCACAGACGTTCACGTCAGCAGAAAAGTGACATTTTCTACCTCCCAGAGCATCCACATTTAGCGTTGTGCGATCCGTACTATGATGTGATAGACTTCCTATCACCATATCGGGCACAAATTGCTGGCTCCGGGTTTATTCAACCCGAGGCCTCATCTTTTTAATTGTGCATTAGTACAAATATGACTTTTAATTAGGTACACTGTTACTTAGGATGTTCATAATTTTCGCTATTTTCACCAATATGAGGTCGGTTGCTGATAATAATTATACCGGGTATACCAAGACTGCTACCGAAAACGAAGCGGGCTGGTAGTTTTAGTGACTACAAACACAATGCAACTAAACATTTCGCAAAATAACGCTACATTAGTTTTTTAAATATCATTATTTTTGGGTGGTAAATCCATAGTTGTTGCTAAAATAATCATTTTAACTCTTTTATACCTAAAAGTCTCTATAAATAAAAGGGTGTACACTATTATTTTAGGAAAAAAAACCTATTTACCACCCAAATACGACCATATGAAAAAATTTAACAAAATCGTCGCTTTTTTTGCAACATTTTCTGTTGCATTGTGTCTGAAGTCGCTTAAACTACCACCCGGCTTCGTTTTCGGTAGCAGTCTTGATATACCCTGTAGATTAGGTGGTAGTTTAATATTAAATATTACTAACAAGGAACTTCTGCTTTGTCATCATTTTCAAAATTAAGGCCAACAGTGTTATTGAAGAATTAAGTATTACAATAAAATATTTTTGTACTTGTAGTACGATGGCATAAACTTGTTTTTTTATTCTTAGTTCTATTTCTAATTATACACGAATTTGTCTTTCGCCTTGAAGTTTTAAAACATTATATGATGCCAATAAGAACAAAAGAGTTTGGAATGTAGGATTTGACTTCGTAAATATTTGACTTAAACGACTGCAGTGCGCAATAAAAAAAGGTGTTTATCATCAAACCGGTATCTGATTGCGCCGTCCTTAGAGGCACACATAGATTATTCATATCAATTATGGGAATAATGAAATATCTTTTATTAAAGACTGTCGCCCGAATACTGGAACGGTATTCAAATAATAAGTTAAGCACGGCCTACTTAGCCATTACATTTAATCGGGATTTATTTATTTATAATTTATTTATTCAATTCTTACAATTCAAGGCTCTATCGCAGATGCGACAATACCGCGTATATAAAGTAATGGAAAATGGAATCTACGCTAGTACAACATTTAAGCCAAGTGATTCAGATTTCCTTTATTTTAGGCGCTGCCAAAATTGTCTCTACTATGAAAAGGCACCTTTGGAAGGTTTTCGAAGAAAACTTGAGGAATCCGAAAATATAAAACTGTTAGGAATGCTATTGATTCAAAATTCAAGGATGCATATTGCCTGTAACAAAGCAATTTCAATTTCTTTATCGAATCACGAAGGTACAGACAATTCATGAATAGAATCTTAACTTTTACTACATATTCAATAGATACTATTTTTCTATGTACTTCTTTAAAAGTATTTTTAATAAATAAAAATAGTTGATCTGCTGGCATCAAAACCCCGAAATTAATATTTTTTTTTACTTTTTACAATATTAATAAATTTTCCTCAGTACTTATACATTTCGGTTTGAATGAAAATGTAGGTACACGAAATTTTAAACACTGATTAAATATTAATATTAATTTAATTACAATGATTAAATATTAATGTGCGTGGTGGCCTGTTGGTAAACGGACAAGACGCGGCTGCCAACTTCCCACATGTTCACGGTGGTCGCGGGCTTGAATTCCAGGGCACACCTCTGACTTTTCGGAGTCTTGTGTGTATTAATAGTTAATCACCACGGACTAAAACGGTGAAGGAAAACATCGTGAGGAAACCTACCATACCTACCTACCAGCATACCAGCGATTTATAAAAAAAAATCTATGGTATGTAAGTCCGCCAACCCGCACTAGGCCAGCGTGGTGGGCTATATGGCCTAACCACTCTCAATTGTACTCTCGATTGTAGAGTAGGCCCGTGCCCTGCAGTGGGACGTATATGGGCTGATACTGTACAGTATAGATTAAATATTAAGATGATATGTCAAGAAGCCTGTCAAACTTTACTTACGGTCGAATTCAAACGCCTCATTCAACATATTATCTGTGGCAGTTAACCATAGACAATACAAGATGGTGGTGTTGACGGGAAACGAAACGTCACTCCATTTCAAACATCACAGATTTGTCTATGGATGTATCACAATATGTGAGAACTTTGTGAATTTCATTTTCAAATGTAATTGTTAAATCACAGCGTAGATTTTCACTTATCACACCTGATTTAATATACGAGTAGATATCGCGATTTTTATGTATTAAAAAAAATATAGAGATGCAGAGTTCTTTGTTTCAACAATGTCACTGAAGTTATGAAATGTAAAAAACAATATTTACTAAAAAGATGTTGTTCAGACCTGACCTACATTGACACAATAAGACCAGTAAGACAAAACAAAAAGAAAAAAAAACGTCGATCTGTTCGTGATGCTTCTTAATTAATTAACTTTTAATCGGAATAATTGACTATTATTTGGTCGATATTCATTTTTATGCGCACAATGACATTTTGTTCACACGAAAACGAATTTGCTTGGAGTTTTTAACAATAAACTGAGTCTGAAAAGACCGGTAGCCAACCATCACATCGTTCCGTTGCACTTTCTTTACATAGGTACGAAGGATATTTAAAACCCGAACGGTTCTTTTATTTCTCTATTTGCACTCATATTATAAACAGATTGTTTATTGGCACTTTTCACATGTAATCTGAATAATCGTAGCACGTGGTAAGATAAAAAACAGATGTGCGTCCCGTACAGGCAGTACATCGAGAATGAGATGAATTTGTCCAAATATTCAAATATTTGAGATAAGTGAGAGACACTGGCGCCTGTTTTTTTTTGAGAACCTAGTATACGTTTGCAGAATTTAAATGTATGTCAAGGAACTGTCTTATTGTAGTTTTATTTTTTTCTATTTTTCTATTGCTATGTGCGATGGATGCCACATTTCTTTTATCGTTTTTTATATTTTTATTCTCTTTTGGTTCCTCCAGTATGTAGAACAAAGAGTGTGCTAAGAAATGTGAGTTGATAACTTTTTGTGTAAAACAAATCGTAAATCTTTTCAAAGAGATGGTTCTATGAATTTGTTTTAACCGTTAATTGGTTTATTGGTATTTGCCGTTTCCATTACCGAATTTGTTATAATTATGGCTAGGAATCCTCCATAGTATCTTCGGACTTTGCCTAAAATTCTCCTACATACATGCTTTATGCCATTATATTATACTATTACTAGCTGTCGGGCCCGGCTTCGCCCGGGTGCAGATAGTTTTTGAGTCCAATCCACATCAAGAACATATTATTTCGCGTGTCTACTAACTATATTTCCCGCGTGCCGTCGACTATATTTCCCTTCCGTAGGAGAGGACATCCCGTGCCAACAATTTGAATTTGAAAGAGTAGAAAATATGTATATTTGGTTTCCTGACTCATCCCACGGGAACACTACATTTTTCGGGATAAAAAGTAGCCTATGTGTTAATCCAGGGTGTCAGCTATCACTATACCAAATTTCATCAAAATCTGTTGAGCCGTTTTTTCATGAAAGAGTAACAAACATCCATACATACATACAAACTTTCACCTTTATAATATTAGTAAGGATATCCTAGGTACTACCACATTTGTTAACATAGTATGCAATTCATCCACACCACCTCTGCTATATCCTTGCAACAGGCTACAATTTTATTTTGACAGCCTCCGTGGCGCAGTTGGTTAGACGCCGCCTGTGAAACGAGAGGCCGCGGGTTCGATCTCCGCACTGAGAGAAATGTTTGTGCGGCCCACAAATATTTCTTCCGGGTCTGGGTGTTTGTGAGACCGAAAAGTCTCTCGTAGTTCCTGATACCCACGACACAAGACTCGATCTTAGTGTGGGGTCAGGACTATGTATGTGACTGTTGGGTGGGTGTTATTATTATTATTCACTTCTTGGTACTTTTTCTGATTAATAATACAAGTACGTATATGGTGACCACTTGTGCTTTGCAAAAGAATAGCTACGAAGGAGACTAGAGACCATGCAATAGTATCGCGTTTTATATTCATCATGTTTCATGGTCTTCAAAAAGCCGGCATTATTGCGTCAACTGGAGAGAGAGACAGCCATCGCTCACTGATGTGTCATTAGGATGCCAGTGTATTATACAAGATTACAAGCAATATTTTTCCTGCAAATAATCACTTTTATCAAATTGCCTTTATGATTATTCCTGCTATACTGTTTCCATTCGTTTATTTTATTTTTGACACATCGAGTACTGAATCAAATAGTGATGGCCTGATGCGTTATCGAATCAATTTTTTATAACAAACGATTTTATTTTTGAACAAGTTTTAATCGATTTAATACATATTTTATTTTTTGCTCCATGCATTGTTTTATAAAACTTCAGGGATATTTAAGTTACTTGATTTAATAATTATATTAAAATAAACCATTTACTCATGTTAAGTTAATATTCTTATCACTTCCGTCGGCAATAGTAATGTTGTTAAAAACAAATTGTGAAACGGCAACACTGGGCAGACAGGTGACGCGCGCCGCCATTTTGTGGTCACTCACAACGAGACGCCCGCGCCCGTGCTAGTGTTTTCCGTTCGCTGAATTTTAATTCACATTTTTCATACGTCGAGTTGAGTATTTATATTCCTCCGTATTGTTTTACCCGTGAATTCCTACATTTGGTTGAATTGAGAACATCGTACCTGCCTTCATCACTTTCAAAATGCCTAAAGGAAAGGTGCTTAAAGGACAAACAAGGGAGTTTGTGTTGCGACTTCATGAGTACTTTGAAAGGGAAAGCCGTAATGGTGGACCTCTTATACCAGTGACTCAAATCAGGGACCGTGTTTCAGCAGCATTAGGTATTACTGCTCCAACAGTTTCAAAAATAATTAAAGAAGGCTACGGCAGTAGTGGCATGGAACAAAACAAGCCATCTACACCTAAGAAAAAACGTCAGCCCTTTAAAGTGACAGCAATTGACAGTTTTGATGGTGATGCTATTCGTCGTCATATATACGATTATTACCAAAGAAAAGAGATTCCTACTTTACATAACCTAGTACAATCTCTGAAAACTAGTGGCTTGTTCCGTGGTCAAAAGTCTTCTTTGGCGAAGGTATTGAATAGGATTGGATTCCAATACAAAAAATGTGACAAAAGAAAAATATTGATGGAACGCAATGATGTTGCTTTGTATCGATGCGAATTTTTAAGACAAGCTAAAAAAATAGAAGACTGGTCGAATGTTGTTTTCACCGATGAAACTTGGCTCAATGCGAATCACACGGTATCAAAAACTTGGACTGACAACACTGCTAGCTCCTCGACCGCAGTGCCAATGGGAAAAGGTGAAAGAATTATAATTTGTCATGCAGGAACCGCAAAAGGATTTGTGCAAGATGCTATGTTAGCTTTTAAATCAAAGAAAACAGGGGATTACCACGAAGAAATGAATTCCGAAGTATATGAAAAATGGTTTCGGGAAATGTTATTGTCACTCGAACAGCCATCAACAATATTTATAGATAATGCGTCCTATCACTCTCGGCAAATTAACAAAATGCCAACGCAAGCCAGTAAAAAAATGAAATAATAAACTGGCTCCGTAACAATGGCGAGGAGGTGGACGAGTCCCTATTAAAAGTAGAGTTACTTAAAATATTAAAAATGAGGAAGCAGCCTAAACGATACGTTATAGATGAAATGGCTGCAGAACATGGGCACACCGTCCTTAGAATTCCTCCATATCATTGCCAGTATAATGCCATAGAGCTAATATGGGCGCAAGTGAAAGGATATGCTGCGAGAATAAATACAACTCCTCCTTTCACCGCAAACAAAATGCTGGAGTTGCTTAAAAATGCGTGTGAAAATGTGACGCCTCATAACTGGGCGAGTGTCGTAGATAAGACGAAGAAAGAAATAATGTCTGATTGGGATCGCGATGTCGCATTTGACAACTTACCCATGCACTCATTAATAATTAGTGTTACTGGGGATACGAGTGACGACGACGCCGATTCCGACGAAACAGACGATTGTTTATAAATAAAAATATTAACAAATTACCTTTTAGTTGTTTTAATTATTTAATCCTTAAAGTACTATGAATTCCAACATGGTTTAACTGTTTATTACAAGTAGGTACTAAACATTTATTTTCGTTGTAATCATTGTAATTATTTTAAATTAAACTCTTATTAAAAGTCACTTCAATACGTATACCTTTATTCATATTAATTAATTTGCAGCAAATACTTTCGATCCTAATATTGGGTACTATATTACGTTTAACTGTTTTCATTAGCATTTTAATGTAATTTTATTTCAAATGATTCCGATTGATTGATTCTATTCAAAATCGTTTTTGTTATCTGTGGTCATTCGTTACGAATGGCACAACTCTAAGTGGGCGTTACCCGTCAAGAAAGTATCTACTTTTATTTCAAAATATTGTTCTACTGTAATGTCGTACTTTATAGGCGTGAACTGTCAAAAATAAAATAAACGAATGGAAACAGTATAATATTAATATTCTAGGCGTTATTACAACTCGCACCAAAATTAATTCATGTATTTATACCATATCAGCCCATATACGTTCCACTGCAGGCCACGGGCCTCCGACACAATCGAGCGTACGCTTGAGAGTGGTTAGGCCATATAGTCCACCAATAACCATGCTTGCCAAGTGCGGGCTGGCGGACTTTAGATACCATAGAATTTCACAATATTTTTCTTGACTGTTCCAGTGGGTGGATTGACTATCAATTCACACATGACTCCGAAACGTCTAGGGGTGTGCCATGGGATTTAAACTGCGTCTGGTACTTTTACTAACAAGCCAACACTCACTAATATAAACGGGAAAATATAATATTTTTCTTTGTCATGTCTGAATTGGGTAAATTGAGTTCCTGAGTAACATATTTTATTGGGTCAATGACTACATGTTTAGAATATTGAATGATTTTGTTGCATATTAATTCAAAGGTTGGTAGTGGTAGTTATGTTTGTAGAATTATTTTGAATTAATAATCTAGATCTTGATAATACTTTATGTCCTAAATGACATGTTTTTGCGTTGTTATGACTAACATTGTTTGTTTGTTTCCATTTTAATGATATCATCATATTGGCTATAGAAAATATTTTTGGCTTTAAAAAAAAATCCTCAACCACGACACAATACGATCGACAGTCCCCGTGACGCACGTGGTTAGATGCATAAAGGTCGCGGGTTCGATCCCCGCATCGAGATAAATGTTTACGTGGCCCACGAATGTTTCTTCCGAGTTTGGGTGTTTATGAGACTAATAAGTTTCTCATTCTTTCTGATTCACACAATAAAAGACTTATGTTCTAGAATGTGGTCCATACTAAGGATGAGACTGTCTAGAGTGTATTTGTATGTTTCGGTAAAATTATTATGTTGAAACAAAAAAACAATTAACATAACATAATTGTTAAACTGTTATTTAGATATCTATAGTTTGAGTTTCTATACCATATATGTAATATGATGAAACAAACATTATGCTGTATTAAAAGATGAAGTAATCATAATTATCCTAATTGCGTGATAATCGCTCTTTTTTATTTAAATGAATGGCGATACGAGCATGCCATTCTTCTAATGGTAAGCGATCTTATAGCTCATGTATTGCTTATCATGTGCACAGTCGCAAAACCAATCAATACCAGGAATTACAAAGTAATGCTTGGTATTTCACTGCGCTCGCCATGCTGAGACAAGATTTTAAGTCTCAAGAAGTGAAGTAGTTACTATGAGACTTTGACGCGTGTTTCAATTCAATCTCAGAAATAAACCCAATGCATTCTTATTTCACTAGTTTTAAAATAAAACGATTTGACTTTCTGATTCAAAATCCGGTTGATGACTCACAAAACCGGGGCGAAATTTTGGTAACATTAAAAATATGTTTACTAGCTTATACCAACCGTTAGGCCGTGCCTTCAGCTCCAAATCAACCTTCACCGTAGGTACAACTTCCATATTGAAATAAACACTGAACAATGAAAACACCGAATATACCACACCACAGCATGCAATCGATACGAATGCGTCAATAAGAGATAACTCATTTATATGTCACATTATCTACAGATAAGCTCAGTACCTTTATTATTTTTTCGATAAAGTTCCGTCCCTTTCTGATTTGTTTCGATAATGATCGTTCCAATTATTCGGACGATTAAGTGCGTGTTAATTTAAATAACCGATTATGGGTTGGTGAAGGATTCTATTGTTGTTTTAAGAATAGATAAATCGACATTTCTTTGTAAAATATAAATAATAATGATAAATACAACAGTCACATACATAGTACTGACCCTACTCTAAGATCGAGTCTTGTGTCGTGGGTATCAGGAACTACGAGAGACTTTTCGACGTCTCAAACACCCATAAACGAATGCCTGTGTATTATACAAACATTTGTTTCGTTGTAGAGATCGAATCCGTGGCCTTTCGGTTCACAGTCGGCGCCTAATACTGCTCTTTTTAGTAACCCAGGATATGCTTGAAGGAATATCCAATTGCCATTGTTTTTCCAGCATGCTTGTGGATATTGCGGCCGAGTCGATCACTTAACGAATTGATTGACGCATACCAGTCAATGCCTACAAAGGAGTGATTTGTGTCAATGCTCGTTGATTGTCTAAACAAATCTCGGTGGCAACAGATATCTCCGGGCGAGAAACATCCAGAGTTTCTTCTTTATTGCAGCCTGGTAATCATCCTAGGGCAGCGGTCGGCATCTTTTTGAGTCAGTAGAGCCAAAAATTACAATTTACAACATTTCTAAATGTTTTCAGACTACTTAATTTTACGACGCTTGTCACGGGGAGGGGTGCAATAAAAAGCGAGGACAAGTGAATGAGAGATAGAAATGGAATCTTCATTAATGGATTCCAAATGATTTTTTATTTTTAAATATTTTGTAATATCGTATAAAATTAAAAAGCCGCAGCTTCACACCTAAAGAGCCGAATGTGGCTCGCGAGCTGTATTTTGCCGACCCTTGCCTAGGGCCATTTCTGAGGGTATGCCACTCACATACGTAGCAAGTACCACTATCTCTTCGGCAGCCTGTCTAACAAATTTTGATGACATTTTTACATTGTCTCTTATGACGGGCCGGCGAAATTACATATCCTAACCACATAGCGGTTTATTTCAAGTCGAAGCGTTGTAAGCTTAAAAAGTAATATTGTAGTTACCTATACCCAGGCGGCTTTTCACATATATGAGAGTAAAATTCTTTATATAATTATGAGAGTATCAGTTCTGTATTAAACTTATTGGAAATAATACGTATTTTTCTTACTACAAACATGACAATAATTGTATCAGTATACCTCCCACTGCAGGGCACGGGTCTCCTCTACAATCGAGAATACGATTGAGAGTGGTTAACATAAAAAACATAAGAAAAAAAATATTACAAATATAAGATTTACTGGTGGTAGGTGTCTCATATGTGAGACCCATCCAGGCGGCTACCACCGCAACATATTTTCCTTTTGGACTATTTACTATTTTGTTAATAATGTAACTAGTAGAACTATAAGTAAACAACACCTACCGTTATTACTATGCGAGTGCGGGTTGTGTATGATGCGTATCCTCCTGTCGGCGGGCGAGTCAGCGGGCGTGTACGCGTGTTGCTCGCGCGGGAAGTACACGCGCTGCGCCGCGCGACACGCCGGCGCCGCCGCGCTGCTAGTACACAGCACTACCAGGCGTGGAGACCGGGACTGGGAGAGGTGGCGGCGACATGTGCCTGCAATCAAAAAAAAATAATTAAATAATAATAAAAAAACTTTAATTAAACATAATTACTTACTTACCAACCCGCATTAGGCCAGCGTGGTGGACTATAGGGCCTAACCTCTCTCAATCGTACTCTCGATTGTAGAGTAGGCCCGTGCCTTGCAGTGGGACGTATATGGGCTGATACAGATACAGACAGACTTACTTTAAATCAGTGTGCAACTCAACATGGGTTTATGTACAGGACTATTGGACAAGGAATCTTCGGACGATTGTAATGTATGAAGATACGAATATACATACATAGATTTGTTTTAAAGCAATTTATAACTAGATCTTAATAAACAGGAACAAACGTAATTTTTAGGGTTTGTTTATAGACGATGGTACAGAGTCCTTCGTACGCAAGTCCGACTCGCTGTTGGCCGGTTTTTTATTGCAATGAATGGCGAGACGAACATGCCGTTCACCTGATGGTAATCGATACGACTGCTCATGAACAGTAGCAAAACCAAACAACGCCTTGAATTACATAATAATACTTGGCATTCCACCGCGCTCGTCATCCTGAGACATAAGATATTAACACCCGTATTCACAAACAATACTATGAGGACGCATAGTGTAGCCAAACGCACAGAATTGTCAATTTTGATTCATAAACAATACTTGAGTGATGAGTGACACTATGCGTTCACTTAAGAAGACCCTCAGGTAAAGAAACTCAACAGCTATTTTACGCAACGCATAGTGTCGATTGTAAAAAGTAAAAGTGACAGCTGTGAATGTAAATTGCAATTTCATATTATGTATTTTGCACTAAGGTTTTGTACTAGGGTTTTTTCCATTTTCAATACAATGGATTACAGCAGCAAGGAGAAGTTCGACAATTATATTGATGAATTATTCGAGATTTTCAAAATCCTTTTGATTTTTACAATGACAAACAATTTAGAAGACGCTATCTATTTACTAGGGATATTGTTCTTCATGCACTTTTGCCACTAGTCTGAAAGAGGTCTTTCAATACCGCCTATTCACCAATTACTTGTGGCCTTAAGATTTTATTCACCTGGGAGTTTTCTGTTGGTAAACGGACTAGATGCGACTACCAACATTTTCACGGTGGTCGCGGGTTCCAATCCCAGTGCACACCTCTGACTATTTGGAGTCATGTGTGTATTGATTCTTTGATAGTCAATCTTTGATAGAAAACATTGTTACGAAACCTGCATGCCATAGCGATGTATAAAAATGTATATGGTATGTAAGTCCGCCAACCTGCATTAGGTCAGCGTGGAGGACTATATGGCCTAACCACTCTCAATCGATCTCTCGATAGTAGAGGAGGCCGTGCTCTGCAGTGAGACGTATATGGGCTGATACAGATACGGGAGTTTAGGTTAGTAATAATCTATTTGCTGCAGGCTGCCTCCAACACGTAACTGTGGAAATCATTGGGGAGAAGGGAGGCCTATGTTAACACCCAAAATTTACCGCTTAAAAATGTGGGAAATAAATTTTATTAAATATTTGGAACGTAATTATTTGAAATTGTCAAAGGCGTCACTTACGAGTAATTCGCGGGACATGCGCGGACACCAATTGTCAAACACCGGAGAGACATTAGCAACAGTGATTGACCAATCAATGATCCGCTTTGGACACTGTGCGTTCCCTTAGTAAAAGGGTGACTCAAGTATTGTTTATGAATAAAAAGGCTGAGCGGAACGATCACTATGAGAAATGTCTTACTTAGCATAGGGTTACTTCAACACTGAGTAAAGTATTGTTTGTGAATACGGGCCTTAGTCTCAATATGTCCAGTAGTTACTCTGGCTACAATGTCCTTCAATCCGAAACACAACAAAACATTTACACTACTGTTTGGCGGGAGAAATAGACATTGGGTTAATACCTACCTAACGACCTCTCACATATGAGAGACCTACCACCA
This sequence comes from Hyles euphorbiae, assembly GCA_023078785.2. Classification (NCBI taxonomy): domain Eukaryota; kingdom Metazoa; phylum Arthropoda; class Insecta; order Lepidoptera; family Sphingidae; genus Hyles; species Hyles euphorbiae. The sequence goes on along the minus strand of CM041037.1, from coordinate 2,212,883 downwards.
GTAAAATTGTATTTAAATGTATTTGTTTCAACTAAAATGCAATTTTATAGTATTTTAACCAAAACACTTACATTCTAATTAATAAGAACTTACAGTCGTTATTAACTTATGGTCGTAACCATAGACTAATGGTTATGATGTACGTTATACGAATCCCAACATTTACAGAGTTAGTACATTGGTATCGTCATAAACTTCGATTGTCCGGGGATTCGAACTTTGTTTCGGATTTTCAGTGTATACAGTGTATACCCTGAATACAGCCTTCCCGAGGATTTCTATAGTGATTTTTTCGAAAACTGAATCTATCTTTCTTATACCTTGAAAATGTTTTTACACGTAACAGGACGTCTAACGCTTTTATATGGCCCTTTGGGATTACTTCTAACTTTATGACTTCTGATGTACTCACCGTATTACTACATGAGACAGGTCGACATGCCAATTATCTAGTGATGTCACTTTCCAATCTTTAAAAGCTACCATAATCAATTCAATACACAACAATATAATACACGAGGGACAATGTGAGTGCGATCGTTATCGATAAACGCCATTGATATTGATTTGATTTGATACGAACTCGAGCATCACTAACGCCCAAATACTGGAACGCAACTTAAATATAAATGGCGCTTAACTACGTTAATCCCGATTAAATGTACGGGCTAAGTGGGCCGTGCGCTGTGAAGAGCAACTTATTATTTGAATGGCGTTCCAGTATTCGGGCGTTAGACTAGGAGGGCGCAGGTCAAGCGCGTGTGTGCGGGGCGTACCCTTCCCCACGTAATACCTCATACCTCGATAGCCATCTTGACCCATCGCCTACTATCTATACTTCTTTAAGCACACGCAAATTATTATTGCACATTAGTCGTTAAATATCATCATATTATATTTCTGTATCTGTATCTGTCTCAGCCTATATACGTCCCACTGCAGGGCACGGGGCCTACTCTACAATCGAGAGTTACGATGAAGAGTGATTAGGCCATATAGTCCACCAAGCTGGCCTAGTGTGGGTATATTTACTGATATAAAAAAGCCTTACAGCATTGAATTTACTGTGAAAAAATGATGATTGATAATGATGATAAGTGTCAATTTAGAAAACAAAAAAGTACTTGGAATAGTACGCTTTAATACTCTGGCTAAAATGATTTACACTGAGGGGCCAGAAGCGAAATACCTACTACTATTACCCCTATTTGTTAGTAATAATCCAAGCTCATAATAAGAATAAAAACAGGCTTTTGGCGTTCCTGTACGTCAAGTATCTATAGTCGCTGTTCGACTACGCCTTACTCTTACACAACAACGAAAAACGAAGATAAATTATTTCAAATTGAATCATTAGTTGTTTAGTTAATTTTGGATAATCGATTTCTTTGTGACTAAATTATCATTTTTTCTACTTAAATATCCATTCTTGCTTTCTTCTACTTAAATATCCATCCCATGGTTGCCTGCCAATTATCTAGTGTGATAAGGCCACGACTTGTATTATTATTATGTGATTTCTTTGTTATTTCTCTGACATCATAATTAATGTGTGTATGTATACTAACGCAGCGCGGTGTGTATCGCGAGGTCCTGCGGGAAGTTGTGTCGCGCCGTGTTCACCACGCACAGCACCAGCGTGCGCGCGCCCAGCTCCGCGCCCGCCTGCAGCACGTTCCTGCGACAGGACAACACCTTACGCTACGACACGCTACAGAACGCTACGACACACTACAGCGCGCTACAACACGTTACAGCGCGCTACAGCACGCTACGACACGCTACAGCGCGTTACAACACACTGCAACAGTGCTACACAGTAACAGCGCTACACACTGCAACAGCGCTACACACTAATACAGTGCAACACACTGGAACAGCGCAGCACACTGCAACAGCGTGACGCGTAGATGGCGGTAGGTTATTCGTAACACTGGACAGTTACTTACACGATGGTAGTAACATATTATGTATGTATGCTAAGGTATTCTTGAGATCAGTGTTTTTTTATCCATCGAGGGACCTCCCTCGATAAAACCACCTGGTTTTATCTATATATTTTTTTAACAAATAACATTTCATACTACCTAACAGAATTACTAGTACACTTGGTGGTAAATACAATACAGTATAGATATACATACCGGGTATATCAAGACTGCGACCGAAAACGAAGCCGGGTGATAGTGTTAAATGTAACAGACACAATGTAACTAAAAATTTCGTCCGGAAAGGCGACAATATTTTAAAATTATTTCTAAAATTTCGTCGAGTTTGGTTGGTAAATCGATAGTTGTTGCTAAAATAATAATTTAAAACCTTTCGTACCATAGCGTCTTTAAAAATAAAAGAGTATACACTATTATTTAAGAAAAAAATTATGTATTTACCATCCTAATAAGACGATAAATAATGAATAACAAAAAGAAATCGTCCCAATTTTTTGCACAAAATTTAGTTGCATTGTGTGTAAGTCACTAAAACTACCACCCAGGTTCGTTTTCGGTAGCACTCTTGATTTACCCTGTATATCGGGTTTCTTGTAAATTGCAGGAAATCAACAAATGTAGGTCATATCAGATCACATCGACACATCTTTATGGCCTATGTCCAACAGTAAACAACTTATTGTTTTTTTTTTTAATTTATTCTTTAATGATTATTGTAATCAAATCAACTGTTTACTCACTTATAACAGTTCTGTAACGAGGTCTCGGCAGCCGTGTGGTACTTGGCCGAGTACTTGGGACACACCGTGTGGATGATGTGCCTGCACCGGAGATTGAACCCGGGAGTCACCACCACCTCACCCGTCCGACATTCTGCAACATAACAGGAAAGAGTCGATACGAGTACCACGTAATACATTGGTAGTAATAATAATAAAAACTCTTTATTTTCAGCACCACACAATACAATTGGATTATAAAAAGGTGATAAATTTTAATCCAAAATGTGAAATGCTAAAAAAATTGTAGTTGGTAGTTAATGATCATAGATAGTTTTACTTTTTTTATACGTTCTAGCATAACTCAATCACATTAGTTACAATGAATGCGATCTAGGGCTTCAAAGATTTTACTTAAGACTTATTTATTCACCAACAGAAATTAAAACAACATATAAAATAAGTACAATCGGCACGACTTATTGCAGGTCATAATCATAATTAATTACTAAATCCACCCACCAGTTAAATACATAGTTCTGATCCAACATTAAGATCGAGTCTTGTGTCGTGAGTATCAGAAACTACGAGAGACTTTTCACCATCAGAAACACCGAGACTCTAAACAAATACCTGTGCTAATCAAATTTTTTTTGTCTCAATGCGGGAACTGAACCCACAGACTCTCGTTTGACAGCCGGCGTCCAACCAAATACGCCACGGAGGCTATCACTAACAGTCCTAGCGTACTATAATTCTCAAATAAAATCTTATACAATATGCCTCGTATTCATATGCTATTAAAATTACTAGTGATGAATGTCTCTTAAATTAACTGGTGGTAGGTCTCTCATATGCAGGAGGCCGCCTGAATAGGTACCACCGCAATGTTTATTTCTCCCGCCAAATACTAGTGTAAATGCACTGTTGTGTAATTTGTTTCAGATTGAATAAAATTGTAGCCGGGGTAGCTACTAGACATATTGAGATGTAACACCGTACGTTTCAGGTTGGCGAGCGCAATGGAATGCCTAGCAATGCTTAGTAATTCAAGTTGTTGTTAGGCTACTGTTCATGAGCAGTGGTATTGCTTAACATCAGGCGAAAAGCATGTTCGTCTCGCCATTCATCGAAATAGTAAAAAAATACTATAGTGAAAGACCTATCTACCTACCTAGTCACTGGTGGCATGTCTCATGCGTGAGAGGCCATCTGGGTCGGTACAACCAAAATGATTTGATGATGAAACCAAATTGCTCCCGCTAAACAGCAGTGTAAACGCACTGTTGTGGCACGCAGCAAGGCTTTGCATTCCAGTGCGCTATCCATGATCGTATTTACCATCAGGCGACTAAAATAATCCTAAAATATGAAGTATTCACCTACCATAAGCCCTAGTAATGATCTCCTCCTTGAGCTCAGGTCCGGCAGCCTGCATGATGCGCTCGCTGACCTCGTTGCATTCCGTCAGCGTCTCGTCAGTGGTGTTAGTTATCACGTCAGCCTCCAGCGAGGTGATGTCGCCTTGCCTAGAATTGGAGCAATGTTTGTGTTCAGTCGTATATCGTTTTGGCAGGCGCAACGATGGAAGGCAAACATTATTGCTACGCCTTGTAAAATATACGATGATAATTGTGACAGCTCACGCCTATAAAGTTACGTATTTTTTTGTTAAAATGTCATACAAATAAAAACTGTACTTCATGGACGGGTACCGCCCCCTTAGAGATGGCCACGCATAACGATTAACCACAGACTATCGGATAATCGAATAATCGGATTTGAAATGAAAACAATACATAACAAAAATGTAAATATAACAGTAACTTGTTTCTTAATTGGTGAAATATGTTCCATTTACTGATTACATTAAAAAATGTGCATTGAATAAAAGTTACCGATAATATAATTAGTAGCACGAGCCGAAATCGCCACTGTGGGACGGCTGTTATTGTAGTATTAGTAATAACTTATTTTTAAAGTAATAATAATAAATAAAAAAAATAATAATAAAAACTGTTTTATAAAATCCATACATTAATCACGCAATTATCGATAACAAGATAGAAAAAATAATAATCGAATAGATTCATTAACGTTTATACACTACCCTCAACCCTACTGCGATCTGTCACAATTATCATCGTATATTTTACAGTGCATAATACTGTTTCCTTATCAGTATTTTTAGATACTTTTTAAACCAAATACATTTAAATACATAATATAATATTTCAAATACTCTAACTCGCAATAGCCCAGGGTGAGCCCACTCAATGTAACTTTCGCTTTTAGAGGAGTCCGTGCTTAACAGTCTGTGATTATGGCCTGATATAACAGTGTAGAACGCCTTCCAGATAGATGGAGTAACGATTTGCGAAAGATCGCTGGCAAATGCTGGATATGACAAGCCAAAGACATTGTAAAATGGCGCAATTTGGAGGAGGCCTATGTTCAGCAGTGAACATTGAAAGGCTGTTGATGATAACGATGGCTCATCATGACAACATCATATTTTTCGGGATAAAAAGTAGCCTATATAGGCTATATAGGCCGAAGGAGGCTTTTTAGTCTCCTTGGTCCAATATACCTTTATGTTAAATTACAACAAACTCCGTTCAATTGTTTAAGCGTAAAAACGGAACATAAATACACACTAGAGTTTCTTGCCCGTTCTTCTCTAGTGAAAACCACTTTCTGAAAGGGGTGGTAGATCAAAAAATGACGGAATCTAAATGATGTAGAACATCTTAATGGATTTAATAAAATAAATATTCACTTTCAATTTATAATATGGAAGTAATGACAACTTACCATATCGCAAACCGCTCGTTGATACGTTCATCAAATGGGTAGGGGTTGCCGGCGCTAGCATGGGTCTCGGGCGACGCCGGTGCGGTCGGCGACGGCGACTCAGCCGCCTCGGGCGCGTCCTCATCATGCGACCAGCGCGCCACCGCCCAGCTCTCGCCCGGCGCGCGCATCACGCACACCGAACGCTCTGTAACATGCAACAGGAGTTTGTAACATCATCATCACATCATCATTTTTTGGGGCTCCCAACCTAAAAGGTAAAAATGGAACCCTATTAATGAGCTTTAAATTCAATCAATGTTAATATAACATTGCTTATAAGCAATTGCTTGCAGTCCTTAATGATTCCAAATTATTTTTATTTTTTCTTTATTTGTTTGCATACATTATGTTGAGAATCGATTAGTATCAGACGTAATAACGCAAACCAATTTTAAAATCAAGGTTATATATCTAAAGGCTTTTATAAGTTGTCTAGATAATTATAGTGCAGCTATTTAAAATACTTGGACGAGCGGATATAGATAATTATCTATTCGCTTGGAGTTTGTTTATTTTTGTTCTTTGTGTATGCTGCACTTGCTGGTACGATTAAGTGACTTCAATAAATATAGTTAGAATATTCACTCCACACACACACACTTTGGCTAAAAAAGTATTATATATTAGCAGGAAAATAAAAACTTCTGCATTTTTTATAATGGTGTGGATAAATCTAATTATATTTGTACTTCAGCTGACGTAACCTAGTTATCTCAGTAAGTATATAAAAGATCTGTTATTTCCGATCCAAATCTATAGAGATAATCGGATTAAAGATTAAAACTCTGCACAATTTTTCCCTCGAAATGTAGTTGAACGAGTGACTGCTGTAACGTTGCCAAAAATCAGTTCTGGAGCAAACAACTCCGTATCTCGCTAGCTATTACGAAAGCAGATTGAGGCGAAGATTTCCTTTTGTCGTACGTTACATAGGAACGGAGCCATAAGATTTATTATGAATGGTACAAAAATATGTTATATGTCTTGTATTTACATCATCTATATATTGCTCCTATGATACAGAAATACAAAAGTAGCACAAGTTTACAGAGTAACTACTGGACATATTGATACTTAAAATCTTATGTCTTAGGATGGCGAGCGCAGTGTAATGCCTAGCATTGTTTTGTAATACAAGATGTTGCTTGGTTTTGCTACTGTTCATGAGTTCATGAGTAGTCGTAACGCTTAACATCAGGCGAACGGCATGCTCTTCTCGCGAATCATTGCAATAAATAAGTAAATAAGTTTTCTCACTATTACGATTTCGTATGTCTTCTAACTTTATTCGAGAGATAACATTATTTTAGACCCACGCGTTATTTGGTTCATAACACTCTTCTTCTCGGTACGAGGAAATAGTTACGATTTACTAAACTACACCCTTTTCGCAGCCTGCTCATTATATAGAGCAGCGGTTCGTAACCTTTTAGTCATGAGGGACCATTTGATATAATTTCTATCTAGCCATTGACCACCCAGTTGGTTGACTGGTTTGGTTGTATGTTAATACAGTACCGAAATCATAATAAAGGGTTTTTCTATCTATCAATAAAACATGCATTGAATTGTTTTAACGGTCTTAGGATGGCTTCGCGGGATGCTTCCAGAGATCATCAGTGGTCCGTAGATAACCGGTTAAGAACCTCTGATCTATACCATGCTTATAATCACCTATGTCTCTATCAGTTTCTTTAACAACTTTTGTTGGATCCCTAAATTCTCCAATTAACTTACCGCCCACAGATCAATTGCAATTGGTTTGACATTTACCAAATCCTCATTATGTAAGTAGAACGTATAAAATATTGAAGGCTTGTCGAGGGACAGCGTGGTGTATTAATACTCGCTGGCTTCAATACGATATTTCCATCGTAACGACAAGATCGATGACTTTGCCTTCAAATGTTTCTGGGAACTTACTTAGCCTAGTTAGAATACTAACTTTATTGTTATTTATTGGCGTGACAAAGTAAATAATAAATGCATTCAGCAGTCACATAGTCCTAAACCTACAGTAAGATAGTTTTATGTGAAGATTTACGAAACTACGAGGAAAACTGTTGTCTCATAACGAATCAGAACCTACACAATAAAATGAAGCATAAAAACAATAATTATCCTCATTGCAATGCATCTGATATTTAATGCAGTCATAAATAAATAAATGCACCCAACAGTCACATACATAGTCCTGAGCCCAAGTAAGATCAATTAAATCTTGTGTCGTGCGTATCAGAAAGTGCGAGAGATTTTTCGGTCTCACAAACACCCAGATCCGAGATAAATACTTGTGGTAGTCGGAGTCTTACCATCTGCGCCATGAAATCTGTCGATTGCAGTGCAAATATTCACCAGGGGATAGTTATCAATCGCCGGTCGAAAAAATGATTATTACGAAACAGTAAACGAACACGAAAATTTTACCGACTAAAAGAAAGTGAAGAGAAATCTATACACCTCTGGGGACTCTACTACCTTCGCCTCCTTTTGTATTGACCTTTTTAAAACCCGGCATAGTTTTCTCAACTATAAGTGTTATAAATATTCATGAGCGTCGGTAAACATTTACAACCGTGTGAATCATTAGCCAGTTTGCTCATAAAAAGATGCATACTACTCGCGACACTCAAAACCCGTTCACCTTCAGCGCACACCGCTCAATCTAACAAAGAAAGCGAACAGTTTGCAATGTTTCCTTATCAATGGCGAATCCAGGGGGGAGGTCATGGGGGTCATAAGCCCCCCTTTGGGTGGCTCCAGATTTACAGAATTTATTTATTATCTTGATTATAACATTTATAATAACACTAGCGGTCGGGCCCGGCTCCGCCCGGGTGCATACACGTTTTAAAATGGCGGTCAAAATGTTTAATTCTGACTATCAGTTTAGAATATCGACCAATCGGATCACGAAAAACGAACAAAATTTCCTCGTATTTGCTAGAAATATCACTACTGCTTTCCTCCTATAGGTCATAGCGTGATGATGTATAGCCTATAGCCTTCCTCGATAAATGGACTACCCAAAATTGAAAGAATCATTCAAATCGGACCAGTAGTTCCAGAGATTAGCGCGTTCAAACAAACAAACTCTGCAGCTTTATAATATTAGTATAGATGTAAATTATTTTATGTAGATAATTAAAGTAAAAAGTGTGTGTTTTCACAAATCACTGCTGTAACAAATTAAAAAAGAAACTTTATTACGAATTCGAATATCGAAATCGTACCCAGCGTTCAAGAACTATATGACCCTCCCCCCCTGACTTGGAAGCTGGAGCCACCCTTGTTCCTTATCTAAGTAAATGAATTAGGCACTCGCTCTGGGTAACCGCAAGCGATCGGTCATGAGGAAAATCGACCTACATTCGAATGGCGCATCGCGGATCCCTTACTCGTATTCCCAAGGTATAGGCTGGGATGCAACGAGCCGTGATTTTGCCCGCATTCCTCAGTAATGTGCTAGGGGTGGATGCTCCAAACCTATTTCGGTATTATGCTCTTTGAGTACGGGGATCTTACAAACGACTTTGATATAGGTAGAAGTCGTGTCGAATAGTAACATTTATCGTGCGATCTTTAAACGCAACCATTGTAAGTTTATGGCAGAGTTTCACAAGCACACATTTATAATAGCGAACACATCACGCTTGTGTGTAAGATTTTCGGTTAAGCTTGAAGGTATATTTAATTTTAAACCCACTGGCATTAGTATGTCGAAGACAGCTATCAACATAGTAATTATACCTACTGAACTATTTATTTCACAAATTAAGAAAATGGGAGGATAATATTGAACCTCTTGATTCAAATTTACATGAATGAAACCACAAAGCTCAGTATGTCAGCACATGTGCATATCAGATGAAATGAAAAGTTAGGAGCAGTACACCAAATGATTTTTCGCATGTAATCTACTACTGGTGGTAATTTTCTTATATGTGAGGGGCTCCCTGGGTAGGTCCATCCGGTCTATTTCTCTCGACCAACAGGAATGTAAGTACACTGGTGTGTTACGATTTAAAGGACATTGTAGCCAGAGTAACTACTAGATATGTTGAGACTTAACATCTAATGTCTCAGCATGGTGAGCGTAGTGAAATGCCAAGCATTATTTTTTAATTCATGGGTTGTCTGATTTTGCTCATGCCCATGAGTTTCGTTTACCATCAGACTACTGACTAGCGCGGCTCGCTATTCATTACGATCAAAAACAAAAAATCCACATTCACAAAGGTGAAATCCACCAACATTCCAAATATTTGCCTCCCATATTCCGTATTCCAGCCTAATAATTCCAGCGAGCGTCTTTCCTAGTAGTTGTTATCTATGCAGCGACCCACCCCGAGGTCCCGACCTCCGGCCGCCCTTGTGCCATTTCATGCAACCTTGTTTCTAACGCTCCTAGATATCTTTTGCCGGGAGGAAACTGCAGATTGAACATCTTTCCATACATAGAATGTTTTAATACACAAGTTAGCGGAAATAGTCGGTTTGCAATTGGAAATAGAATACAGATGATAGAAGAAAGACTTGCATGTACATATAAATATATTTTCGATCGAATAATTACAATGAATTGAAATAAGTATTGCTTTAAATCTATGAGGGTTTTAAAAAATATGGGTGTAATTAATATTGCGATAAATCTATTGTTGCCGAAATTATTAACGTCAATCAGTATTATGCAAGAAAGACAGAAAAAAGTAACTTAATAGGAATGTCCTATTGTAAAGAACTAAGAACGTAATACACTGTTATATGAAATAAAAAAAGTAATTTCCGTTGTTATTCGAAATTATGTATATGGCCAGGTCAAGTACAACTAATATATAAAAATAAAGTTGCACATTGTAACCAATGTATGCAAGTAGCATAAACCGTAAATAGAAAAAATTGCCAGCAATATTTCCTTCGCAATAAAAAAGTTAACTTGCATACTCCCGCTTAAAATATTACCGCGCGTGTAAAGATTTATGCACAGCCATTGCACAACGTTAACTTGATTTCAGTCATACGTTTAAAAGCCGATGTATTTATAGTTTACAATTTACATATTTGAAATACATTATAAGCCGTCTATCATCTAGTGACGTGCGGCGAAATTTCGAACTACAAATATATTATAAATATCTATTTATATTGTTGGAGATATGTTTTTATAATATAAGCAACAAGCATTTATACTCGTAATTTAATAGTATTTACATATGCAACGTAGCAAAATGGGAAGAGAGAATATTGTTTTAATTATTTTGTACATGAGCGCCATCTACGACAGAATAACGTAGACGAGCTTTACAATAATTTTTAAATTTTTATTATTTTTGAGTCGACCATGTCATTCGTCTCATGTTAAGCAATACAACCGCTTATAGACAGTAGCAATGCTTGAGGCTCAATGTTAAGACTTAATATGTCACTCAGTACACCAGTAGTAACTCTGGCTGAATTTTATTGCAATCACCATTAATAAATATTTACTAATTGATTGAGGGGTTTAATTTACTTTACAAGCATTTTTAATACTTGTTTTTACAATAGCATGATAGTCACGACAAAGTATCTGATTCAAAGTCCTGTGCTATTTAAATAGAGTAATACTGATTCCAGGGAAATACTAATCCCTCGGCCATCGATAGTAGTTACGATTCCAGCCTTGTCAAATCAGATATACACATGTTTAACCCGAAATTCGGCACACTTTCGTGAGGCAATAATACGCTTGTCAAATGTCAGTATCCCGACTAACATTCTACCACGATTTTTTTTATTTTTTATTGCAGTGAATAGTGAGACGAGCATGCCGTTCGCCTCCGACTCGCTGACCGCTCATGAACAGTAGCAAAAGCAAACACCTTGAATTACAAAGCAATGCTTGGAATTCCACTGCGCTCGCCATCCTGAGACGTAAGATGTTAAGTCTCAATATGTCCAGTAGTTACTCTGGCTACAATGTCCTTCAATCCGAAACACAACAGTGCATTTAAACTGCTGTTTGACGGGAGAAATAGACAGAAATAGACATTGCGGTGGTACCCACCCAGGCAGCCTCTCACACATGAGAGACCTACCACCAGTATAAACCAGTATAACCGGTATAACGAGCATTAAAGTCTGATTTTACCAACTCGCAGTAGGCCAGCCTGGTAGACTATATGGCCTAACCACACTCAATCGTACTCTGGATTGTACAAGAGGCCCGTGGCATAGTATTATTGAAACAGTCAAAATAAATTACATTAACACTACGGGAAAAAACAACCTAGTAAGAAAAAGTAAAATTACAAATGACCTACAGCGGCATTTTAACGTCCCAATTCTAATATTTACTCAATGGTACATTCATCAAACCGTGTAAAATATTGTCAATGGGACGCATTATGTTCCCGTGACGCCGGCTGCAGTGTCGCCGTCCTTCTCTCGCGGGTACATTTAAAAAGAGATGGATAACTCATTCACAAATGGAATTTCCTTTGAAAGGGAAGTGATAAGCTAGTACCATTGCGTTGGCTTTATTGAAAACTATTCCTGCTGAATGAACGTAAAAATGAATGGATTTTTACTTCCTTTGGTCGTTGCGATAAAAGTTACGAGTGATTAAAATCTTTATTGCGTCGTTGGTCTTATATTGCTGTTGTGTACAATGTGTGGGTGTTGTGTGTGTGTGTGTGTGTGGGGGGGGGGGCTTTGGACACAATTCTTAGTTTTAGACTATAGAAAAAAAATGCTTGTTTGGATTTGTGCCAAATATGGCCAGACGCTTTTTATATGATACATTATTTGTAGTCCTACACTCTTTTAAGAAGATTATTCTTATGTTATATTTGTTAGAGACATAATTATTATAGGTATTTATTCAAACACATTACAATAAGATATTCAAAACTATGGTAAATTGTTAAAAATAGATAAAATAATCACAAAAGTATTGAATATCACGTTGGTAACAAGGTTTTATTTCCGATGTTGTCATCATTGTCTTACTTCCGCATTGAACAAAGGAAAGTGAAATCACGTCACAAAACTATATACATACATATATCCTTGATTCGTCTCATCCGATTATTGTCTTTATCAGATCGTAGCCTGGTAAAACCAATTCCATTTCCTTACATTTGCATGAGACAATTAAGTAATGAATGTCAGTGGAAATAATTGTGTATTATTTATGTGTCCATTTTTAAAAGCTTAAAACCTGTCTTGGAGACAGAACCATGTTTAAATAAACAATATTTTAAAGTAATAAGAAAACACTATTATAAAGCAATATTCCAATAACCCTACGTACATTATTGACCTTGCTGAGGCTTGGAAATTATTTACGAGTTGGAATTATGGTAATAGCAATATGATGAGCCGGAGACATGAAACGAGTTGGTTTCCCGCACGGAAAACATGCAAGGAAATACACTACACCACTTTACTCGAATCTGGTACGCATACATAATACCGCCTTGTCGTTTCAGCGACCTTGAGTCACATAAAGAAAGACTCTTACATAACAAGTAAGAAAAAAACCGGCCATAAAATATGATTTATTTTAGTTTTAAATTCGAATCATTCTTTTTTTGAATTTGAAAGTTTGAATTAGGTTCTGAGTGTAACTGGCTGCTTTTTCGGATTTGGAAATTAAAAGAACAATAAATAGTCTTACCAATAATGGTCATTATTCAGCCAGAATCTTGATTACGAGAAATAAATCACGGATCACTCACTACGTTATATCAAAACTCGATCAAAGAACTTGAACGCGGCCGATCGTCGCGGCGTACAGCAGGCATGTGACCTCGAACGGAAGAGAACACACCCCCGGGGGTGACGTGGCGGCCGCTGGGGGCGGGGGTGCGTGACGTCACACGGTCGACGACCCGCGGAAGTAGGTCATCGGGCTGGTCGATCTACTGGCAGTTTTGTGAGAATAAATCATTTTGTAACTGGCCTCCATTACGTAAGTGTAATCTCGGCGCCCATTACTTAGTTATGGCGGGAATGGTTCGCGCCAAGAATGAATTGTGAATGACTTATGGCTGACGAAAATTGTCTGCATCTTGTTATTCATAAATAAATATTGGATGTTTTGAATTATCACTGAACGACATTCACGATTTTCTTAAATTCTTCTACGATAGAGTTATTGCATTGAGATGACCCATCTCTCCCCCATCGACACAATTTTGTCGGCCTCGGTCAAACTGGATTTACACCTGGTAATCCGAAACGCAACACACCTCTGTGGGTCCATTCAAAATCATCACTTCACGAAAACCCTATATTTCACCAACAACATTCATAACTTAAATTAAAACATCACGAGCACTTACCACAAATATCTACTTCTGCATTGTCCCATTATCTCACTAAAATGTCATTTCCAAATGTTCAACACTTTCAAAATGTCATTTGAAAACTTCCTCAGGCTCGGAGCGAAGATTAACTTTCGTGGCAAACTTTAAGTCGTACAAGTTCTTATCGTAGTTTGTCTAAATCGGTTCCCTGCGCAGCTTCCGAAGTTCCTCTTTCCTTCCTGAAGCTGATCGCTTATTGATGTAACAGGGGAAAGACTATTATAAGAAATACTGACTATTTAAATTTATATCAGTTTTGATATTTGCGTTGAGGCCAATTTTAATATTCTTTATTCGAATAGTCTTTTGAATAGGTCACTAGGTGAAGAAAAAATGTCCTGAAAAACTCCCTTAGCAATGAAATGTTATGTCTTTTTATTCGATTTTTTTCTTATCATTTTTAACAATAATGCTATCAATACGCTATTTTCATGTCGATAAATAAAATATAGTATACATAAGTATAGGATAGTGGATACTACAATAAGGACTAAATCAATTGCAATGATCCAAGTAATAGTGTCAAGGGATAGGCAGGCAGGTGAAATTACGTGCAATAATAATAAAAAAACAAGCAAGAAGCTGGATGCAGACGCATGCCGAGATTGTTTAAAAATTCAAGGCAGTGGACTTCCAATAACTGAAAAAGATAATGATGTAATCAATCATAGTGTGCACAGTGTATAGTAATCTAAAGATGTTTGTAATGTTATCAATCTTTCAAGTATAGAATATATTATTAAAGCCTCTGATGTTTCTAAAATGTTTATCCTACTACTCAAATCAATACGTGATGATCATAAAATGGTGGAAGAAAATATCTCAAATTAAATTTCAAGTACCTTTATCTGAACAAGACCGTAGATATCATACAACAATAATTTAAACACTTTGCTGCAAAGTATTTTCCCCTTCAAAATGGCGTTGGAAAATCCCCTTGATAAACACTCGATTGAACAAAATGTTGTCCTCACGATGTACGATACGAGTGTTAGAACTAGAATATGAGTAATACACACAATAAAACAGCGGATTAATGGTTTATAATCTTGGAATGGATTATAACTTGTAAGCAAGATTACAATGATAATAGCTATATTCATTAGCCTGTATAGGAACTATACAGTTAAGGTATGATCGTAGGTGTATCATAAAAAGGTACGTAGCCCAGGCATCTAAAGGAATATAGTCAAAGTTTTAGACTGGAGCCCACATACTCAAACGCAGTTCTGTGATTCTCTTGTTCTTCTCAGAAGAAAGATAGATAATTAATAATAGAAGGCATAAAATTGCTGTATGCTGAACGCTTCCAAAAGATCACTATGGCTATCCTTCAAATTGGTGAGAATCTATGGACATATATTGACCTGATTCCGCCAGCGATATGTAATGCGGTCCTTAAAGTACATGTATGAACAAAGATAAAACAAGAAAACAATGAGCTGTGTCGTAAAACAGCGTCGCCAGCTCATCACAATGGATGGATTTGCTGGATAATCTGTATTTACACCGTGTTTGCTTTGGACAATATTTTTCAACACTCATTACCATTGATAAGAGGTGCAATTCTGTTGATAAGTCATAAGTAGGTAATTATGATGATCTAATTTACTTAGAGGGCAGATAATCTAATAGAGATTATAGAGAGTCGCTGGAAATAGCTTGCCATACAGATCCTATTGCAAGCTTTTTCGACATGAAAAATAGAATTTGCTCTGGAGCAAATCCGAGAAGGGTTGATAGCTAGTAAGCAGCTGATCGTGAAATTCCAAACCATATTTGACAGCCTCCGTGGCGCAGTAGGTTAGACGCCGGCTGTGAAACGTGAGGCCGGGGGTTCGATCTCCGCACCGAGACAAATATATGTATAATCCACTGGTATTTGTTTTGGGTCTGGGTGTTTGTGAGACCAAATAGTCTCTCGTAGTTCCTGATACCCACGACACAAGACTCGATCTTAGTGTTGAGTTAGGACTATTTATGTGATTGTTGGGTTGGTGTATTTATTTACATAATCCTATAGGATGCATAATAAAATTCAACAGGGTTTAAAGGTGATTTTCGAAATTAAGAGGAATTTCTTGAGAATTATTTCTGCCGGTCTACAAGAATTTCGAAGGTATTTTACTAGGCAAGCGCCTAATAACAAATGAAGCCACTTTCCAGTAGGATATGAACGTACTGGCGACATATAAACAACCACAAAATGGAAATAACTTCGAAATGTCCAATTATAGGGCGATTATCTCGCCTATCCTCGATATAGTCACGGACGGACTTTTAATTACGCAAATTATCGTTGTCAGCGACTATCGTGTGATTAATAGCTTGCCGTCGATACGAAATTGCATTTATAGAGTTCTGGCCCATTCCCATGGTAATTACCGAGCTGTCTGCCAATAAGGGCTTATCAGAGTCAAAAGGTAAGTTTGATATGTGAGTCGGTGCTTGAATTAAGTTCTTGAAAACTCTTTGTTATAATTATAGAGAAGACTATGGAAAACAACGTTTACAATATGATCTAAATTCTAATGTATCGCCGTATTATTTTGTAATCGGCCACACTAAGTGAAGCAGTTCCGCCCACCAATATTTTTTATGTTATCGAGACAAATCTAAATTATTCTCATTGACTAATCACTCCTAAACTAAACAGGGACATAAACAACTCAAACAAATAAAGAAAAATCACATTAAAAAGACGCTCGTTTTGAAACAATGGCAGTTCATTTAGCCTCCACTCGTGTGTGCAATAAACAATGTACAGATGATTATAAACGAACACGTAATAGAATACACAATGACAATTATTACTCTGGAGAAAACGAGTCGTGTTTTAACAAAGGGGACGAACGGCCTAGTATGTGTGGTTCGGTTGATTAGCCATAATCACCAGGTGGGTACTATTAGACTATTGTAATTATCTTCTCTCTTCTCTGGAGTTTGTTAGAAGAAAAACAAATCTCCGAAAATTATAATTACGAACGACTTTCGAGGATATGAACAATGTTAGTTCGCAACATGCATATGGTGGGAATGCAACCCCACCAGAAATCAGACAAAAAAACAAAAGTTGATTTTATTTAGCACGGAAATAAACGATGGTGAAAAATGAACAACACACAACATTAAATACCTGACAAACACTAAAGACCTACAACATCAAGGGGATCGTTGAAGAAAAACCAAATGTTCAATGATCCAAAAATATAAGCAGGGGTGGGAATATTAGAGATATCAAATTTCTTCAATAAGAATGATACGTCACGGTTCATTCATGAAATAATAAAATAACAACCTATAATAATCAGCCTGGCTCTACTAGTTTAAGCCAATATAAACAGAATATATAACATCAAAATGCACAAATCTCGAATGACGCAATTGAAGTACTAAGAGGCAGTAGCGTTTGTGAAGTAAATAATAAATGCTAAACTAATACCGGACTAGAGGAAACATTTGCTCGTGCACATACAAACATCGCAGATAAACCCGACGCGACGTTAAGACTGAAACTTGTATCTCGAAATAATGTCTTGCTATGATGTGGAATTAAATATGTTTTATGAGTCATCTTACTAGGCCCTAAGAAGTTTATTTTCAAACATGGAGTAAACTAGAGGGTTTATGTATAATCTGAAACGAATATTGAATATTCACACGTTCTACCTTCGTAGTAAGTTATAGGTGAGTTTTCCTCTTCGAAAAATCAATACTATTCTCTATGAGACTTATCATTCACACCCAAGTTCACACCGAACTTAGTCTATGGTTACGACGTACGATAAAGGACTCGAACATTTTGTGGAGAACCAAGACACATTCCTATTGTTTTACGTTTTACGTCCGAACATTCGAACTTCGTTTTGGATTATAGGGTTACCCGCGTGATTCTTAGGAGAGACCTATGAGACGTCCTTTGAGCGATGAAAGAGTTATTATTTCTCGCCTTGCTTTGGCTGAAAGATTGACAAGCCAATGTCGCAATTTTCCGTTCTAATGTCATCATGATCAGCTGACTACTACATTTCTGGAAGTGTTATTGGATTATTTATTTATTTATAAACTCTTTATTGTTCATCACACAAATTAACAGAAATAATAACACAAAGCGCTTATATATGTGTAACAAACAGCGGTCTTCTCTCTTTTGGCGATTTTTTCATTCAACCTTGGATTAGTTGGTTGCTAGAGGTTCATCCGTTGATTTAGCAGGTTGTATCATGAACGTTTTGGTCGGAACCCTTCAGCCTTTCATCCATTATGCAAATAGGTAAGTTAACAATTCAATAATCAAAACTAAGTCATCCACTGTTTCAGTAGACCTTGCAAAAATGTACTCAAATGTAGATTACGTATAAAATTTTGGTAACATTATATGATCAGCAGGATGAAAGACAAGTACTTATTGTAAATAATTTTGTGAAACTACACCTTTTTAATATATTAAGTCAGTTTTGTGACGCACATCTATATCGTGGGATATCGTGCTTTGCATTACATAATATCATTCAATGAAACGAGGCAATTTGTATCCCGTGGAGAATACACGTGATTAGTTAAATATATCTGTCATTAATAAACATAGATCATATTATATACCTGTAACGTAAATATCACATTAGATATTCATATTGTTTCAGGGCAATGATTTACATACATAAGCTCACGCCTTTTTCCTAGAAAGGGTAGGCAGAGGTATTATTAGGACACCCACATTTCAAGCCAACAAGGACAAACCTATCGCCATATCGGGCACAAATACCGGACTCCGGGCTAGTAATGAATAAAACAATCCAGTATCACTTTGGCCGACCCCGGGATTCGAACCTTAGATGTCAAAACCAACGGCCTATAATATTGACGGAGATGAGCATGTAGGCAAGATCGCACGCATCTGGATGTTAAATAAGAAGAACCTTGATCACTTAACTAATGCTTTGTTATAATTACTTAGTTATTTGAACCTACCAATGCATCTTAAAAGTAAAGCTGAGTAAGTAAAGTCGTATCTAAAAACACTGTGATTGTATATATTCTAAGACTGAAACATAAAATTCTTACATGTGCTACACGCTCATATATGGGTAGATTTTCTACCAAAAATAATTGAGTGAATTGGGGTTGATATTACAAAATGACAACAATTAGGATTAACAGAATGCAATTGCCAATATTCAATAAAATAAAGTATGTGGAGATGTGTGTGCTCCATCCAATTTTTATGATCGGTGTGATGTTGATCAGAAAGATATTGTATCTTCTTTGGTAACTTGGTGCAAGGTTTGACACCAAAAGGGTAATGCCTAAAGGGAGAACTCAAATCCTTTTGTGCACTAAAGTAAGCCTTGTAGGGTACAGTCCATATCAAGGAAATGCGACCTTATAATTTGTAGATGAAGAACCCATAACAGCCTAATAGCTAATTAAAATTGGAATAAAATTGGGTAGCGGGAAGACTATCATTGATCGAGACCTAAAAAACCGACCATTATTTTGGCACTGACCTTTCTCTACCAAGGCTTGTAGAAAAATACATTTTCCAGACACATACACAATTTGAGAGCTATTAGCGTCGAGGACTGAGGAAATGAGTAATGGCGATATGGAGCAACCATGGCAAAAACATTAGTGGACACGGTGTCGGAACAAGCCGACCATTAAGGTGACTAAGGCGAACAAAAAACTGCGTGTAGAGGCCAGCTATTTGCTCTGAAAAGGAGGTTTATATTCGGTACTTATATTTGAAAGATCATTCCAAGTCGTCTGGGGCTATGAAGCAGCGGAAATCGGATTTGTACCATGAGGTCTTATAAGTTAGGTTTTTGGCTAAAGTCTCTTTCTTCTATCTTCAAAAATAGCCTTTTACAATGCTATTCATTTAAAGTCTTCATAAAATATGATGGGAATCCGCAATCAATACTACCACAGATTGTCTCCTTTAGAAACAGCCCGTGTTTCTTAGCAGCATTTTTAGTCAAATACGTAACA
Organism: Hyles euphorbiae; assembly: GCA_023078785.2. Taxonomy (NCBI): domain Eukaryota; kingdom Metazoa; phylum Arthropoda; class Insecta; order Lepidoptera; family Sphingidae; genus Hyles; species Hyles euphorbiae. The sequence continues at coordinate 2,193,017 of CM041037.1, read as the reverse complement.
TCACCTGTAACAATATTGACATTGATCGATTTTTGTTTGATAACAATAATTACAGGCTTGTTCACTAACACAACCTTGGAGGATAATACGATTACCGAAGCAGTTTTGTTCCCTCTTTTGTAATTCTTGTGACTGTTGATGTTCGTATGAAGTGATGCTTATCTACGGTCATGGTTAGTTTCCTCTACAACCATATAAAGTTACATATCAAGCCCCAAAAATAGCACTGCTGTATTTAAATCGCACCAAACACCCAATACCGATCTGAGCAAATATTTGGAAGGTTGTGTTTCGTTGTTTGCGATGTTGCGTGTCGTCTGCCACCATAGCATGAGTTCTCAGTAGGTGTGAAGTTATTTATTTATGTAACCTTCTGTTACACACGCATTGTTTTAGTAGATATTTTTTGGTTAAATAAATGTAGTGGCAAACAAAAAGACCTAGTAAACGTTACCACGGTCAAGGTCGCAAGCAACATACGAATGTGGTAATATTTGCATTTTTTGATAGTATATTTGATGAGCAGCATGGCGTACACGACGGGGAACTATCAAATGAAACTTGAAAAATAGATTACCCATTTGCATGCTTTGTTTTTGTAAGTAAAAGCCACGTAGAGTACCTACATTTCTGATAATTTTAGGTATTATCTTCTATATAGTATTCATTCTTATTAATTATTCCATAGAGCACATCGAAAAGAGTCTAAAACTTAAAAGAAACTACAATAAACAGAAAAGTATCGATGGCGGTCGCTCTAGACGATTTCTTACAAACAACCTTTGGATGGATTTATGTAAGGACAAGAAGACTACTACACATTTTTGCTATTCCCAAGTTATCATCTTTAAAAATCCTCTCAGCATTGAGACTACTGAAGACGGCAAATTCAACGTCAAGCACCCACCAACTCAATTTCATACGTGCCACCTATTCCGTTCCGTACGGCACAGTTCCATAAGTAGTTCTGCATAATTTAAACTCGTGGAATACTAAAGTGCATTGTCTAGAACTGACGTGGATACCTGACTCCACCGAGTTCTGCCGTTAGCATTGGAACTTGGTAAATTAATCTTTACAGCGTATATTGTAGCACTTATTTCGATTTAATTTGTATTAAATTGTGAAGGTAAGGAGTTTCATTTTCTGGCTGAAGTAACGTATGATTCCTGAGGCTTATGATTTTGAGTTGCAACTTGGTAGCGAGGATGTAATTTTATTTTAATTTGTTAAAAATAACTTGCAATTCAAAAAAACCCTAACCGACTTATATACCATATTTGGCATTAATTTTCTAAACAATGAGTTCGCAAAATCCTTCATTAAAATATTCGTGTTAAGACCTAATCATAAAAGTAGAGCAAGAACCGCACAAGAATACCTCGATTACAATTCAAGACGATCAACAACTGTGTAAAGTACTGTTTTTACCTGAATATAAAACCCCGTCTGCGTCCAAAAAGAGGAAAACTGAACAATAATATTGACAATAATTGCGGTCACAATGCGGTGTCAATAAAAATATTGTCAATTCCAAGGCGTTGCTTCGATGCTTCGATAAGTACGCAATGTATAGCGTGGTGACGTCACAGCATTTTACTCTCCATTGTCTGCTGTGACCTGATGGGTGGGCGGTTAGATGACGCATGACCCTCCGATACAATAGTGACGATAGTTTCTCACATAAACGCAGAGACAATAGATGCTGCTTTCCACGACCATGGTCTGTTTCGCTTTTGTTTCGTTATATATATCTAAACATTATTGATCGAGGCTCTAGTATAAAAAAAGCTATGAATTACGAGGGTTTAGGTCGATTAGGAAGTATGGATATCAAAATATCTATTCTAGGTTTTGAATGAAACTTATGGTGGAAATTTAGAAAAAAAATTACAAGCTGGCGAAAGGTGGTAAAATAGGTCAATTCTTTTCTACAACGTGGCTACGTAGCAATGTTTGAATACAATAAAATGAAAAAATCAAGGCAGCATGTTTTATATTCCTATTTTCGTGGAATCGATGCTATGTAATATAACATAGAATTCAGTCAGTGCGCGCACAAATCACCACATCTAAACGTGCGAAGAAATCTTAATTTTCATACAGCTGATTCACATTCCACTGACGACAGAACGAATGCGATTGCCATAGAATTTTCTTACAGAGAACTGATGGTCCAAATTCCTAGCAAGTTATAAAACGTGCCGTCGTTCTCGGTACCCATATCCTATTGATCGTCGGGTTCAAGTTTATATTTTCGAAACTCACATTGATTACCTCACCGTATAGTCTAAATGTTGCACCAGACCAACGATGCCATGTTGTTTCAAGTTTTAAAACGGAATAAAGTAAATTTCCAATGTTATTAAAGTTCAATGTGCTTCAACATCACAAGAGCCTTGGAGCGGTTGAGTCAGACAATGAAACGCTAAAATTGAGCCGCGGCACGGGAAGTGGGCGACAAAGAAGCGGAACCATCGGTTAGGTCAATGAAAGAGCTCGTCATACTGCTACTTCATAACATGGAGATTAGATACACTTAGATTTTCTATCTTTTCCTACATTTTTTAGAGCATAAGTTCCAATAGTGGGACGCTCATCTGATGATATAAATAAGGAGCGTTAAATATTAAATGCCTTAATGTTTATGTGTGTTTATGATACAGTGTTTGAATATCAATAGTTGAACAAAGGAAGGGAGGAGAGAGGGATTAAGAATTTTTACTTATGGAAGGAAATGCGACAACAAAACCGCTACTTCACATGTATTTCCCAAAGTCTTAGGTTAATGATGAATGATGATAGTGCATGTGAAATGAAATGAAATGAAATGTATTTATTGGTCACGTAGGCAATTTAAAAGCTCTTATGACAAGTCAATACACATATAACTTAATCTCTATAAACAATATATTTCCTATACTTAGTATTCCTTATTTTAATTTCTTGGTTTAATTAATTTATTTATGTAATTTATTTATTTTAAATTAATTTTATTTTTATTTAGTATTAGTTTTATTTATTTGTTTCCTTTTTATTCTTATTTTATTTAAAGTATTAGTTATGACTTTATGGTAATTTATTTTTCAAAGAAATACAATATGTACGTTGGTCAAATTAAATTAATTTGTGGACCATGAATATTATTATATGTGATCTTTGGTTTTAGAATTAGAATTAATTAGATATTTTTTATGAATAATTTTGGTTTTATTGTAAATGTAATTATAGCGTATGTATTATCTCTTATCCAGTAAGTAACATTTGTTATTGTTTACGCAATAATGTTTTTATATCAAAAGTTAAACTGCGTTATTTCCTGATTTAAGGGGCCTTAGTTTCTTACTAAAAGTAATTAAGACTAATATAGTAGTTGTACTACTGTACGATTATAAAGCTGAGGTGTCACGTTTGAATCGCGGATCGGGTAATGTCATATTGGATTTTTCCCTTCATTGTGATGTGGCGGCAGGCTTGCCTCTATCTCTATCCTCTATCTATCAAATTGAGGGACGGCACAAGACGAAATGTGGTGTCATGGTAGCACCTCTGCTTACCCCGGAAAAGGCGTAAGGTTATGTAAATATGTAAGATTAATATAAAAAATCCCCAATAAAACAGTCAATAAATTTAATTTAACATCATCCATAGTGAAATACAGGTTGAAAAGACATAGTTGAGACCTTTGTTATCGGGATCTTCTATTTGGTTCCTATAAGGAACAACGTCCTTATAGGAACCAAAATTTCCTATAGTCTCGAAGCCATCCTACCTAAAACTGGGACATAATACTGAGGTATTTATAAATGTGTGTCAGGTATAAATATTAAATGAATTTATAGCAGGTTTGATTCATTCGTAGAAGGTTATAGGAGTTTTGATTATCATAAAATGTTTAATGTATAAAAGTAATTGGCCAGCATCAGTATCTATTCCCACGGCCTTATGAAAGCGATAATCTACGTTATTTTCTCGAACCTGTTTGGTCGTTAGGTACATTAACTTTCTCTATGAATTTCTAGACTTTCTGATGATTATTTATTTTTATAAGCACCACCACGGAGGCTGTCAATTTATTTCATCTGATTCAAAAACAATGGACAGCCTCTGTGGCGCAGTTGGTTAGACGCCGGCTTTAAAACGAGAGGCTGTGGGTTCGATCCCCGCAGCGAAACAAATATTTGTGTGAATCACAGGTATTTATTTCAGGTCTGGGTGTGTGTGTGACTGAAAAGTCTCCCGTAGTTATTGGTACCCACGACACAAGATTCGATCTTAGTGTACGTGGCTACGTATGTGACTGTTGGAGTGTATACATATATGTATTTAATAAAACAAAAAAAAATATAAGCTGTAAAATTCTCTACAATGTGTGTCTGCAACAGAGTTTGTTTCCTCATTAAAGTGAACTTTTCCAGTGCCGAGCAATGGCACCTGAAGACTGTTATTAAACGTAATCATAGGTATGTTATTAATAAACTTTAATTACTAGTTTATGTAATCTCTTAGTTTTACGTTATCTTATCACTATTCTTGTTACCAATTGGAAACCGCCATCATTAGATTTTACTGTCTCGAACATTGAGTTTATATTATCATTAGCTCAATGGCCTGGAACACATATTTTCTGTTACAATTTTATCCTTAACTAGCGGTCCGGCCTGACTGCAGATATTTTTTGAGCCCAGTCGACTTTAGAAACATAGGAACTATTTTGCGTGATAATTAATTTAAATATTAAACGTTACTGCCGAACTTTAAACTGGACATCCCATTCCTGTGAGTTTAAAAGAGTATTGAATGTATCTCAATTCTTTGCACATCCCACGGATGACGGGAGCATTTTATTTTTCGATATTAAAAAGTAGCTTATATATTATGTACATAAGGGTGCGTCAGTGTGTCAGCTAGCTCCATGACAAATTGCATCAGAATTGGTCAAGCCGTTGGAGCGTGAAGAGGTAACACACAAACTTTCGCATTTATAACATGAGTAGGATTGTCAAAATATTACCAAACACATGGTTTAACCTGCATAGTCTTAAAAATCTGATCGTTCAAAGTAGGGCAAAATCGAGCTCAAAGGAGTCGGTTACATACAAACATACATACATACAAACATACAGGTGAAGCTAATAAAAGGGTGTTAAAAAAAGCATAAAAAATATATCAACATCTTTACATGCGATCAAGTGCTATTATAAAACGCAACGTAAGTCCTTGGCTGGGCACCAAATGTATCAGATTATGGACAAGTGGTCACTCGTGTGTGGGCGGCATAGGCGGCCGGTGACGTCACACGATTAATTAAAAAATAAATAGGTACAAATTACACGACATTGGTTTATTGAGGCTATTTTGGGGAATTGATAGTTCGATGATTTATTTAAGAGGTGAAAGAATTAGGGAATAAGCTAGTATTTTTTAAGGGCATAGCGTAAAATTGGTTCTTGTCTTTTGGAAGATGGCAATGGCTGGAAGAGTTGACATATAAACACAGGTTAAAATTTACAATGATATCCATATTTCAACAGCAGACTTATTTCGTTGCAGCCATAAATGAGTAATGTTTTTTTTGAATTTACGCGAATGTTACTTATTATGGTTTTTATGGGCGGACGGTCCGCCCCGTGACCGCGAGAGCTGTTAAGTAATCGAAACGTCGGGAAGTGAAAAAAAAGTAAAAATTAAACCAAATCCACGATAAAATTCATAAATAATAATTTTATTTCAAGGCATAAATGCATCAATTGGTGCATTATTTGACTCAAACAGCAATATTTACTGGTTAGTAATGTACAAGAGTTCAATTTGGTGTTTGGAGATCAACGTATTAAACAGCTCAATTTGGCCGAGTGTGGGTCAAGCTAAGATTAGAACATAGACTATGCAGTAAGTACTAACTGGCTGCATTTGAATATTATTCCACCTGCAATTGGACAGCTTTGGTTACAACATATAGACTTAGAAACCTATAGATAACTTATCAAAAGGGACAAATGAATGAGAAATTTGAGGGCCGGCGTAATTGTATCGACTGGCATAAAAAGAATGGACGAAGAAGGAAAATTATTTGTAACAAGTAGCAACTTAACAAGAATACTTTGATATATAAACAAATAGTGCCCGTTACAAAAACGGATCACAATCAGCATGTGCTGGTGTTACCAGCGCTGGTCTTCCGTGTGGTCATTATGTGGTATCACGGCCATACGGATAGGAAAGCCGTCTAATGCCATTCGGTGCTGTCTGGTAGGCATTGCGCTAACCCAATGCAAAGCTTGCCTTGCCTTGTACAAGAATAAAACTAAATAAAAACATAAAAAAATCTAGGTGGACTTAATTAAGTAGATTTTCGAATATGTCTGTTAGAAAAAATGGATTATCTATTTAGTGAGCATAAAAATTATCATCTGGTTGAATGCAGTCACTTTGTCAAGCCAGCATAAAAAAGAATATAACCATGAGAAAATAGCTCGCAAGCCACCGCAAGCCGGATGACGTGGAAAACAACAGACTACCATAATGGACATGAAAATGCTTTTAAAATAATTGGAAACTTACATAACGATGAATTGCTCTACAGCGCAGCGGTATTTCTATTAAAAATCTCTGCGCTTTTTGCAAATTATATTTTAGTTAGGTCAAGCCCATCAAAGTGTAGGGTATCTTAAGTACTAAAACTATTGTATTCCTATTAGATATTTTATGAGAAAACCCTTTGATCAATCGTCGCCAAACATGCGGTTTCGAAGTATTTGGACGGCTGAGTTTAAACTCATACCTATATTTTTGTGCCGGAAAAAGTCACAGATAGTGACTGTATGCGGGTTATTCAATATCGCAATAGCGCTTTTTTGGAGAGGTTTCCATAATAGACCGACAGTCACCAGTAAATGGCGGTAGGCTGACTAACAGCCGCTGCCAATAAACAAACCCAATCCAAAATTTGCCGTTTTAGATTGACAGCTCAATCGTTTTTCTGATACTATATTGCCAATAATCAATCTCAGTAGTGAATAAACTATGGCAACATGACAGGAGACCAATCGAAAAGTAGAAAACAATTGACAACAAAACAGATTGACTTCAATCTAATTTTTTCGATTGATTATTGGCATCGGCCGTTATAGGTTTTCCTGACAACTTAAATATTTACGTCTGCTTTCTCCCAGTACTAATCTGGGCGCGATGTTTCTAGTTATAACTACCTATTGAATGTTCTGACACAAACATCTACATTGGCACATAGTCTATATGGTTGTTCAAGATCTTTCCAAAATAGCCAATTATGACGTCACAACCACGTATGCAAATTTTGCGTCACAACCATAACGAATCGCCCACGCAAAAGGGACCAAGTTTTCGATCACAGTAAACATTTGTCAGAAAAGTGTTTGTCGCCAGTCTGCTCGTTTATAGCATGTTTATCAACCCACGTTGTACGGAACCTAGGCTATTCATATAGGTCCTGTTTGTGTCTATGTTTACCTTAAAATAAACGTCTCCAATATAGAGAATCGATAGTATCGCCGACCTTGGGACGCGGGAAACGTTAAGCAGTAGGCGGTCATCGATCAAAGTGCAGCCGTATGTAAATACCAAGTCATTGTTGTGTAACGTAATGGTTGCATGTTGCATTCAACCGTCCTGGGACAATCGATCGATTGTATAAATTAGTCGAGTTGTAATCGATTCGAAACATGAATGGGAAATAGGTTACATGCCAGACAATTTGCCTAGCAAGTGAGGCGTTTATTTAAAAATCGAATGCATGCTATTTGAATATTAACGAAGGATCTAATGACGTCAGCGTATTGTGACACAATGCCTTTATTTTACGGGTTTGTTTATTGAAAATACTTATTTGGTATATTTTATTTTGTTTCGTAAAAATCAAGAATGTTACGCAATATACCAGTATGCTTAATAAATTAAACTTTTCGATACCAAAATCTATTTATATGCATTTCCATGTCATAATAAACAAGGTAAAGCAGCCAAACTCGTCTTAAAATTTAAATACATTTTTGGTTTTATTTCTACGATATATTTGTGTCTTTTGACACATTTTATAAATTTTCCATAGCTATTAGGAATTCGCTACGAGAATTTTAAAGGCGTGTGAATTTATCTTATCCGTACTAGACTCCAGCGTGGTGGACTATATGGCCTAACCACTCTCAATCGTATTCTCGATTGTAGAGTAGGCCCGTGCCCTGCAGTGGGACGTATATGGGCTGATACAGACTATACAGACAGACAGTACTAGACTCGTCATAGTCACCCACGTAAATATGTCTTGTTTCGACTTTAACTTGAGCCGATCCTTGTCCGATTAGAGCCTTGAGGACGTCATAATTATAATAACTGATCTACATTTTGGTATTCTACATTTTGGTATTATAAAATTTGTTACAGGTATAAATTAACGCGCACTAGGACAGCGTATCGTAACCACTCGTATCTACTCGTATCGTACTCTCAATTGTAGGAGAGGCCCGTTTCCTGCATTGGAACTTATATGGGCTGACACAGTACAGCACACTATTAATAAAAAATTGGCATATTTTCCGTGAATGTACCTTTATAGCAAAAATATGTTGTTCTATTAATAAAATGTTAAACAATTGTGTCATATGTGTTGAAACTGGTTTACCCAGTTAATATAAGATTCATCTTAGAATTACCTAGATACGTCTATGATTTGTATCTTTTATTATTCATAAATATATGTAGGATTACGTCATAACGCATAAATATCAAGGAGTGGTTATTTTGCAAATCCGATATGTTAATTTCATATTTTTATTGACTTTTTATAGTCAACTGACTTTTTCATTCACTAGTCCTTAGGATATTTACGCACTCCAATTAAATATGCAATTAATGATATGTAAAAATATGTTTAGAATCGATGTAAAATTAGCACACAAAGCTACCAGACGGTGACCAAACGGTTTAGTGGCCTATTGTAATTCATACAAAGAATGCTTTTCTACCCGATATGTTTAGTACGTTACGTGCTAGTGAGCCGACACCGTAAACTTGAGCTTAAACTTATTCGTAAAACAGATTACAGATTATTATTTTATAATTTTTCGACGGGGTTTGATACTATCTAATTATTTTAACCTACAAATCATTTTCATCAAGCGAGCATGCCGTTCGCCTAAGCCCTAAGGGTAAGCGATACGACAGCTCATGAATAGGTGTTGTTTGGTTTTGCTAACCAGACGGCAAACGACACCTTGAATTACAAAGCAATGCTTGGTATTCCACTGCGCTCGCTATCCTGAGACATAAGATGTTAAGTCTTAGGCCCGGCGCCCATTATCGGCATCGGCAAGGAAAAGGATCCTTCGGCATCCTACATGCAAGCGCACACTATCGGCAATTATGCTTTGGCATGCTGCAAAGTTCTTAGGGATGACGAGGCGTCCTTAAGGATGCCGCACTATTATCCCTATATTATCACAAACTATCCCCCGAGTGTTGCCTCGGCGCCGGCGGCGTACCGAAGGTTGCCGAAGGATGCCGAAGCATCCCGAAGCATTCTCAAGGCTGCCGATACACCAGCCTCAAGCATACCGAAGCGGTATTTTTGTTATTACGACCACATATCACGGAAATTTCTACTTTATTGCCATTATGTTATAGTATATTGCTATTTGCCACCTAAAATCCTCAGTCGTACCGATGCCGATAATGGGCGCCGGGCCTTAATATGTCCAGTACTTATTTCACATTTTCCTCTAAAATTCGCTACAAGTGTGTTTTTCTAAGATTCATGTGAATGTGTAATATTTGTAAAAATAATTTCCGTATTACCACAAACTCCATGTTTGGTAAATTAATTATCACACTAGTTGTAATCTTCGCGGGAATGGTCAAGGTCCTCGTTGATGACAAAGGTAAACATTAATATGTAAAAACAAAAACAAAATATATTACATTGCGTTGTAATTGTTTTTATGGCCTTCGCAGCAGACATATTATCTATATATTAATACGTGATGCAAAAACTTTGGATCCCTTTTTACGAAAATTGCGCGGACGCAGGAGCATAAAATTTGGCACACTTATAGTTTATGTGTAGGAGAAGTGGAGAATGCTAATATTTTTCAATAATAATGCTTATAAAGTACATTAAATCAAAAAATAAAACATTACACACACTGCCATGCATTTCACACACACATCCATACACAAGTATACATACTCTGGTGTCAAATTGTTTCTTTTCTTTTTCATTTTGTTCTTCTGACATAGACATAAAAAAAAAGGTTTTATTTGCCTAATAAGGTAATAATATTAATATTAAAAGAGAATATTAATTTTAAATGAGGCAATAATATTAATATTAAGCCTAATATTAAATGTAATATAAAACAAGATTTTAATAATAATGCATAAAAAGTACATTAAATCAATAAATAAACCAGCATGCATTTGACACACGCATACACAAGTATTTGTACACGTATACATACTCTTTGGTCAAATTGTTTCTTTGCTTTATTATAGACATATGTAGTTGAATGTCAATCAGAAAAAAATGTTTACTGTGGTTTTGTTGAATATCAAACAGAAAAGATTTATTTGACGAATACTACGTGAAATACATTTAAATGTACACGGACTATCATTATATGCATAAAGAAAGTTCTGTAGCAGCAATCTGCAATAACAACATTCAGGTACAAAAAATGTGCACGAATTATCAGAATAACAACATCATCATACAGGTAAAAACTTTTTCTCTTCTTGATTTGGTCGAATTTCGATCACTAGGCGACCACTAGTACGTATAAAAATATAAAACCAAAATTATTGAAGTACAAAGGAAATACGATTTTAATCGGCAACAGTAATAATTAACAATTAAATCATAGTTTTTGATCGTTTAACTGCAAAACTCGAATGGCTGGGCCTAATTCCTATGTCGGTAAGTGAAATTAGCATTTTCCGGTTCGAGATATGAAGAAATGAAATGAAATATATAATTTATTGGTCATGTAGACCTCTTAAGTTCTTATGACAAGTCGTTCTGTCTTATCCATCCTATGGTAGGTTGCCTGGAAAAGATTGTTAAAAATAAAATAAAAATGTACAATGGCGTACCATAAGTTTTTAAATAAATAAAAAAAGGTCGTTAGTATAAACCAAAGCTACTTAAAACCGAACTTTATTTTTATAGCTTCGCTAAGGTTCAGCGAGGCATGCTTCGTGATGTCATTGTCCTTTGCGGGGCGTACAAACGACTGCGACGGTGAATTATTACTATTTAGCTATACTATAGTATTAGTTACTTGTTGCTAGCCCACAGAAATATGTATAAAGGGGGAAGGCTTGGTAGGTACTAAGTTATGTTACTTTGTTTGGGTGTTAAGAGTATTGCGATATAAGTTGCCAATTCAATAAAAAGCGTATATTTGTAAATTCTTATAACCTTAAAGCGACTACCATTGGGTGGGTTTATAGATTTGGACCATGTCAGTCTGTGTGTTGGTAAACTTCATATAGATTAGGGATTTGTTTTAAGCCACAAATTATATGATATACTTTCACCATCATATACGTACCTAACCGAGGAAATACAAACATCCTATAACCAGCTTACCAATCTAAAGTTGACGACACAATCTACTCATTTTGCAATGATTTTCCTATACAAAATATCAATATGTATGTAAATTGTTAATGTGTGTACGGTACCATGACCTATGCATAGCATTATGAGTGTACAGCGCTATTTGTACATGTGAATGTATTGATTCACACTGCGTGGACCCAACAAACCGGTCCATCTGGTGCCTTAACTTGTGTATGCTTGAGGTATTAAGTACAACGGAATTGATCATCTAACGTAACTCGCGTCGAAATAATTATAAAGATATCTACTATAACGTGGCATACTAAAACCTTGCTATATGTACGCATATCTAGCAATATACATATATATACTAGCTGTCAAGCCCGGCTTCGCCCAGGTGCAGATACACTTTTTAAAATGGCGGACAAAATGTTCTATTCCGACAAACAATTTAAAATATCGACCTTTCAGACCACGAAAAAAAAAACTAAATTTTCTCGTATTAGCTAGATTTCTCACTTCTGCTTCTCTCCTTTAGTTCATAGCGTGATGATACATAGCCTATAACATTCCTCGATAAATGACCTATCTAACACAAAAATATTTTTCCATTCGAACTAGTAGTTCCTGAGAGAGGAGACTAGAGAGAAGGGATAGCAAAACGCACGCGAGAAGGAAGGGCCAGCGCGGTAATTCATCCGGTGTCAATACCACATAAACACATAAACTGCTCTGATTTACACCAACTTGTAAATTTTGAAATAATCACTATATTGTAAACTGGTTTTAAAAAGAGCAACACTAAAGTTTCTTGCTCGTTCTTCTCTAGTGAAAACCGCTTTCCGAACCGGGTGGTAGATAAAAAATAAATTACTGAATCTAAACGATGTTGAACATTTTAATGGATTCAATAAATTAATTTCATTTCATAAATTCCAATGTTTTAAAAAGCCGTGTGGCATCAAAAGGCATTACTCGATGCCGTGACATCAATATAAAACTATGGAATTTATGTCGTATTCCCACCGGATAAGTTTGTATATCCTTTGCTATAAAATTAAATCCCTGCCATGAATGCCGTCCCGGTCTAATTAAGGTAATTGGCTGGCTCAAGAATATTTTTGTAAAGAATCTATTGATGGACAAACCGTGCGAACAAAGACAATACGACAGTTGCTATGCATTATATAACCAAGTGTTTTTATTTTATTATAAATACGTGTCAATCAATGTCGACGATCCCATTCAAGTGCGGCGCGACACGCAGCCGGTGGGGACTCACGCGAAACGTTCACTTTCATAAACCATCAAGTCTAGTTAGGCTCGGTCTACAGTCTAGACCAGGGGTCGGTAACATGAGGCTCGCGAGTTAGATTCAACTCTTTGGATGTGAAGCTGCGGATTTTTACTTCTATACGAGAATACAATTTATTAAAAAAAAAAAAACTTTTTGAATCGATTAATTAGGATTAGAAATTATTTTATATCTCGTCCTTGCTTTTTTCCGTGACAAGCAAGACAACAAAACAAATTGTGGCTCTGTAAATTAAATAAAAAAGTAATCTGTATCAGCCCATATACGTCCCACTGCAGGGCACGGGCCTACTCTACAATCGAGAATACGATTGAGAGTGGTTAGGCCATATAGTCCACCACGCTGGCCTAGTGCGGGTTGGCGGACTTACATACCATAGAAATTCTTATGAATCGCTATGGTATGCAGGTTTCCTCACGATGTTTTCCTTCACCGTTTTAGTGCGTGGTGATTGACTTATCAATACACACATGACTCCGAAAAGTCAGAGGTGTGCCCTGGGATTCGAACCCGCGACCACCGAGAACATGTTGGCAGCCGCGTCTAGTCCGTTTACCAACAGGCCAACACGCACAAAAAAGTAATAATAATAGTAAATTTCCGACTCAAAAGGTTGTCTACCCCTGGTCTAGACAGATAATAAAAGAGTCAGTGTAGCATCACAATTATAGCGTTGTTTGAAAAAATGTCTGGTAATTCAGAATGTTGCAAATTGAAGTCGAAAGCACATTACACACGAAAGCCGCCGTCGCATGTTGTCGACGCAAGCGCCCAGCTCGGTTGCCCGGTGATACTCAACAACGTCATAAAATTCCCTCATGTCGAACCGCCAACATGCAGATGATAAAGTTTTCTGATTTGCATTGAGTGAAATCGCGAACTATACGGCAGGCAAAAAGTTGCCAACATAGCCTGCGGGTCGACGGCTTTGGTGTGTAACGCCTAGCAACATTTGCTTTCAAAGAATGATGACCCCACGGTATGACTGGGTCAGTTCAATTTTACATACTTACATAAACTCACGCCTTTTCCCAGAAGGGGTTGGCAGAGATGCAACCAGGACACAACATTCCGACTTGACCTTCGAGTTGCCCTTCCGTCCCACAATGTGGTGTGTGCGAGTCGATCGCCATATCGGGCATAAATTCCTGATTCCGGGCTGATAAATAACGAATAGAAAATCCAATATCACTTTGCCCGACCCGGAATTCAACCCGAGATCTCTTGTCGATAAATTATAATATTTTAAAAATGCCGGACGATGAGCTTATTTGCCTACCGGACTTGTACTATATAAAGTAACCTCAATATATCGAAATTCAGATTTATTCCACTAACTAATTATCGAACATGCCTTTTACATAACTAAAAGCTTTAAATTTAAAACCAGAATATTTAAAGAGTCTAACGAACCGTCCACCGTTTCCATCGATTTTGTAGCAGCCATGTTTTCTAACTATGCACTATGATAATGTAGTTTACCTTTTATTTGAAGTTATTTTTATTGCAATGAATTGCGAGACGAGCATGCCATTGGCTGATGGTAACCGATACGACCGCTCATGAACAGTAGCAAAACCAAACAACACCATGAATTATTTAGCAATGCTTAGTATTCCATTGCGTTCTCCATCCTGAGACAGAAGATTTTAAGTTTCTCTATATCTAGTTGTTACTCTGGATACAATGTCAACTAGCAGTAGGTACCAAAGTACTTTGAAAATGTCTCCCCAACACCCCCCCCCCCCTACAGTAATCCAGGATCGACTGCGGCACGCATTTGAATTGCATCAAGGATTGAAATTCAGGCGGATCTTAGCGAATGGCTTACTTGTAGATATAGATAATAGTACTGGTTCAATATAGTATTCAAGAAAGAATATAAGACGAAAAACTGCCCGTAATACACACGAAAACGGCCCCAGATATGAAAATACCTTTGTAAAGTAATTAAAAATTCTCAACAGAACATAAACCTTTTTAATACAGATGTCAGAACCATCAGCTCAGTGAAATATCTGAGCCATTTTCGGGTCGCTATTTCATTCCACTGGCAAATATAGGTATAATGAACAGATTTAACTCAATCTCGACTGCCCTGTTAAAAAAGGGGCACATTTTTTGCACCGGTTTTGGTAATCGTGATTGCAGGCTTAAAAGATATGTGGGATCTTTTCGAGGAGATTTTATTTATATCCTTATTAGCCATGTATGTCCATAATTGGCTTTGCGATTCAACTTGAATTGGGTTTGAATTGCTATTTATTCTCGACTTAACTAATACTCAATGAGTGTTTGTTACCTGATTTTATGGTAACGAGAACTTTGTTACCAATTTTCAAAAGAATGTCCCAATATTGTACCAATGTTTTATTCACATGAAGCTAAATTGTCATGATGAAGACAAAAATTTGCGCAAACCCTGTGATGATTTGATCATGAAATTTACCCAACCAAAACATAAAGAACTAGGATTTAGGAATCAACTTTATGGCATAGAATAACGTTCAATGTGGACTATTCACTATACACATACAAGCATGAAAATTATCTACAACACGGGTTATAGAAACATCAATATGAATAAAATAGTCGAGATTCAGGTATTTTATATGTGGCCGGTAATTGTGTAACGTTACGCCACGGGCCTGAGCCCTATTAATCAGATATACGAGGTTGGCAGTCCGCTGTCACCACACTTAAGTGGCTTCCGACACGGCCGCCGAAGCCCCGCCGGATTTCACCCCCTATCCTATTTTCAGTATGCATATTTATGGCTCATTATTGACAGTATTTGTTTTCTAATTCTTCCTATTTAAGAATTAAAATATAAAAAAACAGTCCATGATCAAATCTTGTGCCGTGGGTATCAGAAACCCTAAGAGACCCTTCGAGCTTTGCTGGCTTTCGTGCTCTTCAAATCTTGCTTCTGTTGATCCTCATAGAGCTGATATGTATTGCTGTGGGAGGACTGTAGTCAATGAGTAGGCCCAAATATTTAATCACAAGATACCAGGCGATGGCAGTAATGTAGATTAAATTAAGAATGTTTGTAGAGTCAAACCATCTCACAATCCTTGAGCTGTCCTCAATTTTAGCGTGATATTCGTAATTCATAAAATATTTCTAGTAGGTATGAATTATCATAAAAAAAATTAAATATACAATTCTGAAACATCTAAAAAATTCAGTTCGTGTATGTATAACTAAACAAAAGCTCCGTTCTGATTTAATATCTAATGCCATGCAATCCTAATAAAATATAATAGAATGCAGAGACGATTTGCTGTGATAGCAGACTATAAACAATGGTTATTAGCGGAGACAGACCGACGGGTGCCATGACCGGCGCGTCGTATTGTCTGCCTCATACATTCGATAGTTACCCGGTTAATGAATTTAATGCACTTACATCTACATACTGGGGGGTGTCTAGGAACTTAGGAGAAGACAAGTTTGATAAAATTATCTCTGTTTATAGACGATAGGCGTGTATTGCCATTATTTAGATTTCTTTTTGAAAAAACTAAACAAAAGTTACAAAATTGGCCTTCTCTACCAGGCACAATGAAAAGTATAAGTCTAAGGTAGGTAGAATTAATGAAATCGACGGAATAATGTCCGTAAGAAATATCTGCATCTACTAAAACCCTGCAGGAAGTAAACTTATTTCACAAACCTGATTTTTTTTTCTGGATGCCTACAATCCTTGTCCTAACCAAAGTTGGTCCCGCAAAGTTTATCCTTTTGGTACCAAAAATCGTTGGGGACCATTTATAGAGTAAGTTGCTTACTCCTAGTCTATGCTATGAAGATATTTGGTGGAAAGCTAAAGAGAGCGTAGTGGCATTACGTGACAGGGTGGATACCACCCACTTGCAAGTGATCAACGAGTTTGACGTCACGCACGCCTCTGTAAATAAATCCAATAAGCCCAACCATTACTATAGTGAAAATATATCAAAACAAAATAGAGATATACGAACAATTGTTGAAGCAATGCGAGGGAGAAGAATTTTAGTGCTGAATAATATGGTTGGATTTTTGTGTTCATATTTTTGTGTGACCTATTTTTTGATAGTAAGTTAGAGTTTGAGTATAAATGTAATTAGTGATTACTTTAAATTAAAACATCAACATGATGCTTGGCATTCCACCGCGCTCGCCATCCTGTGCCATTACACGAAGAAGAAGAAGTCTCAATGTTTTCTATAGTTACTTTGGCTAGAATATCCTTCAAACCAGAACACAACAATGCATTTACACTGCTGTGTGGTAGGAGAAATAGACATTGCAGAGGTACCTACCCAGGCGGGCTTTCACACATGAGAAAAATACCACCAGCAAATAAACTAAATATACTCGACATACATACGCGTATAGACGCTTATGCTCTAATATAAAAAATTTCATTCATAAATGTATAAGCAATAATATTTCAACCCATCAACGTTCATTCACAATATACAGATCGCGATGTAACCAGGTGTACCACCGCCGTCGCTCGGTACGAATGACCCGTAACGGTACCACGCGTGCGCTTCACAGTCCACTGACTTCCAACCCAACATTACTGCTTGAATACTTAATTTTAGGGTTAAAATGTTTACATTTCGTGCTATGATGAAGACGATAAAAGAGAAGCTTTTTTTATTTCTATGAATGGCCAAACGAACATGCCATTCGCCATGTAGCAAAACCAGCCAACACGATCTATTGGAAAGCAACACTTGGCATTCCCCTGCGCTCCCCATCCTGAGACATAAGTTTTTAATTGGGAGAAATTGATATTACCGGGGTACATATCTAGCCTTGCGCCTTGTCACATATGACAGACCAGTAAAAATAGAAGCTAGAGACAATAACAGGGCAATCATTTGTAAACTATTACGAAACTTTATGTGTACGAGTAAATATTTACAAGGCATGACACAGTGACTATAATACGAGATAGTTCATAAGTGGGGTCAAATAGAATGTCCATCAATAATTTATTAATAAAATCATGCCAGCCGTCCGACTATCCACTTATTTTTTTCTACTTACACATATTCAGGGAACTTAGTTCTAAGACTGCTCCTATTTCTCTTATCAACACCGACCCCAATGGATTTAAGTCTCATTGTTTTTAATAACCACAAATTCCATGTAGCATCCATAAATGATTGGGCAAGTACAGAAACAGAAGATAAAGAAGCGGATGATGTAACAATGGAGTCCGTTTCATTTGATAAATCAGGTCAGAGGGTCAGACTATTAGTTCCACTGGAATACGCGCCAATGATTACGAAGCGTCGTGTGGCAACAATTAAACATCGGCCGGGCCGGCACAATTGTGTCCACTGACGAGGGCTAATCACTCTTACAGCTTACTCCTTCTATCTGGATAACAACGCACCCACGGAGAGATGACCACACATTGCCTTTGTAAACTAAAACAATTATTAATTGATTTAACGGTAGTGGAATCTAAAATATTAGAAATGAAAGCATGTCTTACTTGATCTTGTTTTAATACAGGTGATTTGTTTCTTACAAGCTTACAAGGGCCTTGAGTGACTAAATAGGAATGGTTGGTCAGAAAATAAGAAGGAAGAAGGCAGAAACGAAGAGTTACACAGCTGAAAACATATTGAATACAAAGACCAGTAATTATGGAAAGTCAAAACAATATAAATGATATTAAAAAAAATGAAATCCTAAATCTCTAAAACACTGATGTAGTTGGTTTGGTCAGGTGACTTTCAAGCGCATTAAACGCACGAAGTTCATTTAGATCGATAGGAGACCTGGCCTCGGTGCATTCAAACTTCTCGTACAGCAGTCGTCTATTGCTGGGAAAGTTTTTTTTGTACAAAGTTTTTTTCACATCTGCAGTACGAGTGCATTTAAAAGTAACCCTTACTGTTGAATTTATAAATTCTGTTGCAGGAGTATGTTGGTAAAGAATATTTCGATATAATTCCTACTTCAGTGCATACTAACAATAAATAATTTAACAAGGATGAATGACAGCCAAGAAAACTAAAACATACGTAAAAAATAACACATAAAGGCGTCAGTGAATAACACGTAGACAAAGTACAAACAAGGCGTGCAGATCTACGTGAGATTACGCAATGTGTTTGCTCGTTAAATATTGAGGTAAATAAAAACGTAAGTGATTCAGAGGTTACGTGACACACAAAACTTGTTGAAATTAAGGCTGATTAAACAGACATTCAGGACATTACGTTTGTAGCTTGCGAAACTAGAGTCTTAGATCTTTCATTTCCGCTTCAAGACATACCTCTGTCTCATCAACAAATATTTGTTCAGGAGTGCTGTCAGATTGTAAAGTTCCTTCGGTGGGTTTGGTTTGGCTATTTGTAGTTGAAGATATGAATCTTATTATATTAAGAGGTTGTACTTTGTGACTGCGTATGATTATTCAATACATTTGAAGTAATAAATACGAGAATCTATCGGGACACTGTTCCAAGACTCGGATTCGAACCAATATATTTATGTTCATATGAATTAAATGGGAAATCGATCGAAGTGGAGTGGTTGTAACTTTAATGTTAATGTAGACACTGATGTTATTGTTGAAAAAGCTCAAATATATGTATGTTTGTAAATATTCAATATGTGTTCCTTGTCAGATTTAATGTTGCCTATATGGTGTGTTAAATATTAACGTCAGAAAAGGCATTGATGTAATGAAAATGCCATTGGGTTTCCGTGATGATCGATCGGAAGTTTTTGCGCGAATTGCTATTTAGGTAACACTTTAAACTTTTTAGATTCTTCTTATAGATATTAATGTGGTATATTAAATCCGTATGGTTTTTTTATTTACTAAAATGACTAACCATTTATCATCCATTATAGGTACATGGCTGCATTAAAATATATGTACACGGGCTATAATAGTCCGTGCTTCCCAATACTAATGCGCTGCAAGTAACGAGGAAAGTTTTGAATAGACAGAAACCAACTTTTGTACATACTAACAGATCTTAACTCCAAATCTTGAAGAGCTCGTTGAATAGTTTGTTCTAGTTGTTATTATCCAAATTCACTACTGCTTTTCCTCTAGTTCTATTACATTTGCTTAGCATACACAATATCATAAAATATTATTTGCCAAATATGCAAATAGCAACTAGTCTTTCGAACTGTTTTAGTCATAAAAATATTATTTGCTCTTCAAATAAAATAAATATTAATGTATGCTTATATTATTTTTGGATGAAGATGATGATGACAGATGAATATGATAAACGGTAAATACACAATTATTGTATTCAATTAAATGTATTATTTGTTTTTTTTTTTCACTACGAAAATGTGCGTCAGATGGGCTTAATTTTTAATGGGCTTAAGTAGGTAAGCCATTTCCGGTTTTATGAACGACTTTTAATATTAGAATTGAATCCGTAGAATACCTTTTCTTAAAATAATCTTCTAATTATAGTTATGCGTTATAAAGAATACTCTCTAATTGCCAGCGAGACTAAATCATCGTATCAATTATAAATCCGAAGCTTTATTCGCCAGTCTTTACTCTAAACACGAATCCATTCATTGCTATTTATATTAACACTGATCTAATTAATCAAACCACGCTATTAAAATCAAGCCTCAAGCTCATTTATAAAGTGACTGCAGAGTGCGATGGCCTAGTTGCGACGGTACCCGAGCGTCGCATCCTGCGAAACATCACCATGCATATCAAACACACACACATTATTAATTCCATTCACGTGCCTAATTGGTCACACACACGTAACTGTATAGATCGAATGTGAATCGACTGGTTGAATTGAAAGCATATTGTTTTTAGCGAATCAGCAGAAGATTTTGGAACTGTTGAATTCGTAGAAGCCAATTTGTACAGAATTCTAAGTTCAAATATTTGTGCGATAGCAAATTCGCTCACAATGGAATCTAAGAACTTAATCCAAAAGGCATTGCAATAAAATACGGTTGTAAAGTAAAATGCTGTTGCATTTCTTATTGTGTTAAGATTTATGAAGTCTTCACGACTCTTCGAGGAAAGCGATGCATTTACAAATTCTCTGAGAATTTGATACGCCATTTTCAATTCACCTATTTGCTTCAATATTTTCATGTATTTTAGTTGATTTAGGATAATCCAGATCATTCAGTCGGGTTGTCACCAATCATATGGGTGAAATTTTAATGCAACTCTTGCGTCAGGTATTCGGTCCTTTAGTTTCCTATCCTTGATCCATTCCCACATGATTGTATTATATCACTATGGTGATATTAGGATTTCCCGAATCAAAGAAATCATGTTAATTGTATATTCAAAAATCCAACCGCAGAGTAAAATAAATACCAATGACACATCAAACAGTACTTGCTATCCGCGGCAAACGATTACGCACAGTAATTAAAAATCGATTACTGTAGAAAATGTTTGTAGAAAATATATATATATTTCCCTGCATGTTTCTAATTATAAACTATCGGTAATTTTCAAGGTTAGTAGGTGTTTTACACTACTGATACTAGATACACTTCACTAGTAGATCTGTGACTAGAAGAAATTCTAAGTAACGCTAAACTAAAGGGATGTAGGTGAGACTGATGACCTTCTAATGCGACGATGTACTAACTCAATGATAAAAACAAATAATTTCTATGAGATTCAGACTATAATGAATGAAATTGTTAAGATAGTGAAACGAGAGGCCGCGGGTTCGATCCCCGCACCGAGAGAAATGTTTGTGTGGCCCACAAATATTTCTTCCGGGTCTGGGTGTTTGTGAGACCGAAAAGTCTCTCGTAGTACCTGATACCCACGACACAAGACTCGATCTTAGTGTGGGGTCGGGACTATGTATGTGACTGTTGGGTGTTATTATTATATTATATTATATTATATTATATTATATTATATTATATTATATTATAGTTGTAGAAGGGAATTTCGATGTAAGGAGTTCTTTGAAATTGCCATAAAATCGCTTATTATCTATAGCGAATTGAATAACAATCCTTGAAATAAATATAATAGAAATTAAGCCTACTATTACACTGAAAAAAGAAAACCAGATATCCCAGCAATAACAAAAGCGATTGGACCATTACAAAGTCATTAGCTCCGGTGGCGGTGAAAATAAATTTACGTAAAGAAAAAGTGTACACTGGTGAAATTACTATGGTCTCGCTCACGACAACAATGACTTACGCAACCAAATCATTTGTATATAATATTGGGGCTACACGCACCCAGAAATTTGGATGGTTTTTAGCAAGAATATTCAAGCCATACAACATTTTTAGCGGTCCAAATGCCACTATGAAAGAACCGGCTGGTAACCAAATCCGATGGTATACATGACGTAAAATCATTTTAATAATGCTTAGATTTTAGCATTATAGGAAAGACGGTGACAACCTCCAACAGTTAATGGTGAGCGACAAA
Organism: Hyles euphorbiae; assembly: GCA_023078785.2. NCBI lineage: Eukaryota > Metazoa > Arthropoda > Insecta > Lepidoptera > Sphingidae > Hyles > Hyles euphorbiae. The sequence goes on along the minus strand of CM041037.1, from coordinate 2,170,667 downwards.
GAAGATGGGAGAGGATCTCTTGGCTGCAATCCCATATGTTGGTCTGACCAGATCGGCACCACCCTTGGTTCTCAACTCCATGGCGCCTTTCTTGTTCCTTTTGTGTCTGTGGTACGACCGTCGTGATACGATTACACAGCTGAAGCCTCGGGTTCCATTCAGGGGTCAGGCAAAAAATGACAGATTTTTGTATTTATTATCAGTATTTAATTAAGACTATGTGTCCGATATGGCGTGATTTTTTATATACATATTTATCTTCCGGTCTCCAACCATACGTATAGAGATTGTCGTTAGACGTGGGATGATCGGACTTAAATAAATTACAGTATGTGTTTTGGCATTGCCTGGTCCCAAAATAAATAAATACTTTCATTACTTGTATCCTTAAAGACATTCCTATACTAAGGATACCTGCTTTGAGCAGCATCAGAAACTACTAGAAATTGTTCATTTCCTCAACGACCCAAAGCCGAATCGATGATTCAAACTAAACAAAAAAGAATTTAAATAACCTGAATGATAACAATTCCACAGCACTTTTTTTTTAATTTGTATTTTTTAAGTCTTTTCAACGTTTAAATACTGCTATCACCGCTTGTTAAGAAGACACAAGTTATGAAACGTTTTTTTTTTCCTTTTAAGATTCTTTTTAAAAAATCAAGATTCCTAAAGACCTGAACACACAAAATTAACATTTTTACCTACACCGCGTTCGCAACAGCTGCCACTTTTTAAAATATTAATATTAATGAGATTGTAACACTCATGTCGATCCGAGATACTGGGTCGATAAAGTGCCGAGTGGTGACCAACAGGTCACGCTACTTACATTCATCGTGCAGATGTATTGTAATAATAAATATCATGTTTCATATCAATGGAAAATCATATTAAATTTTAATAAAGATAATAGTTTAAAAAATTACGTTTGTTGCCTTTGTAGGCAGACGAGCTAGCGGCCCGTCTGGTGGTAAGCGGCTACCGTTGCTCATGGACCTTTGCTACAACTAAAAACACGCTTTAGTAAAAGCCCAACTAAAAAAGTAAAAATATAATCTACAGATTTTCAGCGTCCAAATGTGTGGTTATCAAACTGTTGTCAATATTAGGAACAGTTTATCTCTACGCGTTGTTTGAAATATTTTTTAGAACTAGAGCCCGTGGTGGCCAGACTTTTGTCATTTTATAAAAGCTGAAAGATTGTCTGGTCATGCCTTTCACGTAGACAGCACACGATCAGCTATTATCAAGTTCTATCGTGGTTGCTTTGGAAGTTATCAGCTTCAATGTGTCTGGCAAAATGAAAGAACCATCAAAAGTGTCTGAATACCAAGAAAATATTTGTCAATAGTTGCCGTAATAACATATATACAATTCAGCTTTTCTATTATTGCAAAATTACGTGTATTAAATATTCTGATATCTTCAAATTTTAAAATGTATTTTTGCCAGCGTTCAAGTATAAAAGCTGAATTTTGAATGCCAACTATTGAGTCATTATGACACGTGTTTCACCATTTAACACTTAGTTGATCACCTCATTAGTATCGTGATAATGGACTTCATTGTGACGTCTCAGGAGCAATTATCAATTCGGGAAATAAAATGTTGTATTTTGTTTAATGATATATTAAAGAAAAAAAAACCTAAAGAAGAATTCCTATTCACCCACGAGGTCGACTTAAAAGTATTATCAGGAATATTTCTATAATTTTTGACACTAATAATTGAAACCAACCCGTTCAAACATTAGCATGATATGTTAACTTGGTATATTACATTTTTTGTTACCATTTTAATGACAAATAAAACTGCTTTGCTCCATTTCTGCTTCACTCAAAAGGTAGACTGTAGGAGAATGCCTCTGGCATTAAGTCCGCCTGTATTCTATTTGTATACATATAAAGCAAATAAAAAAAATACCAAGACAGATAGGATATCGTGAGTAGAATATTATACTTTAATCCCTCGCAATAGTCTCAACCATTAGCCAAATTGCGTTCGTGATGATGATGAAAAGACTGCCATAAACGGTATTGTTTATATCTAGTCAAATCTAGAAACTTACTACGTCATAAATGTTTGACGTCAATACGAGATAGGTATTGTGACGTCAGAGAAACAAGCGATAATAGGTGTATGTTGTTATAAAGGAATATTTTAATATGTGCTCTATATATTATACAGTTGAACTACTTTTTGCATAAATACATATATCCATCAACATGCATCCATCCATCAGCCAAAGTAAGTCCACTGCTGAACATAGGCCTCCCCCAATGATTTCCACAGAGACCTGTTGGAGGCAGCCTGCATCCAGCGACGTCCCGAAATAAAAATAACAAAAATACATATTCAAAATTCAGCCCGGTATCTCCCAAGTTGAAAGTGCGTGGTGGTTTGGTAAACGGAACAGACACGGCTGCCAAGATGTTCACGGTGGTCGTGGGTTCGAATACCAGGGCACATCTTTGACTGTTCTGAGTCATGTTTATATTGATTATTGAGTCAATCATTACGCACTATAACGGCGAAGGAAACCATACCATAGCAATTTGTAAGAATTTCTACAGTATGTAAGTCTGCCAACCCGCACCAGGCCAGCGTGATCTACTATATAGCCTAACCACTCTCAATTATACTTCCGATTGTAGAGCTGTCCCTACCCTACAGTGAGACGTATTTTTACGACGTACGAAAACCTTAAAGGTGGTGAATTGCACTTTACCTTTAACATTCATATAGCGCAGATATAACGTAAAGAAAGAAAGAAAGAAAGAAAGAAATGAACATATATTATTGCATGGCCAACACATAACAACAATAACAATTATTTAGATATATCATCAACATACTAATCATATGTGTATGGCCAGACAACAAAGATCCCCTATTCGAGTACAAATTTTTCATCAATCTCTAAAGAAAATATGTAGCATAACCACTTACGAATAATTGATTAAAAACAACAGACTAGTTATTATGTTACAATAGGTATATTGTAAACATCCAATTTCCGCACCCCGCCGATGTATCAACCCATTACACTTTCATCAAATTATAAGTTTAAAATTGCTGATAGCGGTTCATCCAATATCTATGACGTTCAGGGGGGTTACTCTGAAACGATACGGACTTCGAATGTTTGGATTTTCGACGTCCGGAGTAAGACATAAGTTTTCCATCTCTATTACTTATCATTTTCTCCGAACTTATTCCGCGGTTACGACGTACGAATGATTCCAACATTTTGTGGAGTATCTTATATCTAGGCACATTAGTGAAGTTTCACATCGACATCCGAACATTCGAAGTTCGTATCGTTTTATAGAGTAACCCCCCAGGGTATATACCTACGTTCCTATACATGATATAATGCAGTCCTAGTTAAAATGCGAGACGCGACAGTATAGGCACCGGATGTAGTGTTCCGTCATTATACTTCGTGGGTGACTATCAAAGTTCGACTTGGGTAATTTGCTTTTATCTATGTCTTCCTTGTTAGATATGTAAATTGTGAACTACACTACAGAACGTAAAATATACTAATTGCAATTGTGAAAATGGTTGAGAGGTTGGAGAGATAATAAAGCGATAGCCAAGTAGGGAGGAGGAAAATAAGGAAAAACAAAATGAAAGAAGCTGTTCTTTTTGCGAACTCTATAATACCTCAAGCGACAGAAGATCGTAAATGATCATTGTTTCACATTTGAGTCAGACTCAACCAAAATTCAAAAGAATTAGCAAAATTCAACTGAGCTTGTTAAAATATTATGGTACAGTTTAATTACATTACTTTATGATAACGAGTAATAAAAAATATGAATCAGCTATCTACCATTTTGTAATGTAATATGCCAATTTGTGTTTGCGTAAACGTTAAACCAGACATAATAGATCTAAACAAATATTCTTAAGACATTATATTGTCTGTCTTAAGATTGTCTCTAAAGTAAGTTCAAAGAACTTCAAGTGAAGGATAGCATATGCGTCGCTGGGAGCAGACTAAATTGCCGATACAGGGTTACTCTGTAGTCCGAAACGCTGACGAATGTTTAAACATCGCACTTAAAACTGTACGAATATGCTTAAAAGCTTTACAAAATGTTCGAATTTTGTATCATAAGTCGTAATTTTAGAGATAAGTTTCATAGAGAATAATGTTGATTTTTAGAAGCGGAAAACCTTTATATTATATGTTGACGTTCAACGTCCGAACTTTCAAACTTGGTGTCAGAGTATAGAGGAACCCCACAGAGATCGCAAGTACGAATCCAGGTCACAGATATGTCTTATCGAATATACGTTCGTAGTAATTTATCGGTAAAAATAATAATCATGTATCATCATAGTACAAAAGGCCTATTTTATTTGTATAATATGTTTAGTCTTTCCCGCTCAAACTGAATTAAAGTCTTTGTTAAGGTACAAAATAAATATTCATTGAATAATTAAAGTAGGTTTTAATACTGTTTAAGAATGAGGCTGAAGCATATAAAGTTTTCTACTAGAATATACGAGCAGATGAAACTGTGACCCCCTCCTTAATCAGCATGTGGTCTATAGCATATACTAGATTTGAATATGAGAGGTGACTCGTGCCTGGTCATTACATATGATATATTTTATTTCGCGAGAAATAAAATTAGGTGGAAGATCTCTTATGTGAGAGGCCGCCTAGGTAGGTACCACCGCAATGTCTATTTCTTCCGCCAAATAGCAGTGTAAATGCACTGCTGCGTTCCGGTTTAAAGGACATTATAGCCAGAGTAACTACTATTGTGACTTAACATCTTATGTCTTGTAGCACATTTTAGTAAATCATGATTGCGTCTAGATGAAGGTGCATTTTCGTATGAATCATCAGAGTAGGCTGATACTAACAAAGACGCTGAGAAATCAAGAATTTAAGGTACGCAAACATAATATTATGTATATTATGTTAAAATCTTGTTCTTTCCCCATTTCAACTGGTTTTATGCGGAAAAGCAGTGATTTTACTTAAAACTTTAAACTGATATCAATAAATAAATATTTTTTAAAATATATTAATATTATTTTTGACAGCCTCTGTGGTGCAGTCGGGTAGACTCACCTGTGAAACGAGAGGCCGCGGGTTCGATCCCCGCACCGAAAGAAATGTTTATGCTGCCTATAAATATTTCTGTCGGTCTGGACTCTGGATGTTGTGAAACCGAAGTCTCTCATAGTTCTTGATAGTTGATACCCACGACAAAGGACTCGATCTTGGTGTGGGGTCGGTAATATGTGTGCGACTGTTGGGTGTTATTTATTTATTATGCCCTTGTATCAAACTTAGCTAGTGCGCCATTTTTTACACTCCCTGTCCATAAATATCTATATTGCTCTAATACTGCTTTAAAATTATCAAAAGCAATCATATTTCCAGGCTAAAGTTGGATGGGTATCTTCTAAAATTCTTTTATCTTCTAAAGTTGATAATATTTATTAGTAATTAGAAAACATGCCAATAAATTAAGAAAATAAGGACTAAACAACATATACTAAGTCCTGCGTAATATCTACAAGAAATAAAAAAAAGAAGTCTTTAAAAACATGTATATTTGCCACTCATAACACTGTAATACTTTAAGGAATCTAGGCCACACAAAAAATACGACAGATACAATATTGATTTTATTAGCGAAATAGCAGGCAAACGAATAGTCGACCCACCTGTTGGCAAGTGGTCACCACTGCCCATACAAACCCACATTGTTACAAACCGCCAATGCATTACAAGCCTGAACTATAAATCAACTTGAACACCTTAATACTATAATAATCCAACGACAAGATATTAATCTTTGCGCAAATCCGTAAACAACCTGTTTATAACTTAACAAGACTTCGTTTCAATCGTGTAGTTATTGATGACGTGATGTTACCTACTTCCTACCACATTTAAACAAAAACATAACCTCACTCGGCGAAAAAAAACAAATAATCATCGATACATTGAGTAATTAAATAACTTAGTACCGTTAGGGACGCTACATACGCACAACAATGAATCATCGGCACTAAAAACGAACAAAAATATACGTATTATTATACTCTATTCAAACCACATACCATCAAATTCGATATCCAGGGTGAAAACAGTCGCAGCACCAACAAATACAACACACGCGAAGTTTGTCGGCACAAAAAACTTTTTAAACACAAGAGCAACACGTCCACGCAAATCGACGGTCAGGCCGAAACTGACGAATGAAAGATGCAACGCAAAAACCTTCGCAAACTCTTTTCAATAAATAACACTCTATTGTTTACTTGTTAAAGTTTAATTTTGAGTGTATGTGCATTGTGTAGGTTGTATCGATGGCGGGTTGTGCCAATGTACCGTTCGCAAATAGGTTATTTATTATTGCGTTCACATTAAATGTACTAAAATAATATAATTATTGATTTTTCGATGTAAAGGAATATAAATTAATTGCTCTGATAAATAATATTGTAAATAAATTCGTAACTTTACTTCAATATAGCTGTATCCTACCTAAACCTTTACAATACTTTGTAGTTCATTACTTGTTCCTTTAACAGTGACAGAAAATCATTGCGTGGAGACTTGTATAGAGGCTATAAATGTACCAGGGGGGATACTCTATAAAAAAGATACGAATTTCGAATGTTCGGACGCCGTACATAAAACCTCACTAATGTGCCTAGATTATCCACAAAATGTTGTATTCCTCTATCGTACGTCGCAACCATAGACCAGGGGCCCGGCCCTACTATATTAATCCGAAACGAAGTTCGAAACTTCGTGACGTTTTTCGTTTCGAAACCTACTCTGTAACACGAAATTCGAATCTTCGGATCGAAGAATGAATGATTCCAATATATCGACAATACGAAAATTTACAGAGTAGGTACATTCGTATCGTCACAAACTTCGTTCGTCCGAAGTTTAGAACTTCGTTTCGGATGAATATAGTAAATAAAAATGTAAATGTTCGGATTGCCGATATATTCGAATCATTCATTCTTCGATCCGAAGATTCTAATTTCGTGTTACAGAGTAGGTTTCGAAACGAAAAACGTCACGAAGATTCGAATATAGGATTTATATAGTAGGACCCTAGGTTCGGTGAAAATGATAAGTATAATAGAGAATAGTATTGATTTTTAGAAGTGGAAATCTTATATCTTACTTCACATTCGAACATTCGAAGTTCTTATCTTTTTTAGAAAGTAACCTCCAGGCTAGCGTGCAAGTCTAAAAGACCTATTTCTAAAGAGGTTGATGACATTCAGGCTATCGTAAAATTATATACATGCAAATTTCTTCAACATGGAAAGTTGTGGCTTTTCATGTTCGACGTCATGTCCCCATATAACTCAAGTTGTAATGTAATGAAATTAGTGGGGGATATGTAGGGAAGGAAATGTTTGTATTTACATTATTATCTGTGTTAATTAGTAATTCTTATCTATACTAATGTTATAAAGCTGCAGAGTTTGTTTGTTTGAACGCGCTAATCTCTGGAACTACTGGTCCGATTTAAATGATTCTTTCAGTGTTGGATAGTCCATTTATCGAGGAAGGCTATAGACTATATCATCACGCTATGACATATAGGAGGAAAGCAGTAGTGATATTTCTAGCAAATACGAGGAAATTTAGTTCGTTTTTCGTGGTCCGATTGGTCGATATTCTAAACTGATAGTCAGAATTAAACATTTTGACCGCCATTTTAAAACGTGTATGCACCCGGGCGGTGCCGGGCCCAATCGCTAGTAGTAAATATTTTCTTAGTAGTTCATTGATAATAAGTCTTTAATTTTTGTAGAATTGCTCTAACTACCGACCAACCGATAAGCCCGCCATTTGTACTTATTATGTGTGTAATTTCCCATTGTTTTATTTTCTTTGTGTGCAACAACGTGTATTTACTTAAGTCAAATAAAGTACCAACAATAAATGATTGTGTAAAATGTATTTATTTCGGCATAAATGCATTTGCTTATAATTTAATACTATCGCTTAGGAAATAATCAATTCTTAAATTTTACCATACTAACATGTCTGGTTACAAACCACTAGAGCAGTGATTCTCAACCACTGTGCCGCGGCACTTTTGTGTGCCGCCAAATTTTGCAAATATATAATAATGTTAATATTATTCAATTATATCAGTTAATGGAAATCATTGGGGGAGGCCTATGTTCAGCAGTGGACTTCCTTTGGCTGATGGATGGATGGATGGATGGATGGATGTATGATATGAGTTAAAAAGAAAAATATTTTTAACATGAATATGTATTTAAATCCACAAAAATGTTAATTATTTTATTATTTGCTTTGCAACGCGTTTTTTCTTAGTGCCAAATTGTGATGAATCGGCGTGCATAGCAATAGGAATATGTCTCAAGGCGCTCTTTGTTTGCCGCCAAATTTTGAAATCGTTAAATATGTGCCGCAACAAAAAAAGGTTGAGAATCACTGCACTAGACGATAACTTGTTTGCATGTGTAATTAACTTGATGCAAAGAAGTCTTTTGAAGGTCGTATTTTGCATCTACAATTTAGACATGCGAATTTAGAGCGTCTAAAATGTGTCCTAAATTAACTTGTGCAAATTAATTCAAATAACATATTAATTTATAAAATAATTATGCATCTTTCGATATTTATAGATTTCCATCTGTTGATAGAAATGAGATTGACCGGACCACAGTTAATTTTTGTACTTATTGGCATGCCAATAAGACTTCAATCCAATCTTTGGTGTAGTGCAACCCAGACAAGGATGTACACTGGCAATTTAAAACACCACATACTTACATACGTTATTATGAATTTTAGTTTTTTTTTTTCAGAATACAAAACTCCAGTCAAACTACAGTTCCAGTCAAACTACAAAGAAGAATCACATCAGCAAGACAAGGATGTACACTGGCAATTTAAAAAACCACATACTTACATACGTTATTCTGTATCTGTATCAGCCCATATACGTCCCACTGCAGGGCACGGGCCTCCTCTACAATCGACAGTCCGATTGAGAGTGGTCACTCTCAATCGCACGTTATTATGAATTATAATTTTTTTTTCAGAATACAAAACTCAGTCCAGTCAAACTACAAAGAACAATCACATCAGCATAGTATTTGACGGCGACGTATATTTATGTTATGTGACGGCGACATACTCGTAAAAATTTATAATATGAAAAATATAATAGTTTTCGGTCTAGATGATCAAATATGTTTTGTGCAACCTTTGTAACACCTTTTATGCCAAAAATCAGACAATAAATGATGGTTCAATGGACAGAAGTGCATCGTTTTCTACGTTACTACCTTTATCATAGCACCAGAAAGAGTTCATTACTTCATATTTTTAGCAGAACAAGCCCATATACTAAAGTTTGCTTGTATTTAAACCAGCTTCGGTAAGAATCTTTTAAGTATGAAAACCAGTCTAACCTGGCTCTTGCTCCCAAGCCCGCTGGTGCATAAAACCAGTAAGTACTGATACACGTACAAGTGGTTGTAGCACTGCGGTCGGCCTGTTCCCATTACTCCGCAGTGCTTGTGAAAACTATTGCGACAGACTCCGGCTTAGATACCGACTAGCTTGTATCTATAGTAAATAATTTAAAAGCTGGTATTTGTTGGGTATCTCGTTTTACAGCCGACGTCAAACCAATTGTGCTACAAAGGTTATCAAATTTCAAAATTGCCTGTAGGTTATGACAACAAAATAGTTGTCGTAAAAAAATATATTATCATCGCTTTTTCTCTTGACAACAATTTACTAAAATCTCTGTAAATCTTGCCTAGTATTACAAAAATAACAAGAAACGGCGTGAGGTTACACGTGTCTGTAACTCCAGTTGTTTACATTACGTCTAGATGAAGGCTGCAGCCTGCAGGCGGAACAAATAAACACATTAGAAATCCGACGCCACTTCATTTACAACAACTATGTAATTCCGGGGAAGAAAAGCAATCTGTATGTTTACTTTATTTTTTTATTTCTTTTACTGGTGGTAGGTCTCTCATATGTGAGAAGCTGCCTGGGTGGGTACCACCGCAATGTCTATTTCTCCCGCCAAACAGCAGTTTAAATGCACTGTTGTGTTTCGGATTGAGGCACATTGTAGCCAGAGTAAATTTATATGTGAACTAGTTAATTTATATTTACTAGAAAATTTATATGTGAAGCTGCAATGAGTGCTTAAGATCGATGTATTAGATAAATAAATACAACCAACAGTCATATACATACTGCACTCGCCATCCTGAGACATAACATGTTAAGAGTCATTATGTCTAGTGGTTACTCCGGCTACAATGTCCTTTAAACCGGTACACAACATTCCGGGTAAATCAACGTCATTTCAACTACAGCAACAATCTATCCACATACACTGCGGCTGTATTGAAACTTCAATTAAATTGCAATTAGAAACAGTAAAGCCTTGTTGCTCGCTAAATCTATAGGACAAATGGGTCGACTGAACCGGAATTGTACGACTGTCTCAAACGAAACAGACGTGAAGAAATAGCTTTGCGGTTGTGTTTAGTTTGGCGAGTTACATTGCCGGAGTTTTTATATTCTGTGATATTAATGGAAGTATTCACTCAAGAGTCAGATGTACTTATTCTTGACCCCACACTTAAGCCGGGTATTTACTAGGGAACCGTAACCGTAATCATTGCCAAGTATGTAATTTAAAAAATAGTGTGTACGTGGTTCGCAAACCGGCTGTGAGTTTACCGGCAAAGGGTGGGTTGTCGTATTAAATAGCAAAATTCCAACACTCTCTTGGTTAAGCCATCCCACATTTATACTCAGCACTCTGAAAAGTGACACAAAGCTCTTCCCCAAAACAGTAATATATAGAAGAAAAAAACTGCTGCGAGCTTTACGCGTGCAGCTCATGCGATTTCATCATATTCATTCTATACAGCCTAAACTGTAACCAGCATCTGTATCAGCTCATATACGTCCCACTGCAGGGCATAGGTCTCCTCTAAAATGGAGAGTGCGATTGAGATTGGTTAGGCCATATAGTCCACCACGCTGGTCTAGTGCGGGTTGGCAGATTTACATACCATAGAAATTTTTATAAATAGTAACCAAAATAAAAAATAGAATTTAGTTATTATATCGTGAAAATTATAGTTACAGCTCGATGGTATGTACTCGACTTAATATGCAAGCTTTGTACCGTGAGAATCAGAAACTATAAGAGACTTTACAGTAAGTAGAAATCACTTCATGATACTTGAAAAACAATCTAAATAAACCATCTACTGAAGAGAGATAGATATCTCTTGATGATGAACATTATGCACGCCTGGTAGAAACACGATATAGTGGCCTGATCATCTAGGCATAATCATTATCATCAGCATTTGGGCACATAGCGCGAAGAGTTGATGGCTTTTGGGGCTGAAAGGTTCTGAAGTGGAGGCAACCTACAGGAAATTGAAGTGTGGGACGCCTGCCTACAAGGTGATGGGACGACCTGGCTCTTGTAGGGTGCGTTTAACCTGCTAATATGGAGATCATTAAGGGCTTATGCTCAACAGTGGACTTTTTGTGACTAAAGAGAGAGAGAAATCATCTAGAACCAGAATTTTAAATAAATAGATGCAGTGGCTGCTGTCCACCAAACCAAAAGCAACAAAAATCTCACAAGCGGACGACGAAGACTTTGGAATGAAAATAAATCAAATTTTCAACAGTTTAAGCTATATAATATATAGTAAAACTGTTACATGAAAACATTAGTAAAATCACTTTTCCTCTCTATAATTTACATGTAGATGCAAACTCGTCCCCAATTGTACATACATTGTTGCACAATCTCACTTAGCGATGCGCTGTGTAAATTGTAGTTAAACATTCTTATCGACCGATCGCAAACGGAATGCCAGACGGCCGTGTGTCTTTTAACCTCTCTATTTGTACTTGTTGATGTTAGGACCAGTTCCATTAGCGAGTTTCAAGATATGTTTTATTCACTTTCTAAATTGTTCAAAGTTCTTGACAAAAGCAATGATAAAAGGAGATCGGTCGATTTACTAAGGAAATTGGGCCTAGTAGTGAAAACTTGACGGACACAAATGAGACCTAGAATTAAATAATAAAGATTCAATATCCTTTAAATCCTTACTAATATTATAAAGGTGAAAGTTTGTATTGTTAGCTCTTCTGGTAGAAATAATAGTTCACTGGTTTCCATAATTACTTTTATTAATTACTTCACAATATTTGTACTAAGTAATTGGTTGTTTATGGTATCAGACTATCACCACTACGGTGCGTGTTCGCATCTCTCCGGTTCTACCGCGGGAACCGCCGGGAACGAACGAACGAACGAATGTCAGAGTGAAGAGCGAGTATGACTAATCACTCGAGTGAATGACAAATGGATCAATACCACATCAGATATGCGAACACGCACATTATGAGATATAAATGGATATTCTAAGTACATTTTCTTATACGAGTAAAACTAGGACAAAATAAATATAAATAATAATTATAAAAGCTAACAATCGGCCTTTCCTGACAATTTCACGTCTCGTGAAATGTAAAAGAAAAAATTAAAAGATTAAAAATTGAACGAAAACAAAAAAAAAAAAAAAAAAATTATCAAACAAAAAATTGCTATCAAAGGTGCTTATAGCTGTAAAGTCTTCTTCTTCTTCTACCGGGCGTTATCCCGGCCGGTGCCAGGGTCCGCCTTCCGGCAAATTCTCCTCCATTTCGCCCGATCTTCGGCATCCTCAATAGTAAGGCCATTGACCCTCATATCTTCCTTGACGACATCGAGCCAGCGCTTCTTTGGTCTACCCCGCGGTCGAGGTCCAGGAATATTGAGGCTCAGGCACACATTACCGACGTACACCTGCGGTTTCCTTAGGACGTAACCATACCATGCTTATAGCTGTAACATCGTACAATAATCTATTAATGATACACTTTAGTAGTACAGTTAACATTTATATATCCGTGGAAATTATATTATCCTTTGCGTAATTATAATTAATTATGGGTATACATAAATATAAATATTAAACACGTATTTTCAGATATTATTTTCATGTTAATAGCTTTGTAGGAGTTACGATGGCCTCTACATATCCATAATAACTCAAACATGCTGTAGCCCCTTCATGTCTACAACACGGTACTGACAAGACTATTAACACTTATAATGATATTGAGGGAATTACTGCAGCCCCTTCATGTCTACAGCAATTCAGGTATACTAATGGCCCCTACATGTCCACGATACCGACAACAATATCATAAACTAACTCTTACCATATTAATATAGGCACATAATATTATAATTAATTATAGGTATACATAAATATCAATATTAAATAAGTATTTTCAGATAGTATTTTAATGTTAATAGCTTTGTAGGAGTTACGATGGCCTCTACATATCCATAATAACTCAAACATGCTGTAGCCCCTTCATGTCTACAACACGGTACTGACAAGACCATTAACACTTATAATGATATTGAGGGAATTACTGCAGCCCCTTCATGTCTACAGCAATTCAGGTATACTAATGGCCCCTACATGTCCACGATACCGACAACAATATCATAAACCAACTCTTACCATATTAATATAGGCACATAATATTATAATTAATTATAGGTATACATAAATATCAATATTAAATAAGTATTTTCAGATAGTATTTTCATGTTAATAGCTTTGTAGGAGTTACGATGGCCTCTACATATCCATAATAACTCAAACATGCTGTAGCCCCTTCATGTCTACAACACGGTACTGACAAGACTATTAACACTTATAATGATATTGAGGGAATTACTGCAGCCCCTTCATGTCTACAGCAATTCAGGTATACTAATGGCCCCTACATGTCCACGATACCGACAACAATATCATAAACTAACTCTTGCCATATTAATATAGGCACATAATATGCTGTGGCCCCTTCATGTCCCAGCAGAATAATACTAGTTAATACATTGTTATGGAATTTTTGCTTTTGGTAAGTGTATATGCACACGAACTACTTACTTACAGACTATAACCCCTGCATGTTTATAGTTTGTCCTGCATTAGTTCATTATATGTATATTAGGAAAAGTATATATTTAGATATTTAGCTTAATATAATAATGTGGTTGAACAAGGAGGTAGGTTGGTTCCCTGCTTTAGCTCTATGAATGTGTCATGTGTCAATAATAAAGTGTGCAAAATAACGTTGTATTAATTAATTACAACAAGACTATTAAAAATACAAAATATATAATTACAAATATAACATTGGCAACGAGCGAAAAACGCACCAATAATATCATCTGAAAGTTATAACAATAATTGAGATCAATTGGGATTGTTCTCAAAAAGTAAAAAAAATGACGTGTCAACATTGACTTATATTGTACCGATAGACGAGGCGCGCCTTATAAACTATTTGTCCCGTATTTGTCAAAAGATCAGTAGCAACATCTAGTACGTTTACTTGCATATTACAAATTATGATCAAAGATTATTAGACAGACGAGACAGTTCATGTCAATAATAGCTTTTCCTAAGATACTGCCTAAGTATCAATGCTGTCATAGCAATAGTATTTTTGTAATGTTCTTTTTTTTTATTTACGTGAATAATTAATGGAAATGATGTAAATGAAATTAAGTACTCTTACAAGTGTACAATTCTGACAATCAGCCAATCAGTGTTCAATCAGTCTGAAATTTATTATAACATTTATGAATTATAAACAAGCTGATAAACTTTTTTCGAGACTACTAGACAGAAGGAATGGTACAACAGAAGTTTTCAAAAAATGACTACCGCATTTGAAATATCTGAAATCTTCGTGTCGAAAATGAATTAAACAAATATAGGTATGTTCTCATGATAGTCACTTATATCCGTTCCAATAATTCTGGACGAATATTATAGAGATCTCCTTTTTTTCATAACCGACGCGACGCGTAAGAATATAAATCAATTTTAAATGATATTAGTCTTCAATAACAATCAATGGGTTCGAATAGTCCAATAAGTGATTCATATTAAGAAATGGGGTCTAAATACTATCCACTGTTTCAAAACATACATACAACACACATATTTTGTGTTATTAATTAACAAAATATAATTAAAATAAAATATTGACATAAATTTGCAACTACATTCTTCCTACATATTTGTATTTGTAATGTATTCGAATATTTTATGCCTGTCGACTGATATGAATGTCCCTTGAATAATCTATATCTTATATAGTGCGTCTCTCTCACTCGACGGGCAATCATTATGCACGGAAATGAGACATACGATTAAGGAGCTCACCTTGTATTTTAACAAGCTCTAAAATATATTTAATCCAATAATAAATAAAAAATCTGTATTATCGGCATTATTCTACAATATTATATCACTTACGTTGTATTCTTTAATTATATTGTAACTTCAGAAAATTTTGCTGTCGGTTTGACGGGAAACATCAAAATAAATTACATAAAAATTTATACAAAGAAGCATACTGCTGCGTAGCTGTCACACGGCAGACCGATTCGTGTGCGGTGCATGCACCGCACTTGGGTGGGACACGTTTGTTACAAAGAACGTCTTATCTAGTGTGACATTGATATCGATGTGTGTCAATAAATGGACATATTCGAAGAATTTATTAGACAAGGGAAAAAGCCGTGGATTCAAGAAATGTCTAAAAAAAAGAATTAATACAAATTGCCAATAATTTATCACAAAAAATATTATTTTCCGATACTTATCCTATTCAAGACGTTCGACAATATTTACGAGAATAGATTGATAAACTAAAACCAGGATAAACCAGCGTAACCATGACTTCGATCACTAGTTTAGAAATATTTACAGGTGAAAACTGAATGCATATAAACAACAATTAGAATGTTTCCTTTTATTAAACGAAATTAGCGAAGAAAAGAAAGTGCCATTACTAATCACAAAATTAAGCAATTTGTGCTTAATTTATGATCTTTTAATAAGGTTATGTATACCGACATCACTAGTAAAAGAAACATATGAAAATATATGCAAAAGACTGAGAAAATATTAAAATCCCGTAAAAAAAAAATATGCATTTCATCAAGCCATATTTAGAAAAAGTTGTCAAAAACCAAATGAAACTATAGAGCAATATATAGAATTTAAAAGAAAAGAAAAAAACTTTCAAAAACTAACTTTAAGAGCTAAGATGAAGAAATAAAAGAAAGGTTGCTAAATGGTGTTTATTGTGAGTTAGTGAAATTCGAATTATTGAAGCAAGCTGATCAGCCATTAGCGAGTCTAACTAGCATAAGAAAATCTGTGGAAATAGCATATAAGTTAGCATTCAATCAGGAAAAAGAAAAAGAACAGACTCATATATTTCAACTACAAGAAAAAAACTTCAATAAGAATAGAAACAGTAATCACCAACAGAACACAATCACACATCAACAACATTTAAACAAAATGTGTCATGTTTCTGTTGTGAAAAAAAGGCATGTAAAAGCACAATGTTCACTTCGGGAAAAATTCTACCGTGAGTGCGGCATTAAAGGACATGTTTTTAGGGTATGTCGTAAAAATAAAAACTTCGAAGTTAAAAATGTTAACTTAGTTGAATCCACAGGTGAAGAAGAAGGCAAACTAACTGAGAAAATTGCATTGGAACCAGAAAAAATTGACATATTTTATTTTGGCAATCGAGAAAAAAACAATCCATGGACTTCATTGCCTATAGTAGTCAAGGGGAACTTATATTGTTTGAAGTTGATACCGGAGCAGATGAGTGCAATTTCTTTATCTGATAAGCAAAAATATTTTCCAAATTTAGAAATAAAACAACATAATGTAAAATTCACTAATTTTCACTAATGAACTTCAACACACATAGGGGTTTTTTTTTTTAAAAGGACAATGGCGAAATCGTATTTGCATGAATAACGCGTTTAGAAATGTCATACTTGATAATAATAATATTATTATTTTTCATGAGTTTTCAGCATACTAACTATAGTTGTGTAACGATGTTTAAGTTTCACAATAAAATAAAAAGCTTTATTGACTATTATGTATGGCCGTCAGGTATTTTTCAGCAACGGCGTAAGGTCTTTTAAGCCGACCAAAAATATTTTTCATCGAATCTCGCAAAATCTGTTACAAAAAAATAGCTTTATTTGGTAAAACAAGTGTGGTAAATATTTATTTCAAAGCCCTACTTCACCAAATAACATTTTTAAGAAAACAATAATATTTCAATTGGAAATGTCAAATAGAACATAACCTCAAAATCTATAAATTGAAAACGTTTAGTAAGTAATGTAGACTTTTTCAGCAGTATTTCTCAACACATTATTGTTTAGGAACGGCAGCGGAATTCATTTATATTTTTTTCACCAATAAAGGCTCTAAATTTACATCAACTAAAATCATGTATGGAAATCAATATAAATTATAAACATGTCAGCATGAGTAAACAAAGATTGTTTCTAGTTAAAAATGGTTGCCCAAAAATAGTATGGAAAGATTGGCTTTCCTTATTACAATAATGGGCTCCAATATTTGAACAAAAAAAAAATGTTTGGAGATTTTGAAAGAAAAAATAATCAAGGACTTGAAAATTGAATATTCTAAATTATTTGAACCTGGTATGGGAAATTTTAAAGGAGATCTAATACATTTTCCTATTGCATCAGATGTCAGGCCAATATTTATAAATGCCAGTCAGGATTGTTCCGTTTGCATTTAAGGATAAAGTCAAACATAAAATTCAACGATTGATTACAAATGCATTGAGCTAGTGGAATACTCAGAATGGGGCACTCCGGTGGCGCCAGTCTGGCGACAGGTCACGACCAGGGATTTCTAATCCACTAGATTCATTCTCGCAGCACCGCTCCCTTGGAATGTCCCCGGGTTTGGTCTTAGAACCAGTAGTCGGCTCGTGTCGTTGTGTCTGAAAGTCCCTCGCTCGTTTATGTAATCGGGAACTCGTTACTCGGCATTTTCTTTTTCTTTAGTAGCTGAAAATATTTTTTGAACAAGTAAATTGTGTCTAAGAATTAACATTAATGAAATGAAGAAATATACTGTTAATAATGAATTATTATTATTACGACACAATTTGTGACTTTACTGTGTCTCATAATTATATAAGCATAAGGCTGTAAGACCGGAACACCTTTGCATAGAGTCTCAATATTTAAAACCGAAGTGTCAAATTAAAATATGATAAAATGAACTCATTGTTTTATGTATTGTATTTGGAATTTAGAAATGAATATGACAAATATAGTCATTTCAAAATATACCGGCATTTGATTCCTGATTTCTAACAATACACAAAAAAAACGACTATTTAATAAAGTACGTCCACATATCAAATCACAAATCATATAATAAAATATTTTACGTTTAACTTCATGGACATCGAACTCTTAATGTTTAATAAATTTGTAACAAGACTACCAATATTTTCGTTGCAATATGGAATTGTAGTTATAAATACCTTAAATAATGGGGCGTCGACTTGTTCACCAGAATCAAAGCGTTCTGGTTTTATCCCTCTTCTGATCTGTTAGCTCTTCTGGTAGAAATAATAGTTCACTGGTTTCCATAATTACTTTTATTAATTACTTCACAATATTTGTACTAAGTAATTGGTTGTTTATGGTATCAGACTATCACCACTACGGTGCGTGTTCGCATCTCTCCGGTTCTACCGCGGGAACCGCCGGGAACGAACGAACGAACGAATGTCAGAGTGAAGAGCGAGTATGACTAATCACTCGAGTGAATGACAAATGGATCAATACCACATCAGATATGCGAACACGCACATTATGAGATATAAATGGATATTCTAAGTACATTTTCTTATACGAGTAAAACTAGGACAAAATAAATATAAATAATTATAAAAGCTAACAGTATGTATGGATGTTTGTTACTCTTTCATGAAAAAATGGCTCAACAGATTTTGATGAAATTTGGTATAGTGACAGCTGACACCCTGGATTAACACATAGACTACTTTTTATCCCGAAAAATATAGTGTTCCCGTGGGATGAGTCAGGAAACCAAATATACATATTTTCTACTCTTTCAAATTCGAATAGTTGGCACGGGATAGGAGAGGACAGGATTGAACAGCATTCAATACGGACGGGAAATATAGTCGACGGCACGCGGGAAATATAGTTAGTAGACACGCGAAATAATATGTTCTTAATGTGGATTGGACTCAAAAACTATCTGCACCCGGGCGAAGCCGGGCCCGACAGCTAGTATAATATAATCTTTTTGAGCTACGGTATGGGGTATTTAAGATATATCCTCTTAAAGTTTTACAAAAACTACCATATTCTACTATCTTTACATATATCTTATTTGGACAATATTTTATATTTTCTGTAACTATGTAAATAATTTCGTTTAATAATATTGTAAAATGTATTACATAATTATAAACACGTTAAATACTTTTCGATATAAAGTTGATTAAGAAAGCATTTCTGGGGGTAGAAATATACGTTTCAAAAGTAGGTAGGTCATTATAAAAAGAGAATGATGACGGTAAAAATGTTGGTATTGATAATAAGAAACACAGTTTTATAATAAAAAGTTCTATTTTGAAATTAAACTTGTTCCTAAACAATATTTCATGTACCTGGTAGTAACAATACATTGTCGAGGTGCTTTGCAGGAGGTGTGATATAATTTTGGTACCTAGCCCAACCAAGGTACCACATAATAGTTATTACATGTGCACAGCATCCCACTGTCCTTTTGATTGCAATGCAATTACAATAATGTATTATTGCACTATGGCCATTTTGAGAGCTGTCGATCTGAATATAAACAAAACATACAATGTAAAACATGTATTTTTGTTTAGTCCTAACCAATAACGCACTAAGTGGTCTGGCATACTATTTATCTCATTAAAATCGATTGATGTTTTAGAATTCTTTTTAATTGTAAACATGTCTTGTACATGTTAGAACTAAAATAATATAATTAATATTATAGAGCCTTTCCGTCATAAAATCCAATGAGGTATTGCGTAGATGCACTGAGCAAGCTCTGCTATTTTTAGGAATATAATAATTATAATCTTTTTTAGAATAGCCAAGAGTTGTCGTAAATAATAAACTCAAAATAACTAACATCACAAAGGCACATTCCTTTCGTGACCAAGCACAAAGAATAGAATTTGACAAACACTGAATGAATTTGACAGATGTCAATTCTGATATTATTGCAAACAATGCAAAAAGTGGTAGAATATTTTATGATATTCTTTTTTTTTCACAAAATCTGATCCCCACGGTGTAGGATAAAATAAATAGAGACATGAATCTGAAAAAAAAAACGCCTGATTTTTTAGTCATATTTAATTTCTTGTCCGTAGTTGGACCAAATCGACTGATCTCCTTTGGGTTGGTATGACATTTTACTAGTTTAGAGATTGATGATTAACCAATTTTCAGTTCGATTCATCCCCAATTAGGGAAATATCATTAACATTTCTTCTTTGTAGTCAGACGACAGGTTATTGCAACAAAAACACAATACATCACTGGACCTTATGTTTCACCCATATTTTCATTAACAATTGGATCCGTGTAATAAATAATATAAGCCATATTCCACAATAGAATGGAAAAAATAGTCACATTGACAAAATCCTCGTGCGAACGGAAACCACAAGACATATAAAACAGTATGAATTCTACCTCATTGAACACAACTCACATTACCTGACCACAGTCCGCAGAAAATACTATTCCTTTCCACCGCACCTGATCTAAGTCACCAAATATTAATAAGGACCTAGCTACAACGTACATGCATTCGGTGAAATACATATAATATGATATCGTGTAAATATAACAGGTATTGATCAAATTGAATCTCTAACTCTTTCCTTTGGGTGCTCGTATGACTTATCAAACATTTAGCCATATTGCAAAATAATTAGGCATATATGTGACGTATCCTCTAGTTCAGTTTCTTTCACGTTAAATACTTTTACCATCAAAGCAAGCGACATTGGAGAAGTTTTGTACTGTTCATTTTTACTTATGTTTTTACTCAATCTGTCTGCACTTATAAAAATTCACGTAACATAGGAGTAAAATTTACCAACAAAACTAACATCTACGTCAGCACAAATTAAACTCACTTTTTCAATCAATAAGATTTATTTTCGAATGTATTATTACGATTAACAGTTAATAAAGCAGTGATATTGCGAATGAGATTAATGAGATGAATAGAAAATTTACTTATTCAAAACAAAATAATTATACGTGATAGCAAAACGCTTTAAAAAAAACACAGGGTTCTAGCCATTACGGTTTATGAGATACAGCCTGGTTACAGACAGACAGACAGACAGCGGAGTCAGGAATAGGGCTCCGTTTTTACCTTTTAGGTGCGGAAACCTAAAAACGGAAAATAGATATAGATTCAGCAGGTTGAATTCAATAATATTTATTTATTTATTTAATTCTTTTTTGCACTGTACAGAAATACTATGTAGATATTATACAATAAGAAAAATAGTACAAGTGGCGGCCTTATCACACTAGGTAATCTCTTACAGGCAACCATGGGATGGATATACTAATTAATCATCGAATAATAGTATTTATGTTTAAAGGAGGATTTCCTTCCAGACCAGTGTTATTTAATGCTCTATCTATAACATTATTTCCTTGTATCCAAGGGCAGTTTCGGTCTATACAATATCCCAAGTCAATAAAATATATTCTCTGCCTATGTATTACTATTCACATCAGATGAATTTGCGGACTTTATGGTTTTCTAAAATCAGTGGCCTGTGCAGGGTCAAAGATTTTAAGCGATCATTGGTGTTTCTAAATTGGCATAGCGGGTACCGCCGTTGCCAGAATTACAACAAGCATGATCGAAGGGTATGGTGCCGAGCTGAGCTCAAGCCAAATCAGTCAAAGATTAGAAGAATATGGTCGATTTTGAGCGCCCTTTAAGTGCTGAAGCTAGATATTTTCCAAGATCTCCACAGTTACCTATTGAAAGTGGCTAATAGCAATAACACTCCGAAACAGATTAAAATAGCCAATACAATAGTTAAAAGGCCTAACCCACCAATTGCCTTCAATCACCTCGTTCATGGTCTCGGCCCTATCACAAGGTCTTCAATGAATGAAGTAGTGAGCTAAAAATAGAAGGTGCTCGTGTGCACGGATTACACCTGAATGGGGTCTGCTCCCCGCTCTCCCCTCGCGACCCCGTTCTCTAGAATATAGGGCACCGTGTCATCGGTAACGTCACGTACTGACGTCACGGACGCATCCCAGGTGAATCGGGGATATTAGGTCACGCGGAAGCTGTATGTTTGATCACTCCACTTTGTAAAAGTATTAATTTTCATTTTACTAATGAGTATTCTAAATGGGTGAGGTTAATTGAGGTTTAATGGTGGAACTAAATACCACACAATTGTGTGGGATGAACTAGTTCGTGTTTCTTTGTTACTTTGTCTATTCTTCTTGTGTGTACCTATGTATTATTAGTAGGCTTAGTTTTTAATTAAAAGGGGAGGTACAGCTATATAGTACACCCGCTTAATGCACCTTGCAGCACGTTTTGTATTAGAGGAAAACAAAATGGATATTTCATTTCAGAAAATATGTTTTGTAATTAATTTGGGCTTCTTTTTATCATTCAGTCAAATGACGACCGGTTCTCTCAAAATGTTCGAATTAAATAAATTGAATATATAAGTTTATAATATGCATAAATGCGATGTTTTTGAAGTTCTTATTTCTGATACAGAGATAGTTTATGGGCTGGAGACTAATGTATCTCTTTTTTCCAGTAAAAAAGTATAGTTCCCATCGATTAGATATAAAAAACATACATATACTTATGGATAACATTATTGTTGCTATAGATTGCTAACCAATTAATTTTTAAAACGAAAAGGAACAACGTCCGTCTAATTTTAGTAACAGACAAAATTATTTTTATTGCTATGTATGGCGAGACGATCATGCTGTTCGCCTGATGGTAAGCGATACAACCGCTCATGGACAGTGGAAAAAGCAAACCACTTCATGAATTACAGAGCAATGCTTGGCATTCTACTGCGATTCTGAGACATAAGAAATAAAATATAATTGGAAATAACTAATCTAAGAAAGACAAAAGTTTAGTATTGAACCAGCAGTCTGAATTTCTATTTGAGACTAGCTGTACCCGCGGCTTCGTCCGTGTGGAATTTAACAAAAACTTTATTTTTCTAAAATAAATGTAGCCTCAGTTACTCCTTATTATATCAGCTACCTGACAGTAAAAGTCCCGTCAAAATCGGTCCAGCCATTTCAGAGATTAGCGGGAATAAACAGACAGACAGAGAGACAAAAAAAATTCTACGGTCATTTTCGTTATAGATATCGTGTATATAACGATATGTAGTTGGTAATTTTTTTTTATTTTCACATTACAAACAGACACTTCAATTTTATTTATATGTATAGATTAATTAGCCAATAGAAAGTAGTTTGATATAATTTGCCTAATCTCAAGTGAAATTATATCTTTGCTTTGGCGACGGATTTTGGCTTAATTCCGGTAACTTCATGGATGATATTATGCAAGTGGTATTTAGTGCAAGCGTATATTCTTTTTGACTGCCTCATTGTCCCAACCCCACAGTAAGATTTATTAAATGTTGAGTACATGATCGTAGCCAGCCGTGGGATCAGGGTGGGGCAGAAGTCTTAAATCATATGTAATTAGCAAACTGTACCCACGGTATTCTTCTATTACACCCTGTATCTGTGTTTATAATTCGAATTATCCTAAATACTTTCTTATTGTTCACCTGCCTAGTACTTTACCTATATCATTTATTTTTTTAGAGTTGGTTAAGTACCTTACAGATCAAA
Source organism: Hyles euphorbiae (assembly GCA_023078785.2). Classification (NCBI taxonomy): domain Eukaryota; kingdom Metazoa; phylum Arthropoda; class Insecta; order Lepidoptera; family Sphingidae; genus Hyles; species Hyles euphorbiae. The sequence continues at coordinate 2,146,698 of CM041037.1, read as the reverse complement.
TCCAGGGTGGGGCAAGCGCCCCACTCTGCCCCACCGTGGCTACGCCCATGGTTGAGTAGTGGGTATCAGAAACTACGAGAGACTTTTGGGTGTCACAAACACCGAGACCCGACCCAAATATTTTACATATCATCTGAAATCTTCTGCTGCAAAAAGTCTGTAAAGCTGTGCTCTATTGTTAGCAAGTTAATTAGATTCACATGCATTGTATAAACATTTTGGCAAGCCGAAACATCCCACGAAACCGATACGTGTAACAGTATTCCTTTACATTCAGTCCGAAGCATGCAATTACGTTCCCACACTATATACCACGCTACATTTTGTTCCTTTATTTATTTATACTTCATTGCACAGCACACAAAAAAAACTAAGAACTAAATATACAAATTAGTGTAAGTATCGGCGATCATATCGCAAGACGACGCGACGGTGCCTTCTAGACAACCTTAAGATAGACTAGAGTGATTTCAATATACTGGTGTAGTCTAAGATCCCGCCATACATCGACCTTCACCGAGATGTTTATTTGATGAAACCTATTTTATATGCAATTTAATATGTCAATAAATATATTGTATATGGGTTGCCTTGCAAATTTCAGTCCAGAATACGATTAATTAATTATTAAAATAAAAAAAATGTTTTTACACATTTCACCTGTTTGATTATTAAACAAATTCTATACCAATCGAAAGTATGAAACCCATAGAATATGTAAACGTTAGGTTGCCTATTTTTTTCCGGTCACAACAACAACAATTTGACCAAAGAGTATGTATACGTGTACAAATACTTGTGTATGCGTGTGTCAAATGCATGCTGGTTTATTTATTGATTTAATGTACTTTTTATGCATTATTATTAAAATCTTGTTTTATATTACATTTAATATTAGGCTTAATATTAATATTATTGCCTCATTTAAAATTAATATTCTCTTTTAATATTAATATTATTACCTCATTAGGCAAATAAAACCTTTTTTTTGATATGTCTATGTCAGAAGAACAAAATGAAAAAGAAAAGAAACAATTTGACACCAGAGTATGTATACTTGTGTATGGATGTGTGTGTGAAATGCATGGCAGTGTGTGTAATGTTTTATTTTTTGATTTAATGTACTTTATAAGCATTATTATTGAAAAATATTAGCATTCTCCACTTCTCCTACACATAAACTATAAGTGTGCCAAATTTTATGCTCCTGCGTCCGCGCAATTTTCGTAAAAAGGGATCCAAAGTTTTTGCATCACGTATTAATATATAGATTTATTATTTGTAAGCAAACATTAGCTTGATTTTAAGATGTAACACAACCTTGTTCAATGATAATATTACACCTATAATATTGGATTCAGTGGATTATAAAATTTGATACGAAAATGATAAGTTAGGAATCCCTATATATTGTGCCATTCAAAATTAATTATTTCGTTTGGATGTTGAGTGACAAAAAACATAGTTAAAATTACGCCACAAGATTGTAGACTTGTAATGGCACTTTAACGGTTAAGGAAAACATCACGAGGAAACCTTGCATACTATAGCGGAATTGTAAGAATTCCTATGTATGTAAAGTCCACCAACTCGATCAAGGTTACTGTGGTGGACTATAAGGCCTAACCATTCTCAATCATACTCTCGATTGTAGAGGAGGTCCGTGCCTTGCAGGGGGATGTATATGTGCCGATACAGTACAGCACTTGTAATAGATCGTACAATGTTGGGATTATATTTGAATGTTATTTATTTTGTGACGAATTTAGACAATAATAATAGTATTTTCTGAAAGTTTTCCACAGTTAGGTAACTTGTGCAAAACGTATCGCCTCGAGTTTATACACAATCGCCCGAGTAATAGCCGTGAAGATAAAAGTGATGCGGTTATTAAGAAAGCCTTTACCCATTAATATTCGTTACGAGACGCGTGGCCAAACCTATAATACTTTTAATTTCTGTGTAATTATTGAAGGTACATAAATATTATAAATACAAATAAATAAAATAATCACAAATGCTGCCCATGAACATCCACAAGGCTGGATCATAGATTCGAGATGAGATCGGGAAGGAAAAAGGATGGAATGAGGAAAGGTGTATAGGGCATCCGACAATATCACTCATCGAATAACACGCGAAAATGAAGCAATCGTTTCACATCGATTTTCTGTGAGACAGTGGTACCGCTTCGGACGAGCCGGTGACCCATTCATGCGAAGTCATGACTGACAACAGCGTGACTAGTGCAGGTTGGCGAACTTTACATATCCTAGAAATTCTTATAAGCAGACCTAGAGTGTGCTTTCCACACATCATTTTTCTTCATTATAGAAGTGGTCAGTAATGGACACCGTTATGAGGATTTCGAAATGTTAGGCATATGTAATATGTATGCACTGGGGCCCGAACCCTCGACCACAATCTCGGCAGTTCGCGTCCGAGGTTGCTCTACAATCCGAAATAAAAAGTCCGAATGTTCGGACTTCGTACGTTAAACTGTACGAATGTGCCTAGGTACCAACTCCAAAAAATGCTCGAATGCACTATCCATATCAATCGATATATGTATATCTATTCAACCCTTCAGATAATCTTATATGATAAGTTTGAACATGGAATCATCAATTAAATCTTTTCTTCTAACCATGAGCCAACTATCCTTATATTTTCCAAGACATATTCCCTTAATATTTCACACCACATTCATGTTACATGCAATACAAACTTCCCACAAAATGAAAAACAGAGGCTAGGCATCATCAGCCACGCGTAAAATTTAGGTCAGGTGCATTTTTCATTTGCGAAGAACCGAGACAGGCCGCAATGTAAAGACGGTGGCATCTTAACATACCTCTTTGCTTTGAGGGGCTTGATGAGACTCGAATGAGGTAGCATAAACATCTCGCATGCCGTTTGAGAAATGTTTCACTATTTGTACAGTGTGGGTCGAGATGGTTACGTCTTGTAGGTTAAGGGGGATATAAAAAGCCAACTATTATTGCATAAAGAAATATTTTGACCAGTTGAGGTTTGTCTACCTGACAAATAAGCATGGGTCAGTCAAATTAAAACAATACTTGATTGGGTCTGTAAATAAACTGGAGGGTTAATTTGAGAAATGTATTTAGTCGTTGATTGGTGAAAGTCAAAGGATAATGGAAGTGAGCAGACGGCCATAATTGTGTCGAATACAAAATATACATCATATTTCGCCAACTGATACTCTACATGCAATTTTATATTAATTTCTTTACTAATTTAATTAAGAAATTGTACATATGTATATCCTACAAGAGAGCTGCGGTATTCTAAAGTCATACTTTGAGGAAATAACAATCTGGATAGTAACGGCAATAATATTGAGTTCTGTGTAGTTATGCGAACCATTTAAAGAAACAATGCAGCAATACAAAAATATTTTTATAATTTAGCAAGATTGCCGTTTCTTGTATGGATAATGGAACTCGTAAACACTTTGCGCATTATTTTTTCTTTTTTATAAATTATTCACGGACATGATTTAGCACCAAGTGCATCGTAAAATTCTCGCTGATTGCTTCATCATATTATATTATTAAACAATGGCAATTTACATACACAGCTAGAGAAATAAGAAAAGTTAGTGAGCACGTGACTTGACCGATGAAAACTTGGAGTACGTACAGCGTCCGAACATTCGAACTTCGTTTTGGATCATAGAGTAACCCCCTTGGAAAGGGATTGCCGCAGGTCATGAACAAGAAAACATTCAAAGTTTCAATCGATGCTTATTACAAATAAACAATTTGTTAAGGATCTTTTATTCGAAACTGAAACAAGCCACCATGATAGTATCCAATGACTAGAGACAAATTGTAAAAAGACGCGGCGCGGCGCGGCGCAACATTTTGGTTCAGGCCAGTTGATTTGCTGTGCCAGAGTTAATGAATGAGGGGACAATGGGGATGTGTACATAGCTCCGTTATGAAAACGTTGTAGTGGGTACGGGCCCACAAACCTTGCCGATGCATTTTGCTCAATCAGTCAAGCAGTTTGACTGTACATCAGGTTGCTACGGGACAAGTATCGTCATAAGTAAGCTGTCATCGAGACTGACGAGTCTTTTCCACTTATGAACCGTTCGTTTCATTTAGATCTTTTATAAAACTGTGCATATAATAGTGGGAACACGTTACATGTGAATTGTTTTGAAACAGTGTAATACCGATTAAAATTATTTAATAGATGTTTCTTTTTTATGAGTCTTGAAGCTTACATTGTAAAAATAAAATTAGCCTAGTTTTTTTTATGGAGACTGTCCCGCCCCCAAACCTTTGCAACTCAACAGTGGCACGCATTTTAATGACACCGATGAAATAAAACTATTAATTTTATCGCGGATTTGGTTTCATTTTTTAAATTTTTAACTTTTCGACGTTTCGATTACTTTACAACTTTCGTGGTCACGTGGTTCGTGGTGGTGGGCGGACTTACTGGAGTCAACAAATTACACTACTTTTTAGTTCAGTATTGGGTGCAATGTATTAAAGATGCAAATTGATACCAACGCCGACCTGCCGTCGGACAGATGGTCATCGTAGACAAGTATTGGAGTGGAAACCGCGCATAGATAAATGTCCTGCTGGGCGATGGATCGACAGCTTGAAAGGGCGGCGGGTAGCGGATGTATGAATGAGGTCTGCTCAAGATTTTATTTTTATTGTTGTGGAACTTAATAATATTGTTGTCATTCCTAATTATTATTATTATTTTATTCACTTCCTCATCGGTATGCTTGAGGCTGGTGTATCGGCAGCCTTGAGAATGCTTCGGGATGCTTCGGCATCCTTCGGTACGCCGCCGGCGCCGAGGCAACACTCGGGGGATAGTTTGCCCTGCGGGGCGAGGGGAGGCATTCTAATCAATCTTCTTGATTGATTAGATTTCTCTTCTTCTTCAGCAAGAGTTGCTATGAACACTAGATCCCAGTCCACCATATTAAATACAATTCAGACAACTAGCTTGTAACAACTCTGAGACTGTTATGATGAGAAATACGATACTGAGACGCTTCGGCAAGCTACAGGACGGTGCGGCATCCTTAAGGACGCCTCGTCATCCCTAAGAACTTCGCAGCATGCCAAAGCATAATTGCCGATAGTGTGCGCTTGCATGTAGGATGCCGAAGGATCCTTTTCCTTGCCGATGCCGATAATGGGCGCCGGGCCTTAGTAGGCCGCCGCCATGGGACTACCGCTCAACAACTTAGGAAGTTAGGAGAGGCTGAATATCAGCGCTGCTCGGTACCTATGTCCCGATCAGCACGAGCTGAGCCACCTCCTTTTGCCTTCTACATAATTTACGAACATGATTTTGTATTAGTCTAATGTTGATGTAAGAAAGCAATAAATGTTTTTTATTTTTATTCATTTAAGATCGAGATGATGAAGATAGGTTATATGGATATGGAAGGTTAATTAGCAGACTCCGTGATGCAATGATCGAGAGAAGGCAATCTATAATCATGTAACAAGGACGCAGCTTATATTAATAATGATGCATTCCAACACACAATATAATCTTAACGGAATTCTGATTACTCATAATGGGAATAATAATTCGTCTTACTGTTACGACTTCTATGAAGATTATGTATAAGATTTCGTATAGATTGATAGGCAACGATATAACTAAAAATAAAAATATGGGATACACAGAAAGATATGATAGCCAATGACCCTACTATTGAGGATGCCAAAGACCGGGCTAAATGGAGAAGACTCAGCCGGAAGGCGGATCCTGGCACCGGCCGGAATAACGCTTCAACTGAATGAAATGCCCATAGGACTGGCAAGTTGAAGTGGCAGTGGGCCGGGCCCATAGCTCGTAGAACCGATGGCCGTTGGGGCCGAAAGGTTCTTGAGTGGAGGCCACGTACAGGCAAGCGAATTGTCGGACGCCGGCCTACAAGGTGGACGGACGATCTGACTAAGGTTACAGGAAGTCGCTGGATGCAGGCCGCTTCCAACAGGTCATTGTGGAGATCCTTGGGGGAGGCCTATGTTTAGCAGTGGACTTCCTGTGGCTGATATGATGATGATGATGAATGAAGTAATGAATAATAAGAAACAAAATAGATATCGTTAATCGATGCAATTGCTTAGGCGGTTCTTGAACGGCCGCGGGTGGGATCCCCGCATCGAGATATATAAATGTGTGATCCAGAAGTCTTTGACTCGGGTTTGAGTTTCAGTAGTATAAAAATATCTCGTATTTTCTAAGACTCGTGCCACAACGGTTGTATCTTATGACTGATGGATGAATTTATTGTGTATTTTTGTGTTTGAGATTTGGTGCATAAAAATATAGCTCTACAATTTAGAACTTTATTGATATGAAGACAAGGTGCATTTCACCACGTGCATATAACATATATATGCATGAAATAAATTCCCTCGAGGCTATCCTATCAAATATGAATAAATATGCAACCAATTAGTGAAATTACGAATACACGTTTTAAAAAATAGATTGATGTTTAAACCGTGTTAATGCTGATATAATAAAATTATTGTTTTAGGATATTGTAATAAACCAAGTTTCTGCACCCGCATAAAAATAAAGCATTTTCTTTAGCTGTAAAAAATTGTACACATTTTTGTATATTAGAATTTTATATTTACTCGTTATTGCTTATTTAAATTTATTTTTACGTAATTTTCTCACGGTTTTGGTTTCTTTGGCCCGTTAAAAATCAGATTTACTAAATTAATAAACAAGAATATGTTAAGTAATTAAATATATCAATTTAAATTCAACTATGAAGATTGCATAATTTTAATGAAATAAACATATCTTTTTTATACATACATCGTTTTTTTGTCGTGGCGTGTGTAGCGCCATCTGCCTCAAAGATTACATTTACAACCTGAAGATGTTTTCATGTTTTACTTAGCACGTTATATAAATTATTTCAAAATAAGGATAACGACGGTAATATTTTACGATGTTAATTATGCTTAAAAATCCGACTGACTATGATACTATTCGATGCGATTTCAACAAACCTTACAAATTCATAAAAAATAGGTACCTTATAGTAATTTAATTAATTAATTTTCTTAGTGGTTATAAACCTACATAACGTATAATTTTTTATTGTTGAACCACTCTTGAAAAATATTTCATGTAAAAAGATCATAAGATAATCGAATAATAGATTACATAACAAAAATCATGTAATTCCAGCAATCCAGAATTCTTCACACGTTACACATTACCTGTCGATATACTTGTTATTAGATAAATATCGATCGCCATTATCTAATTACAACTAAAAAAAAATATAATAAAATAAATTAAGAAACCGGCAGTCGTAAAAACCAAAAAACATTAAACTTTCGCTTAAATAGGAATAGCTATTCTATTCACAAGTTCCCAGAGTATACGGTTGACATTGGCCTTCGGCTGTGCATCACAATCGATACCTATCTAAAACACAGGAGTACAAAGGAAATACACAAGATACTCACATGTTATGACAGGAAAGTCGAAGGGTATAGCACCAGCACTACGAAACTGAAGCGCGAATTAAAACACGAATAATAAACACACAAAATTATTAGGGAAAATTCTACAGAAACAACCTGCCCACGATCAGCGGCCGCCCATTTTGTTTTCTTTGCACGCCTGTCAAGTAGCGGATTTCTTTTCAGTATAATTGCAGCGCGTTCGGAAACTATATATAGGAATATTAAGCTGAAATTACTTATTAGGATTATCAATACTAATATAACTTATTTATTATTTTTTACACATAAATAATCTAGTAAAATTATAGTGAAATGTTAAATATTTTTGTATACTTACGCCATCTAGCAGCCCGTGAAGAAAATGCGTAAGAAAATAGTCTATTTTGTAAAAGGTTATTCATATTGTTATGTAGTTTGAACATAACCTAACAGATGTCGCTAAATTTATTTTTCACTGGACGTTGTGTCCTAGGCATTGAAGTATTATAATCCTAAGGAAATGTGGTGTGATAACTGGGAGATAGTTAATGTTAGAAAATATATAGTAAACAATAATATGTTTGCATCCTCAGTAACATTATGGCAAGAAATGAAATAATTTCTCATTCAATATAAAAAGACAAACTCAAAACTCTACATTTTATTACAACATACTAAAAACCACAAGCATCTAGGCGAGCAAGGGCCGCGTTTTGATCGTTATGTTGGGAAAGATGTACAGTTTGGTGACGTCAAACCGTCGGCCGGAGCAGAACGAGTCATACTGTTCGTAAGCGAGCTTGGATCCGATGAAGGACACTGCAAAGATGCAGACGAGGAGTAAAGCGCAGACGGTGGGACAGAGGATGGCGCCGAGCTTGTTGGCGCGGTCGGAGCGCACTGACCCCAGTTCAGAGTCTGATACACTGCGCCTTTCTGAGTCTTTTGTCATCACTGGAACACAAAATTTGAATATTATGCCGACTAATTCTTCAGATATAAATAAAAGAATAAAAATCCATTTATTGCTTAATAATAATTAGAAAACAAATAATTATGAAAAAAAACAATGCATTAAGACAAAAGGAAGATGAGATCAATAGAAGATCAAAGGTCAAACGACCTGGTAAAGTTCGCGTCGCTGGATGCAGGGTGCCTCCAACAGGTCAGTGTGGAAGTCATTGGGAGAAGCCTATGTTCAGCAGTGGGCTTCCTTTGTCTGATGGATTAATGATTCTTCGGATTGCTGTGAATATCCTTGACAGGGACCTAGACACTAAGCTAATGGACTCTCTGTTGATGATGATGATGAAATATATAAATGATTTGGAGATTTACAGTTGGAATAGAGATGTGGGCATTGAAAATATTATCATCATCTCAGCCACAGGAAGTCCAATGCTGAACATGGGCTTCCCCATAGGATCTCTACATCGACCTGACACTGTCGCTTCAACTTGCTAATCCTATGGGCTAATATTGGTAACCTTTGTTTTCCTACGGATCTCCTCATTTCTGATTAAACTGAATGATACATAAATGACAGAAGTAATACCACAGAGAAATATGGCTTTATTCCACTAAAAACATTAGGTACATGACAAAGTACATGAAGTATAAAGTAAATAGATTATAGAGTACAATAATAGAGTGTGAACTATGAGCCGAAGTGGCCAGTAATATATATCACTGAATAAATTAAAAATGTACTGTAGAAAATTTACGTAATAAATATAAAATGAATAGCGAGTTCTTAGGCATAGATGAGAGTGCTCACTCACTAGTAGCACTAGGCAGTTAGGTGTTTGTCGGACTTATTTTATACAAATACACGGCCATACGTAATTATTAATTATAGAAAAACAAAGAGCCCACAAATCCTCATTTGCAATCTTGATTAAAACAATTATATCATGCTGATTGAATGTACCACACCTACTCTAAATTTAAATAACATTATTAAATCTAAATACAAGAAATAATAAGTTTACCTGTATTCAATGTTTCCTTGTACCGTCCCTATTTAATTAAATAAATAAACATTTTATTTTATAAAAATGCTTTCCTTTAATGACGCTGTCAGATTTCGCTGTAAGTATAGATTTTTTTCTTTTCTGCTCTTCATTTCAAACTTTTTGGTGTTTTGGTACCTGCGGAGCATGGATCAAGTATAGAGTATTTTTTTTTAATTCTAAACCACACTGCACACGACGGTAAGACCACATGCTGCCCAGGCAGAGTATCAATTGGCATCACAGGGCAGTCCTATTCCAATCGATACAATAATGCCGGCCCGCTAAGATGCCCCTTCACTCTACGGCGGAAGGATCCAGGATAGTAGGGCGGAGGGAACACGCGTGACGCCAAACAATTCCAAAGCCTGACGGTGCGGCACAAAAAAGAATTTGTGAACCTTTTGACCGCGATGGTTTGGATCATCAAGCTATGGCTTCACAAGCCAGCACATGTGGTTCTGGGGCCCTACTATATTCAACGAAACGAATTTCGAAACTTCGGATGATCAAAGTTTATATACGATACGAATGTACCTACATAAAACTTATGGTCGTTATTGATTTATGGTCTTAACCATAGACTTATAGTTACGGTGTACGTTATACAAATTCGAACTTTTACAGAATAGATAGATTCGTATCGTATAAAAAACTTCGTTTGTCCGAAGTTTCGAACTTCGTTCGTTCGTTCGTTCGTTCGGATGAATATAGTAGGGCCCCTGGTTAGGAATGGAGAGCATTTAGTTAGTATCCTGCGGTTATAAAATAAGCATAAACTCACGCCTTTTTCCCCAAAGGGGTAGGCAGAGGAACACCCCTGGTAAAAACCAGGGCACCCACGTTGCGCCTTGTGTGTTCTGTGATTCTGTCCCAAGATGTGTATGGGAGAGCATGTTGCCATAGTGGACACAAAAACTAGACCTCGGGATGATAATTAATATAAAAATGCAGCATCACTTTGCCCGACTCCGGATTCGAACCTGGAAACTCAGCTTTGTAAACAAACCGTAGTACAATTGCGCTACCGAGGCAGTCCCCAGTCATATTATTTCTTAATCAACCTATGTACATCCTATTCTTATTACGAAACGAAATAGTAAATGTCTTACAAACCTACATTATTCCGCGTCGCAACGGTTTTAAAAGTATCATCAATATTATTCTAAACTAGATGATGCTCGCGACTTTATCTACTCTTTAGTAAATATATTTATACATCATACATTTGTATTGTATCAGCCCATATACGTCCCACTGCAGGGCACGGGCCTACTCTACAATCGAAAGTACGATTGAGAGTGGTTAGGCCATATAGTCCACCACGCTGGCCTAGTGCGGGTTGGCGGACTTACATACCATAGAAATTCTTATGAATCGCTATGGTATGCAGGTTTCCTCACGATGTTTTCCTTCACCGTTTTAGTGCGTGGTGATTGACTGTCAATACACACATGACTCCGAAAAGTCAGAGGTGTGCCCTGGGATTTGAACCCGCGACCACCGTGAACATGTTGGCAGCCGCGTCTAGTCCGTTTACCAACAGGCCACCACGCACTTATACATCATACATACATAACTTTAATCTAGTCTGGACAGCTTCTCGGTTATATTCTAAATATGCAACCAAAGAAAAAATGCTTCCTCCAGTATAGAGAACATATTTTAAATGTATATAGATTTTAAAAAATCACTTGTGCATAAGTGATAAGCTCAAACATTTATACCCTAGAAGTGATAGTTGCATTTCACTTATGCCAATCACGTTTTTCAGATTTTATATCTATCCAAGCCTTGATATGGGAGGATAAAAGAGTCTCACTTTGTCATAGTGGGCGAAATATTTCTTGGATAAGGACAAAATGTCTATGGAAGAATTAATAACAAATTAAAATTCGTTTAACAGCTTACCGTGGCAAGTGATATGACCGCTCATGGATATTAAGAAAACCTTACAACACCATTATTTACCAAGCAATGGCATTCCACTGCGCTCGCCACCATGAGACATAAGTTTATTTAAGCAGCGAAAAGTCTACTGATAACCATCACGATGGGGAGGTTTAAGGAACTGACTGCCAAACTTCAATAATGGAGCACTTACAGAAGAAGAACATGACATTATACACACAACAATGGCACTATAATTTTATATACTTATATTATTACAATTACGAATAGTAACACAAAGTAGCTTGCCAACAATAGGTTAATGTTGGTATACAGTTGTAAATGAGACCATTTGTCAAACCCGCGGTGTTGCGAATTGATAAACAGACACCGTTCGTGTCGGTTCTTGTGCTTTAGGCCACTTGTTGACATTTGTTCCAAATGTTCCGACGCTATTATGCCTTAGATTGGACTTCATGCCTTTATTCGTTGAAAGACTCGATTGATACATAAATACGTTGGATTATTTATAAGAGGGAACGCTGGTCCTTCAAAAACGTTCTTAAAAATGGTGGTGCAGGGCCACCCTTTTCTGGTCCCCTATTGGCTGATATTTGACATGTTGTCCAACATATACGAATTACTTGGTATAAAAAAAATAGTTTACAACTATTTTATTCTACTCCAACTTGTTTTAAGAGGATAATAGTTAAATATGCTTTCGGTTACCAAAATAATTAACAAAACTTTTTTGTTAAATAAATAGTCCAATATTTGTTCCTGTGTTTATAACATAGGAGCGCTGTCAACACTACGAACAAGAAAATATCTATGTTTTTGAAAATGAAAATGTATGAGAGCGCTCTCTCTATGTTATAAATACTAAATGCGTTTATATTTTACAGTCCTTCATAACCTTCTGCTTCAGAATTTTAGTCACAAAAAGCGCGTTGCTGAAATAGGCTTCCTCCAAGAATTTCCACAGCGATCTGTTGATAACAACCTGCATCCAGCAACTTGTATTCATTTCTCTTAATCCCTTTTTATTCAAATAAAATTGAAAACCTTTGAAATAAAACCTAAGAATAAAACGCAATATTTTGAAAAATAAACTACTAAATCCATTTTATCTCTTAATGGATTAAAAAACAAAACATAATAACGTTTTTATTACTTTAAACACTTATACCTAATCGGCGTAACGCAAAACCCATTAAGTATTTGCGTCTAGCCTTTCAGAGTTATTTAAACTCATTATAACTCGAAATAACGTTTTAAACTGTTTGTTTTGAACGCAAAGAAATATTTAATTGTCCTCTGTGACGATGGTTATGTGATTAAATAAAGTTTAATTATTGCAGACAAAATAATTACATGTGCAATATTAAACATTTGTTTTCCGCATACGTGTTTCCGTCGTTAAACACGTGATTAAACGCAGTACCTATAATTAAAACCTCATTTTATTTTTTAAGAAAATAATATCAAAATGGCGGTCAGAAAGTATTAAATTGGATCAGCTGTTTTGAGCATCAAGTGTTGTGAAAATATTTGAATTAGTAAATAAGAAAATAATGAGATATTTATTGTATTTCGTAATATTTGTGTGTATTTTGTTGAGTTTGTTCATTTCTTCGTTGTATTTGATGACGTTGGCCGATCGCGGACTGAGGCATTGGGGCTACAGGTTTGATGTATATGAAGGAACCGCGATGGTAAGTAAAAATTATTCTCCATTTATTCTCTAATGATTTGTTTTGGGAAATGCTATTAGATTTTCACCAGATCCTTAAGTGTATGGACTGGAGAAAGAGCCATTACTGAGAGGAGAGAGGGGAGGGGACTATGGTATTTTCATTAGTTGACTTTCTGTGCATAAAGAGAGAAAGAGACTGTCATATAATTATGAGACTATTTATTATTTGATACGCGGCGATCTTATCGCCATAATGGGCAAAAATATCTGACTCTGGGACCCGGGCTGATAATAGAAAAATTCAATATCACTTTACTCAACCCGGGATTCGAACCCGAGACCTACGTAGTCGTAATGTTGTACAAATACGCCACCGAGGGAGTCACACCTATCGAATAAAGGAACACACAACCTCTGCCTACCTCTACTGGAAATAAGGCGTGTGCTTATGTATGTTATTTAATGATACCTTGTTAAAGATTTTTAAAGCGTGTAATGATTTTTATGATCTAAACACAAATAGTTGGTAGGATATTCGTATCAGTCGTGTCACTTTTCGCCTGATATCACGACAGATGCCCATCTAACCGTGATACACTATAAAATCTTGGCCAAAGTCGAAACATTTGCACTGCAACTACCTGAAGTAAGGCAAGACCAAGAAATTCTTAATTTAAGGTTTTAAGCTTTTTGTAAAAATAATAATTTTATGTATATTTGAATTCCAGCCTCCAGAGATGTACGAAGAAATTAAAGAAATGCTCCTGAACGGGTCAAAAGCGGCCTGGGATGCTCATTTGCCAAAAATAAGTAAAGAAATGGATACGGAACCTTAACACGCTATATCATTGAGCTGCTTAGAAATGAGGATCAAATACAGAATGATGACGGTTTCAGATAGGCCTCAACAGATTTCTACAGATCATCTTTATTTAGCAACCTGTTTTCTTTGTCTGTTTATTATTATTTTATGTTAGGAAAAATAGATACTACTATCTATCTAATTATAAAAGTTCCATTTGACATATCTCAAAATTGTGAAATAGGGATGATGTCAAATAAATCGGTTAGTACAATATCCGATTATTAACGAGATATCGATACTATTTGTTTGTATTTCTTAATCGATTACAGTTTATATTTTTAGTTTACATTATTTCGTTTTTTTTTATGTACATCTTTATCCTAATGAGACATCCACAATTGCCTAAGTCACTTTAGTATTAAGGAACAAAAGCAATGATTTATTTATTACTAGCGGCCCGGACCACTGAGTCGAAATGGCAATTTTTTGTGACACGATTTTTTTCGGAATTTCCAATTTATTTTGACGCCAACGGTTCGATATTATCATTCCTTACAATATTTATTCTTTGTACATATATATTTTTCACTAATAATTCGTGCGCATTCCAAGCTGTCACAATTAGTACTAGATGTGGGATAGAAAAAGATGACGCATCACGATTTTTATCGACGTTTTTGAAGTACCATCGATACATGTTTAAATGAATAATTATTGTTCTGTATCAGCCCACATACGCCCCACTGTAGGACACGGGCCTACTCTACAATCGAGGATACGATTGAGAGTGGTTAGGCCATATAGTCCACCACGCTGGCCTAGTGCGGGTTGGCGGACTTACATACCATAGAAATTCTTATAAATCGCTATGGTATGCAGGTTTCCTCACGATGTTTTCTTTCACCGTTTTAGTGCGTGGTGACTGATTATCAATACACACATGACTTCGAAAAGTCAGAGGTCTGCCCTGAGATTCGAACCCGCGACCACCGTGAACATGTGGGCAGCCGCGTCTCAGCAGTCCGTTTACCAACAGGCCACCACATACACAAAATTATTGTTAAATTATTAAATTGTTAAATTATTGCCTTTTATTAAAATTATTATTACATTATTTACTGATGGTTGTTCGGTGATAGTATGCTTGTTATTAGCTGATAATTCAGTACTTTTTAAAATTAGAAAACAACTGGATTAAAATTGCTCGATTATTTCTATATTTTTACCGATTATGCGTATACAAATCCGTTTGCATAGTCTCAACTCTACACATGGAAGACCTAACGACGTGACTTTGTAATGACGTCTAGTAAAAAAGTATGTTGTTTAAAATGGTTGTTTTGCTTTATTTAAAGGATTTATATTTAAATTTAGTTATTATGGATTGTAAATCCTGTAATAAAATAAGAATAGCTTCATAATTCTATGGTTTTACGGAAAGTTTTATTGAAATTGTGTGAGTTACGTCTTCACAAAGTTACTTATGATAAAAGTATGAAATGTCAAATGAGATTTCTTGAATTAGAAATACCATAATAAACGATATTAATAAATTCCTAAATTTTATTTTTGTCCGAAAGCCATAACAGTAAAAATATTTCGTATTAGTTCCGGCCCTGATTGCTTTTTTAAAGAACAAAAATAAAAAAGTTTAGTATGTACAAGTGGCAGAGGATCGGGCACATAGCGCGAAGAAGTAATGGCCGTTAGGATCGACAGATGCTGGAGTTAAGTCCATGTACAAGCAAGTGAAGTGGCGGCATAAATGGTGGACAGGTGCCCGCTTAAAATGTGGATGGATGACCTTAATTCAACATGTCCCGGCAGAGATCCTTGGGGGAGGTCTATGTTCAGCAGTGGACTTCCTATAGCTGAACAGAAAAATTAATCAGAAAGTTAAATTAATAGGAGAAGTTGGAAATAAATAACGTCCACTTCCCTCCGTGCAAAGCGGGTGATAAAACATTGAACCAAAGAGGTAAATAACCTCTCAAAAGACTTTTACAGCCGAAGAAGCCAGCTGTAAAGCACCACGGAAGCACTTTCTGATTAATTTCGTTGCGGGTTAAAGATAAGTTAGAAATTCCCGGAGACTCGCCGAGCTTCAATGCTCGGTGTCATTACATTGCGTGCCACTGTTGATCCTGGCTTACAGGAGTTGCAGTGGCGGGTGTGAGGGCGGGACAGTCTCCAAAATTTGAGCTGAACAGAGATAATTATCGATCAAAAAAAATATTTCAATATGTAAAATATTTGGCGTCGTACTTTTTACATCTATGTTTTTAAAGTTTTACACGAGGTTTTTAACTCTGTCACTTTGACATTATTATTTAGATTTTTTAAATTGTTTTACTGGAAGGTATGTCCAAAGGCATCGCGTTTATGGTGGGTTACTCAATATTTTTGTTGGTTTTGTTTTCTGGCATGTGTTATCTAATGACCACAGTAAATCCGCCACCATTGCAGAATGGAGAGCCAAACAAAGCAAACGGTTCAAGGCGGTACTTTAATTTAGATGTAAGTATACACCCACATAATGATTATCTGTAGACATGCCTATTAAAGATCGTAAGAAGTCCGTAGATCAGGACAATTGAAATATTTCGCTGTGTTAGATGGGATGATGACATCCAGCGAATAATCAAGGAAACTCAAACACGATTGGCCTAAAGGGAGCAGTGATACGAAAATAGCCTACGCCTGTCAATGGATACATATCCCTAAAATGATTATAGCACTCAGTTTTATTTAAATCACAAAAGCTAAAATATAATCCCATGATGTAACAGCTTTATCCCTTACTGATATAACAAGAAAGAGCTGAGTAATTGACGATGATCCAACCAAATTAGTTTAAGGATAAGTCGTCACCATGTGCCATAAGCCCTGAAGGCTTACCTGTACTTATTTTATACAAACCTACAATAGGCTACCAATGTAAGTTTCTATAATATAATCCCGGGAAGTTCCTTACCCAAGAGCCACTACAACGATGTAACAAGTTTGTTAAAATAGTTTAATTTGCACCAGAAGTTAGTTTACTAAGTGACACGACCGTACACAAGCGAAGTTGGAAACGGAGATCTTGACTTTAGCAGTAACAAATTGTGCACTCGCTATGTGGTGTGGGTTGGCATCTACTGTGAACTTGGAAGATATTATCTTTCTCTTTTACTTTAGATTTATGATTCGAAATAAGAAAATATTTAAAGATTCTCTACCATGATTTGAACTTGTCTGAAAACTAAATTAATATTTGATATGATAATTATATTTTTTGCTACTTTAGTACACTAATGGTTTTATGACACAAAACTTTTACTGGATCAAAAGGGTCATTAAGACTGAAGTCCGGTCTTAAAATGTACATAGTGGCCTATGCACCAGATATGGACGTTATATAGACTGAAATAATTCTAAATATCACAATATTTTCCAGTTTAAACCTCTGTTCCCCAACGAATTGGAAGACGGTGATAACGCAGAATATGGTCTTGAAAAAGTTGATGAAGAATTTATCCCTCCGAATCCACTGTCATTTTACATACAACATGGAAGGCAAGTTGGCGAAGTAATTGATCCGGACATACCTGGCACCGTAAGAGTTTCTCCACCCATCTTTCCCCTTTTACCGGATTCTCATGAGCTGAATGCATTGGCTACCACTGACGTACATGATTCTATTGGAAAACAAAGATTACGTCTCGGGGCTCCTTTTATCAAAGGCCATAGACGGTCAGTGAAAAAAAATTATAATGAAAGTGCAGCAGGCACGGTGGTCTTTAAAGTCCTACATGATAATGGGCGACCACGAACCGAAATGAAATTCGGTGACATGACTAAAACTATTACAATTAACAAATTCAAGAGAAAAATTCATATTGGCGCGTCTAATTTATCTGATTATGACGGAGCTAAAGAAAAAACAGTATTAAGCGATAACAGTGTTATTAAAATTATGCCAAATGATACCTTGGTTATTTATGATGATGAAAATTCAGCGGATACAGTTGGCAAGGCTTATATACCTGATATCCGTGCAATTGTTGATAATACTTCGTTTATTGAGGCATCTACGAATAATATGAATGTACCTATAAAAACTCCAAAAGACTATACAAATACTGATTTACCGATGACAAATCCGGAAGACTCTTTAAATTCGACATCTGAAGCTCCACAAGAGCAGAAACGAAATGACCCGGAATCAATAGACACAGTTGTAAATACAGTTCATAATTTTACCAAAACAAACACAAGTACTATCGTATTGGAATAATTTGGTGATGTATAAGATGTTTTGAGAAATGTATATTTTTTTTATAGTAAAGTATGTTATTTTATTTGTTCAACTCAGTCTTGTCTACAAAGTAAACCATATAAACCTTTTACCATATGATACTTGGTTTTTTGTAATACCTTGTAATGCCGTGTTCCACGACACACGACTTTTAGTCTGGGGTGGGTGTGCGAATTTGGTTATTATGGTAATATAATATTTGAAAGATAAAATCAAAAGTATCGCAATATCTTATGTGTACATTGCAAGGAAATTAAAATGATCGAGGATTATCTGTAGCGCCTTGTAAAAGGCTTGATTTTATCTTATCCTGAAAGTGGTATATAAAATATAATTAATCCATATTAATTTATTGGCACATCCGTTAGTGATATTTATAATTCTATTGGCATGTTTGGGCTGATCGACCGGACGACGATCACAGTCAATGATAGTGAAAACTTCGACATAGTGACTTGAAACGGCAAGAAAATCTCGAGGAACCGCTAACGCATCTACGATCTAAATGGTGTTGATTTTAGGGACGGTGTTAATTGCTATTTTTATTTTATTTATTAGAATCTAGAACGAAGATAACACATAACATATATATGAAACTACATATTTATCCTTACGCGTGCATCTGCAATTACAAGAGAGTACAGCTTGCACAGAGTTAGTTAACAACATAAATATTAGAACAATAATAACAATTCCAATATGAATAAGGATGAACAGTCTGCTACTGAATTAGACTTATGGGCTCTTTAATAAAATAATTACATAAGAAAAAAGAAATATCTCTAACAATAAGAATAATTTTAAGAGTACTAAAAATAATACTTAACAATTGCTTTCCGTATGCCAAAGATTACGGGCTTTTTGGGCTGCAGCCCAAGGCCTCGTGGATACAAAAGACCCAGGCCTAACTTATTGAATATGTTTATTTTAACATTACAAAACAGCGCTAAATCATTACGAATATATGGGTAAATTTTATTAAATTAAATGACATTTTTATTGTCCTATTTCTTTATAGTAAACTGATCACGCTGCAAAACAATTTTGTGACACAATAAAAATTAGATAAATAATTAGTGGGCCTCTGAGTCACATTAGCCCAAGGCCCCACAATTTCACGGCGCGGCGCGCCCCTGACAAAGATCACATGTTTCTACTACAAAATCCCTTGCAATGCCGAACCTACGTAAATATTGGGCAGGTTAAGTTATTCTCACATCCGGGCTTGCAAAACATAAACGGTTTACACCAGGTAGTTAAAGTATCGCTCCCTCAATCCTTAACTAGGCAATCGAATTAAATTGTAGGCTATTTGTTGCTTTTTAACACGTGTTCAGATATCGCCTGGCTGCCGGCAACATTATCAATCAGAGAATGTCCGTTACGAAATAATTGTACGGCTGAGCTAAACGTTCATTGCAAGGACTGAGGTTTTGAAACTGTTTCAACGCTCCCCATGTACTAATTACTTGAGCTAACACCGTCTGACGGGCAATGCGTTCGACATTTTATTAGTTGGAACTGTGTAAATTATTGTTGCAATTAATGCAATGCTTAAGAAATTACGTTTGAGTGGGAATGAGAAAATAATTGGGGTTTGTAACAACGGATTGTGTCATTGTTTTTGTCCTTGTTGTATAAATTAAAATAGATGCTACCTTTATATACTTAATTATTTCTAAGTCCATTTATAGACGACTATTCACTTTGTTTAAAATATTGCAATAAGATGAGACTAATACTCATGCTTATTGCATCAGAAAAAAATATGATACCGCTAAAATAACTAACAACAAAAAATCACGTTCACCAAAGAGCAATATATTTAAAATGTATTATTATTTTATACACGAATGCTCGTCTATTTTTTACGTATTGCCTTGTTGCATTTTTGCGCATATTCTTTTGTAACAAATTGCATCAGCGATGACGTGATCTCACAAAAATGCGTTGCAGAGCCCTCATTAACAAAATATAGGGTATTAGAAAATAATTCGGTCACGTTTTCGTCTAGTACTCAACGCGGGATGCATTAAAATAGCAGCCTCAGTTACGTAACCGCAGAGCATCAAAAATGTTGCAATTTTAAGATTTAAAAGTACAGATAATTCTTGAATCCGCTGTACAAGGATAACAGAAAGTGGTTGCTAGTACCAGACTCAGGGTCGCATTAGACGCACGCAACAGGTCCCAAATGCACACTTTGCCAAACTAGATTTAAGAAAGAATGTGTGAAATTTTTTAAAGCTAGTCGACAGTGGCGGAAATGTTCATGTGATCCTTCTTTTAAGAACTTAATGGAATATTGAGAAAGGATTAATCGAGCAAGAATCAGAAGTATTCAGTAGAAATTATATATTTTATTTGAACGTTGCAACTCTTTGCGGTGATCACGAAAAAAAATCATATATTTGCTTTCAATACGTGTACAGGGCAGTGATATTATATCATGAACGTTATATACCCACTTGAATACACGTAAAAAATAAAATCAGCTTATTTACAGCCTCCGTGGTGCAGTTGGTTAGACGCTAGCTGTGAAACGAGAGGCTGCGGGTTGCAAATGTTTATGAGATCCACAAATATTAAATATCTAAGAAAAGTCTCTAGTGGTTCCTGATACCCACGACATAAGATTCAATCTTAGTGTGGGGTCAGGACTACGTATGTGGCTGTTTGGTGTGTTTATAAAAATGGATATCCATGTTTTTTTTTTTAAACGGAACCGTTTTCCAACGTATTCTAGACGTTAATCATACAATAAAAATTAATACATAGTCAAGATCCTACATCCGCTTATCGTAATATTATCTTTGGATTATAATTATTTGTTATCAACTTTTTCCATAAATGGTTTTCCCCAACTTTCTTTTAAAACGGATTATAATAATATCAATGAGAAATAGATAAATTGTTTATGCACAGGAAGTGAATTGATTACGATAGCAAAATGGAAAATATTCCAAAGTTCATTTTGTATTCTGCAACCAACAGCATATTGTGCGTTTCTTGTAAACATTAATATTATGAATCAACATAAATCACATCCGTTACTCTGGAATCTAGATTTACTATAAATGTATACTCGCATTTAAGTCTAGTTGCCGCGCAGCATAACTAATTTACGATAGTGAAGGGATTGCAAAAACAATTTAATTAATTTTAATGTATTTTATTTATTTAATTTAGAATATCATTTTGTAGTAATCATCACCATCATATCTATAACTGTTCGCTCCAATACACCATGTCGACGGTTAAGTACCAATACCTCCTATCTGAATTTTTGTGAGAAATAAAGGTATTATGCCGATGTTTTAGTGAAATCTCCTAAGTGTATTTTTACTATACATTTACATTTATTCTATTATATAATTGCGTCGCAATTTGTACATCAAATACTCTAACGCCCGAATACTGGAACGTAACTTAAATATTATGTTGCACTTAGCTACGTAAATCTCGCTTAAATGTACTGGCTAAGCAGCAGCAGCAACTTATTATTTGAAAGGCGTTCCGGTATTCGGGCGTAAATATCCCAGCAAAGATTAGGGGGGTTCATCACCCACCCAATATTCTAAATCCGTCCCGCACGCAGCGTTTACAAATGTTCTAAAATAATAATTTCGGTTATGCGAGCGGTCGAGAGAGCGGCGGGGTTCCCACGTGCCGCGCTCCGGTCTGCCTTGAACGACCTTGCCGCCGCGCCGCCTTCTTTCGCTGCAATGCGTTCCGTACCGCACGGTGCACTTTTGCTACAAGTTTTAGAATAATTTGTTATAATTCTATCTATTATTATTATGTATTGGAGTTTGATTGATAGGGGTTTGTTTATGGGATAGACAGATAGTTGCTTTTTTGGGTTATTTTTACTATGGAAATGACATACAAAGCCTTTGATGGATTGATTATAACGTTCTAATTAGTGATTTATCATCTGGTGTTAGGGTATAATTTTCCATTCAATCTTTAGCACTTCGCCCGCTGTTTCAGTCCAGAAATAATATCAATTCAACCATGTTAGATAGTTGGAGACTGGATTTACATAGGCTAATTCCAAAGCAGGACACACACTTGTTTGTCTTGTATGGTGCAGAAATGTATGGTGATTGACCCATAAAACCATTCATTTAAAAAACCAAGGACCATTTGGAGTTTCGAAAAGCTGACCGTGAAAATAGCGCGAGAATAAATCTTAAACTAACTTGTTATTTTATGTCTATTTTATCGACAATATCACACTCTACAGTAGCATCATATACCATATAGTATGTAATACTGTTATTTAAAATAAAGTCAGTTCTTACCCGTGACTCGTTCGTTTTAGTTATTAGATAACTTAGTAGATTTCGTCTAATCGGTGAAAAAAATATTATCTTCATTTTGAATAAACTGTCATAAAACAGATATTTTCAAAATCGTTGTGAGCTACGGCTATTTTCGGTAACGCTCCACTAGAGGTGCACTGGAGCGCGCGCCTTACTTATACCGGAGCACTTTACGCTCTTTACGCCCTGTATCCTCTCCCATATATTGATGTCAATGATTAGAACGTCAGCTTTGGTCTATGATCGGAGGCTAAGCTCAACACTGCTCAGTGGCATCATATTTTATATTAAATCACTGAATATTTGGTTATAAAATGATGAAACATACTTCCTCCATTGGATATAACATATTTAGAAGCATTCAACCTATGTATTGCGAAAGGTCGCTGGCAGATGCTGGATGCGACAAGCCGAAGACAAGGTAAAATGACGCAACTTGGAGGAGGCCTATGTCCAGCAGTGGACAACAGTTTAGGCTGATGATGATGATGAACCTATGTATGTTTATAACCTTCATTTTGCATAAGTCGCAAGTAAAATGTGTTAATATTTTCAATAACGTCGCACCGTGGTTGGTCGTACGCCTTGTAAAATCAGTACTGACGGAAAATAACCAAGTCGACCCCGTTTCTTTGTCTTTAAAATTCCTTTTTTTTACACCGCTCTCGTTCCGTCAAAAACTTATTAATTTATATCTTAAGTTGTCATTTATTTGTGTACCAATAATCGATTGGTTTTGTCCCTTGACCAAAATAAACAGTAATGGCGACAGTCGTTAAGCCTTATCAAAGGCTGTGTTATGATTAATGAATGGTCAGATTTATTTCGAATAAAAGATACAGCTATTTATTGTTGACTTGTTTTATTTTTTGTAAATTAAGGCCGTTTAGATTTTTAAGATTATGGCTAATAAATCTATGAAAGAGCAGCCTTAATGGGAACTGAAAGTCGGCCTGTATTGTCCCACTACAGGGCAAACATTTTCCTTTCGTTTTTAAGGTTTGCTACAAATGTGTCATGAAATCTTCTGAGTCTGCCTTCTATGAAGTTTACCATTAGCAAATATTAAAAAAAAGTACATGCTATTATGTTAACTATCGTTTTTATGTATTGATTCGTAAATGGGACAAAATGCGGTTTTGTACATATCGAAATATTACTTTAAAGTCGTATTACATTTTATATTGCAAATTAGAGTTAGTTATTTTATTTTACAGTATGACGTTTATTGTATTATTAAACTTAGATAAATCTTAAAAACATCGCATCACTTCCAATAATCCCCTCTAAATACAATTACCATTCCAAAACCGTTTCAAAACAAAATCTAATTGTAAAGTTTTGCTTTTATTATATTGTTAGTTAATTAATTGAACAATGTTGAGGTTTCGTACAATTCAATTAGCTTGGAGTCGAAATCAACCGACGCCTTCTGAAGTGGTCAAATCTTTCGTCCCGAAATACTTTGCAGACTTCTGGATTTTTTCCTCTTTGCAAAAGTTTAAGTTAATTAATTGGATCCCTCTGTTCTTTATATTACGAATTGTTCTTAAAAGTTTTTCCATTAATTTATGTACGGCCCAGCGAAGTGTGCATTGTATAAATATTTAATTATCTGTAGAATTTAGAACGCTTATCTGTAGATCTAAATCATTTTTGTTTATGGTCGCAATGAATGCAGATAAAAATTCCCTAATAAAGAAAAAAAATATCTTTGTATATTACAAACTAAATACTTCTGAGTTCAAATAATTCTAATACATCTATTATTATTATCTACTCTTAGCCGGCCGTAAAAATATTAAAAAGAATATTTCAGATCCGAGAGCTGTGGAAAAGAAAGTCTATATAACTTCTATACTTTACTATCAAATCATTAGGTATATCACATACCTATAAGGATTATATCTGCACTCAGTATTATCATAAATATACCTTAGTAACACTAAAATATAATTAAAGGGTATGGAGCCTGTTTCTAACCTGTCGAGTAGGAAGTAAGCGGTAGATTGCGTATTTAATTGTTAATTGTCTGCATATAACACAAGAATGCGAGACACGACCTACTGCGTGTTAATATAACCAAATTATATGACTCAGTTATATGTATTAGCTACCGTGGGACAGACACTGGTTTTTCTTATTTAGGTCCGGAAAACAAGCAAACAGGCCATCTGTTGGTAAGTGAACACTGCCGCCCATGAGCATGTGTAACGCTTCATTTATGAGTGTTTCTTGTAGACTGTCCCGCCCTCACTCCCACCACTGCATCTCCTGTAAGCCAGGATCAACAGTGGCACGCAATGTAATGACACCGAGGATTGAAGCTTTAGAGTTTCCGGGAATGTGTTAACTTATCTTTAACCAGCAACTATGATTCATCATTCATGAGTTGCGGGCCCATCAAATTGGGAGGAGAGTGGGGAGGTAGAAGGATGGGAAGAGGATAGGGACATCATGCAATCGCACTTACGAAACGAAACGCGACAACAAATCTTCACGTCGATTTCTGATGAGGCATTCGTGCCGCTCCGGACGAGTATACCCATTCATGCTGAGTCAGGACTGTCAACAGCGTGGCTCTACCACTACCAAAAAATACAAAGGGTATATCAAGAGATAGGCCTCCCCCAAGGATCGCCACATTGACCTGTATGAAGCGGCCTGCAACCAGCGACTTTCTGCAACTTTAGCCAGGCCTTGCTGGCGGGCGTCCGACATTTCGCTTGCCTGTAAGTGGCCTCCACTTTAGGCCTATGTTCAGCATTGGACTTCCTCTGGCTGTGATGATGATGATAATGATGATATCAAGACTGCGACCGAAAACGAAGCCGAGTGGTAAAAACTAAAAAGTAAAAATATCGCGGCGTCTTTTTGCAAAAAAATTAGTTACATTGTGTCTGAAGTCATTTATACTACCACCGATTTCGTTTTCGGTCGCAGTCTGGATATACCCTGTATAATATGGAATAATACTTCGCCCGGATAGGGACTACTGTATTGGAAAACCCGGCATAGTGATCCTAGTATGTCTCTTTACGGATTCAGCCTGTGTATACCCCGGATACAATCAGGCAGATATAATCGTGTCGACTGGCGAGAGCTCGGGTGTTCTATTTGCAGTGCACTATACATAGCATCAGGTGCATTGTCATTTTGTCGTACCAGTATAAAAAAGAAAAAAATGTACATCGTACTGACTTCTTATTCTTAAATGGCTATATGAAAATAAAGAAAAAAGTATTGCTGGGGGAGTTTCGTAGTAGCAGAAATTAACTATTCAAAAGATCTCGTGAAAAACTATTAAATTAAAAATAATTTGATTTTGACTTTGAAAGTAAAAATACTGTGATTTTTTTTGGATAGAGATTTTTTTCCATCAGGTGCGTTGTTGCTTTAAAATCCCGGCATACGAAAAATCCGGCTCTAAATAAAAAATACCGTATAAAATTCTGCTTTGATGTGTTCGAAGTTTCTAAGTTAATTCCGTTGTGGAGCGCGAACCATTGACGAGCGTGTAAGGGAAACTTTTCCAATTTTCACCGGAGTGTCATCTGATAGCATGGCAAACTGCCGCGCAAACTATTACGCGCTTGTTTGACTTCGCTACTCGAGTTATAAACTGAAGCCAAAAAGAGGTGCTCAATTAGATACTTACGTTTTTTTTGCAATTTTAAAAACGACTTTTTTCCAATTAGTTTTTTTTTCAATATTTTTGTGCAGCGTTTAGTCTGCTCGATTATTCTAAGAAGTATAATTATCAATGAAAATGGTCTGCAGATAGTAAAATCACGCTAAAATTCTGTGTAGAAAAAATACTCCTGATAGTGTTAAATCTAAATTACGAGGTAAATCATTACTCAGCATTCAATATTTTTTAATACCATAGACACATAGATAACTAAAAAATGTACATATGAATAACACGAATTACAACTTATTAACCCATTGTTTTATACCCACTTTACTTTAAAATTAAATTATGTGTAATGATATAAAAATACAGCCATATTTAGTACTTATTTGTACTAAATTAAATTAACTAAATTTTTTTAAATGATAAATGATATATATGTCATATAATTTCAAAAACCTACCAAGGTAATGAAAATAGTAAAAATGGTTCGTTTAAATGCTCAATGAAATACTAAAACGTGTTAAACGTAGATTCTATAGTAGCGCGTGTAGAAAACTGAGTTTTCACATGAACTTTGCCTGTTCTGATAACCTTAGATAGTAGGGATTAAGAGCAGGAAAACAGAAATAAAGCAATTAAAGACACGCTAATTATATTTCTATAGTGATGGTTAGTAAAGAACCGGACGGTAACTTTACTGGTGGTAGGTATTTAATATATGAGAGGCCGTTTGGTTTGGTACCGGAATGTTTATTTGTCCCGTCAAATAGCAGTGCGAAAGCACTCAGCCCTGTTGTATTAAGGTTTGGATGTGCAGCAAAATCTGACAGCGTCATCAAAGGAAAGTATTTTTAATAAACAAAATGTATATTTAAATAATTAATTATATATGGAGGATACAAGAAAACTTGGAAAATA
Source organism: Hyles euphorbiae (assembly GCA_023078785.2). Classification (NCBI taxonomy): domain Eukaryota; kingdom Metazoa; phylum Arthropoda; class Insecta; order Lepidoptera; family Sphingidae; genus Hyles; species Hyles euphorbiae. Next base: position 2,119,619 of record CM041037.1, on the reverse strand, counting down.
GGCGAACTTATTACCTACTTCAAGTATTCGTTAGTACTCAATTTTAAAAAATAGTGTAGTGTATACTGCCTCGGTGGCGTAGTTGTACTACGGTACGGTTATAAAGCTGAGGTCTCAGGTTCGAATCCCGGGTTGGGCAAAGTGATATTGGATTTTTCTATTCAGTATCAGCCCAGAGTCAGGAATTTGTGCCCGATATGGCGATAGGCTCGCCACCTATCACATTGTGGGACGGAATATACAAGGCGAAATGTGGGTGCCCTCGCACCTCTGCCTACCCCTTCTGGGAACAAGGCGTGAGTTTATGTATGTATGTATGTGTAGTCGTGGTAACTGGTGGTAGGTCTCTCATATGTGAGAAGCCGCCTGGTTAGGTACCAACGCAATGTCTATTCCTCCCGCTAAACAGCAGTGTAACTGCATTGTTGTGTTCAGGTTTAAAGGAAATTGTAGCCAGAGTAACTATTGGACACATTGAGACTTTACATCTTATGTTTTTAGTATGGCGAGCGCAGTGCCAAGCATTGCTTTGTAGTTTATGGTGCTGTTTGGTTTTGCTATTGTCCATGAGCGGTCGTGTCGCTTACTAATAGACGAATGGCTTGCTGGTCTCGCCATTACTTGCAAAAAAAGTCTTGTAGTTTTAAAACTTTCAGTGTGTATCGATTGCTAATATTTTAAAATGACTATGCAAGTAATAGTACGTGCGGGGGGCATGGTGCAGTCATTGCCCCCGCCTTACACGTCGCATGGCTGATAACCGACTGGCCTCATGAAAGAGATTATCGCGCGGACACAACACGTTTAACCCCTGGACCGTCGGATGAACCGCGCTCAGGCTCGTCGGACTTCAAGCAATAAAGCAACCTAACGTTATTGAAATAGGGGCTATTTTAGTTCAAGGACACAATATGGCGCTTACGACAAGCCAGGGGTTAATAGCTTAATCTTCACAGCATGTTCTTGGACAGCCGCCGTGGCGCAGTTGGATAGACGCCGGCTGTAAAACGAGAGGCCGCGGGTTGGATCCCATTGAAACAAATATTTGTGTGATATTTGTTTCGGGTCTGGGTGTTTGTGAGACCGAAAAGTCTCTCGTAGTTCCTGATACCCACGACACAAGACTCGATCTTAGTGTGGGATCAGGACTATGTATGTGACTGTTGGGTGTATTTATTTATTTATCTTATTAAGATTTTCATGCTATGGTATGCAGGTTTCTCCACGATGTTTTTCTTCACCGTTATTGTGTGTGGCGATTATCAATACACATATGACTGCGAAAAGTCAGAGTTGTGCCCTGAGATTTGAACCCGCGACCACCGTGAGCATATTGGCAGCCATGTCTAGCCCATTCACCAAACAATCCACCACGCAACATTTGTTGCTTGTGGTCTTATTTTGAATAACTTTATTGAAAGCTGTCGCAAAAATAGTAAATGAAAGATGTTAGGAGTGTAGAATGTAAATACGATTAAGGTGTTTTTGGGTTATGATAATCCGAATAACAGAGTCAACATTTTTACCCGAATATCGCAGTCAAAAGAAAAATAATGCTTTAACATTTACTTATATGTTTTTATTTTACAAAATTCTATGGGTGTCAAAAATAAGTTACTTGATAAAAATGACTGTAGCGATACCAAATCACCAATAACTTTCTGTCACCTTCATTCATCGAATTCTTTTGTAATACTGGGTCTTTTAAACCAAGCGTTAAGAATCTAAGCAGGCATGATTTTGTCGAATGGCATCAGAAAATTATAGATGCCAGCAATTTATAACTTTTTTTTATTGCAATTAATCACTTTTTTCATTCTTTACATAATTACTTACTTTCTTTAGCGGATATTACAACTCTTTCAACTTTTGAAATCGTTTTATCTCAAAAACGGTGGCTCTTAGGAAAAAAGGTATTTAGACATTTTTTATAGATAATTATCTGATCTACAATTTTTGTCTGAACTAATTTTATGATAAAACTTACCGTTTTGCTGAAAATCGCGAAAAACCCGTTTTTGCGAACTTTGACCACGAGTAATTTTTTTGAACGTGCCGGATCGATGAGGACTTTTCACATTTCCTTTATAATAGTGTTTTGAACAATACTACCAATATTCAGCCTAGTCAGAATATTTGTAACCTTGGATATCTAAATTGACCGGACTATAAACTGTAATATTTACTATTGATTCACCAATCGTCTTGTGGAGAACTCTCAAGGGTTCTCAAGAAATTTCCCTGAATCGCTGATGCATGCAATAATTACTTGGAAAACTCGCGTAAGTTTGGAAAGTTAGCTCATTGAAATCGCGATCTCCATCCACTGTCTTACATATAAGTAGGTTATTTCTTAGCAAATTGGGGTACCCTCAACGAGCCATATAAATAAATTCAACAAATAATAGGGTAATATTTGACTCAAATTTTCTTGTTGTATTTATCAAAATGTATCCATAGCTATGGTCTAACAAACAAAGAAATTTATAAATCCATTCAGAATGAAACAAGTTAAAAACGTTTTAAGTCTTGTGGTGGGAGTAACAGAAAAGAAATGCAAAACAAAGACAGTGACGTCACTAGAGTTATTATACATTATACATTAGTGTGCGCGTGTGAAAGAGACACTAGACAGCAAGATGTACCCACTACACCCCCACTCTTTAATTTGATTTTTAAGCTATTGCATAGCTTCTATCGCGGGCCTTGAGCGTGGAGACTAAATCCAGAAATTCCGTAACGAAAATAACCTAAGTCCGACCGAAATTTAAATTTAATATTTTTATTTTTATTCAAATATGTGCCAGTACTTTTAAATGCGAATTGCAAAGCTATTGCGTGATTAATTGTAATCTAACCTCTTTCGATATTTAGTTTTGCCATCTATCGATGAATAGCAGAACTTTTAATGACTTTTTAAAATATCACGCTTGTCTCTTTAGTTCAGCAACTCGCCTCTATTGCGGCGGTGGCATTGGTTGTATCGGCGTTACTGTGCATGCCTGCTTAGAGTTTCGGCGTTAGGGCACCTCCTCTTTGTATTTACTTCATAGTACGACTTTACGAAGCTCGCACGTACAACAGTGAATATCTGTATAATTAATATCAAAGAAAAACAAAAGAATAAAAATACTGCATAAATAAAAAATAAAAAAATTATAATTACATAAATTGATAAAAAATGCTATGCAATAGCTTTACCGCGGCAGTCTCCGAGTGCCACACGTCTTTTTTTTTTGACAGTAAGGCTTTATTTTTAACGTATTTGTGTTTGTAAGCGAAATAATAGCAAAAATCGATAATAGTCAAAAACTCTATTGTCGAACAAGATCAATAACTCATGGCAATTACAATATCGGCGCAATAAATATAATTGTGTATTAAGTGATATTGCTGCGATCTCCGCTGACCCCGCGCGTATCTCCTGACAACATCCATTCATTGTATGATATTACGGATCAACTGCAATGCTATTTTTATAAAAATATATCTCGAAGCCTTGAATGGATTGAATATGTATTTTTATTGAGAACTAGTATTTTTAGACTAGTAGATTTTCCGGGTAAAAAGTACTGTTAAGCCTTCCTTAAAAATGGTCTATTCAATTTTAAAATATATTTTCAACACGGACTAGTAGTTCCTAAGATTAGTGCGTTGAAAGTTGAAACAAGCAACTCTTCAAGTTTATGTATTAAAATATAGATTTTCTTTAGTGATAGGATATTCTTAATTATATTAGGAAATGGGGGGGACCACATCCCAAATAGAATACACATAGTACGTACTATGTGCGGCTGCTTCGACTTTAGCTTTTGCATAACCTGTTGTGACTTACATCGACTTTCGCCTATGTCCCATTGGTGTAGGCAGAGAAAATACACGTGCTGCATGTATACATGTATCTTTTATTATTATTGTTAGTAGTTTTTTTAGTGGTATTATGGCGAGACGAGCATGCCGTTCGCCTGATGGTAAGCGATACGACCGCTTATCAACAGTAGCACTGGTGGTAGGTCTCTCATATGTGAGAAGCCATCTGGGTATGTACCACCGCAATGTCTATTTCTCCCGTGAAACAACACTGCTTAAATGCACTGTTGTGTTTCGGATTGAAGGACATTGTAGCCAGAGCAAGTACTGGACATATTGAGACTTGGAATGGAAGAAGAAGAGTGGAATGTTGCTACTGTTTATGAGCGGTCGCATCGCTTACCATCAGGCGAACGGCTTACTCGTCTCGCCATACACTGCGATAAAAAAAAAAAAAAACATAACCAAACAATACCTTGAATTGAACCATCCTGAGATGTAAGTTATAAAGTCTCAATATGTCCAGTAGTTACTCTGGCTACAATGTCCTTCAAACCGAAACACAAAAGTGCATTTACATTGCTGTTTGGGGGGAGAAATAGACGAAGGGGTTGTATCTACCCAGGCAGCCTCTCACATATGAGGTACCTACCACCAGTATATCTATTCAATTGTAGTGGATTTATCATCAGATTTATTCGAATAATTATGACGTGCTATAAAAATATGACATTTAGTTAGCACAGTGGAAGAGACATCGATTAAAAAAACATCAATTAATTAATTAATAAAAACATTAAATTCATCGTAAATATTCATATCTATTCTGGGAAGTTTTCATATCATTTCCGGGTGCTGTGGTTCCAAAAGGCCCCTGTGGTTTCTGATATCCACAAACGTGACTTATTTTTCTATTTGCCTAATTTATGTTGTTATAATTGTTCCACTATTAGGCAATACTATGAGTGGGGCCCTGTGCTAATACGACTCAGAGGCCCACGAATTATACAACTAATTGTTATTCCGTCACAAAACTGTCACAAATGTGATCTAGGTTAACTGTAAAGGAAAAAATAGGACAATAAATCGTGTTATTTATTTTAATAAAATTAACCCATTTATTCCTAATGATTTAGCGCTGTTTTGTAATGTCGTTAAAATAAATATTAAAAGTTAGGCCTGGGGCCTTTTGTATCCACGAGGCCCTGGGCTGCAGCCCAAAAACTCTTTAGGTAGATCCGCCCATGGCGGCAATGCATGAAAGGAGTCAGTGTCAGAATTTTGAGATCAAGAATTTTCCAACAACTACGTTATATTAAAAAGTTTCTCACGTTTGTTTCTTTCAGAATATTTATTACTTCTGATATCTTTGGTATTCTTACTGATTTATCGATGTATGAGCGCAAAAGCCGGTTTTATCGTATTAATTGACATTTAAAACAACGCAAAGTTAGTGTATGAGAGAACAATTTATTCATTGCGATGTTCATAAAATTGTAATCAGTATTAATATAATAATGTTTTGGGACCTTGGAGCCACATCTTTAACTTAACCAGCGTAAAATATTAGTACACAAAATAAATTCGTCCAGAGGCTTTCGAAAAATGATTGGTTATAAGTCATAAGCTCGAATAGGGACCTTTAAGAAAAGGGCCAGCATTCGCCTTCAAGGCGGGGAATACTCCAAGAATATTTCTGGTGTTAGTATCATGACGTGGCCCGTCCATTTGCCTCCTATTTCATAAAATAATTGTAATAAATATAAGATCCAAAAGTCACATTCCGGGTATATCAAGAGTGCTAGCAAAAACGAAGCCGAGTGGTGGTTTAAGTGACTACAAACACAATGTAACTGAAAATTTCGCAAAGAAACGCGACAATTTTTTTTTATAATTTTTTTAATTATTTTTTTTGAATTTGGGTGGTAAATCGATAGTTTTTGCTAAAAAAATAATTTAAAGCCTTGCGTACTATAGCGTGTTTAAAAATAAAAGGGTGTACACTATTATTTAAGAAAAAAACTATGTATTTACCACCCTAATACGACGATAGATAAAAAATAACAAAAATGTCATCGCAATATTTTGCACAAAATTTAGTTGCATTGTGTCTAAAACTACCACCCAGGTGCGTTTTCGTTTCGTACCATGTATATAGTCCTGACCTCACATTAAGATCGAGTTTCGTGTCGTGGGTATCAGAATCTACTTCAGACTTTTCGTTAATTCAAACCAGACCCGAAACAAATACAGAGCCCACAAATATTTGCCTAGTTGCGAGAATCGAACCCACCGCCTCCCGTTTGCCGTCTGCGTTTAATCAACTGCGTCACGAGGACTGTAGAAAAATATTAGATTCATCACTAGACTAAGCATAAAACTGAATGTACATAGAAAAGTGAACGTACAGTTTCACATTCCTATCGGGAGTCAAATATTTGTGGGTCAAACAAACATTTGCGTTTGCTGTAAATCCTCGACCTTTATAACGGAGCTGGTTTCCGAACCAGCGGGCCAAGGAGGTCGTCATAATCTATGTAACATTGTTTTTAAATATCAAATGAATTAACAAGTAAACATGCCGATTTTGTGCAGTATGTTTGTAGCTTTGGTTGTGTAGCAGAGCATATTCACTGCAAAATACGAATATAAGATCATACATTCGATTGTTTAAGGGGACAATGAATTGTGCGTATTTTTTCTATTAACACAAGGAATTAGAGTTTATGTGATGGATTTGATACAAATGGAAACAAATGCATATTGTATTCCAAGGAAAATATTTAATTAAATACTAAGGAATTGTATTAACACCTATCAACTTTTGTATGTATTATTCATTTGAGTATTACTTAATATGTTTACGATTAAAGAGAAGACGTAATACGAACGTAAAGTCGAATAAACCAGTAGTGCAGTCAACAAACAACTAACAAGTGTGAATCGATTTAATTTATTATAATTTAGTTCACACGTATCAGGGTCAAGCCAACTCGTTAATATTTTGATTAATAAAGGATTGAAGTCTAAATAGATCGAGGCCGCAATGTGTATAATACACTCAATTATAGTTTTTTTATTGATATGAATGGTGAGACGAGCATGCTGTTCGCCTGATGGTAAGCGATACGACCGCTCATGGACAGTAGCAAAACCAGACAACACCATGAAATAAAACAATGCTTGGCATTCCACTGTGCTCACCATCCTGAGGCATATGATGTTAAGAATCAATATTTCCAGTTGTTAGTGGCTACAAACAGTAAATGGCTACAAACTGATAAGTTTTAATCATTAACGTAATTTCAGTAAATCAACTGGAATCTAGTAATACAATGGCATATCTTCATAATATCTATGCGATAATCTTGAATCACTAGTAAATTTCCAATGTTTCTATATTTAGAACAGATATATCATCAATTTGAATTGATCATAACTCAGAACGTTTATCGATGCTTATTGCATTGATAACATCAATCTCAATGTGTTTATATTATACATTCATATTATAAACAGTAGCATAGCATATATTTTATGTTTCCATCGTAGCATAGCTGATTGTAATGTCGAAGGTTGGATCTACGCACCAGGAAAAATCTGGATGATTCCACACATATTTGTAACGCTAAGACATCGCGTCCTTGTCCTTAACTTTACACAGTTATCTTTCCAGCGATTCAAGTCCTATTAAAATAGCAAATATGACGTAGGAATTAAAAACTGCGAGAGTGTATACGGTATCAGAACATCCAGACCCGAAGCAAATATTTATAGATCTTCCGCTTACCTCCATCTCATTTCACAGTCGTCTTCCTAACTAATCCCTTTACGGCCGTGGTTCCTAGCCTGGGGGTAATTACCCCTGCGGGGGTAAAAGTTGTATTTTGTAAGGGTAACAATGAGTTTGTTTTTGTCTTAAGTGAAAGAAAATCTAATATTACCAAACTGATTCTTGGGAGGAGGGGTAAAATATGTCACCCTAGTTAGATCATAGGGGTAACAGACCTAAAAAGATTAGGAACGACGGCTCTACGGATTCATTGTTTTATATTATTTTTTCTATTATTACAGATATACGGCCTTAATGATACATTGCATCGGTGGCGTAGATATACAACGGTAGGTTACAAAGCTTATATCTCGGATTCGAAACCCGGGTCGGGCAAAGTGCAATAGAATTTTTTATAAATTATTAGTCCGGAGTCAGGAATTCGTGCTCGAAATGGCCAAATGCTGGCACCTCTGCCTACCCCTTCTAGTAAAATGGTGTGATTTTATGTTTGTATGTACGGCTTTATTAATAGACAGTTTAAAACCTATTTTAGCTAACGAATATTTTGTCCCTTTCGAACGACTTTGAATTCTTCTTAATCAAAGAAGACAATACATGCGTTAACTATAATAGATTTTAAAAATATCTTTGAATACGGTCAATATCTATAAATGCAATTCAACCAGTCCAGTAAAGAATAATGTGTTCATAGACCCGTTCGGATCTCGTTCAATATTTCATGTTATGTAAATCCATGAGGATAAATAGGACACGCCGTCATTCTCTGGACATTGAACCTGAAACTCAACGGTTGTTATGCCGTAAATCAATGTTTTTCTACCTATTTACATTGTGTTGTTTTTTATATCGCATGTCATATTGTCTGTATGGGACACAGATCACTCCCAATAGATACCGCATTACGATAGTTTTGTTTTGAACCGAAAACGCCAACGAAGGGAACTGCGCGGGGGGTGGGCGGGTTGCAGCGCGGTCGTTCGAGAGATGCGGCACAAGTCGATAAATTAAAAAAAAACGTATCGATAGTTGCATTTGCCAGTAAGTTCATGTGTTATGATCGCTTCTATAACTTGATTACCAACTTGTTAAATGTTTAATACTATTTTTTCACCGGTCTGATCTAATAAATTATAACAACCGGCAACCGCTGACTACGAATAAAATAGGATTAAGATTTATACTTTAGTATGTGACGATTTTATTTATATTATTCAACGTGTTGTTTATTGAGAGTGATCTGTGCCTAGTCAAAATAAAATGAATGTATTGAAAAAAAAACTGAAATATATTATTTATTTGTGTTTTATTTTCTTAAAACCAAACGCAACGCTTGTACGCAGCTATAATTGCACAAGATAACAAATATTACACTACAAAGAAATATCTACTAATCTATACATAAAAATATTTTTAGGCAGGAACTTCTAGTTTGAAAAGTGATTTATTTTCCACGTACATAAATATCATGTTTTACATGACACCTATATCGAAAATGAACTTTTTTTTTATCCGTATGTCAGTCTGCTTGTTGCCGCTAATCTCGGGAACGACTGGAATTTTTGACGGCATTTTCCTGAATCCTGTGATTAGCGGTAATATCTGTGTATGTGTATAATGAAAAAAAACTAAAAAATAATCGGGATAGCGATTGTCTATTTTTCTCGCTCACTATAACCTTTTTAATAGTAATCAGATTTATACATAAACAATGGAGAGCTTTGTTAGTGTTCAGTTTGACCAGATAGCATACCGTCTCTCACTGATTGAGAGTATAAAACAAATGAAGTAAACTTCTCTTTCATCCTATAGGCAAATACAATCAGTAATCCTATGTTTCGCATTTTGCTGTATCCTATAATGGGATAGGGGGCTAACCTAACAGAATTGGGCCACATATTACAGAGCCCGGAACTGATACTGAATAGAAAATTCCTATATCATTACCCAACTCGTAATTCCAATTTGAGACCTCAACGTGGTAGTCCGAAATAATAAACCACAACACTTAAGCTAAATTAGTCTTCCAGAAAGATATAGTCAGTAGATACTTGATTCGAGAAATAGGACCCGAAATACCATCAGACGAATACGCTTAAACGAGCTTCATCTGAAGGCTATAATGTTACTCTTGGCTGCTGGACAAAATCAATATAATAATATTATATTATTTGAAAATCATATTATTCTCTCCACACAAAACAACGAAATTATAAATTTTTAAATAAATAAAATGTACCAGAATTGGCAAATATTCTGTCGGGATAGAAGTATCAATTAAACGACGACGATTTTTCATTGGAAAAAAACATTCTTGGGTAAAATGTCGTGAACAAATTACGCTATTTTTGTAGGCCACTAATCGTCACCTCGACATGTTGCATCTACCCTTTTTTTTTCCTTTCGGGACATGTGGGGAATCTAAAATAAAAATGGTATTATTCAAACATTATGTCATATACTAACCCACAGTTTTTACTCGACGAAATGAGAAGAACGGAAGAGTAAAATTATTGAAAAAGTACCTAGTTAAAAACTTGACCTTTTTCAAATTACATTAAATGACGTCGTCATGGTGATTTGCAATTTTTATTTACATCATTAAACATTTCGTGACATTGTCATTTAATCAAATTATTTTACATTAATGTTTTAAAATATCGATATTGATTGGAATTATAAATATGCGTCAAGCACTAGAAGAACGTGTGATTTCAACAGAAAAAGATGGCTTATTATGGTTATTGCTATGCGAAAAAGAGACGGCTGATTTTCGATTCAAACTCGACTGTTTGACATCAATACATCAACCAGTATAAATTGAGCTCGCTTGTGAACAAATTATTTTAAAGACATTTTTAAAGAATATTAGTTACCGATGAAACGTTATTCCGTTTTTTTGCATAATTGAAGTTTTTGAGTTTTTTCCACACCATTTTATTGAGCAAGTCATTTTTAACTGTACCAAGATATTCTCAAAACTTAATTTTCGCCAACGCTCAACGATATTTGCGGGTCCACTACTTGGATGACACTGAAGACGCGATATTTGGCATCGGTTTATATATATCTGATAACTTAAATGTGTGGCGCACAGCCGCTGCCTTGCATTAGGTATCTATTGGGAGTGATCTGTGGTATGGGAGCAATTTTCATAATGATTTTGTCACGGAGGCGTATTATTAAAAGCCAATGATCTTATGACTTGAAGTCTTGGATAAAACATGCACAGACGCTCAACTCCGATGAAGTAATAGGGCCAGCTATTAACGAGAAGGTCTTAAACTTAAAACCATATTTATTTATTTTTTTACATTTCATACAAATGATGTATAGGTGGACTTAATGCCTGAGTCATTCTCTAGTCGAACCTAGGGTGATCTGATCTGTATCAGCCCATAAACGTCCCACTGCAGAGCACGGGCCTCCTCTACAATCGAGAGTACGATTGAGAGTGGTTAGGCCATATAGTCCACCACGCTGGCCTAGTGCGGGTTGGCGGACTTACATAACATATAAATTTTATAAATCGCTATGGTATGCAGGTTTCCTCACGATGTTTTCCTTCACCGTTTTATTGCGTGGTGATTGAGTATCAATACACACATGACTCCGAAAAGTACACACACATTGTACACTAAACACTACCATTATATAGGAAGTATACATATACATATATCGGCCAGAACACTCATTACACTCAAGAACTCACGCCTTTGTTCCAGAAGGGGAAGGCAGAGGTGCTTCCAGGATACCCACTTTCCGATAGGTGATGAACCTATCGCTATATCGAGCACATATACCTGACTACGAGCTGATAATTAATAGAAAAATCCGATATCACTATCTCCGACATAAGATTCGAACCCGAGACCTCGGCATTGGAATCGCAACGTACAACTGGGCAAACGAGGTAGTAAGACTTATCATTTGCCAAAAAATATACAATCTTTAATAAGGCAATATCTATATAATAATTGTCGATACCAACTAACGTCATAGCGCGATGTAAACACTAGAAAATTAAAGATAAGATATTAGTTAATATGAATGTCAATTATCTATAATATTAAAGAACACCAATGTGGAACTCTACTGATACCACAGGTAGATGCGTATAATGTGTCATGTACACAAAAAAATGATAAATAATTAAAACGACTTCAAAATTTTAATAATAAGAGAGAAATAAAATTAATCTTTAACAGATCTAAAATACCTATGTAAATAGACCAACAATTTTTCATACACACATTTTTTTTATTTAGCTTTCGTGTTCAGACGCTGGTATAGATTAACATATCCAAAAACTGTGCAATTCTGCTAAAATTACATACATACACATCGAACACATAATTTCCTTTTTTTGAAGTCGATTAAAAAAGGAAACCCTTTCTTCTTTGTAACTGAAGAATATGAAGAACATGCTACGTCAGGAAAGTAAAATATTCTCATGGTAATTAATATATAATTAATTAATATTAATATATATTACCTTAACATGAGAGAATTATGTATTGATTAAATTGAGAAAGTAAAAGCCTTTACGAATCCACATTATCCAAATCCGAGAAAGTATTTGTTAATAAAACAAAAAATAGTATAGGGATCCCACCCAAGGCCTCTTTTATCATACCGGGCTGCCCCAAAGCCGAAATCTAATCTAGCATGTGATAAATTTCTTATTATCAACAATTTTGGTGCATTTCTAATTGATTCATTAACGTTCATTGTTCTCTTTGTTTTCGTAGTTTTAGGGTAATAACAAATATATGATAATTTGGTCATAAACTTAGTTCACATTTCAAAGATTTGTGTTGTATTTCACTAATGATATAAAGCTTTCCAGCCTTCGGTCTCAGAGCAACTGTAAAATAATCACCCATCCAAATATTTTACAGAAATCCAAGCATTGCTTTATAACTCATGTTGTATGGTTTTATTACTTTCCATGAGCAGTCGTATTGCTTATCATCAGGCAAATGGCATGCTAGTGTCGCCATTCGTAGCAATAAAAAAAGTTGCTATATTTGCTAAACAAAGTAGGTAATTGTGTAAAGAACGAGAAAAGTAAAATTTTGGACGCCCTCAGGCTAGTGTAGAATTGATCTTAAAGGTAAATACGATATGTTAACTTACCCGGAGCCCCGTTTCCGAAGCTAGATGGTCAACGCTGACGACGGTGGTGGATAGACCTATAAAACACCAATTTGCACTAGATAGTCCACTATACACAAAAGAGTAAGGCGAATATCTAGCATGGCGGCGAGGCAAGCACTATGCGTTGCGAAGCGCACTGCATACTAAAATTACGTACCCAGCGAGAGGCATGCAACGAAAAACTACCCACTTCTAAATTATATTTCCTAAAAAAATAATTATTAAAACTATATTATTATATCTGTAGCGATACGAATAAATTATTAATATGATTTGAAACTAAAATGCGTTGTTAAAGCGTTGTTACAACAATATTTTCGAGGTGAGCAGCGCTCCCCGTGTAAATTGAGCTTGAGAATTGTATCGAGGTGAAATTCCCGTTGCATTAATACATAAAACATATTGGATCATAAAAATGTATTACGTAATATGTACCGTTCAATTTAGGAGGGAATTGAGTTTTGATACAGTTTTTATGAATAATAAATATTTAGAGGATAGAGCACAAAATAAAATTACTTCTTTGAAATAATATTGCTTTAATTAATATTATATCAAACAAATCTTTTATTAAAAATCAAGTGCCAATACACGTGGACTTAAAAAATATGAATTGTAATATCCTGGAATCAAGGTCTCAGTTTGAGTTCGTTTTCATTTTTTCAAATAGATAGAAAATGTTGTCAAGTATGTCCTGAAAAGTTGAATGCATTTATCAGGTCCTAAAATCATCAGTTACTATTTTTTTGCAACGTGCATGCAATCATGTTTAGACGTCACGTAACTTGTTATAGTTTGGAATTAAGACACATAAATTTTCTCAAAAATTAAGATCACCTACAAAAAAGAAATAAGAATATATACCAACCATAAAGTAAGAATTATATTGATTTGTAATCTTTGGGATGGCAATCAAAAATCCTTAATTAAGGGGTCATACAAATCCAGATACAATCAACAATAAAATTATTTATTAGCAAATAATTATATTACACAGTTTTAGGTGAATCATTCGCGTATTAACCTATTGTTTTAGGTCAGATGTGTAAGCATATACCTATTGTAATTATTTAGAAACTCATAATGTTATTCAATTATTATAAATACAATACCAATACCTATATAATTACTAATGGATTTGGATGGATTCTATCGAGAGCTAAGTAAGTCATTAAACCAAATATAAGAAAAAGGCACGTTTAAAAATATTTGGTAAAAATAGTTGGAGATAAGCTACAAGATGATATGGACATCCATAACGCCTTGGGTCGTGGATGTGTTGGCGGCCTGACAAATCGGGAGGAACGTGGGAAGGAAAAGGATGGAAGAAGGGAAGAGTATTGGGTAAGCATTTACTATATACCGTCGATCCTGGCTTACAGGAGTTGCAGTAGTGGGTGTGAGTCTCCATTTTCTGGTCATTTTTGCCCATATCTAGATTTCTGTACGATCGTAGCGTTTATGTTATGCTGTCATGGTTCCTTAACCATTTGCAAGATTAGTATATAATCTCAACTGCCGCATTTGCATCCCTGATCTAACGTACTTACTTAATTACTACTTTTTTTTTCTTTCATTGCAGGATACTTGTGCACAAAGTCTCGGAGACTAAACGGTAAGATTAAATCCTGGAGGTAATTAGCCTCTAGTAATGATCATCCTTACAGTCCTGGGTCTTTGGGCCCCAGCGTGAATGAGCACTTGAGCAGGCAGACATAGCTGTGTCGACAATAAATATACCCAATCGTCACATACTAAAATAAAAATAAAAACTAAAAAAACAAAATAAAAAACTGAACCCACACTAAAATCGAGTCTTATGACGTGGATATCAGAAACTACTAGAGATTTTTCGGTCGCACAAAAACCCAGAACCGAAACAAATACCTGTGAATCACACTTTTGTCTCGGTGTGGAGATCGAACCTGCGGCCAGATAGCCTGTTGTTAATCAGCACAATTTCTGGACAGTATTATAGCTACCATGAGGTGTGGTGCACTTACTATGCCATCTCTCTCTGATAAATACTGTTGATCAAAGTTTTGGACCAACATCCAACAAGCATGTACAAGTAGGCAAACAAAGCTGTTAAACCTACATAGATGTAGTTCAAGGCAATGTTTAACCACAGGGGACTTTTTATTATCAATCGTTGATAAAGAATGAATATTACTTAGGTACTGTTTGATAATAAAATCAAGTGCGTGGTGGCCTGTTGGTAAACGGACTAGACGCGGCTGCCAACATGTTCACGGTGGTCGCGGGTTCGAATTCCAGGGCACACCTCTGACTTTTCGGAGTCATGTGTGTATTGATAAGTCAATCACCACGCACTAAAACGGTGAAGGAAAACATCGTGAGGAAACCTGCATACCGTAGCGATTTATAAGAATTTCTATGGTATGTAAGTCCGCCAACCCGCACTAGGCCAGCGTGGTGGACTATATGGCCTAACCACTCTCAATCGTTCTCTCGATTGTAGAGTAGGCCCGTGCCCTGCAGTGGGACGTATATGGGCTGATACTTTACATTACATTACTGTTTGATACAGATCTTGTTTTATTCGAGATGCACATGTTCTGATTATAAAATCATGGAGTGTTTGTAACGTGTCCTGGTAGATCTTTCAAACATGAGAGGCCGCTTGGGTAGCTACCACCGCTGTCTATTTATTCCGCTGAACGGCAGTGTAAATGCACTGTTGTGTTTCGTTGTGAAGGATATTGTAACCAGAGTAACCTAGATATGTCCAGGTAAGTCTCAATATGTTGAGACTTAACATCTTATGTCTCAGGATGGAGAGTGCTTTGGAATGCCAAGCATTGCTTTGTAATTTATGGTGTTTGGTTTTGTTACTGTTCGCTTGCCATCAGGTGAACGGCACGCTCGTCTCGCCATTCAGTACAATAAAAAAATGTGCGTGAATAAAAGCTTTTAAATCCTTTTTTTGATGGAGGAAACAATATCAATCAAGTTACAAATTATGCTTGTGAAGTATTCTATTATAATTTTAGTAGGTAATATCTACCACATTTTCCTTACGAAGAATAAGATTTTCCACAACCTTAGCAGTTTTTCACTGAAAACCAGCATCGTAAACCACAATCGTCGTGCAATCGATTTAAATTATAGGAAAAAAATAAAAGACACAGAATCGCTGTTTATATCACTTTTTTATAATTTATTTTTCACAACATTTTTATTTAATTTTTCTGTAAAATTTACAATAGCTTAAAACTCCTCACAAATATATATGTATGTAAAGTTTTATATGACTACAACAACTTCGAAGTGATGGAAATAAGAGTACAGTGTAAATATTTTTTTTTTTGATAAAAACTAACGATAAGCTTAATACAACATAAGGCGTTATGATCTAGGATTCCCTATACTAGAGAGTCGGGGTTGTGTCGGCCTGTCGCTTTTAACATATGAGCGATTTGACCGACACTGCGCGGCGCTTGCAACCTGCAGTATCCAAGGAACAGCACTGAGGGTCACTTACAAGTCATAGAACAAGTGAAAGACTTACAAGTCATAAATTAACAAGTCGTGGAGTCATAAGTCATTGACTGACAATTTAACGCGGAACCGTCTTGCGGTATAAGGAGTTTGGGTGTAAGGAATACATTATTTTACCACACTACAACGTGATAATTGCATGCGTTTTTCTTAACTGTTGAATCATTTACCTTCTCTACCCTCCATAGTATTTTAACCCAAAACGTCCTTCCTGTTGGTTCCGCGCTAAGTTGACGATTAGATTATGATTTCAGCTCCAGATAGCAACATTATATGCACTTGAATAACTATTGATTTCATCCTCAACATCGTTACAATATATGATAAGCGTTGAATATTAAACTACCCAAAACGAATAACATTTCCTTTTCAAGCGGTTCATTAACAATTAAAGTTTCAAACTGCAATTTGGTTTGCAATTAAAATTAACTGCAATTTTAGCAAATAAAGCAATCGACGAATTATTAACGCGAATATTGCTTGTTCATTGTCTCGTCCGGCTTATTATTCATTTTAATTAACCCTGTAGCCATTGGACTAATATGACCCTAAATGTACAACTTTTGTCCGGTCATTAGATGCACCGTTTTAGAAATCAGGATTTCTTGTGAATATATCTTTAGGCAAGATCAAATTTAGTTTTTGCTCGAAATACATTTAAAGATTCAACATTTTATCTTGGGGCTCTTTCGATCCATTTGAAGTATGGTTATCAACGAATTAAAATTCACCAATAATTTGGGATTATTTATGAATGTTTTGTCTGGGCTGTGTTGAAAATTACTACGAGAAAATGTTTGGGTACTTTAGACCCCTCAATGCTGTTTCATGGGTAAACCCTCAGGTTTTTAAGCCGCGCTTTTTCGGCGTTTGCGTGCGTCGTTTCACACGATAAATCCAATTTTAACATAGCTAAAACATATTTTCAGTTGTGGTCTTTGCAGCCGCTCAATATCCCGAGATTTCAATGAGTGAAAAATGTGTTTTCTTTCTGTACAGAATGATTTACGAGTCTATACCTTTAACCCTACTTTTTTAACAGTCATACCATAGCTTCAACTCCAAAACACATTAGGCCGATTTTGAAAACCAAATAAATAATTTATTGGCACTACAAACGACAATATTGCACCTGATGGTAAGCACAATTGCGCCTTTAATATTGACACTTATATAGACCTATTTAATTTCTTCTTCACCACTGAATATTTCTTTTCTTTTCTTTGTATCCTAAACCATAAACGGACCTTGTTGTTATAACAATCCCAACTGTAAAGACCACAAGTGAACTCCACGCCATCTACGATAGCGTGTTGAATAAATGCTTAAACAAGGGCCATCATTTTCCACCGATTGGCATGCTCAAAACGTCACCATTAAATATTCAATGAGCTTTCTCCAACTTATGTCATACATCATCATATGGCGTCTACATACGTAATAATTGAGAGTTTGCAGACGGAATTTTGGTAGCGTAAATTAAGTTTTTTTTGTGATTTTTCTGTCCATTTAAAACAAAGTGACGTGATGACAAATAGATTATATAACGTGGATAAAAACAGATTGATATGAAATGCCTAATTACTCTTGTCTTTATCTAGATTATGCAATTTAACTTGATCTAGATCGGACCTGAAACCTTCATCAGCCATTTGCATACAAATAACTAATTTAAAATTCCTATCAGGTATACAATCTGAGTGATCTCTTTCAGGTGAATTAATTAATGGAAATTTCGCGTCAACTCCTTGATAAGATAACGCAATAGAAAGGCGTGTGACGTAAGTAATCTTCAATCTACGGCTCAAGTCGACTTTCCTGTTAGAGCAAGGTCGAGGTAATTAGTCTGCGGCCCCCGGCGTGTGGTATGTTAAGGTCGCAGCGAGTTGGTCGCCACGAGTATGCTAGCACTTAACTTTTGTGACATTTATCATACGACTGATGACCACAGACTAAAAAAGCTTTTTTATTTTATAGCTCTGGCATTAGTTGGAGAAAGTTGAGAACGACAGTTTTGATAAAATTATCACACGAAATTTCACCAACCCAAATAATTCAAGGGAACCTTTTGTATATCCCGATATAGGAACATTCGAACTGTACCATATATACAAACAAATGACAAACAAACAACGTGACGCACGCAAACGCCCTCTGACCAGTGCTTACAAGAAATACAAATTAAAAGTTACAAAATAAGGCTAGCTGAAACTGATGGTAACTTTAGAAAAAAAATCTAAACTATAATGCAATGTCTCTCATTTGTTGGCGACTACTGTTAGCGCACCGCCACTCATTTGCACGGAAGAACTTTAACGGTTAACAAGCAGTCTCTGGCCACGCTCCATCATCTAAGAATTTTGGCATACGACATACAAAAACGTGTTTCGTTGTGCCCGCTTTGTTTCAACTCTGTAGATGATGCATAATGGACACGGCTGTGACAGAGCTGCGTGCCTTCAAACCCACAGAACCATCATCCTTCAAATTCTACAACATTTTGAGCACGCAACTCTCCTCACAGCCGGCGGAGATGTAAACATACAAAAAATATACAATTTTTCAGGTTCACGCGAGGAGGTAGTTGTAAACGGAACTCGCCAATAAATCCTTTTACAAATATAAAGTATAACAATCACAGTTATTTTACAATGACAATAGAATGGCGTTAAAAATAGACGTCGAAAAAACTACGAATCACAACTTACACACGCCCGTCTCGATACAGCGAGTTACACTAGTGATAATAGAACGTGGTGTGCTCCACCACACGGCGAGAAACCTCTTTAGCAGACCTCGGCGGCCATGTTTATTACCCTATTCTGAAAATGTAAATATATTTCACTCTTTCTTTCGCACACATAAAATGTACTCTATCTCTTTCCAACACATGTAGCAAGGCTCACACTTTGTATTTAGAACTCAGCGTCGCTGAAGTAGGTCTGCATCGTTAAACGACTTCCCGCTGATTTATGATGTCCTAGTACTTTTGGCATCTTGTACTACGATTTTACTTAGGGTTGGAATATTCTAGACCGCTGTATCAAGCTAAAGGGATTTCTTATCAAAAAAATACATTCACGCATTACAAATATGGAATATAAGTTTACAATTTGTTTAACTATTTTATGTACTTCATTTATTTCTAAGTACAGATGATTTGAAACTAGCTCTAATAGTTTGTGCTCGTAACGTTCCGTTGCACTCATAACAGTTTCCCCTGATATTCAAAATCTGATAACTTCATATAGGCACAAACTGATACCGTTTTTGTAAATACACACGATAGTTTCTGTGTGAAACGGAACGTGGCGAGAGAAACGTCCACTGCACCGCCGTGTCCAAAAGATTTCTCAAATGTAACGCATAATGGAGCAGAGCGACAGTACCGCAGAAATTTAGATCGTAACATCAAATATACAAAAATGAGATCTTAATTGTGGTTCGATAGTGAGCAAGTAACAAATTCGTTCGTAAACTCGATAAAATTGTTCAATAGTTTAGAAGTTAAATTGTACTTGTTTACATGGGATATACGTTCCATTTAATAGATACACTAGAGTCTAGAGCGCTTAGAGCGAGGGACTACGCCACGTCATCCCCGCGACAGTCGGCCGACAGTGGCGCGACAGTGGCACGACAGTCGCGGTAGTCACACGTGATGGCCGGAAACTGTTACCTCCGTAGTTAACACGCTCCGCAAACAGTAAATACAACAATAATCTCTCTATTGGATTTAAACTATGTTAAGTAATATAATTATATTCATCGACAACACTTTACTCTACAACAATAAAATCACAATATTCTTTCTTCGTAACGTCCACTACTTTAAACGTATGATGAAATGTTAATTATATGAAAAACAAAAACATTTTCATAAGTACATCTGTGTTACTAATCTGACCACACTACTTGTATATCATCTTAAAATATTATATATAGAATGGATTTTTTTATATTTTTTTAGTGTTCAATAAGCGTGAACTTTAATATTGTACACACCTTAGTTTTATATTATTTTTTTGGGGTTTTTTTATTTTTTTCTTTATACATAATATGTATATATCTTAGATCGTTATTTGTACGCCAAGCCGTATACAATACTAGAGCGGTCACGTGTCGTGTATACATACGTGTTTTCAGTTCAGATTCATAAATACATAGTAAAATAAGTTCTCTGGGTGAGGACGCGGCGCGCCGCCCACCGCTACAGACGCTTCGCGATACAAGGCCATCCCGCAGGCCGGACTCGTTACTAACTCTTGCTCCTCGCACTCACACCGACCCCCCCCTGCACTCCTCTCTACTCCACGCCCTCCGCTCTGACCACGTCGCGAACTGTTCCTCGCTGGACAGAACTCCGCTCTCGTCGACTATTCCCTAAGATTTCCGACGGCGAGAGACATGCCACTACTACTTTAACGGAGACGATACCTATACATAGAAGCTTAAAAATAACTAACTAGTCTTTTTTTATAGGCAGAGCTGTGAGTCGGACTCGCCCCCCGGCGCGAGGCCGGCGCCGTTCGCGTGGAGTGTAATTTTCGTACTGCTGACATATTAACCGATCAACACGAAAGGAGTACGACTAGAAATTAGCTCACGCGCCCGCCGCCGCCGGCTCACCAAAATTGACGAGCGAAATTGATCCGGTACCACGCGAGCGAGGTCGAATTGACAGGCTCCTCCGCGGCGCAGCGGGGCGCAGCGGGGCGCACCTACATACATCTGCTCACATCCGCATTATATACATTTGGCACTACGTGAGACGCGGGTCGGACACGCGCCGGCGGGTCACGCGGGGCACAGCGCGGGCCGGCAGCACTCGCAGCACGCGAACCCGCACGGCGCGCAGCACGCCGCGCACGCCGCGCCCGCGCACGCCGCGCACACGCACACGTAGTACGGCACCAGCAGCGGCGCGCGCGCACACAGCTCGCGGCACGCCAGCGCCTCGATCAGCGCCAGCGTCTGCCGCCGCTCGTGCCCCATCAGGCACACCGTCGACTCGCGCACCACGCCGTGCAGCAGCGTCAGGTACCTGCGCAACACGCAATACCTCAGTATCTCTGCCTTATCCCTGAACTGCTCACTAGTCACTCAAAGAACCACATGCACCACGACTCACCTGTGTTTGAGCGCCTCCTCGTCGCGGCCGACGAAGTGGTTCCGCAGGTAAGCCTCGAGCTTGGCGCGCTGCTGGCCGAGCTCCGGGAAGTCGATGAAGAACCTCGAGCACATGTAGCGCTCCAGCGTCTTGATCTTATCGGGCCGCGCGGGCCGGTAGCCCTTCGCGAGCAGCGCGCAGTACTTGAGCAGGCCGCCGCCGCGGATCTCCTCGGGCTGCCGCGTCGCGATCAGCTTCTCGGAGAGGTGCAGCAGCGCCTCGTGAAAGTCGCCATACACGGACTCGCCGACGACGGTCGGGTAGAAGTTTTCTCCGATGGGCAGCTGGGCGCACTCGTGGAACGCGAGCAGCGAGTCCAGCGCGATCTGGAACGAGTCCACGGAGAACTCGAACTGGCGGCGCATCGTGTCCACGAACTTGAGCTCTACGGACTTGTGTCCGCGAGAGTTGCCCAGCGAGATGAGCGACCAGCGGTCTCCGTCCGAGTTAACGCGCACCATTTTGGAGACGTAAGCCTCCTTGAGGCCGGCGGGCGAGGCGCGACGGCGCGGCGTGGCGGCCGGCATGAGAGTGGCCAGGTGGCTCAGCACGGCCGCCTTGACGCGGTCGCAGTGGCGCGCCGTGGGCAGGTCGGCCGTAAAGATGAGGTCGATGTCGGAGTAGGGCTGCGCGCGGTCGGCGAGCACGTGGCTGGCGGCGCCGCCGTTGAGGCGCACGTCGCGCACCAGCACGCCGGCGCCGCCCGCGCTGGGAGCCGCCTCGAGGCGCGCGCGCACGCCTGCCACCAGCTCGCGCAGGCGCACGTGCAGCGTGGGGAAGTTGCCGCGCCCGTGGATGGCCACCACTTCGTCCATCACGTCGTTGAGCCGCCGCACCTGCTCGTAGCTGAGCACGGCGTGCCGCTCGCCCGCGCCGCACCCTTCCTCCGATGAGGTGTAGCTCGACTCGCTCTGCAACAACGACGACTAGTTAGAGAGCCCGATAATATGGACAAAAAAATCTAGTCTCAAACTTAATAGTAAACACGCAGTATCATGGTGGCGATAACGCGAGGTGGAAGCAAACAATGGTTATTTCAAACACGGAAATGAATAATTTAGTTTTACTATATAACCCACACAAATCGTTATTCTGGCAACAAATCACAATTCAAAACAATTTGAGTGAAACGATCGAAGCTGGTTTGAAAAGGTCATATTTCAGGTTTATTGAGGAAACGCGTGTGACATATGATTCACGTTTTGTCTGCGGCCGCGGTAACCTCAACACACGGGCGGCCGCATACCGCAACTCAATTGATACGAGCTGTTGGTTCACAATGGCCTGAGTCTGGGCGCAGGGCGTTTCGGTCGCCACTAACATTCATAATACCGCGGGGAAACATATTTGTCATTATAATAAAACCACAGATCACTCCCAAACTAACCATGAAGTACTTTGCTTGTGTACTGGAAACAGACATCTATGGAGTTCATTTTATTTAATTGAAGCTTCTGAGTGTGCATCTAATAAGAATTGAAATATATTTTCCAACAAATACTACAAGATGAAAATACTATCATCATGAAGTCGTGATTTGCAGTCCAAGTCTTTTGAGACACAAAGGTAAATCGAGCAATTAAACCAATATCCTTTTCATTCGAAATAGATTTGAATTACACCGCACATTTCAATCTCAAAGACGAATGAATTGGAAATGCACACAATGCATTGAAATCAATAACCGACGATATATTCAAGGGGTCTCATATACCAATAACGTGATTTAAGTGGTCCTTTGTGAGGCAAATGCAGTAATACATTACGTGGGTGATTGATACACAATGCCCCTATTACCGGAGCCAATTTGCTGGGTGAATAAGATTTATTGTCGACTAGCTTCTAACATCTGAGGAACGCGCATAATATACATTATAGATATGGTTATGGTAGAAGCAAGTCACCTGATGGTGATCATGATTGAACATTTAGTATTGTGTGTCGCTGTGTTGTCTGAAGGAATGTTTCTGAACCAGTCGTGAGGATACCTTCCTATGGATACTCGACATTTCTGTTGCTATGGCTATGTTGTTGCTATATCTGTCTTAAGGCCTGGTCTGGCGAAGAATACGCGCGGCACTGCGGTAAGCGGCAACGTCATGACGTCATGCAACGTAGTTCACATAACAAAAAAGGTGGTTCACATATAGGTTTTACTCTGCGTAAAACCGTTGACCAATGGGAGAACCGTTCATTGACAACCAACGTTACAATGACAATTTCACATTGAAGTTTTCCTTAATTTCCATGACAACAAATAACAATCATTTGAGTTCGAAAATATATATAATTTCTTTAAAAAAATGTTTGTGCGTCATTTTAAGTAAACTGGGTATATATGTTTACAAGACAATTTTCGCAATATTGAAACTTGATAAAAGTGGTTCGTATCATTCCAATGAAATACGCGTGTGCTGAATACATTTTTTTCGGCTAAACAACTTATTGTTAGATCGAATTAAATTTCACTGGACTTTTGTACATATCCTCTCTTAAATTATCGTTATCGATCCTACCGTAATTGGGTAAAAATAAATTCCATAACAATTAAATTATTTTCTTATAAAATTGTCACAAGCAAAACCTGGAACAATACTGATGGACACTTTTTACAATCATAATTTTATTTTAGTATTTAACAGAATTCATAACACAGTGCTCAAAATATATATGCGTAGGTGTAAGTAGCACAAATTACAATATATATAGAGCGGGTTTTAATGGAATGGGAATGGAAAAAACGGGAAAACACAGAACTTGCTACTAAGTTGAGGAACTACATATTTAATATTGCACCATGTCATCACATCATGCACTCCAGGTGCTAGGAGAGTGGTGCTAATTGTGCCGAACGGCGATAGTTTATTATATCTTGCAGGTGGATTTTGCAAATAACTACGAAGATATACAACAATATACAACCATTATACAATGAATGTATGTAATTGGCTGATACAATACTCATCATACGATTCTTTGTAGCAACTTTTTCGGGCTCATATAAAAAGCGGATGCACTTAAACGATTGATGTTTTTATTGGGTTTGTTATTTGTAGTTCTTTCTATGCAAATTTAGGGATAAGGTCAGCTAGCGTGGTGGATTATAGTATGGCCTAACCAATCTCAATCGTATTCTCGATTGTAGAGGACCCCTGCTCTGCAGTGGGACGTATATGGGCTGATAAAGTGCCCTGCGAATAGGGATAAAGACTGAATGTATATAGATACCTATTAATAAATCGTCTCCAATGATGCCCTGATCAGTTGGGAACTAATTTCGTTGCTATATTTTGTAAAAAGCATGGGGTACTAGGTACTTAGAACAATTAACATACAGTTCCGTTCATCATTTTTATAACAATAAAATAAATGTAAGTGACTCCATTTTATAATCTTTTACTTATTGAATATTAATTATTTATACTTTTTAATTGTATCTTTTACCAAAGCAAGGTTTTAAAGTTTTATTCCTACGTGGTGTATTGCGCCATTGCCATTGAGAACGTGCGTGAACTATATTGAACGTACTGTGCGGCAGCACATAGTCGATATACGCGCCACAGCGTAAACAAAAGATTAACCAAACGAAAATTGATAAAAATATTGTCCTCAAATAAATCCATTGCGCAAATACGCTTACCGCGACGAAATGACTAGAATGACGGCACGTTGTGCGGTGTATCCGCCCCGCGCTTCACCGCACTTGCCCCTCTACACTGACGCATACTGCGACAGCACAAAAGACCAGTCTATCCGTCACCCGGTTGACCCCTCACCGCAGACGCTGGCTGACGCATACCCCGGCATGACGTCATACCAATGTCAATGTTTTTCATACAAAACCGAGTTTGACACCGCATTCCGCGCAACGCAACGCTGTGCGTAGCTTCGACAGACCAGGGCTTAATGAAGATAGTTTGGATCTTAAATCTTATTTATCTTCATACATTTCTATTCTACTAAGTCCAAGCCATTTAATCGGTCTTATTTTTAGGAGAAATTAAAACATAATAATTTTTCCAAGCCCTATTTCCTTTGAATATCACCGGTTTAGATTTTTAAGGGTATCTTCATATGCGGCATTTCTATGATTGAGAATGGAATTACAAGGATCATATTAACGCAGATTTCATTAAATACCATTGGAAATAATTCATCTACGTTAAACTCAGTCCTTTAAATGATTAGCAGTTGTCTAAACTAATCATAATTAATCAAATCTAAATAAATTACTAATCCACCGAGGGCTATAAAAAAAAATGGTAACCTAACCTAACGTTCTTAACATAACCATTCGTCCTTCACGACCAAATTAAGTATATCAAATACCTTGCGGTAATACCGAGACTGACAATCGATTGCAAATCCGGCCGGTTCGATTTATCTGTCATTAAATAGTTGTTGGTATTACCGTGTCCTGTTGGCCCACTTCCTACTGTCCGGAGCATTGTTCGTATCGATATCCGTGAGCGGTGACCTAGTAAGGTCGTCTGGTTTGCGCATTTATCATCTGTATAAAAATGCGGGCGAAATGTCTTTCGGTTATGTCATAGATAAGTGAAGCGGTTTTTGCAGCAGCAATAACTAAAATAGGGTAGTATTTTATTTTTATTTTATTTATGTGGTCGTACCCCCGTTCTCTCGATTGTATATCTACATTAATATTATAAAGAGGAAAGATTTGTATTTTTGTATGTAACGAATAAACTCAAAAAGTACTGGACCGATTTTAATAATTCTTTTTTCATTAGAAAGCTACATTATCACTGAGTAACATAGGCTATATTTAGTACTAGATTACTATAGAAATCTTTAGAAATTCCTATTAAAACCAACCGAAGATGTAAAAAAATTTGCCATAAAAGGTCTCTCATCGCATACGCTGCGAAGAGTATTACTGATAATATTATAAATATGAATGATTCAAGAGGAAGGTTTATGTGTATAATACGTGCATATTATTGTAGAGAAATCTACATGCACCCAGGCGAAGCTGGGCCGGGCCACTAGTGGGCTGATAAAGTACATTACAATACAGTTTTTTCTGTGATCTCTATCGGAGTAGGAACAATATATGTATATATTTTTATCCGCAAAATATTAATTTTGACGCAGCGGTATTATCAAAATTCATTCTAAAACCTAAGCTAAAATTGCCTGATTCGAGAGCTGATGGACAAAACTAAACAACAATGTGTTCTATTCATTCATTTAAAATTCAATCACACATCTAGCAGTTTAATATGACTTATAAATCGAAGCATTCAATGAATCTGAGATATAATAACCTTTGATTATAATAATGGAAAACCCCATTGAGGTCAAATGACGTGCTAAGCTGGTATTACGCAAGCAACATATTATAAAGGAACAATAGAAATAAATATGGTTTCCAACAAAAGATAGAGCTGTAGAAAATAGGTAACTAAGTTCTCAATAAAAGTGCATGATATGGTATTATTCCTCTTGATATCAAGTGACAATTGATTTATGATATGCATAGTGATCGTGTGGTCAGCAATGCTGATTTGTTTTATTTTTAGTTAGCTGACAATTTAAATGTATTCGTGGCTAAATGTTACATAATATATTTTCAGTACATAAAACATAGGTAGTGATCGTGTGGTCAGCAATGTCGATTTTTTATTAGTTAGCTGACAATTTTAAACTACTGGTTTAATTACTGGTTTATCAAAAATTCATACAAAAGTCTAAAATTAAGACTTTTAAAATGATATACACAACACACACCACAAACAAATCAATACAATTGCGACCACATTGTACATGAAGCGCAGCTGGCAACACAAATGAATGGACTTATTTTTTTCATATTGTTTAAAAGTAATTATTCCCATTGAACATACGATGACACCTTATCGTTGTTTATAAGCTAACTTTGTTTTCTGAAGTGCGGTTATCGCGTGAAATATGGACTAATGTGTTCAGCCAGAGCTGTAAACAGGGGTCGATAAAAAACAAGTTTAAAGCTGGGCATTTTTTTGCATACTTTTCATGTCTCAAACAACATTTAAAATATAATTTATTCAATTGCCTACTTGGCGAACATATCAGTACGACATTTGCCGGAAGGTGGACCCTGGCACCGTCCAGGACAACGCCAGGTAAAAGAAACAAAAGGCCGCAGGTTCGGTCCTCGTAGCGGGACAAATGTTTGTCCAACTGCTATCGAACGTATACGCATATCCTATCGCAACCACTAGGGAGTTTAATAAATAATATTCGCTCGATTCTACAATTAGCATGTAATAAATCGTAATGTCACGCTCTCATTTCTGCTTCAACTAATAATATAAATTAACAAGGCGTACAATTACGAAAATTTGAAATTAAATAGTATTAAAGTTGACGTTTCAAGGATAATCACTTTGTGAATGCAAACTGCTATATATTTAGAACAGTGTGTCTTCGGAAGGGATATTGGACTTGGGTGCAAGATTTTCAATTAAATTTCAAATATTTCAAAGTTTTTATTTTGTTACATAAATCAAAACCTCTATTCACCAATATTAACCCTTAACCCTCAGAAATTCATATAATCCTTACAAGTCCTTACTTCCACACTATACTATACTATAATAAATACGGGTAGTGTAGTAAATGCGAAAATGAGTTTGTTTGTTTCAAGTCCTAACTACTTAACCGATCATAATCAATTTATTTTCATCAGCATCCAGCTCTAGGTAAGTTGACTCATACATTATGGGTAAATGTTAACTAGGAAATCCTTCGTAATTACTCTAATAGTGTCATTGTCATTGCCAGGTTCTATCGACCTCGCGGAACCGAAATCATGACTTTTCCTCCAAACCGATCGCTTGAGGTCGAATACGCAATCAAAACGAATTGAGACTACAAGACTACCGACGAAACGAGTCGCATTTTTTTGAACACGTAGAAATCAGCTGTTAGACAAGGTCGGGTGTTGCGTGTTAAAACGTCGACGGCTTTCCTCGACGCTATTTTAGGAAACGCTTCACGCGAGACAATGCTTATTCAAATATACTATTGTATTTTTAAAGTTGTAAAAAATAGTATAATAGCGTTTTTATAGGTTACGAAATTGAGTAGGATGCT
Organism: Hyles euphorbiae; assembly: GCA_023078785.2. Lineage (NCBI taxonomy): Eukaryota > Metazoa > Arthropoda > Insecta > Lepidoptera > Sphingidae > Hyles > Hyles euphorbiae. Next base: position 2,091,066 of record CM041037.1, on the reverse strand, counting down.
TAGATCTTTTTTGATTCACAACAATCAATGAAGGTTTAAAAATTTCGAATTTAATAAGCATGTCAACAACGTAACTGGTGAAAAACTATGCATGAGTAAATCGCAGAAGTACTTTCAGTGTTCATTGCTTATTTACATTGGTGGATAAGTGGTTGGGATTTTTTTCTGTTTATGAAGTGTCAGTTACCGTAATAACATGCGGTATCAATCAATGTAAATTAAATAAGGAGCTGAAGGTTGCAAAGAGAATAAAGATAACAGTTCCTAGGCATCACAATGACCAAACGAAAAGTGGCACCAAAGCAGTTTATACCACGTCGGTTTTCTTAGACCAAAAACTTCTTCACTATAAAATCGACAATACTCCTAAGTTTAACCCCTCTTTTTTGTATTAATGTGAAATATTTTTATCATGACTGTCTATGGCGCAGTTGTACTTTGGTATGATTCCCAAGTTGAGGTCTCGGGTTCAAATCCCGGGTCAAACAAAGTGATATTGAATTTTCTATTCATTATCAGCCCGGAGTCTGGAATTTTTGCCAGATATGGCAATACATATAAGGCGAAACGCGGGTGTGTTGGTAGCGCCGACCCTTTCTGTAAAAAAGGCGTGAGTGTATACATATGTATTCTTATTATTATCATGTACCAATATTTCCTTTTAAAAACTCAATCATTATATTTCGTGCCGACTAGTGGGAACAAGGAAAAGTATTTGATACGCGTGAGCATATACACGATATAACATAATTAATAACTACAATGTATTGAGAATGTCATTAAATAATAATAATATTGTGTACTGCCGGGAATGTACTGTTATTAATATGTTAGATCTGACAAGGTTAGAAGTAGAACTAATAAACAATTTTAGAAATTGTATGTCCTTTCATAGAGTGTCGATTGTTAAGCTGTGATACTAATGGGTCATAACGACCGGGATCTGTTTGTATCAGCGCATATACGTCCCGTTGTAGGGCAAGCGCCTCCTGTACAATCGAGAGTACGATATGGTTAGGCCATATAGTCCACCACACTGGCCTAGTGCAGGTTGGCAGACGATACATACCATAGAAATTTTTACAAAAAGCTATACCAACATAACCATGCACGTGTTTATGTGTATAATGATCTGGATGATACAACTATTTCACGGAAAACGAACCTGAAGGAAGTGCTTTGTAATTACATTACGTTCGATGAGTCAGATAAAAAATATTTTTATATGCCCACGAATGGATGTTTCTAGTTCCCCTTTAGTTACAATTTCAAATATGCAGTTCCTTTATTGGGCTAGTGTTTTATGCACGATGTATGTGAACAGGCGGTCTACTACGAAACACTTGTTTACGCTATTTAAGTGTTCAATTATCGATAAGAGTGAAAATGAAGGCACTAGAAGTCGATTTTAATACGTGATATATCGAATATAATTCTAGTACCTGGAGTCCACCTTATCAAACGCACTCTTCGATACGATAGTGGAATCACACGATACATCGAATATCGTTGTAGTAGCTGGGGTCTCTCGCATCTCACACGTTGTTCGATAAGCTAGTTCATGCAACATATCGAAAAACTCCTATAATCGCGTGTCTAAGTTCAGGAACGTCGGTAAGGCGTCGCGTTGGATTAAAGGTCAAACCGCACTATAGAGGCGCGGCGCTGCACTGCAGCGGAGCGGCGCGACTCTTTCTAACCGCATTAGCGCGACAATTGAGCGGAGCGGCGCGGCGCGACATTTCTGTTCGCAGCCTTTGCGAAGCAGCGCGGTTTTACCAGTGATACTTTCACAGCAAAAAATCATGTAATTTTTATTCTCCATATCGTACAATTCAGGATAATTCCTGACGAGATCAATTATTTTTTCGTCTTCCATCGTGCGTGACTTGGTTGCGCGTTGTTCGTGAGCAGATTGAAATGAATAATTTGCCGCGCCGCGCCGTTTCGCTGCCGTAAGCTATAACGCACTGGCGCAAGAGACGCGGCGCGGAGCGGCAGAGTTGCCTCCGGATACAACACTGTCGCGCCGCGCCGCGCCTCTCCGCTGCCGTGCCGTTCTAATGCGGTTTATGTCATACAAACTCATATAAACTATATTGGTCGCGCCGCGCCGCTCCGCTGCAGTGCAGCGCCGCGCCTCTATAGTGCGGTTTGACCTTTATGTTCGACAGCACTTCAGTATCATGCGCGTAAACAAGGATGGTACGGTTTGTACACCAACACGCGAAAAACGGATTAACTCATTGATGCAAATTCTATCAATAAATTATTATTTTGTGTTTGGTTTGTATACGATCCAAAACAGCTTAGCTTTCTGACAATATTTAAGGCAACTGAATTAATAAAAACAATTTCTTTTATTTTACCAACGCCATTTTGAACTTTTTACGACTGAAAACACCTTATTTTTTGACGATATTTACGGCAACTGAATTATTAAAAATTGATCAATGGTTTCCAAACACCATAATGTCTTTTCAAAATTATAATTAGATATAATTAGAACTTCTAATAAAAATGGAACCTCTACTTTTATCTATCTCCTATGAAACCGAGTAAATAACGTATATTTTATCAACAAGAAGCCTCTTCTAACAAACACGTGATATAGCAACAGCAACACTGCAAATTCAACTTTGAGCGATAAGATCCATATCAGCTCGTCTTGAAGTAGATATAAGTACACCAAGAATCACGAAAAACACTTTCAGCTATCGAAACGTGGGTTAAAACGTGTTTGAAAGAATTTCTGTTACAGAATTTTCCAATATTTTATATGATTTTCTTAAGAGATGGACGAAGGCCGCTTCCAACAGATTATAATTTGCTTTGCAAATAAATGATTGGGAATAATTGTTTACCATCATTGTAGCAAGTAAACTATACAAATGGTAGATATCAAACCAAATTAAAATTTTGTAAAAAAATATTATCGGAAGTAAAATTCATTAATTGATTTTCATACAAATACTTTAAAACGCATTTTGTATATCACGCGATACAAATTGTTTTAAAATCGCAAAACATGATAATTAATCAAGAATAACAAAATGATATGAAATTGTTTTTTAACTTCATACGCACAGCGTATCAACAAAAAAAATCAAATATAGATTACATTATTAATAGAATATTACGCGATAACAGTATAATTCTGAGTATCGTAGTTATATCAGATTTGTTAATCATCTTGTATAAAATCAACATCCTGAGGAAATTCCGCTGTTCAGCGCTGTCCCGACTGATTGTTATCGAAAACGTGAGCCGACGTCTAGCTCACGAGCATTCAACGCACGTTCGCATTCGCTCTGTGCGAAAATTAATGTGCGAATAATTAAATGGGCCACAAGGTTTTTCGACTCTGTGCTTTACGTTTACAACCATGTTGTCATCAAAATACTTTCTAGTAACCAGTATTTCGTAATCGTATGAATTAAAGAATAAAGACAATTGTTTTTACAATGCACACAACAGAAATATTTAACAGTATAACGACCGTATAAAGCAATTCAGCCGTACAGTTAACAGAACACGGGAAACAATAAAAGGAATGGCAAGAATGTAGGCATAGAAACGCGTCTTTGTTCCGCACAATACGAGCGTCGACCACGTTAAAGCTAGCGTGTCCAACGTCAAATTGGCGGAGTCGGGAGTACACAACAGACAACTCGATCGAAACACACTGGTCTGAGAGTATATTGTTTCGCGGACAATCATCATGACGGTACAATGGACTACAAACTGGACTAACATTGAACAAGCGGCGTCCAGCGTGGTCGGTCACGCTCCAAGCGTTTCTCGGTCATTATCAACGCGTCCGCACTACTCAATTTTTATAAAAAGCGACGCCAACAAATATTTATGCAAAAACATCAATGAATATTTATGGACGAGCCGTACGCTTCACGCTTCACTCGGCAATGGCGATCGCGGAGAAACGGCAATACATTCCTACAGACGGCACTCTGGCGCTCAAAATTCCGGGTGACCTTGCAACATGGCGTGATCGTGGACACTGACGCCCGATAAAAACTCCGCTTATGTAATAAATTATCTCGGAAATCCGTAATTGCACGTGTAGATTTTTTTTTGTTTTTGGTCGAGTTGCCTGAGTATGTTTAGCCCAGCCCTGTCGGGACGAGACGAAAGGTCAGTTTGGCATTTGCAAACGTTTCAAAATGCAACCTACACTTTACAGAATATAAAGAATTTGCGTAAACATTAATGAATAGGGCGGTTCAATTTTAAATTAAGAACTTTGCTTTCAATAAAAGTTAGATACGAAATGAGGTCCGGCGCCGTGTCCCACATCTAGCCGGGCGCGGTACTTTCGATTTCGTGAGGCCAGTAATTAGCATGGCCTCGACGTACGTGAGCTGCGTAATACGGAACTAGACCATCTGCCGCGGAAGGGACGCATTTTCACTTTCTTTTAAATAATTTGACCGCCGTTCTAGATAGCAAACGCTTAGCAATGAACGCCTTGCGTCACCAGGACTCGATGCGAAATCGACGCGAAGAATTTCGATTTAATTAAGACTCACTAGGTGGTTGCGAAAACGATTTTATGCAATTTACCTCGGTTATACCAATGTCTATTTACTAATGCATTTTATGAATATAGAAATTGCGCTCAATAACAAACAATGCGTAATATTAAAATTTCCTTTAAATCCGTCACGCGAGACGAATTTCCAAAGGAATTCGTTAAGTAACATCTAAGGGGACCGCTTTGTTTTCAAGTTCCGTCAATTTCCATAAATTTAAAGTAACTCAGTATAATTGAGTTATTTTTGACACAGCTCCGTAGGATGTTCGTCGAAACGAGTTTCCTGGCAGGATAATTGTTTGTATTAGGCGATATTGCTGGTTCCTTTATGAAACCTAGCGTGCATAATGATCTTTATTCTTTATGTACAATATTCGCATTCACTCAGATATATCAACGTAAACTATAGAAAACTCAAAAGTGACATGTAAGTCAGTAGCGTTTTGGATTTAAATTATTTTAAACGTAGTTCGTTCTACGTAGTTATGTAGACAGTTAAATAGCTCTTATAAAAAGTTACTACAAAGTCAATCAATTTAATTACAAATTATACAAAATTAATGATGTAGTTTAGATTTGGTCTAAATATCTAGTTTTAGTTATCTGGCCTAATTGTGTCAAATTTGCCTTTGGATACTCTCGATTACATTCACTTGTCATCAAATCAATTATCGCTAACGTGCCAACATAAAAAGCTGTTACAAGTGGTACACCGAGTTAGACTTTCGCTACGCAGGCCCATACAAGTCGGTACCGGCGTGTGACAAACCGAAGTGACCGTTTCCGATCGGATTCCTTCACGATTTGCTTCACGCTGGGAGCTACACTTTTTATACATTAGTTCTTAGAATAAGCGATAAGTAGGTCTGTCGAGGTCGAATATATTGTTTATCAAAGGTTTTTTCAGCGGTAGATATATTGTAAGTTTACTGGTGGTAGGTCTCTCATAAGTTTTCGCTTGGATCACCGCAATGTCTATTTCTCTCGCCAAACCGGCCTGGATCGCGATTATGTTTATATAAATATATAATTTATACATATATTTTTCCCTATACGTAAAAGTCGGTTTCATCAAGGCACAACAATCTTCGCACCGATAATAAGTTTCATAGTAAAATGAGCATTTTCCTTTACATCATGATTTTCTGGAAGAAATCGCTTTCAGCGATTAAACCGCTTATTATTAACACTTATTTATTATTTTGGTCTGGTGTTTAAAATAAAGAATTTTTATTATTATTACCTCAGATTAAAATCCAGGGTAATCTTGTAACAAAAAGCACTGTACACTGAAAATTGAATCATAATAAAATTTCCGATATCACATACTCCGATGTTTATCACAACTATCGAAGTAAACAATGAAATATGTAACACATCATGCAGAAATTGAACTACAGACATTACACAAAAAGTAAAATGTAAAAAAGAATATGTATTTTCGTCTGAAAAAAATCATACACAATAAATTAATAATTATGAAGACCTACAATTTGCCATCTAATTTTAACTGTAAATATTATACATATTTTTTGTAAACAGAAAATCAGTTTTATGTGTATTAACTTGTCATAAGATCTATTTGATTGCTGATTTTGATCTATTTGATGACTAATGAACCAATTTCATTTCATTTCGTTACAACTTATCAAATATTTTCTATACCATATTTAAATTATCATTATCATCATAATTCACAGGTAAACTTGTCATCACAACCCATCCAAGAATCTTTCAAACACTTTCCGTAACCTTTATTATCAATTCAACTACACATAAAAACAATGTAATTGCTCTAAAACCAACTAAAAACGATAAATAGCACACACCGGCTGGCAACACTGATTACGAGAACAGAAAACAAGTTTTTTATACGTTTGTTTGTCAGTATCGACATATCTGTGTGTATTTTTAGTTGCTATTTATACAATTTATTGTCATTTCGCGCTGCGTTGATAGTACGGAACGTTGATTGTAAATTGTGATACATTGAAAAGTGTAGTATTTTTATGTAGTGAGACTGGATTTATATTTGCGACTATTTTTATATCTAGGTCTCTGTTATGCAATTAATTTTAGTTGGATATATTTGAGAATTATTTTTAAGTTTGATAAGAAATATATCATAGCAAAAAAGTATTTTTTATTAAAATTATTTATATAAACCTTTCGGGGAGAAATGACATTTTAACTTGTTTTCATTCGGCAGTGTTCAAACTCTTATCGTTATTTACTTAATTATTGACAGAGATCCAAAGATTAATGTGCAATGGCAAAATTCGGAGCTAATAACTTTATTACTTCCTTAATAACCATCGCCCTTAAGGTTGTTTTAAACAATTCATCTGGAAGTAAAACTCACAATACCAATCATCATCTCCTCTATGAATTATCACTCTGTTTTTTTTTAGTACATATGTATGTTAAAATATTCTTGATAAGGCTGGCAACTAAGTCGCGCCATCGTTAAGTTTTTTTTAATTTACAATTAATTCAACGGACAATAAATTATACATTCTTATCTAATGAAAGATTTATATTGAAATATTAATTCAATGATTAACATTTATGTTTCCAAGTCATTAATTAAAAGCTCAATGTGAATTGAATCTTTTAAAAATATAGGTAATAAAAAAGAAAACGTGCCAGAGACCAATGCCAAATCATGGTAGGTGTACGTTTATTTTTTATTTGTCCTTATTTCCAAACAATGACTAAATACTTTTATCATCAAGGTATTAAATTATAAGAAGACTGCTCTTGAAAATAAGTGTCTCCGAGGATTTCCACATCGACCTGATAGAAGCAGGCTGCATGCAACGAGTTATGAATAAGTTTCCATTTTACCATTGTATTGCAGATAAAATTCTTTTGCCTGACATTAACACGTATAGTACAATAGTATGAATAAAGGACAAAGTGTACTTCACATATTGATACAAACAGTAATGCTTTTAAATTACATTTGGCGCTGTTTTTACTAAGTAGGCGTAAATTAAATAGATTCCTTTCTTTTTTCCATGATTCACTAAGTCTACATGAATAAGATTTGTCCTAACTTTATTTCCAAGAACCAAATTAAACATATCCTAGTACGCAAAAGAACCAATCCAAATCTGGAACCATTTCACGATCAGATAAATTCCAACGAACTCAAAATGAAAAACAATTATGAAATCCCGGGCAACGACACGACGAATGTTAATTACGTAACCATTGTGTTACATGAGCGAATATGTAATTTGTGTGAATGTCACTCACTCGTTTGTTTTTTTTTTAAATTTTGACACGGGTCACGGTCGCCGGCTGACCGTAGCCATCTAGATGTCACGATAATATTATTTATTACAATGGGTTTTGCCGTACGTCCGGATTTGGTGTGGTGGGACAGTCCGGGTTTGTGAAAAAAGAAAACAAAAAAATATGTTAATTAGTTTAGTTCGAATTCGCGACGGATGTGAAATTGTTTACTTGCTAACCGAGTTTAATCAATTGCAAAAAAATATTTGGTGACGGACGCAGAAATAACAATCGTAATTTTCTTTTAATCTTTTTAGTCATAATTGAAAAAAACTATTATTTTATTGCGGATTGTGGTTTAATTTTTACATTTTTTCGAATGAAGAGTCCGCCTCGTGACCACGAAAGCTGTAAAATAATCGAAAAATTATACCAAATCGGTGATCAAATCCGTAATAGTTATGATTTTTAAATTTACGACACACCTATTCCTGAAACTCATACTGAAATGAGTCTGATAAACGTTTACTTCTATCATATTATATTATTATATAGTTTTTGTAATCTGTAATAATACTAAAAGCACCTAGCTGATAGCAGTGATTTACAGTACAACAGCTATTATCGTTCATCTATTATAACTGTAAATGTAATGTTTTGGTACAAATAAAGATTTTTATTATTAAAAAAAAACCCTAACATAAACCATTAATTAATCGCCTATATACGGCTACTGTTAAGCACGGTCCTCTTGTAATAGAAAACAAAAGCTAAAGGTAACAGTCCATTAAGCAAACATATGTTGGGACTAGATAGACTTTTCATTAAATTTTATCTAAAAACAAAACAAAAACTTAAACGACAAATTATTTATGCAAGCAAAGTTTGATTATAATATAAATTAGTTATATTTATTCTTTAGTATTATTCAATTGACTTGCTTTTAAAAATAAACCTACACCATTCATTTCGTTCATTCTATTTAGTGTTTTGTTTTTTGGCAAGTCTCATCACTGGCCGGTTTAAAAGTGTTTTTAAATGTTGGCTGACAAGAGTGTAGGGACACATAGTATGAAGTTCTCAGAAATTATAATTTGCTGACTACGTATTTTGTAACAGCGCGGGAGCGTGCCCGCTAGAGTTAGTCAGTCGTTCCCCGTCGCGCACCTTGTAACCTTGTAAACTTGTGAACTTGTAAACTTGTATACCCATAACCGATACCGTACCTAATGTATATTATAAATATATATATATAATTTAGTAACTTGTACTGTGTGAAAGTGTTCATAAATATATAGTGTTCAGTAACAAACGAAACTTTTATTTTGCAACCTTCTGAGAGTCGTGGGTGTTGTATTAAGTAAGACCACCACGTACAACCCCACATTCCTATCCTAATCCTAATATTATATAATTTGTATGTTTGTATGTATCCTAATATTACGAAGCCGATCAATTTTAATGAACCGCCTAAACATAGTGTGTGCCATCACATTGAGACGAAAGGACCTCCTGTGTTTACCAGAGCTAGACCTTTACCACCCGATAGGTATATAAAAGCCAAAGAGGAATTTAGGCTTATGCAAGAATTAGGTATATGTCGACCATCTAAAAGCCCTTGGGCTAGTCCACTACACATCGTACCCAAAAAGAATGGGGAGATAAGACCGTGTGGGGACTACAGACGGCTAAATTCTATTACGAAACCAGATAGATACCCAATTCCTAGAATTCAAGATTTTACGTACATGTTGTCAGGTAGAAAAATATTTTCGAGGTTAGACGTCAATAGGGCATACCATTTTATTCCTGTAGCTGAGAAGGATATCGAAAAGACAGCAATCACTACTCCATTTGGTCTTTTTGAATTTCCAAGGATGACGTTTGGTATGCGTAACGCTGCTCAGACCTTCCAAAGATTCATGGGTACAGTTTTTCAAGGTCTGGATTTTGTATTCACGTTTGTAGATGACGTATTAATAAGCAGTTTTTCAGACGAACAACACAAGGTACATCTAGATATGGTATTTGAAAGGTTAAATAAATATGGTGTCACAATCAACTTATCTAAGTGCAGTTTCGGTAAGTCTAATATAGAATTTTTAGGTTACACGGTGACCACAGAAGGAATCACGCCGCTTCCAGAAAAGGTGCACGCAATAGCAAATTATCCCAGACCGGAGACAGTACAGGACCTTCGACGTTTCTTAGGTATGTTAAATTTTTATCGTTCTCACATACCGAATGCAGTAGAACATCAGGCTGAACTTAGTAAGTATTTGCATAATTGTAAAAAAAGGGACAAAACCTCTATTGTATGGACTCAGAAATCTAATGAAGCATTTGAGCAGTGTAAGCTAAGCCTTCAAAAAGCAGCCACATTGTCTCATCCTAGGTAGATAGTCCGATAGCGCTTATGGCAGACGCTTCGGATACATGTGTAGGTGCAGTGTTACAGCAGAAGAATGGTGATTCCTGGAAACCTTTAGGATATTTTTCCAAGAAAATGTCACCCGCACAACAGAAGTATAGTGCATATGATAGAGAGTTGTTAGCAATTTTTTTGGCCATTAGACATTTTCGCAAATTATTTGAGGGACAACAATTAATTATTTTTACTGATCACAAACCTTTAACTCATGCATTTAAAAAGTTACATAGTAATAATGAAACACCTCGTCGCACAAGGCAGTTATTATTCATCAGCGAATTCTCAACGGACATACGATACATAGAAGGTAAAAACAATGTTGTGGCTGACTCGTTATCGCGAGTCGAAACCATTTCCTGTCCAACAGTGCTCGATTACGACGAACTGTCTGAAGCTCAGAAACATGACGACTACATTACAGAATTAGTACCTAGTGACAAGGTAAGCATTAAAAAAATATTTTTACCAACAACTAATAATTACATATATTGCGAAACTTCAACGGAAAATGTCAGACCTTATTTGCCACAAAATTTTAGGAAAATTGCATTCTACGCAATTCATAATTTAAGCCATCCAGGGATACGTTCGACTAGAAAATTAATTGCGCAAAAATTTTTTTGGCCCAACATGAATAAAGATGTTAAAATGTGGGCAAAATGTTGTATACAGTGCCAAAAATCAAAAGTTAATAGGCACACAGTATCACAATTGAATGAATTCCCTGTAGTAGATCGTTTTGAGCACATTCATGTAGACATTATTGGACCTTTAAGGACGACGGCGCAAGGCCATAGATATTGTGTAACAGTAATAGATAGGAAAACTAGATGGCCGGAAGCATTTCCCGTGCAGGAGATTACGGCGGAATGCGTTGCCAAAGTAATTTTTGAGGGATGGATAGCTCGTTATGGGTGCCCCAGCAAATTATCTAGTGATCAGGGCAGACAATTCGAAAGCTCTTTATTTGCAAATTTATTAAAGTTATTCGGCGTAAAAAGACAGCGAACTACCGCATATCATCCCCAGAGTAATGGCATGGTAGAACGTTGGCATCGTTCGTTGAAGGCCGCATTGACAGCTAGGCTCAATGATTCTTCGTGGGTTGACGAGTTACCCACTGTCATGTTAGGACTTCGGACTGCATTGAGGAGCGACAACAGCATCAGCGCAGCCGAAATGACGTTTGGACGAACCTTACGGTTGCCTGGAGATTTTTATGACGTCAGACATGACGAGGTAAGTGACGACAATTTAGTAGAGAGAATACGAAAAACCCTGTTAAAATATAAGCCTAGTTTGAGGTCAAATAGCAATACACGATTTCTTTTTGTTCATCCAGACTTGAAATCGTGTACTCATGTTTTTGTTAGGGACGATACAGTAAGGAGACCCTTAAAATCTCCGTATGATGGTCCATATCGTGTCATTGAGCGGACAGATAAAGTATATACATTACAGCTACCTGAGCGTACGGCTAGGATATCCATAGATCGCCTAAAGCCAGCGTATATAATGAATGATAGCGATGATATCACGCCTGTTGTAACTTCACAGGGCGACACTGTCGATTCTACGCTAGACAAAAAAGTAAAAAAAAGTGTAGTTTTCAAAACTAAGAGCGGACGTATAGTGAAACCGCCAGTTCGTTTTATGTAAAAGAATTCCCGTAGGCCACGTTGCTTAATAGTCAGTATTCTGAACTTTTAGGATGCCAAGGGTTTTCTTCAATTATTTTAGTAATATTATTGTAAGTTTTTTTTTTTTTTTTTGTGTGTGTTCTATATAAAATTCTTTACGTATCGATTTTAAAATAATTCTAATCATACGTAAGAATAATATTGTGCCGAGTTTGTATTATTGGTATTTGGGTTATTTACGTAGAATTTTTTTTATATTGCAAGACATGCGCTAGGTACCGCATATGTAAACGTACGAAAAATAATGCTGATTCGTTTGACCGAAATAACGGTATATAAAATGAGAGTTTTAGTAATTATTTTTTTTATTTGATTCAGTAACGCTCCACATTACTTAAAGAAGTTGTTCATCAGATTTTAAAATGGGCTCTAAACCAAGTAAACAAGATGAGAACATAGCTGTTGCTCAAGCCCAGGTTATTAGTGACAACACGAGAGTGGAAACGAAGTTAGATTATTTGTCGATCATACTATTCGTTGCTGTAGCACTACTAGTGTGCATGGTTATTTTCGCCTTGCGGAGGCAATGTTTAAAGACCACTAGGAATTGGTTGAAGAAACAAGTTATCATGAGTGGCGGACCTGAACTACCGGTGATAAGGGTACAGTCCGTTTCACAACAGCCAACACAGCAGCAAACGTATTGAAAAGTTAGGTCATGTGTTAGAGTTAATGTGTTAATAGTGAGCATTTTTAAAAGTTGATTTGTTTTTCGTACGTATTAAGACATGTAATCAGTGTTAATTTCAGTATATGCATTTTTAGATTAATAAGGAGTATTTTGAATATGTTTTATATATACTTTTTGATATTGTGGGATTATATTTCTATGTGAGTATATTATTATATTTGTGACATAACGTTATTGCACATCTTTAAATTTACAAACTGTTATTGTCAATAAATTTTCATTTTGTATTCATTGTCACGTTCACATAAAATAAATAATTGTAACTCCGTGTTATAACATTATGTTAGTGTTCGATAATTTTAAATCATATTGTAATGTACGGTATCCAAATGTTATTTTTAGATTGCTGTGTCGCAATCATTGAGACACTTATAAATTCCAAGTAGCAGCGATGTTGTTTGCGAGCAACGCTGAGTGTAATATTTCATTACTTTGATTGTCAAAGCATTTTTAACTAGGGTTGTCTCATTGTGTATTAAACATAGGGACGTAATATTTTTTTTAATGTATTAATTATTCTTCTTTTTATTAAAAATTTTTTTTGTAACAAAAATTTTGGGATGGATGTTATGTAGGGACACATAGTATGAAGTTCTCAGAAATTATAATTTGCTGACTACGTATTTTGTAACAGCGCGGGAGCGTGCCCGCTAGAGTTAGTCAGTCGTTCCCCGTCGCGCACCTTGTAACCTTGTAAACTTGTGAACTTGTAAACTTGTATACCCATAACCGATACCGTACCTAATGTATATTATAAATATATATATATATAATTTAGTAACTTGTACTGTGTGAAAGTGTTCATAAATATATAGTGTTCAGTAACAAACGAAACTTTTATTTTGCAACCTTCTGAGAGTCGTGGGTGTTGTATTAAGTAAGACCACCACGTACAACCCCACAAGAGCATTGCTCTTGTAACCTATTCCGCAAATATTTGTTTCGGATCTGTTTTGAGACACGAAAATCTCGTGGTTTCTGATCCCTACGACATTTTTATGCTAGTGTGGAGTCAGGAATGAGTGAGCCTATAAGGTGTGGTTTTATATTAATATTTCTCTTTTTGTTTTGAAATAAAACTTTTATTTACGGACTGAGTCCGGCCCGTGACCATGAAAGTTGTAAAGTAATCGAAATGTCGTGAAGTTAAAAAATGTAAAATATAAATCAAATATGCAATGAAATCCGTAAATAATAGTTTTATTTGAATGTGTGTGACATTCCCGTAAATCTAAGAAACCATTATTGTTTTGTTTAACGATGGCGTAAAAAGGAATGTATGGTCCTTTTTAGTTTATGCCTAAAAATCAATAGTAAGCTCTCATCTGACAATGTATTAATACTTTATTTTGCTCTTCCTCTTTGGATATTCATACAAAAATGCCAATAGATACTTTGGTGTTAATTTAAACTAATGCAAAACTTGGGTTTTCAATCAACCCGCACCTACCATTGGATATTCATATTTATTCATTTTCATGGAAGACTAACAGCTTTAAAATAAATATGTAACAGTTGTGTAGCAATATAAAAATACTAATCGAGACAAGTGTTTTTGGTGGTACATGTACTATTGTAAAATTTTGTTGGTTCTACCATAACACTTCAGCTGTCCTCAACAGGCACCTTCACCCTTTTACTTCAGACTACTAAGTACTAATCCGTAATTCTGGATCAAGGGTGGCCCTGCGAAGGAGAAGGTCCGAGGCAAGGGCGCCGCGTGTGGACGAGCCGGCGCGCAGCGCATACTAACACCGTCCTAGCGTGAGCCAACACACTTGGCACTACCATCCTGCGACCTTTGTATGTGGATCAACATTTTTAATAAAAAAAAATAGAGTCATTTAGTCATGTACTGCACTTCAACAGCCTTCGTGGCTCAGTTGATTAGACGCTGACGCTGTGAAACGGGGCCTCGGGTTCGATCCCCGCACCGAAACAAATATTTATGTATTTGTTTCAGGTCTGGTTGTTTGTGAGATTGAAAAATCTCTATTATACTCTTTACTAGTGTATTTATTTATTTATTCCTATTAGGATATTCGTATCCACACATTGTTTTGCTTGGGCATTACCCATGCCCACTTACAAAATATTGAAAATAGTATGGGAATTTTTTATGTGCTTATCTTAATGAGAAATAGGTATTCAATTGAAAATATCTATCGAATTTTGCCACTTTTAAGTAGAAACTCAGGAATTATAATAATAGCGATTAAAATAGTTGCTTTCAAACTAGCAGGTTTTACCCATAGCTCGTCATAATTAGGTATTTATAGATACATATTTTTTTATAGAAATAGGGAATATGCATCAGACTTCAAAATAAGTCAAAATATTTTTTTTGTAATCTTTATTAATATAGAAATATACATTAAAGATATTTTTTAAATTTATCAACTCTAAATCGGTAAAATAAATACTTAAAAAATGACATTTCAAATTTGCCGCGCATTTTTTCCGAAACGCGATCTATTGCTTGAAAAGGAAAGTGACGTCAAAGGGCACGTTCTTATGAAGTTTTAGCTTGTTGTTTTACGTTTGTTTATGAGTTATTTTGTGCTTTCTTTATACTATTAAATAAAATGGATTATTTTGTCACGAAATACAGTTCTGTAGCAATTCATGAAAGAAACTTAATCCAAATACTACGTTGTTCATATCGTGCCCTCTGACGTCACAGCGAGTTCGCGCCAACATGGCGTTTAAATGCTTCGAAACTGATAGCAGTTTTGATTATTTTTTTGTACTTTTTTTATTGATATTTTCAAAGACTTATATTTTTTTCTGATAATGTAATAACATACAGAATTTATTAAAAATATAAAAAAATAGCATGCATATTCCCTATTGTAATATTGATTCAAGACAATATCCACTGTACAAGAGGAATTGAAACTATAAGACAAACAATGATTATTTACACAATTGTTGAATAAAGTGAATGAAGACCGCAAAAGACTACGTTAGGGAATTAATTAGAGAAAATAAGATCGATCTACACGAGTAAAATAAATACTTTTCTTTAAGAATCTTGTCTAAAGATATCAATTATTGTACCTGCGCTAAAGCTCTATCAATCGTAAAGGAGGCCCATACTAACACGAGGATACATTTGAACTGGTTTTAGTAATTTTAAAATGAATACACCATAAATATACCAAACTTAAAAAATATGTTGATTATCATCAGTGGAACATTTTTAATTCAATAGGTAGGTATATAAATTAAATATATTTATCTATAAGTGATATAATATCAGTATGACAGCGATAATTGCGTACTTTCACTGCGATACGGTCCGGTATTCAAGGTCATTGAGATGCTATTTGGTTTTTACGACAAGGTCACTTTATGCTATGTCGCCGTGACATTTGCCACGTACAACCATTAATTTGTATAGATGCGATGGAACATGCTAAGGGATTGTTAAGTCAAGGAGTGTAATATGAGTGAATTTTCGGTAAAATCTCTAAGGCTCATAAACGGGGCTTTCCTTCGTTTTTTAATTAATTTAACGAGCATAAGCTGAAGACTTTGTCAAGCAAATAGGCTAATCACAGCCCTAGGTAGAGCTAGTCGCATCCCATAGTATACAAGTGCCTTTTGTCGAGTGTTTTTTGAATTGTCATTGAAAGTGTCAAGGCTCCGATATACATGTATCGACTATTCATGATAGATGCTGTGACAAGACACACCCACTAAAACAATTCGTATGAGTCAGACTCGACAGTGACACGGATTCAAAAAGCCACCAAGCTGATGAACTTCTATTGCATTATTTATTAAAAAAGCAAAAGTTAAAGTTGAAGAAATTGCTATAGCAAACGTCAATTGTTTGTTTTCTACCAATAAAGTTACTCTTGGAAAAACACAAGAGGCCATAGAAATCATGTTATTAAGAGTGGCGTCAATTTTGACAGACTTAAAGATGGTCGCAGTGTCAGCGGTTCTGCATATCAACGCGCGGTTCGCGACGAGCCTATCTCCGGTGATAAGATAGCAGGCTTTGTGCTAAATGTATTGTGTCAAGGCCCGAGGGTTGCGCAAGCGAGACACTTTGTCGCAAACAAGTTTGTGAAACGTGTTTTTTGTGCACTTTTGATTTTAGCATCATTTTTTACGTTCTAAAACATTTAAGTTGTACACACGCGATTTAGCACTGAATAATAGTGTTTTCTTTGCTAATTTTTGAAGTTATAGTTTCAAGCGATTATCTGGTTTCATATAAAATATTTTTCCAAACTATTCTTATCAGGAGGTGCAACACGAAAGTAGCTATCAAACGGTGTGTAATATATGTATTTGGAATGTGAAATGTTATAGTTATGATGCGTTGAACACGGTGCGCTACGGGATGGCACGGGCCGGCGCACACGAGGCCGCGACGAGCGCGGGCGACATTGAGCGGTTTCAAAACGCATCGTGCGACCCACATACCTGCCGCATCCGGCACCAAAGTGGAAAATGTTTCACTTGTTAATATCAAGGATTTTGGGCTCACGAGCTGCGGACTGCGCTTTTGTTGCACGTATCAACACACGCGAGATGATTTGGAATTTTCGGTAATTGGACTAGACGGATCACTCCAATTAGTTAGTCTTTAAATCAGCCTTATACTAGTATTGCTTTTGTGTCGTGAGTTTGTTTACACGCTAATGATACGATACTCCAATGTGCAAAATCAAACTAAACTGTAATCTATAGACCACTCGTCCGATAATCGTTGCCAGTTAAAAAAAACTTTCAAGACAGATATTGTAATTTTTTCTAGTAACCATATCCAATATTTACTATACAATAATAGGCAAAGAAAGTCTTATGGAGTCTATTTTATGATAAAAATATTCCAAAACTGTATTAAAATAATAAACTTAACTATACCCAACACGTCAAGCACAAAATTAGTGTCAAAATATAAACGCCTAGGCCAAAGGACGTGAAATTGACGCGCAATACATAATAACAGGCATGTGCTAAAATTATGCTCAATTCACAGAATTTTGCGTAACAACATATTTAGCCTTACGTTGAATAACATATTTACTGCAAGCACATTTCAATATATCATTTTCCTCGAAAAATGGAACACTGTTTTTGGTCAATTTCTGACGCATGTAACATGTTTTTTCATTAAACAAATATGTTTCCACCACGCACTATCCAAAGTTCGACTTGCAGACAATGCAAAAACCAAGTTCGCCTTTATACAACTTGTGTGTAAGACTAAAAACGTGAATATCACATGAGCAAACAAAATTCATAAATTGCTCTGTTTTGGAAGCAGAATTATTGCGTGATTGTTCAAATAATGCGTAACTACTTACTTCATACGACATCTACACGCCAAACAAAATGATTTTAAAGTGCCTCTTCATTGTGCATTAAACGATTAACATTCTGCCATGAAGACTATTTATACAAAGCCTAAGATTTTAAGTAAATTAAACAAGGAATCCTCGCATTGAGCGGCATGCCGACGTCGCGTGTTCCGCGCGGTCGACAGGCACGCTCGCCGATTTCAAATCGATTTATTGGAAAATCGATTATTTCAAGTATGAAAATGATATCGATATAGAACATGGTAAAGTATTCCATACTACTGCTGACTACTGACATGACAAAATATCTACAATGAAGCTGAAAAGTAAAATGAAGTCGAGGTAGTGACTACCGTCGGTCGACACAATTATATTGGAATGTCCAAACCGATATCAACAGGATGAACTCGAAATCCGACACAATTGCGTAGGTCTGAGGTCACGATAGATTTTCCACCATTGTTTGCTGTGGCCGCTATCTGAACAAATTATCAAACCACCAGCAATCAATAACAAAAGGTAAAGATAACACTATGATTTGGAGTTTACATGATCGGTATTTTTTAAATCGATTCGAAATTCGATTTTTTAAATAATCGTTATGTCACAACAACTTAAAGACTCTTGCAGACGGACGGTTTTGCGGCAGAGCAATATGTTATCGCGCATATTTTCATATTATTATCAGCTTTGCAAGTCGCCTATCAGCCTTCTTTGGTATTTATAACTTTAAATAAGGCTCTAGGATGTTCCAGACCATATAAGAGCAAGATTTATTATTATATTATTGTGGTGGACTATATGGCCTAACCACTCTCAATCGTTCTCTCGATTGTTCCGGAGGCCCGAGCCCTGCAGTGGGATGTGTATGGGTTGATACAGATACAGATATTATTACGGAAGCAAAACGGATACAAGGATTACAGAAAGGATTGACAACGGTGTCATTATTGGAACACTAGGGTAAAGAAGTGCTTCGTGATACGCTGAAAGAAACTAGTTAAATGAGAAGGTGCAAGCTGGATGTGCAGTCTATAAAATTGGATACTCGTAATTATGTAATATGTGTATTGAAAATGTGTGTGAGACCCATCACAAAAATATGACAGAATTGTAACAAATGAAAATGATTTTATATCATTTAAAATTCCTTAACAAGTCGTGGCACATTGACCCGATCCATCGCTTATCAAATCGTACGATTCAATTTAAAACCCGATACGAATGTAATTAATCAAATACGTCACGTTATATCTTAAATCGGGCTATTAAAGTAATGAAATTATAAGTCAAAGGCTGCTTAAGTAAACAAACTCATCAGATAAGATTATGGAGGATGTTAGTCAAATACCATGTATTTCATTGTCATAGTCTTAATTAAAAAATTGAGTTGTCAAAATTCTTTTACAATTCATCTTAACTCTGTTGGAGTGTGTCGAAATTTGGAACTACAATTAAATTAAAAAAAGAAACATCATGTCTGAGAGTTGTTTTCATAATATCAACAACAATCATTTATACTCGTAATGTAACAGTATTAAAATATCCAATATAATAACATGTCAAGATAGAAAAACTGTTCCTAATATTTAGACTACAGCATTCGGACGCCAAACGGACTTTTCGGTCTCACAAACACCTAGACACGAAACAAAAACCTATGGTTTACACAAATATTTGTTTGATCTGGGGATTGAACGGCCTCTCGTTTCACAGTCGGCGTCTAACCAACAGCGCCACAGAGGCTGTCAAAAATGTCATAATAAATCCTCGGTTCCCGAGAAACACGGTCATCTTTCAATATGACTTCTCAATTTGATGATGTCACAGTTCACGTGTTATGAAATGCATATAAATATAACTAATTAAAACATCAATCAAGGGGCATCACTGGTTATTAGGCGCGAGTTGTGTGTTCCTCAATTCTAAAGAAACTATGAACATTTGCCCAACATTAATTGATTTATTGTTGTTGACACCACAAATTGAATTGTCCGAAAAAAACATCGACAAATATGCCTGTGTGTAAACTTCAGGGCTGTCCGAAAATCATTGACAATAATGCCAGCCTAAATACGAATGTATTAAAGCTGCATTTGAAACTCCAGCCACTCGGGTGTTTATGGTATCCTATACGTCTCTGCTATTTCGTTGCGGGTTAAAGACAAGTTAGACATTCCCGGAGACTCGCCGAGCTTCAATGCTCGGTGTCATTACTTTGCGTGCCACTGTTGATCCTGGCTCACAGGAGTTACAGTGGTGGGTGTGAGGGCGGGACAGTCTCCTGTACGTCTCTGCTATTGAGTTTTTTTATTATAATAAATAGCAAAACGAGCATACCGTTTGCCTGATGGTACGATACGACCGCTCATAAACAGTATCAAAACTAAACAACATCCTAAATTACAAATCAATGCTTGGCATTCCAATGCGCTCGCCTCGCTCGCTTTTACTTTTTTATCATTATTGTTTCTGTTCATTATTTTTATTAATATTAGTGTACTATAAAAAAATTAATAGATAGATGTGACAACCCTACAATACACACATATGCAGTCCCGTGATGTTAGGGACTACGCCATAATGTACCATCCAAAACCTCTCTCACATTATTTTAATAAGTATATTAAATCGCCCCTGTGATCACAAATACAATAATGAAAATCATCAAGGATAATACAGGGTCATAGAAACATATCCATTGTCAGCGTGAAAAATCATTACCGAGCATTGTGGCCGGGTGTTTACAGTACATGTATTTAATATAATTGTACTTGCACGACAAAAGCGACAGACGTCACGCGATAGACAAAAAACAATCCGTACATATTGTATTCATGAATATTTACGTCATTGGGAAATTTTTGTTTGAGTTACAGGCGATTGTATAATTATTTGTGTGTACTAAATATTATTTGTTTAAAGGTTAAAATAGAAATTGTTTATTAGAGTGAATCTGCCTCGAAGGACCAATTTTGAATTGAATGTGACATTTAAAATGACGAGAAAGAAATGTATAATAATGCCCTAAAATATTTACTTTAAAATTTATAAATGTATTAGATAATTGGATGTATCAACTTTATTATAAACGGCATGTTTATACACGGACCGCGAGGACCTAACTTCGGTACCCAACTCGGGAAAAACACCGCGTAAAATTTTCCGTCCATTCTACAACAAAAAAAATCCGAATTTTATTTTACAGAATTGCTACCTACCTACCTACACCCTTGCGAATAACCGTGAATATAATATTTACTACGAGTTGGTAAGTTTTTACTACGCAGTATGCAAATAACATTTCATTAGTAAATCAAAGTTTTCCTCTGGAAAATAAATTGACTTTGAAGAATGAAGTGTGTCGATCATATTTTTCCACGATTTATTACACCAGTATTGAAATGAGAATATGTTAACTATGGCCGTGCATAATGTTAATAAAATCAATTCGATAGCCGTCTGATAAGTTAGTACCGGCAGAATCGCATTACTTGGAATTTTATGCGTTCAGCGTAACTTGGCACACAATTGTTTTAATGTGGGTTAAGTTAGGAAAAGTATTGTCTTGGCAACAATAGAGATTACTAGACTGTAGCAATTGATTCGATAGTTGAGTATTTTAATTAGTTCTTATATACCTTTAAATAGAGTAAATATACCTTTTTGAGTATAGGTATTTTGGAATTTTTGAAAAAGTTGGCCTTGAGTTTAGTGAAAGCATATTTGAGTTCTACAATCGTCTATTATCAGGTATTGTTTATCACATGGTTTATGACGCGTACACCTCGCCACGCAGAGAGCGCGATGCACATGTCTCTCCTCCATACGAGTGCGATCAAAACAATTTGCGCGGGTGTTGCGTCACTCGTTCGTCACTGGGAGCGCGGAATGTGTCGTACCATCTTTTGAATTTCGAACATGGATAGACTGGGAGACACCCTGACGCATGCGCAATTTATCCGATATCAACCTGTTGCTTTTCGGCGCGAAAACATTTCCAGAACTTTCCACTTTAATCCGCCGCTAATTAATCACCGAGATAACAAGAAATATGCGCAGAGCTTAGGGCGGTTAGTTGCGCTTGCGGCGCTTTCTTATCTGCGTGAGTATGCGCTCCCGTAAAAGCATAACATTTGGTGCGACGACCGGTCGCCGCCCACGGGACCACGCAACGCTTTTGCTATGCACGAAATATTTTTTCACTAATACGGAACTGGCATTTGGCCGGGCGCCATCGGAACTCGTGGTGCCGGCACATCACATGACTCCTTACCTTCATGTCGTCGAGCATGTCGCACGCAGAGATGAGGCACGCGGTGTCCGGGCTCACTTTAATCACACCCATGGCAGCGTCCTGGGACAGTTGACAGCCGGCAAGAGTTCCGCGGGTCCGAAGCCTCGATCCAAACGGAATCACACGGAAGACCGAGAGGGTTTTTTGCGCGTGTGTTGATTCCTAGCTCGATCGGCTTCGAAGTTCGGTCAGTGGTGTAGTGTAGTCGCGAGTGACGCGTGTGTCGGTTTATTTTAGGAACACGAAGCGCGAGACGTGCTCACGCTGTGACCGAGCCGCGCGGACTGAAGTTGCCGCCGCCGGAGACTGACTTCGGCCAGTGAAAGGGTCGTGACGTCACGCCGCGATAAGACGGCCCCCGCGCCACACGGCCGCGACTTGTTGCCACATCTGTCTTCTCCCTCGCACCCGTGGCCGCGCAATATATCCGCACCGCTCGCTAATGACTTGACACCTAGCCGCTTGATTAAACGCACGCTGGTGGTAACGCGCGTTCTGGTTTTTGTGCGCAATAAGTTCAACGATGTTTTGAACAAAGACGCGGTTTCACTAAAAAACGAAAACCGCCGGAGCGTTTTATTTGTGACGAGTGGTTTGTAGTTTTTATACGGGGATTTTCCATTTCGATATGCACAATATGGCTAAGTTCGTAGCAGTAAGTTACAAGCGTGAAAGGGCGCGAGGGATGCGTAATGCGTACGTGCCGGGTGGCTAGTAGCTACGTGGGCGACGGCAGCCGCTACGAGCGTAGGGCGTAGATCACGTTGCTACGCGACGGCTTCCCGCCCCGCCCCCCGCCGCCCCGCGCGTCCCCACCGCGCGCGTCCCGAATACCAAACAAAACTTGGCCAACACCACTTCAATTCATAACATTCAAGAGGGAATATTACATTAAAAATTTAAATAAGGCCCGTGAAGTTTACTTAGGGAACGCTTCGGTATTTTTAATAGGATATCTACTTTGCTGAATTGGACGGAATAGTTAACGTTTATATAGAGATATCATAAATTAATATAAGTTGTGTTTGAGTGTTATAATTAATAATGTTCTTTTTATAAAAGTCGGATTTTAAATAATCCCGATCCCACCGACAGTTGCCAATTGAATAAAGTATCTTAAGAAAAAAACATACTTTTCGTATTTAAATACAACATTAAGTGTCAGATATGAATAACAAATCTAATGTCTATTATCTATATTCTGTTGTCAATTGTCTATTAAAGGGAAAACCCCTTTAATAGACGTTTATGTATAGACGTATATATATGTTATTTGTATAGTTTCATTAATAATTTTAGCATGCTTTATTCATTTCCATTTTGTTACTGTATTAACTAACAACCAAACTAGTCAATCAAACGTGTGGTCGAAGAGTAAATAAAAATTTGGTCAAATGGTCACATGACTAAAAAGTTAAGAATCATTGATCTAACACAAATGGAAGTTCAAAATTGAAATATGAGTCCTTAAGGGATATCCATAGTGCAAAAGGTCACGCTACAAAAATGTAGAGATTTTCGCGTAGTTTTGGCAGTAGCTAAATCGGGACTGATTTTATCAGATATTTAATTTTAATCTATCATGAAAATCAGCTTTTGGTTGCAAACGCTCCACGTATTGATAAATTGATAGCCTATAGTAATTATATATAATTACGAAATCTCGTTACCATTAGGAAATATTTCACATCTGTATTTTATAATACTTCTGTATCAGCCCATATACGTCCCACTGCAGGGTACGGGCCTACTCTACAATCGAGATTACGATTGAGAGTGGTTAGGCCATATGGCCTTATATAGTCCACGCTGGCCTAGTGCGGGTTGGCGGACTTACATACCATAGAAATTCTTATGAATCGCTATGGTATGCAGGTTTCCTCACGATGTTTTCCTTCACCGTTTTAGTGCGTGGTGATTGACTATCAATACACACATGACTCCGAAAAGTCAGAGGTGTGCCCTGGGATTCGAACCCGCGACCACCGTGAACATGTTGGTAGCCGCGTCTAGTCCGTTTACCAACAGGCCACCACGCACTTTTTAATTATTTTATAATACTTACTGATCTTTAATTAGGCTTTAACAGAAATCAAACTGACAACACTTCCGGGGTATAAAATGAGAATCTGGCTTAGAAATGGAAGACTGCAGGTTTGATTCTCGTGCTTAGATATTTTTTTAATGTAAACAACGTAAGTTTTTATTAAATCGAGCCTGTTGAAAAATTAACTTTCTGTATGTGTGATACTGTGACATGTACTTATTTATGACCAAACTTTTTCTGATGAAAAAACCTTCAAAATGATGCCACGCGAGAATCAAACATTTGATATACGATAAAAAGATCAATTTGAAATATCCAACAAACTTTTATCTGCACTGAAAAGCTGATAATTCTATGTGTGACATAACAGATATTGTAGAAAACATCAAACTTCTGTTGTACTTTTAGAGGGATAAATAAAAGTCTACATATCTCGAATCATACGTTGGAAATAAAGATATGGTAGAGATGACTCTTGAAATGTAGAGTAGGATATAGAATTTTACCCAACCTTTCCAACAAAAATATAATTGTAAAATGAACTTAATTCACTAATTTTTTACCATGACTTGTCTCATTTTATGTAGGCTAGAAATACAAATGGGTTTGTTCCAAAAATAGTTAAGATTTTAAATATTTGGGCGGCATCGAAAGGTATTTCTCGATGCCACGACATCAATTTAAATAACTGAAATTTGTGTCGTATTATCACAAGATAAATTTGATTATCCTTTGGTAAATAACCCTTGCTATACCGTCCCGCTCTGCACTGACTCTAAGTATCCCTGTATAATTTTATTCTATACCAGCACGACAAAGTGCCTACACTACGTCTGATAATGGAAGTGTAGTCTAGAAAGAGTACCAACCTATATAAAATGTTCATCAGTCGCCGGTCGGTAAAATTATGTCGGCCTCATTGTATTTGCATATATGCATATAGTGTTCAAAACGTGACACATACGCCCGAATACTGGAACGCCATTCAAATAATAAGTTGCTCTTAACAGCGCACGGCCCACTTAGCCAGTACATTTAATCGGGATTAACGTAGTTAAGCGTCATTTATATTTAAGTTGCGTTCCAGTATTTGGGCGTTAATGGGTCACTATGACGCCTCATATTCGGGTATATGCAGTGGTTCCTTAACCACTATGTACGTACATATCATGGTGGCTTCCGGGCGGATACATATATACCAGCAGGCCAGCAAAAATATACATACATAATACATAAGCACGTATGCACTCAGTGCGCAATGTATAGTGTGAACTGTGAACCCTTAGTCATTTTATACGTAACAATGACTTCACTAACAAGATTAACTACATAACATACATTTATAAATACTATTCTTTGTTGTAAAAATCGATTTATATCCGTCAAATGATTTGACTAGTGTTAAGTATTGTACATTTATTTTTATTTATGATTATTTGGGAAACAAACAGAAAATATTTCATGTAGATAACAAACGATTTTTTATAAAATCCAGTAAAGTTTCCACTAATAAAACAGGAATAAAACTCAATATTAGTTGAATTTAATACATAAAATAACACGATTAGCTAAATAATATGCAAGTTTTAAAACAAATGCGTAGAAACAGGTCTTGGTTTACAACCCGGAACCCCAAGTCTTTGAGACGTGCTATTGTGTCCTTGTTAGTCAAATATGGCGGAATCTGACTAGATCATATTCAGAATATGAATTTAAAAAATCTTGAATATTTGACACAGGAAATAGACGCAAAATTACAATTTGTAGTAAGTATAGATTTGTTCGGATTGTGAGTAGTTTGATATTTTCCCTCGCCAATTGATTATCTATTTGCATCAAAAATCACTTACCATCAAGTCTAATGGCGTCATTTTTCCGCAAAATTATTACCGTGATTACTCTAAGTTGATCATAATTTTGAATTCACATAACTCCAATATCGATATCTGCGCGTCCTACCGACCATTTTTGATATAATCTATTGCCATATTATTCAATAAATGCCTGTTAAAAGGCGTAATCTGTGACTAATATTCCGTTAAAAAAATATGTAATTGTTTATTAATATATTGAAAAACCGGTTCACTCAATTCTCTTTAGATATAATAACATCATAAATTATAATTAATTTGCATTTTTTGTTAATTTTAATAATGAATATTAATTCGCCGCAGGACGTCCGGCTCAGCGATATAAAAACTCCTTTCATGTTAATACTTTGTAAAGGGATTTATCGAGTCATTAGTTGCAACATTTTTATGTTCTGACACATTTATATGTGGAGCCATAAGTATAAACATCCTTTGACAATCATTGTTCAAGGTCGCAGAGCATTGTGGGATAGAAAATTTCATTCTAGTTAGTTAAAAACCGAAAAAAGCATTTTATTGAAGTTTCAATACTGGGGTATCAAGATGAACATAAGACATTCAAACTGCAGAGTATATTATGAAAACTGTGGTGATTATTCGATCAATAAGAAATGTTAATTATATAGGAAATATAGTGAAGTTTTCTAAGACTGACTGTCATATGTATACAGTTGTATCCTAGACAAAATAAGCAAAGGTGCCTTAGATAAGCCAACTTTTCCAATACTTCCGTCTCATAAAGATTTTGCGAGTTGTACTTAGATTAAAAAAACAATTAAACTTGCAACAGCCTCTAAATGGAACAATACAAAAAACAACATTGAAATATCGAAAACAAAGCGGCAGTTTATAATTAGTTCTGTGGCAAAAACGCATTCCGGTTTGACCTTAAGAGACAGCTTTCGAAAAGGCGATCGTGGCACGGCAGGAAACATTCTGCCAGCTGGGTAAACAGAGCTGTCATTGACTTTGACATCGTCTGTACACAATGACAACATAAAACATATGAAATTATACATGTACATGAAGTATATTTCGGCAGTTGCTGCGTAGAATTTACCATGTAAACTAAAGATCGGTGCATTTTAAAAGAAGAAAATGTTAACCGTTTTAAGCATGAAAGGCCGTGCCCAGTAGTGGTAAGTATTTAATGAAAATAAATAAAAGCTTGTAAAAAGATCTTATGTAATTATATAGTCCGAAAACTGCGCATGCGCATAACAGGAGGCCCTGGTATGTAACACGTTTCTTTGTATCACGTGTTTTTTAATACGTCGAAATGGCAATTATCAATATCTTTAGTTGCAGGAAATCCATCCACTATTGAAAAGATATACATCGGTATAGATGTCTATTATGGAAGAGTTTTCCAATACTACTGTGTTTTGCCAAGAAGATTGACCAGCAGAGATTTCGCTTCTCCTACTATGTATCGATGTATCGAAAAAGTACAAGAACAATGAAAACTTAATTCTCGGTATCTTCTTCAGCATCATCATCACGCGATTTAACATCATCTGCCCCATGACATTACGAACAAATTCCTATGAAATAACTGCTTCAAACACTGTCATCAACGATCCTCCACGTGCAGCCGAAACACGACCGCACAGCATGCAACGCATGAATGTCAAATTTAAAATCATACGTCGTCGCCTTGACTCGACACTGACCTAGTTCTTAATCCATCAATATTTTGCCTTTGCATTTGTTTTGATTTTGTTTATGTGAGGCGCTAAAGGCGAAAAATTTATCGCTGCGTTAGTAGAACTTCTAATGATTGTATGTTATTAAATTGACATGGCAAAATGACAAGGTGGACAGAGGACCTGGTGTAGGCCGCTTTGAACAGGTCGATTTGAAGGTCCTTGAGGGAAGCCTATGTTCAGCATTGGACTTCCTGAAGAGAGAGAGAGAGAGAGATGGCAAAATTAAAGCACTGACACCATTCATGGTGCATTTTTAATTAGAGATCTGTCGCTGATCATTAAAACTATAACAACCCTAATCAAGACTGGATATGTAAGACTTATACTAGAAATAACTTGCACAGATAATCTTTATACTGTACGCTCTCTCTATCTAGGTATCTTTACACTTGACTATATATAATTCAATACTTTTGAGTTCTGACGCCATACCAAATAAATATACTTAGCTTCAAGTTTTATTTTAAATATGCTACAGTGCATGCATACCTAAGCAGACTACTTCCTGTAGCTGTGGATGCATTATCAAAAAAAAATCAATATCATTAATTCGAATATACAGTATAAAAAATGCAATTGAATTCGAAATTCGAAATTTCGTAGAATTGAAAAAAATCGGTTATCAACGTTCTGCCGACATCCCATCCGTTCCCCATTCGTATTACATTTACACATAAAACTGAAAAGTTATAATTAGGTCAGTGCAGATAAGCGATTGTATAAATGATGTAATTGGTTCAGATTACATGGCGGACGTAAATTTTTCACAGCACGCCAACGAATATCCGACATTAAATAAATACGACAATTATAATGAAAACAAACGACAAACAGAGCAAGTTAGATAAAGCAGAGTAAATTTTGAATTAACTTTAAATTTGGTTAGGAACATTAAGTTGATGTAACAATTGGAAGTCTTATCTCTGAGCGATATTTTCAAGACAATTAGAGAAATTACGACTGAATTATACATATCAACATTTATATTTGAACTATTGAAAATATGTAGTGATTTTATATAGATGCAAACTCATGCGGAAATGCGAATTGATGCTTACGCTTCTAGGAAATATCTAATTTTAATAGCAGAATGTCAACCGATGCTAATATGCGATGTAGGTCTAAGGAAACTAAATAATGTGGTCGAAGTGATTTTATTCCAGCATAATAATTTGAGTTGGTTTCTTAAAATGATACGATTATTTAATTTTATATTTTATATTTTAATTTGTTTATTATGCTTATAAAAGTATTGGTGGTAGGTCTCTCATATGTGAGAGGCCGTCTGGGTAGCTACCAACGCAATAGATATTTCTCTCGCCAAACAGCAGTGTAAATTCACTGTTGTGTTCCGATTTGAAGAAAATTGTAGCCAGAGTGATTGTTGGACATAATGAAACTGAACATCTCATGTCTCAGGATAGTGAGGGTAGTGGAATACCATTGGTTTATAAATTATGGTGTATAGTTTTTCTACTGTCCATGAGCGGTCGTATAGTTTATCATCAGGCGAATGGCACACTTGTCTTGCCATTCATCGCAAAAAAACTACCACTGTAAAATATTACGAATAAAATTAACGAGTAAATATTGTCTCCTTTGTAGATTTAAATCTACAAAGCAGCGGTTTTGTTATGAAAAACATAGATTACCTCGTATTGAAAAAGTTGTACATATTACGAGGTACCTTATCTATAACAGATGTCATTATCAACATTTCTAAAGATTTGGATCAAATGTGTTTAGATAACATTTTACTTTCCAAGTTTATCTAGATTTGTATTATCAATACCTACATTGAAACATTACTAAGGCATACTTAAGTACTGCCGCGCGAAACTCAGTTAGTTAGGGAGTAGAACTTTGTTAAAGGAACTAGATTTTTCTTATGTTCATCATTGTCAGCTAAAGGAAATCCACTACCAAATTGTTGAAAATATGTAGGCCTCTTTTAAGGACCATAGCACCAATCAATCGGATATACAGCCAACGGCAGGTCATTCCATTTATAATCTAGATTCTAGAGGTTGGATGTCTGAAGCTGCGTTCATCTGTGCCTGACTTCCACTGAAGAACTTTTGAATGGTTAAATCCTTATTTAGTTACAGTATTGAAGCTCAGAACATCGAGGCATCTTTTAGGAGAAATCTTATAAAATGAATTATTTCTGATAGAATTATTTAGTTTCTGATTGATTTCGTTGCAGGTTAAAGACAAGTTACACATTCCCGGAGACTCGCCGAGCTTCAATGCTCGGTGTCATTACAATACGTGCTTGTTGATCCTGGCTTACAGGCGTTACAGTGCTGGGTGTGATGGCGGGACAGTCTACAAAAAGTAAAAAAAACTGATCCATTTTCAAACTTTCCATTTACATGCAACTACAGAATCTTTTAAAATAAATCTCGCATTGAATCCTACTTCAAATTATTTTCACAAACAACTCATCAACTTGACGACTATAACATCGGCCATGACTTTCATACGTGAATGCGATAACAGCGAAATGATTTTGATAACGGCCCGGCACACTGATAAGCGTCGAGCTGTGGATAACGCTGTATTTGGTAAACAAACTTCGCATACGATTATACATAAAGGTTAGCTGCCGAATAATATGACAGAACAACTTTCAACAGATCGCTATGGATATCCTTGAGAACTATTTTCAGCAGTGGATAAGAGAGAAAGAGAGAGATATATTATGACGTCTTCAATGGCGAAATAAGTAGGTCTCTCATATGTGAGAGGGTGCCTGGGTAGGAACCAATGTGATATATATTTTCCTGCCAAACACAAGTGTAAATGCACTGTTGTGCTCCGGTTTGAAAGACATTACGACCTGAGTAACTACTGGACATATTGAGACTTAACATATTATGTCTCAGGATGGCGAGCGCAGTGGAATGCCAAGTATTTTTAATTCATGGTCTGTTTGGTTTTGCTACTGTCTATGAGCGGTCGTATCGCTTACTATCAGGCGTATGGCATGGTCATCTCGCCATTCATGTAAAAAAGTATGTACATACGTACTTTTTTGGAAGGACTGTGTAGTTTGTACGTATAATGGCTTGTTTTAAGGCATAAAATATTCAGCACATACGATGAAGGGAAACCACAATAACACATATAAAAATGTAATAAACCCCACCGCTTCCTGTTGACATAGATTAGATATACAACACCGAAGTAAGTTATAATTGATTGTTGTTCAACTGAACACTCCGTGCTCCGGACTCCAGAACTTCAGGAAAGGTAAATTTGATATGTTTAGTGTAATTAAAAATAACTAAGCCGTAAAGTATTCCCAGAGTGAGGTACAAAATATGAAACAAATCTGCATTTAAACAATGAAATAGGAAGTGATTATATCTATTTAAAGAGAAAAAATACAAGTTCGCAAAAATTAAAGATACTATCTCATCAAATGTCGAAATATGCTCAATTTGGGAATCAGACACTATCAAACCTGATAGTCCGAAACTAAATTGCACACCTTAATAAAACAGCCAATAAAGAGCGCATTTTAAAAATAATAATCCAGTCGTATTTATAATCATGGAAAGGTATCGGAATGATTGCGCAGTTAGTACTGATCTTTAGGAGAGAAAGGTACTCCAAGGTGACTCGCAAGGTCCATATTTCGAGCCAACGCGGGCACGCTGGTCTGCCCTTGACCTTTGTGGCGATGTCTTGCAAGTGGCTCGAAAAGCAAGTCACTTGTTGTGGTACCAAAGTATTTACAAGGTATAGAATTTAACCGTCGAATTAGGGAATCTAAAACACCCTTGCTAGTTGGTACTAATATTGGGAAAACTTGTGTGTTTGTTACTTCTTCACGCTTAAACAGCTGGACCAATTTGGATGCAATTTGGTACGGAAGTATCTGATACCCTACATTAACACATAAGCTTCTTTGATCCTGAAAATGTAGTGTTCTATTGGTATGAGCAAGGAATTCAAATATGTATATTTGCTACTCTTTTAAACTCAAAGGGATAGTTCGGGATAGAATATAGGGTGAATGAGATATAAGAGGATAGGATTGCATGTCTTGTACCATGAAATGAAATGAGATGGGATGCAACGGAGTGAAACGGAAAGGGATGAAACGGCAATAGCAGAATAAAGGACAACAGTCGCGTTGACTTTAAAAATAAAACAGAATGCCGCGGAATATGTTTCTGATGTGGACTGGACTCGAAAATTTTCTGCGTCCTGGCAAAGCCGGATCTGGCCGCTATTGTTAACATAAAGCAACAAAGCACCTGATGGTAAGTGCAGTTAAATATGTCGAGCAGGTTGATCCTATAATGTTAGCAATAGCTCAAATTCTGCGTCGACAGCAGCCTCACATAATGTGACAGCTAAGTTGTTTACATCGATTTTCTATTATGCATTTGTATCATTCTGGTGAAACAGACCAATTGTTATCGTAGCTTCAACGAGTTGAATGAAGAGGCATCCTATGGCTAAATAAAATGGCATTAACACTGTTACAATTGTATTATACCCAGCAGTGAAAACCTCTTTCCGAACCGGGTTGTAGATAAACAAATTACTGAATCTAAATGATGTAGACCATCTTAATAGATTCAATAAATTATTATCATTTTCAGTCAATGTTTATGTAAACCATATTTTGTTTTATCAACAAACTTTAGTAAAACTCTTAGTTATGATAAATTTTCTCTCTTCCACAAACATTTCTAAAATTTTTAAAGTTATAATAAACTTCTTATAAGTACATTAATTTTAGAAAATCTGCGTTTCAATTATATTTTTAAATTAGAACTCAGCATGAGTTCAAAATAAGTTTCGTCAAAGGGTCCAAATGTGAGTAATAAAAAATGACTCAACTAACAAATCATAATACGTTGACAGGTACATTATAATTACAATTCTTTAATAATTGTCTAATCTAATGTATTTTATTTAATGTTATTCATACTAGTTATCAAAAATAGCGCGCAACAATCGCGTAGATAATTACCAATGACATGTTGCAGTGAATGTTCAGGTGAAATTAAGGATAAACAGACGATCGAATTCATAGTTTAATTTACGTTTTATTTACACTGAAAACACTTAAGTCAATTTTGGAATTGCGTTTTAAAGTTGTCTCAAAATATTAACCAAACATAATATGAAAGATATAATAAATAAATTCAGTTTCTCGTTTCACAGCCAGTTTCTTAACTAACTGCGCCACGGAGGATATAATTGACTAACGGATTTATCTATTGATTGTTATATTATCATCATAATGTCCTATGATAATTTGCAAGATCGGGAAACCCTTCTTGTTTTTTTATCTTATTATTTACAGCATGGAAAACTTTCAGCTAATAGTTATATTAAGAAAAGCAACAATGTAGGTGTCAAAAAAGCCAATAATAAGTTTTCGCTTATAGAACTAAATTAAGTTAACTTGAGTGTGAGCATAACACAGTTGAAAAATTAAATAAATATAAGTTAAATAAGGCTACAAAAAAAACATTATCTAAAGAAATCGAGGGCTGAGCACTTCCTCACCACAGACACACTTGTTGTAAAAGGATCTCGATTATAATTATATGACAATTCCATTAGTAAATCACAATTTACTTGATCGGAAATTCTCAATAAAGTATACCTGACAACCCTATCCTCCCAGTATACCAATGACCAATAACAAACATTTTTATGGAACAATTCACACACAAAATAATCGTGAACACAATAAATATTATTACAAAACGGGTTGATTGCAACATTGTCTCAGTGTCATGGTATTCACGGGCGGGGTCACGCGGCTCTGGCGACCACACCGCGATAACACCGACAAATTGGACACAGATAGCTCGGCTACTATATGAGTAAACATCACGCATCCAGCAGTCACATCGCAATCTATACTTCTATACTAAAATCTCACTCACTGGTCGAATGTTTTCATATTTGAAAGGCCGCCTAGGTGTGCCAGACCATATAACGGCATAATTACTTAATTATTTACTGGTGGTAGGTCTCTCATATGTGAAAGGCCACCTGGATGGGTACCACCGCAATGTCTATTTCTCCCGCCAAACAGCAGTGTAATGCATTGTTGTGTTCCGGTTTGAAAGACATAGTAGCCAGAGTAACTACTGGAGATATTGAGACTTAACGTCTTATGTCTCAGGATGGCGAGCACAGTAGATTACCAAGCATTGCTTTATAATTCAAGGTTTTGTTTGATTTTGCCACTGTTCATGAGCGGTCGTATCGCTTATCGATTGACAGCCTCCGTGGCGCAGTTGGTTAGACGCCGCCTGTGAAACGAGAGGCCGCGGGTTCGATCCCCGCACCGAGAGAAATGTTTGTGCGGCCCACAAATATTTCTTCCGGGTCTGGGTGTTTGTGAGACCGAAAAGTCTCTCGTTGTTCCTGATACCCACGACACAAGACTCGATTTTAGTGTGGGGTCAGGACTATGTATGTGACTGTTGGGTGTTATTTATTATTTATTATCATCAGGGGAACTGCATGCTCGTCTCGTCGTAGTATTTTATGTCATCAGAACCACACTACAAACACGCCACGCAACGTCGCATCGCGTAGTGTGGTTCTGGTCACATAAAATACTAAAATTTGATTTGATTCAACACGTGTCATATCGGGTCGCGTGCCGTTTCAGTAGTATGTTTCGGGCCTTATTTACTAATTTTACCCCGGATCTGGATTGATTTTTCCATTTTTTTAATTTCCCGACGTTTCCTTTACAGCTTCCGTGGTCAACAATGATTTAACTACCCTTATTTTAAAATTATTAAATTACGTGGGTCAATATGATTCGTTTATTTACCATATACATCGGTTGCTAAAATTAAGATCTCACATGCAATATTTTGATGACCAAAGCAGTTTCAACTTCCAAGAATTCAAACTGGAATAGTATGTATATTGCATATCCTAAGGACAACTAGTCCAATATTAAGCTAGTTCTGTAGCGACTAATAGGGGTCGTCGGGTCGAAGGCAGAACAAGACTCCTAGCCTGCAGCACGTATTGGTCATGTGCTAGAATAACGAAGAACTTAGGGAGTCATGATATAAATGACAAAGAATAACTGGAATTTAAACCTAAAAGACTATAAAATGTAAATTGGATATTAATTTGGTTTAGAACGGGATATGCGTAGAAAAGTACGCGCAACTTTTGAGTTTTAAGATTTGGAACTGTGTATATCCCATACTTCCAGATTGAATCATCCGAATTGCCTAAGCATCAAGATATGGAACAGTTTGGCCCATCTATCACCCGATCTGATTTGTTGATACCTACACCGCTCATATCTGCTTCGATGGAAATATCCATACGATGCATGCATGTTATAGTATTTTCTTCAGAAAACTACGGAACGCAATGCAAACGGTCTGACACGTGTCATCTCCAACACTGACCGATATAGCGAGGTCGGTGGCCCGCAATGGATAACAATATTTGCACCGAACGCATTAACTTGCACGCACGAGAATCGTTGTGTAAACAACTATTACATAGTCAATGGCCCTATATCATTGATCGTTATACACGTGGTGCCATGTTTGTCGTGTATATAAGTGATTTCCAGGAGATTTTAGGACATATATACTTCGATCAAATATACACTAGATACACAGTTCCCTGTAAATGTTCTGTTAAAAAGTGGCACCGATGCATTGAAACAAAATTATATAATAGTTAAAAAAAACTAAAATACACGCTTTAATAAGATATACAACTAAAAAAGTAAAAATAATTGATACTGAATTTAAGATAAGAAAATGGAGTAAAATACATATATTTTATTGTTACAAAGCGTGGGGTGTTTACAACAATTACTTATCCTCCTGCACCCCACGCTTTGTAACAATAAAATATATGTATTTTACTCCATTTTCTTATCTTAAATTCAGTATCAATTATTTTTACTTTTTTAGTTGTATATCTTATTAAAGCGTGTATTTTAGTTTTTTTTAACTATTATATAATTGTTTTGACTAAAAACATCCATCTACGGCTGTATTTCCAATCAATAACGCCATCTGTTGGTCAGTAGTAACATTTGACACTTGAAGAATACAACGTTAACGCCATCTAGCGATGAATGTAGCAATGGTCATCAATTATAAGAATAATTAATCCTGGCGAATCTAATCAGGATAATTATATATTTTAATCGAATTATTGTATTGTCATCGGTCTTTGACAGGTGTGCAAAATTTGAACGAAATCTGGCCGTTTAAAGTGGGTCAAAATCGCGCCCAAAGAAGTCGGTTACAAACAAACATACAAACATACAAGTGAAGCTAATATAAAGCGTGTAAAAAGTAAACAAAAAGATCACATATTCCAAATATATTAACACAAATTCCACCTTATTCCTGGAGCTTAAAGTAGCTTTTCACATAATATTGTCTAAAGTTCTGCGACGTTTTAGAAGCAACGGTCGGTGCGTGACTGAAGGCGAAAGAGTGCTTAAAGCACTCTTTTTTGGTGCCATTTTCTATGTTGTATCTAGTGTATATTTGATCGAAGCATATTTGTAATTCTTTTATTTCAATAAACTTTATTATTATTATTTATTTTTCTTATTAGAATACTCAGCCTCATCGACTGGGAAAATTAAATACACACGGGCCTGGACCAAGTGTGTACTATGCGTTATTATTCCCTGGTCCTGGGAAATTTAGGGCTGCCTGTCCGTTACTATTTGTTTTAAAAAAAATTCTAACTAATCTGCAAGTGTTTAAGATGACAGCTTTTTGTAGAATACGGTAAATGTTTTGCGGTAGGTCTAATTTCTCTATGGCTTTAAATAAGTGCTTAGGTATTACTCCTGTGGTTGAAAGAACTATTATTATAGGCTCTTCTAGGCTAGGAAGGCTA
Source organism: Hyles euphorbiae (assembly GCA_023078785.2). Lineage (NCBI taxonomy): Eukaryota > Metazoa > Arthropoda > Insecta > Lepidoptera > Sphingidae > Hyles > Hyles euphorbiae. The sequence continues at coordinate 2,054,315 of CM041037.1, read as the reverse complement.
GGCTTTAACATACCTCTTTGATTTCAGTAATTGAACTGTCAATGTTATTGAAATAATTAAATTCTGTACATTAAGGAATACTAAGTTCATCTGTTGATACGTAATTAACATCAATGCATAACAACGGCCAAACTTTTATCTGAAATATGTTAGGGTTGTCAATTAAAATAATCAAGGAATCCTTCTAAATAAATATAGCCTTGTTAGGATGCATAATTGTTGCTCTTTCACACAAAAACGAATGATGAAACCTGTCACTAGCTTAGATCATATATAAGCTTTTAAACACGTAAATGTTACATCAAAATTTACAAAATTATCACACAGTTAAACAAGCAAAACAAAACAAGGCTCTATTAAAGCCAAAAACAGTCATTCGAGAACCGAGGGCGTGGCGGACTGGAGTTAGTCACTCGACCTTCAGTTTGGCGCACAGTTACCACGAAAGTCGACACCAGCGACCAGCTTTCGACTCGTATGGGGGACGAGAGTAACCTGACACCTCACAGTCACCCATTTTTCCAATAATCCACTATTGTAAACGACCTTTATATTATGGTCCGTGTGAAAATAAAAATATTTCTCAAAGTGAATGTCGCGACCGTGGAATTGAGTATTTTTGTAAAAAAACAATGAATTTGAAGGTCTTGTTTTGTTATAATGAGATAATGAAAGTTAGCGGAAAGTTAAAATATTGGGTATTAATTTTTTCATTTGGTAATTTAACTGTAAAAGTAAAAATGTGTTATAATAATATGTTTTGAAAAGTCGTCCGAGGACTATAGGTTTTCATTACTGTGTAATTTCAAATTATTTTTATTAACATTAATGTGTATTTCTTAACAGTGAAGGAAAACATAAAAAATTGCATATCATAGCGATTCAGAAGAATTTCTATGATAGATATGTAAAAGTTCGCCATGCGGCAGTAGTACAGCGTGCTGGGCTACACGGCCTAACCCCTTTCAATCGCACTCTCGATTGTAGGGAAGGACCGTGCAGTGGGACGTATATACGGAATGAAAATGTTTAATACTCGGTACTATTAACATTTTACAAACAACTTGCAACTTAAAACTAATACCGGCAAAGGTATTATTTTACAAAGCCATGTCTAGTTTTAATGTTGCATATATTATATGGCATAGATTTGAATTCTTGGATAGAACTTATTTTTTACGCGTTTGTATGTTTTTTCTTTTTATAAATAATCGGATAGCATTACAGATTTCATAAAATAAACTAGAATAGCCATATTATTTAAAAGTAACTAAAGGAAGCTGCAATATGAAATATGTGCCGTGTGCATAAAATTAAGTCGTAAATTAGATTCCGAACCGAATAATCATTTAGTAACATGATATCGATATGTGTTGTGTTCCAAGTTCTTGCATACATGACGAGAAAAATTCAACCTTGGCTCATTCATTTTAAGATCGTTAATTGATCAGTAGTTGATAGTGAGATATGCTGTTTAGTTAGCGATAAAATTTGGCAATTCGCCTGAGAACAATAATTGACATAGTACCGACTCAAGTCACGTTTTTGTACACTTTTATTTGTAGAGTCAGAAAAAAAAGACATTTTGCTGTTGCAAGCTGCGCAAATACGGACTTGTGTCACCAAACGAAATGTTTATTCGAATTAAAATTCCGAATTATTTATATAGATAACGTTTACTTTGTTTGATAATAATATTTCAAAAAAGCGCTTGTTGAATTGCTGTTTATAAAAATTAAGATTATTAGGATGTGCATTAATCCACGGATTAAAAATTGACAATCAAAACACTTTTGTTTCATGCCTTTATTTACATTATTTAGCTCCTTCAATTATTACGTTAACAAATCAGAATCCCATATAAAAGAAACTTCTGGTTATGATCATTGTTTCTTCCACTTCTCCGTCTAAATTCGAACCATTGATGGATGGATTGATAAATTCGAGCAACTGATCACTTCGACAATATTAGATTACGACAATGGTAAAAATAACAAAAAATCTAAAACTAATGATGATAAAAAAATCCTTCACAATATCAATATTTATTATAATTTTCTAACCCTACAACGCGACCGCACGAAATACCATTAATTCCTTACACGCATTCTAAATGGGAATTAGTGTGGAAAATAGCGCGAACCTATCAATTTGTATACACAGGCCCTCGGGCGAAATATAACCAAAATTGAGAGGTGAGATAACTTAAATTGGTTGAGCCCAAATTATAACGTGAATCAAGAAATTAGTTAGTAAGTCGACAATATGTAAAAAAAAACAGAAATAAAATCAGTATATATTTAGCTGCAGGTTGTAATGAATTCGGCTGTATTCGATTTTTTATAATATCACAATGTATAATATAACAAAACAACATTGAGATATACTAGAGGGGACAATGCAAACAAAATATTTGTAACAAAATGAAGGGTACATTCTATTTCTGTCTCTGTCACACCTACGAAGTAACATATCTTCCCTCTCGCTTCAATGTGTACCCTTGTGCACACACCATACGCAGAGATTTTGTTCCCGATGTCCGCTCTAGTATAATACCTCAATGCAAAACAATGACTGCCTCGGTGGCGTACTTGTACTACGGTAGGATTACAAAGCTGAGATCTCGGGTTCCAATCCCGGATCGGACAAAGTGATAATGGATTTTCTATTCATAATCAGCCCGAAGTCGGGAATTCGCGCCCGATATGGCGATACAGACGCCCCCCATTACTGCGTAGGACGGAACATACAAGGCAAAATTTGAGTGTCCCGGCCCTGCCTACCCCTTCGGCGTGAGTTTATGTACATATTATGTATGTAAAAAAATGACTTTGTATGATCGTGACACCCATAACACGGTCTCTTGTTCCAAGTTTCGATCGATTCTCACCAACCACATAACTTTTATTTATTATCATTGTAAGAAAAAATTACATAAAGAAGGTAGGGGTATTGGGCCGACCATCCCACTTACCGAAACAATACATTGTCGCTTCACAACTCTTTATGAGACAGAAGCTACTCCAGTCGAATTGGCTCCTTCCTATAAGGCTATAATTGTTCAAGATATCAATGGGATTCTACTCCTATAATATGCTGATGGGCAGAGTCGAGGGCAGGTGACCTACACAATCTACTGACATTACGGGTCCAATTAACTTACGCGCTATTATCGTGGCAAGAGCAATAAAAATATAAATTAAAAATATTATTACACCACGATCTAAACAAGTCATTAAATCATCGTAAAACGTCATTTATCTCTGTCGATAAGCGAGTAATAGTGCTGCATACGCTTTTCAGAATTAACTTCACGCTTAAACTGTTTGGGGTTGACAGTAGCTTTGAACTGACCATCAATTTATTTTGTACTCGTATTTTAACCGACTTCAAGAAAAGGAGTAGGTTCTCAATTCAATTGTATGTTTTATTTTTTCTTTTATTTAAACTTAAATAAATAAACTTATATACTGTATATGTACAGCTTAGTTTTTAAACATTTTAAGACATGGTTTTTATGAATTTATAAGTGGTTAGAAGTGGTCGGTTAAGTATCCTGTTTCCGCCAAATTAATCGAATTGTATGGTAGACACCCACTGACTTAGACTGCACGTCACTCAACCTTCAAAAGATGACAAAAAAAACTAACGAGAGTAAGTATCTATTAATGAGTTATTATAAACGTTTTAGTCTGATGTAGTTTTACCAATTACAATTAAGGAAGTCGTAGAATACAGGTCGTTTTCAACTAGTCCTTGGGTGAGAATTGAGGTATAAGGTTAGCAGTAAACTACTCAATACCGAAGAGGATGATGATGGAAATTAATGTGTTTTTGGAAAAAACGTTTTTAAAGATAAATTACCAGTATAGAGATTATTTACTAAAAATATACAATGGGTACTCAAAGAATAATTATCACGACTCAAACTGTATTGTACCAGCCCAATGCCCATCCATATACGTCCCACTGTAGGGCACGTGCCCTCTCTATAATCGAGAGTACGATTGGGAGGGGTTAGGCCATACAGTCAACTTATACACTGGCCTACTACGGATTGGCTGACTCAAACAATAAACGATAAACACATTAGTACTTGAGATTACATATACGAGTATAAAAGTGGCGCTTGGCAACAAAACGATAAAAATGTATCGACGCACCGGTTGCGCCGCTGAAGGTGATTCCAAATGTGTTACTTAATTATTATCACATCGTGTAGCAACATGGCAACAATCTTGCATTCGAATATTATAAAGAAATCTCTTTAGCCACAAGAAGTCTACTGCTAATTATAGGCCTTCAGGATTTCCACATCGACCTGTTGGAAGCATCCTGCAACCAACGACTTCCTTCAACCTTAACTAGATGGTCTTTCCACCATGTAGGCGGGTGTTCGACACTGTGCTTGCCTGCACATGGCATTCACTCTAGGGGCGTCACTCTATAAAAACAATATGAGCTTTGAATGTTCAGATGTTCGACGTCCGGAGTAAGATATATAATGTCCACTTCTAAAATCAATGCTATTTTCTATAATACTTATCATTTTCTCCGAACTTAATCTATGGTTGCGACGTACGATGGAGGAATCCAACATTTTGTGGAGTATATAGGCACGTTAGTGAAGTTTTATATGGCCTAAGCACCACTCTCAATCGTACCAACGATTGTAGAGGAGGCCCGTGCCCTACAGTGGGACGTATATGGGCTGATACAGTGAAGTTTTACGTACGGCGTCTGAACATTCAAAGTTCGTATTGTTTTTAAAGAGTAACCCCCTAGAACTTTTCGGCCCCAACGGCAATAATACAATTTCAATATAAAGTGGCTACCGTTCTTAGTGATGTGATCACATATGCGGGCATATGTGTGTTGCGTTTTAAATTCAGATATTTCCAGACACAATCAGGCCGCCATAATAATGTCGATCGGCGAGAGATTACTATATCACGTTGGTATATACTCTATACTAGATGTAGCTTCTTTGTTGTGCCAGTATATAAAAAGGCCGCTTCTGATTTAAAACCATAGAAAACTTATCTGGTTTGGATTCATACTTGACTATGGTGGACATAGCGTCCGGATGTCACACGGGCCCCCATTGAAAATCTGCGCTGCAGTACGGCTGAATTGTGTCGCAACATATAGCTGAATGGGCGATCATTTCGGCTTGCCGTACACATATTAGTTTGTTGATTAACGCTTTGTATTTTTGTATTATTATTTTTGTTGTTATGTAGTAGCCATACGATATTACTTTTCTTTTTTTTTAACCCTCTCACTCTGGTAAAAATATAAGAGTGGACACTACCTAGGACATTTATTCTATGCTTAGTACAGCACCAAATAAATTCTATAGGAGAAAAATGGATCCCAATTTACTCACTAATTTCCTTAATAAAACCCAATTATTTTAATTGCCAACATAAGGAAACCATACAAATTGAATTTTATTACCCGTTGACACTGCCCATGATTTGTATTACTTCTAAATCCGCGTTCAGTACGCGAAAAGGTCATAACGTAGTTAAAATTCCGTTTAATTAGTTTAACTTGGTCTCTAAGAACTTATTTCCAATGTTAAATCCAATTTGGGACTCTGATTACAACCAAGGGTCTGGCCGTGTACGGATTTGGGTTTAAATAAGGGGTGTTTACTCCGTTTATAAATACATCTAAAATTAGATTAATAATTATTTATTGTTCAGGTTTATCCGAGAAACAAATAAATTATGTATTTAATATGAAGAAAATTACTTTCAGTTAATGCGAGATTGTTTTTTTAAAAAAAGTGTAGGTTAGCGTGCCAAATTTAGACTGCAGTAAGAATAGGCTGATAGGAATAGTAGCATTGCATCACGGAGAACAGATGTGCAATAGCATGTATCGAGTGGCATTTTATCTAGTCAGTGATATTGCTAATGTCTTGATACTGTGACCTGATATTATGACCCTAATTAACGCATAGAAAAGAAGGATCTAATTTTTACGTTATATTTTCAAAAGGTAGAACACATCTTTTTTCTAGAATTTTCATGGACATTGGCACTTATTGGGTGGATCAGATAAAAAATGATGGGATCTGACAAACGAGCCAGCTCAATTCGTTTATGTCATAGGCAAAGTGAGGTCGTGACCCCTATAATCTTTCTCTGAATCCGTCCCCTAGATCTACCTTAGTCTAAGTTTACCTTTACGCATGCCTCGCAGGTTAATTCACGTGATGTTGTTTACCTGAAACGAAAACCACTTTATTAATAAAATTATATTAACCTATTTATTTATTTACATGTTTCTTAATAACATACACAGCTTATTACAATAAATAATACAGTACAGAGTAGATAAAATAAATGGTATAGTGTACTGTGTACTTAATTGTTTGCATACTTGTTTTTTAAACTTGAAAATATATTAATTAAATCTAATTAAGTTTCATAAACAATCGACTGATGGTCATTCTCCATTTGACCCAATTATGATGCTCGGCTCAGATTCTTCACGATAACTTCAAAGGAACTCCCTAAATTATTTATTAATATCTGTATCTGTGTCAGCCCACGAACGTCCCACTACAGGATAAGGAACTCCTCCACAAATCACAATTGAGAGTAAAAATAAGAAGGATGTCATATAAGATATAACATATATTTTTTTTAATTAAAAACTTGATTTACCCGAATTTTAAACTGGAATTTCACTTCCATTTTGGCCACTTGATATCAACCAGAATTAAAACAAACCTTCTGAAACTCGCGTCTGAAATTTACCTAGTTATCCTCATCCATATATTTGAAGGTACTGTGCTTTCACAGAATACCCTCATGCCAAAGTATTTAAAATAATTCGTTCCATTTTCATCCCTGTTCCCCTTGTATAATGTTCAAACTCCTTTGAATCTAAAACTACATTTACGCTGTTGCTAAATTTAGACATGACCTCAAAACAGTTGAAGGGGGTGATACCCCCTGCCTGTACTGCGGTCGTGCGATAATAATTCCAATTACATTATTCCACATACATTGCCGTTTCACTGACACTACATTTACTAATATCAGCACTCAGCAAGCAATGTATAATAAACATAGCGAAAGTTTTAACAACGTGTAAAAGTGACGAGGGTTTGTGGTGTGGGTGTCGCGAACTTTGATATTTCGGTGGCGCGTGGGTGTTTGGACTGCATTGGGGTCAATGTGAAGGTCAAGGTCGCATCTGAAGGTCAGTGCAATTGCGCAATATTGGGCTTCCGTATCGATTGTGTACAGTATACACGTTAGTAAGACTTTTGACAGCTTACTGCTTGTTGTTGTTTGAGATCCGGCTGTTAATCTAGATTTTGGGGGCTCTAAGACTGATTATAAGACAAATATTTGTGCTATCCTCATTTATATTCTGGTGTTGTAAGGCAATATAATCTCTCTCAGTTTCGGATACTCATGACATAAGACTTGTGTCGTAGTGTAGAGCCATACATTCTATGAGTGTTTGGCGTTATTTATCACAAAAATACATTATTCTGTATTATTTAGTATATTATTATAATCAATTAATTTCCCACTGCTGGGCAACGGCTTCCCTCCGTCCCTTCCATTTGTGGAGTTGCTAATTGGCTATGTGACGTAACATTCATAAAATGTATTTATACAACCAATTATTTATAACTGGAGTACAATTTTAATGAGCTTTGAAACTTATTTAACGATGATGTAACATCGCATCTGGTATAGATGTAATTAAAATGAAGCAGTTTTATATTTTATAAGTTTTATAAAATTATGATATAATTATGTAGGATGATGTCTAAAAACATTATGCTTATAATTATTCAATGATTGCAATGAGCAATGATTAATGTCACATGGAATATTTCAAAAACCCCGAAGTATGTGCTTTTAGTACGAATCGAAGTCCCCAATCTACATTTGTATATTTAACAACCGCTGAAATTAATTTAATTTAATAATAAATACTAGCTTGGAAGAGACGGATTGCTTTAAAAATCCTACAACTAAGTTTAGTTTTGTTTAATTTATGGACTGTAGTGTAAAATTTACACACTTTAAATATATTTGTTGTAAAGTTCAGAGGAAATCCGCTGTATAACATCCAAAGTCAAACGGAGCGATGATCAAGAAATTAATATTACACATAAATAATACACAAACCGTCTAAAAATAGATTGTCGAGCACTAAAGCACAATCGATAAAACCCAATTTCGTTCGGGGCTGCGATTAATCAAAATATTCGATGAAGCTTGCACATCTCTAAATGGTAACCGCACTTGAATGGGGCCGAGCGTGGGCGGTGAATGAAAGCGTAGGCGTTGGACAGAGATAGCATATAGAATCTTCAGCCGTAGTATGAGTGAGAGGGGTGATTTTCAGGGGGTAAAGCCGACCCTCTCCGGGCGAGTTGGGCGCCCACGTTCGCTCAATGGACGGTGAATGAGTGACGCTCCACTGTTCCGAACATACTCGTGACTCGGTAATGCCTTATTTACAGTAAACACCGGCGCCCAAAGGGACTCAATGTTAATTGGCTGATTTTATAATGCGGTGTTTTTGATTCAGTAATTGGGTCAGTTAGTTCCGACCGACACTGCTCGTTAACAGATTTCGGTTGAGTGGGTTGATTTGCGGCAGTTCGGAGTGGCCAATTTGTACGGGAAATAACATTTCGGTAGATAGTTGATCCGGAAATGTCAGTACATTTGACTATTTGATATTTTGTATTCCGTAAACCCGAATACCTACTTCAATTATGTTTTATTGTAAACAGTCTTAGTACACAAATAAGATATGAAGCATAGGGCCTGCCGCTTTGATCTCATGAAATTACAAGGGCAGGTTAAAATATAAAGGTTCCGGTAGACGCTGAAGCGCTCTTGCTTCGGGTTCCGGGGCCGTTCCAAATGCGTTGAAGAGGGCAATGCAGGGTTTTGGTTGGTATGCCTATCGGTGAACCCAACATAATCGCTCCACTTTCCCCTGAGGTGGGGCGTTAGCGATAACCCAGTATACTAAGAATATGCGAATTTACATTTTGACAGATTATTTAAGTTAACGACCCTTATTTCCTTAGAAGTTAATAGAGAATACGTAGTGTGCTGAAATCGGAAGGAGTACCGGGTGATCGTATTCACGCGGGAAAAACAATTAATTGGGTGTCTAACTGACCAAGAATGGAACGTCGGTATGGAAATCCTTGCTAGACCTTTTGGCAAAATCATGATTTGGTTGGAGATGATTATGATAACTAACCACATACGCGAAAAGGATCGCATCAGGAGGGCACGTGCCCACAAAATAATTTCCACTCAAAATACTCACAATACTAAATCACTTGGCAAGAGTCGCAGGGACTTGCTAGATATAAAAATATTTCAATAGGTCAGTGTAGAAATCTTTGAGGTAGGTCTTCGTTCACCAATATACAACATATGATAAGGGTTATGATATTGTGATATCAATTTACTCATACAGGTTCATATATTCACGAATGTATTCCAGAATATTCGACCTGATATATTCAACATAACGTATTTGAAATTCTTTGTGAGGGTGTATGAGTTGGATTTTTTGGTACATTTGGGCTTGCCTATTATAAAATTAGGTATTTTTACAAGAATTACACTGTGATGATATCTGCATACCAAAGTTTTAAAGAATTTTAAAAGTACCTCTCTCAGTGAATTCCAGACAACCACACTAAATCGGGTTAACTAAGAATTAAAACTGATTTTCAACTTAGCGGACGCCCGTGTCCAGGTGTGTGACATATTCCAGCCCAGTCAAATTACATGTGCTTGGACAAGTTTTCTTCTTCTTTACTAAAAAAGTATATTCCAAAAGACTAGTAATTATGAAAATAAATTAGCCTAAAACGCACACTTAAGTATTTATTTACAAACGTTGGTAATCTGTGTTATGACGCGCGCGGTGACGTCAGAGCCAGTGACGTAGGCGCCCCCTCCTGGCAGGGTGGGACTTGGGAGGCCTGCGTACTGCGTAAAAGCACCGGCCGCCATTTTAATACTATATAGAATACATATGTGGGTGGGATGCGTAAGCGTGTTTCATCAATGTTGTGAGTTTACAGGATGGGCAGAGATGAGTTTTTTCGGTTTTAAGTTTTAAACATACGAGTCCAATAGATGTTTGATATGATATTAATAAATAAGTGGTTGCGTGGAAAACGAACCCTGGAACTAATTGAACTTTGCAAACATTTCATTAAAGCTGACGGTGATAACTTATTCATTTATTAATTTTCTTAAAACAATTGAATTCTGGCCTTTATACAGACAGACCACGTTAGGACCACATGACTTCTACTGTGTAATTCCCTTATTCATAGACAATTTAAAAACCCATTTTAGCTATCGAATGTGTCTTTTTCGACCGACTTTTGATTTCAGTTTGAGCGAAGACAAAAAATACGATCAACTGTCTATGAATGAAGGCCATAAGTATAATTGCTTTACCGTCGGAGGCAAATATCCTACTGACTATCAGAAAAATAACGCCTGTAATTTAAAACACAAAATTGTATAAACATGTTTCACAGATGCTATTAAAGAAAAAAACTATTACAAAAACATTTCTCAGTAAAGCAACAGAACACTGCGTCACAACGTTGGATAATAGAAAACGAAACGCGGCGCCCGCGGGATTCCATCTTATTTCTATTAAATATGAATACATCAAGTTTTACTGCGGGAACAAGGGACTTGTGTGGCATATTCGCTGTGTTCGTATTTCAATCTGAATTCTTCATGAAAACCTTGGGGAATTGACCAGTTGATCTTTATAATAGCTTAAGAGTGACATACATACATAAATAAATGCAATAGACCATGTAACAGTATCGTAATTGAGAAAGAGAGACGGCTTTCGCGCCGCCGGTCAAAATGATAATGCTGATTGAACACATAAATAAATAAATACACCCAACAGTCACATACATAGTCCTGACCCCGCACTAAGATCGAGTCTTGTATCGTGGGTATCAGAAACTACGAGAGACTTTTCGGACTCACAAACACCCAGACCCGAAACAAATACCTGTGAATCACACAAATACATATATTGGTCTCGATGCGGGGATCCAACCCGCGGCCCCACGTTTCACAGCCGGCGTCTAACCAACTGCACCACGGAGGCTGTCATAATTTGATAGTTTTCTATCCGTACGGTGGTCGTTTATTTATATGATGAATCATTGAATGGCAAAACGAGCATGCCATTTTTCTGATGGTAAGAGATACGACCGCCCATGACCAGTACCAAAACCAAACAACATCATAAATCAGAAAACAATGCTTGGCTTTCCACTGCGCTCGCCATCCTGAGACATAAGATGTACAGTCTCTATATGTCGGGACAGATATTGATATCCACGATCTGTTTTAATATATGAACATCAACATCAGTAGAACCATGCAATTTGAGCTTATCAAACTTGAGGCTGTAAAAAGAAGCAATTTACAACGTAGGTTGGTTAATACTCCTGTGGTAATTTTAATAGCAAAACCTCAGTTCGACACAGCAATAAAATATTAAAGCGTACATGCGCACTTAAAATATCAAGTTTAATTTCAACGTATATACAAATACAATTTGCTTGTAAACCGTTGTAATAATATTCATGGTCCACTAATTAGTTTAATTTGACCAACGTACATATTGTATTTCTTTGAAAAATAAATTACCATAAAGTCATAACTAATACTTTAAATAAAATAAGAATAAAAAGGAAACAAATAAATAAAACTAATTCTAAATAAAAATAAAATTAATTTAAAATAAATAAATTAATTAAACCAAGAAATTAAAATAAGGAATACTAAGTATAGGAAATATATTGTTTATAGAGATTAAGTTATATGTGTATTGACTTGTCATAAGAGCTTTTTTAAATTGCCTACGTGACCAATAAATACATTTCATTTCATTTCATTTCATTTCACATTTCAAACCGTGTCGCCCTGTGTTCGATTCCCGATCCAGGTAATATAATTTGTCTATAAGTTATACGTGCATATGGTTGGCAAACAAGCAAACAAGTCAGCTGATGGTAAGTGACCACTGCCGCCCTACAACATTTGAATCACATATGTATTGTCATGCGATCCCATCAAATCGGGAGCCGAACGGGAAGAAAAGAAGATGGGAAGAGCAATGGGATATTGAGCTTCCGGTAATCTCACTCATCGAACGAAACGCGACAGCGAATCTGTCCCTTGACGAAGATTTCCTGACCCGCAGATCAAGAGTCTATTTTCCAACTTAAAAAATAACACAAAGTCAGATTCAAACCACAACCTTAGCATTCACAGCCAGCACATATTTCCACTAGTCCAATGCGGCTACCAAAAAGAACAATCATTTACTTTCAATCTTCAAAAATTGTAGCTAAAAGTAGATTAACCATTTCGAAACTGAATCCCAAGACCATACATATACATTGGCTCTTAAAAATCCTATTTATCAATCTGTAAGTATTCCAACCCAGCCGCATTAAACCTAGTCTCCGGGACAAATAGCTTTCTACCCAGATGCTATCCACAATGAAGTTATCCCGGCCCACAAGCAACGGGACGCGACATCTAGGGAATAATACATAATTTATTCTTCAATTACTAGCAGACGTGTATTATCATTTATATTTAGAAGTGTAGTTAAGGATCAAAGGTCCCGCAGGATTCTAATAAGGGAAACGTATTAGTTTAGGGACGGTTGCTAAAAAGGACGTTATCCAGTTAAAACCCAGGGTATGTACATAGGTAAATAAATCCAACAGTCACCAAAATTAGTCCTGACCCGACGGTCGACATGACGGTCGTGTCATGGATATCAAAAACTACCTGATAACTAAGTAACTAATGGACATATTAACACTTAATTTCATATGTCTCAGTATGGCGGATTCAGTGGAATGTCAAGCATCGCTTTGTAATTTAAGAAGTTGTTTGGTTTTGCTACTGTTCATAAGCAGTCGTATCGCTTACGTTCAGGCGATCGGCATGCTAGTCTCGCCAGTTATTGCAATAAAAAAACTATGAACGTCTTTATGGTCTCACCAACAACCAAACCCGAAACGAATATTTGTGGATCCAACAAACATTCGGCGATGAATTTTGTTGTGCATATTGCAGAATGATTCCGATCGTGATTTGACGGCTGGTTGAGCGGTCAATACTCGCCATAGCCAGGGAAGCGCCTTTTCTTTTTTTCCAAAAGAAAGCTGTTAATTTTCCATTCCAGCGACCCGGTAGGCGGAAAAGGCTATGACGATGTTCCAGCCTTACAGAAAGGGACACTTGTAGATGTTTCAGCTGGATCAATAACTAAGTTAACCTTGGTAGATAGTAAGTCTTTCCTTCCTTCTACTTGACAAGATTGCTAAAACTTCTAGAGAAAGTGTCTATTAAAAAGTCTTTATATACCGTACGTAGGGCACGAATCCCGCCATGTGTACCGCGTAAAATATACGCCTAAATTAAGAGGATAGGCTCGAATATTTGCGAGACGTAACTTTCCAGCTGGTCGACACATTATTTGGACCGAAAATAGAACTCGACTTCTGGAATTAATATAAGTATTTTTTATGGAAATTGTTCAGGTATACCGTATAAGAAACTTTTCAGCTCCTCTTGTTAATAAAGCCTTCGGTTAAATAGCATTTCAAATAAAGGTAGGTTTGCGCCGGGCTTTGTGATTTTAGAGACGGGAGAAAGTGATATCGATACATAATCGGCAGAAATAGTACTATAAACGATATATTAAATTAAAAGAAAGAAATTTCGTTTACAGTAAATTCGGATTTAAATAAAAAGGACCAAAAATTACAAAGTCCAAATGTGTTAATAAATCTAAGAATTAAGTTACAACATTAAGAAATTTATATATAGGTACGATATTTTTTTCTCCGCGACAGCTAAAAGTCACACAATGATGAGCACATGGCTGACACTTCAAGAATCTGATATACTGTTAACTACAGTGAAAAAAAGAAATTATGTTATAGGTACCTAGCGAGTAAGAATTAGAGAATATCCCGCCAAATTACCCTTACTGCAGCTTTTGTAACTCAAATTCTTTATATCCCCGCGTTTCTCTGTGATTACAAGACTATGTCGCTGAAGAATACAGTTGAATATCTTGTAAGCGAATATTATAATGTATCAGCCCATATACGTCCCACTGCAGGACACGGGCCTACTCTACAATTGAGAATACGATTGAGAGTGGTTAGGCCATATAGTCCACCACGCTGGCCTAGTGCGGGTTGGCGGACTTACATACCATAGAAATTCTTATGAATTGCTATGGTATGCAGGTTTCCTCACGATGTTTTCCTTCACCGTTTTAGTGCGTGGTGATTGACTATCAATACACACATGACTCCGAAAAGTCAGAGGTGTGCCCTGGGATTCGAACCCGCGACCACCGTGAACATGTTGGCCGCCGCGTCTAGTCCGTTTACCAACAGGCCACCACGCACTTATAAACGGAATGAAATTATGAATATTATAAACGGGTATTGAATTCCAGCGAGTTTCTGGAAACGTCTAACAAGGTTTAACAAGGGAAGGATTAGTAAAAAACTAATCGACATAATCCCCATCCCTAATGGTGAGTGGTGTGGGGTTCTATTTTAGTTCGGCTGAATGGCGACGACTGCCGCCGTACAATTCAGAACGATTTGCAAATAACAACTTACTACGAACCACCGCGATGCGATTATTTTCTAAAGAATTTGATAATTTTTCCAATTTAAAATTCTTTGAGACAGAGATAAAGTAAATATAGCTAAGAATTGAGTTGCTTTCTTTTATAGAGAGAAAACTACGTAGCAACTTGTGGTTTGTATAATGAATTCAAAAATTGTAGAATTGCAGAGTTAGTGTAACAAAACTTGAAATTATTGTAAAAGCGGAGTAGTAGGTAAGAAAATACACCAAACAGTCAAGTACATAGTCCTGATCTCACATTAAAAGCAACTAAGGCTTCTGTCGTGGGTATTAGAAACTATGAGAGACTTTTCAGTCTTACAAACAACCAAACCCGTAACAAATATTTGTGGGCCTCACAAATATTTGTCGCGGTGCTGGGATCGTCCCGCAGCCACTCGTTTCACAGCCGGAGTCTAACCAACTGCGCCACGGAGACTCTAATGGACTAACTGAAGTCTAGCATAAATCATAATTAACAACATTTAAGTCACTGGTAATGAACTGTTGAATATTGCCTTTCTGCAAGATTTTTTACAGTGTTTGATGAAAGTGGCCCGCATCAACTGGCATGCATTAATATCATAGATTCTATCATCTTTATAACTATATGTTTGGCTTTTGTCATCAGTATTAATAAGGCAGACACAAAATAACATACCATCAAGCTTGTAAAGAGAGATATCAGCTTACATAACGATATTGACACATATAAAAATATACATTTTTGTACATCTATTACAGCCAATATTATCTTGAATAACATAGTAGTTATTATATATAACGGTAAGAGTACTGAGCAGTTAGTAAAAACAAAACGAGACTCTTCAAAACTCTAAGAATAATTTATACAATTTAACTTGAAAGTTGCTAAAGAGATTTAAATTGTCTCAAATTAATGTTTGTTCACTTGAAATGTCTGACGTTTGGCTCCTTTGCCTTTGTTGTTCTCGACGATGTAAATAATATGACAGATTTATATTCTATTTAGACAAGAAATATGTTGTAGGTACGTAAGTTTGAATCCTGGATGAGGCTAGCTCAAATATAGGTTTTCTTAATATAGATTGATATATGCGTCAATATAAATATTATATCGGAATAGAGTTTTTTTTTGCATATATTACCCAAAACTAATTTGACTCTGAAATTCTGAGATTACCCTTTTTTAACGCCCTCTCAAATTTAGAATTAGTTCTAAATTCTAACAAAAACTATATTGAATAATTACAGCCTTTTTCAAAGACAGTTCTAAAACCTATTTTAGCTATGGAAAATTATTCTTTTTGCACGACTTTTGAATTCAATTTGAGCAAAGAACACAAAACATAAATACGTAAACTCACGCCTTTTTCCCAGAAGGGCTAGGCAAAGGTACTACCAAGACACCCACATTTCGCCTTGTATGTTACACAAAACATTAGAAGGGATTCAAAACTGTGTATTAATAACCCCTACCATTCACTAATATCTTCTACTTTATAAATATTAATTACAGTATCGCGAATATTTTTCGGTAATCTCGCCGGGTCTGTATAGTCGGAGGGCGTGGGCGGTTCGCCCACGCGCAGCCGAGAATAGAACCTCACACCCTGCCTCTCTATAGACCCCCCCAACCCCCCAAACGGGGGTGCGTTTATTTTTAACTCGCGGAAATATATGCACATATTCCAAGAAAACATGTAATAAAAGATGTTGCGCTTGCATTTTGAATATGAAATTTCGCTATATTGTAAAGATGCCTCGTAAGCTTCGGAAGGCGATGAGTTTCAATAGCTGTGGGGGTGTTTGCTAAGATGGCCTTGCCTTGCTAGGGAGATACAGTTTATGAATTTTAATTCTTTCGTTTTATATTTTCAATGTAATCAGATGAGACACCGGTCTGCCTGATACAGGCATTTACCTGACAGTCTTGCCTGTCAGGCAAAACTGACGTTAAGAATCCATACCGGATAACGTATGAGCGGTGACAATAGCTACAGATATTTCTGAATGTTAGGCTACCGCTCGGGAATATCAACTGCCCGAAACCGTGTGTAATCAATTCACATTTCAGATTCGAGACTTTATTGCTAACTTAAAGACCATTTTGGATTACATGTTTTGGAATATCTTTCTAATAGTCTTTATTGTTAGCTTACCAAATACCATTTTGGACTTTTTGTGTATAATTGCCATTTAAATTTTCGATACTATTCTAATCCTTTACATACAAACCTTTGAACAATCAGCTCAAAAGCATTTGTAAACGGTAAATAAGAGTGAAAAAGCACAGTTTCCCTGTCCGGTCCGCGAGCTTTCACAATTAACTAAAAAGCTCCGGCGGATTTATCTCCGAACTAAGCGGAATGGGGGAGGTACGGGGTTGTAAGCACTAACGGTACGGCCGCGGCTTTTTTATTGTTCACCCAATTTGTATTGTTTCAATTTCATTGTTTTTGTTTGTTTGATTACTAAGGTTTATGTACTTTGCTAAAACTACTAAAGTAAATGTATCTGAATAAACTGAGTATATATTTTGTGAAAAGATGGTAAACATTTGTGAAATGTCCAGCAGTCTTAATAAGCAATCGGGTGATTGTGAAGCTGTAACTTTACCGGTACTTTACTTGAAGGGAAAGATTATGACAAAGCCTACAATTATTTATTTATTTCAAGTAAAATGCAAGTTTACAGTATGTCACATCACAGACATGTATTTAAGTCTGTCTGTAACCCATATACTGGGTATATCAATACTGCTACCGAAAACTAAGCCGGGTGGTAGTTTTAGTGACTATAAACACAATGTAACTAAAAATTTCACGCCGAAACGCGACATTTATTTTTAATGATTTTTTAAATTTCGTCATTTTTGGGTGGTAAATCCATAGTTCTTGCTAAAATAATAATTTAGACTCGTTTATACCTTAGAGTATTTGTAAATAAAAGGGTATACACTATTATTTTAGGAAAAAATGTATTTACCACCCAAATATGGCCATAGGAAAAAAATAACAAAAATTGACCCTTTTTTTTCAATTTTTCTGTTGCATTATGTCTGAAGTCGCTTAAACTACCACTCGGCTTCGTTTTCGGTAGCAGTCTTGATATACCCTGTATGTCCCTTTGCAAAGCCTTTTCTACAATCGAGAGTACGATTGAAATTGGTTAGGGCATAGCCTAGTGCGGGTTGGTGGACTTTATATTCCATAAAAATTCTCATAAATTACTATGGTATGCAGATTTCCTCGCGATGTTTTCCTTCGCCGTTAAGGTTGGCTGGCTGATTGACTATGACTTAAGTCTATGCCTTATGGTATATGAAGATCTCCAACCCACTTAGGCGAGCGTGGTGGTCTATACCTTCAGCCCTCTCATTTGATCTATCGAATTTACAAGAGTCGTGTTGTTTAGAAGCGCGTATAAACATAAATGAACAGAAATGTTTTTCTAAAATTTTCTAGATCATAATTTCATTGAGGATGAGGTCAATATTCGCCACAATTTAGCTCTAATTAAAATAATTACGACTTTATGTTATGTGCATTGTTAGTCGGCCTTTGCTTAAAGAATATAACACATAATTTTATAATTATTTATGATTGTTTTACGCACTACTTGTTGTATTGTATTGTATTGTATCAACCCATATACGTCCCACTGCAGGGCACGGGCCTACTCTACAATCGAAAATACGATTGAGAGTGGTTAGGCCATATAGTCCACCACGCTGGCCTAGTGCGGGTTGGCGGACTTACATACCATAGAAATTCTTATGAATCGCTATGGTATGCAGGTTTCCTCACGATGTTTTCCTTCACCGTTTTAGTGCGTGGTGATTGACTGTCAATACACACATGACTCCGAAAAGTCAGAGGTGTGCCCTGGGATTTGAACCCGCGACCACCGTGAACATGTTGGCAGCCGCGTCTAGTCCGTTTACCAACAGGCCACCACGCACTCTACTTGTTAATGCCACTACACACCACTACTTGTTAATGTATACAAAAAAATAACTAACAAGTTATTCCGCACGCAAACCTAATTTGCTTGAATCTCCTATTATATCATAATAATTTCAGCAGTTTTCATATTTTATTGCAATTATTTCGTTTTGTTGTACAACGTACAAGTTTGGAACGAACAAAAAGCATTTAACGCTTTGTGTACTTGTGTGATTTTTACTGTTTAAGTGATCACTCACCACCCATGAACAAAACTTGGATCGTGGTTGTGTTTCCAGCTCATCAAATCGGGAGCAGAGCGGGAAGGAAAAAGGATGTAAAGAAAGGGGTATTGGCCATCCGGCAATCTCATATAAATACATTTAGGCATCAGCACAAATTGACCAGAATGTACCAAAAGACAATTAAATCTGCCTGCTCAGCTGAGCTTCCAACTGAAAACTGAATTCGAATCCAGCATGCTACAAACTTACATGAGATATTGTGACAAGTTTTCTACCTTTGTATACAGCGGTCAGTGATTATTATTTAGATTAATACGAATATCCTGCTACATTTGATTGAACTACTGACTGTTATTGTATCTGTATCAGCCCATATACATACATCCCACTGCAGGGCGTATACCATCGAAAGCAACATTTACTGGGGTTGGGGCATTTGGTCCACCACGCTGGACTAGTGCGTGTTAGTGGAATTTAAATTGACTATTTCTAGATAAACACTATTACCATAAAAGTTTTACATTTTCTTAAGTCTCTTTTTAATGTTCGTCCCAACTCAGTACGGGACATAACAAAACAATAAAATCCTTTAAAATGTAAACTGAATCAGTGCAATTTTCCAAGGGACGTTTCATTCGTTAAGGCAGCGTCCACGGTTAAGCGAGTGCCGGCCGTATCCGGCCAAACTAAATTACCGCACTGCATTTTCTTGCTACAATAAGCAGAGTGCTCTTTATACCAATAATAAAAGTAAATTCACCTTGACATTGGAAGACTATATTGTGTACATTTAAACAAGTTCTTTTTTTAATTGCAATGAATGGCGAGACGAGCCTGCCGTTCGCCTGATGGTAAGCGAGGCGACCGCTCATGAACAGTAGCAAAACCAAACAACACCTTGAATTACAAAGCAATGCTTGGCACTCAATATGTCCAGTAGTTACTCTGGCTACAATGTCCTTCAATCCAAAACACACCAGTGCATTTAAACTGCTGTTTTAAAAATAATCATTAAAACTTTTATTGATGGTTGTTATTTTCTAAGTACTTCTAACTTAGAAAACACTCTTCAAATATAACTAAAAAGAATACGACGAAGTGACAATTGGCAATAAAGAAAAACAATTACGGCAACACTATTGGAAATGTAATTGTGTTCGTTGAATAATTTTATACGCAGATATTTCTATAATTTTTCGTACGGTTTTTATTTGTGTTGTGATTTAAAATAAACAAAGTGACTATTAGAAATAATTAACAAAAATAACAAGGATCATTTCATCAGGACATTTTCTGTCGTAGTATATCAGATTACCATATTAATACTAAATTCGATCTTAGGGCCTTCATTAAAGCAGACTCATTTTGCCAAGCTATACTCTACAACAGTATAATGATAGACAATTTATACTCGTTAAGCTACTTTTGCTAGCATGCTTAAGTAATTAATTGTTTAGATATCCTTATTTTAAATGCATGTAAAAAAGTTGAAATATATTTTATGATCCGCCCAGGCTCAAGAGATATTTTAAAGATAAAACTAATAAAAACATTTAAGAGGGTATCGGATATGTATCAAAGGTTCTGTAGCAATGTGTATAATGATATATTTTTTTCTAATAAGATTACTTTTCCGTGAACATTTTGTATCACAAGATGTTTTGAGCTCATCGCGAACGGACTTGAAATGCAGATCCACGGGTTTGACTTTTGCTGGGAACAAAAATTTATAACCACTATCGGAATCAATAATATTTTTACCTATTCTATGAATTATAAGTATTCTTTTTTCACAGGGTAATTAAACATTTTGAAGTACTCACTTCGCCAGCAGTACCCAAATAACAACGGTAAGCAATTAACATAATTTAAAACGATACGAAAAAAAAACTGGATCTGGCCCAAATTCATAAACATATGTATATACGTACGGATGCTTGCTTAAATGTCGCCATGCATGCGAGAGACGGCACCCGGATATCAGCGTAAAAAACACACAAGCTAAACTGTGTTTTATTATAATAAAAATATGGTTTGAATTCTTTGTACGGTAAGTTAAGAGTTGCGACTGTATGTATGAGGAGCGTGGAATCATCAATGAATGTCAAGGGTACGAAATCCTACGCGTTTACGGTAGTAGGATTTCTGTAAGAGTATTTTTGATGTGTGTGACAGTATTGTTTTGGTGGATCGCACTTTCATTGTATTATTTAAAGTTTTATTCAAGGAAAAGGAATGCACTTTGTGACGACTGAAGTGACGTCTACCAAATCATAGTATTCTTTGATATTAATCTAATTATTCAAAAATATGTTTCCTTTTTTGTATCAATTCATATACGACCCACTGCAGGGCTCGGGCAATCGAGAGTAAGATTTAGATTGGTTAGGCCATATAGTCCACCACCCAGGCTGGCCGACTTTACATATCACAGAAAATCCTATAAATTTCTATAGTATACACACTCCGAAAAGTCAGAGCTGTGCCCTGAGATTCAAACTTACCACCGAACCGAAACCGAACATTTTGGCAGCCGCATCTGATCCTTTTACCAGGATTCCACCACGCACTTCATTTTTCCTTATTTCAAATAAATAATATCTGCATATAATATAGGGAAATATCAAAACAGCATAATTTTAGTTAGTTACTGAATCAGTAAGATGTTTTTTTTTTTTACAGAGTATACATTTTGAATCAGCTGTTCGTGGAATAACATCCCTATTCGATTGCAAAGTATAAAAACAATAAGTATTTTTAATCGCAATGTTAATTCATAAAACAAAACAACTTTCGCATTAATACGATTTGTATACAAAAAGCTGTTTAACATACGAGATCGTGCATAATTTTAACAATGCATAATTTCGACATTAAGTTTTGTAGTAACCAATTGCAGTAGGCAGTGACAGTTTCAAATTATTAATTATTAATTATTATAGTTGAATTAGTGTTTTCGGCAAATATTACTTTTCCGGAAAACAATCTTTGTATCGTAGAGGAGAACTCGACTATGGAGGAATAAAAGCACTTATTACGCTGGTCACATCGGGCGTCATAGACTTCGTATACCTTTGAAAATTTGACGTTTATGTATATTGAATTCTGCTTGTTTTAAATGCACTCATTCTGTCATTACTAAGACATCGAAATAACCACTATTATTTGCGGATATTATCGCTGACTTGGTTTAAGTTTTACATCTTTTAACTTCCCGAACGTTCCGATTACTTTACAGCTTTCGTGATCACGGGGTGGACTGCAGAAATTACTACTTAGAAGTTACTGTGAATTCACGTAATTACAAAAATAGTTGTATGCTTTGGATTCCGATCTCAGCCCTGTTATTCGTAAGTCGATTCCGCTATCAACTAGCCTATCTTTCATTGGAATAGCAATATTACTAGCTTACTTAATTCATGTGTTGTGCCTAAAGTGGTGTTATTACCATAAATCCAGGCTTTAATATTCATAAGGAGCAACCTAAGGGCTAGCAAATTTTTTAGCTCAATTATATCCTAAAGGTCAAATGAGCAAATCATAAGCCTAAGGCGTCACGTATGAAACTATACTACAATCTAGATATCTACTAGTTTAGTACCCCGCTTGTCAGTCAAATGAGTCAATTTGTCAGCATTTACTGGCACTGTTATTATTCAAACATTATTGATCGTTAGACGGTGACCTTAACGTTGCTAGATTAAGTTTAGCTGCAAATAATTATAAGGGCGTTACCGTGCATTTAGGCGCGCCGCACGCAGGCAATTTGAGCACGAAGTTAGCGCCACTCTAACGCAGGCCTTGTGGTCACTTGTACTTGGACTCTAAGTAACAAGTTATCAAGTGTCTATCATGTAACTGCGCTATTGTTTCCTTGTTTCTGTGTAGAACTAAATGTAAATACGTGATATGTTCTGACAGATTGAGCTCTAAGCGAACAATGAGGATAGCCATTGACATAGGGCAATATTATAGGGATATTATCATGGTTGGTTGATCTATAGCGACTGGGGAGTTGATATTTTTCAAACACTGCATTAAATTTCACATACAGCATAGTAATTGCTGTTTATCTGTCCAATCACTATATGTACGACCATAGTTGTTGACATTCAGCATTTACAGAGGCAAAAAATAATTACGTTGAGCATCGAAATACTCCGCGATTTACATAGATTAACCAAGTTGTTGGTTGCCTTAAGCGCGGAAAAAAAGAGCAAAAAATATTTATTTTATAAAAATGGAAAATTGACTTCAAAGTACCACTACAAAGTAAGAAATTATATTAATTTAATTACGCTAGTCAACATTTATTAATTTTCTTATTGACTTGACTGGCCAACAAATCTTAAATAAGTAATATTTTTAAGGCATAATATTGTACTCCTCATTAGAAATCGCCCAATATATATAAGTGAAAATCAATACTTCGAGTAGTAAGCTTTGCATGTTCCTTGACTTGTTTCGATTTGCTAGCGATCTGGTCGACACCTGCCTACTCCAGCCTATATCATTCAATCGGCTTGTATTCAAGAATCTTATCTTACAAATAGCTAAACGAATTTTACTCCGGTTTTCACCATCGGATTAATTCTTGAAAGTTGTGTTGCATAAATTATCCGGTCAGAGACGTATTTCTCCATCAATTAATCGAGCGGAAAATTTATTCTTGTCCTGGGATAACTGGCAGTTACGCAAAAGCTTGCATAGCAATAGCATTAAATTAATAACTGCCTAATATTTACTCATAATATTTTTCTAATGTAGGTAACATGTCAGGATCGAAGATCTTTGATCTTTGATCCTTTTCATAAAAAAATTGCATGTCATCTATTTGTATCCCCTATGTGACATCTGGTAGCTGCAAGCGTGCACGTAGCACTCCCACCAATCAAAAGTTCATAAGCATTAAAACCGAAAAAATATCAGATATCCAATCAGGCGATAAATCAGCTTAATTTGTTATACCGCTATCGTAAATAACTTAATACAATAGGTTTGCATTAACCCAAATGTGGATGTTGAAAAAATTGTGGCGCGCCGTTTGCACTGGCCACCTTTCGAATCAGATATCAGGGCCGCCCGGCTCTGCAGCCGACACCTTATCACCAACTCGGTTATCAGTCGCAGGCATTTGTTTTATTAGAATATTATGGAAAACGCCGTTGGAACTTGGAACCTTTCGTGTGATGAATATTCGGGTCAGCGCAATTGCTGTTATATTTTATGGCTCGACAAAATTGCTGGGTCGATTGTGAGCCTGATTGAAAATACTGAGTATGGGTATAATGCCAAATGGCGATGCATATGCGTGCTCGTTAAGATAAATAATGAGGACAATAGGGACAGGTAACTGTAGAAACCAAATTACATCACGTCTTCATATAAATAGTTTTGGGGTTAATGGTAAATCAATGCTTGATTTCGAGGCCTTGGTAAAAGTATGAGGATTTATAAAATGGTTCCTTAGACTGACGCGTTAGTCGCAATATGAAATTAAAAAAAAAACCTGTCGGTTATTGGACGGACTAAGAAAGCTGTAAAGTATGATACTAATGGGGGAACCATATATGACCGATTGAGTAATGAGGACTGACTGAGGATTTTAATGAGGACTTCAGTAATGAGAAATTAATACTAAATTGACCCTGACTGATTCTAGATATGGACTTAGAAAAAACAGTCATGATGATTTTCAGTGTTCACGCGGATGTTACGACAAAGCAATTTGTGCAATATATCAATTAGTTATGAGACGTAAGTGCAGAGACAACAGTCATCGTGATTAACAGAACGGATATTTTTTCATTCACAAAAGAGTTATTTTAAGAATCATTCACGTTATGTAAATTCCTGTCTATAATATGATCCCATAATTTCATACTACTTATCTACGATTAAGAGCATTAAGACCAAAATCCATTTGTTGGCGAATAGCTGGTTGGTGAATTAAACAATCATGATCGTGCAGTAATTCATTGCTCAATATTTCTTTTACTTTGACGAATGCAGAACATAGATCGCAATCTTATTTTGCATATAGGTGTGCTAAGCCAAATCTAAATCAATCAAGCCATACATTCTAAATCTAAACTCTTGCCCTACCAAGTACCATCCTACGCTAAAACCGCTAGCCTAGCAACTAAGCAAAGTTTGCCCAACGTCAAATTATCGCCAATCACTGCAATACGTTCGGGTTAGGCGATTGGACAGTGCACATGTCAACACAGCCGCTTATTTACATAAAATATTCACGAATGTGCAACAGCGTGGTGCCGGCGAAATAAAACCGATAAACGCCCACCGACACCCAGAACGGTACGAAAATGTGTTACAATTTCATAACGCACTTATGGCTAGGACCGGAGTGAACTAAAGGGCAAACGGAGTAACGGGGTCATATCCCTTTTACTGTGGCTTTAGGTATGGTATAGTGAAGATCTAAGTATTCTATATGATACTAGAGATGTTACTGATGATAGGATGCATCTACATGATTCCTTCTGAACACCTAGATTAGATAAGACGAGATAAATTATCTATGAACTAGGTGTAACTGCTATTGAAATTATTATATTGTTGCTTTAGGAAGACAACTTATAAAGAATAGGAATAATATCCGTGAGAATAAAGCGAAGTGCCAACTCAAGATAAGGTTCGGGTGGTTCTAGGTAACTTCATAAGTTAGTCTTCAATATTATTATATACGCTAGTCGCATACATTTTTGGCCTCTGTGGCGCAGTTGGTTAAACGCTGGCAGTGAACAATAGGCCAAGAGTTTGATCCCCGCACCGTAACAAATATTTGTGTGAACCACAGGTAGTTGTTTCGGGTCTGGGTGTTGGTGATACCGAAAAGTTTCTCGTAGTTCCTGACACCCACGGCACAAGACTTGATCTTAGTGTGGGTCAGGACTAAGTATGTTACTGTTGGGTGCATTTATTATTTATTTATTTATTCACTAAAATCTTTAAGAATGTCGTTAATATACAATATATGAATATTAAGATAGGTTTGAAATAAAATCAATATATCCGTAATCGAAGACACTAGGCGGAACTGCATACTGATCATAAGTTGAATGGATACGTCAAATGCCTTTGTGTGCTAGAGATATCTTATCTTTGAATTATATCTTCAAGGCTGAGAATTGTATTTGAAATGAATGTATTAGATTATTTATTTGTAAATTATTTTTGTATTTTCTTATTAACGTACTTGAGAATGACCTTGAATTGTTAATGTTTCAAAATATAAATTAAAATTTTAATCCTTGTTGATAATATGGTTTACCACTTAAGTATTTAAGCTTCAATAATCTACACGCTTACTGTAAAATACTAACATAAGACTGATTTATAATCAAATGAAAACCTTTAATCCATCTAATCTAAGCTCTTATATAAAATCTTTGGGCTAAACAAAATAATTACTTCTGGCAAGTAAATCCGAGTCTACTGTACCATAAGTTAACCGGGTACAATGTAAAAAGACTCCTTCCACACAATATTACTGGTGGGTAGGTACCACCGCAATGTCTTTTTCTCCATGCAGCAGTGTAAATGCACTGTTCTGTTTCGGATTGAAGGACATTGTAGCCTAAGTAACTACTGGATATATTGAGACTTAACATATTATATCTCAGGATGGGCAGCGCATCGGAATACCAAGAACTGCTTTGTAATTCATTGTTTGGTTTTGCTACTGTTCATGAGCGGTCGTATTGTTTACTATCACGCGAAGGCTCTTCTCGCCATTCATTGCAATAAAAAAATACACAATAAAATCTCTGACATTTTCCTCTATCCGAAGGCCCAAATCATATATTATCTCGAGTAAATCCGGGTCTGCTATATATGGTATACCATAAGTGTACAGAGTACAGTGTAGAACGTAGCTCGGCCGGCGGGCGTCCTTGCCACACCTCGCCCAACTATATATTTCACGCGTAATTTTATTCGCAGAACCTGCGTTGCTAGGTGTTGCCTAGTAACCTAGCCGTTGCAAAACGCCCTACAAACCCAGCAATTTTTTGTTGGATAAGAATGTCAATGTGATTAGGCCAGGTATATTTGGATTTACTATCCTTTAATTTTTATCTAGTTATATTTATTTTGGCTGGTACACGGTTGTGTAATTTTAGTGCATGTTATTAGTATCTTGTGTTTATGGAAAATAAAGTTTATTATTATTATACAAAGAAAAGTAATAGGATGAAAAGTTCCGTATTTTATTACAATTATACGAATACTTACCAAGATTCAGCATTAGTTGCGATATTGCAGTGATCGTGTGTCGAATAGTAATGTAGCTCTTACCTAAAACAAAAAAACATTTCAATGGTTAATATTATTTCATTTAAATTTCAAAATGCAAGGTGTTGTATATTTGTTTGTGTATTTATTTTGTAATAGTTATATTACTTCAGATATGATAACTATTTTTGTAAATTGTCCAAGTATTTTAAAAACTTGTTTCAACCTCATAATTAGAAAAAAATACAAGTATCCGAAACACCAGATACAATCCATTACATTAGAAAAACTTATTTATATACACCTACATTCATCTTGTGATAATCAACAGGATTGTGATTAGACTAGATTTCAGTATTTTAATTGAAAAATACACGGTCTACGTGAATGGTTTTGCGGCAGGTAGAAACAAAAATGTCATGATTTACAACTTTCAACTGATACAAATCAATCAGACATTATTGATACGAGCAGGTTGTGCAGCGGTATCATATTTTTTTGTTGGTTTTCGTATAATATTAGTAACAGAGATATATTACTAAATCGGGCACAGGTATCTTATACCAATATCAGTATTGTTTATTTCATATATTTGAACGCCTCATTAATACACCAAACAGTCACACACATAGTCCTGACCACACACTAAGATCGAGTCTTGTGTCGTGGGTATCAAGAACTACGAGATAATTTTAGGTCTCACTTACGAAAAAAATACCAGTAGGTCAAACAAATATTTATTTTGGTGCAGAGATCGAACCCGTAGCCTCTCGTTTCAGCCTGTCAATATTTTTTTTTTTCAGTTTATAGTGAGAACTTGTAAGTTTCAGCATTTTTTTATTACAATGAATGACGAGACTAACATTCAATTCGCCTAATGGAAAACGAATACGAACGATCATGGACAGTAGCAAACCCAAACAACACCCTGAATTACAAAGCAATGCTTAACATCCCAATGCGCTCAATATCCTGACACATACGATGTTAAGTCTCAATATTCCAGTAGTTACTCTGGCTACAATGACCTTCAAACCGGAACACAACAGTGCATTTACACTGTTTGGCGGGAGAAATAGATCGATTATCATAGTTTCTTATACCCTTAATCTGATAGGTTAGAACTATATATAATTCGCTATATATTTATAAGTAAATAAGTACGACGGTTGTATTTAATGCGCGCTGCGAACCTCTTGTAACAAGATTGTGACGTTCGCTGAATAGAAAGTGGTGGGACGCGGCCACAAGCCACGTCTTATGACACGCCGACTTATCTTCAGACAATTTCTTAGCCTTTATGAAAACGTATTTTTCACTTTGCGATAAATAAAATTTATTTTACACAGAATATTTGCGTATGTTACCAACTGGTAAGATGTTTTGGTCATGTAAAGAGGAAAACACATACATTTGACGAATATAGAAGAATGAGTCGGTAGGGGTCAAGAATTCTATGCAGAATTTCAGCTTATTAATATCACACTAACAGCCGCTGCCAATAAACAAACCCAATCCAAAATTTGCCGTTTTAGATTGACAGCTCAATCGTTTTTCTGATACTATATTGCCAATAATCAATCTCAGTAGTGAATAAACTATGGCAACATGACAGGAGACTAATCGAAAAGTAGAAAACAATTGACAACAAAACAGATTGACTTCAATCTAATTTTTTCGATTGATTATTGGCATCGGCCGTAAATTGGTACATTTACACTGGTAGTAGTGGCTCATATGTGAGATGCCACCTAGATAGGTACCAACGCAAATACTACCTCTCCCGCCCAACAGCAATGTAAATGCACTATAGTTTTCAGGTTTGAAGAACATTGTAGCTAGAATAACTACTGGCCATATTGAAATTTAACATCTTATATCTCAGGATGCAAGCGCAGTCGAATGCCAAACATTGCTTTGTAGTTCATTGTGTTTTTGGTCCACCTGCTGTTCGTGAGCGGTCTTATCGCTTACCATGGCATGCTCGTCTCGCCATTCATAGCAATAAAAAAACCATTTAACACAATAAAATAGATTTATCGTTGTTTTCAATGCTTTTCGTGATTCTCATACTTAATTTTCGTATTAAACCAGCCTCGTGATTGGCAAACGTAAATCAAATCAACACGCCAGCGTGGTATCTGGCCGACACTTAACACGTTTAGTTCTTTGTTTAACGATTAAGGCTTTAAGGAAACACCTGCCCTGAATAATATCCATTGGAAGATCATTATGAAAGCGCTCTTGCGGTATTCAGTCTGTGTACGGCGGCCCTTTAAAGTTTAACTTTAGCTCCTTAGTCCCGTTAGTACTTTGATTGCGCACTTCTGTCGCAGGCTGTATGAAGAGACTATTTAACACGTAGTCTTGTATGTTGTGAGGTAATGTTTACAGGGTTTGTATTCATTTAATGAGATGACGTCATTAGTGGCTATGCTTGGATGCACCAGATTCTGATTCTAGGGAGATTTAATCAAAAATACAAACTATTCTTCATTAGTTATTCCTTTTAGACCAAAAGGATCTTGAAATTTTGATCACTTGATGCTAATTAACTTGTTGACGCCAACATGTTTTCATACTCGTAAAAGTAAATAGCAAATTAGTATAGTTTGCTTGCTGAATCCTCCAAAATCTAAATCATAGCACAAATCTTATCATCTGCTACTTCACATTGTTTTATCACTGGCACCTGTTAATTTCAACTCTGAGACTGTAGCCAATGCGGTACCAAGTGTAAACAGTTGCACTATTTACACGTTCGTCAGTATCTGTATCGACCTTCGCTTTCTCATTTAACCTTGATTCGGCTGCAACAGCTCCATCGAAACGATTCGGCGCCGGATCAGGGGTGCTACTGGCAAAAACGATATTCGATATATCGTGTCATTCTTTGTTACTTACTCTAAGTGCCTTCGTTTTAACCCATAACAAAGATCGGACGATTCCATCATCAGCAACCTATATTGTGGTCCACTGCTGGACATAAGCTTCCTCCAAATAGCTCCTTTCACCCTGTCTCCGGCTTGTTATTTAGCATCTGCCAACGACCTTTCGCATATCGTCACTCCACCTAATTGGAGATATCAAAGATCGGACGATATAGTTTATACAATTATTCCTTAGAGAATATACCAAGTCAACACTGGCATTAGGAGCAGGATTTCATAGAGAAGTCGCACGATACATCGAATATCGTTTTTGGTGATACCCTCACAGGTAATAACGTCACTCATTGCATTAAATGTTAGTTCATGTTCGATTCTAGCCCGACAATCAATCATAACTTGTAATGAGGCTGTCTGATTGCGTGTTGTTAGGGACTTCCTTTTGTGTTTGAGGGTTTTTTGCTGATATCATCTCAAATTGCAGTCTATCTGTACTTGTCAAAGCATATTAAGTTGATAATCAGAATGACTTGCATGTGATTGGCCCAAGATAGATAGAAGGGGAGAGGAAAGAAAATGCATGTGCCTAGCACCGGAATGATTAAATATTTTTTTAAATTATCACAATGATCTTAAAATCTCAATCACAAATTTCTTTATTGATAACTTTAATAATGACACGTTATTAAAACGACTTGAAATTTAAGCCGAATATGAATCGAATTTTCAAACGTCGTTCTTTCAGGTATAGAAAAATCTTGAACAAAATCTCATGCAATCAATATTTACTCGGAATAGGGTTTGTCATAAGACATTTGATTTATATAAAGTGTATAGTGGATACTGAGGTTTCGTGTGTAAGGTTTAGCCCTGTTATGTATGCGGGTCGGTATCGGACAATTACCGTAAGTGTTGAAAATCATTGTGCAAATTTACCAAGAATTCATTTGCATTCGTAATAAAGTAATTGCTTTAATCAACTTAAACAAGTAATTACGATTATAAAAAATGTGTTGCATTGATGTTACATTATGTTAAATAGATGATACGACTAATACATTCATAACATACGATTTTTTTATTAGTATCCTCAATTTTTAATGAAATAGTACGACAAAGTGATACATGGAACCGGACTACCGTTGTATACTGGTTTAAAGGACATTGTAGCCAGAGTAACTACTGGACATAGTGAGAATTAACATCTTATATCTCAAGATATCTTATGTCTCAGAATGGCTTGCCAAGGATTACTTGGTAATTCCTGGTGTTTGGTTTTGCATTTGTATTAATATCTGTGCGCGGTTGTATCGCTTACCATAAGGAGAACGGCATGTTTGTCTCGCCATTCACTACAGTGAAAAAGTGATCAAAATGCACTTGATAGTAAAGTGCAGCGCAGTCCAAATAGAATATTCATCAATATGATGTAATATATCTCTTGCTGGTTATAATGACAGCACTGCACCTGATGGTCATCGCAAATACCGTCCGAACAGAGTATCGAACGGCGTCAGACGGCAGTCTCGTCCCATTCGATACAATTTTGCCTGCTAAGATGGTTCTACCAGCTACTGGATACTGCTTAGTACTTCGGCACTGGAAGATCCTGTTTTTCTATTATCTTGTTTTTTAGCAAGATATCTTTCACTATGATAAAGTTAGTAAATCAAAACATCTGGTATGGAAGTGCGTAAGATTCAAATCATGTTTAATTGATCACAAATTCTCTGCCGGTTGGCGCATTGTAAATTTAAATGATGCTATTATTAGACTACTGAGTCAGCCGCAACTACGATTGGCAAAGATGACACACTCCAAGAAGAATTGTTTAGACGCATGCATTCAATTCCAAGTATTTTTAGAATCAACAATTATTGCAGTCAAAAGGCAAAAAAATCCTTAAATTACATATTAGGTTTGATAATGAAGCAGCCAAAATACTTGACAGGTTGTAATTTTTGTTTTTAAAATTACTAATACCTTGGAGGTAGTTTCGTGTTTATATTAACGTATGTAAAATTACTTTTCATAATAGTTTGAATATATCGTAATATTCAATAATACATAATTTTGCTAGCGCAGCGTCATAGTGTTATATAAATATAAAAGCTGAATTTTATATTTTATATATATTACCTACGCAATTATCAAAAAAATGTATTTCAACATTTCCGGCAAACGAAAAAACCAATCACCTGATGATAAGTGAAACCTGCCGCCCAGGAAGATTCACAACACTTGGACCATGGATGAAGACCAGCCCATCAAATCGGGAAGGAAAACGAAGAAATGGGTATCGGGCATCCGGCAATCCCAATCACCGAAGGAAACAACACACCCGCCCGTATCTCAACACAATTGAAACAGAATCCGAATTTTCATAATCCGAACAAATCAGCATCTAGGATCTCAGCTATAAAGCCGTTAAGAGCGTATACACCTTGCGCGCAAAGTCAACTATAGGTATTTCTTCGTTAATTTCATGCACACATAAGCGACCAAAGCTGTGTGCGTAGAGCTGCCGCGTCGGCTCGCTATACAATAGGCTCAAACAACTTTGATCCGTGCGCTTCAAATATTCAATTGAAATGTAACTGTAATATAATATCATAAAAATATTTTATTTGCATTATAAGTAGACAAATATTACTGTGCAAGCAAAGAATAATACAAATTTAGATACTAATCATATTTTCGTTATTATTACATTGTTAAGTTGCATTCAAATCAGTGTTCAATCAGTAGACACTACGGACGTTTATTAATAATTTCGTGTTCAAACACATAAATAGTGTTAGGGGCCTTAGAACCCCTTACAATTACGAAATATATTTAATTTTATATTGCAATACATAACATAATTTAGCCTCGGAATTGCATCCCATTATATTACCTGAAACATAATTTATACTCACTACAAAATCATTGGAGGTAATAAAAATAATTAAATATTTTACTACCAAAGTACTAAGATGTGGTAATAGCAGTCCGCGCGTGGCTATTTTTACTACGCACGGCAAAAATCGACTGCAGCCAGGCCGGAGCGACGAGCGATACGTCCTCCCTCTAGAAGGCCTTGCGGCGCGGCGCGGCGGTCTGATTTGAGCCACGTCGGACAGCGTGTTTTATAGTGGTTTTTAAACTATTTGTAGAAAACATGAAAACTAATTTTGTTGAAATATAAAAATGGTAATTTATTGATAAGATGTTCTTCTATTATGATATGCAATTGCTATAAAAAATTATTTACGATAAGTTGGTGAAAAAAAATATGTTCTTGACGAAAGTTTCTGAATAATTTCGCATTGTTTAAATTTTTATTTTTCAGGAACTAAACACAAAAAGATTGTTTTTCTCAGCAAAATCCCTCCATAAGGGTCTTATTAGTCTGATAATATTTTTATTTTCATCTTATATTTAGTGGTTTCGGATATCTTAAGCTTCTAAATTGCCATTTAAAGCCTAAATAACGAAACTTGTGTTCGGTAATCCTTATAGTACTCACAAATTATCCATCAATCTATACTGTTTTTTACCAAAATCCCTAGATGACAACCTTTTCTAAAATTAGTAATAATTATTTTTCCTTTAAATTGTTTATTGGTGGCTATTAACTCATTTAAAAAGTCCTGTTTTTAAGCCAAAAAGCGCGCAAAGGGTATAAACGCTCTTAAGCAAAGTTAGCGCTCTCGTCGTAGGAGATTTACACGTGCGCAGGGTACTTTACAATTTCGCCGGATTATAGTGAAATACGGGATATTTCGGTACAAATGCTGGTGTAAATCCTAGTTGCATATTATCCCCGCTACGTGGCGTCAGCCCGCAATCCTACCATTTGCAATTGTTGGATTGTAACCCGCGTGCATTTGTTTTTGGATAAATACTTAAGTAAACAAGCTATTCAGCTCTTGTGAGGCTGTAATGGAGGTAATTATTTCATTGAACTGTGAGACGAGCGTGCGATTCGCCCGATGTTAAGCGATATGACCGCTCTTGGCAAAACTCAACAACACCATGAATCACAAAGCAATGCTTGGCATTCCACTGCGCCATCCTGAGACATAAGATATAATAAATTTGTATTCATATAATAAATTAGAGATTTTTTAAATACGGGTTTGTAAGCAAGAACACACGCAGAGCAATATCTCTCTACGTGTTTTCGCTTCCCTGTAAAATAATAATTTTCGACCAATAAAAAAATTATGTAATCAAAGAGATTATTTTATGAATTGTCTTTTGATATCGAATAATAAAATAAATCTATCAAATATAATATGCTTTCTTTTTATAATTCACTTGTCAAGCGATAAGCGTCGAGGATAAGTTATCAACCGATAAGGTATGGGCGGCGCCACTTAATTTATAAGTTTAATGTTTATTTATTTATAAACAAATGGCAAATAATATTATGTTGTAATACAATGATTAAGAATATACAATGCATGTAGAATATTTAGACAAATATTTCATAATTGTAGAGCTCGTCTAGGACTCTACAAAACAATTAATAAAAAAAATAACATATTTTTTAATGTAAATGAATAGGATAAACTATAAAATTAAATTCTACAAAATATATGCGCCAAAATTCAAATGAAGAAAAATTAAAAAAATCTTCACAATCGAAACATATTTATGATAATATGTCGATACTCCTATGTTTATTTCAATTCAAAAATTATTAATTTTTTAAACAACCCTTTTGTCAATAAAGATGCATTAAAATAATTGTGGCTCTTAAAAATACATATTTTAAAGGCCATAACAGACCCTATAAACTCAATTAGTAGGTACAGTTCTAATCAACTCTATTAAAAGTTATCTTAAGATTATTATTATTCATTCGTTTTAATATTCTTCAATCGGCAATCCCAATTTTGGAAGTCGAATATCAAAATATACAAAGTTTAAAATTAGATAAATTCTATGAACGTATTCGCCACCCGATAAATTGAGCCGAAAATAACTTCTTGCGGGAATATAAAATTGTACCCGATCTTCCCTAGGGATCATAGATACTTTACTGATTTGCAATATATCTGTAATAGGACTCGATATGTTATTTTTGAAGCAAACTCCAGTACGTCAACGTCAACTCAACGAAGTTTACAAACCACGCTAAGAGGTGGCGCCACAGGAAAAATTAGATCGCGGTATGGTTTGGTCGACAAGCAGAGTATATAAAGCCCGCGCGTTGCTCTCAACTTCGATCACTAGGTCCTTGCGACCTACTTACCATCAGGTATTTTTGAGTGGTGCCCTCTCGCGTAAGCGAGTGTGAGGTGCCTAAAAATACGAAAAATTGGAAACTACTTGATTTTCCTATATTTCCTCGAAGTGATTACTGGTTCTTGTATAATGGCATGCATAATTTAATTAAATAAATTACCGCAAGAGACCCTTACCGTTTGGGGCTTTTTGGGCTTTGATTTTAGTCCGACAAAATAATTTGTGACTTGTGTTGCATAAAAATAAATAGTCTGTCTACCAGATATAAAAATTAAGATTTTTCTTCAATTCTAAATGTTAAGTTTAAACCAAGTCACTATAAAAACAAACTTACGTGTTAATCCGATATGCACTAATGAGTGTTTGAGACACAATTTAAGTTATGATATTTAAAAAAAATTGACACCACGAAGCTCCAGCTTAAGCTTTATACCTTATCCTAGAAGTATATTGTAAAGTATAAATATGTACATAAAGGTAGTTAACATTGTTTACTCCGACTTTACAAAAAAGTTTTTCAGTGCCCTTTCAAACATCTCGCGCATGCGTTGTCGGACGTCCGCTCATGACACGTCGTGATTGGCGGCACGTACGCACTCTGATTTCCCCAGATGGACGCCCAAATCTAATGACACGGAGCAAAGTTTCACGTTTATCCCTTTACAATATATTTATTTTTGTAGTAATGTATGTATTAAGAGAGAGTTAGAGATTGAGAGTCAATCACAGCGCATTAAAACGGTGAAGATAAACATCGTGAAGAAAACCTGCATGCCACAGCGATTTGTATGAATGTATATGATATATAAAAATCCGCCAATTTATATTTCTATGTTACATATATGAAAGATCGCCAACCAGGTCAGCATGGTATTCTCTCTCAATCGTACTCTGGATCATAAACTTGCAAAGATTTGTCTTTGGACTTTAGTTTCACATTCGGCGTCATAACTAAACGTGCTGCAAAGGTCCTGTTTTATGCGCTCCTAAAATCCATCTACACAAACATGAAAGTATCCGCGAATCGGCAGCGAAGGTCGGATATCGAACAATTAGTGCGAAATCAAGACGCTCTCCTAACTGCGAGGTCGTCTGAGCACGAGCTCCGCCGACCTCGGTCGAGATCGCGACGGATCGCTCTCTTTCATCCGTCTACCATCACAGACTGACTGCTTTGAATTATGGTGATGCCTTAGCACACGCAATGGTAGGATATCTCAAGCTTAGTGACTCGGTTAAAAAGTATTTAAATATGCTAAGAAATCTTTTGGTCATCAGGAGTTCGGTTATTTGATTTGACTTTATTTCCACAAGAAGATATTTATTTATTAATACAAAACTATGAAAATGCATGTAATATTACAATTTGTTTTAAACGTGATTCTCATATGAAGATTCTGCTTATTATTTATTTAGACCTAGGTGGCATATCAGACTCAAATTTCTTACTCTGGGCTGATAATGAATAGAAAAATCCAATATCACTGCCCGACCCAGGATTCGAACCCGAGAACCCAGAACCCGAGCTTTGTAGCCTTATCGTAGTGCAACTACGCCACCGAGGCAGTAATCAAACAAAACTATGAAAATAGATGTAATATTACGTTATAATTTAAAATTAGTCACATTAAATAACAGGTTTTTTACGGTGAGGACAACGAACGTTCACAATTATCTTTTCACAGCACGTATGCCCGTATCGATAACGTTTAAACATATAGGGGCGATCCATGGACTTAACGAGCCACTCGCAGGCACATTTCACAATTAAAAAGAAAAATGCAACACCTAAAATATTTCGCTATGGGAATTTACATAGTTAACATGACCTTTCATACCAAGCAGTGTAAGGCTTGTAATGTTTCCCAAAAAATATTTCGAGACTGCCACTGAAAACGAAGCCGGGTGGTAGTTTTAGTGATTACAAACACAATGATGTTTTAATATCATCGTAATTTAAGCCCTTGTGTATCATATCTTCTTAATAAATAAAAGGGTATAATACATTATTATTTTAGTGAAAACTATCTGTATTAACCCCACCGAAATACGACGATAGGAATAAATATCCAAAAAAATGTCGCTGCTATATATTTTTTTTTTTTTAGTTGCATTGTATCTGAAGTCACTAAAATTACCACCTAGCTTCGTTTTCGGTTGCAGTCTGGATATACCCTGTATGTTAGGCTAGACTAGAGTTGCGTAGGTATCTGGGTGAAATATAGGTTTAACGCACCGGTATGCGGGCGGTAATTGCGCCCCGGGCGGAGACCAGCCGGATATCGATATCTGCGATATGTCAATTAATGCCCAGTATCGCTTTCATGGCACATCATTCTATAGCACTGGAGGGTGCTGGGAATAGTCTTGAAATTTTGGTGGGCTATTTGGTACAAAATTTTATAGATTAAGGCAAAAAGTCCTGTCTCAATATTAAGATGATAAAATTGAAAAAAAAATCATATTGACAGCGCAGCTGGATAGACAAAGATTATGAAACGGGAGGCCGCGAGACAAATGTTTGTGCGATCCACAGATATTTGTTTCGGGTCTGAGTTTTTGTGAGGCCGAAAAATCTCTCCTAGTTCCTGATACCCACAACACAATCAAATTGATTTTAATGAGGGATGTATTTATTATAGGAAATCGCTAGGTGCTGGTCTCTACAAATAAATGACTAGAGATATTATCTTTGTGATAGTTTTTGTTTCATCACCAGATTTGTTGTAACTGAGGAATCTCAATACGCAAAAGCAGCACTAAGAATACTGAACATTCGGAGTTATCTTCCAACACTACCACAGAAAAAAAACCAACAACATTCCATACAGATTGAAAATATCCCTTTCCGGCTCCAGGAAAATCTAAATTCCAATTATTTTAATAAAAATCAAGCAGCTAAGCAGAACGGACATCTAAATACACCAACACCACGGACTTTATGTTATTAAAGGCGTAAACTAGATTAATTAACGAGAAATGTAATCACTGCCGGCCGAGAGAAAACGTAAAGGCAACGGGAAAAAGATACAAAAAACAACGCAGCCTATTAGAACAGAAATATAACACACAAATACGGTGAGTCTGTTTGGTTTTTTTTATTAAAGGGAGAGATATATATATAAATGGAGAGTGGCGAGACAAACCGGTCTCTCGAATGATGCTAAGCGACTGGTATTTTGACATGGACTCTACAATATGAGGAGCACAGACAAGTCACTGTCTACCGTGGCCCTACCACTTTTAGAATATTTTTTATTGTTCATGCTTATTCAAGAGACTTTGAGTCGATTATGACCATGTCAGTCTCATAGTATATATAAATGTTGTAGTACATACATGGGATTAAACTCTAAGGACTATATATGTAGATTTAAAAACCAATCAAGCTACTTCTGATGTTGCTGATAAGATTGTTTGAAAGGCGCCCACATCAAAAGCGTTTACATTAAAACATGTAATTAACTCTTGTCTCATGGGTGCGCTTCGAACACGTTCTGTCAGCAAGTGTTTAGTTTCCACTTTTTAGATTTATATCTACCCCTTGCTCTATTGTAAATCCTTAATGTTATTAGTAGATTCACGCCTCGGCAAGCGTAATGTAGGACGCCCTCCAACGAGGTAGAGTGACGATATCCGAAAGATGGCTGGTAGCGGTTGAAGACGTTGGGCTGAAGATCGAGACCAGTGTCGTGCCATAGAAGAGGCCTATGTCCAACAGTAGACGCGATGATTTTAGTAGTAAGTATAGCCTTATTGTTATTATAGCTTGTACAATGTATTGATCACAATGAAAGCCCCCATCTATGATGGTCGGTGACAACATCAATGTGACGTCACATGTCATTATCACTTGCATATTTCGATCGGCCAGCCCGGTTTGCGAAAACTTCAAGCAAAAAGCACATTAAATGACGCGAAGAGATTCATTAGTTTTTACCGAGAGTGGAACGAAACGACACTGTCATCAAGTCAACTCTACTTACCTAAATACTCGTAATATGGGAGTGGAATTTGAATTTTATGCTTTTTTACATAGATCGTCTAATAAAAGGGTGCTCAGTCGTTGAAGCAGGCCTTTTTAACCGGCTTCAAAAAAGGAGGAGGTTTTCAATTCGTCTCTATGTTCTTTTTTTATTGTACATCTTAAAAGTCAATGGATGCAGACCGCTTCCAATATGTTTCTATGGAAATCCTTCAGGAATGCTTATGTTCAGCAATAGCCTTCTAG
Source organism: Hyles euphorbiae (assembly GCA_023078785.2). NCBI lineage: Eukaryota > Metazoa > Arthropoda > Insecta > Lepidoptera > Sphingidae > Hyles > Hyles euphorbiae. The sequence goes on along the minus strand of CM041037.1, from coordinate 2,014,796 downwards.
TGGCTTAACAATAATACTACATTGAACACACAATGCCTCCAACAGGTCTCTGTGAAAATCATTGGGGGAGGCCTATGTTTAGCAGTGGACTTCCTTTGGCTGATGGATGGATATCCATCCATCAGCCAATAAAGTGAACAGTTTCCTGAATTAATCAGGGCTGTATGTTGTCGTTATATTTAGGAATGGAAAACATTTCCGTAAAAATGTATTGTCTTTTCCCCGGCGACATCGGGCAATTTGTCAAACGTCTAATCATTGGCGGATTAAAGCTGCGGTTATAATGATGTTTAACACGCGGCGTGCAAAACGCTGCACGCTCTCCGATAAATGTTTAAAGGACGTTATACTTATTCAAATTGTGCTCATCGAGAGATATCTCAGCGGCTCATAAATTGGTTTTTACTCAGAGACAGCACACGTAATACTTGCATATTTATGAAAAAAGTTGTTTGTCTCAATCTAGAATCTTTATTTGGGCTGCCTGTTGATTAAAGATTTGGTTGAAATTATAACAATATTTAAAGCAGACAAAACTAAAACTATCATATGTAGGTCTCTAACTTCTAAAAGTAGTTTATTCGTTAAATTTATTTTCTTTCTATCGTTTCCCTTGCGTGAAACTGACTGAATTTAATACAGTGTTTCTCGAGCAATTCTAGCCACAGTATGACCGACGCTCTTTCGATCTGTATTGATATTGATTGGTGTTCAGTACGCCATGGTTTACTAACAAATTACTTGTGCTATTCCTATTTGTTTTTATACTAACGATTTCTGGCGACTGCGCTCGGTTTATTATAGACGGAGTGATAGACATGAGTTCAATCCCCCCACCGAAACAAGTATTTGTGTGAACCACAAGTATTTATTTTGGTTCTGGGTATTTGTAAGACCGGAAAGTCTCTCGTAGGTTCTGATACCCAGGTAGAGCCACTATTGTCCATATCCATTATTGTCCAATCCTCACCTTCATTTTGCCTCAATGATCGCCATCCGGGATTCGAATCGTACCAAAGACTTACATTCCACAAGAATAATTGGCGAGTGATTAACATTAGATAACCCTAAGCTTTATGTTTAATTAATTGCAATTAATGTCGCATGTAGTGATTACATTGTGATGAATTATCATCAGTTTAATTGTGTTGTGATTGTGAGCGTATTTTTCAATTTATTAGGTCTTAATAACTACCGCTAAACAATTGGATGCTGCAAACAAACGTGACTGTACTTCGAGAATGATAGGATATTTAAGCTACTATTGACATTCGATTTCATTTGTTCGGATTTAGTATCGAAAAAAATAGATGCTGGCTGTGACACGAGAGGTAAGTGGTAAGTGGCTTATGAGCACTGAAGCATATGTATGTAAATCAAACATGTAACGGTCTTAATTATACAGTTTTAAAATCTATTTTAGCTATCGATTTTTTTGTCCCTTTTGAACCACTTTTGATTTGTGTGTGTGAGTGTGAGCAAAGAAAACTGAAAAATCTCTCCTCGTTTCTGACACCCACGACAAAAGGCGTGTGAGTGTGAGGTCAGGTCTAGTCAGGTCAGGGTCAGGTCAGGTCAGTCAGGTAGAAATAGTCCTGTATGCACATAAGTGACTGTTGGAATTCTTAGTTTAATTATATTTATCCTCCTAGCGCCCAGAAATTTTTGGAGCTCGTAGTCATTATGACCCTAAAGTCCTTTTAGAAGAACATAAATGTAAAACGCGTTACAGCCCAAGTTTTTTTTCACGTTAGTGTTATCCATTTGATTTACATACGAGTAAGATTTTTAGTACTACGTTGTGATAGCCCATAGATGCTTTTACAATTAAAATTATTTTATTGTTATCCGTAATGAAAATAGTACTTTGGTTTGTCCAAATATCAAATACTAATACTTTTTTAATATATCCTTTCAAAAGTTCCTTGGGCTGCAATCATAGTCGGGTCCCGAAAACGTTGGGGCGTTTATGATGAACTCGATTATGGGTGTTTCAAAGGCGCTTGGGCGCTAGGAGGTTATACTACCTAACAACCAAAATTTAAAAAAAATCGATCGCACATAAGAATGAATCTTGCCAACCTTTTGAATAAAACTGATCGTCATAACCACATTTAACTATTTTTAAATGTTTTATTTTGCGGAATCAATCCTTAGTAATATTAGAATTGGTTAACTTCGATAGTTTACAAGTAGCGCACGATGTTACTCTATTTTACTTGATTCGCAATGGCATTTAATTGAACTAAATGAAACCGAGTGTGAGAGGTTGGCAGATGCCTCTGGCATATGCAAATTGACTTGATAAATACGGTCGCATGGAGGCCACCATGTTAGGTCGGTATGTATGCTTTGAACTGCGAGGATTGGATTCGATGGTTAGAACAAGCAATTAATTTTACGCGAGATTTGGATGTGATGAGCTCGCTCCTTATAACATCTTAGGTCTTGACTTTCCCGCCCTCAGACCCACCACTGCAACTCCTGTCAGCCAGGATCAGCAGTGGCACACAAAGAATTGACGCCAAGCTCCGGAGCTCGGCGAGTCTCTCAGCGACACTAGCTTGTCTTTAACCCGCATCGAAATTAATCAGAAAGAAGAACAAATAGGACGAGTTGGAAACATCTTAGGTCTAATAAATTTAACGTACAACGATTGAGGCCTCTACCTACCCCCTAAGGGATATAGACGCGAATGTATAAATAAATGACATGCCATGCAATGACTGCCTCGGTGGCGTAGTTGTACTACGGTACGGTTACAAAGCTGAGGTCTCGGGTTCGAATCCCGGGTTGGGCAGTGATATTGGATTTTTCTGTTCAGTATCAGCCCAGAGTCAGGAATTTGTGCCCGATATGGCGATAGGCTCGCCACCTATCACATTGTGGGACTTAACATACAAGGCGAAATGTGGGTGCCCTGGCACCTCTGCCTACCCCTTCTGGGAACAAGGCGTGAGTTTATGTATGTATGTATGTATGTATAAATAAATAAATACGCCCATCATTCACATACATAGTGCTGACCCCACGCTAAGATCAAGTCCTTGTAGGTATCAAAAACTACGACAGACTTTTCAGTCTCACAAACGCCCAGAAATATTTGCCTCGGTGCGGAGATTGAAACCACGGCCTCACGTTTTACAGCCGGTGTCAAACTAATTGCGCCTCGGAGGCTCTCAAAATAAAACATTTTTCTTAAAAATCCAATACAACTTATAATCAACAACAACAAAGATTTAGATATTGTTAAATGCAAATTGGGCATTGATTTGGAAACATTAAAGCGAAATCAGCATATAACCGGACCTAAGAAATATGTTTCATTGGGACCCATTCGCCACGTTTTGTGAAGCAATTTCCATTGTCATAGATCAATATCTGTGAAGAAACTGCACCAATAGATTGCGATTATCATTTCAGAAGAGTGAAGAAGCGATTATGCCGCGCGTGACCGTGTAAGTCTTGCGATAGTGTAGTGCAGTATATATTTTATATTCATCGCGTAGTTTATTGATATTCTGTGAAATATCGTCTTTACATACCCGGCAATATAAATCTTTTGAACCGGGTTAATGGTAAACTACCTACACGGAAATATAGAGTGTATTATAGTTCCTATGTCGTAACCATAGACTAAGTTCGGAGGCAATGATAGGTGTCATAGAGAATTGAATTGATTTTTAGAAATGGGCCTTCGTTTCGGATCACCATTGAAATGCACTACACTTATGATCAGGTATACTTAGTGCATACTTTAATATGAATGTAAGAATATAAATAAATAAATTCGGAAAACTTGTAAATCATACTCACTTGTTTAAATGTAAAACTAAAGTAATAAAGTACGAGAATGTTATAAATTAAAGCCTCAATACGACAAACGACACCCACAAAAATTTTATTAACAAGATTCAAGTTATTTTTATTCCAAATGTAATAAAAAAGTATTTAAGAATAAGATGAGTGGTTATTGGTTAATGGAAATGTCTATATTCATCGTCTATGACTATTTGTTTCAAGTCTGTGTTGTGGGACTATAGAAAACATCGTAATTTCCTATTTTTACTAACATGCATGTCAATTTGAACTACATGAATATTTTTTGGCTATATTTATAAATAATCCCAATAGTGTCATAGTCCTGACCACATACTAAGATCAAGTCTTTTGTCGTGTGTATCAAAAACTACAGGAGACATTTCAGTCTCACAAACACCCAAAGCAGAAATAATTATTTAGGCTCGTACATGCATGCGACATCGCATCGTAAAAATCTACGAGCTGCTGCGACGCATCGTAAGAACTTGGAAATTGATTAGCAACGCACATTCCTGCTTCTTTATTTGTTTTTCCTATATTTCCTAAGAAATAAGCGTCACCTGAATCGTGCAAGGCAGACGCCTTGGCGCACGATATCGCATCGCAGAATTTCGCGTCGCAGTTATCTGCGTTGCGAATTCGCATAGCGCCGATTCGCAGTTTTGTGTATAAGGCTTTTGTGAACCACACAAACATTTGTCTCGGTGCGGGAATTGAACCCGCGAGGTCTTATTTCATAGACTTGTATATATGAGCTTTAATATACTCAGTAGAGGAAACTTGATAATATAAATTGAAAATACATACAAGATATCACGTCAGCATTTCATAATCCAAGTATAATCAAATTATATTCAACGGATATTATTTACTAAATACATTATTATGTTAAAGATAATTTTACTAAATGTATGAAAATATTCATTTTTTAGTTCTGAAATGTATTGATTCGTAGCGATCGTGTGTGTTTAATATCCCAATGTGTTCACTATTATATATATTATTATAGACTTACAAGTCAATTGGAGGACGATTTGAGTTTACCGTGCAAGTATCTTGACAGGATAAACAAGACACTTTGTCCTGTTAAAGGAGACTTTTTGGGCGGGTAGCACTTTAACTTTACTGTTTAGTAATTTCAAACCGATAATTAACTATGCGCCCTTACTTGAGTTTATATTGGAGTTTTTATTTCTAAACATGTTGAGTTTTCATACATTGGTTAATAAAACTACCCAAATAAAAAACTATGAGCAGGCAACAGATAAAGCCAAAGTATGTCTGAACGGTAATGCAATTTATTTGTTCAACGAAACCTCAACGCTTTATTCACAGACATAATACCAATATATATACATATATTCCGGTATTTTAAATTTTTCATTTTTTTAAGAAGCAACAAATAATTACACTTTTTCCATTAACTAAGCTTAAATAAGATTTTTCCAATTAATTTAAAGCCCAACCGACCCCGTTAATTAATTAACCTCGTAAAATTTGGTTAGATGATAGATACTGCGATACTGCTGTTACAGTATTTTCTTAAAAGATATAAAAGATATAAAACAGACTGCCTCGGTGGCGTAGTTGTACTACGGTACGGTTACAAAGCTGAGGTCTCGGGTTCGAATCCCGGGTTGGGCAAAGTGATATTGGATTTTTCTATTCAGTATCAGCCCAGAGTCAGGAATTTGTGCCCGATATGGCGATAGGCTCGCCACCTATCACATTGTGGGACGGAACATACAAGGCGAAATGTGGGTGCCCTGGCACCTCTGCCTACCCCTTCTGGGAACAAGGCGTGAGTTTATGTATGTATGTATGTATGTATATAAAACATATGAATTCGTACACTAATTATCTTCCAATTTAAATCCAGTTTAAAGTTACATATTAAACTCAAACCTATGAAAACTAAAAAACAATTTAAATAACCAACAAGCCGGACCAAAGGTGAACATTGACAGTCAATTAGCACGTTAACTCACGATTAACCGACGTCTAATCGAGGATCAAAGGCTAGTTACCGCGACAGAGTAGCCGGCTTGAGTAAATATCGAGTTATAATTGCTTTGAGACCGTACGGACTCCAAATTATCGGGCCTACTCTTACTACACATATATTGTGTTGTAGACTAGAACTAACTAGATAAACTAGATTAGATAAAATATACTTTTACAACGTGACTGATTTGATCAATTCTAAATTTGATTCTAAATGTATTAGATTCCTATACATCTGGTTTACCAGCCTGCCAACCCGCACTAGGCCAGCGTCGTGGACTATATGGCCTAACCACTCTCAATCGTACTGTCGATTGTAGAGGAGGCCCGTGCCCTGCAGTGGGACGTATATGGGCTGATACAGACATCTGATTTAAGCTAGAAATTTTAAAAATCGACGCAATAGTCGTATAACAGTACGTGACTGCGATCTGTAAAATATTGGGTTCGATTCTGAGGTTCAACTTATAATGAAACTCTTACGCAATACGGAGTGTACGAATTAGGATTGGAATCCAGGGGCTTACATTTTAAAAACACACTGCCAGAACAATGCGGTGAAATTAAATTATATACTGGTGGTAGGTCTCTCATATGTGAGAGGCTGCCTGGGTGGGTACCATCGCAATGTCTATTTCTCCCGTCAAACGGCAGTTTAAATGTTAAACTATTGTGTTTCGGATTGAAGGACATTGTAGCCAGAATAACTACTGGACATATTGAGACTTAACATCTTATGTCTCAGGATGGTGAGCGCAGTGGAATGCCAAGCATTGCTTTTTAATTCAAGGTGTTGTTTGGTTTTGCTACTGTTCATGAGCGGTCGCATCGCTTGCCATTAGGCGAACGGCTTGCTCGCCTCGCCATTCAACGCAATAAAAAAAAATGTTTTGCTGTGATAAAATTTTTACGTTTTATTACATTACATCCTTTGAATACGACACGCATAATATAACATTAAGTGAACATGTATAACGTATATCAATAAATATACACTATTTAATCAGGTGATATTCTTTTTAAAACCAGCCTTGACATTTAGCGATCTTCCTGACTCGCGGGCAATCCGAAAAATCACATTATTATTTAGTTTAATAACTACGCAATTGCAATTTAAATAATCAGCTGTATTAAAGCCAAAAATAAAATTATCATAAATGTTAAATTGCGGAAGGTTAATTGTTAGTACTCATTTCGTAATACGTATGTGGTCTGGGGTAAAACTTAATTAATTCGCTCCATCTGGTGTCAGAAACGTGAATTACTACCGCGGTACTATAACAGCTAAATTTGAAATATTTGTTAGAATTAGAAACAAATTGAACTATTTCGTTTAATTACCGAAATAATTATGTACCGACCTAGAATCATGAAGTAATACAATACGGTTTACTAGTTGGCATACTGAGACATTGGCGGACATACAGATTAACTACTGGACATATTGAGACTTAACATCTTATCTCCCAGGAAGGCAAGCGCAGTGGAATGCCAAGCATTGCTCTGTAATCCAAGGCGTTTTTTGGTTTTGCTACTGTCCAGCATCGGTCATATTGCTTACCATCAGTTGAATGTAATGCTTGTCTCGCATCGCCATTTATTATATTAAAAAAAAAACATTATATGTGACTGTACAATAGTAGGTATTCAAACGAAAATATAGTGCCATACGAGAAAATAGCACTAGTAAAACTTATTTAAGACTGCCTCGGTGGCGTAGTTGTACTAAGGTACGGTTACAAAGCTGAGGTCTCGGGTTCGAATCCCGGGCTGGGCAAAGTGATATTGGATTTTTCTATCCATTATCAGTCCAGAGTCAGGAATTTGTGCCCGATATGGCGATAGGCTCGCCACCTATCACATTGTGGCACGGAACATACAAGGCGAAATGTGGGTGTCCTGGCACCTCTGTCTACCCCTTCTTGGGATATAGGCGTGAGTTTATGTATGTATGTATGTATGTAAAACTTATTTTCAGTGTATTTTCTAAGCGGCTTACACGAGGTTAGAAATGGCGGCGATCGGAAACGTCACACTGACCAATACGGCGACGTTAAAACCATCCATTAAACAGCGGGGAAGAGGTAGTAAAAATTGAGTGCTAACAGATAATCTAGGTGCCGCTGCCGCCCTAAATACAATATTTTATTATGACTCTGCTCTTCGTCTTACTGATATTTGTAGGTGTAATGTTGGAGGCTTTATATTTTGTAGCGCAAATGTACAAGATTTGTAGATGTGGTGTCAAATGTTTGTGTTATTTTTGATTTATTAGTGCTGGAACTTTATATCAATATCTTGGGTATAACCAAGAGATGTATAAAAAACACATATATTCAAGTAGGATACTCGTATATGCCTGAAGAGTGACCATCGAACCTTGATGTAAAGATCGCCATAGTGATCCATGTATGTCGCGTTCCGACATCAACCTGTATATTATACAGACTATATCCAGATTGTGACAGAAAACGAAGCCGGGTAGTTGTAGTGATTATAATTTGCAATACAAAGATGTTTTAAATATCGTCATGTAAGATGTTGCGTATCATAACATCTTTAATAAAAGGCTGTACACTATTATTTTGGGAAGAACTGTGTACTTATAATACCACCCAAATACGAGGAAAGAAGACAAAATAAATTCGTCGCCTTTTTGCAAATTTTTAGCTGCGTTGTGTCTAAAATCACTAAAACGACCACCTGGTTTTGTTATCGGTTGCAGTCTGGATACAACCTGTATATAGAATTATGAATTGGCATAACATGGTCATAAATATTTCACTCCATTCATAACTCTTCTAAGACCGCACCAATATGCACCTGCATTTCGCCACAATCAATTTCTCACTTTAAATGAAGCGTTAATCAATCACCATGGCAACCTCGAGACATCCATCGTACATGCAAATTGTGGCGAGATGTGACGTCATTAAAACTGCTTGTAATTGGCGGGGTGTGTACGGTATAATCAGGGGAGCGACAGAGCGGCGCCGCGACGCTTCCGAGATACATCGTAGAAACCGCCCAGCAACTTGTTATTTGAGTTTCATTTGTTTAATTTGTAGGGATGTGTCGTGGTGTTCTTATGGTGTACGATGATATACAGATAATGGTTGTGGGTGGAGTGATGAAGATTTACGACCGCACTCAGACTTTAATCTTAATTAAATTGTTCTTTAGTTGAAATTATCTACGTAAAAAATCCCAAAATCCTTTGTACTGCCCCATGAATTCTTTTATAATAATCTAGTCCATCCCAAGGTTGCCTGCAAGAGATCGCAGCTAGCGATAAGGCCGCCAATTGATACTATGTCTTTAGTTCTAAGCATTTAATCTGTTTATTGTTTCTTTTTTCATACGTTTTGGTGTCCAGTTAAATAAATAAATATAATCTACACTAATTAACGATTTAATTGACATTAAATGTCAATACAATGATGACATACATCTCCGAATCATGGCCTCTGACTTTGGGCCACTGGAGACTTTGGACTTTTTGCCAAATCATATTCATACGAAATTGAAATCTACATAAAAAACCTATGTGCAGAATGTTGATAGAAAAATAATGACAGCGTAGAACGAGGTCACAGAACTCAATTATTCGCCATAAACATGGAGGCAGTGGATAGGGGGCGCTGACGTCACGTTATCTGTCGCCTATAGCACCCACGCCAGCGGCTATCTGCGCCACTTATCTATGCTAAACTCACGTACAATCGATACTGGAAAACTGTGGGAAATCGGACGCTTTGTAAGGATGTACTGAGTGTGACAGCTTCTGCCTGTATGGAGAATATTGTATTTTTTAATGCAATTAATACCATACGCTTGATGGTAAGCGATACGACTGCTCATGGACAGTAGGAAAACACCATGAATAACAATGCAATGCTTGGTATTTCATTGAATAGTTGTGTTATTAACTCTACACAATTGAGCATCAAAATACTAGATTTAATTATTATCTTATTTTACTTAGCTGGACTTAAAAATTCTAACCATAAATTTAAGATGCTCCGCTAACTACCTAGAGTCTTTATTTTTTTAGTCTAAACCAAAGCGTTCTTCACAGTTCAAATCTGTAAAACTAAATTTCTTGTACTCGCATGTCCAATAAACCAATATTTGGTCTTCCTATAAAAGAAAACTGAAAGCATTGTAAAGGGGATAATAAGGTTGCAAGTTTAAGCGCACTATACTCGTAAGTCACAAGCCGCCGGCTCAGCAAAACAGCCCGCGGCGCCTTCACAACCCGGCGGCATATAAGTAGAGAATCATGTCAGCGACAAGCGCCCGCACGTGTTGCCCGCCCAAATGTTGGCGGCATGAGCAATGCCCTGTTGCCCGGCGACACGAAACAGCGTCGTAAAAATGTTCGTGTCATATAAGTCGCCGATATGTTGCCTACAAAGTTTATCAACTTGCAATGATTGAAGTCGCCGAATAGCCCGCCAAAAAAGTTTTCGATATGTGCCGGCGGGCCGGCGGCTTTCTTGTGTAGTGTGCTTTAGTCGGATATAATATGTAAACGGTACAAACTAAAATGACATTATATTCGCGCCGCTCTCCCGTGGTTGGGTCAATATTTACCGGCACTCGCGATCTACGCACTTTGATTACCTAGTTGACTTACGGTAATCGACTGAATTTACTGGCACAGCTCGGTAGCGAATTTCATGTGGAGAATTTGATTAATATGCGAGTATGAACAGGACTAGTTGATTTTTAATTTAGTAGACTCTACAACGTTGGCTGTACAGTCAGCTATGACAAAAGCTTGCGTGTGCGATCCTCGCTACAAGACAAACATTTTTTTGGGTCTTTTTTTTACAATGAGTGGTGAGACGAGCATGCCGTTCGCTGATCTCTGATGGTAAGCAATACGACCGCTCATGAACAGTAGCAAAACCAAACAACACTTTGAATTACAAAGCAAGGCTTAGCATTCCACTGCGCTAGCCATCCTGAGATACAAGATGTTAAGTCTCAATATATCCAGTATTTAATAAGGCTACAATGTCCTTCAATCGGAAACACAACAGTGCATTTTCACTTCTGTTTAGCGGGAAAAAAGACTTTACGTTGGTATCTACACAAGTTGGTGTACAAAAAAAAAGACAAATAAATATAACTATATACAGTATACACAAAAATGGAGATAAAAAAGGCAAATTTTATCCTACAGTTAACCAAGCTTATTTGGGTCCTCAAGTGCCATAAGGAAAGTATAATAAAACCTTTCTTTCTGACTATTATTATTAAAACGTCTTCATAATTGTGAGAAAATGTACATGTTCATCCGATAGTTGGCACGTGCGATGCAGGAAAGAATGATGAAACTTCACCGTGCGAGATCGGATTGCTGCGAAATTACGAGAGTGAATTCCACTGCAACGTGGATGTCGTGATTCCGTCAGAGATTGGATCCGTTCTTGCTGTAAATAACATATGGAGGAAAGAATCATATATTTCATATAGAAATTATTGAGTACGTTGGAATTGCTATATTATTATTTTTATCCTGGAAAAAAGAATTATAATGCATTTTAACCCCCTTATCTTATTAAAAAACTACATGAATTTAAATTAGTTAAATCAAGTTAACACGACACAAAACGGTCAGGCTGTCATTGCCTGCTACTACGACGACTATCAATACACACATGATTTCGAAATGTCAGAGATGTGCTTTGGGATTTGAACCCCCGACCACTGCGAACATGTTGGCAGCTCTCAGCCTCTTCTGTTACTATCCGGGAAAATACAAAAACGTTTATACATTAATACGCATAAAAACTTCGCATTAATATTCTTACAATAACCAAAAAAACACATTAAACTCATTAGCGTTAAACAGAAGCGTTAAGCAAAGTGCGCCCTTGATGTTAATTTTTGACGAAGGTTTACAAAACAATTTTAGCGAATATAATGAGTTTTTGTTAATTATCAGACATACGGATGTCGCGCTTCGATAGGCTTTTTATAGCTCTTAATGCTTAATATAAAAAATTTAACGTCGGAAAATTGCATCTTGGGATCTGCGGTGCCCTACAATTTTAATTATCCCTGATATCCAGTATTGCAACTTTTGTTTATATGAAGCCAATTTAAGGATGGAGCAACATCGAAATTTATATATTTTAGTCCAAAACGCTGAATATGATTTTCTGATTTATTCCTATGATTTTACTACAAGACTGCTTATTGCCAATAATCATGATTGTAAATCAATTGAATAAAAAATTCAAAATATAAAGATAATGAATATCAATTATGTAAATAAGCAAAAAAACGTGCCAAATTATTACCCTTTCGACTTACGAGTAAAGCAGTGTATGTCAACTCGGCAAAGGCAATACATAACGCGGCTCACGTACACCCATCACGAGTTATTTATCACACTAACCCCGTAATGTACAGCGTAGTGCGAAATGTTAGGGTTGAACCTGTAACGCAAACAAATATATTCCGTCAACCCTGAAACTGCTTGCGTCATTTACATTAAGTAAATAAGAAATAATGTAGGAGCAATTTGTCATAATAATCATGTAAAATATTCATGTATGTAGGTATGAAACTGTTGGGTATATTTATTCATAGCGGTCGGGCCCACATTCGTCCGGGTGCAAATAGTTTTTGAGTCAAGTCTACGTCAACAACATATTTCGCGTACTGTTTTATTTTTAAACTTAATGTGACGACCGTCGACTAAGATTACTTTTCCCGTCCCGTCCCGCCCCGTCTTGTCTCGTAACATCCTGTTTTGTCCCGTCTTATTCTGTTCCATGGCGAAAAGCATGCAATCCTGTCCTCTCCTACCCCGAGCCATTCATGTGAATTGAAAGAGTAGCAATTATGTATACTTAAATTTATGACTCATCCCACGGGAACACTACATTTCTTCGGAATAAAAAGTAGACTATGTGGTAATCCAGGGCGTCAGCTACCTCTTTGCCAAATTTCATCAAAATTGGTGGAGCCGTTTTTGCGTGAGAAAGTAACAAAGATCCATACAAACTTTTTTATATTATTAAGGATTTAGTTATTAGCCTACAGACTATAGCAGTCATTAGTTGTGCTAGGCCTGTTTTCAACTAAGCACGCAACTTCGCTTTACTCATATCACTTTTGAAAACCACTCTGCAATGATTCATGATCGTACTTCCATCTAGGCCAAAAATACACCCAAATTAGTATTTATACTCCTGATTCCAGTGGCGTGCCATAGGAGAGGCCTATGTCCAGCAGTGGATGCGGAAGGGCTGATTATATAATCCTGATCTTACAGTAAGGTCTAAGTCAACTGTCATGTGTGAAGGAACTAATAAGGACTTTTAAGTGCAATAATTAATCACTACAGAGGTTTTAAGTACAGAAATCAAATATGCTGTAGTTCTCCATAATTATAATAACCGAATTCTTGATTTATTTATAACTAAGGTGGTCGACGTTCATATCCTAGGGTACCACGGACTTTTCGGAGTCATGTCTCTATTGATAGTCAATCACCATGCACAAAATGCGCATAGAAAACATCGGGAGGAAACCTGGATACTGCTATAACAATTTGGAAGAAGTTCTATGAATGAATGAATGAAAATGAAATATGGTTATGGTATGTAATAGTCTGCCAATCCCCACTGGGCCAGCGTGTGTGGCCTAATCCCACTCTCGATTGTAAAAGAGGCCCGTGCCCTGAAGTGGGACGTATATGAGCTGATACAGCATCAAATGACCTCCCGAGGTTCTTGAACTCATATAACTAGAATCAGAACTCTCAAACACTCCAATAAGTTTTAAAACTGATGTAACGAACTCCTGCCATTGTCAAATGGCAATTACCAGGAGTCACATCATGCATTCTACTTGCAGGGGTTTGTAATTTGTTAACTTTATACGACTCTATGCTTAGATTTATAAGTGTTACCATTACTTTATCGTCATAACATAATTTCCTCGAAAGAGATCTGAGATTTCTTTATATCGTACATTATCGCAATGGAATCGACTTCAGCTGAATAAAAAAGAGGATTGATATCAAGAAGGCGTAATTTCACCTGACATTAGCAAAATAAGTCCGTGCTAGCTAAAATCACGAGTCTTGTTGCCAAGTGTTGAGGTGTATATACAACAACGCCACCATGTCGGTCCGAGTACAGGATCAGAGCACGAAGGCTATTCCACTACAGAGAGGCGTGAGACAGGGAGATGTCATATCTCCGAAACTGTTCGCTGCCGCGCTGGAAAATGCCTTCAAGCTCTTGCAGTGGAAAGGATTCGGCATCAACATCAACGGCGAGTATATTACTCACCTTCGATTTGCCGACGATATTGTAGTCTTGGCAGAATCGCTGGAAGACCTTAGCACTATGCTCGAAGACCTTAATCGAGTTTCCCAACAGGTGGGTCTTAAAATGAACATGGATAAAACGAAGATCATGTCGAATATCCATGTTGTGCCCACCCCCATTGGAGTTGGGGGCTCGACTCTCGAAGTTGTAGACGAATATGTCTATTTAGGACAAGTGGTCCGGTTAGGCAGGTCCAACTTCGAGAGAGAGGTCAATCGGCGAATCCAACTCGGTTGGGCAGCGTTCGGGAAACTTCGCGACGTCTTCTCGTCCAAAATACCTCAGTGCCTAAAATCGAAAGTCTTCGATAGTTGTGTGTTACCAGTGATGACATACGGCACCGAGACGTGGCCTCTCACTGTGGGCCTCATTAAAAGGCTCAAAGTCACTCAACGAGCCATGGAGCGGGCTATGCTCGGTGTTTCCCTACGAGATCGAATCAGAAATGAGGAGATCCGTAGGAGAACCAAGGTTACCGACATAGCCCATAGGATTGGCAAGTTGAAGTGGCAGTGGGCCGGGCACATAGCTCGTAGAACCGATGGCCGTTGGGGCCGAAAGGTTCTCGAGTGGAGGCCACGTACAGGCAAGCGAAGTGTCGGACGCCCGCCTACAAGGTGGACGGACGATCTGACTAAGGTCGCAGGAAGTCGCTGGATGCAGGCCGCTTCCAACAGGTCATTGTGGAGATCATTGGGGGAGGCCTATGTTCAGCAGTGGACTTCCTGTGGCTGATATGATGATGATGATGATGATGATGTTGCCAAAACCATATGTCCGTTTCGAAACCTGGGGGGTTAATATATGATACGTGATCTAATATTAGTTCGGATGAGGATGTTGAGACCAAACAGTCTCTCGGTGTTTCTAAAATCTTCATGAAAAACGTCTTCGTATGTTTCAGTGTCATTTGTTATGTACTGTATCAGACCATATACGTCCCACTGCAAGGCACGAACCTACTCTTCACGGGTGTACGATTACGAGGAGATACCTCTCAATCGGATGAATTGATCTCTGCTATAATGTATCGTTCCCTAAGATTCATACTCGCGTCATCACAGGAACCAGTTTACCTCAGCTAGGATTCCCTACAACTATCATCAAAACAAAACCATAAGTCATATTCGGACCCGTTTCACAGTTAGCCATGTCGCGTGGTGTAATGTTGCCATTCAGAGAAATCACAGTCGCGATGCGTGAAGTCGGAAACTACACGACCACACGTCATTGTCCATAAGCACTAGGCACGGGATTGGAGTCTAGATTCTAGACTGGCGCCTGACTGTTACGGTCGGGTGTTTGATGTCGATGGGAATGCGGAACGGATGGGTAAAGACTTTAAGAGTCATTTACTGTATAGTTAGGAAATGATGTACGGTTTTGCGATATTTTTGAGCAATCTTTTTATCAGAAAAGATTTTCAATTCGAAAGAAAAATTAGTGCTGCTTACCTGATTTTTTATAGGAAAGACAGGAAAACATAAAAAAATAGTCGTCGTACGAGAAATTTTCGTAAGAAAATAAAGAACATACCATTACGCGCCGTACGAGTACTTTTTTTGTGAAATTGGAATTTAAGTTTTTCTAATTCGACATGCAAAAGGTTTTCAATTGGAATTGAACAGCCAACAAATGTATTGTCATTAACAGCAGCAAGGGATCAGAGGCTGGCGCCTGTCACGCTCGTCCGTTTGATGTCGGGTTGGCGGAACGAATAGGTAATTGACCTATGATTGCTGAAGATAGTATAAGTCATGATGATACCAACTCGAGATATGCTGCGATATTTTAAGAATTGTTTTCAAATTTAAAAGGGTGCGTCCCGATATGGCTCGCCCCGTATCAAATCATGAGATGGAATACACAAGTCGAAGCGTGGGTACCCTGGTTGCTACCAGGGTAATCTCTGCCTACTCCTTCTGGGAAAAATGCATGAGTTTATATAAAAAGGGTACATCCTGCGTATAAATATAAATCTTTATAAGAGAGCCTGAAATCTAAATGAGCCTGAAAACTCAAAGGAAAATACCTTAAGAAAGTCCATTTTATAACTAAAGACATATTTCTAAGAAAATGAGACCGAAACTAACGTTGAGCATGTTTCAGAGACCATGTTTTAGTAACCACGACTACATTGTAAGTAAAATAAATAATAGGGACTATGAATATTTTCCAGAATTTTAAATCAAGAATGTGCTAAAGACTGAGCGAAATGTAGGAGATTGAGTAGGAAAGTAAACCCTGGCATAGGCTAGGATAACTCAAAGGAGATATAATGAAAGTATTACCCTGCGAGAAATTAAGCATCATGCTATACTACATTTCCTTGCATTTATTGGTGATGGTAGGTCTCTCATATGTTTATTTCTCTCACCAAACAATAGTGTAAATGCGCTGTTGTGTTCCGGTTTGAAAGACATTGTAACCAGAGTAACTACTGGACATTTTGAGACTTAAAATCTTATGTCTCGGGATAGCGAGCGCAGTCCAATGTCAAACATTGCTTTGTAATTCATGGTATTGTTTAGTTTTGCTCATTGAGATAATATACTAGAGGGGACACTGCAAACAAAATGTTTGTAACAAAAATAAGGGTACATTCTATTTCTGTCTCTGTCACGCCTACGAAGTAACATATCTTCCCTCTCACTTTAATGTGTACCCTTGTGCACGCACCATATGCGCAAATTTTGTTCCTGATGTCCGCTCTAGTATAATACCTCAATGGTTTTGCTACACCATTTGCTACATAATTTTACCATTCATTGCAATAAATAAAATGGATACTAATGTTTTAAAAACTATTAAATTGCATAGATTTTCAAGCGAAAATCTCAGGCCAAATAAAGTTATTGTCTAAGACATCATTATCGATAAATCCTACAGTATAATCATCCGTGGAAAATACTTGTGACATCTACTAGTCTTGCGCTACAGTGGGAATAATTTATTATACACAAGAGTTTCTTTTTTTTCCATTAGTGGGAAATTTATTATTACCATTAATTTATTACCAACTCCTCCTATTAATTTAACTTTCTCATTGATTTCGTTGTGAGATTCAGCGAGCTTCAATGCTCGGTGTCATTACTTTGCGTGTACTTTGCTTTTTTGGTAGCAGAAAAGGTCGATTCAAAAGATCTTGTGAAAGACTATTTGAATATAGAATATTTTGATTTTGATTTTTGATTTTGTGCCACTGTTGATCCAGGCTTACAGGAGTTGCAGAGGTGGGTGTGAGAACAGGACAGTCAGTCTTGTGTAACAACCCATTCACCCCAAAAATATATCTCCCCAGCAACCGTTTTCGAGGCCACGCAGGGCTAAGGCTATCTCGGGGCGGCAAGACGTGACGCGTGGGCGGCCGGCGCCAACACTCCTTGTGACACCATTCCTCCCATCGAATTATACAGTACACACATTTTATTACGCACAATTAGGCTTTCCTGGTATGGTAGGTGCTGAGTTTGTTTTTTTTTATTTTTTCAGTAGTGAGAGTAGTTTATTGATAAATAGTATTTTGATTTTTCAAACGATACATAAAATTTTTAAAAGATATAAAATTAATCGGATGTCTCGAAGTGGTTATATTTTATCTTCCAAGATTTAACCCATGCATACTAACGCTGCAGAATATAAAACATGTAAAAAAATATAAAATTTCAAGGGTTAATGTTTAATACATCAAACGGGCCTTTTTTTTATTTTTACTACTATTCGTTCATACATACATACATAAACCCACGCATTTTTCCCAGAAGCGGTAGGCAGAGTTTCCAGGACACCCACATTTGGCCTTGTATGTTCTGTCCCACTATGTGATAGGGGACGAACCTATCGCCATATCGTGCACAAATTCCTGACTCCGGTCCAATAATGAACAGAAAAATTATTCGGCGCTAAGAATTATTTTAGGCAGAGACATAGTAAATATAGTGATCTGTACTTATTTGATCTAAATAAAATTAAGTGTTTTGATGTTACTGTAGGCCGATTTCAGAAATGTAGGCTCTATTGTTTTATTTATAAGTGTATAGTTCAACGCTCTGAACTAGTTTAAGCATTTAGAAGTGACTAAATATAAATCTTATTTTAGGCGATGCTTCTTTTATAAACATCGTTTTGTATCTAATGAATAAAATCTACAAAATTCCGACGACAATTTGTTCAAATAGATTACATTTTAAGGACATCTGGAATATTTCTGTTAGTGCTATTTGTAGACGTTCTACGCATAGTTAGTGTTGAGTAGGACATACAAGAGGCAGTACATTTGTCCCGTACATGACGTCAAAATGGAAGAGCGGCTCAACTTTATAATTTGTACTACTTCATATTTGGTGTACTACTTGGTCTGTAATGTCATTTCATTGGCGTGAGCTGTGAGGCAAAGTTATGACACACAAATAAGCATTAGTACGCCTCACTTCAATTGAAGTGGGACATTGTACTGACTCAGTACAAAAATGAGGCTACTCTTACAAACTCTTTTTCAAGTCATGTCCTACTCAACACTACGCATAGTTTTTATACTGTAAAATCGATGAATGGCGAGACGAACATACCATTCGGCTGAGGGTAGGCAATACAATCACTCATGGATAGTACTAAAACAAACACCATGAATTACAAAGCATTTCTTGGCATTATTCCACTTCCCTCGCCACCCTAAGACATAAGATGTTAAGTGTCAATATGTCCAGAAGTTACTCTAGCTACAATGTCCTTCATACCAGAACACAACAGTGCATTTACAATGTTATTTGGCGAGAAAAATAGGACATTGCGGTACTACCTACCCATGCGGCTTCTTACATATGAAAGACTTATCACCAGAAGAGCTAATTTGTACCTTTAATTACATCAATAATGTTCAGGTTCGACTGGTAGCGAATGCCTCAGGCAATAAGTCGATTATCATCATCATTTGTATGAAGTGTAAATAAATAAATAATATGTAATTATTCGCCAAATAATATATTCATTACATTCAATTAAGCGGTACAAATAAAACAGCATTCAAACTAATAAAAACTATTAATGTGGGTTCATGCGTATAATTAATTAACAATAAACAAATTGAACGCGTAATTATGTTTCAAATAAATGTACTTTTTAATACAATATTTAATCACGATGTATAATGGCAATATAGCTTCATTCTTTTTGTTCGATAACATTTAATGTTGTTATTTAATTTTTAACGAAAAACAAAAATCTAGGTCCTTGTAGCACGAATCTTTCTCCTATTTATATATCCATCCCATTATATAACCACCCCAAGGTTGCCTGTAAGAATTTACCTAGTGTGGTAAGGCCGCCACTTGTACTATTTTTATTATTTTTATTTATTTATATTGTTTCTCTGTATAGCGCAAAAAGGATTAATTATATAAATAACCACACAGTACTTGAAATTATAGGTACCATTAGTTACACATATCATAGTATCAGCACACTACACTTCTAGCAGAATCATATATTTTGTTGGTGACGTAAACTACTACGAAACACTGATTTTCCACTGGCCTACATATTTTGAACATTAAAGCCTGTTGGTTTCTTTTTGTGCTCATCAAGAATGGCTTCTCGCACTTCAATAAAAAGCGCGGTAATTGTTTTGTGTGTGACCTAAAATAATTTTTTCCTCGTCTACTCGTTTCTTATACACGTAGTGTCCCGATGACAAATTTTACGATAAAAATGTTTGTGGATAAAACCAAAAATCTAAACAATGGAGTGGGATAGATGAAAACATTGCACTGTATCAGCCCATATACGTCCCACTGCAGGGCACGGGCCTCTACAATTAAGAGTATGATTGTGAGTGGTTAGGCCCTATAGTCCGCCACGCTGGCCTAGAGCAGTTTGGCGGGCTTTCCATACCCTTGAAATTCTTAAATTTTTTTCTGGTTTCCTGACGATGTTTTCACATAAATTCACGTTCATGCAAATTTTTCATAGATAATATTAATCACATAAGAAAAATCAATATCCATCTAGCCGTTTAAACTGAGAGGTCTAGAAAAGAAAAAGAAATAAATGATAAAAAAATCACATATTAACGTCAAGTATTTAAAGTAATTCTTAAATTACTAATAATTATGTCACGGAGCGGACCACAAGATCTGTTAATTAATCGAAACGTCGGGAAGTTACAAAATGTAAAAACTTAAACCAATTCGCTATAATCATCATCATATCAGCCACAGGAAGTCCACTGCTGAATAGACCTCGCTATAAAATCCGTAAATAATATTTCAACATTCACGTAAATCTAAGAAACCATTATGAAAACGTATTTATTATTTTTTTAAACAAAACTTTAGATAATCAAAGTAATTCATTAAATTAAATTAAAAAAAAACTTAGATTACAAGGGATCTACGACTGCTACGGAACATATTACTGTTAAAAACAGCGTAAGAAACTCAGCAACACAAACTCTTTATTTTTGCTTTTATGTTATGCATGCGAGCGAAAAACACCACCCACGATACATTCGCGTGAAAAGCCATACAAGAAATTGAGCTATGACGCGTATTGCCCGTGTGGGCGGGCAGTACCGCCGCGCCGTTGCCCGTGGGCGAGTATCCGTGGGCGTTACTGGGCGCCCAACAGCCTCTTGAAATTGGAACTGATTTACAAGTAATTTTCGAGATAACAGCTCTGCGGTTTGGGAAATGGTTTTTGTCTGGTTATATGGCACAATTACTGAGTTAAAAATGTATTTGCCAAAAACGGGTTTGCCATTGAATTTGACCTATTTAATAGTAGGTGTATTTAGTTCACACAACTCGAAACAGATAAATATTATATATAACAATATGTAGACCAAATATATACAAATACAATTAGGTAGGTAATAATTCCAACATGTGACAATTAAAATAAATATTTCTTAATTTGACGTAACTATACACAATAAAGTAAAGTTTGTATTGGTATATTTTATGTACTTACCAATTTATACATGAGATAACTGGAGTCATAATGTGAAAATAAACATACCTGTAACAAAGAAATAAATTATTAGTCTAGTGAAATAACTCGCAACCAGCTCTATTTCGGTACCGAGACCGTGTTAATGTGACCCAAAAGTATTCGGGTCTTGTCACACCGATAAGTTTCACTTAGTTCTTAAAATCCTCGACACAATACTACAATTATTTTGTAAGGTCTTTGTGCGTGATTATAGAGTTAATTATATATCCCCGTACTAAGACAAATATTTGTGTGATTCAAAAGTATTTGATTTTGGTCTGGGTGTGTGTGAAACCGAAAAGTCTCTTTTAGTTCCTGATATCCACCACACAAGATTCGATCTTATAATATGGGGTTAGGACTTTGTATGTGACTACTGGGCATATTTATAATTATTTATTTAATTTAATAAAATAATAAATAACTTTACAATCTATGTTTTATAAAAGAAAACGTAAAAAAATAATTGCAAAGTATCAACCCTAGCAAAGCACTTAGCACCGGCGCGGCGGTTTCGACCGAAAATTGAATGAGAAAATCTTAAATTACCGTCGCGTGTACAACCTGATACAGTCGCGTGGTGTAGGGTTGCCGCGTGTCGTATCGTACGTTTGACGAGCGGTTAACCGCCATCACCACCTCTTACTTATTAACTTCGCAGTTGGAACCGTTAAAGGACAACTGGTCGAAATGAGACGGTTTTTCGGGGATTAGTTAGAATGGAAATTGTATCGAAAAGACTTAAAACGATCATTTTATATGAGAAGGTTGTATACAATGATTAATGAGGACGATTTATAAAGCATCCTTGTAGAGTATATTAGCAGTATAAGTTGTTTTGTGCTATAAAACTAATTGACGATATCATTATATCTCACATCTGATTCATCGCAAGCTAAATATAACACCTGTGTCCCAAAGAAGCTACATACTCTATGAAGCTCCACTTTTTTGGACGATACCATGATGCTCAATTTACATTTAAGTTCATAAATCTCTTCACTTGATAACTCAAAATCAGCTCAACAACTTCGACTTTGACAGCCTTCGTGGCTCGGTTAGACGCCGTCTGTGAAACGAGAGATCGTGAGTTCGATCCCCGCAACGAGACTAATTTTGTGGGTTCCACAGACATTTGTTTCGGGTCTGGGTGTTTGTTAGAATGAAAAGTCGTAGTTCCTGTAAGCCACGGTACAAGACTTTATTTATTTTTGTTTGTAACCGATCGATGTCTGTAGATGGAATAAAAATGAGAAAAACTAATATGGGGTTGATGAGAAAAACTAATATAAATTAACGTAATGGAACCGAAACAATTATTTTTAGAATGTTTGTCTGTTTGTCTGTGCGGTTGTGCGCGGTGAACTCAGAAAAGGCTTTACGGATGTCGATGAAATTTGGTATGGAGGTAGTTGACACACTGGATTAACACTTAGGATACTTTTTATGCCGAAAAATGTAGTGTTCCCGTTGGAGGTAGCTAACACCCTGGATTAACACTTAGGCTACTTTTTATCCCGAAAAATGTAGTGTCCCTGTGACTGTTGGGTGTATTTATTATTTAAACTCTCCAGAATGTAGCATGCAAGCAGTTCAACATTATGTCAGTTTACGTGATATTCTCAAAAGTGTCTCGACCCTGCGTATTTTCGAAACACGTCGAGGCATATTTATCGTGTACGCTCGGTGAAATAATTGCCAAATCGGAACGCGTGGAAATATGCGCTCCTCGACTCAGTTTATCGCTATGCTGGTGTAAAGCGCAGGTTATATGTTGCGTTGTTACATGACGTAAACTATATAGAATATTACAGTATCAAACAAAAACAAGACTTTAGGATGACTTTGGTGTCGTCTTGTTTGTCTAAGAAGAAAGCCTTTGCGAACACTTATTTGTAATTAGAAATGTATGTATGGCTACGGGATGTATTTATTTATTTGATTAACTTCTTTGTGGATTAGAGACAAGTTAGACATTTCTTGAGCCTATCCCTGCCTTTATAAAGAGACATTATAATAATCGCGGCCGAAGTGCTGTATGAGGCCTACACAATCTCTAAACACAAACAAACCTGACAAAGCACGCTTAGGTAAGTGAAATAATTCCTCAACAGTCCTTCGACCTAGTTTTACTGACATCATATAACACAAAACCACAATGGCAAAACTAATAATCATAACAATTCCTTCAAGGCACCCTCTTAAAGGTCGAATACCGACAATTATCAGAAAGTAGGTCAAATGTCCATCCCTAAACACAAAGATTAGTGGTTGACTTTACGATGCTTTTACCAGAACGCTCTGCGTAGACATTCCGCCGTGCGTTTGGTTATTGGACATTAATAGTTTTGGTGAGTGCTGGCGGAAATAGACCAAATAGGTCGTACGTACGAGTATACATTGGAACCTCTCACATTAAGATTCCTAGAAGGGAAATTGTGCATTCGACTTATCGACAAGTTTATTTAGGGTACTGGAGGTAAGGGAATAGGTTAAGTATTTCATAATTATACTTTCGGACTATTTGTTGAAGAGATTTCTGAAAGGGGCATTTCCGTACGGTTAGTTTAATGCTGGCACTTCACATGGCTGTTTGTATTTGCTATTGGGTGTTTGTCGTATTTGGAAAAATATATGACATTTAGGCAAACATGCAAATAGAGGCAAATATGACCATCCATACTTAGCAGACAAATAACAAACACACAAACATTTAACATCAGATAGCTAGGGTGTTTCCAATACAATGGACGTGTTTCAACTTGCAGCGGGATTTTATTATTTAAATACATGCTACTATTACATGCTATGTGTCAGAAAACACAAGGTATTGAAAAACCATGGAGAGCAAGGCGCTGGTGGATGCTGACTATGCATAAAAATCGAACCAAATAATAAATTAATAAATAACACCCAACAGTCACATACATAGTCCTGACCCCACACTAAGATCGAGTCTTGTGTCGTGGGTATGAGGAACTATGAGAGACTTTTCAGTCTCACAAACACCCAGACCCGAAAGAAATATTTGTGGGCTGCACAAACATTTCTCTTGGTGCGGGGATCGAACCCGCGGTCTCTCGTTTCGGCGGCGTCTAACCGCCAGCGCCACGGAGGCTGAGGAGGAAATACAAAAATACAAGACGTCCGTACAGGACTATGGCACGTGCGCTTCTGAATATGGCCAATGTGTAGACTGTTGTTTGCGAATTTGTCTATTTATTCCTTTTAATGTGCCTCGAAAAACCGACAAGCGCACGGTAACGCGTATTTGTTATTGGCCTTGTTTGTCAAATAGGCAAATAAGGCCACGCTTTGTCAATTAAACTGACTACACATGGTAATTGTTTGCCAAATATGCCAAATACACAAATACAAATAGCCATGTGAAGTGCCAGCATAATACATATGCCAAATTATGTTGAATGGTATTGTATGGCTTTCATTCTCCTCATCATAACTCCATCCAATGGTTGTCTGGTAGAGATTGCCTTAGTGCGATAAGACCGTCATTTGTACTTTGTCGTCTTATTAGCTCTTTATTTATTTTATTTATTTATTTATTTATTTATTTGAACAGTACGATTATTAACATCAATTACACTATTCAATTACCTATTATAATATAAAGAACAAAACATAAAACTTAACAAATTTTAACGTACATTACAAACAAACTTATACTAAAATAATAATATTCATTTTATACAGGGTATATCAAGACTGCTACCGAAAACGAAGCCGGGTGGTAGTTTAAGTGACTTCAGACACGATGCAACTGAAAAAGTTGCAAAAAAAAGCGTCAATTTTTTTTTGTATTTTTTTTCCTATGACCATATTTGGGTGGTAAATACATTTTTTCCTAAAATAATAGTGTATACCATTTTATTTATTAATAATCTAAGGTTTAAAAGAGTTGAAATTATTATTGTAGCCAAAACTATGGATTTATCACCCAAAAATGACGATATTTAAAAAATCATAAAAAATAATTGTCGCGTTTCTTTGCGAAATTTTTAGTTGCATTGTGTTTGTAGTCACTAAATCTACCACCCGGCTTCGTTTTCGGTAGCAGTCTTGAGATACCCGGTATGTACCTATATAAATAATAGATAGCTTACTGAGGAATATAATTTTCGCTAAAATTAAGACAATTCCTAACAAGCGGCTTCCATTCGTCGTTGAAGATATCGAATTGCGGGTAAGCTTCCATGAAAGCATTTAGCTGATTAAGAACTCTTGGGACTGGCGACATGGCTCGTGCCACCGTACGACAAACAGGCGTTGCAAACAACTTGTGTCTTCTATTTCGAAGATAGTTGTTAGGAGTATAGATTTGCATCAACTCACTGTGAATATCCGGCGCATGGATCATACTACGGCATATTTTAATCATACAAATCAATTGGTCATAACTTCTTCTTGTCTCAAGCAAATTATATCCTAGACATCCTAAAAGGTATTTTGTTGGGTACATATATGGATAGTAGCCCGAGACAAATTTAAATAGAAATCGTAGAAAAGCCTTCTGTACCTTTTCTAGAACAAGAGAATATGTCTTTTCGTGCGGGTTCCATACGCATGAACTTGCCTCAAGCTTACTTCGTACCAATGTGCTATATAAAAGTTTAATGATTTGGGTGTCCTGGAAGTCCCGTGCATTTCGTAAGACGAAACCGAGACGCTTGAAAGATTCCATAGCAACATTAATTATGTGATTGTGGAAAGTGAGACTTTGGTCGAAAGTGACTCCTAGATCTTTGATAAGCGTGGACCTAGTAATAGCATTACCGTTGATGTTGTAATCAAAGGTAATAGGATGTCGTTTGCGACCAAAACTTACGACGAAACATTTTGTTGGATTAAATTCCATCTTATTGACTACACTCCAGTTATAAACAGCGTCTATGTCAGCTTGAAGAGCTATGCAGTCGGCTTCAGTATTGACGTTTTTGTATAATTTAATGTCATCTGCGTACAAAAGACAATGTGCATGGGTTATAAAAGTCGGCAAGTCATTAATCATTAGCAGAAATAAAAAAGGTCCAAGGACTGAACCTTGACCAACTCCAGAACGAGTGTGATAAGGAGAGGATTCGTAAATCCCGAGTCTTACAAACTGCCTACGATCACGGAGATAGTCAGCAAAGAGACGAAGAAGATTGGGCGAGAAACCAATAGCACAGAGCTTCATAAGGAGAATATCATTGTTAATGCGATCGAATGCTTTGCAGAAATCAAAATAAATTACATCAACTTGAGATCCTTGGTCAAGCTGCGACGAAATATAATCAACGAGTACTAAAAGGTTGGTGTTGACTGACCTCTTACGTCTAAATCCGTGTTGACAGTCGGTGAGGCGCTTTTCAGCTTGGTAATATATATTTTGATGCAAGATATATTCGAAAACCTTCGCAGGAGCAGATAATATGGCAATGGGTCTATATTGTTCGACGGCTGATTTATTAGAACTTTTAGGGATAGGTGTGACTCGAGTAATTTTCCATGTAGTAGGATAGAAACCTGACTTCAGAGACAAGTTGAAAATGTGATGGAGAGCTGGAGAAAGTGGTTCACACATATATTTAATAATATAAGGAGGAATACCATCAGGACCTATAGAACTATTAGGCTTTAATTTATTTATGCCATATGATACATCGCCTTCAGTGACCGTGGTTATATTTACATAGTTGCTATTAGAACTCGTATCATTGCTATTAATAAGTAAGGAATCTAACTGCGGCACCTCAGGCTGAAATACACTACAAAAGAAACTCGCGAATCCTTCCGCGGCAGCTATTCCACTAAGTTTCTGTCCTTGATAGGTTACATTAGGCTCAAATCCACCTTTCGACCGTAGATTTGAGATGTGTCTCCAAAACTCACGAGGGTTCCTTAGAATAGAATTCTCTAATTGGGATATATGCGATTTATAAGCAGTTGCTACTCTGTGTTTCAAAGATTTCCTAAGTTCAGAGAACTGTGTATAAACATGGAGATAACTTGTGCGTTTCCATATCTTGTGAAGCTTTAGTTTGAGTTTGGTCTCTAGGATGATGTCACGCGTAAACCAGACAGGATAACGCTTACTAGTAGATTTTCCACGGCGCTTTTTAGGCACACATAAATCAAAAGCATTAGAAATGATGGTATAGAAAATATTCACTGCATTAGAAACATCTTTACATTCTAACAAGGAAACCCATGATACTTTCGACAGTATGTCATAAAGCATTATAAAATCACACTTCTTAAAGTTCCAGTCTTTAAAATGGCTTATATTGCTAGGTTCAATACTTTCCGAACAATGAATTGATTCCGCTCTTACCTCGATATCAAGAGCTGGATGATAAGCATCAAGTGGCACCAGTCCATCAATGTTTTTAACTATTGCATTCTGGAAGCCTTCCCGCACTAAAACAACATCTAACATACCGCCGTACTTATTTTTAACAATATTTGTGTCCACTAGGCCACAAAAAGACAAAAAATAACAATAATAATATTGAACATTTGTCGAGGCACTATTTAAATTAATGTCTCCTAGAATTAAAACTAGTCCACTGAAGTTATTCATAAAAGACTCAATCTTGTAAAACCAACGCATATATTCGTCGTCATTGGCTGTCGGTTTTATATAGACGACACATACAAAAAAGCAGCGACCACGCCATGAGAAACATGCACACAAGTCCTCACCATTATCAGTCTCAAGGTCACATCGACGCTGCAGCACAATGGGTGTACGAGATGCTAAAAGCACTCCCCCGCAGGGCGAAATTCTGTCACGACGAATTATGCTCCAGTCACCGCATTCGAGTTCTGAATCCAGCACAGACGAATCCAAGAAAGTCTCTGTGACGGCTACCAAATTGTGTTCGGATAAGGCAAGGTTGCTGCGCCACATAGGAAGTTTAGATTTCAAACCACGAACATTTTGGTAGAAAACCTCAATATAGCTGTGATTAATGGTTGGACTCACGAAATGACTGTAAGTTCGAAGAGTTTCTTGTAGGAACTTTGGCTCTCGTGGTGTATGATGATCGCTTATAGTTGATCCAAGGTTTTATTTTGGCATTAATCGGCCATATATCAGTTGAGTAAAATGTATCGAAGTAGGCTGTAGGAACACCAATCTTGTAAGATTTATAATCGCCTCGAGTAACAAGTTCGTCGACAGAGCATTCGCCAGAAGGACATAATTGCAATAAATATTGACGAATTTCATCGGTGCTTGAAGCCATATTCCATAGATGAAGAAACTTACGCTCTTTAACGGCCTTCAAATATACAGATGCAGGGTCAGCAGTCCCGTGTAGAACTAAAGGTCGTCTATTCACGCGTCTTTTTGTTTCCATTTCATAAGGTTTTTTCTCGTTGCTCATCTGTTGGGTAGGAATAGTTGGACTGTTGTTATCAGGGTATTGTGTATAAATATCTGATTTAGTTTTATTTGTTAATTTGCTGGTTGGTGGAGATTTATTCCCAGGCGGCCGTGACGAAATGTTCAAGTTGCCTTTGTTGGCTGATTTCAGTTGAGTTAAAAGTATGTTGGATTTGCTGGTTACAAGTTGGAGAAACTAATGTGCCGCTAAATGAACATGATTCATCCTCGATGGTATTGTCAGCGATTTCCTTAATGAAGCAGTCGTTCGTTTTATATATTTCAATTATCTTGTTCAATTTATCAACTTCAATAGCATATTTGTCTAGTTTAGTTTCATGGTTTAGGATTATAGAGATGGCTTTAGTAAGCTGGTTACTAAGACTGGCTATCTCTGATCGCAAGGTCCGAACTTCTAACATAAGATCATTGGTATCAGCAAGTTCTTCTGACGTAACGGTACTTACGGCCACTGTTTTCTTCACTGTTGGAGTCGAAATATTCTTCTTTACTTCTTTTTTATTCCCACAACTACATTCCGGGCATATCCATGATCCGATATCTGATCTTTTAAGATTTTTCTCACCAATGCACAGGCGATGGTAGAGTTTGCCGCAATTTCCATACGTGCATCTCAGATGCATCTCATTGGTGATAATAATATTATTGCACGCGGAACAATCCATATTGCACAGTACCAATAGCGCCGCGGAAGCTTTATCTATCCAGAATACGAACACAACAGTTGTATAGCGTTGAGATTTAATTTTTATTTTTATACTATTATGTTTATTGTGTAGGTACAATAAATAAAAATAAATAAATGGTAACAAAAAAGCCTAACGTAACGGCTTATAGACGCCACTTTACATACTATCAGATGCATTACTTTAGTATAAAAAAGTAAATAAGATTCAATGTTCGTAAACAATTGTGAATCTTGAAATCTCAGGCAGGAAATGCCAAATTATCACATCGAAAAAAACACAGCAATTCGCAGAATAAAACATAAAATATCTCATTATTACTTTATTTTATATTAATATAATCAATGATGCAAATGAAACCATAATAGATGAATTCGCAACGGATTATACGTATTATCGTATGGGTCGACTAAATTAATTGAAAACCTTCAATATAGAATTAACTTTATACTTTACAGTTTAAGGTACAATTTGCGATAACACTAATGAAGCAAAATCTGCGACACAATTCGAATCAAATTAAAACTATAAAAACAAATGTCATCCGACATATTGTAGTTCACTGGATGTTTGGAAAAACCATATTTGTTTTTTTAACACTTATTAAGCCATAAAAGACAATTAAGTTGTTTTAAGTAAACCTTGAGAATTTTCTTTGTTATTAAGCAAGAAATCCGGTATTGAGTCGGTGTCGCCATTTAAGAGACAAAGAGTAAATATTTATGTTACTTATTCTATAGTTCATTCAGATCAGTTCTTTCGCGTTTCGCCTACGATGTCTTAATAAAGTACAGTATTTATGGCTTAAATTGTTTAAGATACTGTCTGTAAAACAATAAGCCGCAGATTCAGTCGCTTCGCACCGAGACATATACATATTAATATGATCCACAAGCACTTATTTCGAATTTGAGTGTTGTGAACGGAAAAAGTCTTCTTACTGATACTCACTACACACGTCTTGAATCATGCAGTTAAGTTTAAGTATCTGCTATTATGTGTCTTTCTGCAGAGGTCCAGTAAACCAGAAAACCTGATCACCTACGCTTATAAACGTCAACACTAAGATCATAGCGTGAGTGGTGGCCTTTCAAAAGTATAAAATAGCTTCCCAGTTTTCTCCGGCAATCTCACTCATCAAACAAAATGTGGCGGAAAAACGTAAGTTTTTTTTATATTATGTTTATGACAGAGACAAATATATTTGAACGTGTTTTTATTTAGAACAAGGTATGCATTTATTTCAAATTTTTTATAATCTTGTTTAGGTCTCATACGCACTGCGGTTCAGTAAAGTTACGAGATCTAGTAGATCTCTAATGCACTGTCTGTAAGTCCTCTCAAAACGGTCCCGCAGGTAATACTTTAAAAGTAAAAAAAATGCATATACAGAACCAACAACGCCAAGACAATACGTACAAAAACACCACTGTCACATTATTTATGCTAATGACTTTGACATTATTGTTTCTTTACTGTATTACAGCATCCGCTACGATCATCAGCGCGTTCACGGCCCGCCATTACATCACCACGCGATTAGTTCCTTAATGTTTCTGACAGTGTACAAGGCCTGTCAACTACCATGGCCTGTTAAATGGTCTGGAAGATGGAGGATATTTGTAACGTCACACAATTTTACGCCACCCATCTTAGGTCTCGCTAAGATGTTAAGTCTCAATATATCCAGTAGTTACTCTAGCTTCAATATCCTTGAACCCGAAACACAACAGTGCATTTACACTGTTGTTTGGCGGGAGATGTAGACATTGCGGTGGTATCTACCCAGGCGGCATCTCACATATGAGAGACCTGCCACCAGTATAAGCATTTACATTATTTTCTTTGTTTATGGCAAAAACAGCTGTCTTTGATCACAATAGTGAATTGATTATTTCGTACAGTACCTACGATACAATTACGTTGTTTAATTGGGATTTAGGTGGACGCTCAAGCGACTGTGATTAACTTTTTAATATTTCTGACAGTGGACAAGGCCTGTCAACAACAAAGAAAGATGGAGGATGTTTATGACGTCGCCTAGGGTTTTTACAGCAATTATATAATAGTCTGGCTATTCTGACAGCCTCCGTGGCTCAGTTGGTTAGACGCCGGCTGTGAAACGTGAGGCCTCTGGTTCAGTCTCCGCATCGAGACAAACATTTATGTGATCCACTTCTATTTGTTTCGGGTCTGGGCATTTGTGATACCGAAAAGTCTCTCGTAGTTTCTGATATCCACGACACAAGACTCGATCATATTGTGGAGTCAGGACTATGTATCTCGAAATAAATTTAAGTTTGAGTATAATTGTGTATTGGTTATCTCCCCCCGCTTAGTACAATTCATTCAACTAGAACTTCAGTAGACGACCGAGCTTCTTCGATTATTTCTTTAATGTATCTGACAGTGGACAAGGCCTGTCAACTTCCATGACTATTAAACGGCTTGATAAAGGATATTTGTGACGTCAGATGAAGTTTTTACTATAATTTATTATTGTGTTTGCCTACCTAAGTTCAAGCATTCCTCAAATAGATACTAAGTCTAAGCATGACACTGCAACTCATACAAGTGCAATACTGGACAGATAGAGTAATATTTTATGTTCCAGCAGTCAATCAACGATTCCAATGCCCTGTTAATTAGAATCATGCGAATGTAACATATTACTGTTATTTTTTTTCCGTCGTAAACATTCTCACCAGGGGCCCTACTATATTCATCCGAAACAAAGTTCGAAACTTCGGACGATCGAAGTTTTTTAAACGATACGAATGTATCTACTCTGTAAAAGATCGAATTTGTATAACGTACATCGTAACTATAAGTCTATGGTTACGACCATAAGTGAATAACGACCATAAGTATATGTAGGTACATTCGTATCGTATATAAACTTCGATCATCCGAAGTTTCGAACTTCGTTTCGGATGAATATAGTAGGGCCCTGTCTACGTTTAAAATAAACATTACAAAATTCGATCATTAAAATAATTCTTAAGCCTATAAAAAGCATATTATTACAATTGTAAATTTAAAACACTTCGTCTAACATAAAACGAATTGTCAGTTCCCAATACGCGTAACCACTGTTTTTTTTTATCACAATGACTCGGAAATTGCGGTGAGCAGTGCCGATTAGCCAGTTAAAATTGTCCGTCATGTTTACGCAGTATTTGTTGAGGAAAATGCACTTCGACGTGCATTTGCCAAGATAATGCAGGGTTTGTTATTGAACGTTACTTTAAGTGAATCATTATTTAAGTATATAACAGTATAATGATTAATTGTATCTATAAATAAATATATGAGGTATGACTAAGATAAGGGAGACAACAAGAACATTGGTCAATTTCAGGAGAGTAAATTCGACATTCTGTTTTTGAATATCATCCAATTCCTTAAAGGCATTTTTAAGCGAAGGATGTTTTGCATCAGAAACTATGAGTCTTTTTTACCTCCACCAAGTAAATTTATGTCAGAGTTGGGATCAAACCTACAAACTCTCCTAACACAGTCGGTATCACAAACTGCGCAATAATTAAAACAATACTACCAACCCCACGACAAACAATGTATGTATGTAAATCCCAGAACCAATCACGAAGCCTTGATCCGCAGTATACGCGTAAATAATCACAAATCAATTAATAACGTTCATTTCGCGAGTAAACAAGACGTCGATAATCGATCCGCCCGCCATTAACTTAATGCATCGGCGATAATTTCAAATTAAAATGCTTGGCAGTCCGAACTCGGTGGCTGAACATTGAAACAAAACCGAACCTAGAAACCATTATCGATGGTTCAAATTTAAAAAAAGATGAAGTGTGAAAATGAAACTTTAATTAAAAATACATTTTAATATTGGATCTTAAAATTAATAACATTGAGCCTAACCACTCTCAATCGTACTCTCGATTGTAGAGGAGGCCCGTGCCGTGCAGTGAAACGTATGTGGAATGATTCAGTACTATTGAGCCTACACTTTTTTGCATCTATAGGATCTTGGGACAGGCAGGCATTTGCCTATATTACGCTTGGCCATACTTGTAGCTTAAAACGGAATATAAAAATAGACATAATATCACTACCAGATTGTAGCAAGAGATAGCAAAGTGGTGATAGAACCGAAGGCAGAATATCGCTGAAAGATATCACGGGGAATCCAGCGTAATGGGGATTTTTTACAAGAATTAAAACATACGTAAATTACCTGCAATTGACTAAAATTACGGTAAGCGAAGCAGGTTTTTCACTGGCTTATCAACATATATCTATTTATCTACTCTCGCTGGGCCAGAATTGACTGAATGCCCAAAATCCCTATTTTCCTAACTAACTTGATGCTTTGAACACTTGCTGCTTTAAATAAACACAAATATTTCAAATTCATATAAATAGGATTTAACAAGAAAACTTGGACAAACTTACTACCTTCCAAGATGTGCTGCGTCTCCCAACATTTTCCTTGCCACTTTGTTCATTTACAAAACAAACAGAAATTTGTTTAACTGGTTACAACTAACCCTAACTTTGTAAACTGGGAGATCAAAATGTCCCAACGCAGACTGTATCAAACTTAACCCTCCAAACGGTATTTCGAGGAAGTTTCCATTAAATTTTATATTTAGATTTATTCGAATGATAAACAAAATTACACCTTTAATTTATCAAACGATTGGCAGGTTATTTCGAAGTTCCATTATTTTCTTTTAAAGTAGCAGACCAGTGGGCTGGATTCTATTGTAATCCGGGATTCTTTATCGATGAAAGCCGATAATAACGTGAAAGAAATTTCGACAGATAAAGACATATTTAAGTGTTGATTTAAATTGTGTTCATCTCATTGCTTTTTATTGAACAACTGTTTTCTCCTTTATTAAATCTCCTTGCCTGCAAAAAGAAGGTTGCCTGGAAGAGGTCGCAGCCAGCGATAAGGCCGCCTATTATAACCATACCTTTAGTTTTTAAGTATTTTGTATGAGTCTTTCATTTTGGTGTACAATAAAGCATATATAAATAAAATCAATCTCAATATATCAGGATAATTATTGTTCCGTCCACAATATTTAGAAATAACAAAGAACCCTTAGTGAATCATCTCTTTATGATTCACGTAAGGATACCGCTACAAGACAGAAACACTGCATGTAAAGTAAACATGAGGAACGAGTTGTGACGTCACAGGACTCGTCAGTTCAGTGACAGGACAGGATTGACAGGTGTCCTGTCACACTACAGTGCTTGTTCGCACGCCGTGATGCGTGATATCTCTACTATATTATGAAAAAGAGTAATGTACTGTACTGTATAAACCCATATACGTCCCACTGTAGGGTACCAATCTCCTCTACAATCGAGTGTACGATTGAGCGGGGATAGGCCATATAGTCCACTACGCTGGCCTAGTGCGGTTTGGCGGACAGTAATTAATTCTAATTACTGTTCTGATGGTTGCTATGTTATTAAGCCGTTCCAATTTCAAATATCAAATTGTCAGTAGTTAGGACAGGCGTTCCAATTTCAAATATTTCTATGGTATGTGACATTCAATAACCAGCCACATTAGTGGTAAAAAAAATCGTGAGAAACCCTGCATACCACAGAGTTCAAGAATATTTTCTATGGTATATGAATTCTGACATACAGCACTAGGCCAGTATGATGCATTATGGCCATACCCCTGTCTCGAACTCTCCATTGTATAGGAGTCCCGTACTCACCAGACGAGGTATGGGCTGATGCAGTACAAACCATTAATTGATATTTCATTCTTTAACATCAATTATAGCTTTAATGTTAGCAATAGTCTACTTTCCTACCCATAAGCCAATGCATAACCGACTGAATTACCTTTCAAATTTGCAGATTCCGTCGGGATAAATACTGACCCATATGCTAATTAATAAATCGGTTTGGACGGAATCAATCAACTACGATCAACGAGTAGTTTTGTCAGTGAGGTTAATAGGTTTCCATTGCTTATGCACAAAGACTACACTCAAAAGAATCTGCATTGGCATCGTATTGCAGTGGTCAGTTAAATCATTTCTATAAGTCCTAAGAGGGAATTCGTTTCTATACAATTAGTAAGTTATTTACGACCTATCATAGTTACATTTAGTTTCTGATCAGATAAGATACATGATTTAATGTGAGAAGTCTTAGGTTAATTTATTAAGAAAGTCCAAACGGGCAAAGCAGATTGTTATCATCTTCATCCACACCAAAAAGTAAATTGCTAAATATAAACTCCTTCCTGTAACTAATCTATCTGGATTATAATATTTTGGATATTTTAGAGCCACGCTGTTGTCAATCGTGACAGGTTCGATGAGTGAGATTGCCGGATGCCCAAAATTCCTTTCCTATTCCCATCATTCCCTTTGCTTTTCCTTCCCGCTCTCCTTCAAATTTGATGGGCCGGCAACACATCTACCCGTTGTGGATGTTCATGTATAACAGTGATAACCTACCATTAGGTGACGAGTTTACTGGACCTATAATAATAATAAAAAAATACATCCAACAGTCACATACATAGTCCTACCCCCCACTAAGATCGAGTCTTGTGTCGTGGGTATCAGACGATACGAGAGATTTTTCGGTCTCAGAAACACCCAGACGCAAAAAAAAAACC
This sequence comes from Hyles euphorbiae, assembly GCA_023078785.2. Lineage (NCBI taxonomy): Eukaryota > Metazoa > Arthropoda > Insecta > Lepidoptera > Sphingidae > Hyles > Hyles euphorbiae. The sequence goes on along the minus strand of CM041037.1, from coordinate 1,978,886 downwards.
TGTGTATCACAAAATTCGATTGAATCCACGGCCTCTCGTTTCACAGCCAGTTTTCAACCAACTGCGCCACGAAGGCTGTCAACCTGTGCAATGCAAAATTGCAAAAACAATGCCCTGTGGTTAGCTCTCAATCGACTCCTCGATTGTAAAGGAAGTCCCCACACTACGACATATAATATGAACAGATTTACAAAACTCTTGCAAGTATCATTGTACCGTAATGTTAACATGACGGTGCTCGCGGCGCGTGAGCACGAACAATGCGAGCGCCGGCGCCGCACCGCGCTACTTGCCAGCGACTGGTTAATGGTTGTGTAGCACGGTAGCCGCGGGGCGAGAATCAACGGCTTTTTTCATTCGCGGGAGTCTGGGACCAGCGACAACGTAACTTTTTTTTTGCGGTTGTGGGTGCTGGGCTTTTGATTTCCAAATTTTTCGATAAGTTGTAGAAAGTGTTATTTGGTTTTTAATAAGTTATTCATAGATTTTATTTTAATGAGATATTATGTTAAGATTAATTTGAAAATATTTGAGAGATGTGTTTTATGTTCAATAGAGAGTTTCTGTGCCTGAGAAGAAGTATAAAGATGGTAATAAAATAAGCATGACCATGACATCCTATTTAAAATCCTTGAGTGCATACCAGCAGGTGCTTTTGTTACGCACAAAACCCAAGATGACCAAGGACCTCCCATTTTTTTGACTTGTAATTCCTATGAATATTAACAAAACCACAAAGTTAATACTTCAGGCCATTCTTGAAACTTCTAGTCGATTGAATATCCTGCCACCTACACATGCGTTATAAACTTTCATTCATTCACGCGTTCTTGTGATTATTCGCCGCGTGCAATAATCGTGTGACGCAAAGCCACTGATTTACGTCAAAGATAATAAACGAATACCTACTGATGACATAAGTGAGGGAAAAACATCGCCACACTTCATGAAATCAATACTCAACTGTAATCTCGCTGACGAACATAGGTTCATGATGAAAGTGTTGCGTCGAAGTGGATGAGATGTTCGTTTGGTTTGAATGACATTGTAGCCAGAGTAACTACTGGAAATATTGAGACTTGACATCTTATGTCTCAGGATGGCAAACGCAGTGGAATACTAAGCATTGCTCTGTTATTCATGGTGTTGTTTGGTTTTGCTACTGTTCATGAGCGGTGGCATCGCTTAGCATTAGGTGAACGGCATACTCGTCTCGCCATACATTGCAATAAATATTATTAATAAATAATTTTTTATAGAAGTTACAAACAAAAACCATCTAATCAAATAGACAATAATAATAACCTCATAAAGCTTAAAATATACAGCACTGAACACATTAATAATTATATTTAAATGTTAGCCCACAGGCCCCTGATATGACGAGCAATAATCGTGACTGAACGAAAAAAATAACAGGAAAAAACCGATGAAAAATAAAATTTTCGTAGAAATATAGATCTGAGGAAACGATCGCGGAATCCAATTAGAATCTCGGCCGGCACAATAACTCACACCCGCAATATCGTTGTATGAGTTATTGAGACTTATCGACGCGGGGAAATAATTAAAATCTATGCAACATCGAATGAAAAATATATTTCGCAATGGTGGATTTGTGAAACTTGTTTTATGGATGTGGATATTCTGATGTTTCATGTGTTTTTATTTCTTATATTGCATAGGAGATCTTCCAACAAGTCGATGTGAAGATTCTTGGGGAAGCCTATGTTGAGAGAGGAGAGATGAATGATGAGAGAGAGAGAGATAGGTGTGGGAAGTGATCCAGTGATACATCTGATTCAAGGCTTGACACGCTTTCAATTTATCTTAGGTTAGAAGATAAAAGAATGGGGGAAATGTCCTAGGCATTATTAAATGTTTGCTTGAAACTACTATACCTTACTAGCTTTGGTACCTTTATTTACATCGTTTTCACCAGTATAAGAATTATCATTATTCATTAGGTATAATGAAGAGAAAATAATATTGGTAACGAAATGAATGCAAACTTAATGTACATGCATATATATATCGTTCAAGCTTTTATACATCCATTATATTCTACTCAGATGAAAACTTATTCAAAAGAATATCCTGAACACCTGAAAATTTCTTACAAATTCCTCAAATATCCTACACCAAAGCCCAAACTTTATGCAACAAACTATACAAACAAACGCAATACGCAGGCGCCTTTGTTCACGAAATGTATCAGACGTTTAAAGAGGTTGTTGTCATGCAAGAAGTCCATAAATCGTGGATAAGCAACACGTCGAATTGGTGTCGAGCGACTACCATCGATCATTCGGATGGCGGCGGCTAATAGGCTTCTGATAGTGACGGCGCAGTGTAATGCACAATGTACGGTTCAACAATTGTGCCAAATATTCGTATCAGAATCGTTATTTCAGCTGAACATTTTTTTTATACTGCCTCTGAAATATAACAAATTGCACCTGTAAGTTAAATGCCGATGGAATATCCACAGACGGGAGATGGCTATTGAGTCAGGTCCGTAAGTGTGTATTGTGGCCGCTATTATAGTACAAAAAATCCTATCAACACTTATTCAATGTAGTTAAGATTTCGAAGTAAGATAATATGTTATATGAGTGATATTAGAACATTGGAAGCAAAGACTCCTGGAATAAGAGAGTAGAGACCAAAGAAATTTATTTCCGCTCACTATACATATAATCTGAAAATTTAATATTTGTTTCGGTGCGGGAATCGATCAAACATTTTTGTGAGACCGAAAGTCTCTCGTAGTTCCTGATACCCACGACACATGACTCTATCTTAGTGTGCGGTCAGGACTATGCAAGTGTATGTTAGGTGTAATTATTATTAATTAAATTAACTGAGACATACGCTCATTACTAACCACGCGAAAATTAGAAATACTAATAATTTAAAGGTCCCAAAAAGCAAAAATGTTCGACTAAAACTAACCTATATCTTAAAACCGAACAAAGCATCGAAACGCCGCGCCGCGAAGTCCAACAAGTAAGAGCGTTTAGTTGCGCAGACTGCGGACTGACGTTTTGATTTATCTAGAACTCATAAGTGGCTGGCGCATAAATCACCAGTTACAAGTGTTGCGTATTCGCGCTTGCGTTTAAATATTCGCTGCGTATATCGATTTGTTTGTCACGTGGTTTTGCGACTAGCTTTGTCTGATGAAATAGAGATTTTAACTGAGAATTTGCATCTTCAAATCCAAAACTTTTTGAGCTAATATATATAGGTATACAAAATGTTGTCACATAATTAATAATGAAGTAAAAAACTAAAACCAGGCAAATGAAATTGAAATAAATATCATTATTTAGATACGTTCCTGAATAACATTGATTCAATATGAAAAGACCAATAAAAGACAAATAAAAGTTACATTCTATCGCGGTAGTTAAAACAAGGTCTATTATACAGTTCTCAAACAACGAAAAACAAAGACAACAATTGAGAATAAACGAACGCATTAACAATAAACGAAACTTTGACCTAACAAGGAGCATACAATTTTTAAATTAAATCTTCAACTATAACAAACATCATCATATCAACCTAAAACCCCGAATCTAAACCATTTCAATGCAATGTTGGTGCATCGGATGCGCAGTGAGGTGTCTAGCGCTACAATCGTCGATCGCCACTCAAGGCTGCCGTCTGAGGAATGCCGAGATCTCTTCGTGGCGCAATATGGTTTTGCAAACTGTTGGGTAGTAACACCAAGCTGTTGCGCATCTAGGATAAGTGTAAACTTACCCTAGCGCAAATTGCAAATAAATGTGTACATTTTATCCTAGATAATAAAATTGGAACAAAGTATGACGAATAAAGACACAGTTGTCTAGACTTAGTCTAGATAAAACTATCACGAAGGTTTTATTATTTAAAAAATACTAGGGTCACAAGAACGATCGGATCAATCGATTTTTAATTATTAGCACCGCCCATGAACAACATTGACATTGAAGAAGTCATAGTAAGAGTAGCCGTATCAGGCTTTAAGAATCAAAGTTCGATATTAAAATATTTTAAAATAGCTGGAATTATTCAGTTCGAATAGGCCTTGATAAACGAAATTTCTGCAAATAAATGAAATTTCTATCCAGACTATGGTAAGATTTAAGAACGACAACTTTATGATTTCTCCTGAGCACAAAGGATTGATAATTTTGCTACCAATAATATTCCATTGAATTATAAATCCGGATCTATATTAAGAATACTCTACTTTCAGTTCCCACACTCGTCGCCAATGCTTCTTCTCTAAGCAAGGATCGACAGCACGTATTGTATACAGCACTGATGCTCAGCGAGTCTCTGAGAATCTCCAAGCTGTCTAACCATTACTAATGTTCACGTCACTTCAAAGAGACTGTCTGTCACGCTACTGAAGTGTGGCGATCGCTCCGGCGCCATCCAAGACCATACCCAACGTATTATTACCGCTAGCCCGCTAAATACTTGACACCGTCATTACAGATTTCATGCGGCTTTAAACTATAAATCATGCTGGTGGGTGGTCCGGCAAATTGGTGCAACTCGCAACCGATCGCCGGTCAGTAGTTTGAAGTTAATTTAAGATGGATAAACAGATAATTGTCGTGCGGCTGATTTGAATGAAATCAATTAATGTTTAGGGGATTGATATCCCACGCTAACATGGGGATGGCTTTAAATATTTTGATCGCATTAAATATTAGTTCAGTAATAGACATTCTAAAGATGATGATTGAAATAATTTTGTTTCTGATTAGTTTGATGTCAAAACTAAGAAAACCAATCTTGTAGAAATTATCAGACAAATTGAGAAAATGCGTATACATTGATTATTTGACCTGGAGACCTTATCTAGTCGGTTAATACATGCCTAATCATATATTATGCACGTGGGCAAATATATGATGCCCCTTACAGACCGCTTACTATACTTGGTAAAGAACAGAAGCTATGAGAATATGAATAATATTCTTTCATTCAAAAAGCAAAAAGTATATATTAGTATTTTAATGCCTCTAGCCACTCTTTATAAAACACTATTATTTTTTAATTTCCAAAAAGCCGGTAATTTCCGTTGCTTAGTCAATTTAGAAAGTCTCAAATATCATCAAAGCTGTAACACGGTAGCCTAGTAATAACATGAAGTTACAAACAATGTTCAAAGGCTTTGGGGAGCAAACTTTCTAGTCTTCCACGCTACCCTAATGCGGTTAGTAGACTTTAACTTCTAAGTTCTTGTTAAGTCGTCAAAGGCATGCAGGATCCCTGGCTACGTTCCCTTATAGTTAATCATTATGGCCTATCAAACCTTCAATTGCAATGGATTCTCGTGTTTAGCATTGGGCGATTTTACGCTGTTACCTGTCACTGCCGCAATTCATAGTCAATTAAACTCCACTCCGCTTTATAATATGAATATGATTAACTATACTACACGTGTCATATTAATATCGACTAAGTTTAGGGTTCAATTATGATAAATATTTGTACAAGTCCCTAACTAATTCTTGCTAGTTAACACACGTATCTATAAGACAGAATTATTAGCCACAGAGAATAGTACGCGTGTCCGTGGCAACCTAAACATCTGTAATATACCGAATAAGCGCCAGGAATGCCGCTTGAGGTTTGGTCTGGAGTGCTAATATGTGACTGGATTTATAATATATAATCTATGCTTCATTGCGAAAACAAGGTCTGGGTGAGACCATGGGGCGTTGAGTGTCGTGAGGAATTATGTAAGCAAATTATCTTACAGTAGAGGATATTAAACAATGTACATTTGTATAGCAAAATAAAGATATTGAGCAGGAAGGTGGAGATAAGATCGGACGTCGTAAATTAACAAAAGGAGGCTTTCAAACCCTAAATCTTTCATTACAAGTCACTGAAAGCAAGTTATTTAAGACGCAATTTAAAGAAAACTAATTCCACGTCGAATTTTCTGAAATGCAACTCAAATGCAAAAACATTTCCAATTAAATAAAATAAATAAATAAATAAATAACACCCAACAGTCACATACATAGTCCTGACCCCACACTAAGATCGAGTCTTGTGTCGTGGGTATCAGGAACTACGAGAGACTTTTCGGTCTCACAAACACCCAGACCCGGAAGAAATATTTGTGGGCCGCACAAACATTTCTCTCGGTGCGGGGATCGAACCCGCGGCCTCTCGTTTCACAGGCGGCGTCTAACCAACTGCGCCACGGAGGCTGTCCTTTAATTATTTATTTGACAACGAACATCAAACGATCAAACCTTGAATTTAACTATATTATTCAAAATGCTTTATTAATGATGGCGAACGCAGGTTACATCACGGCACATAATCACTAAGTCATATCATCCTCTCTACGCAAAGTGACGTGACCCGGCCAAGGTCCGAGATAAACTCGTTAAGTACCCCCCTTCTCCCCCCTCCTGCCTCCATTTAGCCCTCATTATGTAAGACTTCGGTGCACGCGTAGGCACAACAAGTGCACCGCGACACTAACGAACCGAAATGCACTGAACTTTAAAAATAAACACGAACATAGAGCACGAGTCCTGGTTACAATGGACTATCCAGTAAAAATTGAACCACCAGTACGGGAAGGCTTAACGGTAGTGCAGTTTTAGATATATTGGATAGGGAAGCAGAATTGCAAAATTAAATTTGCGTTCGGAAAACAAGATGCGCTGTGGATCCTCCCATTGGAATGGACTAAATCGATGGCAATTGTAATTTGGTTTACTGTGGGCGTGTGCAGTGCGCGTTAAGTTACCACGAGACGCGTAAAGAGTGAAAATGGGAAACTGACATAATTATCCGAGCGATATTGTGACGACAACGTGCCGTCGCAATATCGCTTTGAGGCGAAAGCCCGGTGATAAACCTGTTTAGTTGCATCCGTGATAGCTTCCGGCTCCTTTTTGAGATATTTGTGTATGTTCAAACAACGTAGTTAGGTCGTAAAATAAATAGGCTTCTGCATAATATGTGTGGGATGCAATATATTGAAAGACCATTCCGCCTACAACCTACATTTGTATGCCAGTTAACCGTAATTAGCTATGACTTTTGGCAAGCTAATAAAAATAGCAATTTTTCGAAGCATTTATATATGGCGATTTGGTATTTTCATTATGACACAATCCGAAAAGATAGACAGTTGCGGAAATTCTTTGAAGATCGTTGAAAATTACAAGGATGATGGATCTAGAATGTTAAATTTGGACAGGTTCTCAGAAAAATGAGATAAATATTATTAATATTTATCTCATGATGATTATGAGAAAGAAACAGAATTTACGTGATGCCCAATCTTTTTATAACTTTTTATCACACATAACCGTTACGTGACATAATCCTTTGCCTCCTCCAAAATAAAAATAAAAAATGACAACTAAAATTATTTGGATAATTTCTAACGTCACTACAGTGCGTAGTTATCAAACTAAGCAGACAGTTTTCTTGGTAAACATCTGGATTGAGGTCACGATGTCGAGCTGTCAATTTAACGATGAATTATTGAATTGCGCAATATTCGTACAACATTCAAATAAGTAGCTGTTTCTTTATAGTATCTTAGTATACATTTAAGAAAGAAATTGCTATTATTGTTATGACATACATACGTCATGTTTTAAGATGGTCAGCGAATATAAAACTTGTTTTTTTTTTCTTAGACTCAATAGATGCTTTATTTAATGTTTCGTGGTACGTTTTCATTGTACCGAAACCAGTAAAAATATAAAGAAAATAAATAACATGGTATTGATAACAATACGCAATATCGTACAATTGGTTTGATTAATCTGATGCTATTTTAATAAAATATTAATATTTATGTTATGATTATAATAAAAAATATTTGAAGTGCGTCACTCTTGCATTAAATACTACTTTAAAAAACTACTGGTAGTTTTCAGGGATATACCTTGACAAGATATATGTTAGCATACAATATTAAATTTATCATAACACAATACTTTATGTGAAATTAATACAATAAATATTTCATGGGTTTTTAATGTTTTCAATGCTCAGCATTAACTTAACATATTTGTATCATCTCATGCCGCACATTTAATCGACTTCCTTTAAACTGCAATTGTTTAATCTGCTGTGTATAATATCAACGGGATGAAAAGTCTTATAAGTGTCAGTTACATAGAATTTGTGCCTAGCGCGAAGACATATTCTTCGTACGAGTATTATCCTAGCAGATACTAAATTGGTGAATTCCGGATGAAACTAATTAACATCTCTACCTGTGCTTTAAATTTGCTGGCGCGAACATATCTATTAATTTCTATCGGAATGAAAGAAAAGGTTGATGAAATTGGAAGAAGCGAAAGTAATATGTCTCTGCGTATGGGATACAGGCGTGACGATTATGCTTCTATTTATGTCAAATGAAGGCTTTGCAACACAGTTTGCACTCTTAAAGCGAAAAGACTGATGTGCAAAAGGTGCCATATGCAAGCCGCTACCAATTAATTTGGTTGGTAACTTCGAAATGTCAATGTGTGCTTTGGACACTTCTAACTAGGCTATCGTTCTTCTATTACGCTATTAAATATTTTTGTATTACGCATCGCGTTTATAAAAGTTATGCCATATTAATTATGTGCGTTGCTCTGTCGACAACGGTTGCGCGATGCGTTGCGACGCGTTGTTGAAGCAACTCCGCGATTAGATACTATCAATATTACTATACATATACGGTGAGGGATATTTGAAACATTGCCTTTAGATTATTATTTTTTTACAGACACTTCTTTCTTCTCAGTATCTTTTTTTACTATAATGAATGGTAAGTTCAGTGTAGGAGCGTTACTACATGATGCGAAAGGAGCTTCGAATGTCGTACTTAAAACTGTACGAATGTGCCTCGGTACTGCACAAAATGTTCGAAACTTGTATCGTACGTCGTAACCATAGACAAAGTTTGAAGTGAATAATAAGTAACGCAGTGAATAGAATTTACTTATAGAAGTGATTTTTTTTTTAACTTAATTTGGACAACGAACCTTTGACGTCTGATGAGAACTCGAAACGCTAATTACGTGGGTCACAATGACTGGTCTTAAGACACTGTATAGTAGCCGCAAACCTGGTGGATACGAATACACATCCACCTGTATATATGACATTTATCGGAAATGTTGCGAAATTGCTTACTGTAAAGTTTGCATACGACGTAACTATACTTGCAGCCCGTATTAATCGTAAAGGAGATCCGAGTTCATCAGAGCAATTTAATTATAGGGCATGTATTATTATGATTAATATATTCTTTGTCCTTTCATGTCAGTATACTGCTTGTATGTATATGACATGGTTTCGTTTGTAAACAAAACATACCTGGATGTAATCTGCCTCGGTGGCGTAGTTGTACTACGGTATGGTTACATAGCTGACGTCTCGGGTTCGAATCCCGGGTTGGGTAAACTGATATTGGATTTTTCTATTCATTATCAGCTTGAAGTCAGGAATTTGTGCCTGATAAATATAGGAATACAAGACGAAATATGGGTGTCTTAGAACCTCTGCCTACCCCATTTAGGACAAAAAGCAAATGTTTATGTATTTATTTAGGTAATTTTATTCCGAAAGATATCAATGATTACTTCTAGTTTAACTACACAAACCTTTCTAATGTTTTTGTCGCGTCATATTCGTTTCCCAAAGTTTAATTGAAAATGTCAGACCAACCATATCTATGCCTGAATTTACAAACCTCATCGACAACTTTGAAAAGGCGACGTAACAAAAAGCCGCAAATCTCACCTGAGACAAATGTTTGACCCACAAATATTTATTTTGTTGCTATTGTGCCATCACTCGTGGCGTCATTACTCATCTGTAAATTGGGACGAGCCCTTGTATTGCGATCAATAATAATAAATCAATTTAAACGAGTTAGATCAGTTGTCTGAGAACCGGACTGCCAAACTGGAGGTCTACGATTCGAATCCACGGCACACAATACTTTTCGAAGCTACTTGTATATCTATAGTTAACTACTTCTTATTTTTACAACGAAGAAAGACGTTGAAAACTTGCATACCCGAAAAGTCGCCGCTATAATTTCAGAAAAGCATTTTGTAAAATTTTCTATGGTGTGTAAAGTTCGCCAACCCGGACTAGACCAGCGTGGTGGACTATATGGGGTAACCACTCTCAATTGTAGTCTCTATTGTAGAGGAGATCCGTGCCCTGCAGTAGGACGTACATGGGCTGATACAGAAATCCTCGAAAGTCAAATGAAAGTCAATGAAAAACTACATAATCAACAAACTTAAAATGTTCAACCGTAAATTCCATACAAAAGTATAAAACCAGAAAAACATCTCCAATAAATTATAGATAATAAATTACGGTTCAATAATTTCTAAACACAGTTGGATGAGCATGAGGTGTCACTTGCAGAAGGTCCCAGGTTCCAAGACGGCGGCACAACGTGAAGTCTACAACGTGCGCGACTTATATACCGTATTTTAGATTTATATAAAGGTAATCAGGGGAATATACGTATATGGCACAAATTCCTGACTCCGGGCTGATAATCCAGAACACAAACATTTGGGTGTCTTTTAAGATAACCTTTGCATATCCCTTCTGAGGAAAAGGCGTGAGTTGATGCATGTGTAGCATATATGGAGGAATTGTTTAAGAAAATCCCGAGAAATAAGTGTATGTAATTGATGATACGAGATTCCCAGTTTCTATTAGAACGTGCATAAAAAGATTAATAACTGTTGGTGAAACCAAAGCAGCATGTTTGAATCGTAAAATATATAACTACAAATATATTTTTTTCTTACACAAGAATGAGATTATCTATGTTATATTTCATATGTATATATTATGACTATAGTTTTTGATAGGTAGTTTATAGGTTTATAGGTAGTTTTTTTATAGGTATAGGTCTCTGAGGAAATCATTGGGGGAGGCCTATGTTCAGCAGTGGACTTCCTTTGGCTGATGGATGGATGGATAGTTTTTTTATGGGAATGACGAGACGAGAAAGCTCTTCATCATCATATATTTTTCAACTACATACTTGAGTCTACTTTTATTTCCAGTAAAGTGACAATTCATCGCTCATCTAAATATAAAAAATGTTTGTGTATTTTCGTTCAGATATTTTCTTTTAAAAATTTTTTTTTTCTATTTTGGTCCTTCGAACCCTTGAAGTAGGCTAATCTTTAAAGAATATCCTTAACCCCACATATATTTATAAATTATTACTATAATAGTACGTAACATCGCCAACTAGAATATTCTGCGAATCGATATTAACCACATTAGGCGTATTAGGCGTGTTTAGCTTAGTAAATGTCTGTATTAAGTACAAATTATGACATTTGTCGACATTAGTTACTGTTGTACTTACTAGTTTGGTATTAGCATAACGCTTGCTTGACATATTGCGCGTAGTCCGAGATCCCGGGGTGGCCAATACTGCGTTATTTTAAGACAGCCGTTTGGGCATTATTAGTTTAATTTTATACTCAATAAAAAAATTATGACAATTTGTGTTGTTCTAGAAGCTATAGGCATACTTGCTACATAGTTAGTACAAGTTAGAAATATATCAGACAAAAAGAAAGCCTTTCTTGTTGAGTTGACTACTTTGTTACATAGTTTTGTATGAATACCGTGCTGAATAAAATATTAATTTTCCACTTTTAGCTTCTTTTTTTCTACCTGGTGGTATCTTGGTTGCTACCAAAATCAAATTTAGTGGTCAATCTTTTTTCTTTTAATGCAATGAAAGGCGAGACGAGCATGCCATTCACCTGATAATAAAAGATTCGACCGCTCATAGAAAATAGATAAACCTAACAACACCATGAATTACAAAGCAAAACTTGGCATTCCTTGTACATACCATTCTCAACTACCTCCCTAATCCTTAATACTTCAGCTTTGCTTCAAAGTCGTATGTTTTGCAGCTCTGGGATCTTAGACTACAAGGTACTAGTCAGGTATTAGCATAACGCTCGCTTGAAATATTACAAATGCCACTTGCTCCGTGTTAATTGAGCACTTGAAATCTATACTAATGACACGCGAATAAAGTTCGTCAGTGCGAGAAACCTTGACCTACATGGAAAAACATATTTTATATAGTATTTTCAATTTGTCTGTTTTTCTGTGCTTATCACTTAATAACAATGAAAGTTTCTATTTTGATTCTTAGGACTATTATCCAAAACGTTTTAACTTAAAACAATATTGTTTTTTTTTTTTTGGAAGTACTTTGTTTCTGTGAGATATTCTCTTTCAATAATACGAAATATAACGACTATAAATAGCTATAATGTATTCGAAAACTACGGTAGCGTGCATTAGTAAGACTGTGAGTCACAGAAAGTCCTCTGCTGAATGAAAACCTTCCACAATAAATAGTTGGAAGCGGCCTGCAATCATCGACTTCTTGCAACCTTTAAAAGATCAATCTCATCGATTACCTGGCATTAAGTCCTACGATCCCAAGTAATTTGCTTAAAAATTAATACACAGATCTTGTATCTGCCATTACATTTCTTAGTTCACACCTTTGTTTAGCCAGTTCAAATTGGTGTCTAAAGTCGCGGTCGATCGCTAATGCAAAAATATGTGCACTTAAGGTCTCACGGGCATCACAGGTTGCTTAAAGGTCAAATCATCATTTTAGATTTAATGCTTTGGATTGTGTGACCAATTATCAAAGTTGTTTCTTTAATATTTAGGCCAATGATTAAGTGTTATGTATGGATTTGTGTAAGAATATGTACAGTATCCTGTTAATTCTTCGCAAAAAGATTGAAATGTTATATTATTCGAATGACGACGATCAACAAATATTTGTGTCAAGTGTGAATTGACACGGTAAATATTCAGGTAGATTCTGATGCAACAGCATTTTAGTTTATACTAGCTGTCGGGCCCGGCTTCGCCCGGGTGCAGATAGTTTTTGAGTCCAATCCACATCAAGAACATATTATTTCGCGTGTCTACTAACTATATTTCCCGCGTGCCGTCGACTATATTTCCCTTCCGTAGGAGAGGACATCCCGTGCCAACAATTTGAATTTGAAAGAGTAGAAAATATGTATATTTGGTTTCCTGACTCATCCCACGGGAACACTACATTTTTCGGGATAAAAAGTAGCCTATGTGTTAATCCAGGGTGTCAGCTATCACTATACCAAATTTCATCAAAATCTGTTGAGCCGTTTTTTCATGAAAGAGTAACAAACATCCATACATACATACAAACTTTCACCTTTATAATATTAGTAAGGATTTGAAAAACATTTGAACTCTAATTAAAGGATATTTTTTATTGGACTTCAAGTTAATTTCTCCAAGAGCTCCGGGCGAATTTTGCAATTTTATATATATTTATTGAAAAAATATATTTCCCTACACAAAAATTTTCGCACCGATACTAAGTGCTATAGTAAAATAGTCATTCTCCTATTAAGTAATTAACTCAAAGTGGTAGGCATTAAGTTTCCAATAAATGAATTTTGAAAATGTAAAGAGATCCACGTCGACAAGCGATTGTCGGCATGCTAGACACGGCACTGTTGCACAAATGTGAAGGACCAGTCGCCCGCTCTCCGTTTCTTGGAAAAGGGCGTTGGTCTCAATATTTTATAGGTAGAACGGCGCTGAGCTGGCCCTAATCTGCTGCTATTGTTTCAAGTGATCTGTTGTTTAATAGTTAACGTATTAGTGAATTTTAATACATCAGAATATTTGAGATATCATGATTGCAAAATGAGGACACCACAATAAAAAATATTTAAAGTACAAATAGCAGGTTTATCGCCACTCATAAAAGAAATCAAATTTATCCAAAAAAAAAGTATCAAGATTAGTCGTAAAATAAAGGGGTATTTTAATGATTAGTAATAGGAAGAGTGAGAGCAGCCCCACACAAAACACTTCCCGAAAAAAAGGCAACCCATATGCGATGGTTTCAGATCAAAGTGCCTTTGTACTATTTTATGAAACTAAAACATCTTAATTAACGATTATATCTAAATGAAATAAATCTGGATAAAGTATGACTCTCTATTAATGATCTAAAACTAGCTTCCCATCATCTATCATGATTTTAAAAGATGTGGAACCTTCATAGATCGATCATGTCTTCTATATAGCCTTCATAACCCAGTGTCAAGAGCTAAATCCCTCAAACTTATATTTGATCTATTCTTAAGACGATTCTTTTTTATTAAAAATATATGAACCAAACACTGAAAATTCAACTGTAAGTTTATTACGGTAGAGTTCAAAGTGCTATTCTACTATAAAAACATTGTTGGTGGAGCGCAGAGGAATTTGATGTCTATTTGCATGAAAATAAAGTTTTATTCACATTGTGTCGTGTTACTGGGTCAGTGTAACGATCCTTAAGGCAACAGGTCTTTAGAAATGCTTCTTAGTGAAGTCTTTTTGATCCTTATTTAGTCGCCGAATGAGGTTTTCTTGCAATTTTAAACCTATAGAGCCTTATTACGTTTATTAATAAACTCGAATAAGTTAGAGATTAACTTTAACCCAAAGCATTTTATTTTGAAAAATCGCGACGTTATTAATAAACCGTATGAACTTCGGCCGAACATGAGAGTCCTGTTATGGCAACCCATTGATTATAAAAGTCCAGAATTTACAAAATAATCAAGTCAATTCTAATGCTTCGGGCTCAAGCTAATTCCCTTCTCACCGTAGCTTGTAATAAGGTCCATAGTGTAAAATTATTAACTTTCAGATTACTTATACGTTCAAAGCTTAGCAGTCGATGTATGCAGTGGCGTGCCTAGGGTTGTGGACTAGGGCAAGCCCAATATTTTTTTAGTAACAATATGTATTGGTACAGGAGCAAAATGGTATTAAGAAAGAAGAACGTGTTCATCATGCGATAAGGGGCGAGCCTATGCGATGTAATTAAATAAAAAAATATGTAGAAAACGACCCCAGATTCGAATCCGAGACCTCAACTTTGCGCCATCGAGGCAGTCCTAGACCTACCACACGATCTATATAAGATTAGGATAAAAACCAATAAAATAATAACTATCTTTATCACCGTTATGAAAAAATCTATTACAACAAGTTGTTTCGAAAAAATCTAATAGATGGCGCGATTTTTACGGCCATCTATTTAATATTGCCAAAATACTGAAGGGCCCATCATTAGTTTTAAATAGATGAGTAAAACAAATGTGTAAGTTAAATTACTTTTGGGCATGCATACGTAAATTTATATTGTAATTATTTTGTAAATTAATAAACGACACTACAATAGCACAAGTACGGCGCCGTGTTTAACTTCGCGGCCAGAAATTATTGTTAATACATTCATGTTATGTTTTTGTGTATGCATGTGATTTTTTGATTCATCATGAGCCCTGAAAGGAAGCTAAGGAATATCTGAAAAACACTAAGATTACTGTCTACGCGAGCATAATGTTAAGAAATCTCATCACATATTATGTATATGACGCATAAAGAGGTTTCTATACGCTGTTTACCGGAATTTTGAAAATATATTAATGCATTCACATGTTTTTGTCAATTACTATAAAAAGTATAAAAGTACCAGTTTAATTATTGGGTTGTTCGGAAAGTCATTTCGTTTTTTTTGGGGAACATGAAAGACAGTTTTCGTATAATGAATAAATATTTTATTAAATTATATATTGGCCATTCTGGGCCAACACCTTTTGCCATCTTTCTGGCAGTAACATAATTCCCCTCTCATAAAAGTTTTGGTCCTTGCTGGCAAAAAAACTGGTTCAGGTGGTTTTTGACATCTTCATTTGAGGTAAAGGTTTTGCCATCCAAAAAATTTTGCACGGACCGGAACAAATAGTAGTCGGAAGGCGCCAGATCGGGAGAATATGGTGGATGTTGCAGTTCGTCCCATTCAAGCAGTAAAAGTTTTTGGCGAGTGACCAAACTTGTGTGATTTTATGCATTATCCTGGTGGAACACTACACCCTTCCTGTTGATTAATTCGGGCCTTTTCTCTTTAAGTGAATCATTCAATTTGACAATAGACTTCTGAATTAATCGTTGTATTGTCTGGCAAAAGCTCAAAAAAAACGATTCCTTTGACATCCGACCAAACGGAGAGCATCACCTTTTTTTTGGTGAATGTTGGCTTTTGACACGCTTTGAGCCGGTTCATCTTTTCTGCTCCATGACCTCTTGCGTTTAACATTGTTGTATACAACCCATTTTTCGTCCCCAGTAATAATCCGCTTCAAAAATGGATCATTTTCTTGACGCTTGAGGAGCGAATCACACGCGTCAACGCGACGACACAAATTTCGCTCCGTAAGGACATGGGGCACCCACACATCGAGCTTTGAGGTTAAGCCCATGCCTTTCAAATGGCAATAAACAGTCGAATTCGACAAATTTAATCTCTCACCGATCTTTTGTGTGGTTATTCGCCGATTTGCATCAACTAATGCCTTTATCGCATCTTTGTCAGCTTCGACCGGCCTTCCAGACCGTGGTGCATCTTCGACATCAAAATTGCCGGATCGAAATTTTGCAAACCAATTCTGGCACTGGCGTACTGTTAACACGCCTTCTCCATACACATCCGTCAATTTTTTTCTCGCTTGGACAGCATTTTTACCTTTTCTGAAGTAAAAAAGTAAAATATGACGAAAATGCTGCTTATTGCTCTCCATATTTAAAAGGGCACCAACCAAAAACTACTGCGTAGAATTAATAGAACTTTTTCACACACAAGCCTTGCAATATCAGCGCTCAAGACATATAATGGTTATGCGGCTTAAGTGTGAAGTTGGTTTCGAAAAAACGTAATTAAGTCCTCTGACGGGAAAAAACGAAATTACTTTCCGAACAACCCAATATTAAAATCACTATAGCCGGAACAATACCAAAAATTTAAGTACATCGTTCTAAAAAAATATACAACACCGACAGTATAACTTATTACTATGAGAACATCCAGCAATCTATGTAGTTATGTGCACTGATCTATAAAATTGTATTCTATAGTTTTCACTACTTTCGAGAAATACACAACAAATCAGGCGTAGGTTTTCGACCAGATACGAGTAGTTGTTTGTCTACGAAATGTAATGAATTTACCTTTTCCTCGCTGATCAACACTTGCACACACTTCAAACCATCACAAGGCACATTTTCACCTATTATTATACGTAATAAACGTAAAATACTATAATTAAACGAAAACTAAACGTAGATGTTCATTGGTTACTGGTTAATCGTTCGCTCGAAAGACATAATAATAAGCGTGAAGCTAGCCACAGGTCATAAATGATGGACAATTCCAAATTAAGTATTCTAATTATATATTAATAAAAATATTTAAAACATCATAATACGGTCTCAAAAAATATAAATTTATTTTATATATTATCCAATATAACTTGTAGTTAAACATAAATATTTTTCAATAAATTTGGATCATAATATGACATGTCAAGTGCACAACTTCACTCCGCGAAGCCGGGCATTTTGCTTGGTACAAATTGCATTAAAAAATAGCTATATATATAGGTACGTAGTGTCATGGTAGTAGTATTTCACCCATAGGTGCGACTGAGAGGGCAATATACGCCAGAAGCCAGGTAAAAGCACACGAGAGAGAAAAAGATAGATAATACTTTGGTGTGTTCCATCTTTTTAAGATATTACGTCACGCGTGGACCAGCGTTGATTTTGAATGAAATAATTTTATATTAGTTTTTGACCTCGGCGCTCGCTTAGGCGAGTTGCCGGGTGCGGCGCTGCGAACGCGGGTGCTCCGTCGCAGGCGCGGGGCTCCATTACGCGCGGTAAATTTAAAAATGATAGACGTTTTGCATAAACGAATGTATTTTATTTAAGGTACTAATTTGCCTTTAGGATTGAGTATATGCGTATTAAGTAAGGCAAGCCGGGCTTTTGGGCTTGTATGGAAGTACCGCCACTGGATGTATGAGGGATGATATGTAATTATTTATATGAGAGCTGAAGTCTCGGGTTTGAATCCCAGGTTGGGCAAAGTTATATTGCATTTTTTATTCAATTTAACATAAAGTAAGGAATTTGTGCCCGATATGGAGGTAGGCTCGCCCCCTATCAAATCGTGGGACGG
The DNA here is from genome assembly GCA_023078785.2 of Hyles euphorbiae. Taxonomy (NCBI): domain Eukaryota; kingdom Metazoa; phylum Arthropoda; class Insecta; order Lepidoptera; family Sphingidae; genus Hyles; species Hyles euphorbiae. The sequence goes on along the minus strand of CM041037.1, from coordinate 1,960,735 downwards.
ATCACACAAGGCGAAACGAGGCTTAAGCATGTATGAGTTTAGCATTGAGATTATAAGGCACCTTATTAAGGCACACATTGGCCACTTAAACCTATCACCCTAACTTGTCCAAGCAACCAAGAAGCCAGACTGATATTATGAAAACCAAACGTCTACCAATCCATGATACCAAAGATCAAGAAAAATACAGATTTACCAGAATTCAAATCGGAATAGCACCTGGTAGATCGAAAAAGAAAATAATTATAAATCCGAAAGTCTACCCATCTATGATACCAAAGATTAAGAAAAATACAGGATATTGACAAGAAATTAGATTGCTATAGCACCTGGTAAATCGAAAGAGAAAAAAGACTAGGCAGTTCACAAGAATCACAAGGCAGTAAAATCCTATACCCAAATGGAAACCCATTTAAAGCTTCCTAAAATTAAAATCATGTAAATGTCTAAGCACAAGATAAATGAATGGTAATTAAAATTAACTTTATGGCATTGCATATGCCACTTGCATCATAAATAAACCGTAATTAATCTACTCTACTTGCCCTTAACCCACGCTGAGGTGGGGTCAGAAGCATTACGCATAAAGGAAAGGATAAAATAATATTTTATTTATATATTTTACAAACATCGAGATCTATAAACTGTTTCACTTCGAATTTTAAAAATTAGGGTTTCTGTTTCAGAGTCGTTCCTGACTTCAGATTAAAGATATTATTCGCCTTCTCTTGCTATACATTTTACTTTTTCTCTTGTTATACATTTGACATTTAGATATACATTTATTAAGTCCCCTCTCTCTCTCTATGGTTCTTATACAGTCCATTGAATCTTTCAGTGCATACTAGAGGACATTATTACTTACTTTTGATAAAGCCAGTTCAAATTAAATATACTACATCTAGCATTATCTACATTGTCTATATCGTAAGAGTAGAAAAATCATATCTTGTAATTTATAATGGTTTCGTGAGTGTGTATGTAAGTGAACTTAATCTAAACGGCTGGACCGATTGTGATGAAATTATTGTTTTGTCCAAATGGATTCGAGAATGATTTAATTACACTATTGGGTATATAAAACATTTGGGAAAGTATGGAAGAGGCCTTCACCCTTAAATAAGGGGTTCTTGCAACAAGATTTTTGCAACAAAATTGATTTTGATGTTATTAAACATATATGTTTATTAATTACTCTCAAAGAAGTGAAAATGGTTAAAAGCATTTCTACTCACATCTTTCTTTTTTTTTAGATATATATTTTGTTTGAATAATTATTTGTTAGTTACTATAATATGCTAATCCTATAATTTTAAGTGTTTTTTTTTTGCAAGAAATAAAAGGCTTTTTTATTTTTTATTTTTATTTATTGGGTATATAATATCACACTGTTACCAATAGGGGCCGATTACGAAAGTTATTTTAAAAACGGTCAATTGAGGTCGGATAATTTTTGAGTGTAAGGTGGAAGGTTGCAGAAAGTTAGATGCAGGCCACTTCCACCAACTCCATATGGAGATACTTGGTGGAGATCTATGTTCAACAGTGGACTTTCAGTGGCAGAAGAGAGACAGACTTAACGAATACCCGGGCAAATCAGGGCCGTGTGGCTAGTATATTATATTAAAATAAACAATGCGTATAACGCGAAAGTGTTCCAATTACATCGAACAGTGGAGCGGTCCACAAACACCACACATTAAAGCGTCACGAACTCCGCCGGGCTTGTTTGAACAAACACATATTTGCACAAATCATTGCACACGCGGATACCCGCTAATTGATACCGCAAACTCGAATATTGTATATTATAAATAAGTTTTAACGATACAACCACAATTGGACAATGTAGTGTGAAAAATACAATACATTATAGCAGTTACATTTAAAGAATTTTCTTAACTGTTACTTAGTTCAACGGTGAAAAAAAACATCTAAAAGGAACCTCTACCCGAGAGATCTTCAACAAAAAGAGTAGCATTATTGGTGGTAGAGCTGTACGGTATACAACATAAATAAATATAAAACCATGCTAAGAATCTTGTGTAGTGGGTATCAGGAACTAGGAGAGACTTTTCGGTCTAATAAACACCCATACTCAGAACAAATATCTGTGGACCAAACAATTTTTTTTCTCGGTGCGAGGATCGAGCCCCCTCATGTTTCACAGCGCCACGGAAGCTGTCATCTCGATCATCGACATGCATAGGATAAATCTCCCGGGTGGTTTATTGCAAAAAATTGACGCAAAATTACAGATTTAATGCCTTTTGTCCAACAGTGACCCACAAATGTATCACGTTTCAGATTTAACAGGCCAGCATTATAATATCGTCCAACGAGATAAAAACTATTGTAAAACTAATAATAATTAATCAATTTTGATATAATTAAGAACAATTTAATTACTTCATAAGACCAATTGTCTAAATATTTCTCAATTAAGTGAGGCATTCAATCTATTCGAGGAATTTAATTTGGCCGCGACTAAGTTTGTTACATTTTCATCTTCATTTATCTCTTTAACATTTTTATTTTATTTTATTTTATTTTAAATAAGGCACATCAACAGTACACACATCAAATATATATAACTAAAAATAATCTTTTTGGCGGGATAATTCTAATGTGTATACCAATTATAGGTGTGCACAGCTTACATAATAGAAACTTAAACTTAGTAGGACAATGTGTCTATTAAACTAAAAATAAACTAAGAAAAGCAATTTTAAAGTGAAAAGATAAATGAAAAAAAAATGAAAAAAAAAACCATTATTATTGAATATAGTTTTGTTCCTTTTGAATCCAGTTTGAGCGAAGAGGACAAAGTATTCGATAGCTAAAAACATTTTAAAATTGTCTATAAATACAATATATATAGCAAACCCGCACTAGGCCAGCGTGGTGGACTATATGGCCTAACCACTCTCAATTGTACTCTCGATTGTAGAGGAGGCCCGTGCCCTGCAGTGGGACGTATATGGGCTGATAAAGATACAGATACAATAAATATATTTTAGCATAAAATTATACCCTCTAAAACGAGCAAGACCACACATTTATTTGTACCGGCAGCGATGACAATGCACCTGATAGATAAAATTTAATTCTAATAGGGTTTTTCTATTAGTGTAAAAATGGCAAATGCGTCGTTATGGTAATAGGGATATCAATTCAAACTTCCTGAATATCATTTTCGTCTAATCGATCTGAAATAACTTAAATGAAATATTCAAACGAATCGACGCAGGACCTTGTAATGACCGAAATAGTCATCACAAAAACATCTTCCGGTTAACCATTTCCTTGTTACTACTTTTAGCTTATTGAAATTAGACCTTTATTTTGATTTATTTAATTATGCCGCTAACTGACCTAGCCTATATGTCAAAAATCGTTTAATTTGAAGAAACTGGCGCGATCTACTAAACATTTTTTTCTAAACTACAAAGTTAAAGAAAATAAACTAATTGAAGTTCCTAGGAATGTACTATTCAAAAGCACACACAAACCACATTAAGGATAAAAATATTCAAATAATATTATGAACTAGCATTCTTTTATGACCAAGCAACGTTGCAACCTTAATCAAATTAAACTCTTCACTGTCGTAATAGTAAACAGTAGGAAACATAATTAAGAACACAAAGGTAAATTAGAACTAAACTGTATGACTTGTTTTACAATCAAAGTATTATACTTCTACATTTTCCCCACACAGTCTAATTGGAATTCGAAAAAAAACACATGTATGGATTATAATAATTCATACTACTTTCTGTTTTTTTTTTATTGCATAGAATGTCGAGACAACCATGCCAATCGCCTGATGGTACACGACACGACCGCTCATGGACAGTAACAAAACCAACCAACACCATGAATTTGACAGCAATGCTTGGCATGCCACTATGCTCGCCACTCTGAGACATAAGATGTTTAATCTCAATATGTCCATTAGTTACTCAGGCTGCAATGTCCTTCAAACCGGAACACACATAAGAAATCTGGCACCAATATTGTGTCTTGTTTTATAGTCAAACACTTGACCAGTCGAATCCCTATTCACCCCGTTTATACTTTCCCGCCTTCATACCTGCTACTGCAACTCCTGTAAGCCAGGATTGACAGCATGCCTTTTAATTGCATTGATAACTGAATGCTTACTAATAATAATGACTGCCTCATTCAGTAACAAATTATGTCAATTCTATAGTTACCTATAGATTTGTCCCTGAAAATGTATCATCATCATCTCCCAAGACTGTTGCTTTATGAATTCAGTCGCTGCCGGCCCATTTGTATATGTCGTACCACCATCTGGCCAGAGGGCGACCCAAACTACATTTGCCAAGGACGATTTATACTAATTAACTGGCATTAAACGTCTGAGTGCAGCACCTACTTATCTTTTTAATCCGCAATGAAACCAATAAAATACGAAAATGGACAGGAAGATTTAATTATCACCCACAATTTCTATTTTCCCCGTTTGCGTTTTGTTTTTTTTTTTTTAGCCTATTGATGTGAGTCGCGGCGTTGTGCGCACGCGCACGTTCGCAGGGCGGCTATTACCGTGCCCGCGACCATAACAATGCCAAGGTCGTGCGACACGAACGGGCAACATCGTTCTGTTTGCTTTGTCAAATTATTATTTACATAATTGGGGCCAGACGGCGGAATGTTGCCTATCACGACCACTTTCGTGCTTTGATTTCTTTTTGTTTTTTCATTGAGATTAGGTCCGCAAATTCTTAAATTAGCATAAGATTTTGTGTGGCGTTCAATTTAGTTTTTCAAAAAGTCTCAAAGACGTTAGAGAACAAAAGCATGATGAAAATTACTAAGACAGTACGCCTAAGGGATTGATTAAAATAAATCGTAGATATTTAGAATTAGTAATTATAATTAATGAAAATGTAAATTAACTTATGCTATTTTCACAATGCTTTTAACACCTAAATATATTTTATTGTAAATTACTACATTTATTAAAATCATATACATCCATATTAAGATAAACACTGTAGAACTTAGAATATCAGAATATTTACAAAAGAATTTAAATTGTTGTCGACAGCAATTTGTTTGTCAACAACACGGTGCGCCTGAAGGTTCTTTCTCAATTATAATAATACGCTAAACTTAGTTTTACATGAAAATATAAACTATAATACAATCTGTACGAGACAATCAAAATACTTTAAAATTGTAATCACAATAATAAAATAATATTTTTATATAAACTAAATGAGAAAAAGTCAAATAAAAAATATATCTATACTAATAAAAATATCCAGTAATTTATACCACAGCATAGAATACTATTATTGTATGCATAAATTGCTACTGTGATAATAATCACGTATGCGGTTTCAATAAATGATATTTCCGTAATTGTAATTTTTATTGAACATTTCTTCCCTCTTTTTGACTTCAAATAACACAAGTAACTAACCTCAAAAAAATCGTGAAGATATGTTTCTCACATATCTTCTATTCTGTTCATATCACATACAAAACAAAAAACATATTGCGAGATTTATATTCCCTTCTCTTTCGGTACCCAACAAAATCACCTAGCTTCTATAAACAACTAAGTCAACCAAAATATCTATTACCTACCAATATGTAGTTGGCGTGAAGATATGTGAGTAAACAAAAAACACAAACATGTCGGGCGCTTGCGAGAGCCGAGCACGCAACCCGCGCCCCGCGGCCTTGTGCCCAGTTCCGTGAAAGGCGATCGGTTTAGAGACCCGCCGCAGGGCTGCCACGATCTAAATCAGTTTTTGTTTTTGGGTGATTATTTAGAGCCAGTTTTTTTTTTTTTCAATAAAATATTAATTCATCCATCATCATCCATCCATCAGCCAAAGGAAGTCCACTGCTGAACATAGGCCTCCCCCAATGATTTCCACAGAGACCTGTTGGAGGCAGCCTGTGTCCAGCGACGTCCCGCGACCTTTACCAGGTCGTCGGACCATCTTGTTGGTGGACGTCCTACGCTGCGCTTTCCGGTACGCGGCCTCCATTCGAGTACTTTCCGACCCGTAGTATATATATATATATATTATATATATATATTATATATTATTATATATATATATTCGAGTATTTTCCGTAGTATATATATATATATATATTATTTGATCAATTAATATTTCTATTTCACTTATAGAAATATTAATTGATCAAATAATATATATATATATATACTTATCCTTCAAAAGATATTTAAAATCGTCCGAACCAGTGCCTTTTGTAAACATGTTATTATCTAAGGTGTGAAATGCTAAAAATACTCACCTATAAATACGAAATATATCCTTTTTTTAAATTCCATACAACAATTTTATTTTCATTTTTAAATAATATTCAGAATCTGACACTTTCAATTTGCACCACAATATTATTATTTTACCAGCCCGGCAAAGTGACTACAGTGCATATTGAAAAGCGCGATAACGTCTGAATCATTCAATTCGACACAACTACTGGATCGGTCAATTCTCCATGGTATTACCTATAAAAACACAATTCTTTTAAAATTGTATGGTATCACGTAATATAAGTGGTAGTGTAAGTGCGTCACGTTTAGTGGCACGTGGCAACCCTACCGAACAATATTTCACAGGCAAGTCGCCGAGCGCGTGGCTGTCACTTGTTATATTACTTTCGATATCGCTATGTATCGAGATTGCGCCCAGATAAGGTCCTAATGCACTTAGCGTAATCGACTAATCGCACTTCCGTCGTGCGACATTTCGCTATGTCGAGCGTTTTGGTAATACTCGTACCGCACGATTTTGTAACTTGAATTTTGATGAAAACTTGCTTAGTTCTCTAGGAGGCAGTGCTATTTACACTAGTGTGTCATGCTATTTAGTTTATATGTCTATTTCTCAAATATTCAGGCTTTCAATTTTACTAACTCATTTTAATTGTAATAAATATTTGGCCAAAGAATAAAGCTAAAAGATTCAGTATAGCTTTTGGATAAAAACGAGACAAAACAATTTCAGTTCTCTAACTATTTCAAAAATAAGAAAAAAAAACATGATATTAGTTACGAAAGAAGTCCAAAAGTTCAAAATGGCGGCCAAAGTAAATTCAAATGCGCAACCTCGACCCGCCTTATTTATATGTTGCACAAACACCAATTTCATCGCACATATCAAATATTTTTACATCGAAGCCGGAGAAATTGAACAATGCAATATAAAAGCCGGCAGTGCAAACACAATTCGCACACATTTCCTCTCCACAGACCCTACAACTACCAATGATTTGTGCAACTCAGTGCGCCATTTAAATTTTTCATTTCATGGAAACGGTTAATTTTATCAGACAAATATTTTTTATGCAAGTGCGGAAGGGGTTGTCCCTTTGATGAAGATAATAAATAGATCCAGCAGTCATAGACATAGTCTTGTCTTCAAGAAGGATCCCAAGTTTGTGTAGTTAGAATCAAAAACCACGAGGGATTTTGGTCCCAAAGACGAAACAAATCCTTGTGGAGCACACAATCATTTGTCTCGGTGCAGGATCCAATTCTATTGTTCTATTCAGAGCAGGCTCCTTGACCAACTGTCCCACTGTTAGATAGTATAAAATATGTGTCAAAAACAGATGGCTCTGACTTAATTTTTATAACACATGTTTTCGGTCCATGCATGACAATCGCATGCTCATCTGCGTGACGTGGGAAGGTCCTAAACGTCATGTCCGCTGTCCGGCCATCAACTCATCATTCCATGATGATCATCATTACACCGCCTATTAACAACTCGACCGCTAAGCCCAAGTTCATTTGTGAATACCATGACATTTACATACCGATTAAAACTACATGGATGGTTGGGATACGTCACGTTGTATGAAGAATCGTAACATTTGAAGATATATTTATCAATGGTGAGATCAAAAAAGGTTTATGTATCAATCACTTGACATGGTGATACAGATGGAAAATTAATCTTAAAAGTAAGAAATGGCAGTTACTACTATTTCTTGAAGTAATAATTCTTATTATACATCGCAGATGTTTGCAAGAAATGAAGTGAGAAGAATATGAATTTATTAGTCATAAATGAGTTTTTAAAGTGCTACTAAGAACGAACCGTGAAGTTGCAGAAATACCACTATCTACAGAAAATGTTATTGCAATAGTCATAAACCCCATAAATGCTTCATTAAGATTCCTAATCATCTCTTTACTGCCACTTAGCAATTTAGATTTTATCACAAATAATGTAATATTTCAGAAATTCTCACGAGGCAGCAAAGACGAGTCATCGGCAATTGAAATTTCCAAAAAAGGACAAGCAAACAATATCAAAAACATTACAGCAGTTCGATATATCACACGCGATAACACAGGATGATCGAGTGGAGACACGGCAGGGCAATCATCGAGCCAGAACCGGTAACTCTTCCATACCTGTTCGTTATTTTAGTCATCAAAGGGCGACGACCCGGAAAGTTATGAAAACACGCGACCGCGAACGCAATTGATTTGTTTTTATTTACATACACGATTGTGCAATAAGGATAATGGTGTAAATAAGAGAACGCTGCTATGGTCGTACAGATTATTCTTTGGAATTCCTTGCATTTTTATTAGAATATTTTTGCTATAAAGGTATTTCTAATTAAATATTTGCAATTCGCCGATATATTAATTTTAATATACTTGTTAGATAAGCCAAATGAAACGTTGTATTCGGTTCCTTATTCATTATTTATTGTGAATCCTTGTTGAAAACTAGTAAGGAAACTAGTAGTAGTAGTAGGAAGTCAGACGAATCAACACGAATTATTTAATAAGCCGAGTAAACAAAAATATTATTTAATGTCACTAAATAAGTACATTAAACATGAAGTCATCATCATGTAAGCCCGAACATATGTTACAGGCAACCGTAGAATCTCCATCGGCTATCACCGGGCAATGACACAAAAATGCACGATTTAAAATGCATAACATTTTCTTCATTCAACTCGAACCTATCACAACTCAACGATCTGTCTAGGTCGTCAACAACATTTCTTCGGATAGTAAAACATTCAATCGCTGGGTGATAAAAGCGGTGCCAAAAATAGCCAACGTCACTATAAACGGTCAACCTTGACATTCGGAGTCGGCGCCAAAAGTACTGACATGTTAGAATCTCTCGTCACCGGTTTCGGACCCGGCATGGCCAAGTTTTATTACACTGAATAAAATAATTAGTTAGACTGGTTACCAAGGGGCAACAAACTGACATACCAAGAGCCCGTGGCCGCCTGACTTTCGTTATTTTATAAAAACTGAAAGTCTGCGCAAGCAACAGATAGGCATCAGAAGATCAGCTATTATGAAGTTCCGATCGTGTCCGTTAAGTTATCAGGTTCATTGTGTCTGGCAAGATGAAAGAACCGTCAAAAGTGTCTGAATACTAAGGAAATATTTGTTGATAATTATAACATATATAAAATTCAGCTTTTATAACGCTGGTAAGGTGAAGTGCGTGGCGGCCTGTTGGTAAACGGACTAGATGCGACTGCCAACATGTTCACGGTGGTCGCGGGTTCGAATCCCAGGGCACACCTCTGACTTTTCGGAGTCATGTGTGTATTGATAGTCAATCACCACGCACTAAAACGGTGAAGGAAAACATCGTGAGGAAACCTGCATACCATAGCGATTTATAAAAATTTCTATGGTATGTAAGTCCGCCAACCCGCACTAGGCCAGCGTGGTGGACTATATGGCCTAACCACTCTCATTCCTATTCTCGATTGTAGAGGAGGCCCGTGCCCTGCAGTGGGACGTATATGGGCTGATACAGAACGCTGGTAAAATTACGTGTTATTAATTAAACTCAGGCGGCCATGGGCTCTTGGTCTATAACTAAACTAACAAGTTGTAGTATGTACTACTTATCTGTATCAGCCCATATACGGTCCCACTGCAAGGCACGGGCCTCCTCTACAATCGACAGTACGATTGAGAGTGGTTAGACCATATAGTCCACCACGCTGGCCTAGTACGGGTTGGCAATGTACTTAAATAGAATTTAATTTTTTTCTGCACTGATACAAGGACGTATTAAAGTATCAAATGATCAGCCGGATTTAAATTTGTGTACGATCTTTTGGCATCAGAATGTGATAATGTAATGTTGTTGTCAAAATATTAGGATCAGTTTTCCTCTCTTCACATTTTATTGTATACAAAATGTTAAAACTATTAGATTACAAATATAAATGGCTATTGTTTATAATTTGAAAATATATCTCAAGCAATGCGTTAAACAGATATTTTAATTATTTTTTGTAGGTTCTGGTCTCCACACACCAATAGTTTAAAAGTATAATATTCAGAATTTTAATTAGGATCTGTTTGGAACCGAGTTAACAACCCTTACAGAATATTGGCATACACAATTATACCGTGGATCCTAGTATGTTCAGATTCGTGAAAATTCAACTACCTTTAAAAAACAGTCATTTGTTTGAAAACCTCTCTTCTAGTATACGACGGATATAATTTAGATGGACAGCGTTGATTACTTTACTACTCATTTAATTTAGGCTATCTGTATCGTCTTTTTTAGTCATTAAATAAAATCAGAGAATCACGTCAAATAAACAGTTAAAGACTATCATTGATACAATATAGTATAAAACAGGTCACCGTAACAAACAGATTCAATCGAAATAACAAAGTTATCAAATACATTGTAATCATAATATTTTTTATTTCAAACGAACCTTACTGAGACCCCAGTTCAAAGTTTAACGAACTCAATACAAAACTTAAAGGGACAAACACCAAACGAAGTCGCCAGCAAATCTCAACACAAAATTGTAAATGACGTCACGTCACGCATCACGTGATCGAAATAAAACAGAAAACGTCGCCGTGAACCACACTATACAGTGTGCAATAGTGTTGGAATAAATAGCAATTGCAATAAAAATAGCAACTGAAGGCGATAATAGCATTTCACAAGTTATACAGGGTATATCAAGACTGCTACCAAAAACGAAGCCGAGTGGTAGTTTTAGTGACTACAAACACAATGCAACTAAACATTTCGCAAAGAAACGCGACAATTATTTTGAATGATTTTTTAAATATTTTTGGGTGGTAAATCCGTAGTTTTTTCTAAAATAATAATTTAAACTCAACTAACACCATTGAAAAAAAATAACAAAAAAAATGGTCGCTTTTTTTTGCAACTTTTTCTGTTGCATTGTGTCTGAACTCGCTTAAACTACCACCCGGATTCGTTTTAGTAGTAGTCTTGATATACCCTGTATAAATATGTAAGCTAAATTTTGCGATTTGCGATTGCACAAAATCAATCGACTAATATTTATTCTATGGAGTATTTTTTTCGAACCCATTTGAAGAAGAAACTGAACAGTCAATTTTATATGTGTAATTTTATATGTGAAAAATGGTAGTAATATATGATCTGTTTTTTTTACAAATTCCGAGGGGAGCAATTAGCAATAACAGAAATATATAGCATGCTAAGGCTTGAAAATAACAACTTGGTGATGTTAATTTGAAATAGCAATAATTTCCATTACTAGTGTGCACTAGCATTGCTCAACCGTTTATCTCGCCAGCCTGCCAATTGCGTTTGGAGCCGATCCAGCTAGAACTACCGGGTTGCCGACCATCGACAGTAGCGAACTCAGCACGAGATTTTGTCACGGGATTCGGCATTAATATAACACTAATTATAGAAAGCACGGTATGCACTGAATGTATTGATTTGGAATTTGTGATAGGTTTATGTAATCGTGTCATAAAAGTTGTTTGTTTTTGTAATATGAAACCAAATTTCAGGCAAATTAAACGCAAGAGATGACACATTTTAATGTAATTTACGAGCCGCTATGTACGTCTCACTGCATGGCACGGGCCTCTTTTACTATCGAGAGTACGATTAAGAATTCTTAGGCCATATAGTCCACCACGCTGGCCTAGTGCGGGTTGGCTGATTTTAAATACCATAGAAATTCTTGCCAATCGCTATGGTATGCGGGTTTCCTTGCGATGTTTTTCTTCTTCGTGATAGTGCTTTATGATTGACTACATTACATACACAGATGAATAATGTCCTACATGACCAATAAACAAATTACATTTCGTTTCATTTGACATCCATGACTTCAAAAATTAAAAGGTGGGCCCTGGGATTTGAACAGGTCTGGTACGTTACCAACAAGCCATCAAGCACCATTAACAAATTATGTTTCTATAAAATAAAAATTAGTCCGAATGAATTAGAAGGATAAGATCTAGGCAAAGGTGCATAATTGAACTGATAAGGGGGCGAAATAACAATTGTAGACGATGTTGCAGCATCCATTTTGCTTAACAAAGGCTATGAAAAACGCAAATAGACTGCATCAATCATAATAGCTATCTAAACGAACTTCGCTCAAGAGTTTCAAAAATTCCTGGAAATTTACTGAAAGCAGTAATGCACCGACTTCATGTAAATGAGCAATGAGAAGGCAAAAGAAGCAGATAAAGTAAATATTATGAATCATTTAGTCAGATCACCAATCTCTGTGCTTAGAATTTCATACATAATACATAAGCAAACCCCACTTCAGATTAAAAGATGTACCAACTCAAGGAATTTGGCGAATATTTTTAAGTTGGAACTCACGGCGAGTTCAGTTGGTAATTGCAAAACATTGACAGGCGCCTATAAACAATCGAAATTATTGCGTATTAATGCGAATAAACACCGGTTCATTATTACGAAACTTGCTTAACATCGGCGGCGAAGCAACATGGTGCCACTAGCAGCGAGCTCGAGTAAAAGCGATTTTTGTCAGAAATTAAATTGTAAACTAAAGAAATTAATTTAGGTAGATTATATCTTTGAATTATCATCATTGTCAGATAAATTTTCCTTACGGAAGATAGGGCTCGCCCACCCACATTGACTTGGCATTCGTTCGAATTTCAAGTCTCCTACGAGCCTTTTCTCACATTTATTTTATGTTATGTTATTTTGATACTTTTTCAAAGAATCCTTTTACTGACCTTTGTATTAGATTTATCGACTAACCTTCCACGAAATGACGGAATCAAACGGTTCAAGCTACATTAGTCCGAAAAGACGTATAATATATACAGTATTTGTTTAGTAAGAAATAAGCCCCAAAGTAATAATAGATGAAAAAATGATATCTGGTACAAAAATCAAAAACAACGTTTTATTTCAGTATACTGGATTTTCGCATTTTCTGAAATCCCATGGATTTTAGTCACCATTTACAATCAAATTTTATTGTGACTTTACTGGAACTAAAAACTCAGTACATAAGGCACTAACACAATCTCTGTGTCTCTTTAAGAAACCTCAGTTGTCTTCAATCCGCAACGAATGAATCACAAAGTCCAACAAGCTATGAATCAAACGCAAATTTATTATTTCCTGACAAGCAAATTAAACCGCATTACGTGGTGTTTCTCAAGCGAAGATTATTGCAAAAAATCACATCTTTTGAAACGTTTCACAATTTTCATGCAGCATGAGCTAGCAGGAAGTGTAATTGCTTAAATTTTACCTTCAAATAGTTTTGATACTTTCATAGTTTGGTAAGAATGTCAAACACTTTAGAAATTCTGTTGATGAAAAATCCAGTATTTTCCTCCTAAATACTCGTAATGGAATATAACAGATAAGATTCAAATCAGGTAACAACTTAAGTGACATCAAAAATTATCAAAGGAAACATCTTAATAAACTTTGGATACTTGAAAGATCTAAAGATAAAAAGGAATTATGCTTATAAACGGCATTGTGGAGAAAAATTTAAGTCTCTTTAAACGTAGAGGGGACTCCGTACCTAAAATGCTACGAATGTTTGCGTTTTTTGGACAATGCAGTCTAATTTATATAAATGTCTCCTTATAAAGATAGTAATTTCACGCTAATCGATAGAATTATGATGGCATTCACGTAAGCTATACGTATAGATACCGACTAAATCCGGAACACGCTACACTTGCGTAAAATATAACAAGTTTTCCACTATTGTGTACTAAAGTCGGTATCCGTATATAGGTACATACATACATACATAACTACACTCAACAGTCACAAACATAATCATGACCCACAAAGATCGAGTCTTGTGTCATGGGTATCAGAAACTACGAAAGACATTTCGATCTCATAAACACCCAGGCCCGATATAAAACCTGTGGATCACACAAATATGTGTGCTCTCGTCTCACAGCCGGCGTCTGACCTACTGCACCACGGAAGCTGTCAACAATACCTAACTTAATAACTTTAAAACTAGAGTCACTAGAAATAAAAGTATCGGACTAATATAAAGTGCTCGGTAAAATTCTTTACGCTACAAAACTTTTAGCAACAAACATAACTAACATTCCACGGACATCCGTACTATCGAACTCTCCTCGGGAAACGAAAAAACTTCCCTCCAACTTATACATTTTCGCGCTTCATACCGAGAATGAAGAAATAAATTTCTTTATCACAATCTGCGGAGCGTAGTGAGTGGTAACAGCATGATACCATTATAGTGATGAAACTCGTCACGATGCAGCCGTCTTGCCAACGGTGGTAATTGTCAATTATACTGCCAGGCTATTGTGGCGTTTATTACAATTGAATAGAGGTTCTAATAGTATGTAAAGTGAGGCTATCTGCGACGCCTCCCGCTGGCAGTGGCACCACACGTGCTTACGATATTTCTCATCACACAAGCGAGATCACGAACTGTCTAATGTAATGCAAAAATCGTGATACACACCGTAGTGCGGCACACGCTCATTTTATTACAGTGTATAACTCTTCCATTATTTTAATAAGCGGTAAAACCTACGTGTGAAAATTCTATACATTGTTTGCTTAGGTAATTTGGTATTTACCCCTATAGACATTACGTCGACAATCGATTGTGTTTAGATTTGGAGTTGAAGCCCTCGAAATCTTTGCTCAAACTTATATCGTTCGGTATCGATTACTTTTAATGAAATAGACAAGCATTGTACAACAATAATGCCTCAAGTATTCTTAAAATTAAAATCACATATTATTTCAAATTACATATGAACACTATTTACTATTCTTAACAGCTGTAGTTAGTATAAAACGGTGATATAACCAATAGTAATTGCCAATAATTATTAGAGACTTTAAAATCTTGTGCTATTATCATAGGTTAGAGAATTTACAACTGCACATGGCTGGAAAGTCATAGTGATAGTGATCAAGAGTATAGCGTTTAGCCCATATACGTACCACTGTAGGGCACGAGCCTCCTCGACCGTCGAAAGTATGATTGAGGAGTTTAAGCCATATTATCATCCACCACGCCTGTCTACTGCCAGTTAAACTTAAGCCTATGTACATCTTGCTTTACCCCAGGCTGGCATAATTATGACCATATTATATGCATTTAGACCACACTATACATACCATTTATTGACTTATAAACAGATTTTAAACCTATTTTAGTTACCGAAAGTTTTGTCCCTTGCGAACTACTACTGATTTTACTTTGAATGAAGAAGACAAATATTTGGTGACTAAAACAGGTTTTAAAACTCACCCACCCACCACTGCAACTCCTGTCAGCCAGTATCAACAGTAGCATACAAACAATTGACACCGAGCTACGGAGCTCGGCGAGTCTCTCAGGGACACTAGCTTGTCTTTAAACCGCATCGAAATTAATTAGAAAGGAAGACAAATAGGAGATTGAAGGAAATAATTGACCACTTCCCTCCGCAGCAAAGTGGGTGACAAAATATTGAACTGAAAGGTATCCCTAATATAAAGATATACAATTGGGGAAGCCAGGTGTTAAGCATAAGATGTTAAGTATAAAAAATTACATGAGTGCTATAGTGTGAGCTGCTAATTTTGGTCTTATAATAGCCACTTTGTCGTGCCGATAAAAACTTGTTTATGTAACTAACGTTGCAAATAGGCGTTAATTGATTCGTTCAATTTATTCAATTAATAGTAACACGCACATTAAAATCCTAGAGTTGTGCTAAACCTCTTTGTTAATCACAAAATGTATTTTATCGTCCTTGATCGATCTAATTAATAAAACTAACAAACGTCTCACTAACACACGGCCCAAAAAACGGTTGTAAGAGCATAATTTTTTATACAGGAATTCCTTACATAACCTAAATAAGAAATATTAAACCATTCAAACATAGGGCCATAATTTAAAATTAGTAATAAGGACTTGTATTTATCTTTCTTAGATGTAGCAATATGTGGCAGAGTCTGTTACGGAAGTTAATAACTATAAATCCCGTTAAAATAATATAAAAGCTTTCCAATTGTAAAAATCATCACAGTTCTCTATGAAACTTATCTTTCACTTCCTTCAACTTTTTCTTTCCTTAAACTTATCTTTCACTCCGAACTTAGGGTAAGGTTAAGTATTTAGGCATATTCGTACAGTTTTACCTACGACGTTCGATCATTCGTCATCGTGTCAAAGTATAGAGTTACCCCCCTGGCCCAAACCTTTCACATAGTGGGACGTAAAACACCTAGGCTAAGCGTGGGTGTCACCAGGATTCAAACATGGACGTCGTTTAATTCGGCTCACCAACAGAGCGAAATCTCTACAACCGGGAGATGTACCTAATGGTACAAAAATGACATAAGAATTTCCTTTTACATAATACAAAAAGCGCGTTTCTCATATGCAAAACTCAGCTTGATTAAAGTACAGGGACGATGCACGAACGTTAGTTTACGAATATATTAAAACTTATTCAACGTTACATGAATACCATGCAGATGTACACGTAATTTTATTTACATAATAAAAATATACGTGTTTTAGCAGTCCTCGGTGCGTGAATTTCTAACTCTATTCAAATGCTGAGAGGTTTTCTATTGAAAATCTTTATATATGTGGATGGTATCTACTGCACTTCTATCAGATATAATTTAGTTAGATTACCGAGCTGAAGTATTAAAAAAGACCATTGAATACGTCGACAATAGCAGGGAGTGAGGATCATACCGACAAAGTTAAGATTACAGATTCAAACTGACAGTTTTCGAAGCTACGTGTGTATTGTCAGGTAATTAGCGCTTACTTTATAGAGAGAGAATGAAAGCATAGATATTTTTTTAAATGCACCAACTACTAATACAATTGTAGGTACTAGTATGTAATTCATGGTGATGGTGATCTCTCTTCATGTTAAGTATAGCTACACCCCATTCAACTAGCGTGCAGAACCAAAACCTAACCTGACTACCATAAGGGACCACCAAAGAACTGGTAACCTCAAAACCATAAACCAAATCATTCTAAAAAATGCAACATACACGATTATTTTCAAACCTCTATAAGCATGGTGTAAGAGAAACACATTATAATAATCAACAACAATAAGGATGTGAATGTGGTGAAAATTATATGCCTCCATAATGCCTGCAGATAGCGAACGAGTTATCATAAAACACTGAGTGATAAGCGTCACATCCTGTACAACAAACGGTGGTTTCGATAAAAATACATGTGTATTGACGACCTTCGATAGAGATAGCATGGTTATTGGAAACCTTCACATGTTTTGGAAGGCGAAATAGGTACTAAAACCGTCAAAATAAGCTATAATTACTATTTGAGTCCATAACATCTGATGGCAATTGCAGCATAAGTAGCTATTGGAGATGTTATCAATGGTTTGCAAACACCTCAGCAGGGCTTCAGATTAAATAGTTCTGCTTTAGAGTAGGCTTCATATACATTTGACCACACCTTTTTTTTGAAATACTTTCCATACAGACAATATTTTATGCATATTTTAATTTGGGAAAGATCTGTTGACTAACGGCCGATGCCAATAATCAATCGAAAAAATTAGATTGAAGTCAATCTGGATTGTTTTCTACTTTTCGATTTGTCATTTACCATGTTGCCATAGTTTTTTCACTACTGAGATTGATTATTGGCAATATAGTATCAGAAAAAGATTGAGCTGTCAATCTCAAACGGCAAATTTTGGATTGGGATTGTTTATTGGCAGCGGCTGTAAATTTAACTAGAAATCCCAAACCTCTTAACCAAAGTTCATACCGGTTACGTACATTGTCATAATGCCGTATAAATGGATATTGTAGCCAGAGTAACTACTGTACATATTGAGACATAACATCTTATGTCTCAGGATGGCAAGCGCTGTGCAAGCGGTGTCGTTTGGTTTTGCTACTGTTCATGAGTAGTCGCAATACTTACCATTAGGCGAACTTCAGGCTCGTCTAGCCATTCATTGAAAGAAAGAAAAATTTGAGAAGTACCCTATAAAAGAAGTGCTTAACGATTTTTGGTCTGAACCTTGTCAAGTGAACTCCTATATCCAATAGGAATCGAACCTACCAACAACCCAGAGCATCAGCCCACACAATAGGAACACTAGGCAGCTGATATTCAAGCACTAGCTGAACAGCTGACTTGTAACGCGATACACAATGTGTTACAATGCAGAACCGGTCTGTCCAACAAGCGGACGGTCACTTGAGGTCGACCGCGACTCAACTGACCTCTGCTAAACTTGTACACCTAACATCAAGCTGCAACAAAATCTTGTGTCATCATTGACAGCCTCTGTGGCGTGAATGAACTGCTAGAACCAAAAAAACTGAGATACTCAAATCACAAAAATAAATATGTCTTTGCCCGGCTGGGCAATATTCGAACTTCGTTTCGGATTTTCAGAGTAGGGCCCCTGAATAATTGGCTAATTATTCAGGGGCCCTACTCTGAAAATCCGAAACGAAGTTCGAATATTCGGACGATCGAAGTTTATGACGATACAAATGTACCTATTTTGTAAATATTAAGTAAATCGTAATCATAAGTCTATGTAGGTACATTTGTATCGTCATAAACTTCGATCGTCCGAAGACTTTAACTTCGTTTCAGATTTTCAGAGTAGGGCCCCTGACGTGTCACATAAACAAAAGAGTCAAACAATAGATAATCACATTACAGCACCACGTGCGACCTTCAACCTGGGCTTGTTTTTGTCCAACTCACCCCTAATTCAAGCCAAGGTCCGCGTCACTTGCAGGCTTTCGTCAACAAAGCAGTCATTGACATAACTTGTGCCTGACCTTTCCTAATGAGTCTGGGGGGTTACTCTTAACGATACGAACTAATGTTCGGACGCCGTACGTAAAACTTCACTAATGAACTTAGACACTCCATAAAATGGTGGATTCCTCTATCGTACATCGCAATTATAGGTTAAGTTCGGAGAAAATGATAAGTATGATAGAGAATAGTATTGATTTTTAAAAGTGGAAATCTTATATTGTTCGTTTTAATATGCAAGCTTTCCTCACGATGAAATGTTTTCCTTGGCTGTTAAAATGCGTGGTGATTGACTATCAAGACACACATGACTCCGAAATGTCGGAGGTGTACTGGGATTTAAACCCCCGACCACCGTGATGTTGGCGGCTACGTCTTGTCCGTTTACCAACAGGCCACCACGTTGGAGGGTGTTAATACTAAATTAGCTTCTATTCTTAAATCATCAATTTGTCCACATCCTTCCACATAATATGATAAGACTTGTATATAACTAAATTCTTCATCGGACGGTATATTTAAATGAGTCAGTCAAATTATCAACCGAATCGATAAAATCTCTATAATATTTATCTTCATGTTGATAAGCATAAAAACCGTGTTTTTGCAGCACAGTTTATGTATTAGATTAAATAAACAGTAACTGTATTGAACATTAAATAACCTATACTTGCAACAAATTGATACGTAGAATTAAAGATTACATTAAATGGTATGCATCGGAAGAGGCTTATGTCTTATTGAAGGTTATGGACTGATGATTATAATGATAAATAAATACATTCAGTCATATACAGTCGACTCTCGTTAATTCGAAACTCGAGGGACTCTTAAAATATTACGAATTATCGAGTGTTTGAAATATCAAATGGTTCGCAATTTACGAGAGACACTATAAAACTTCGAATTATTATCCTTAAAAAATGAGTATAATGAAATAGCGCTATACTATTTATTTTTATTTTTCTCTTCCAAATAATTCAGCTAATAGGAAGGCAGAATAAGATAGCCCGCATAAACATTTTTATCTGCGTTTTTTAAGTACCAGCGCTCCCTCTATATTATAAATACTCATAATCGTGTGTCTCTAGTTTATATTTATAATACTTATGTAACCGATTATGTATTAAAAATGAAGTAAAATAAATAAATAAATAAATAACACCCAACAGTCACATACATAGTCCTGACCCCACAGTAAGATCGAGTCTTGTGTCGTGGGTATCAGGAACTACGAGAGACTTTTCGGTCTCACAAACACCCAGACCCGGAAGAAATATTTGTGGACCGCACAATCATTTCTCTCGGTGCGGGGATCGAACCCGCGGCCTCTCGTTTCACAGGCGGCGTCTAACCGCCTGCGCCACGGAGGCTGTCATTCAAATTTAAATGCAGACTACTGGCATTCACTACACATTAAGGTGGTTGCCTACCCAACTCTCGTCCATCCTCTAACAGTAAGTTATTCGAAAAAAAAAATACAAACACGATGCGCCCTTGAGCCGTCCGACATCCGCCAACGCACATCGATTTTCTACGTACATAGATTGGTCTACAATAAGGCTTCATATCATCACTTCCAACTGGCAGCGCAAGTACACGCTATACAATATGTAAAAACGAGCCTTATTACGATGCAACAGGGTTAAAATACGAGTGTTTTGTTGCGGTTGTTAAGTCGTTTCCGTAGGCATACAGGCTCTTACGAGGTAGTGACCGAGTGGCCAGTAATTAAGTATAGGCATTAGTGGTCTGTAGGCGCGACCTTCGCCAGGATCCGTTAGATCGAGAAGTGCTAATATGACGACTGATACAAAATATGTACTTTCAATATCTAAATGTACTGTCACGTGGAATTGACGCATATGGAATACTTGTTTGTTGATATTTACAGTATTCTTTGCAATGACGATTAACGCTTCAAAAACTGATTTTTTTCAACACGATTCTTTCTACCCGTACCCAATACGTAATTGACTGTTGAAGTGTTAACATTGTGGATATATAATATCAAGATTTTAAAAGTGAACATTTCCCCTAAGCATCGAAATTCCTTTCTTCTACTTCCAATATTCCATCCTCATAGTCCAAAACCGCGAACACTATTCTCTAAAAGCCGTTTTCTACTGAATTTACTCAATGCTTGTAACTGGCACCTATATGGATGAGAATGTATTTAGAACCAGTTCATATACGTATGGCATAATGGTATTAACTAGAAATATATTATGTACACACATAAATTAAGTAATTAAAATTCTTGCAATGTTTGCCGACAAACTGATTGCAACCATCTTGATACTAGATAAGTAAATGCATAACGCTTATAAACTACGTAATATTGTTTTAAAAACAGTCCCGGTTTATCAACAAAGTCATTGGTTTCATTAAGATTGCGTTTATCTGATTCGGTAGCAATAAAACTATCGCTTATGTTTATTTTCATTTCTTTGAAACTGTTTTTAGTACTTCGATCCTATCATTTGTGGATAATTTATTGCATCCTTTTAAAGCCTAGCGCAAGCCTCCAAATTATATAAACAGCCTTGGATTTTAATCTACTCGATTGACTTACTAACACATAATATTTCTATTATTAACTGATCCAATATCCAAATTTTAAAACTCGCAAAGAGTTCCTAACATAGTAAAATGACTATTGTCTTTATCAAATGTTAAGAACTGACTATCGCTACCTGACCGAGAATTTTTGTTAAACACAAGACTAGTCAAACTTGAAGTTAACCTAGTTTGATGGCATCAAGAAGATAACTGAACTGCGGTCTTACAATCGAGTACACAAAAATCTCGCAAAGTAGTTCATTGGGAAAACGACCCTAACCATCAACGGGGATAACGATATGATATTTTTTTATTGCAATGAATGGCGTGACAAGGATTCCATTCGCTTGATGGTAAGCGATACAATCGCTCTTTGAAAGCAGCAAAACTAAACAACACCATGAATTACAAAGCAATGCTTGGTATTCCACTGCGCTCGCCGTCCTGAGACATTAGATGCTAATTCTCAATATATCCAGTAGTTACTCTGGCTACAATGTCCTTAAAACCGGAACACACCAGTGTATTTACACTGCTGTTTAGCAGGGAAATAGACATTGCGATGGTACCTACCAAGGCTGCCTCCCACATTAAGTATATATTTCTATAAAACAATAACCACGAAAACGAAATTCTTAGACAAATTTATGCTAACGATACAAATTGAATTCACACACAATTTGCCAATCAACTCAAACATAACATTGGGGTCGAATACAAATAAGTCCCGTCCAATATCTTAAATGGATCAATCATCCAGGACACACAAAGGATTATTAAATCAGACCCCATTATATCCATATGCAAACATGATAACAGGCGTAGGTCTATTAAAATTACACAGGCGGGCAAACTTAATATGCCTTGGCCAATTGATAAATAATAGATCCTTACTAATATTATAAAGGTGAAAGTTTGTATGTATGTATGTATGGATGTTTGTTACTCTTTCATGAAAAAACGGCTCAACAGATTTTGATGAAATTTGGTATAGTGATAGCTGACACCCTGGATTAACACATAGGCTACTTTTTATCCCGAAAAATGTAGTGTTCCCGTGGGATGAGTCAGGAAACCAAATATACATATTTTCTACTCTTTCAAATTCAAATTGTTGGCACGGGATGTCCTCTCCTACGGAAGGGAAATATAGTCGACGGCACGCGGGAAATATAGTTAGTAGACACGCGAAATAATATGTTCTTGATGTGGATTGGACTCAAAAACTATCTGCACCCGGGCGAAGCCGGGCCCGACAGCTAGTAGAAAATACATGTATGTCTCGCGAGATTGGCCTGTGTGTAATATTTTTTCCAGGATAAAAGTCCCGCTATATATTTTCTTGGAATAAAATTAATTCTATAGCCTTTCCCCGATAAATGCAATTGATAAATTCAACACTAAAATAGATTTTTTAATTCAAATTAGTAGTTTCTGAGATAGCGCTTTCAAACAAACTCTTCAGTTTTATAAATTAGTATTGATAGATGTTATACAAAATATAGGTTAACAAACATACAATTTGGATTCTTTAAAAACTACCTTCCTTTTTAATCTACACTAATATTATAAAGAGGAAAGATTTGTATTTTTGTATGTAACGAATAAACTCAAAAAGTACTGACCCGATTTTAATAATTCTTTTTTCATTACAAAGCTACATTATCACTGAGTAACATAGGCTATATTTAGTACTAGATTATTATAGAAATATTTAGAAATTCCTATTAAACCCAACCGAAGGTGTAAAAAAATTAGCCATAAAATGTCTTTCATCGCATACGCTGCGAAGAGTATTAATGATAATATTATAAATATGAATGATTCAAGAGGAAGGTTTATGTGTATAATACGTGCATATTATTGTAGAGAAATCTACATGCACCCAGGCGAAGCTGGGCCGGGTCGCTAGTATCTCATAATTTGAATTTTCTTAGGACAATGAATGGCGAGACGAGGGTGCCATTCGCCTGATGGTAAACATATGAGCGCTCATGGACAGTAGCAAAACAAAACTAGACCATGAATTAAAAAGCAATGCTTGGCATTCCACTGTGCTCGTCATCCTGAGACAGATGTTAAATCTCAATATGTCCAGTTGTTACTCTGGCTACTATGGTTCATAAAACGAATGATAATGTTTCGCGGAAAGAATTCAATGCAAAATGGTAAATGCTGCCCATATGGAGGTATGAGAAATAACCATTCCTCACATCTAACTATTAATATCCTGTTCGAAATCTAGTACATGAAGGATATCCGAAACGCGACGCGCCGCATATATCACTATGACAGATTTTACCATTGTAAACGATAGTCGCTCTTCGAGAGTATACGGCTATCCTACAATAGTAGAAGTTGATCTATTTGATGGAATAATTCATGCTAAATATAAAGCTCATGGTCGACTTTGAAACTCATAGTACTTAGATTTAATATGAACGGGCGGAAAGAATAAGAGACTATTGAAACTCTGTCATATCTGTATCTGTATGAGCCCACATATAATACATCTCACTGTTGGGCACGGGCCTCCTGTACAATCGAGAGTATGATTGAGAGCAGTGAAGCGTATAGTCCATTTACATACCATAGAAATTCTTAGGCTTATGGTATGCAAGTTTCCTCACGATGTTTTTCTTCACTGTTACAGTGCGTGGTGGTTGACTATCAATGCACACATGAGTTCGAAAAGTCAGAAGTGAATCCTGGGATTTGAACCAGCGACCATCGTGAACATGTTAGCAGCTACGTCCGGTCCGTTAACTAATAAGCCATCACTAACTTAAATGTTATATTTATATATGTTTTGTTTTATTTTAAAATTCGTGTCAAAATGGGTTCTATCTAGAAGCTTCTAAGATCTTGCGTTACATACACATGTCTGGAATTTGTATTGTAACACAATATAGGGTATTTACGTAGCAGTTTTTTTTTCCTCAGAAGGAGTTATATGGAATTATATCGCATATAATTTATAGACGCGGTTAAACATGGTGCAGTCGGCTTGGCGACAGAAGTGATGTCATGCCAACCAGTGGCTCATCATAAGTGATTAATAGTTCTGTTGCGGAATCGGAATATGAAACTGTTTACCTTTTGAAAGGTTCAACGGTTATATTATTACCTGATCCTTAGACTCATATGAAAATCCAAATTTTGAGTTGTGGGTATCAGAATTTGTGAAAGACTTTTCGGTCTCACAAATTGTTTTTTCACTGAATGTTGAGACGAGCTTGCCGTTCGCCAGATGGTAAGCGAAACGACCACTCATGAATAGTATTAAAACAAAAAAACACCTTGAATCACAAAGCGATGCTTGGCATTCTACTGCGCTCGCCATCCTGAGACATAAGATATTGAGTCTCAATATGTCCAGTAGTTACTCTGGCTACAATATTCTTCAAGCCGAAACACAACAGTGCATCCATACTGCTGTCTGCCGGGAGAAATAGACATTGCGGTGATACCCTCCCAGGCGGCCTCTCATGTAAGGCCGACCTACTACCAATTCACTATTCGCGGAAATCACACAAATGACCATAATATGTATCGACGCCAAAGTAACAAATAAAAAAAAGGGGTATTTTCATTTGACAGTCTGTTTTAACCAAGTGAGTCATAAATGCTGATGAACGTTTGGCTCTTTATATTTCCATGAGGATACCTATTATAAGTAAAAAAATGTCAAACAAGAAACAAATAAATTTACTGTAGTACAATTTATATAAGCCAAATGACGAGCCCGCGCAAGGGACCAATTTTCGATTCTCTGAAATATATTTTAACCAATCAAATTCATCTGGTATCGTGGGCGTACGTCGCTTGTTGTCGATTTGACATTTGACATAAATTCATGGAACTGACATGTCCGTAGTATACAAATACCATTTACTTTGTTGGTGTATTTCTATCTAAACGTATTTTTAGGCACAATAATACAAATTCGAAGGATCTTATTAAAATTATTCCTCTAAACATATCTTCAAGAATAATTAGGGTAACAGTTAAGAAAATTACTGTAATATATGTACGTTCTACAGATTTCTGTTCTGATGTAAATATTTGTCCATAATATGGAATCAATAATTGTTATAAATGACATAACACCAATGCATTTTTGTTATATTTAAGAAGCTACAACGTAAATCTGTCATTTTGAGGCAAATATTTTTATGTATGTTTTAGTCACAACGGTATAATATAATATACTAATCCTACTAATATAAAAGCGAATGTTAGTGTGTTTCTTACTTCTTCACGTTCAAACAATTGTTGACGAAATTTAGAATGGAGTTGGCTGACATTTTGGATTAACACATAGCCTAATTTTATCCCGACTGAAGTGCAAGGGATTAAATAATACTCAGTACTTTTTCAAACTTAAAGGAATGGGGTGGGAAGATTAAAGTATCATACAAACGTTGAGTTTAAATATTTAAAACAATTATCACGCGAGATAGTTCCTATTTTAAAGTGGACTGGAGTCTGGAATCAAAAAGTATTAGCACCCGGGCGGAACCGGGGTGGTCTGCTAGTATACAGTGTATAGCTGATATAAAACATTAACTAAGCAATACAAATTGCGCGGTATGTACATCAACAGGTGTTGTTACGTGTGCACTAACTGGCAGTGCAAACCGCAAAGCAATTGGACCATTCATATAATTGACACATACGTTGCTTCAAAAATTGCAACAAAAAAACGAGCGAGCGTTGCGGAGATGCGATATTTAAGACCCGGCTTACACTGCGGGATGCCGACAAATATTTATATGTATTAGATACAACTTTTACAGGTCGAAAGGTAAGTTAGAAAAGTGAGGTTGGTAAGGATATTAATAGTAAAATTTTTAGGCAACATTAGTTCTACATACCTCTTCGGAGATATAGTTATGAGCTTATATAGTATGTAGATTTTTTCTAAATTTGATACTAGCTCTATTTTGTTGGAAGCAGAAACAAAATAGTTACAAATAGTGGATTGCGGGAACCACAGAACAGAACAACAAACATACTTCTATGAATTATTAAAACGGTATAGGTGGGAATGAGTATGATAAAAACAAAAAAGAGTATATATTAAAATTTCATAAAACTGAAAAAAATTGAAATATCTAATAAAAGTCAACAGTTAATGAACTGTTGGCTTTGTCCAAAGACAACATTCAGGTCATTCACGGCAACCCAAAGTACGAAATGACATCATAATATTATTAAAAAACGTTGCACATTTCAGCCAAATGTGTCCAAATTTTATTAGACATAACGCATAGTTTCCCATGGCCTAGATGAACAAATGTGGTTAGTGCATTACTCGCATTGTTTAAGATGTTCGTCAAACGCCGAAAACACGTGTTAGTGTTTTCTAACAACGAAATAAATTACTAGTAGGTATTAAGAGTAATTGTTATTGTCACAAACTTGCGTTTTGGTAAAGTGGTGAATCCATATGTTGTCTCTGATTCCATATGTTGTCTTGGCTTTGATTCTAATGGGGCCAAAACTAAATTATATATTATTTAATCTTATTAAGAGTTTACACCTGCGGGAAATTTAAATTATCAATGTAGAAATATGTGTAACAATATGCAAGCCTGTTCAGTTGCTACATAAAAGTTTGTTCATTAGTTTAATAACCCCCATGGGGTAGAAAACTCACCCCTAACACAGTATATGAAGGAAATTGTAACTTCAACAACATTTCATGACTCAACGCCCATACATTTTTCTAAGATCAATGGATTTATGCCTTATGAGTATCCAATTAAAAATTGTGCCAAGACATTGCAGTTTTAATGATAATTATGACTGCATAGGCAAAGGTCAAATAAGCTAATCAGCAAATGTATCCCATGATAAGAAAGAACCGTCTTCAGGCAACAATCACGAAATAAATTCACCCAACAGTCACATACATAGTTCTAACCTCACCATGAGATCAAGTCTTGTGTCGGGGGCATCAGGAACTACGAGAGACTTTTCGGTTTCACCCAGACCCAGAAATAGTAGAACTTTCCTGAAGGTTAAAACTACAGTGTTGATAGATGAGCTAGACCACTTCGTATTACCTGTGTCAAACAAAGCTGACGGGAAATAACAAATTTGCTGAATTGCATTTCTATTGGTTAGGGAAATTACCGCGGTGTTGTGTCAGTGTCGTATAAAAGGCGATTTGCTTTCCATGCTTAATTTTGTTGACTGTGTCTGTATCAGCCCATATTCATCCCACTGCAGGGCTTCCACTACAATCGGGAGTATGTATGAGGGGTTTATAATTAGCCCACCATGCCGGCTTAGTGCGGGTTGGCGGGCTTTTACATACCATATAAATTCTTCCGAATCGCTATGGCATGCAGGTATGCTAAACATAGGAGTGAGTAAATAGAGGCCAACTGTGTAGGTACCACGCGATGTCTATTCCTCCCGCCAAACAGCAGTATAAATACACTGTTGTGTTGCGGTTAGAAAGACTCTGTAGCCAGGGTAACTGTTGCATTGGCAACACTGAATTAAATTGTAATTTTAAATTATAATGGTAACACTGTCTCTTCCGCCGCACGCTCGATTAAGTGAATACACGTTTAACTAGTTTATGCTGTTTTTATTTGGTATTTGGTGACAATCCAGCCCTATACAACAAAGTAACAGTCTAACTCGCTACATGGTCCTTCGCCGTCAATTTGGAAGTTTTCACCGCGATACTACAGTATACAGCATTCAAGTAAGACGCATAATATTATTTCACTCGTGTGGCGGCGAGCCGATCTCCATATTGAATACTGCATCAATCTATAAGCGCTTCAAGCGCTGCATCCCGACGCCCGCTTGAAACAGTATTGAACACAGTATCTCCATCAAGCGCTACAGCAGCTGCACGCGCAATTACTACGACGCCGTGTCCCGTGTGCAGGCGCAAGTCGCAAATAACGTGACGCCATTTTTGATAAAATATTGTTAATTCAGTGGCAAGTGCATATAGAGCACCAAGTAACAATAAATTGCAAATAATGGAGATGGAACTCAAGAAGAAAATCGCCTCGCGAGGTTACGTGAAAGCCACCTTGACGCGACTTTCAAAATATTCTGAAACGGTGAATAAAGAAATCCCTCTTGAAACATTACACGAAAAGCGACGACGTGCTACAATGGCCTTTGCAGAGTACGAGAATTTGTGTAAAGAAATATTGTTCTTGGATCCCGATGACGTGGAAGACATCGAGGCAGTTGAAGAAACCTATTTCAACACGTTGGCAGCAATCGACCGATCTCTAAGTGCTTCCTCAGTGTCCGCTGCAGCACCACCACTCTCGTCAAAAATCTCGCTGCCTTCGATAGAGATTCCCGCATTCGACGGTAAGCTAACAGACTTCGTCCCGTTCATTAACCTCTTCAACTCCATGATTCACAACAATCACAATTTGGATTCTGTACAAAAATTGTATTATTTAAGAACACATTTAAAAAATGAGCCGTTAGACTTAATAAAAAACTTACCATTATCTAGTGAAAGTTATACAGAAGCCATGCAATTGCTATCCAATAGATATTCGAATAAATATAAAATTATTAACGAACACATAGCTAACTTATTAGATCTTAGGTGCCTAGGCAGGTCTACAGCCAGTAATTTAAGAGAATTTGTATCCAATGTAAGGCAACAATTAGCTGCCATAAAGGCTCTTGATAATAATGTTAAGCACTGGGATGCAATTTTAATTTGTATTTTGTCTCGAAAACTAGATAATTACACAGCAAGGGAATATCAATTGGAACGGGATCATGAACAGGAGCCTGAGTTAGAGGGGTTCTTAAATTATTTAGAACATCGAGCGCTAGCCATGGAGAATGCTGAGCAGGGTCACCTCAGCGACAATAAAAGGTTAGTCCTGCACAATCTAAAGACATCAGCTCCATCATGTAGCTATTGTAGTTTGTCCCACAAATTATTTCAATGCAAATCTTTTCATTTACTTCCTGTTTCAAAACGGGCAACTTTTGTGAAAAATAATAAGTTATGTCATATATGCTTGGGTGCCCACACAGGCAAATGCAGATACCATTTTAGGTGTGCTCAGTGCAAATTATCTCACAACACACTGCTACATGCCACCAGCAATCCAGGTTCTGCCCCTGTACCTCCTGTCACATTGACAGGAAACAACAGCAATAATGTCCTCCTTCCCACTGCTAGAGTCAAACTGGTGGGGAAAGATGGGACCCAGTATCACATCAAGGCTTTATTGGATAGTGGCTCTCAAGTCTCCTTTGTTACAGCCAGAGTAGTCCAACTATTAGGTATGAGCCCTAAACAAAGCAACACCAAAGTCATAGGCATTTCAAATGACACTAAAAACATTAAATATTGTATTCCATTGGAGGTTTATTCTCTAAATACACCTTTTAAGACGACTATAACATGTCACGTTGTGGAACAGATAACATGTAAATTGCCTCAGCATAAAGTAGATATACACAACATTATAATACCACCACATATAACACTAGCAGATGAGCACTTTTATGAACCCAGTGACATTCATATGCTAATAGGTGCGGATGTGTTTTTCCAGACGCTGTTAACTGACCAAAACTCTGCATGTTGTACTGCAGAGCCCACTCAATTGTTCAATTTGACACCGGGTGAGACCAGTGAATCTGCACAAGCCAATAAGCTGACACAGTCACATGGTACCTCAATATATATTATTAATACTCACTTTGGTGGAATAGTAGCAGGCAATTTAGATAATTATTCATTACCATCAGCGTGCAATAAAGTAGTTTTAAAATGTGAACTAGGGTTGTCTGATACACTTGCCCAGTTTTGGGCTACTGAAAAGGTGCCTGAACTTTATAATGAAAAATCTTCAGAGCAAGAACACTGTGAAGAAATATTCAGAAATTCTGTTAAGTTAAATAACAATAAATTTGAAGTTGCATTACCTTTAAAGTTACCTTTATGTGAAATTAATAATGTTCTTGGTGAATCTTTTCATTTTGCACTCAAAAGGTTTTTGAATTTAGAAAAGAAGTTGCATACTAACCCTGTATTGTTTACACAATATCAAAATTTTATTCATGAATATATAGAACTTAAACATGCTCACTACATTGATATTGAGTCTATTGCTGTAGATAACCAGCCAGTTTATTTTCTACCACATCATGCAGTTTTTAATGAGAATAGCAAAACTACTAAACTCAGAACAGTTTTTGATGGATCTATGAAAACTAATAAGAAGTTATCATTAAATGATTTGCAATTAAATGGGCCTATAGTACAAAGAGACCTATTTGACATAATATTATTATTTCGCCTAGGTAGGTACACATTCACAGCTGATATAAAACGTATGTTTCGCAATATTAATATTGACCCTAATTTCACTTCACTTCAAAATATATTATGAAGGGACAATCCTTCAGAAGCTATTAGGTGTATTAGGCTAGATACCGTTACATATGGATTAAAAAGTTCTACTTACATTGCAACTCGTTGTCTAGATGAGCTAGCTAATAGAAATGAAAAACAATTTCCTCTAGCTGCATCTATCATAAAAAATAATATATACTGTGATGACATTTTATTTTCCAGTAATAATATTGATTTAACCCTCACCGCTAGAGACCAATTATGCAATCTTTTACTACTGGGTAGCTTCAAAACTCATAAGTGGTCTTCTAATAATGAGCTTATTTTGTCACAAATACCATTGAGTGACCAACATTTTGATAGTCTAGATTTACAAAAAGATAATTACAATATGAAAGCTTTAGGTTTAATGATAAATGTCAAACATGATCACTTCATTATTTCCTCTCCGGAACCATTTAACTTAGATAGAATCACAAAAAGAAGCATTTTAAGTTACATAGGTAGGTTCTATGACCCCATGGGCTTTGTCAGCCCTATTATTGTTAAGGCAAAGGCTATTATGCAAAAGCTTTGGTTACAAGGTAGTAATTGGGATGACAGTCCCTCTCCTGAGGTCCAACAGGAGTGGCTGCAATTTGCAGCTGATTTAGCGAAAATGGAACCTATTATTTTAAACAGAAATATAGACATTTCAGATGTAGATTCTGCAGAGTTGATCGGCTATGCAGATGCGTCGAGTACAACAGGCTATGGATGCTGCGTGTATCTTCGATGCTGCAACTCATCAGGTATTACAAATGTACATTTACTCTGTTCGAAATCTAGAATCAATCCTGCGCAAAAAAAAGGCTTAACAATACCCAGACTTGAGTTGCTTGCTGCACTCTTGCTAGCTAAATTAATTACTAAGGTGCATGACGTCTTAACGCTAAAAATTTGCATTAAAAATGTGTTTTTATTCAGCGATTCACAAATCGTTCTCGCATGGCTTAGTGCTGAACTAACACAACTTAAATCTTACGTGGCGAACAGAGTGAATGTCATTCGCGAGCACACAGCTAAGTGGCGTTGGTTGTACGTCAACAGCAGCGAAAACCCAGCTGATCTTCTGAGCCGTGGCGTCAGCCCAGCCAATCTAGGCAACTGCGAGCTATGGTGGCACGGTCCACAGTACCTACAAAAAAGTGAGTACGAATTTGCTTGCTGCAACAGGGACTTGCCTGGTGATGTACCTGAGGTGAAGTCCTGCTCAGCTTTTTCCACAAACCTAGTGTGCAATAATTTGAATCCGCTGGAGTTTGTGTTCAAGCGTTTGCATGATTACTCAAACATAAACAAAATTGTTAGGCTTTTAGCTTATATAATGAGATTCTTAAACAATTTAAATAAGAAGAACACAAAATTAAATACTTGCTATTTAACAACTTCTGAGCTTAATAATTCATTGATGTTGTTAGTCAAATTTGAACAAAGTATATATTTTGAGACTGAACTTAATTCTCTACGCAGTAATAAAAATTTAAAGGGTAATTTATCTAATTTACACCCCTTTATTGACGATCAAGGGCTTTTACGCGTCGGTGGCAGGCTTCATCATGCTGAAATAGCTTATGATAAGAAACACCCTATTTTACTTCCTAGGGGCTCTTATATTACTGGCTTGCTTATAAAAAATGAACATGAGAGGTTACTACATGCAGGGCCTAGGCTCTTGCTTTCAAACTTAAACCAAAAATATTGGATAATCAATGGCTTATTAGAAGTTAAGAAAATAACTCATAAATGTATAACATGTTTCAGACAGAAGGCCGCTGTGGTCAAACAGCTGATGGGTTCCTTGCCGACTGGTCGTGTCAATACCACCAGCCGTCCCTTTACAGTAGTAGGAGTGGATTTCGCTGGGCCTATTAATGTGAAGCTCTCTCGTGTGAGGCGCTCAATAATTGGAAAAGGTTACATATGCGTATTTGTTTGTTTTGTTACAAAAGCCATCCATTTAGAGTTGGCCTCAGACCTAACCACAGAAACTTTCCTCGCGTGTTTGAAAAGATTAATATCAAGAAGAGGGTTGCCCAGGGAAATTCACTGCGATAATGCCAGTACATTTAAGTGTGCGAGAACCCACCTAGCTGATCTCTATAAACTGCAGTCTTCCCGAGAGCATCAAGCCAATGTTTACAACTTTGCCACCCAAAAAGGCATATCCTTTCATTTTATACCGAGCTATTCACCCACATTTGGTGGCCTTTGGGAGGCTGCAGTGAAGAGCGTCAAATACCATTTGAAGCGAGTCTTACAAAATACATTATTAACATATGAACAGGTCAATACTATTTTGACAGAAATAGAGGCGGTTCTTAACTCGCGCCCTCTCTTGCCATTGTCATCAGATCCAGATGATTATTGTTACCTGACTCCAGGTCATTTTATAATTGGTGATTCTATCACTGCATACCCAGAACAAGATTTAAGTAATGTACCACAAAATAGGCTTAAGTTTTGGCAAATGTGTAACAAATTAAAACAATCATTTTGGAAAACTTGGCATAAATATTATTTAAATGTTTTGCAAAATAGACCCAAGTGGAAGACTGATGTTTGTAATGTTAAGAAAGATAATTTAGTTATTTTAAAGGAGGATAATATTCCACCAATGTGTTGGCCAATGGCCAGAATTGTTAATGTGTTTCCCGGACATGATGGAAAAATTAGGACTGTAGAAGTAAAGAGATCTAACGGTAAAACTCATGTTTGAGGAATACATAAAATTTGTTTGTTACCCATAGAGGATAATTCTTGTTGTAATTATTAATTATTAGATTATAATTGTATTTGATTTAGGCCACAGTTTGGCACAAGTTATGTTAGTTGTCAGTAAAATCTAAGAAAAAATATACTTTGTAAAAATAGTAATTTTTGCCGTAGTCTAGCAAATGTGTTTTGTTGTTTAATAATATGTCTAATTGTTGTGTCTTGGAATTATTTTTATTTTTCATGTATTAATAACTTGTAGTTTTTATCGTGTAGGCCGCAGTATGTTGCATTGGCAACACTGAATTAAATTGTAATTTTAAATTATAATGGTAACACTGTCTCTTCCGCCGCACGCTCGATTAAGTGAATACACGTTTAACTAGTTTATGCTGTTTTTATTTGGTATTTGGTGACAATCCAGCCCTATACAACAAAGTAACAGTCTAACTCGCTACAGTAACTACTGGACATATTGAGACTTAACATCTAATGTCTTAGAATGGCGAGCTCAGTGGAATACCAAGCATTGTTTTGTAATGGTGTTGTTTGGTTTTGCTACTGTACATGAGCGGTCATAGTACGTAACATCTGGCGACTGGCAGGTCTTGACGTACGTTAAAAAAAAAGTGACTATATCCATAGCAAGACGCGTCTGTGTACCCCCGGCCTAACGTGGTGCATCGTGATTACACCTGGTTGTGTAACCCACCACATTCCCCGCTCGTAGCAGCGGAGAGAAGGTTGCCTAACGTCTAAGTGAATTGTCTATGCAAATTATTTTATCAAATTGCAAAAATATTAACGAGTTTCGGTCCGTCTCTTTGTATTAAACGTTACGCAACCGTTTCGGATTTTATTGGTATTTAATTTGCATGTGATTTTGCACGCGTTATTAAATTTGTTTCGAAAGAATGCAGGAGAATTTCATTTTAAAATTATTTTCATCTGATGATCTTAAATATTTTTTAAACAACAGGACCGGCAAACAATAACAAATAATCACTGTTCATGAACACCCACGCTAGGATCATAGGGATATTGCCGGCCCATCAAATCGAGGGGAGCGGGAAGGAAAAACCCACCACAACCCAAAAACCCCTTCACAAAGGACAGGGATGTTGGGCATCTGGCAGAATTGTTGGATCTGGCCGAATAATGACCCACGCAAGTTCATTGATTGGGCTTTGAATTCCGAATTCCAATAGAGAGCGAGCCTACCGGCATACCAGGCACAAACTTCTACCCTTAACAACTCATACGAGGTCATCTTCAAATTGAAAACATCACACAAAATGACTGATCTGGGATTCGAGCTCAAGACCGTACGGAAGTCATACAGCATTCACATAACACATGCGCGGTAATTCGAGATTCACGAAAAACAAAATGCCTTTTGTTTAATATTGTACATTATTGATTCAGGTAAAGGGTTATATAAATAACTATTGACAGTAGAACAGTGTCGATATTTTAGTTAGTATTAGCGAGAGAAAGGCATGGCTTACACAAATTCTAAATAACAGTTTTGTAACACAAAGTTCTGTATTGCGCAACTCTTTTGATCTTATATTAACTTTCAAATCGGACACGTATTGCAAAGAGCGATGCAGGGGTCCGATCCATATGCAAACTTTCGAGGTTTGAAAAGAAATAAAATTTCAATTTATTTAAAACAAAAAAATAACAATTTCTGAAATTCTAGGATTTTAAAATAAATATATGCCTTCAATTTATATTTATATTTATTACGTGCTAACACGAAATTCGTTTTGAGCCAAATATTCCCTTAGGAGCAAAATTGATGAAATAGAATAACAGTTTTACAAAAATATTTATGTGCCAAATTAAATTTAATTTCATCCACTTTTATTTGTACACGAATTCATATTTACTTTTCGGAGAAAATTGTTCAACTTTTTTATTTCAATTTTAAAAACCGCCTAGGGCATTATGCTACTTCTAAAATGTAGCTTATAACACAATAACTTACTAATATTCGTAAAATGGTATTGTAAAAATTCTTACATAAATTTATCCTATTGCTTATTATTTTAACTAACCATATCCCTAATAGCATTTGCCTTTAAATATTTTTTTTTAAAACCTTATATCCAACATTCTAACTTCAAAAATTAACTTACAAACTTTCTCAAAGGATATTTTATCCCATTTTTAGTGTTTACTAACATAAATAAATTATGAGTAGAATTCAATATTAAGCTGCTTATTGTTGTTCACTGTTAAATAATATTTAGAAATTAATAATATTGAAAAAGCCTCCGTGGCGCAGTTGGTTAGACGCCGACTGTCAAACGAGAGGCAGTGGGTTCGATTCCCGCACGAAATCAAACATTTGTTTGAATCACAGGTATTTATTTGTGAGACCGAAAATATCTCGTAATTTCTAAAATCTACGACACAAGACTCGTTATTAATGTGGGGTCAGGACTATGTAAGTGACTGTTCGGTGTATTTATTATTTTATTTATTAACATTCCGAATATTTCCATGGCTACATTCGTCGGTTTCTTGAAAAGCCAAAACAATTTGCAAATAATGCCGCCTTTCAAGCAACGTACATACATTGAGAAACAAGTCGATAAATTTGACTGTATGTATGTTTGCCTTATGATGTTTGGACTTGTGCAACTACGGCTAGACAGACCAATTCGAATGTAATTACCGTAGCATCTTTATCATACATTCACTTCTCAAACACATTTCACACGATTACTAATATTTTTCATATTCTTACATGAAAATCTTGAATTGTGTTGTGATTCTACACTTCAATTGTATTTAGATCTTTAGAAATTTCTAGAAATAGATTTCCGATTGTAAAAATGAGCAATGAGAAATTATTCTGTCTTTTTAGTTACTTAGCGTTATCCCTAACGGCGCCAGATTCCGCCTTTTGGCTCGCCATTGCGCCCTAACATTAGCATACTTGATTGTTGAACCAAAGGGCTATCTTAGTTTCGCCAGCATTCCAGTCCAAAACAATGTTGCCAAATCGGATCCAGAAAACTCAAAAGTATTTACTCCTTATGTCGTCATAATATATAATAATAACCTAATATCACAACGGGAAACCCCATTTATTCTTAATCCTGGTTCTAATAGCACCGCAATTCCATTAGTATTAAAAAAAACGGTTAATCATCAATCCTCACGTATAAATCTTTGTCAAATTATAAACTAAAGATCCGCATTGTTATTCTAAGTCCACGTTCGTTAAAACCATTCTTATTCACCTCAGTGTTTGATGATATAAATAGTCTTTCATCGTGAAAGGAAACCATCTGACACTAGCTCGTACTAAGCTTGGTAGATATAGCTATCTTCTAAATACTTTTCAAATGACTTGACAAATGGCAAAATTGCATCAGCCAGTAATAAGAACCATTTTTAAGAGTAAATTCAACAGCCAAGTAAGATTCGCTGTATAGTAACTGATACCAATTGTTATAAAAGCATTTTTTAAGACCATGCCATTCGTCTGATGGTAAGCGATATGACCGCTCATGAACAGTATTAAAACTAAACAACACCATAAAATACAAAGCAGTGCTCGACTGCGCTCGCCATCCTGAGACACAAGATGTTAAGTCTCAATATTTCCAATAGCTACTCTGTCTCCAATGTCCTTCAAACCGGAACACATAAGAATATTTACACTGCTGTTTGGCGGGAGAAACAGACATTACGTTGGTACCCAGGCGACCTCTCACATATAGACCTAGCACCAGTAAAAAGTATTTGCTTTGCTGACCGGAGACATGTCTAAGCAAAATAAACTTAACCTCGGTGTGAGAATCGAACTAATAGTCTCGTTTCACAGCCCGCATTCATATACCACGGGTTCAATCGAGGTAACAATGCTAATGAAACGCCCAAACACACTGTCACTTCGACAACATCAATCTCACACGCTCGTCTACTATAACACCTTATTTGCGAAACACAATCTCTTTAGTAATTGTGTAATTGGTGAACGGAAACTATTGCAGGATGTTATAATTCATAAGAATTTTTACTTGCAACGTTGGCCACATCTCTTTGAGAATTGCGTAAGAAGTCTACTGAAATTTGAAAGTAAACTTACAAAACTATTGAATGATATCGCAATCCTTTCATTCTGCGGCGATGAGTTTTGATATGAATCATTGGAACGACGAGTACATAGATGCAGAATTTGAATAATATCATGAAAGAAAAAGAAGTAGAATGAGACGTTAGGTGAATGAAAGGTACGGAATAGTTTATGTGAAACTACTAAAGATGAAAAGAATTAGAGGATGAATGATTAACAGCCGTTCTCGATTATACTTTAACAACAGATTTAATTCGATATTTCGATACAATTCATATTTCAGTTAACAAAGATACAGAGGTATAGATATGGCGCATATTATTATTTATAGATAGCTAGATTAGATAAATATATATATATGTATGTCTTATATATGTCTATTTTTGTTTAATGAAGCGTATAGCGTTATAGTCATGGTAGCTATTTTAAACCCTTGTTAAAGATAGATAGGATATAGAGAAGGACCATTAGAGGTTTAAAAACGGAAGGACGGAATAGAGGAGAGAACTGAAAGATGGACGATAGAAAAAGGAATTCCTACGATTTAAAGACGATAAAAAATAACTTAATATACCCAAGAAATTGTGAACAATCATTATTAGATTTGATTCGAGACGGAACTGCTCCCACATAAACTACACAAACAAAGGTTACAAATATAAAATTATTTATGAATTATTGACGTATCACTTGTCGATAAAATAAGCATAGAAAAGGTCAGGAATATAAAATCGTGCTATAGTTGATTAACTAATCTAAAACAGGTACATGTAGTCCTTGATCATAATGTTACCGTCATATTTAGGTAAAAGATTTTTAATATAGTACTCAAAACTATTGCCAACCCGCACTAGGCCAGCGTGGTGGACTATATGGCCTAACCACTCTCAATCGTATTCTCGATTGTAGAGTAGGCCCGTGCCCTGCAGTGGGACATATATGGGCTGATACAGATACTCAAAACTATATGTTAAGAAAAAAATGTTTAACTTAGTAAAAGTAAAAGAAAAAAATGTGTAACTTAGTAAAGTATACGGAGACAAAATTGGTCTTAGCACTAAATTATACAATATAATCCCCAACGAATACAAGAAATTCATAAAAATACATCTCATTGTTTGTAGGAGAAACACAATATCACGTAAGAAAAATGCCAGTTCTGGGATAATTGAGCAAAATACAGCACGCATTACGTTACGTCATACTAAATGTAAATATTCAATAAAATCATCATAATTAAGAGTTATAACAGTATTGAAGTAACATCCTTAATATCTATAGAATAATATCAATAAATATGCTCATACTATGATATTATGCTAGAGGTCTGCTCTAGCATTGCAAACAAAATCTATGAGCATCGCGAGTGTACTAAGCAATGGAGCAAGAGGGAACATTCTTACTGTATACGAGTGACAGAGACAGGAGACTAATAAAGATACTCCTCGCTCTTCACATTTTATCTCAATAGCTATAAAAGTATGGTACTGACCTGTGCTATAGCGTCCAGCGTCAACCTCTCGATATCCACGTTGTAGAAGCTGAGTTGCGGCACGTGGCGGCGGCGCGGGCGCACGTCATCATAATAGGCCACCACGTCGTTGATGGACACCACAGGGCAGTCGTCAGCGGTGCTGCAACCGCTGCTGACCCCATCCACCCCGCTGTCCGAATCACCCTCCCCTCCAAAACCCTCTTTAGAGTCCCTGCGCTCCCCATAGCTCTGCTCTGAACCCTCTTGGTATCCAGACTCGTTCATCTCGTCGGGAGTGACTATTTCTGGTATCTTTGTGGTGTCGTAGTCGTATAAGTCTTCGTCGACGTCGATGTCGATGATGTCCGCCATTTTGGTTGAGTCACACGGTTTTATTTCTGCGCCGTGTGCTATCACTACATGCTGGTGCAAGCGGCCGGTGCACTAGTTATCGTCCTGTTGAAGAAAAATAATTGTTAGGGTTCATTCATTTTCATTCTATATCAATTGGCTCGCCCCTATCACATAGATGTCCTGATAGCACATCTGCCTACCCCTTTTAGGAAAAGGCGTGAGATTATGTATATATACCTATAGTACTTTTTTATTGTGTTTTTTCTTTAATGTAACTAGGTCTGTGAATGGTGCAAAAAAGGATAAATAAATATATATGTTCAATCATATGAGAAATGCTTTTTGTTGATGAGTTGTAGGTGTGATGTTTTGGTACTGAATCGGGATCGCAGAATAAGTGTAAAGATATTCAAAATGGTTTTGAATCGTTCCTAAAGTTGTATAAGACAGACTAAAGTGAAAAACTCGAGCTTATTGCGACTTATGCAAATAAGACCCCAAATTTAAATAGTTACAAAATCCACGTGCAAGATAAGAAAATAATAATTATTATTATCTTTATAAACACCGTAATAAACAGCGGTGATTGTAAATGAGCAAAAATGTATGCCATGATAGCCATTATGCAACAACAACACGCCCTCAAACAACTAATCGTTGACCCGCATGCTCGGCTATTACCGAACACTATAAAATATTTTATAACACCACAAACTCACTGCAACTTCGAGTTTCACACTATATTAGCAATGCACTATATGAAATACAATGCAAAAATTGTTTATCTAAAGGTTTTCTGAATAAATCGGCGATAAGTGTAATACGATCTATTTTACGCACGTGTATAGCTTTTCATTTTTCAAAAACATCTCTACTTATTTATTTATGGAGTACATGCGATAACATGCATGCTATTTCATGCGATGCTATTTCAGGCATAGCTTGTAGCTTTTATATTTCTAAAAAAATATACCTTTGTATTTATGGAGCGCATAAAAGTACCTCAAATAATAGTTATAGTATTTTGTGTAATCACAAAAAAAAACCACAAAATATCCTTGCGATTTTGAAACGACAATACAAAAACAATTCAATCAATAATTATCTCTATATAAAACTTGTATAAACACATAAAACTGCTATAAAAATGCAAATAAAACGAACAATCAATAGAACTGTCTCG
The DNA here is from genome assembly GCA_023078785.2 of Hyles euphorbiae. NCBI lineage: Eukaryota > Metazoa > Arthropoda > Insecta > Lepidoptera > Sphingidae > Hyles > Hyles euphorbiae. The sequence continues at coordinate 1,919,799 of CM041037.1, read as the reverse complement.
ATAGCTGACTGTGACAGATGTATATTTAACGACAACTATAATGGATGCGGTCTAGATTCAGTCTAAAATTAGGTGGGCAATAAAACGTCTAGGTCTAATTGACGACGACAGATTTTTACTGCCCGCTGACCGACTTCAATTAATTATTCAAATTTTACAACTCATGTTTAAATGAAACTACAAAAGAATTTCTATAGTATGTAAAAGTCCGCCAAACCGCAATAGGCCAGCGTGGTGGACTAGGTCTAACAACTCGCAATCGTGCTTTCGATTGTAGACGAGGTCCGTGCCCTGCAGGGAGACGTATATACGCTGATATGGATATGGGTAAAAGAAATGTTAGAGAATACTGAAATAATGGTAAATGCAACGCAGTAAAAATTATTGCCCAAATTTTGTTTTATTGCTATGAATGGCGAGACGAGCATGCTATTTGGTAAGCAATACGACCGTTCATGGACAAAAACCAAACCAAACAACACCATGAATTACAAAGTAATGCTTGGCATTCCACTGCGCTCGCCATCCTGAGACATAAGATGCTGTCTGAATTTGTTACGTAGTTACTCCGGCTACCATGTCCATGGCGGCAGAAATAAAACATTACTTTTCGGTAGCTGTAATTAAGCAAGAATTTTAGTACAATAAGATCTGATCTTGGAACGCGAAATAACTTGCTTTGAGTGCTTATAGCGTGTTTTACACCTTGCGTCCTGTGATAACTATCTCAGAGACTACCACCAATAAACGGATCATATCCATAGACATGCATTGATGCAACTAAAAATATTATTATGCTGCAAAGTTTAGATGCATTAAATACCTTATTATTATTCTGTCTAATATTCGTGAAAACTTGTAAATGGCCGTCTATTTCTTATACTTCTTACAGTATATTGTCATGAATGACTATAAACTATTTTTTCCAATAAATATAAATAAAATAAATATCATAATATGGTAAAAGTAAAAACAGTAAAGTAGGCCCGTGTAAACACTTAAGTGCACTTCGAAAGACACCTAGATGTTTCGCGATAAGCCCGATAAATATGTCAGCGACATGCACGTACAAACTCTTTTCTGCATTAGGTTTTATTCAAATTCTAGCTATGATCATGCCAATATAATAAATTGCAAAAATGTGTCTGATCATTGTTTGTTTATTCTTCTTTAAACACAGCGACGTTCAACGTATTTTTATTGAGGGGGAAAGGAAATAGTCTATACTACGATTTTCCAGAAACATTCACAGGTTTAAAGGGATAGGTCGCACACACTATGAGGTAATGCAGAACCCATAGAACGAAAACATAAATCCAGTACCTATTACACAAAATTAAATACAATAAAACTTTATCCTAATTAATATAAAAGGTGGTGCGTGGTGGCCTGTTGGTAAACGGACTAGACGCGACTGCCAACATGTTCACGGTGGTCGCGGGTTCGAATCCCAGGGCACACCTCTGACTTTTCGGAGTCATGTGTGTATTGATAGTCAATCACCACGCACTAAAACGGTGAAGGAAAACATCGCGAGGAAACCTGCATACCATAGCGATTTATAATTTCTATGGTATGTAAGTCCGCCAACCCGCACTAGGCCAGCGTGGGGGACTATATGGCCTAACCACTCTCAATCGTACTGTCGATTGTAGAGGAGGCCCGTGCCCTGCAGTGGGACGTATATGGGCTGATACAGACAGAATTAATATAAAGTCATAAAAACAATCATAAACAAAAATTATCTAACCATACGCAATAAAAACATAAAGGAATGTTAGCAAAAAGCCACTTTCGGTTTCGACCACTACCATTCAGACTCGCGCGAGACAAAAACGAAACGCGACCGAGTCACGATCGACTTTCGCCGTCGACGACACACTGACCTAGCGTGGACTCGACCGTAGAGTCGGGGTCGACCCGCGCGCATTCGGCTTCGACGAATAGCTCTTCTTTAGTTTAATTCTCTTTATAGCTTTATGCCACTATTATGTAATATTTTGATTGATGAATATGCTCATTTTTTTTATATGTATACAAAAAAAATGCTGATGGTGAAAATCGCGTTACTAGTATTCGCGCATGGATGTCATTGTTTGTTATCAAACTGTAAATATATTTTTTCAGTCGGGTCATAACAATTGTGCCGATATAACTCAAGTAGTTATTTCACGCCGCGCCGGTGATTTTTTCTTTTAGCAATACAAAAAAAAAGCGCATTAAAATAAATTAATCAATTATAGTTTCTTTGGCGTGGTTTTATAAAAATAGCAGCGTATATTTAAAAACCTGTATATTATGTCATATGCTTAAAATAAGGCAATTTATCAGCATTTTATTTTAACTACAATTTAATTTATGTAATTGGCAAATATTAGAAAAACTGGTTCCAATGATAACAGTGCAGTTACAGAAAGGTAATACATTTTATGAGTTTTAATAAAATGGTTTGTTCACATAATACGAAAATTACTGGAGTATGTCGGCGACATATCCTTATGACAAGAACCCCAGCTATGCCCGTGTTCGGCTTAAAATGCAGTGTCTAGATATCGCCAAGGATATGAAAGTGTTCAAGAATGCCACAGAGATGGCAAAACGGCGTAGGTGTAAAAGAAAAGTGGATACTGGCATTAGTAAAAGAAAACAACACTACAGATATCTTAATCTACTCTTCTTGACTGGAGTAATACCACAGTCTCATAGAAAACAAGTAGAAAACCGACACGTAGCTAGGTGATGGTTGTGAGTTTTCTTATTTCGTCTTCTACTTCTTCTCTTCAGCCACTGAAAGTCCATTGCTGAACATAGATCTCCCCAAAGGATCTCGACGTTGACCTATTGGAAGTGGACTGTGTCCCGCACCTTCCTGCAACCTTAACCAGGTCGTCCAACCAATTTACTCATTTACTTAAAAAAGAAAGAAATGTGATACAAAAAATCACACACGATTCACGCAGTTATTTATGTACAAATCAAGGTGGAAATGGAATTACAGCGAACAAAGCCCTGCGTCCCGACAACTCCCGGGGGTATACGACAGCCATAACTTTTCATTTTCACGTCACGGCGCGGTGCGAATCAAACTTATGTTTAGAATTGTTTTTATTCGAGCTTGTTTACGGTGGGTGGGGTCGATTTGAAGGTTGAGTGAATGTGTGGCACCTGACAAGGGTTAGATTAAAAAGTGATTTAAAAAGTAATTGGAGAATGTCCTCTTGCATAAACTGGTGGATTAATAAACCTGATGAAGAGTATTTAGCTAAAATGTTTTGATTTTAAGATAGATAATCTTTTTTTATTAAATAAGGTGTGTAGTCGAATATGTATAACTTTAACTATGATATGGTATGAAACTGTGCTAATCCAATAATTCTGCAAAAAGTATTCAATGATGAATAGTTGGTCTGGCAGATGTACAAAGAAAACCAAAATCTTCACACAGTTAAAATGACAAAAATGTACCCAAAATCCAACCCAGTATTTCGTCTTCAAAAGAAAACTACACAATGTAATATCAAGCACCCTGCTCCACATAGTGACAAGGGTGAAAGAGTATTTTGGATGCAACAAGTGATCGGCCGTAACCCAGTTGCCGGGTCGCCGTCCAGGGATCAACAAGTGCCCCAGTTCCAAAGGTGCTTTCGCTTTCTGTCTCAACGTGGCTTTACTTACAGTGGTAAGGGAAATAGTGGAAAAGGTTTCGATGGCGTAGTTGTACTACGGTACGGTAACACGCTGATGATTCGGGTTCGAATCCCGGATCGGACAATTGGACTTTTCTATTCATTACCGGTCCGAAGGCAGGAATTTGTGCCCAAAATGGCGATACACTCGCCCCCTGCCACATCGTGGGACGGTACATACAAGGAGAAACATGTGTGTCCTGCTGGCACCTTTGTCTACCACTACGGGGAAAAAATCGGTAGGTAAATGAATATAAAATGCACCTAATGGATTACTTGAGCATATTATCAATACCAACTTCTCGTAATCTATTACCAAAATGACAGAGGCAGTCAAAGCAAATAGCAACCCAAAGAAAATACGAAATTCATTCATAGTAAATGGCGTGTCGCACAGATGTTCGTCTGTAACTAAACAAAGCTTTGGCACCATTCCAGCCTGCAACAAGTGGGGTAGCGAAGTTTCCGATGTTAGTTTTTCTACCTTTTTAGCATTTAAACCTTTCTATAGTATATGGTAAAATAAACGCCGTGCCTGATGATAGGTATAATGCAATCCAAACAGAGATATCTATCTATGATGCTGGCTTTGTTAAGGTATCCTCTGGGAATAGAACCCTCGATTTCCGATAAAAACAACTGCAACGAGACCTGTTAAGATGAGGACGAATTTTACTATAGAATTTGAACTTTCCATCACCGACTAAAACTACATGGACACGAACGTCAACTATGTAGTCCATGAATGAGGCAAAATATAGGAATAATGCTAAAAACTAAGATCTATCTTTTCCATAGGCGATTATAAGCCACGAAGAGTAAATTGAAAGAACAATGCTGAAAACTAAGGGCTCTTTCTTTTCTATGTAGGATAATTGATCAAGTAAAGAAAAAAGGTAAACAACCAGTTAATTCTAGATCTTCATAAAGTTAGGTTATCCAGCTACCTATTTCAACGGCACAAGTAACCTGGTGGCGCTAGATTACTAATTCGATCGATATCTCATTGTCCACTATTGACAATGAGCTTCTAATTTACATTAATTCAATTACTCTTGAGGGGAGAATTGAGTTAGTTGTGCGGGATAGTGGATTAATGCGATCATTTCTTGTTCTCATGTGAAGCGAGAATATCAAAGAAAGCCTATTATGCTCATTGCTATAGGTATACTAATGTAGGAATTTGATTATGATGAAAGATGGGTAGAATTGAGCTTAAGAGGAATAACTGATATGGAACGTAATTTGTGTAGAAGAGATGACAAATGAAATTACTTAAGATGGAGAGAGTTAGAGGATGAATCATAAATATGTTGAAGTACGGAAGGATGGAGTAGCAGACTTTCATCACCATGGTATTTTACAAGTTCATCCAACAGTTACAAACCTTGTTCTGAATACAATAATATAGAATTCTAGTGTAGAGTCAAAACCTACGAGGAACTTGTCGGTCTAACAAATATCCAGACACAAAATATATGTGTGTATATATATATAAATATGTATTATTAGTGTGATTATGTTATATTTTTATATTTGTTTGTAGATTATTATTATTTCATTTACACCTTAGACTGCCCTTTCTATCTCCTGTTAATATATCCATCCCATGGTTGCCTGTAAGAAATTACCTAGTGTGATAAGGCCGCCACTTGTACTCTTATTTTTATTGTGTAATATCTTTTTAGTATTTCTGTACAGTGCAAAAAAGGATTAAATAAATAAATAAATAATAAATAAATAAAATCAATAGCTGTAGACCTTACTAACAGTTACCTCGGATGCTCTCATTACAAATTCAATATATTTGCATAGTTGTTTAATTCAACATTTTTAAGCTCTTCTTCAGGTGGTCAGACGACCTGGTAAGGGTCGCGGGACGTCGCTAGATGCAGGCTGCCTCCAACAAGTCTCTGTGGAAATCGTTGGGGGAGGCCTATGTTCAGCAGTGGACTTCCTTTGGCTGATGGATGGATGGATGGAAGCTCTTCTTCATCTTTGAGTGCCTCTTCAAGCTTACAATCTTCAACTTGAAGAGGCATTTAGCTTCTTGTATTCTTCTTTGTCTTTAGCCAGGTGAAACAGCTGTTCAGCAGTGCTGATACCATTTAAGTTCTAAGCGTTTTAAAACTGCAAATTCATTACGAGTTTCATTGATGATGTTTATTTTAAAAAAACTGTGTGCTTGACTCGGATAAATTAAAATCCTCCACGACATCTAAACAAGATTACCAGTTTCACACAAACGGTAAGTTCAACTGCAGATGGTCACAAAATAAGGTATAAAACCATTTAAATAATAATAAAGCCCCCTACATGGGTCGGAGTGTTCATTAATACGTCATTAGACGCAATTCCTTGTTAAAATGGCCAGTAGGAACGCATAACATGTAACCAGATACGAGACGTGTTCTGAGAAACTTCCACCCGATTCCTAGAGTTTGTCATACGTTTGTTTTATAAGGCGATAGTGGCGATGTATGAATGTATTTTGCACTGATTGATTCATTTTGCAGACGAATTTAAGGATGTTTTAAACTGTATATAGTCATGCACAAGTATCATATTCAAGTCACTCAATAAAACGAACATTTATTTCTCGTTCAAATAATGGATGAGAACAAAATAAGTCTGAAAAATATTTTTTTGTTATAATTTATTTTTTGTGTCCTGGATATGGTAAAAATATGCCTGGGCTCTGACCTTTTTAATTTAAGTGTATATTCACAATTTATAATATCTAGTTTTAACAGGGAAGGAAAATATGGTAAATAGACCTGCTTATATGAGAACCCTCTTCAAGAATGCGAAGGTTTTTGTGAATAAACTTTGGCCCATAAGGTAAACTTTGACTCCCACTTGGACACAATAGTCTGAATTCACATGTGTGTATTTAATTCGAAAATTTAAATGATTCACATACAGCGTAAGGTCAAACCACAAATTCCTTAGAATCGCTAGGTGATGTCACAAGCATCAAAACATACATGAGGATTATTGAAACAATGGACGCATGGAAACATCAATTGAAACAAGTAACAACACAGTGTCGCGTCGCGTCAGCGGTTCGTACACCAAAAATGTATTTCCCACATTGACATAAATATTCGTCTGACCACTCATTGCTATAAAAAACCCTAGGGATTAAAACCCAAGGTCACCAATAACCGTTGTTTATGAAAGGAAAAACTGTCCAAATAGTGAATGTGCGTGCCGGCATTAGGTCAGCGCGGTGTTGCGAAAACTCTTGTCGACCGGTGTCCAATATCGCCTGCGAGGCCGCACGCGCCACTAAATACAACTTAACAAGTATTTTATATCTAACAATATGCTAGTCACTACTCTGTCACTAATTTTATCATCTAGGGCGTGAATTTTACTGCTAAAGGGGTTAATGACTGGAGTTTAACAAATCAATTCGACGTATCTGCGGTTCTAGTGATGTATTTCGGTTGCGGTTCAAGCCTATGCTTTGGATGTGTATTTGTACTTCCTTTGCCTTTAAAAAATATATGAAAAAACAAGTTAGTAATACTTTAAGTACTTCCACGTCCCGACCGCCGATTTTGACAGTTGACGTTTGTCAAATTCAATTTGTCAGCCTAATGTAAATAGAAATAGGGTTTATTTTAAAAATTTGAAATTTGACATTGACAGCGGACGTGCAAGTACTTATTGAAAAACAACTTTTTTTGCAAATCACAAATTTAGATTAGCACGTGGGCTAGTGTAAAATTATTTCTGTCTAAATAGCATTAGTTTATATTGGGGTTCATGATAAACATTAATTCAACATTTTCAATATCAACTTTTCTTTGCTTTTATTATTCAAAGAAAAACCAATCAACAAATTAAACACAACATTTTAAAAACATTAACTATCAGGCTGTATGTTTCCACTTCCTTTGTCAACAAAAGAAAAATAAATTACGTGATCAGCAGGCACGTTTCACATATGCAAGCGGCTCGTACCCGGGCCGGTAACGTGTTCGGTGCGGTAATGTGGACGCACTAACTTTATAAATAACTATTTATCGATATGTCGCAACGCATAAGCCGCGAGAATATTCCGCGACCATTCGGGAACGGTTTCACAAACTAGTTACTTGGAATAGGTTTTTAAGAAGAAAACGAATGCGGGATTTTGGGGCCGAAAAGTCTTGTGAGACTAGGACTAGCATTTACGTATGAATTACGATAGACTGACAGGGAGTCATATATTGAAATGAATATAGCTTAAAAGTAAAAGGCGATACCGCGCAACTCCTCTTTATTACAACTCCTGTATTGCCAAGATCGACAAGGGCACGAAAAGTTGATAATACTGAAGCTGATCGATTTTCTAAAAATATTTAAGTTGATTTTAACCCTTAGCGGGACAGCCTAACCCCACGTCAACATATTATAAAGATACAAGGTCAACTTATCAACACATTTTATTGAAAAAAGTCTTTAATTGTAAGCGAAGCCAAGCCGGGTTGCTAGTTTAAAAATTCCCGAGAAGCCCCGTTATAATTGCAAAGCAGTCAAACGTTATAGCCTCAATTCTTTGTCGCTGCAAATTCTTTGTGAAGCCATTAAGGAAGATTAATGAATGAAATGAATAATGAATGAACCAATGCTTACTCCTTGACCCAATCCGTTATTTTTCGGCAATAGATATTAACTGCCGTAAACCAACCTTGTTGAATAAAAGGTAATTTGTATTTTTATGACAGCAAAAAAAACATTAAAATTATTTTTCATGCCAAACGCAAAAGAACGTACCTTTAGTTTAAAATATATTAATTCTGTACGCTCCCGACAGATGCTTCTGATGGATCTTAATAAATGTAGCATATCTTTATTTGGGCATGACAAATGTACGCAATTTATATTTCGACGCCACAATAGGGCATCGTAAAAATCCTATAATATGATGCCATTAGTGAATCGAAAACCATTTAACAGCTCGTCTAATAATTTGCAACATACAAATAGACGCAGCGTGGGAGTCAAACCTGCAGTATTGAACAAACGAAATGATTTATTAGTAGCTATGATTGATTTATGCAAGACCCTTATTATTATACAATAACATACGTATTACACTTGAAGATAATATTAAATTTAAGAAGAAAAATGATCAATAGTTTTATGTACCAGATGGTGAACATTTCGTAACAGGAAGATTGATTACTGGAAATAAGGATTTTATAGAGAAGTCTTTTTAAATATCCTGACAATATAACTGAATAATGGGTCTACGTCTAACAGATGGAACTTGTAACACTTCTGTCTATCCTTTTTGGCTAAAGATATGAACTTATTTATGTATTATTCTCCAAAATGTTATACTACCCTTATAAGAACCCCCATTTTTGTTCATGTTTGTTAATTTTCGGTACTATTGAATCAACCAAGTAATTAATACGTAATTAACGGTTACCATGTTGACGCCATACATTTGAATATCACACCAACATCAACAGTCATGTCCATAGTCATGACCCAACATTAAGATGTTTTGATTATTTTGAAAGAAAGAAAGAAAACACATTTATTGACGCCACAAGTTTTCGGTTTAACAAACTCCCCGACCCTGATGGATCATATAAATATTTGTCTCATTGCAAGGACCGAACCAGCCTGCGCCACGGAGGCTGTTGGATTCAACAGCCTCCGTGATTACATTAGCTTCCCGCGCACTTCACTTTGCTCCCACTATCCTAATACATGTGAATCCGCACTAATTTTACGCGATTTTGTCTATGATCACAATACTTCAATGCCTGAATAGTAGACGTACGCGCAGTATGGCGCACGTGCGCATTCGTTACGCGTCACGCGTCACGCTCACTACCCGCACACGGCCATTTTTAATCAGTGGCCATTTTAAAAACACGATAATCGCTGTCATGGACTACGGTACGGTAGTGCGGACACGCGATAAAATACCTTTCATAATAAAAATATTCACATATTTTTTGACGTACATCTGATTGTTTTCATTTTATTTATTTGTACTATTTATTGTACATCTGACTTGTAATAATGAAATATAACTTATCAAAATATGGTACAATTGGGGGATTTCTTCCTGGCAATCTTTGTATAGACAGGTATCTAGGATTGTGAGTTTGACGTGCAACAAGAGCAATGTAAATTTCATGTGATTTCTATCTAAAAGGTTGATAGACCTAGCTAAGATTACAGGAAAACGCTGGAAACCCTGTCCATTAAAACGTAACCCCTCAGCAATGGGATGAATTTGATGAGATTGAAATCTGCGCATTTAATTATAATATAATGATATTATTTAATGGTTAGGACTATATGGCCTAACCACTCTCAATCGTATTCTCGATTGTAGAGTAGGCCCGTGCCCTGCAGTGGGACGTATATGGGCTGTCACTATAATGATATTATTATGAAACAATAACAAATACCTAATAGATACAGTACGTCAAGTTTTTACAAGCAAGTCGCTTACGTTACGCGAGCGAAATCAACCACGTGGCGCGTCGACTATATTTAATCTAATAAGCGATGGAAACCGCTGCACTTGCTCACAATACAATATTCATTTCATTCATTCGTTTCGTGTGCTATCAAGAATTACATTCCACGGTGTTTTATGCTGCTAGTGACTCACTGCGACTGATGCGGTGCAGTGCAGATAGTGTAGTTGCGATCTCTCGTTGATTGACAAAATAATGCCAGCTTGGTTGACACACTTATTATATTTAACCCAGTGAATATGAATATCCTATCACCATTGTTATTTAGCACTAGAAAATATTTTTACTTTTGTTTAATATACCGTCATCATTATCACTCTCTTATTTTTTGCACATTTTTCATCACTTTTGCAATGTTTTTGAATGTCTAAATTATTCTTAACCTTATTTTAGTCTTTCTAACCTACTTAATAAATAAATGACAACGCAATCTAATAAAAATAGACGATGAATGTACGCGTCGCAATTTGTAGTAAATTCATACGTCAACAGCTGAGTTAGCATGCCTAAGCTAGAACCTGATACAGGCTGCACAAATGCTGATTGTGGCGTACCACCCATGTTGCAAACAAATGCGTAAGTATTCAAGGCTAGGTCATAGTAAGATGAATTTCAGCAAATTTTACTGAATCCTGTTAAAAGCGGATTCTAAACTTCAAGTAAAATAGACTTGTTGATTAATCTACACTTGTGTCTATACTAATATATAAAGCTGAAAAGTTTGTTTTTTGTTACGCCTAACATCAGGAACTACTGTTACGAATTGATTTTTTTGTGTTCAGGCTTTTTACAAGATATACGTACATACATTCACGCATATTTCCCAGAAAGGGTAGGCAAAGTTACTTTCAGGACACCCACGTTTCGCCTTGATTATTTCGTCCCACGATGTGATAGGACACGAGCCTTTTCCAAGATATGGCTATGAATAAAAGACGATTCAACAAAACAAAAACCGTCAAAGAATATGACAGAAAGAATACGGAGTTACATCTACATAATCTAGTAACAATTCTTGAAAGTTCTACATAATGTTACCTTGATGTCATGTCAAGCGCAAATTATACATGAAGTAGAAATTATATTTTAATGGCGCACAGTTCCTTTGCAAACATAATTAATGATAGTTAAGGAAATTAACTGTTTATCATGTCGTGATTGCGGTTTAATCATCAGAAATTATTCGCTCATGACGAAGACAATACGTGAACTCATATTCTGTATCTGCATTAGCCCATATACGTCCCTCTGCAGGGCACGGGCCTCCTCTACAATCGACAATACGATTGAGAGTGGTAAGGCCATGTTGTTCACCACGCTGGCCTAGTGCTGGTGGGCAGACTCTTACATACCATATCAATTCTTTCTATCGCTATGATATGCAGATTTGCTCACCATATTTTCCTTAACCTTTTTAGTGCGTAGGGTTAATGCCAAGCATTGCTTTGTAATTCATGGGACTGTTTGGTTTTACTATTGGCGTCTGTTATATTTGTGGATGTTGTGTGTTAATTGTTTATACCTACCTACAAAAACATGTTTACAAAACACATAGTAACTATATTTAAATATGATTGCATACAACGGTGCCTACGTCAAAGTGAAGTCATTTTTAAAGACATGGTTTCAGTTGATACCACAAATCATGACCAGTTGGTATATACGAATTTTCTTGTGGTCTCCCTGGTGTCAATTTTCAATAGTTAAATAAAATACAATTCCAATTACAGACGTATTTTAAAATTGTCAGATTGCATCGCTTTTGTATTAAAACAATTATATCTTATTTAATATTTCTTTTACCGAACATTTGAAAAATCTAACCTTAATCATTGTTGCAGTAATCGCATGATGTTTCTTGTACGGCTTCCAATCTAGATATTTTAGTTACAATGCTCATTTGCTTCCCGTAATTAGCATTTCAAAATAGAAATGTATTTATTGAGCCAGAAATATCTCGAATAAAACCGTCATATGCCATTTAGGGTTTCGTTTCAAGAAGCAAAACAGAAACCAAATAAGTTCCAGTTATACTGTTCGCAAAATATCTAAAAGCCTTTTGAGGGCGACATGTGGGAAACATGCGACCTTGAATATAAAATAACACTCAGAGGAAAATGCTTCAAAATAAATGTCACGTCTTTAGACTATCATTTCATTACAATGTTCAATTATAAGTTATTTAATTTTTAACCAATAATTTTGAAAAAAGGAAATGTGGACTATTCCTTAAAAATAAATTAAATAAAGCTTACTTCCGAAAAATAAATATGAATATAAGTGTGTAATAAATATACGGCTAAAATTGCCCCAGATGCATTTAAACCTAATTGGCTTATCTAGACTGCGATTTAAGGGAGAACGGGAACGCCATGGAATGGAGTAGATGATTTTAAAAAGCTCAGTATAAAGCTAATAAGCTTTACATGATTTAATGGTGTAGTTCATTAAAAGTTAGATATTTTTTCTATCACTGGAGACTTTGGTACAAATAAGATATTTTATGGATTTAAGAAAAAATACTTATCTAACAAATTAAGTGAACAGTTATTAGTGGCAATATATTAAGGCAATAAAATAATAACATAAGAATATATTTTCGTAGCCAACATAGTAAAGTATGTACATATCACCACAAGTGAAAAATAATAAAAGATGTGCACATTAAGCAACATAAAACAACATATTAACGGCCGTTCTCTATATCCTATAAATATCCTTATCATATCATCATCATCATATCAGCCACAGGAAGTCCACTGCTGAACATAGGCCTCCCCCAATGATCTCCACAATGACCTGTTGGAAGCGGCCTGCATCCAGCGACTTCCTGCGACCTTAGTCAGATCGTCCGTCCACCTTGTAGGCGGGCGTCCGACACTTCGCTTGCCTGTACGTGGCCTCCACTCGAGAACCTTTCGGCCCCAACGGCCATCGGTTCTACGAGCTATGTGCCCGGCCCACTGCCACTTCAACTTGCCAATCCTATGGGCTATGTCGGTAACCTTGGTTCTCCTACGGATCTCCTCATTTCTGATTCGATCTCGTAGGGAAACACCGAGCATAGCCCGCTCCATGGCTCGTTGAGTGACTTTGAGCCTTTTAATGAGGCCCACAGTGAGAGGCCACGTCTCGGTGCCGTATGTCATCACTGGTAACACACAACTATCGAAGACTTTCGATTTTAGGCACTGAGGTATTTTGGACGAGAAGACGTCGCGAAGTTTCCCGAACGCTGCCCAACCGAGTTGGATTCGCCGATTGACCTCTCTCTCGAAGTTGGACCTGCCTAACCGGACCACTTGTCCTAAATAGACATATTCGTCTACAACTTCGAGAGTCGAGCCCCCAACTCCAATGGGGGTGGGCACAACATGGATATTCGACATGATCTTCGTTTTATCCATGTTAATTTTAAGACCCACCTGTTGGGAAACTCGATTAAGGTCTTCGAGCATAGTGCTAAGGTCTTCCAGCGATTCTGCCAAGACTACAATATCGTCGGCAAATCGAAGGTGAGTAATATACTCGCCGTTGATGTTGATGCCGAATCCTTTCCACTGCAAGAGCTTGAAGGCATTTTCCAGCGCGGCAGTGAACAGTTTCGGAGATATGACATCTCCCTGTCTCACGCCTCTCTGTAGTGGAATAGCCTTCGTGCTCTGATCCTGTACTCGGACCGACATGGTGGCGTTGTTGTATATACACCTCAACACTTCGATGTACCGATAGTCTATGTGGCACCGCTGAAGAGACTGTAGCACAGCCCAGGTCTCGATCGAATCAAAGGCTTTCTCATAGTCCACAAACGCTAAACAAAGCGGCAAGTTATACTCCTCGGTTTTTTGTATAACCTGCCGTAGCGTATGAATATGGTCTATGGTACTAAAGCCTTTTCGGAAACCGGCTTGTTCGGGAGGCTGGAAGTCATCAAACCTGCCTTCGAGACGATTTGTGATGACCCTTGAAAACAACTTATAGACATGGCTCAGGAGCGAGATGGGCCTGTAGTTCTTCAGCAAAGTGTTATCACCTTTTTTGAAGAACAGTACCACCACGCTCCTGCTCCATGCCTCCGGCGTTGAGCCCTCGAGGAAAACGGAATTGAAGAGCCTCTGAAGGACTTTCAGTACCGGCGTTCCGCCCGCTTTCAGAAGCTCTGAAGTGATTCCGTCCTCACCCGGCGCCTTGTTGTTTTTAAGTTGTTTGAGGGCCATCTCAATCTCAAACAGGTTGATGTCCGGGATATCATCGCTAAAGTGTCGGATTAACTCGGCTCTCGGGTCTTCGGCCGAGCTAACAGTAGGTTCGGCAACCGAGGTGTAAAGCTGTCCGTAGAACCTCTCGATCTCTCTTAATACCTCTGCCCTAGTCGATACCACGCGGCCATCATCCGTTTTCAGCCTAGACAACTGGCTTTGCCCAATAGACAAGTCTCTTGCAAACACTTTGGAGCCTCCGTTCCGCTCAATTGTCTCCTTAATTCTCACAGTATTGTGAGCACGGACATCGTGTCGCAAGGACTTAACAAGGACTTAACAAGTATCCTTAACAAGAGTTTAAATGGATATCGTTACTATGTCGATACCACTGTATGCTTCAATAAACAAAGATAGATACAATATTATCTTGCCTAGATATGTATAAACATATGCATCTTATCTAAATATCTCTGTCTTTCTTTACTGAAGCAAAAAATGTATCGAAATTTCGAGAGAAATCTCTTGTTAAAGATAGATACATTATAGAAACCGGCCGTAAGTGATGTTTTCGAAGCTAACATATTGGACTACACCACAAATATTATTGTGGAATTTAAGAAAAAAGGTGTGTTACATTTGGCAATAGACAATGCTGTTTCGAAACGAACGTGACCCGAGTCATGCTGGTCAGTACAACTTAATAAACGTTATATAATTAAGAATGTTATGGATTTGTGCATTAATTCGAGCGTGCACTGAACAGTGGACAACCTTGAGCACACATGCAGCCCGACAGTTTGCTAGCACTAGCACCACGCCCGGACCCGTTTGTAACCCGAGTAGCGCGCCTTTCGTTTACATCGTCGTGTTTCAACCTAATGTTGGGACGTGGGGTCTTGTTGAATTTGCATTGGATGTGAAAAGTGTTTTTTCGATCATATACCTTTTCCTTTTGTAAACATAAAAAAAACTGGTATGCTTAGCTTTTGATTCTACTTATATATTTCTCCTTCTAAAACAATAAAAGTGAATTAGTGTGTGGGAGAACAAATATTTGAATGAAGGACCTCAAGGACGACAAGATTTAATACAAAAGTCACTAGTTCTTCTGAATATTTAAAATACTAAATAAGACATGGTTTAAACCTAATAATATGTCAAATGTCAACGCAATAATCTAATGAACTCAAAACGTTAGGCAAATGAAAATTAATGATCTCTGCCCACTGGTAACTTAGTTCAGTGAACTTATCTATGCATTTAATATGAAACATGAATGTACCGTAAAGTAACTAAGTCAAAATATACAAAATCTATACAGACATACACCACCACATTCTACATTAGCGAATTTAATTCCAGCACTTATATGAATTCTACTACTCAGGGCAAAAAGTCTAAAATCAGACTTGTTATTAAATGCAATCTAGGACACAATGATTGACATTTTAAAACCTATTTGAATAATTACTGAACTGGCTTTTGTCTATAATGTCAAAGCAACTGTAGGTACCGTATCGAGATATGCATTTGTAGGTAACAACAGCTAAGTATAAATGAATATAAATTGAGATTAAAATATGAATGAAAGGGTAGGCCTTCCACTAAATTTAGGAAGCATCTGATTCAACGAATTTGGTGTTAACTAAAACAGTAAATTCTTGCATTTATTTACATAGTTGTAAAGCGATTATTGAGAGCTATTTATAAGTTGTTAAATAATTTACACTAGTCTAATTGGAGGCAAGTCCTACAAAGATTTGGCATTTAGCATTCGATGACCAGCCTCGACACCAACCTTTAAAATATATTTGTATAAATGTTTAACTTATTTAATCGTTTAAATATTATTATATTGGAACTTCATTTGTGTCTAAATATTATCGTAACTTACAGCATTATGCATCTAAATGTAATGTTACATCAAGTTATACTAAGTGCAGTATAGGACGTCGACTTACAAGGTGGACTGACAATCCGATAAAGGTCGCAGGAAACCGACAATTGAAGGTTGGATACAAGCTTGTTGATCGCTGTGAAAATCCTTTGGACAAGCCTATGATCAGCAATGGGGTTCCTGTGGCTACGAAGTATTCGTAATAGTACTGTATCAGCCCATATATGTTCCACTACAGGGCAAGATCCTCTTCTACAATCGAAAGTACGATTAAGAGGGGTTAGGCAATATACTATATAGTCCACCACGCTGGCTTAATGCGGGTTGACGGACCTTACATACTATAAAGAATCTTACAAATCACCATGGTATAATAGTATTAGTTAAGTTAATACTTATGGGTTATGGGCTAATGCCCATAATCGCCCAATGCTAAGCAGGGACCTCTACATCTAAGAATTCGAGAGGATTTAGACCACCGTGATATCCGAGTACTAGTTGGCGGACTTCACAAACCAAAGCATTTTTTTTAAGATCCCCACGGTTCGCAGGTTTCCTTATAATGTAATTACTTAAGTAAAGAAGACTATTTAACATTAAAAGACACAACAAAGACATCAAAGGAATTTGTCAAAGGGAAACTTGATAAAGTGGTGTGAATGAGGAGCGGATACTTAAGCAACGATCTCAAGGAAATTATTCTAGGAAACCGTAGGGTTTTTATAGACACGGCTGGCGCAGTTTAAAATTTACATCATTCAATGCGCTGGCTTCAAAGAAAAATTCTTTGAAAGCTGTCTAAAGTGGGTTCTTATCGGGAAAAATACTCGCAGATAGGGTTTCACTCATTGTGCCATAATGTTGCAAAACTAGATCTTGTACTTAATATATTTGTGTATGGCTATGTTAGAACTAGAAATCACGAGATCTTGGGTTCGGCCCGAGCAATCCACCTCACATTTGAAAAATTATATGTTACCTGCCTATTCTATAAATAAGCCCGGCAAAACACGTGTGGAACTTACGGCATACCTTTAGATATTTAAATGTAATCTTATATATATGTATATCCCAAAGTATCTATAATAATCCTACGAAAAAAGAAAGAAACGACCTTGCAATAATATTTCCAATGTATATATTGCAATGTATTCTAAAATCAAACACAAGCGTATCAACTCTGTGTATCACGTACAAACAGTTTGTTTAGAAAGTAAACAATAGTGAACACGCCGACATCCACCTGAGAGGGAAACGATCGATGGCCGCGCGGCCGTTGCATCATGCGCCCGCGCAGTGAAAGTAAACCGAACCGAACACTAACTTTATCCGCACCGACAGCCCTTTGTGCGTTCATAGTTACGTAAAACTGAAAGGTAACTGGATGATGTGATCTAGCTTACTGTGTATGCCATAATTGATGCTAATCGCGAGATGATAGAATGTGCACCAGGCGTGAAATTTGAGAAGACTGTGTTTGAAACAGTGGTATGTAGCCTTATGATGTTGATGACGATGATATTCGTAATGACAATCTTAGTGAAGCTTCGATAATGGCTCTTAGTGAGGATAAGCATCATTTAAACATCATACAAAACGAAAACACTTTTTTTGTTCCTAGCCTATACTGTCCTACTGCAGGACAAAGGCAGGCCAAAAGGTCCACCTTTCCTTCTTCCACAAGTCTCTATCCAAGGCTTTCAATCCTCCAATTGTTATCTAAATGGCCTAAGTTGCTCATAAAAAGATCCTTACCCAATCAGATTCACTTCATAACACAAATCCTACTAGTTACAAACAAGTACGCTCCACTCAAATCAGAGCAATCACGAAGTAAAATAAAGAGAAATATCAAAACAAGTTTGGGTAAACTGGCGAGTTGCGGACAAATTAAAACCGAATTTGTCCAAGTTTGTATTTCTTCGGTTTGTAACTATTACCCCAACGGCCTGTTTACTGGGGCTACAACTTCGGTAATTCATTAATACAACAGCTCGACAAATCGAACGGAATTGGGACAACGGTAATATCAATTTGTGATTGTTTTTCCGGACGGTACTTTGATACGTTAGTGACAATTTTGTCGTTGTTTACCATAAAATTGATTTGGTACGGCACCGACTAAAACAAATTATAATATTTTGAATAACAACAAAATTGTTATTATGTGTTGAAAGAAAAACACACAGCGTCGGTATGAAGATGCATTTGTGAACTTACCCTCTTTTCCTGCAATATTGATACAATACTTGTTTGTCACCGGCGGTGGGGCGACAATTTACAGGGTATAAATTGTCAGCCACTTGCTCGAGCTTGTCATAGTGCTTCACCAGGAAGATATTCCTGCGACGCTGTGTGTTTTTCTTTCAACACATAATAACAATTTTGTTGTTATTCAAAATATTATATTATGTGTTTACTAAAAACACACAGCGTCGGTATGAAGATTTGTTTGATATCTGCTGGTGACAAACACAAAACGCTATGTGAAATTAAAAGTATATTGTTTATTTGATATATATCATGTACTTAGTTATTAATATCTGATTAGATACATTAAATTATTCTCTATATAACAATACAAATTGAAATCACAAAATATCACTTGATCTCAAGCAATTATGGAATAGAAATGGTAATAATTTTAATCAACTTGAAAATTATCAAAAAGTAATTGTGATCCCGTGGAATTTCTTTCTATTTCTCTACAATAGTATTTTCTGAAGGTGTGCTCAGTTTTCCAATTTCCTCTTGCTAATATATCATCAATAGGATGATTTTCTATCCAACCGGCGGAAGCAACCGCAGATCTGAAGGATCCAGGCGCAGCAGCTATCCCAGCATCTTTTAATATAGATTTTACCCAACCACCAATCATGGTTCGAGAAGCGGGACGTGGCTTACCCAATATTGATATAAATAAATGGTTCAGCCCCTCCTCTTGACTTCTCCTTTCCTCAGTATAAGCAATTAATCTTTTCACCCACGTAACTGGGCAAACTTGAGGGTTTGCATGTTTTAGTAATAACCACCCTGATTGTCTGTGACTAACGGAATCAGTTTTAGAACCGAATACCGGCCATAAAACTATTCTGTCATCAGAGATATATATGTGCGAGGGTGATATTCTTAGTAATGTAAGATCATGCACTCGTCTACCAGATGCTAAAAGTAGGATAGCCGCCGTACGCCGAGACACTTCAAATAGCGTAGTACTCTCCGACGGTCTGGCCAACCAGTCAAAGATTATTTTAGGATCCCAAATCGGTGGTTTAAATTTACTTGGCTGTGCCACAGCTATGGCCTTGAGAACCTGCTTCACCAGAGCTTGATCACCAGCTTGTCCTTGTTTAATCTTGCAAAAGGTGTATACCGCTGACTTGTGCACTAATATTGTACTGTAGGCCAGTTTCTCATCAATATGTAGATGGGCGAGAAATCGAGCTATTTGGTCCAGCTGTGGTTCTTGACAATTTATGTTATTCTCATCACACCATTTAAACCACCTCTTCATCGCTGGATAGTATGTGTCCATCGTAGACTTTCTCCAGCTGTTGCTTAGTAGCAGTTTTTCATTTTCAGACCATGTCTTGGTCTCATTGCTCCACCTCCAATTAACCAGGCCTGTAGAGTTAGCTGGTCTACTTGTGCAGGTGGGTGACCCGTGGCCGTGTCTATTAGGCACTCCGAGAGTCTCTCTATGAACACTGGTGGTTCTAGAGATCGTGACTTCAGATCCGCGAGCCAAAACGTTTTCTCCCACAGTGGTGCTATTACAATGTATTTGCCCTTGGCGGTGTTCAGTTGCGCTAAGACTCGTGGGATCAAGTTGGGTGGTGGAAATATCCAGCCCAAGCGAAAGTCCCATATTCGACTGAATGCGTTCTTGAACAGAGCGGCGCCATCTGTGCAGTCTAGCGATACGTATCTGCTGACTACGGCTGTTTCTGCAGACGCGAACAGGTCGACGTCTGGAGTGCCCCAACGACGAAATAGTCGGTTTGTTGCAGTGGGCAGGAGATGCCACTCCGATAGCCGCTGTCCACGGGACAGGTGATCGGCTGTGCAGTTGTACCTCCCAGGGAGATAATGAGCTGACAGCGTTATGTTTAGACTGACTGTCAGCTTCAACAACTTGCACGTTAAGGTTAGAAGGCCCAGGGAATGTGTTCCTCCTTCGTTTCTTAAGTACGAGACTAGTGTCCTGTTGTCCGACTGGACTAGAATATGGGCATTCCTCAAATAGCGAGATTGTCTCTGAATCGCTAAATGAACTGCAAATAACTCTTTTAGGTTCGAGTGCCAATTCTTTTGTCTCGCCGTCCAGGTCCCGGACATTAGGATCTCGTTCAGTTGGGCTCCCCAACCTATGTCGGCCGCGTCGGTTGTCAGGAAGTGAGAGTATGGAGTCTTGTGCATCACTGACTTGCTCTCTACTTTCTGCCGCCACCAATTCAGATCGTTCTTTACAATTTGTGGTATTAAACGACTCACTGTCTGGTTTCCTTTGAAACGTTTTAAAAATATTTGAGCGTGCCGACAATGCAGACGACCTTTCGGGACTACAAAACTGGCGAAGTTTAATTGTCCGAGTATTCGTTCTGTCTCTTTCAATCTGCACGTTTTTCTCATCAAAATCTTTACCAGTGCATCTTTTAATTTTGTTACCTTTTCTCTGGGTAGTGCTATTGTGTTCACCTTGGTATTCCAAGTTATTCCCAAATATTCTAGTTCTTGTACTGGCGTTAAAATAGATTTTGGGTAATTGAGTTGCCAGCCCAGGGATTCTAAGATCTTTACGACTTTCGCAGTCTGGGCGACTAATTCCGATTGAACTTGATGAGCCAAGAGGAAGTCGTCTAGATAGACAAGAACTCGATAGCCTTTGGTACGAAGGATCTGCGCGATCCAGTTTGTTAAAGCTGCAAAAGTATGCGGAGCTGATGCTAGGCCAAAAGGCAGGGAAGTCATTTGTAGCAATTCGCCTTGATAATACATCTGAAGGTAACGACGGTGAGATTTTGCTATAGGTATGTGGAAATATGCGTTGAAAATGTCTATCTTTACCATCCAGTCCTGAGCTTGCAAGAACTCCGGTACTGTGGCATGGGAAACAAGGCGAAATTTCCTTATGTGAACATAACTGTTTAGTCCACGTAGGTCGAATATTGGGCGGAGACCGCCACTGCTCTTGGGAATTAAAAACATTTTTGATAGAAAACCCGGTCCCGATTGTTGTGGTTTTTCCAGCACCTTTTGAATCTTTAAATCTTGGATGACATTCGTCATTTCCAATGAAATTCTTGTGGTATACCGTCTCAATTGTTGGGTGGAATGATATACCAGAGGAGGCTTCTTTACAAATGGAATGCGAGCTCCCGATACTATCTTTTTGATAAAGGTATTGGCGCCTAGGGCTTCCCATGCTGGTAAAAAAGTTCCTAACCGCCCCCCACGAAAATGGAAATAGTCATTTTTTGTTTTTAAAACGAAAGGAATCATTCTTATTACCGGGCTTATGATCTCTTTTAAAACCCTTCTGAGCGGTCTTGGCTTTATTATTGGATCGTAATGGCAAACTGTTCAGGGTGGATTCTGCTGATGTTGAAGGTACTGGTTCACGATCCTGATAACGTCTTTTAACAGTTTTATTTTCTTTAAGGTAAGTAGGCATATTAAGCCATACACCGGTGCCCCCCAAAGATTGTATTAAGGCGGCCAGGGTTTCTTTATCAAAAAGATATTCAACACTCGGGGGTACATTTTTTAACGTGAGTTGCAAATTCTTATTAGGAATTTCTGATATTAGTCGGGCTCTCCGCCCTTCAATACACTTCGCTCTTTTACCACAAGTCACTTGAAGAATTTCATTGGTTTTTTTAAAGTGCTGCGAATTAGGGCCAAAGAGACTAATAATTTTATTAAATAAATTTTCGGGTGTTAAATCGGAGGGCGCATTATTGGCCCAATTAATAATATCTTGCAAATTCTCCCTTATTAATTCTTTCTGTTCCAAAAGACCATTGGTAAGACCAGCTAGCGTTCGTTCAGTACTAAGCAAGTAATCCTTCCCTTTATTTAAATGACATAGTTCATTATTAATCTTAAGCTCCGTAAAGCCTGGCCTTGCCAAAAGACCTTGCAACGCTTTCGCATACTTTACATCTTTCCAGCTATCCATACCGAAATGTTGGAGTTTTAGTAACTCACTAATGCGATCTGGAGAAGCGGTCTGAATCGACTTATTTGAGTCTGCAATAGTTTCATGTTTACCCAGGTCCAGTCTTGTAGATTTAGGATTCACGAGGAATTCCTCTGGGGAAGACGACGGTCTCCCAGTATCCAACGGACTGGTAAAACTGGATGAGGTTGCATGCGAATTAAGCGGCAAGTGATATTGCAAATAATTTGATATAAGACTGACCTGATTTATCAGCGCATCAATCCGAGGATCTGAAGTTTCGCAGGTCGAAGAGGTTCTTGCTCTCTTGCGAGGAGGTTGCGAAATTTCTTCTTCAGACTCTGAGTCAGATGTTTTTGTGTAAGCACCCGGTGGCGATACTATTTGTTCATTATCTCCGTGAGAACCCGAATTGTCGTCCTCGGTTGCTTGCGAAATAGTATCCATTTTAACTTAATTATAACTAATTTTAAATAAATAAATAATTATTTAAAACTTGTAGTAGAAATAAGTCGACTGCTCTGCAGGAATTCACAAAACGCTATGTCAAGCTCGAGCAAGTGGCTGACAATTTATACCCTGTAAATTGTCGCCCCACCGCCGGTGACAAACAAGTATTGTATCAATATTGCAGGAAAAGAGGGTAAGTTCACAAATGCATCTTCATACCGACGCTGTGTGTTTTTAGTAAACACATAATAATGTAGTATAGATCGTTAAAATTCCTTTTTCCTTTCTTATGTTATACTAATGTTTATAAAATAATTATGTTATAACAATTAGAATCTGTGTTATGAAACAAATGAAATAAAAAAATCTCGGATAGGCGTCCACGTTCACAGACAATATTTTGAGTTAATTAAAACGTGCTGCTTCGGGATTTTTTTAATATTCTTAGGAAGTTCAGTTTGTAAACATTGTAAATAATTTACAGCTCGTAGATTTGGTAACACGTGCACCAAGACGCTTGAGTGACGTCATTGTAATGATTAGTGACTACCACATTGTAGATGTGGTCAGACGAAAGGTTTTGATAGAAGTAAAGCTAAAAGAAATGGAAATTCTGGAGAGATGTTATGTTCAGTAGCTACGTCGAAAAAAAAAAAGAAGCATCAATACCTAAATTGGTTAAATCTACGTCGAAAGTTGATTAACAAATCGTAGTCATTCATCATCATCATCATCAGCCTATTCGCGTCCACTGCTGGACATAGGCCTCTCCTATGGTACGCCACTGGGCTCGATCTTCAGCCCAACGTCTCCAACCGCTGCCAGCCATTCTTCGGATATCATCACTCCACCTCGTCGGAGGGCGTCCTACACTACGCTTACCGACGCGCGGTAGTAGTCATTAATAGCGAAAAAATATATAATTATGAAAATGATGAAAACCCCAACAAATGCCATTGCTGAATATCGTTGACTTCTTGGTTAAAATAATATTTTCTAAAATAACCGTGACAGCAACTTAGTTTTGCCAATATTATAATATGTTAAATACTACATCATACATATTCTCATGCTTTTAATATCCTTCTTAAACTTGCTTAAACTTACAAATGGTAAATTTTATGAATAACATGATTTATAGTTTTGTAACATTTGCACTCAGCGGTCTAGCGACAGTCCTTTAACAAATATCTATTGGACAAATATATCGATACATCGTGTTGCAAAACTTACTTAGAATACGCTTCAACCGCAAATTAAACTTTATAACTACAGATTTATTGTTTGCTGCCTTAAAAATAATAAGTCAATCGCGGCGTTACTGTGCCAGTGTTTACATAGTCTCCGCAATTTTTTGCAAGTAAAAATAGTAAAAGTGGTGAATCTGAACATAAAAGTTGATAAATCTGTGAACATATACTATACTTCAACAGTAGAATAGACAAATGTGAAACAAATATAAAACAACTTGATGTAAATGTTCTGTAATCGGTAACTTAAAAACAACTATGGATTCAATCGTTGATAATAATAACAATCATGGACAATGGGCTCGAAGATCAAACATTGAAATTTATGGAATTCCCGAAAAGAAAAATGAGAATTTGTTCACAATCATAAAGGATATAGCTAATAAAGCCGAATTGAATCTGGTGTTTTAGCAAAAATCGACTAGATAGAGCTATTGGAGGACAGTAATATTTCTAGGGCAGTCCATGTGTTTTATGAAACAATAAATACTGTTATATCTGACCTAATTCCAGTTAAAATGGTAAAGTACGACAATCGTTATCCTGTCTGGTACTCAAAATCCTTAATAAAAATTATTTAGGAAAAACTTAATTACCATAGAAAATGGAAGACTTATAAAAGGTATTCGGTTTACGAAACTTTTAGTTTATTGCGTGACCGACAAAAACGAGCTCAACTCGAATGTTATGAAAAGTACATTGCTAATACTGAGATGAAAATTAGGAGTAACAGCAAATTCATCTGGGCCTTTGTCTAATTTGTCAAAACCAATAGTAAACCCAATACGATAAATTTCAATAATATTTCAGTAAATGATGGTAAAGCAATTTGTAATGTTTTTAATGATTACTTTCGGTCGGTTTTTGAATCACCTAATTCGGGTAGTGTAGATGTTTCTAATTCGGTTTCTCATAACTCTGTTAATATTGGGTCGGTTAAGATTCCGCATAAAACTATTGTTAAATACCTGAAACAGCTTGATGTGAGGAAAGGATATGGCCCTGATGAATTACCTCCATTATTTTTAAAATCTTGTTGTGACTCAATCTCTTATCCAATTTATTTGTTATTTAGAAAATAAATAAATAAATAAATAACACCCAACAGTCACATACATAGTCCTGACCCCACATTAAGATCGAGTCTTGTATCGTGGGTATCAGGAACTACGAGAGACTTTTCGGTCTCACAAACACCCAGACCCGGAAGAAATATTTATGGGCCGCACAAACATTTCTCTCGGTGCGGGGATCGAACCCGCGGCCTCTCGTTTCACAGGCGGCGTCTAACCACCTGCGCCACGGAGGCTGTCAAATCTTTGAACTCTGGAGAAATGCCTTCTTTTGGAAGCGTTCATACATAGTCCCTGTTTTTAAGAGTGGGGATAGACATAATGTCCTAAATTATAGGCCCATCTCTAAATTATGTACAATTGCGAAAATGTTCGAAAAAAATATTTATGATATGATCTCCCCATTAATGAGACCGGCTTTAATGAAATGAAATGTAAATAATTTATTGAATCCATTAAAATGTTCAACATCATTTAGATTCAGTCATTTTTTTTATCTACCACCCGGTTCGGAAAGCGGTTTTCACTAGAGAAGAACGGGCAAGAAACTCTAGTGTTGCTCTTTTCAAAACCAGTTTACAATGTAGTGATAATTACAAAAATTAGTTGTTTTTTTTTATTGCATTGAATGGCGAGACGAGCAAGCCGTTCGCCTGATGGTAAGCGATACGACCGCTCATAAACAGTAGCAACATTCCACTGCGCTCGCCATCCTGAGACAATATAATGTAATATGTCCAGTAGTTGCCTGGCTACAATGTCCTTCAATCCGAAACACAACAGTGCATTTAAGCAGTGTTGTTTCACGGGAGAAATAGACATTGCGGTGGTACCTACCCAGATGGCCTCTCACATATGAGAGACCTACCACCAGTAAATCAATAAGCATAATTTTTGCTTCATAGTAGCTTTGAATTTTGTAATAGTTAAGGCTTTAATATGACTGGGAACTTTGTTATAAAAGTATATACAGTAACCCTTAAAAGATTTGCTGATCTTGTGGAGTCTGGTCTTATGAGTAGCTAGATTATTTTTATTCCTAGTATTTTTGTTATGAATATCGCAAATCTTACGAAAACTTTCTTTATTTCTATGGACATAAATTAAATTTTCAAAAATGTATTGTGATGCTACTGTCATTATATTTATCTCTTTAAATTTATCTCTAAGAGAATATCTGGCCCTAGCAAATTGCTAGCTAGCTAATAAATTGACCTTATAGCTCACTTTTGGAGCACAAAGATTGTATTAATATCAGCAGCACCACCCCACAGTAAAATTCCATAACTTATCAGACTATGAAAGTAGGCAAAATATACCAATCGAGCTGTAATCGAGTGTGTGTGTGTAATCGAGGATCAGCATGGTTTTATCAAAAAAAATCAACAGAAACTGATGTATGCCAACTTGTTGACCAGGTTGCCAAGTATATGGATAGTGGACGGCAAGTGGATGTCGTGTATACAGACTACTCGAAGGCTTTTGATAAGATATCTCATTCGCTATTAGTAAATAAACTTGCGACGGTTGGTATACACGGAGATCTGTTACGCTGGCTATCCTCCTATCTTCGTAACCGTAGCCAAGCAGTGACTATCAAAGGTTATTGTTCTACATTTGTCCCAGTCACTTCAGGTGTTCCTCGGGGCTCTCACCTCGGCCCACTACTGTTTAATTTATTCATAAACGATATTCGAAATATTGTTCATAATTCGTCAATATTACTTTATGCCGATGATATGAAAATCTATAGACAGATTTCTAGTCCATCTGATTGTTTACTTTTGCTAGATGATCTGAACCGGCTGTGTAGATATTGCTGAGACAATTTATTAAACTTAAATGTTGCGAAGTGTAGTGTCATATCATTTTCTCGTAAGGTTACTACTATAACCTATGACTACCATCTTGATGGTAATTCTGTGAACAGAGTAACTGAGGTGAGAGACCTGGGAATATACCTTGATAGTACACTTTCATTCAATTATCACATCAAATATGTGACTGCAAAAGCCTACCGTATGCTTGGTTTCATTCTAAGAATTGGTAAAGACTTTAAAAGTAATTCCACTCTCATTCTATTATACAACTCCTTTGTACGATCTGTTTTGTAATATGGGTCTGTAATTTGGAACCCCAAATACAAAGTATACATAGGTGCTATAGAAAAAATTCAGCGAAAATTTGTTAAACATCTAAATTACATTACCTGCTCATCAAATGTTGCCCCTCCTGTTATAATGTCCTTAGTTGATCGTCGAATGCTTAGAGACCAATTGTTTTTATTTCAATTAATAAGAAATCTTATTGAATATCTAGTAACTCTAGTAAGTTCTTGTTTAATGTACCCCATACAAGAACTAACTATGCTCGAAACACATTTATCTTTAGAGTCTGTAATGAGTATAATGGAAAGTTTTCTCATGTTGATGTATTTACAGCCTCCCTCTTAAAGTTTAAAAAGGATATATCAGATTGTTTGTCGTTTTGATTTTAATTTTTATATTATTTTAATTTTTGCTAATCGGTTTTTTGTTTTTTTTTTTTTATTGTTGCTTTTGTTATTTTTTTTTTAACTGTAAAACAAATTTTGGTCTGTTTTTGATGTTGCGGTGTATTTAATGTTTATCAGTGAAAACTTTACTGGTCTATGTATTAGTTATACCATATTTAATGTTATAGTATTATTGTTGTACTGTTTGTTTTCCTTAAAAAAAATAAAAATAATAATCGATTCGTATCCCATACATAAGTGGTTAAAACAAGTGACGTCAAGCTGCGAGCTCGATTCCAGTAGTCATGCCGACTGACGCCGCTTATCGTGGTGATAAAACGCGTGCAATAATCGATTATTGTATGATGTATTGTATTATTAATTCTCCACAGCAGAGAGCAAGGTTATGCACTACCGTTACAGGAAAGAGAACTTTTAAAATGC
Organism: Hyles euphorbiae; assembly: GCA_023078785.2. Classification (NCBI taxonomy): domain Eukaryota; kingdom Metazoa; phylum Arthropoda; class Insecta; order Lepidoptera; family Sphingidae; genus Hyles; species Hyles euphorbiae. Next base: position 1,891,622 of record CM041037.1, on the reverse strand, counting down.
TGGGTACACACGTGCGTAAATGCTCGATAAACTAACCATGTAAGTCTCAACACAAAAGCTCGACGCCAACCAAAATGTTCAATTTGAGTAAGATTCTCTCACGATTCAACCCATTGGTAGTATAAAAGTCAAATAGTTAAGCTAAATACTACTGTTAAAAACATCTATTTAAAGAACAACGTCACAAATACCGTCTATCTACGTTTGTCCTCGTGAATTATTACGCCGAACTTTCCTTGCGATATGTCACCCGGATCTCATGGATTTCCCAAGCACAATTCATCTGATTTCATTAAATTACTAACAATTTTGTAATTTAAATCATCTGGGGGCATCCCACGCTATTACCACGTCATGATCATTTTTACCTATAGGTACAAAACAAGTGACAAACACTTGAAAATGAGTACAGCTGATCACTTCAAACTCACTTGTAAGTTAACACGTCCACTCAATTTGATTAAAGATAGTTTAACACGAGGGTATCGGGCGCCGTTTGTTCAACGTATTTTTAATTTGGAGCACAATGTGGTTTCTATTTGGAGACGTAAAGGTATCGTTTTGGATAAAAATATAAAACTTTATTTCGGGAAAAAATAGGTATCCAAATATAGTAACAATGGAATAGAATTATTTAATACTGAAATAGAATGAGATAGACATGAAATATATATTTACTTATATATAAAGCTGAAGAGTTTGTTTGTTTGTTACCTCTAATCTCAGGATCTACTGGTTCGAATTGAAAAAATATTTTTGTGTTGGATAGGTCATTTATCGAGGAATGCTATAGGCTTTATATCATCACGCTATGACCTATAGGAGGGATGCTATAATGAAAAATCTAGCAAATATGAGACCTATCCAACACATCATCATCATCATCATCATATCAGCCACAGGAAGTCCACTGCTGAACATAGGCCTCCCCCAAGGATCTCCACAGTGACCTGTTGGAAGCGGCCTGCATCCAGCGACTTCCTGCAACCTTAGCCAGATCGTCCATTACAGCTCAGTCGATTACAGCTCGATTGGTATATTTTGCCTACTTTCATAGTCTGATGAGTTATGGAATTTTACTGTGGGGTGGTGCTGCTGACATTAATACCATCTTTGTGCTCTAACAACACAACAATAATTAATTTTTCAATTCGAACCAGAAGCTTCTGAGATTAGAGGTAACAAAGAAACAAACAAACTGTTCAACTTTATATTTTTGTATAAATCAAACTTACTTAAGTTATAAAGCGGTGGTAGCGGGATCGAATCCCAGGGCACACCTCTGACTTTTCGAAGTCACGGGTGTATAGATAGTCAATCACCACGCACTATAACTTGGAAGAATTGATATGACATGTAAAGTCCGCCAACCCATACTAGGTCAGTGTGTACTATATAACCTAACCACTCTCAAACGTACTCTCGATTGTAGAGGAGGTCCGTGCCCTGCACTGGAACCTATAAGGGCTAATACAGAATTACAAATTATTTAAAATGCACGTTAATATCCACTCTTTTTATCGAATCAATACATAAAATAATACCTGTATAACTTGACAACGGGCACACGGCGGCAACAGCTCGTCCCAAATACTATCCGGGCTTAGAGATAATGCTATCTACGCCCACAAGGCCTTCGTATACATGCTCTCGTTTTCCACCTATTGATAAGGGCCGCTATTGTATAGCGGCCCTTGCTAATTAAATTGATATTTAATCTGGTGGTCTGATTTGTCTTCGTCTGGAATTAGACTGGCAGAGTGGCGTAGTTGTACTACGGTACGGTTACAAAGCTCTCGTCTCGGGTTCGAATCACTTTGCCCGACCAGGTATTCGAACCCGAGACCACAGTTTTGCAACCATACTGTAGTACAACTGCGTCCGAGGCAGTTCACTTCATCAAAATATTCTTGTTAAACAGAATACTTATCCACATATCGTTTCATACATACTATGTACGAATGCACATTTCAAGAACACCTTTGAAACCTTACTCCTGTATTCCATTAAATGTCAAAGAAGATCTACAGATTTATAGACACCGCTTATGTCATTCTATAAGTCTAGGCAAGCTAGAATCTCGTTAATAAATCAGATGCCTACATTATAATGTTCACGACATTTTCCTGTTAACCTATTAAGTTCAAGACGTACAATCAAATTGATTAGAAAAATTCTTAGTAAAACACTTCATAGTCTAGAAGATCATTATCGACAACAATGATGATGATGTTAAGTAGTAGTTCTATTTTAAAATTATAGGAAAGGCAAATGCGTCATTATAGTTACAGATCAATAAACACACAGACATATCACACAATATTATTGGTAGGATGTTCGCACCGCAATATCATAATCGACAGAGGTCGAAAAATGCCATTAGCCTGATGGTAAACGATACGACCGCGCATGGACAATAACAAAACCAAAGAATACCAAACAATATAAAGCATTCCACTACACTCACGATCCTGAGATGTTAAATCTCAATATGTCCAGTAGTCCCTCTAGTTACAATGTCCTTCTAAACAGAACACAACAGCGCATTTACACTACTGTTTGGCGCGAGAAATGGACATAGTGTTGGTACCTACCCAGCCGGGCTCTGACATATGAGTGACTTACCGGTAAATTCTATTCCGATAGAACCGCACTTCACTAACCATTTCATTATAGTCACGTTGCCATGCCAATAACAAGATATGCGAAGAAATATGTAATGGTACGACCTACGTCAACATCACGTGTTATCCTTTTAGTGACTAAATAGCCACTTGGAGAAACAAAACCTTTTCAAATAGCTACTTATTGTCGCAACAAAACCAACTGGCTCTTGTATAGTAATTGTCGCATTTATTGGTATAAGCATAAAGCCTGTTATTGGAGCACAAATAACTGATAAGTAAAGATTGAAACAAGTTTCATGTCAAGACATAGAGACTGAATTTTATGTTTTTTTAAAAGATTTTGGAATAGTAAAAACATCAGAATAACACTACTGATAATATCAGAAATTGTAAATTATCATGCATCAAGCACATAGATGCAACGTCAAACGTTCACCAAGATTATGAGATAAATCAAAAAACCGCTAATTTGAAGGCTTTATTTAGAGGTATGGAAATCTGGAAATCAGAAACAGCCTTTATATTCAGCAGTGGATTTCTTATGGCTGAAGAAGTTTGATCAATTTTCCCACAAGAAATAACTATAATATAGGTATATATATAATGCTATCAGTAAGATAAATTATATGCACAATATTTTGTATAATTTTACCGAAATTTAATTTATTCATAAATATTTCGCCGTAATAAGCATAAAAAGATTACTGCACGCTTAGCAAAATCATTAAATTAGTAATAAAGAGAGATGATAATAAAACATTAATTAGTTTTATAATGTCACAGCATAATCACTATTTTTATTGCATAGTTATTGGTTACAACATACTTAAAACCACTTTTAAAGATCTAAAAGTATTAATTATGCCCCGAACCAAGATTATTACTACTTCATGATTGTTTGTGAATTCTCCATACAGACAAAATAAATATATAGGCCATAGAAAAATGTATCTGGTCTAGAATCGGGCAATTTTTACCATTAATAAAAAGTATCCGTCCCGTATGCTTATTTTGTAAGCCAGCAAAATTGTTTCTGTGCACGTAAACTCACGCCTTTTTCCCAGAAGGGGCAGGCAGAACTTCTCCTATAAGCAAACCAGCACATCCACGATTCGATGTGGTAGGGGGCCAGCCTATCGCCATACCGGGCACAAATTCCTGACTCCGGGACGATAATGAATAGAAAAAGCCAATATCACTTTGTAAGAACCGGTATTCGAACCTGAGACCTTAGCTTTGCAATCATACTGTAGAAAAACAGCGCCACCGAGACAGTCACCGACACCAAAGTAATAACTAATACTTTAAATAAAATATGAATAAAAACTAAATAAATAAATAAAACTAATTATCTGTATCAGCCCATATACGTCCCACTGCAGGGCACGGGCCTCCTCTACAACCGACAGTACAATTGAGAGTGGTTAGGCCATATAGTCCACCACGCTGGCCTAGTGCGGGTTGGCGGACTTACATACCATAGATTTTTTATAAATCGCTATAGTATGCACTACCTCACGATGTTTTCCTTCACCGTTTTAGTGCGTGGTGATTGACTATCAATACACACATGACTCCGAAAAGTCAGAGGTGTGCCCTGGGATTCGAACCCGCGACCACCGTGAACATGTTGGCAGTCGCGTCTAGTCCGTTTACCACCAGGCCACCACGCAGTTAAACTAAAAAACTAATTATAAATAAAAATAAAATTAATTTAAAAATAAATAAATAACATAAATTAATTAATTAAAGCAAGAAATTAAAATAAGTAAAACTAAGTATAGAAAATATATTGTATATAGAGATTCAGTTCTACGAGTATGTGTATTGACTTGTCATAAGAGCTCTTAAATTGCCTACGTGACCAATAAATACATTTCATTTCATTTCATTTTCAACCCGATTATTGTTTCTGCCTAAAAATTATTTTCAAATTTAATAGTAGGTACGGGGTAGGATTTCCCGTGCTAGTCCAAAAAAAATCAATTAAACTAGTTTCCAGTGCTATTGAACTCAATATACAAACCCGCGTGCAGCAGTTAGCAATATTATATCAGTGAACAAAAGTGAAAATGCTCAACCTTGGCATTCTTGAACAGTGCACTGCGCACCACGCGAACATTAGCTGTTGTTTTACACTATTGTACCATACGAATAATCTAGGAACTGTACAGTTTCAACTTATAGTCGTACAATTTTTGGGTATTTGACAGCCTCTATGGCGTGACTCCTCCTATTATTTACTTAATGATTAATTTCATTGAGGATTAAAGACAAGTTAGACATTCCCAGAGACTCGCCGAACTTCAATGCTCGATGTCAATAAAATGCGTGCTTGTTGATCCTGGCTTACAGGAGTTACAATGGTGGGTGTGAGGGCGGGACAGTCTCCAGCCTCGTTTGGAGCAGTTAGACACTGGCTGTGAAACGTGAGGCCGCGGGTTCGATCACCGAGACACACATTTGTGTGATCCACAGGTATTTGCTTCGGGTCTGGGTGTTTGTGAGACCGAAAAGTCTCTCGTAGTTCCTTATACTCTCTACACAAGACTCGATCTAAAATTGGGATAAGGACTATGTGTTTGTTGGGTATATTGATGTATTTATTTATTATTGAGTAATTCTCTACAGCGGATACTTCGGGATAATTCTAATAAAGAAATATTTCATCAATTTGTGCTTAGCTTCGCCGAACAAGCGATAGGCTCACCTTATTCTATATGAGCATTACCAACTTAAACGTAAGCATAATATAATCAATATAATCAATAATTTTAATGTTAAGAAATAAATGTGAAACATATACGATAAGTTGTGATCTACGTATAATGAAACCACTATACTAAAACATCTGAAGTTCTTACAACTGTTATAAAAATATCTGGCTGGACGACGCAATTACCTAGCTAAACATCTACACCTACCCAAGTTTGATAGGAAATACGACACAGTATGGGTCACTATGAAAAATGATCCACGTGTACAGAGATCAGCGTTAATACTTTAATAGGAATATCCTACATCATGCAGAATAAATCAAGACTGCTACCGAAAAATACGCCGGTGGTAGTTTAAGTGACTACTATACAACTAAAAATGAGTCAATTATTTATGTGACTTTTTAAATATTATCGTGTTTGGGTGCCGACAACGACGATAGGAAAAAATTACAAAAAAATCGTCACTTTTCATGCAAACTTTTTTAGTTGCATTGTGTCTGAAGTCACTAATACTGACACTCTTCGTTTTCGATAGCAGTCTTAACATACCAGATAAGAAGAGGATTTTACAATAATTACAGAAAGTGAAAAACATCTGTTTATACCACACAATACCACAATGCATTGGCTCTTCAGATTTACAATTTTCCAACTGCAGTTTCGTTCCAATACATTCACAGTAACGAGCTTAGTATAGGAGGTTTGCAATATTCCTTGAATATGCGCGGCTATTGTGCGGCTCCCTTTGTGCGGCACAATGAGACGCACAACCTCACAACCCCCGACATTTGTCTGACCAAACTACACATTTTTATACACTTCTCTATTTTAAGCTACAAAGAGATTGCATACTGCAATAGCGGTTTAATCTTGCATAGGGAATTTCTTGGAAAATCCTTCTATACTTACACCCTTCAGAATGGTAACGTTACTGAAGACTTAAAACAGCTTAAAGGGTTGAAGAATACTTTGATATAATCCCGAATTTAAAGTTTATGTTTTATTGTGGATTTCAGACAGTAGAAGATTTTTCGTACCAACCAAATATTTTATATATAAAAGGCTCTAAACTGTTTTTTACTATCGGCTTCCATAATAACAACAGGATGTTTTTCATGCTTGTTTCACGAAAAGGAAGGGACTTAGAAACATCGGAATATCATCAGACATTAAAAGCATCAAGCTTTATTTCTCATAGTTAAGAGATATACGTTGAGATATACGTAGGTAAAATCAAAGTAAATTACTAATACATATTTTAAATTTAAATTCCTTATAAACAAATCCTGGTACATACACATACTGCGTAAAATAGACCTACTATTCCACTCAGACGTCTGAAGAGACGTCTTCAGAATAAATACCCCTGGCAAACATTCCGTTTTATTAATATTATTAATTAGTTTCATGAATAAATTAGAACTGCCTATCCCTAAGGACGTTCCAATTTATCTCCGAAGGATCTTTAGAGGGCATCCAGTTATATAATTTGGCGTAGGTTTCAAATTTCCTAAATATTTATGAATATTTTATCGAATTCCAATGAAAATGAATGAGTATTTGTATGGGTTTTTCGATTATTGTTTAGTTCTTTATTTTTATGGTAATTTTACAGAAATAAACCAAATATTAAAATTATAATTATTGGACGGTTCATTGAGTTTTTCGATGCCCTATATGTTGGCAATATAAACAATAGGAGTCCGAAATAATATGTAGGTATGTCAATGTCAGCAACAGTGTTCTTTTTAGGCTTAAAAAATACCAGAATCACATTATTTCATCCTACAGCTGTCTTCTACTCCTACCCATAACTCGTATGCAACTGGCCTGTTGATAATGTAGACAAGAGTTGGCTACTGATTCCCCAAAATTATCAATAAATAGATAATAATGAATATACACAACAGTATAAGTTATACTGCCAACTCACGATGAAAAACAACAGTTTGCCTGCGAAATTATCTGTGTTAACATACATATTACATGTACATAAGGTAATCACTGAGCATTAAAAATGATTGGAGTCGCGATAATGCCTCAATTACATATCAACAACTGTAATAGCAGAGGAAGTGTTACGTGCTATCTATAAGCCATCAGCAAAATGGATAGCGGCCACAGATCTGAACAATTTCAATCTAATTTAGGAAATTCAACGGAATTTTACTCCAAATTAGATTATCTAACTATGAAGTAAAAGGAAGATAAAACCAAGCATTTTTCTTGAAAGTGTAACTAAAGATTGTTTTAATATAATGACGGAAAATGCAGGTACGATTTAATGAAATATCTATTTTCCAAAAATTTATCGATCCTAAGACCTCAAGAATTCCAAGTACACTCACATTGATTTGACAAGTTTTCCACCATTCTATGATGTAGTCTCTATTCAGGCGCATACCAACATACGGTATGGAAGGAAAAAAAAAATCAGAAACATATTTATTATGAATGCAAGCAAAGCCGGAGGCAAACTCCTGCACTTATAAATAAACAATAGCGTTCATAACCTACCTCAACAAAGCAGTTGAATGTACAAGTATTTATTGACTTGTTACAAAAACATGTGACGTTACGTCATCCACACTGCTAATCGAATGAGAGGCCATAAACACATATCCATATAAGACATTTGATAATAATCTCATTTTTAATAAAAACAATAATTTTATTTATCTGTTTTGTTTACATACAAGCCATATCAATAACAAAGGAGCTACTTATAAAAAATATCTACGACTTAAAGAATGGTTTGTCTTAGTGTAAGACCACACACTAAGCTAAGCCAGCAATGTGAGATATCACCATGTTTGAAAAGAAACTATTTGTTATTATATACGTCGGCTTTTAAAGGTAAAGTCCTAGGTTTTATTTCAGGCAAATCTTAATCACAATTTGAAAATCTCATATAATTGGTACAGGCCGCAATTTGTACGCGGCGTGGCAATAGGCTCGGACCATATCACAACTGGAAACGGAATTAGTTTAGAGTGACACTAATAGTATCTCTGCCTACCCCTTCGGCTGTACAGGTGTAAGCTTGTGAATTATCTATTTTAATTCATTCTAAAATCATGCATATATAGGTATTTAGGTATAAGTCACAAAATATACGCTGTTAAGCTGGGTTACTCCTCTCAATCGTATTCTAGAGGCCCGTGCCCTGCAGTGGGACGTACATAATTGGGCTCATAAAGACACACGTTGATCTTATGCTAGGCTAAAGAAGATCAAAGACTATTGCTTCATTCCATTCTCTAATCTAATGTTGTTGCTATGTTATAAAAATGTTCCGACTTGAGACTATTTTAATTCCACAGCTGATGTTTCTAAAATAAATTCAATGTTGCAAAAACACCCAGTTTCCATATACAGAAGTTTGATGGCTCGTAAAATGCCATATAAATGTGCAAACGTTGCTGCCTACGCTGGCATAGACGAAACGTTAAGATAAAAACGTGCGTGCGAACCTAAAACTTAATTCATTTTACAACTAACAAAAATATCTTAATATTGTCATAAAACATAGCTTATTCAAGGAATAAGGTTTTAAAAAAGTAAAGGCTGAAATCATTGATCAGTGTAAAGAGGTGTGAACGCAGAAACTGATAGATAAAAAGTTAAATACTATTCTATAAACAAATGATTAGGAGACTGTCCCGCCCTCACCCGCCACTGCAACTCCTGTAAGCCAGGATCAACAGTGGCACGCAATGTAATGACACCGAGCATTGAAGCTAGGCGAGTCTCCGGGAATGTCTAACTTGTCTTAACCCGCAACGAAATTAATCAGAAAGTTAAATTAATAGGAGTTGGAAATAAATTGTTAGTAAAAATCTGTTGCATGGAGGACACGAAGGGATTTAATGTCTCTCTCTCCAGCCAAAGGAAGTCCTGCTGAAAATAGGCCTCCCCGATGGACATTCATTGTCCTATTGTAAGCGGCCTACATCCAGCGACTTCCTGTGACCTTAAGTAGTCCGTCAACCTTGTGAATTTAATCTACACCACTCAACATACAACAATAAATGAACATGACTCTAAAATTGTAGCACTAAAAGTGACTTTAATTTGAAATTACGACACCAAAAGACTCCAGACATCGCAATTTAAATTCATTTAAAAAATATTAAAAAACATAATTTATTATGAATGCAAGCAAAGCCGGAGGCAAACTACTACACTTATAAATAAACAATAGCCTCCATAAACTACTTACCTCAACAAAACACTTCAATGTACAAGTATTTATTGACTTTAGATCTTGAATTCCATTCCAAAAGTACGTTCCATATGCTTTGTTTAGCTTATTGTTGTAGATATGAAACATACCAAGGTTTGATAACTTTACTTGAAACCATATTGCGTCGATGCCATGTACTATCTGTATCTGTACTAACCAATATACGACCCACTGCTTGAGGGGGGGTTGGGCCATATATTTCACTACACTTGCATACTTTACGGGATGTTACGTACGCGATATAATAAAGAAGAAAAACATGATTGCTTAGGCCCTGCGCAGACGGCACACTTTTTGTGCGATCGAGTCTGCGGCGCACTAAAAGTCTGCATGGCGCGCAAAAAGTCGGTCGCGGATTTTTCACAGACTCAACGCACACGACGCACATCTTGGATCATTTTGTCGGCAGAGCTGTAGGGACGTAGACGCTATGGAAATCGTGCAGAGATCGCGAAGTATTATTTTGTACATGAAGTACAGAAAAAGAAGAAGAAATAGAGAATTTTTGGTACATCCTATACTTTCGGAAAGATTACTGAAGGGACAGTTCCATACTAAACATTCAATTCTGAAACAACACCCGGCAAATTTTTTCAAATTTTATAATATGTCTGTTCCTACATTTGATGAGTTGCTATTTATTTTGAGACCTGCTTTGACTCCCACATTCCCACATTTTTCTTTTTAAATGTCTATCATGATATTCTGCCTTAGAAGTATCATAAATTGCTGGTCTGTTTTGTATTTCTTGAATTAACATAGTTACATCGACCTCTGGCGCCATGATAATAGATCGCGTGCGTTACGTCCACCCACCCCTAGCAAATGCAGATTGCCGACTAAAGAGTGCGCCGTCTGCGTTAGCGCGCGTTGAAGCAAACGTTCAATTTTTTTGCCTCGATGACTGCCTCGGTGGCGTAGTTGTACTACGGTACGGTTACAAAGCTGAGGTCTCGGGTTCGAATCCCGGGTTGGGCAAAGTGATATTGGATTTTTCTATTCAGTATCAGCCCAGAGTCAGGAATTTGTGCCCGATATGGCGATAGGCTCGCCACCTATCACATTGTGGGACGGAACATACAAGGCGAAATGTGGGTGCCCTGGCACCTCTGCCTACCCCTTCTGGGAACAAGGCGTGAGTTTATGTATGTATGTATGTATGTTCAATTTTTTTCACACACTTTTTGTGCGGAGCGGCGCGCCGCGGCGCGGTGCGGTCTGCCCGAATTACACGGATTTTTTGTGCGCCGGACTTTTTGCGCGTCGTGTGCGTTACTGCATATAATTGCATAGGTTCTATTTTCACAGACTAAAAAGTGCGTCACGGATAGTCTGTCGTCTGCGCAGGGCCTTATAGAGATATTTATGTAAGACAAGCAAAATTCACAGACATTTAATAGTAGTAAGGCCCTGCGCAGACGACAGACTATCCGTGACGCACTTTTTAGTCTATGAAAATAGAACCTATGCAATTATATGCAGTAACGCACACGACGCGCAAAAAGTCCGGCGCACAAAAAATCCGTGTAATTCGGGCAGACCGCACCGCGCCGCGTCGCGCCGCTCCGCACAAAAAGTGTGTGAAAAAAATTGAACGTTTGCTTCAACGCGCGCTAACGCAGACGGCGCACTCTTTAGTCTGCAATCTGCATTTGCTAGGGGTGGGTTGACGTAACGCACGCGATCTATTATCATGGCGCCAGAGGTCGATGTAACTATGTTAATTCAAGAAATACAAAACAGACCAGCAATTTATGATACTTCTAAGGCAGAATATCATGATAAAAAAATAACCATGACTAATTAACCTAACCAAAATCATGATAAAATAAATAGCAACTCATCAAATGTAGGAACAGACATTTTATAAAATTTAAAAAAAATTGCCGGATGTTGTTTCAGAATTGAATGTTTAGTATGGAACTGTCCTTTCAGTAATCTTTCCGAAAGTATAGGATGTACCCAAAATTCTCTATTTCTTCTTCTTTTTCTGTACTTCATGTACAAAATAATACTTCGCGATCTCTGCACGATTTCCATAGCGTCTACGTCCCTACAGCTCTGCCGACAAAATGATCGAAGATGTGCGTCGTGTGCGTTGAGTCTGTGAAAAATCCGCGACCGACTTTTTGCGCGCCATGCAGACTTTTTGTGCGCCGCAGACTCGATCGCACAAAAAGTGTGCCGTCTGCGCAGGGCCTAAACACGTAGATTGCCATTAATAAAACAAAACTGAAACTGGTTTCCAAATGTCATGAAAATAATGAGTAGTTTCAAATAACAACGCAATATTACTTTATTAAACTTTTAACTTTATAGACCAAGAGCCCGTGGCCGCCAGACCTTCCTAATTTTATAAAAGCTGAAAGTTTGTCTGCGTATGTCTATAATATGGGCATCACACAATCAGCTATTATCAGCTATTATATTATTAAATTACATAATGTTAAAGTTTGAGATAGCGTAATATTTAATAACATGTGATTTTGCCGGCGTTATAGTATAAAAGCTGAATTTTATATACATATGTTATTAAGGCAACTATAAACAAATATTTCCTTGGTATTCAGACACTTTTGATGGTTCTTTCATCTTGCTAGAAACATTGAAGCTCATAACTTCCAAAGCAACCACGATCGGAACTTCGTAATAGCTGATCGTGTGATGCCTATGTTAGAGCCATACGCAGACAAACTTTCAGCTTTTGTAAAATTAGGAAGGTCTGGCGGCCACGGGCTCTTGATCTATTATGCTTATAGACTTTGCAAATCATGCAAGGAGAAAAGAATCTAATTATGGTAATTGTTTTTCTCATTGTCTTCTTTATCTGCCTACCCACGAATCCACATCCCTTAAGCGTAAACCTTTTCAAAATAAAGACATTTAAGATCATTTAATGATATCTTAAATCCTACATCAATTGTATGTCACAAAACATACGATACCTATACTAAGAAATTATTTTGATTCAATGTAAATTGTAACAATGGTAGATGACGCAGAATTTATATAAACTAAGCCTTTAAAAAAGATAAACTAGACACAATCTAGAACTCTAGACAATGCAATTTATTTAGCGAAATCTATCGTAAATGTGATCAGAAGTAATTTATTTTCTTGCCGTGTCCCCGATGGGATTTCGGAAGCCTAAACAATTTCCAATTCTAACTACAAGACTAACACAAAGAATTCTCTATTCATACCTCTAGAGGATATGTTCTAAAATAATATCTAACTGCGTGTAATATAAATAACTCCCGTGCAAAATATCATGGTTTTAGATCCACTAGTTTGCCGCGTCAACCAGCTGTCAAGATTTTATTAAGTAGATTTGCGTAAAACACAAATTAAATTAGCGTTTAGGTGTTGCTAATAATGCACTGTAATGTTTTAATGGCAGTTAGTTTTATAGTGGTAATTAAGACATTAAATACTTTGATGTGAAAACTATTGGAGTTCGAATGATTGCCACGTATAACTGGGACGCGATAGGACGTGGTAAACGGGCGACAGTCGCACGTGACAAATACAACACCAAGGCGACCCCGTCCTTTCCAATTGTAAAAAAAGTACTAAACCCAACGATACTCAAGCAGTTAACCGTACGAATTTGCACTTTACAAAAGTAGTGTCATAAAAATCAACCGAACAAGATTATAAAATTTATAGGCTGAATAAGTAATGAGTATAACAATAGCAACGTGGAAAGTTAATGCATAGGCAGACGACACAAACGCTGTAGCCGCCAATAGTACGAACCAATAACACAGAAACCTCTCCGTACACAAAGGGGATTAGCTCGCCGAGTCACGTTTTAATAACAGAATTATGTATAATCTTCACAAATGTCATCCGAAGATAAATAGAACGCGGATTATCTGAATGACGCCATCCACATCGACCCGAATCGTAAGCGCTAACGCCGAACCATCCAAATGTACGTATTCAACTTAGCTTACTAACGTTCATTTCTCAAAGTGTCAAAAGATGGCGATAACACCGAATGCACTCGCACGCAGGCCGGCGTACCCTCAAACTGCAATAAAACTATGCGACAGTTCTCCGTATAAATAATCGTATCTGCCTTCGTGATACTTTTTATTGAATAGCTAATGTAACCGGCCGTCATTACTTCTATATCCAACGCATACAAACGACTATTCCAAAACGAGGGTAAACGTAAAAACAAACATAAATTGCAATTGAGTGTATGAATTGACGAGATCATATCGAATCGCTCGGCTGTCGGCCGACTGTTTGCTTTTGACTTTATTGTTCAATTTAGATCATTTTGAATGGCAATCACTCTTCTCGCCGGTTAAATGATGAGCGACAGAACTTAAGAGAATTACGTACGATTCTGTAAGTGAGAGATAAAGTTATGTTTGGCGAAATACAAAAGCGACTAGTGAACTGTGTAGCCTGCACAGTGTACAGTGTATAGAGCGGGTCTGTCGGCGTGTGATAGCGGCTGGCGGTCGCGGCGGAGGATCAACAAGTGCAGCGCGTCCCGTCGGCACTCGGCACAACACCTCTCCCGCGGTAAACAAAGAAAATCAAATGGAACGGAATACACTGGAGGCGACGATCGTGAAAACTGGGCCGGACATGTGTGCCTCGGCCGTGACCGCGTTACAATCACTTTTCAATTAATAAAGAACCAGCGAGCACCTGGCGAGTGCAGCGCGGACTATCACTAGCGGCGGGCATGCAGGGTGTACGCACGCGTTGCGGCGCTCGCGGCGGAGGCGTGCTGGCGCTGCCACTGGACGCGGCTCCGAGCCCGGCGTGTTCACCCGCTCGGGACTGTTGACGTTAGACACAGGGCACAGGTTCACAGGCGCGAGTGGCGGCGGGTCAGTCGCGTGCGGCCGGGTACAGTCGCGTGATGGTCGCGCGGCGGTCGGCGCGGCACTGCGGCCGGTTCGCGCCACGCGCCCGCCTCACCGCCGCGCCGCGCCGCGCCGCGCCGCCAGCCGCCGACCCGCCGAGCGCGCGGCGACCGGCCAATTCGCAACTCCAAATACCTACATACGTAACTTAACTCCATAATATTTTATAGTGTCGTAATCGCGTTAGTCGATTACCGCGCGCCACTCGCGTATAATCGATGTCACGATTTCGGGAGCGGTCCCGGGAGCGGCGGCTGCGGCGACTCTGTCGCGCTCCAACATCACCGACGCATCGCCGGAGATCGCACGAGCTTCGAGCAGGATGTGAAAGGTCAATCGAAGCCATCTCGAGCGGTGCTGGTTGACCTCTAAAAGCTGAGATAGCAAACATAACGACTTTATAATTCGCTGATGACACAACGAAAAGAGACTCGTTTTAAATGCGCATTCCGTTGCATCTAGCTCGTAGTGTGATGCTGCGCAGTAGGTACCTATATGCTTATCGTTATTCCATTGCAAGTGAAGCTGGTTGCTGGGGAACGTACGTTGAGACTCTATTATTGAATTCCTTGAACGTCGACCTGTCGCCTCGCCCTTGTGAAGTAACACGATCCGTTATGGCATTTGAGTGTCCCCCACAAAAGTGAAGAGTACATTAGTATTAGTACTAGGTAGTGGTCACCCTTGCCAGAGGGCGTCCGAATAAACATCACTGCTTTGTCTAATTCTGGCAACAGTGTCAGAGTACTGCTGTGTTCTGGTTTTAAAGGAAATTGTATTACAGTAGTAGCAGTACGCGCCATTTAAACAGGAAGAATTTTTCGCGTTGAAAATCGTATGCTAGTATCGCGTGACTTAATCGCCATAAGATTATCGTGTTTGACAAATGTTAACACGATGCAACTTTTTTACATCCCTACAATAATCGCATCAGGCGAAAAACTCTGCCGGTGTAAATGGGGCTTTAATGTCTCGGGGTGTAGAGCGCAGTGCATCGCCATGCAAAACTTCGTAATCATAAGTTCTAAATGTTGCTGCTTCTTAATGTGCAAACGTGACACATCACTGCGAGCGACCTTTTCATCCCGTCATTCTCGCAAATAATAAGAGATTTATAAGGCGATGCACTTAACACGTTAATGCTTAAAAACGGCGGAAACGATGACTGTCTTTATAAATGTGGGGACAAAAAACTTAAACATACAAACCTCAACCGCTACTGGTTTTTGAAGGAAACAAGCTGTTAGAATACATGCCTGATTGAAAATTCTGAAAGCTACTAGACTTTTAAAACTATCAACTATGTTATATATTGATGAAGACGGCATCATAAAAATATAAGTCTCACAATGTATAGAACGCTGGCTGGAAACAAAAGGTTGTAGGTTCAATCCCAGCTAAATGACAAATGTCTATGCTTTCCTTTTCACAAGCTACCAAGCGGTCGTTAACCCAAAAATGCTTTTAACCACATCATTGAAGGAACTGTCTTATCTGTCTTATAATACCAATATTGTGGCTGACAGGCCTGTCTGTCCGCAATCCTTTGATAGCTAACCTAGTGTATACTGCAAATGAGATTGATAAGCTTCCCCTGCTTCGATATACTTATGGAGAACTTTGTTGTGCGAAGGTATCTTCACGATGTTTTACGTAACCTCTAAAGCAAGTTATATGCTCTTTATATCGCCGTCCACTGCTGGATGTACGACCCCAAGCAAGCAAGTCATTATTTTATTGTATTGTATCGGCCCATATAGGCCCTACTACAGGGCACGAGCTTCCTCTAAAATTGATTACGATTGAGAAGGATCAGGCCACCACGTTGGCTTAGTATGGGTTGGCGAACATTACCTACTATAGAAATTTTTACAATTCGCTATGGTATGGTTTCCTCACGATCTTTTCCTTCATTATATTACGTGGTGATTGACTATCAATACACACATGACTCCGAAAGTCAGAGGTGAGTCCTGGGATTTGAACCCACGACCACCGTGAACATGTAGGTGGCCGCGTCTAGTCCGTTACAAAGACATAATTAAAACTTCAAATTCGATTATGTTGGATCGAAAAGTCTCTATAACACCCACGATAAGAACTATTACTTTGAGTTTTGGAACGTGTCACTGCTGGGTGGGTGTACGCTTTTGCGTCAATTCTAACGCTTCATACTTAATTTAGCAATGGTTTGATTCAGTGATAACACATGTCGGTTATAAAATGTCAAGCTAAAGATTTTTTTTTGAGATTTTGAAAATGTTTTTAGGTATGATAGGTAATGCTGGTTATATTTTGAACCTCTAAAAATATATAAAATATCTTGTACTTATACATTCATTCTTGTGCCAGGACAGTGGACACCCATATTTTGCCTTGTAAGTTCCGTCCCACGATGTGATCGGTGGCGAGATTATCACCATTTCGGGCGCAAATTTCTGACTCTGGGCTGATAATGAATAGAAAAATCCAATATCACTTTGCCCAACCCGGGATTCGTACCCTAACCTCAGCTTTGTAACCTACCCTATTACAACGATGCCGCCGAGGCAGTCATATTTGGTATTATCTTTAATGAATAGTGTAAGTGTTATTAAACGAAACCTCTTTTTGTTTAACATTTCCTTCGTTGTACCTTCCTGTCACGTCCTATATACCGTCATATAGCGTGAATATAAAAAAGTGCATATTTTATCGTCATAGTCGTCCTGCAAGGCGTCCAGATGACACGGCTATAAATATGCAAGCGACTTGTGAACTACATGTAGGGTTGCTATTTGACTAGATAGATTTTTTGATTAGAAATTATGTGGTTGTACAAACAAATATAATACATTTTTCCGGTTTTTTTTTGAATTTGTTTTAATATTTTTAATTCCCGAGCGACGTTTAATAATTGTGCAGCAATCGTGATCACAGGGTGGACTAATAGTTAAACCAAATTCGCGGTTAAATTCGTAAAAATTAGTTTTATTTCTGTGTGTAATATTCCTGTAAATCTAAGAAACCATTAGTTGAACAAGTTATTGGGTGAAAAATAATTTTCCGATAGAAAACAGTCTACCATGGTATCAAGTACTTAAATTAAGCCCCTGTGAACCTCGCCCAGCTGTGAGAAGATAGCTTAAGTTCAGCGTTCGATGCCGACTGTGAAACGTGAGCCTGCTGGTTCAATTCCCCCACCATAACAAATTTTTGTTTTATCCACATGTATTTGTTTCAAAGGTGTTTGTGACACTGAAATATCTCTTGCTGTTACTGATACCCACGACACAAGACTTGCTCTTAGTGATGGATCAGGACTATGTATGTCAATGTTAGGTGTACAATTTTTTTTAATCATTTGTAAGACGAATTCATAAAATTCGTCATAAGTCTAATGAGAAAAAGTATTATAAGCTGTAAATCATTAGTAGATAAGTTTTACTTCCTGGTAAAACAGACACATCGTGTGAGATTTCAGTTTAGTAACGTAAGGGCTCACTACTTTTCAAGGCTTAGGACAAAAATCAGTTCAACCAACTATAGGTGGTATAAACGGCCCTTTTCTGGCAAATAAAATCTTTGGATATACTAACCTAATCCGATTTTCTAAATATCGCTGATTTGGAGCCGTGCCAACCCTATATAGTAATGGAGTCTTTGTCAATTACTCGATTGGTTGATTCTCAAACGATACTACAACACCACCTTTGTTGGAAATGTCGCAGTTAAAGGGAGATGACCTCTGGTGCACTGGGGTGAACCTGCATGAGAAACGACGCCACACAGGTTCAAATTCAGATAGGGATTGAGAAGTCAGCTGTAGAACAACATACAGTAGGTTAGATTGCCTATATCGAGAGAAATTTTTCTGTGCTACACAAATATTTCTGGTTTGCGTGTGTGACAAAAAGACTCTCATAGTTTCTGATGCCTACCACACAAGACTTTTATCTTATTGCCAGAACTATGTATGTGACTATTGAGTCATATTTTTATTTATATAATAATATAGTTAATTGCAGGTGGTATTAATACTAAGCTCATTAGCGCGAGTCACCCATGACATATGACCAATCGGACTCCGCTGTTTCTTCGCAGTAGTAAATAACGCCGCAAAACGTATTTATCAAAGGACGAGAAATTACGTAAGTGTTCACCTGCTTGTAAATAATTACCGACTATAAACACAAGTCTAGGAACCTTAAGATTCAGAGTCTTTTCTTTTTATGGTCTTAATCCTACGCTTTTTTGTTGGTACATTTAAGTAAGCGTACTTTATCTTAGAGCACACCGCTTAAGATCAGGCAGATGGCAATAAAACGTAAGCCTGTGTGTTTAAAAATAATGGCCAAATAATGATACCAGTAGCTCAAGGGTTTCTTGATATACTAATATCTGCTTTATTTTTCTTCGTAATTAGTAAACTAAACATTTATGAATACACTATGGCTACCATTGTGTTGAAGTTAAGACTGATTAAGCTCTAAATTAGCCCACAGATATATACCCAAAGGTCAACATTATTCCGGGATATGGCTGCAGGAAGTCGCTGGATGCAGACCACTTCCAACAGATGTGGACATCATAGAGACGTTTATGTTCAGCAGTGGACTTCCTGTGGCTGAAAAGAGAGAAAGAGAGATATTCCAATTAAACTTGACCTTAATAACAAATAATAATGAATGATGCTGTCGAATGTGCCCAATAGTTACATAATCCTGATTCCACATTACGATCAATTAAATGTTTTGTCATGGGTATCAGAAATTACGAGAGACTTTTCGGTCTCACCCAGACCCGACACAAATATTTGTCGGCCACACCAATATTTGTGTCGGTGCGGGGATCGAACCCGCGACATTTCGTTTCAAAGTCGGCATACAACCATATGGGCCACAGAGGCTGTCGAATGTAGGCACATTAATTAGGCAATTAGACAAGTGTTCGAAATTTAAATTTTAAACACACTATTAAAGTTCGTAAAAGACGCTGATAAATAGCAACCAAATATCGATCACCATTTAAAATTCGAGTCCGCGTCACCGCTCTCCCATGACGTAATAACTAACCAAACAAACAATTATTGTCAACAAACAACAATATTAGAGGCCCGCTGTGGCGTAATGTACCAATTACACACACTGGGGCCGCCTCTTTAGTTTAATTGAACGAGTGTTAACCGGGAATTGATTGGAAAAAAAACATTCAGAAACTGTTATAAAAGCTTTGTTATGTTTTGTGTTTATAATTAGTGTTCTACATATTGTGATTGGTTCGTAAATGCGTTTATATTTGCGAAAGAACTTAATTAGTCTAGTAGATATACCTATGAGGCAATGAAAACAAATATTGCAAGTTAAATTCGCGTGTAAACACAAATTATCGTTCAATTGTAAAACAGTATTAAGTCTTTACGATAGAACTGAGGCCTAATCCGTCTCAATCACAGAAAACCGAACTCAGCATTGAGCTATTTAATTTATTTTTATATTTCACTAGCGATACAGCCCGGCTTCGCCTAGGTCCAGTTACATTTTGGGTCCACTTTAGTAACAGGAACTACTTTGCATGGTAATTGTTTTAGATATTTAGTTAGTTTCAAAAAGTCAAGAATAAAAATACCTTGCACATCCCACGAGGACAATATATTTTGTCGAGATATAAAGTAGCCTTTGTGTGATCTAGATTGCCAAACTACTTCTATACCAAACATCACAAACAAACTTTCATGTTTATAATATTAGTAAGAATGACAACACTCAAACAAAAAATAACTTTACTAGAATCCAAAACATAAAAATAAGTGTTACAATGTGTATGATGTCTTTTGACTATTTCTTTTTCTTATTTCATTCAAACGTTTCACGTCTTTTTTGAGCTAAGGTAAATGATTGTGGACTCAGAATAGTTACAATATAATATGTTTTAATATTACTGCTGTACTGCTATATCAACCCATATACGTCCCATTGCAGGACCCCCTTAAAATCTAGAGTATGATTGAGAGTGGTTAGGCCATAGTCATGACCCTGGCCTAGAGCGGGTTGGCGGACTTTACAAACAATAGAAATCCTTGCAAATCGCTATGATATTTTCCTCATGATGTTTTCCTTTGCCGTTAACGTTATTCCTATTACTAATTTTATTGAATATGGTATATTAGGATATCCGCGTATCCGAGTAGCACCGTTACGAAGCTTGTATCGATGTCGTCGGCGGAACTTTGTCGGAAATGTTAGCGGTGCTACACCACAATATAAACACTTGACAACCATCCTTTAGCCGTTTAAGCGGGGTGCACAATAAATAAATACATTTTCTTTTCTTTTTAATGTTGAGTTCGGAAAAGGAGTAAAGGGTTTCCTTAATGGTTAAATATTGGTAATGTTAGGATCGTGAATGTCGGCCTCTTATAAGCAGCGAAAAAAGGAAAAGTTTCCTCATTTAGAAACGGAGTATTAAACCTAAATCTTAATTATCGAACGAAACGTGACAGCAAAGCCTTCGTCATTTTCTATAAGACAGGGTCACCAGCAGAGTCAAGCCCATTCGTACAACAGTCTGCGGTTGTTACGAGGCAGCTCTACATATATGAAGACAAGACAGGCTATAAGACGAGACACGAGTTCGAATCTCGCCGACAGAAATTTCGCTCGAAGACAGAAATTTGTGGCCTTAATATGTATCAGCCCATATACGTCCCACTGCAGGGCACGGGCCTACTCTACAATCGAGAATACGATTGAGAGTGGTTAGGCCATATAGTCCACCACGCTGGCCTAGTGCGGGTTGGCGGACTTACATACCATAGAAATTCTTATGAATCGCTATGGTATGCAGGTTTCCTCACGATGTTTTCCTTCACCGTTTTAGTGCGTGGTGATTGATTATCAATACACACATGACTCCGAAAAGTCAGAGGTGTGCCCTGGGATTCGAACCCGTGACCACCCTGAACATGTGGGCAGCCGCGTCTAGTCCGTTTACCAACAGGCCACCACGCACTTCCAACAAATAATACCTCAATAAATATACCATTTAATATTTATTAAATTATAAAATTGTCTCGATTATGAATAAAACTGAGCGATCATTGTTTTAGAATTGATTATTAAGAAGTTACGTAACAGAATTACGAAAATAGATTTCCAATCAATATTTGCGTCGTGACATCATCATATTGATTGTGACAAAAACGAAAAACTTGTCTTAACAAAGCGACAACATTTTAAAACTGCATTGTTTAACATAGTATAATTTAGTTTTTTTATAAACTGGTCCTTCGTCCACGCTAAGATTAAATTCAAATTCAAATTCAAGGTACTGAAATCTTGACATCCATTTTAGACATACAAATACTAATTTGGAGATTGAACGGGTTATTTAATTTTTTATACGGTCCAGCATACGAGCAAACAGGTCACCTGATGTTAAGTGATCACTGCCGCCCATGAACATCCATAACGCTTGGATCATAGATGTGTTGCCAGCTCATGAAATCGTGAGGGGGAGTGGGAAGTAACAAGGTTGGGAAAGGGGTATTGAGCATCCGGCAATCTCACTCACCGAACGCAACGCAAAGCTGTCCGTACAAGTCGATTTCCTGTCAGATAGTGGTACTGCCCCGGACGTCTGTCCATTCATGCTTAGTCATGACAACAGCGTGATTCTACCAAGTACCAAGAGCCTAGGCGCTGCAACAGAAATCAATTTACTATGTCAATGAAAAAGTGCGGTGGCCTATTGTAACTTACCAGAAGCAGCTGCTAACATGATCACGGCGGTCACTGGTTTTAATTTCAGAACAAATCTTTGACTTTTCGGAGTCATTCGTGAATTGGTAATTATTCATAATCAACTACAATAATGAAGGAAACATCGTAAGGAAAATACCAACAAATCAGCTATGGTATGCAACCATAGCGATTTGTAAGTATTTCTATGGTATCTAAAGTCCGCCAATACGCACTAGAACACCGTGGTGGACTATATTGCCTAACCACTCTCAATCGTACTCTAGATTGTAGAGGAGGACCGTGCCCTGCAGTGGGATATATATAGGCTGGTACAGTATATATATGTATCTAAATATATGTATAATATAATAAGATTTCGATAACAACTTGTGGGAAGCAGTTTGCATTAAATTGCGGCAATAAAAAAATACTGAAACATTTTGGAAAGGTCATCCTGCACCCAGCTTTAGAGCGTTTATTGCTAAATCGTGTCTATGAGGAGTACACGATAAACTCATATGCAAATAGACGAGAAGGCGACTACGCGACGGGCGGCGCCCCGCACCGAAATACTTTTATATAACTTAATATCTTATGTTTCAGGATGGCGAGCGCTTTGAAATACCAAGCATTGCTTTATAATTCAAAGTGTTGCTTGGTTTTGCTACTGTTCATGAGCGGTCGTATCGATTATATGTTACGTCTCATGATGTCCATTAGTTACTATGGCTACAACAACTCATCTTTTCATATTTATCTCTCTCTCTTTCTCCACAAAACGCTTGCTGCTGAACAGAAGCCTCACTCGAAGCTTTCTGTAGCAAACCATCGGAAGCCGCTAGAATACAACGTCCCCTACAAAGTTAGCCAAGTAGTCCGTCCATTGTCCAGTGATACGAAAATCTGATATTTCCAATTCATTTTCACGTGTTTACGTTGCTGGTTGATCTCTGGTGATCTATAACCATGGCGGGACAACTATTACAATTTAATAGCCAAATAAGAATGCTGACGTATATAATCGTTTTCATCTTTCATTTCTTGCATAGATCCGACAAAAGCGCAAACAGGTCACCTGATTGTAAGTGATCACTGCCGCCCATGAACATCCACTACGCTGGATCATGGCCCTACCAATTTGGAGGAGAGCGGGATGCGAAGAGGAAAGAGGTAAAAGCCCCGGAGTTACTTTTAGTTACACAATAAAATAACACAACAGAAAAATCAATTATTATCCTTTGCCATCTGGTTTCATTTGCCATCTTTGGTTCAAAGTGGCAGTAAATAACTATTGCCAAATTAACAGTTAATGGCAATCTGATTACAAGCGTCCGTATAACTAATGTTACAAAACTTAAACGTATCATCTGGGTACGGTTTGAGCAACATACTAAAGGTTAGGTTAAGTAATATTCGAATGTACGGCACACGCCGATCACAGCGATGTTCAGATCTAATACGCTATTTGAAAGTTATTTATATACGCTATAAATTGCCAATTTAAATGGGAAAGGCCAATTAAAATGAAGACTGCCTCGGTGGCGTAGTTGTACTGGGGTACAGTTACAAAGCTGAGGTCTCGGGTTTGAATCCCGGGTTAAAGTGTTATTGCATTTTTCTATTCATTATCAGCCCAGAGTTAGGATTTTTTTCCCGATACGGCAATAGGCTTGCCACCTATCACATCATGGGACAGAACATACAAGGCGAAATACGGGTGTCCTGGCACCTCTGCCTACCTACCTACCTAAGTTTATGTATGTATGTAAAATAGGAAAGTGTCCAAATATATTTGAAGCAATGTACTGAATTTACCTCTACCGAGTTTCTTATGTTTCTTCTCCGCAACTCTTCACCCAATCTTTTTACAATGTTCAAGCTTATATCCCTAAAATAAAAAGCAAAGTTTACTAGTGTCCTCCACTATTTGTAGAGGTTATTTCCATCCCTGGATACGACCATGTCTACGACCGTCTGCGTGCCTGATAGCATTTCAGGAATATTCAACCCAAAGAGTAAGATAATTCATACATACATCCAAAATTATGGCCTAACCACTCTCAATCGTTCTCCCGGTTGTAGTAGAGTAGGCCCGTGCCTTGCAGTGGGACGTATATGGGCTGATATAGTATACAAAAATTTAGCAAACCAGCTAGGAAGTTAGCTCATCTGATAAATCAATCCCCTTACATTCTGTAGTATAACTAAAGTATTGAAGCGGTATAAAAGTTAACGTCTTTGCAAATAATTTATGGCGTAAGAGTCCCAAAGGTTTGAGTAACATGGGTCGGCCACTATTGGTCAAATATACTTAATAGTTCTAGATGGTAGCCCAAACCGCAATCATGAATGGTATATTCAATGACAATGGTCATATTTGTCAATGATCATCACTCGCGATGACAAAATCTCATTTACATAAAGTATTTGTTGGTGTAATTATTAATATATACCCATATAAATATTAATTATTACAATTTAATATTTTTCTTATTAAAATGCATACAGTTGCGAGTTCAGCCTGATCGGAATCATTGTGTCTTTTAGCCAAATACAAAAAAGCCAATAGATACGTTATCAGGAATGCACTGGGCCGGGCTGGACAACTAAATAAATAAATCAATTACATACCCAACAGTCACATAGTGCTGACTTCACACTAAGATCGAGTCTTGCGTCGTGGGTATCAGGAACTACGAGAGACTTTTCGGTCTCACAAATACTCGGAACAAATACTTGTGGTTCACACAAACATTTGTCTCGGTGTGGGAATCGAATCCGCGACCTCTCGTTACATATCCGGTGTCTAACCAATTGCGCCACGGAAGCTGTCAAAATTGACTGACAATTGCGAGATGGTACCATATACGTAAACCCCTGATAGGTGATTGCCGTAATCGAAGGCAAACTGAAACCAAAAGAAATTCTTGGCAGTGACCCACAACTGTATTTCGTATTTTGAGTTCAGCATTCATACACCAGATTTCTCTATCGGGATTGGACTACACAGCCAAGCAGTAAAAATAGAATATAACATTTTCAAAATACTGACATGTAACAAATATAAAACATACAAACGTACAATAAAACAATCGAATTGTCTATTTTACTAACAGGAAAATATTCGAAATATTACGAGTACGTAACATACTCAATGTTCGGCGTAAAGAAATTTTACTATTCATTACTCAATCATTGACAAGGAGTTTTCAATGTTTATTAAATAAGTTGGCCTAGGTCGGGTTACATCACTCTCGGCCGTGATTCCTTCCATGGTTGAGAGTAGGAGGTCATGGCAGGCCATGCTCACCTTTTGGGGCCCTACTATATTCATCCGAAACGAAGTTCGAAACTTCGGACGATCGAAGTTTTTTATACGATACGAATGTATCTACTCTGTAAAAGTTCGAATTTGTATAACGTACATCGTAACCATAAGTCTATGGTTACGACCATAAGTCAATAACGACCATAATTCAATAACGACCATAAGTATATGTAGGTACATTCGTATCGTATATACACTTCGATCATCCGAAGTTTCGAACTTCGTTTCAGATTAATATAGTAGGGCCCCTGTGAGATCATCATCTCGCAGAAGGAGAGCGCAGAGCGGGATCGTGAGCAGAACGATCCCACCCGCCGCCGCCAACCGAGAAGGAGGCGCCGGGTGAATGACAATGGCTGACCCGGTGCCCCGCCCAGTGGTCAAGGGGCGTCAGAATTCCACCACGGTATCCCCTGCCTGGCGTTAAAGGCGACTAATAGGGATCATCAGGGTCGCTAAGCACACAGCGGGGGCTGTGCGCTCATGTCAGGAGTGACTCCGAGACAGGCGGCAGAACGTGTGGCCTTGTATCTGTCGCGGTCGCTCATCTCACCATGGGCGTCCGAAGTAGGGAAATTGGGGGTATCTGCGCCCTCCCAAGCTGTGAGAAGCCTATATTTGGCAGTGCGCCGGGTAGCACGGCGAGTTAAATGGGCGCCATTCGCCCGTCCACATCGCCTGTCATCCATTAAGCGCGTGATGGCCACCAAGAGGTTTTAGTCGGTATGCCGGCAAAAGATCTTCTTAGATCTCGGTAGGGACCCAGCCTGGATGCAACACCGTCGCAGTGCTGACTACTGTCCCCGCGTCCCAGGCTGGAAGACTGCTGATCCCCCCCGAGTGTCGGAAGGAAGGCTAAAGGAGCTTCACTCTCGTTAAAAAAAAAGAAGGTCCGGTTACATAATACTCAGACATAAATAAACAAACAATAAATACACGGAACAATCACACTTTTAGTTTTGACTGCAAACTGAAAATGAAAATGGAAATAAAAAAACTTAACACAAATTCGGTCATTTTTTTATCTACCACCCGGTTCGGAAAGCGGTTTTCACCAGAGAAAAACGGGCAAGAAACTCTCTGTAATGTCTCTTTAAAAAACCGCTTTACAATACAGTGATTATTACAAAAGTTACAAGTTTGTTTAAATCAGAGCAGCTAACTATAAATTGTTATAATTTACAAGTAACATATATTTTAAATATATTTTTACGACATCGTAATGAATAATTTTGAAAGCCTTCATTACTTGCGAAAACATTAAAATCTACATAAGTTCTGTGCCATTTATTACGCAAGACTTCATTCTCAACAGACCGAGAAAAAATATACCAAATCGAGAATCGAAACTGCGGCCTCTCGTATCTCAACCATGTGCTCCACTAAGTCGATTCAATCTATACAGGAATCCAGACCATATCATGCTGTCTGTTCAAAATAAGATGAAAATCTCTTCGCAGATACTGTGTAAGGCGATATGTTACTAGGGCAATGAGGCAAGTCGTTACAGTATATTCTATGATTACCCAATTGTATTATACAATTTTGTCGTCCGGCCGATGACTGCGCCGTGTACGTGACTTTTGGGGTTTGTTGATGTCAAAATTTGACACCTGATAATAGTATTAATACGTACTGCGTAATGGGACGTGACACTTATGGCGAATCCATACTGTTATTATATTTTCGTCGCATTTATATTGTGAAATTAAATTCTTTAATAGTATTAAGATAGCAGAAATGTAAGCGACTTGGATATACAAATTTCATGGGTACTCATCAACGTCTTTTGTGATTGATTGATTTTTCTTTTTTGATTTGATTGACGTAGATGGTATTTGTACTTAGGGGATCACAGTTGTATTATTCGCTTCTGTAAATGGACGGGATTATTGTATCTAATCGAACAAAACGCGACAGCATATAATACACGTAAGTTTAAGTCTATCACTAACTATCCATCCATTTAATCGTGTTTCAGTCCGATAAACTAGAGATTCATTAGATTCTATTAGAGCCTATTTTTTTATTGCCATGAATGTCGAGACGAGCAAGCCGTTTCCCTCATGGTAAACGATACAACAACTCATGAACAGTAGGAAAACCAAACAACACCTTGAATTACAAAGCTATGCTTGGCATTCCACTGCGCTCGCCATCCTGAGACATAAGATGTTAAGTATCAATATGTCCAGTAGTTACTCTGGCTACAATATCCTTCAAATAGAAACACAGCAGTGCATTTACACTGTTGTTGGTACCAACCCAGACGGCCTTTCACATATGAGAGAGCTACCACCAGTAAAGAACTTGGCCTAAGCCCAGCAGTGGGATGTATATTGTCTGATATCATCTTGTTTATTTATTAAATCTCACACCAACAGTTAATAGACTAAACATGCATAATAAATCTTCAGCCACAAGTAATCTATCCAAAAGTAATATTTGCACAGTAAAATCTTAGAAGAAATATCGAGCGGTTTCATACATACTATTAAATTGTCTAATAAAAATCTCAAGAAACCTGCAACGAACTTAACAAAACACTTGACCTGTTACACATACAGCTGTCACTTGCACAACGCATCTATCAATCAAGCAACAATTACTTCAATACAGTGCCATTTGCTAATTTTATTGATGGTGGCCTCTTTCTATCCAAATGCCAAGACATTTCAGCTTTTTGAGTTTCGTCATTCATCAAAGGATACAAAGAAAATAAGCGTACCTCAAGATTTTCAAAACGATTTGACAAAAGTAACGAACTACTTTGTAGGATATAAATTTATACACACTTCATTCCACGCAAAATGAAATAAATACAATTAGAAATCAATATAAAATGAAAGTGCAATTGCAGAGAGTCCGACTGAGTGTGATTAAGCCACATAGTCCACCACGCTGGCCTAGTGCGGGTTGGCGGACTTCACATACCATGAAAATTCTTCAAACGCTGATACGCAGTAAAAAAAACTATGACATAAACAGTATTTATATACAATGGCATGAACGATCTCGTAATCATTAAACTGTCATACTGTATTATATTACACACCTTCCTATCACATTTGATTAAGAATGAAACGAGAGGCCGTAAATTCAATTCCCATACTGAGATGACTATGTTGTCAACACATACTTGTAATGAGCCTGGATGTAGTCTAATTACGATATCTAAAATGCTTTTAGATTTTTTGTTATTTTTTTTTGTTTCATCGATATATTTTTTTTTGGTTTCATCAGCAAATTAAGTTTCAGACATCTACCCACCGGTCGACATAGCTAAGGTTGCATCCTTCAGATAATTATATAAATCATTGAAGAAGAACCGTTTCCAACAGTCGGCTTCCAGATAGAATTGAGAGAGAAACAGGGAGTTTTTGATTACCACAACACTAGACTTTTATTAATGTGTTGTCAGGATTATGTGTGTGAACTTTGACAGCTGGATGTAATAATTTATTATTAAGATGAGTTAGACATAAATCCGCGTTGGCATATTGCGGTTTAGCAAATAAAATACCTTCTTAAACCTTACGGATAACTTTCAAATATGTACGTTTCATAGTGATGTATTTCATCAGCTTCGAAGTAAATAACTAACTACAAATACACACGCAATTTTGAAAAGTCAACTTACGTGCCCTGGGGTCGAACATGCGACCTCTGACTCGACAGGCCATTCCGGTCTCAACCATTTGTTGAGTATTTTTAAACTGAGGGTTCTACGAAAAGTAATAGTACAAATATAATGTTTTAAATCGTCGCGTAGCATCGACTCAAGGTTACTAGCGCGTTGAAATCTTTTACTTGAGCTGTTAATTTGTACGCTTGAAGTTAAAATTATCGGATATTATCGTCATTAATTAGGTCATCGCTATTCGTTATTCGCTGTCTTTGAAAACACATTTATGTAAGCAAATGGTATAAAAATATATACATGTTATAAAAGGATTTGACTAAGCAATACCACAAAATTTCAGATTATATTATTCATCGCATAATATTAACTGTTTTAGAGAAACCATCTTAGACGTTTCAATAATTATTTTGATAAAATAGTTATACTATTGACAGCCAGGTTAAATATGTAATAAATATTATTTAAATATCCACAAAGAAATCAATCAATACTCCAGAAATCGTACACCAACGTTATAAAAAAGTTGCATTTCAAAAATCATTCCAAAAATTCGTTTGTACAATAATAGTAGATAATTAATTTTAATAGACATAGATGAGATCAAAATATAATATATAATATGGTAATTAAAATAATATCAAACCTACCTAACCTAAACATTAACTTAAATTGCTTCATGAAACAAATTGATTGATTTCCTAGCATAAAAATTTCAATTTGCGATCAGTTTATATCATTATAATTTATTGTCACTACATAAAGACATCCATACTATTGAAGACTACAGCTTCATCACTTATAGTTGGAAATACAAAAGTAACGTAAAGCAGCAAGTGAAAAGAGTTTTCTGTCTATGCATTTTATGATTCTGACTATTGTGTAATGCAGCCAGCTTTTCTGAGCAAATTAATCTATTCCTTACAAGTCACGTATAAGTGCAACTCATGCAGAATAATTTAATTCCTTGGTTTTACTTTCTTTTGTTTTTTTTTTTTAGATTAGTTTAACTACTGTTCTGACTAAAAATTTTGGGAAGTACTTAGCTATAAAATATACGTCCCACTGCAGAGCACGGGCCTCGCCTAAAATCGAGAGTACGATTGATAGTGGTTGGGCTATGGCCAAACGTGCTTACGAAAAAATATAACTTACTATAGGTGTGCCTAGTTTCACTAGAAAAAACTCGTCGTAATATTTTTGTCATGTGTGTATTGATAGTCAATCACCACGCACTAAAACGGTGAAGGAAAACATCGTGAGGAAACCTGCATACCATAGCGATTTATAAAAATTTCTATGGTATGTAAGTCCGCCAACCCGCACTAGGCCAGCGTGGAGGACTATATGGCCCAACCACTCTCAATCGTACTCTCGATTGTAGTGTAGGCCCGTGCCCTGCAGTGGGACGTATATGGGCTGATACAGACAGATACAGAATATTTTTGTGAAAAAAAGGGATGGGTATTGGGTATGCATTATGCATGTTGCACTCGTATTTGGCAACATTAATTTCAGGAAATCAAAAATTTCTACGTATCTCTTTCTTTGTTAGAGACAAGATAGACGAAGTCCACAGCTGAACATAGACTTCCCCCAAAGATCCCCACATTGACTTGTTGGAAGTGGCCTCCACCCAGTGACATCCTGCAACCTTAAACAGGTCGTCCGTCCACTTTATAGGTTCCGAAAAGTTTCTAGTGAGACTTATTTTAATACAACTAAAGAATAAAAATATTTTTCTTTAGTCTGTAGAAAAATAAATGATATGAAATTTTCCCACACTATATTACTATTCTCTGACGATAAATCTTCTTAACCAGTAGGATTTGTCAATAAATTTACCCAGCTGTGTAGTAGCAAACATTATGGTGAAAACTTAGAATAAATTTGAATAGGGTTTTCCCCGTATAGTAATGCCAGATGTAGGCTTGTCGCATCTCTTAAACTGAAGATAATAAAAGTTTTTTTATTCAATTGTAAAGGTAAACATCCACTTCAGAGTAGCTTATCGTAATCTATGTAGTTATGAAAGTATATTGGAAGAAAATGGACGTACCTAAATGAAATTCTTGTAAGCCAGTTCGTTTACTATGACCTAACTTTCTTAATTTTAGAGGAGGCCCGTTTCCAGCAGTGGGACATATATTGGCTGAATTATTATTACTATATTAACGCGCATAAGTATAAATTACGATGGATAATCTTTAGCTGATGACGCAATGTTTAGCAGAATCGATCCATATTATTAATTAAATTAAATTATTAATCATTGAGGGAGGCCTATGTTCAGCTGTGGACCTCTTTTTGCTGATGGATGATGGATGGATGGATCCATATTTTGCTATTTACATTATAAAGGGTTTTTTTCTAACACCTTCATAGCATGGTCATGATATGATAGTGAACAGTGACCCTAATAGCCGTGGGAAGTGGCAAGGGGGGAGAGGGGAACGTCATCACACGTAACTCGTATAAATCCGACTGAGTAACCGCACAGATGCGCAATACGTGCGCGCAATGACAACGCGGCGGTGTTGCCACATTAAGATAATTAACAGAATTCTTGTAAATAAATACATTTCAAGTAGAAGGTGTGACAGACTTGATGACAACTCACTGTGGACACAATTTCTCAAAGCTGTTATTATTATTATCACCGCCTTTATGACATATTACTAGTCTGTAAGAAATCCTTGATATGATAAGAATAAAAAGTAAGCAAATATGTACTTACTTGTTTCTCTATTGCATTCAGTGTAACGATAATATTTATACTCGTATGATATAAATACAAGGAACACTACTTGCCTATTTTTAATTTTGACAAGAATAATCAATATCACTTAGTAGAAAGACTTACAGCAATTGCCTCAGAAATATCTCGAGAACACTAACCGCAATTTGGTCACTCTCTTTCATATCCCGTGCCTATTTAAGCCGCCAAAGAAAATATATTGACAGTTCATGGCATATGTATAGAACACATGGCATAGGCCGTATATATATAATTGTAATTATTACTTGCAGAAAATGATTACTTCCTACAAACCGTTGCCCGATATACAATATGTCTTTCAAAACGAACATTCAGGCAATTTTGATTGCCCGACATTTAAATAATCTTACCTGTTATATTATTTAAACCATAGAAAGAACTGATTTTACCACCCTAACTTAATTATCAATAAGGCCTGTTCCACCAGTCACCAAGGTTGCGCCACCACACCTGAATCTCCTAGACCTCTCACCCAATATCCAACATCCGAGGTGTTTTCTAAATCAGCTAATATTTATTGCCATATTTAGGGTGTGTGAAGCAACACAGCGCTCGAGTCATCGGCCGCTCTCGTGTGCGAAAAGTAAAAGTAGCATTCGAAGTACATATACAATAGATATTACGTTGTATACTCTAAACAACTTTAAAATACTAATAAAGGATCCTCTCTAATCTCGTGTTTATGCGTGAGAAATTGCAGATTTATATTATGTAATGTTATTTTTATTTATATGTTTATTAAAATTTGCCACAATGAATATACATAACATAAATATAATAAAATAACAAAGTAAACTATCAGCGTGTTTCGTCAGTTATAGGAAATCACAAAAAGTTCAAAGAATGCTCACCACAAATTAATTTTTACCTATCCTCTTCTCACACCAAGAGTCCATAAAGTTGTATTCTATACATATTATAGGAGTACATAAGTGTTCATAATACAATTTATTTTTAATGAATGTTCTTCTTGCCGATGTAAACATTTTATTGCTCTAATTACTAGATGCCAGTGGCATAGGCTGTGAACCGTGACTCTGGGATTCGCATCCCAATAGGACATTTCACTTTATGTAAGAGTTTCCTTTTTAAATATTTGATGTGAGTTGCATAGATCTGGAATGTGTGGTAATATCAATAAGTTTGTCCTTATCACATTTTCATGGAAATAATGCTAATCTCTTATCACAGCCTACCCTTTGCGAAATGAATGCGTGAACAAAGGCTCATAAATACAAATTAACAGTACGCATTTTTTTCCTTTATTTGGATTAAAATTGTATATCTTAAACTAAACTTATACCGGGTATCTCAAGACTGCTACCGAAAACGAAGCCGGGTGGTAGTTCTAGTGGCTACAAACACAATTTGATTAAAAATTTCGCCTAGAAATGCGACAATTATTTTTTATGATGTTTTAAATATTGTCATTTTTGGGTGGTAAATCCATAGTTTTTGCTAAAATAATAATTTAAACTCTTTTATACCTTCGAGTATTTATAAATAAAAGGGTATACACTATTATTTTAGGAAAAAATGTATTTACCACCCAAATATGGCCATAGGAAAAAATAAGAAAAAGAATTTTTTCGCTTTTTTTGCAACTTTTTCTGTTGCATTGTGTCTGAAGTCGCTTAAACTACCACCCAGCTTCGTTTTCGGTAGCAGTCTTGATATACCCTGTATATGTAAGATACATGCGCTAACAACATATTTTGTGATAAGACTGTATCCTGCTAGATGCAAGCACAGTAGGTATGTAATTTGAGGCAATGTTACGAAAGTATTATAATTTTATTTCAATAAATGGCCAGATGAGCATACCAATCACCTGATCGTAAGCTACATGGACAGTAACAAAACTATGAATTAAAAAGCAATGCATTCTACTGCGCTCGCCATCATGAGACCTAAGATATTAAGTCTCTATCCGCCTTATTACAAAACGTGGTTCATCTAAAAACTTTAGTTTAAATCGCAATAAACTATGGTTTATATGAAATTCATATTACAAAAAGTGGTTTAACGATAAACCATGGCCTTTTTTATGGTTTATCGCTAAACCTGACCGCCCCCTAGTTTCACGGTGGTCTAAATCGTAAACTTCCAACTATTTCTTTTGGATTTAGTGTCTGTTTCATCGTATTATGTTACTTTTACTCTAAAATTGATATTAATATGATGAATTTGTTCGTTATTAAGGATTTTGAAGCCTTTGAGCGATTAAAAACGTCATGTCGGCCCAACAAAATACGTCTACGCGTCAAACCCTGTTTTAATTTTTTCCGATAAAAATATACGCATAAAGATAGGTTTACCAAACATTTTGCAATGTAATCATCCATATAATAATGTTGGTTTACTCACTTTTTTTCTCACTACTCAAATTCATAGACCATTTTTCATTTTGTAGGTCCACCACAACACGATATTATTAAATTAGATTACTATGTAATTACCTAAGCGACAATTATTTTATATCACTTCACTTCACATACTTCGTTGACTAAATAGTAAATACATTCCAATGCTAAATGAACTTAGTACTTACTTTAACTCGCGATAGTTTTGTTTATTGTTATGGTTTCACGTAACGCGCCAGAATGTTACATTCCATCACACGTGTTTGGATGTGTGACTAGCTAATATAACATGAACCAAATGAAAAAAAAAAAAATTATAATCGACATACCAACCAATATTGACATTCTAGCAAAATGTCCAACCCTCAATAGGTTCAATACGCCTAAACATTATTTAATCATTAAAATTTTATTAAAACGTATTCTTGTCTGTGGATATGGAACGTTGCGATGGAATGATATCATGTTGAGCGAATATTATTTGTATTAATCTGTGGTTGGTGTATAAACTACGGTTCAAAAGAATGAACCAAGGGAACCATGGTTTATTTATGTTTTGTAATACAAGTAAATTTAAACCATGGTTCTGCAGATTAGACTGGTTTTGCTAGACTTGGTTTAAACCAAGGTTTATTTCGCTTTTTGTAATAAGATCGTGTATGTCGAGTAGTTACTCAAGTTGCAAAGTTCTACAAACGGAAACACATCAGTGCATTTACACTGCCATTTGGCGGGAGAAAAAGACATTGCGGTGGTTACTACCCAGGCGCCGCTCACATATAAGACACCACCACCAGTATTTATGAACCAATTATTAAATGGTTTAAGTTAGCACTGTTACTTTTTTGACTACAATGTATGAAAAATGTAAACACATTGCGGCCACCTCAATATACCATATCAAGACTCTTCAAGTACCGAAATTGCAAATACCTCATACAAAATCCGCGGCCGATAAAAAACTACGAATTTCAGAAATCCGGTTATCTTGAAAATTCTATCTTAAAAGTTAATGATGCAAAATACATACATATGTATAGGAATCCGAATTAGAAAAGTCTTGAGTAATGCTATTTCTGAGTTGTAAGACGCGCTTAATAGAAAAACATATGCTATTAGTTCCTAAAATGATCAGAACATTAATAAAAATATGGGTTTTAACCTAAAATTCCTTTTTAAATTCAAGAACCTAATCATAGATAATACACTATATAGTATATGTAAAGGTTTGTATTTAGTCCAATAAAATTAGTATATTGGCACCTTTTTAAGGACGTCTTCGTTACTTTCAATATTTAAGAAGTGTGACCTTAAGCTTAACAAAACATCTACTTTCGAATATTTTTCATAACTAGAAACCATTTTTCGGATAAACAAATTTATTATATATAAAACAAGTCGATACTTGCAACGAATATATTTGCATAATCAACAAAAGACCTTGATAAATCAATAAAATAAAAATATGTTAATTATTATGTAACAGGCCAATAAAAATAAGTAAAAATTGCTGAATTGACGCATACCACAATTGGGCTGAGAAGTGAGAGGCCGCAGGTTCGATTCCGAAAGCACCAACAACTTCAAATGGATCTCTGGGTGGCTCCAGCCAAATTTTCAATACGACACGTACAAACTGTTTGCAATTTGGAGGTCAGTTTCTCATAAATATCGTAGGAATAAAGGTTTTATTACTATTTGTCACTTCGCTCTTGTGCAATACAGGCATTTCAGGAAGTTGCAGTAATAAAAATAAAACAAGTACTGGTAAAAACTGTCAACATCGTGTAATTATTGGCGCTAAGAAAAAATATGAAGAGAGATACAAAAGTGTCTGCATATAATTATTATCATAAGAGACATAATAAAACACAACATAACTGCTTTAAAAACGTTTGCTTAACTCTAGTTCTGTGTTCCCTAAAGTATTTCTTAAAGCCTACTCAGTGAGAGTTTTGGGCTTTGGATATTACTGGGGGAAATGATTATAATATAAATTAATTGAATATTGATAAGACCTGCGTCCTATTCGAACATCGCATACTGACAGAGGGCACTAATGCTAATATAATCTTACTGTTAACTCTATCTCCATTTAAAGAACGTACTCTGTGTAGGCTAATATGTTTATATACTACGTCCATGGCTAATATCAATCGTGATATTTTTATGGCACGAGTAGAGGGTGGGGGAAGGATGGGGTTGGATAGGTTGAAAGACGTTGTAAAAACAATGTAAATTCCTATGGGTGTGCAAGTGCTAATAAGTTTGGGAAGGCCCGTTAAAGGTTGAAGCTCTGTGTTCAAATCAAAACTTGAAAATTCCCGCCATTTGTTTAAAAGATAGATGGCATTCTGTTTTGTATCACAGACTTCGGTATTAAATAATCGGGATACGTAATATAGTTTCATGAATATTCATTTAACACGTAATTACATTACATTATTTCTATCCAATTAAGTATTAAATAAACTGAATGCACCAGCATTGCACCAGGAATTAATATTGATAATAAAACGCAGATTCATAATTATTCAAAAGTGACATTTAGCTGGTTCCTTACGGAACGAAAAGAACAAAAAAAAATATCAAAAGTGACACTTGTCATTTTTGTTGACGTAGAACAATAGCACCAAGATTTTCTAATTTGGATCGTAATTCTTTCAATTAAGATTGAGATTAGAGTATCAAGACACAAACATGAATATTATCGTGGTTCACAACAAATCCAACCGAATAAACATGTTCTTTTCATCATTTTCGTTATCAATGAATTTAAATCAATACGAAGTTAATTATAATTGTAGATAAGAGTCATTGCACGTTACCTAATAGTTTGAACATTTGTTAAGCCGTAAGTCCGCAGAAAAAAATAAAATGGCTAGTTTAATACCAAAGAAGTTTGTATTATTCGCAAAATTATCTAAAAATGCGAATAACAGCACGAAAAGACTTGCATCGCATTTTATTTACTTTCCAGACAAGGAAAAACCAGTTGAAGGTAATTCTTATTTCCTTTTTATATTAATAAATATTACTCACTATTTACATATATTTTTATGTGGAATATGCATGTTCTCATAGATTTCTTCTTGCACTACTGCATGAATTAAACATCTTAAGACTTTGTACAGGGTTTTAAAATCTAATTTCTCTCTTCGACCAAAGCTGTAGCTTGGTATTGCAGTTAATTTGTAGTCAAAAATACAAAATAGATTCAAATAGTTCTCTTACTTTTCACTTTCCTACCTTAAAGGTGTATTATGTTTAACTATGGATTTCCTGTGATTTGCTCGGACTGAGGATGATTCAGTATCATTCAATTTCTAGGAGAGACTACAAAGATGAACATGATGCAAGCCATAAACAATGCAATGGACATTACATTGAAAAATGATCAAACTGCCGTGCTGTTCGGAGAAGATGTTGGTTTCGGGGGAGTGTTTCGATGTGCTTTGGGGCTACAGGTGAATTTACATACCACATACCATAGTTTAATAATTCAGTAGCCATATATCTTAGTTGGAATCATTAGAAGATAATTTTATAAGTTGATTCATATTTAATCATTATACTATATTACTATAACTTATAATAAAGTTGTTCATTATTCATAAAGAATATACAATTAACTAGTCCATAAAAACATTCTTATGAACTACTATAGTTAAGAATAAAATTCACCACAATAACATTTCTTAGTTAAGTAATAAAAGTAAATATAATGTTGTGTACATTATATTTACTTTTATATGTTACACAATATTCTAATATGATTAATTCAAAATAATTACTAATTTACTCATTCTATATTTACAGGATAAATACGGCAAGGACCGTGTGTTCAACACTCCTCTATGTGAGCAAGGTATTGCCGGGTTTGGAATAGGTCTGGCCACGGCAGGAGCCACTGCCATAGCAGAGATACAGTTTGCTGACTACATATTCCCAGCTTTTGATCAGGTCAGTCTTTATTACATACTCAGTATTATAATGCTATTTAGGTTTTAATGCTGCTAGTCAATTTAAAAAAATTCAAGACTATCTAACATGCAATTATTTTGCAAAATTTGTCATTAATTAAATAGTGGAAATCTTAATATGACACCTTTTTTGCACCCAGTTCATTTTGTAAATTTTATTACTTTTAACATACTTAATAGATGGAGGAACCAGGGTTGATTTTTATATAGTAATCTTTGAACAATATGTTGAAAAAATATTAGACAGAAAATAGTATTGCTGTGTCAAAGATCCAATAACTTTGGATGTTCATGGAGACCAGTTTTTTTGGAGTGAATGGCGAGACGAGCATGTCGTTCGCCTGATGGTAAACATTACGACCGCTCATGAACAGTAGCAAAACCAAACACCGCATTGAATTACAAAGCATTGCTTGGTATTCCACTGCATTCGCCATTCTGAGACATATGATGTTAAGTCTCAATATGTCCAGTAGTTACTCTGGCTGCAATGACTTCAAACCGAAAACTAACAGTGCATTGACGCTGCTCTTTGGTGGGAGAAATAGACATTGCGGTGGTACCTACATAGGCGACCTCTCACCTACACCTACCACCAGTCAAAGTTTGCGTCTCTTAAGGTGGCCACTGAAAATCAGCATTATGTTGTGGTTTGCACCAAGTCATAACATTAAGCTAAGTGGCCACCTACCGGTC
The DNA here is from genome assembly GCA_023078785.2 of Hyles euphorbiae. Classification (NCBI taxonomy): domain Eukaryota; kingdom Metazoa; phylum Arthropoda; class Insecta; order Lepidoptera; family Sphingidae; genus Hyles; species Hyles euphorbiae. Next base: position 1,852,627 of record CM041037.1, on the reverse strand, counting down.
ACAGTCGTGACCAGCCATTTTTTCATTATTAAGTTTTATATTACTGAATGTTTTATATATGTATGTGGCGTTTGTGATTAATAAATAGTGTTTCAAGGGCGGATCCAGGGGGTAGGTCATGGGGGTCATGACTCCTCCTCCCCTGGGTGGGCTCCAGATTGACAAAATTTATTAATTATCTTGTTGTATAAGCACAATTAATTCTTTGTATGTCGATAAATAAAGTAAAAAAGTGTATGTCTGTGTTCACAAATCATGGCTGTAACTGCTGAATTGGAGTATTGAAATCGGACCTAGTGTTCTGACATGAACTATATGACCTCCCCCCTCCCCCCTAGCGTAGAAGCTGGATCCGCCATTGTAGTTTTTTATTTGTTTGTTTCTTTTGTTTCAGTTAGTGAACGAGGCGGCGAAGGCCCGGTACAGGTCGGGCGGCATGTTCCCGTGCGGCGCGCTCACAGTACGCGCTCCGTGCGGCGCGGTGGGGCACGGCGGCCTCTACCACTCGCAGAGCCCCGAGGCGTACTTCGCGCACACGCCGGGCCTCCGGGTAACACTATACCACTATATGTTCAACCTACATTTCCATGTCCAATAGACTATACACATCCCTATATTCAATAGACAATGCCAATGTTTACGGGTGCACCAATACCACTATATCTTCAACTTATATTCCTATCCCCAATTGGAAATATCAATCTTTATAATTACACTAGGCAATGAAATTTGAACATTTTTGTCACAATTTTTTATTGCAGTGCATGGTAAGACGTTATTTATTTTATTTATTTATCTTGATACATAAGATGTTATGTAACTCTCAATATATCCATTAATTACTCTGACTATAATGTCCTTTGAACCGAAACACAACAGTGCATTTACACTGCTATTTAGCGGAATAAATAGACATAGCGGTGGTACCTACTCAGGCTGCCTCTCACATATGAGAGACCTACCACTAGTAAAACCTTTACAAGTATTACGATTGTCAGCCATGTCAAAAATGTTGTAAATAAAGTTGCTAAGTAAATATTAGTTGATGAAATACAGTACACAGTACAGAGTGCAAGTTTCTACCACTTCTTCCCAAAATGCTATTATCCCTAATCCCTATCACATGTAACTAGTAATTACAATCGCCAATCGCCATCTTCACGATCGACGATTATCAGCAACAAGTTTCAGATTAAAGTTGCTAAGTAAAGATTAGTAGGCGGAATATTCGTATAAACAATTTGAGGAAATCGCTCGATGCACAACACAAATTGATATGAAAACCCTAAGGGAAGGCTTATGATCTGCAGTAAACTTTACTCAATGCGAATTGCGATATGGTCACATGTACTATTTATTTTCATTTGTTTTATTAAATCACTATGTAACTAGAGATGTACAATAAAAAGTATAAATAAATAACCTTTATGTGGCTAAAGATAAAAAAAAGATCATAATGTATTTTTCTAAGATTTAATCAATCACTGTAGTAAAATTGTAATTTGAAATCCCTTGCCTAATGCCTTCTATCGCTATTAGCCATAACAATTTTGATAATAAGCCAATTGCCACAGTGACATTATAAAAAAAAAACACCGAAAAGTCACATACATAGTACTCGCCCCACATTAAGATCGAGTCTTGTGGGTATCAGGAACTACGACAGACTTTTCGGTCTCACAATCACCCAGACACGAAACAAATATTTGTGAACCGCACAAACATTCGCCTCAATCAGGGATCAAACCCATGGCCTCTTTTCACGGCCGGCGTCCAACCAACTGCGCCACGGAGGCTTACATAATTAGGTAACATATTTGCAGGTGGTGGTACCCCGTGGTCCCATTACAGCTAAAGGTTTGCTTCTGTCGTGCATCAAAGAGCGAGACCCGTGCGTGTTCCTCGAGCCGAAGATCCTGTACCGTTCTGCTACTGAGGAGGTACCAGTTGAAGACTACACACTGCCTTTGGGAAAGGCTCAGGTCTTGCAAGAAGGTATGAGATTATAGTACCAACTACCAATGTTACCATGATTCCTAGTAAAGTTCTCCAAAGTATACTTCCAAAATGTGATTAGAATTATTATAAACTAAGATTTCCGTGTTTTGAACAATATGTATCTATATATACATAGCCTAAATAAGCTGTCATTTATGTTTACGTTTTATTGAATTTAAATAATATACATAGTTATTTTAGTTTGTTGGGTTTAATTAAAAATGTATTCTATTATTCTTATTAATATAATTTACATTAGTGAGTTACCTATTATGTTCTATTTTTAGCATGCTGAACTACCCTGTAAGATATTGTTACGCTTAAATAATTTGTTAATCGCCTAGTTATATTATAAGACATGATTCAGTGTAAACAATTGTTGGCTGGTCTTTATAATAAAAGAAATAAAAATTAAGTTATTAGATAAATGCATAGGCACGGTGGATAAATTGATAACTCGCCTACATATTCTTTGTACAAATCAACTTAAATCTCATATACACGGGGACAGTTTCTCGCCTCAAAGATACGATTATCGTAAGGATATAATAGTTACATCATGTAAGCATTTGTCAGAACTAGATAATATATCACAGTTATGTCATGCGATAATAGCAGACGATTCTCGCTTTGAGAAATGGCTTTGAGAAGATGTTGAATTAATATTTTCATTTTCATCTAATATTACAACGGTGGTTGGTTGCAGGTGACGCGGCCACCCTTATAGCTTGGGGTACACAAGTACACGTGTTATTGGAAGTGGCACAAATGGCCCAAGAGAAACTAGGCATCAAGTGTGACGTCATCGACCTGCAGTCCATACTGCCCTGGGACGAAGAGACTGTGTGCAATGTAAGTACTAATCACATAGAATGTTCTAGAAGTAAAAAAGATAGGACTTATCAAATTCTCACATGCTTTTGTACTGGAATGACATAGGAACTGAATAAACTGATGGTTAGGAATTTTCAGTCTAGATTGAAAATCGAAACATGTGTTACCGTTATATCTTGCTGATCGAAATAATAGGGTATTTGACACCATTTATGATTGTATTTACCAAAAGGTATCCATAGCCATAATCTAACAAACATTTTTTTAAATGCATTCATAATTAAACAAGTAAGAAGCGTTAAAAATCTTGTTGGAGTAAAAGAAAAGAAATGTAAACAAAACTAGTGACGTCACATGAAGATGTCCCCACTACACTCCCACTCTTTAATTGAAAACACTAATATTTGCCTCACGTTACAAGCTAAGTTAATATTTATAAGGAAAAAAAATATTTTAATGATATTTGTGTTTGCACGCAAAATAATACAAAGAATGCATCATAATCAAACGCCCTTTAATGCTCTCTTGATTTTATCTGAATTCAATCAGAAATAATGTGAATGCAACACATAAATGGGTCACTGATGGGTAAAATGGTCATTATCTAGGCGCATAAGAACATCTCACCCCCAATAGTAAAACACATTAGATTTAGAAATTATCTAGTTTATATTTGCCATGTCACTTGGAACTCCTTAAAAAATACTAAATTAGTATAGTAATTTCAATAATTTACAAATACCGCCTAGGTAGCGCCGTTGTATTACGGTATGATTGCAAAGCTAAGGTCTTGGGTTCGAATCCCGAGTCGGGCAGTGATATTGGATTAGTCTATTGCTTTATCAGCCCGGAGTCAGGAATTTGTGCTCGATATGGCGATAGTCTCGCTCCTATCTCATTGAGGGACGAAACACACAAGGCGAAACGTGGGTTTCCTGGTAGCACTTTGCCTACCCCTTCTGGGAAGAAAGCGTGAGCTTATATATGTAGAAATGAAAATAATAACATTGTTTTTTTTTCTTCTCTCTCAGTCGGTTAAGAAAACAGGTCGATGCCTGATATCTCACGAGGCTCCGTTGACGTCAGGATTTGGAGCAGAATTAGCGGCCACAATACAGGTAAATAACATTGTATTTACATAAAGCAAGTGTGCAAGTATTGGTATGATTCCTACGTGTTTATATGTTTTGTTATACGGATGTGAAATGACGATCAGCGACTCGTCCAATTATTATCGTAAATCTAAGTTGTAAATTGAATAAGCAAATCACAAATATAACAACTAAACAATCATACTATTTTTACCAAGTGGTACAAAGTTTTGTTTTTGATGTCACTGTTATATATAGGGACAAACAAAAAATAAAATAACAAACAATAATTCTCACTTCAGCTACAGGAAGTCCATTGCTGAACATACAATTCCAATAATAATCATGATTCTTTAATTGAATATTATAGCACTTTTGTAAAATTGAAGGCTTACCTTAGTTGCTCCCAAAGCTGGTTGGCTCCTACTCCTACTAATTGCAGTACACCAACCACCATGATAATACTTTATAACACTAGATTATTCACAAAACCATCGAAACCCAACTAGAAATCAAGCGCGGTATCGGAACGTGCGTAGCGTTAGGAAGGGTACACGATACTGACATATCATCTAACGGTCAACAGGAAGGGAAAAATACAACTACCCTCCACCGAAATATATTTGTGATGATGCAATATAAAATGAAAATAAATGGTCTTTTTAAAACTGTCGCTTTTATTGAATATGAGTCGACTCATTCCACACTTCTTATAATCAAATATGATACGTGACTTAAAAGGTATTCTTCTCAATAATACTTCCACCTCTTTATCCCTACTAGTCAAATTATCACAATGCAACATTGATTTAAAAACTAAGGATAGGCCCTTCAGTACATTGGGTACGTCAAAAAGATGGCTGTGTAAATCGCGCCATCTGTTGGATTTTTACGTCAATGGCGGCCATGAAATCGTTTTTCAGTAATGCTAAAATAAATGTTTATTGACTTAAAGTTATATAATTTTTACTTAGCGGTGATAAGAAATGTTATCGTTTTTTTGTGAACTTTCGGTCATGTTTATTGCACCCACGCACGATACAATTGGGCATTTTTACGACGAATTACAGACCGGTGCGCTGTGACGTCACAACCGCTGCACTGGTCTGTAGACCAGTTTCGTGACAACACTTTTCTCGCTCTCCGCCCCGTCCATATACTTTACGTCAATGCAATGCAAGTCATTTTTGTGTTTTGGATTGAAGGATATTGTAGCCAGAATAACTACTGGACATATTGTGACTTGACATTTTATGTCTCAGGATAGCGAGCGTAGTGGAATGCAAAGCATTGCTTTGTATTTCAAGGTATTGTTTGGTTTTGCTACTGTACATGAGCGGTCGTATCGCTTACCATCGAACGGCATGTTTGTATCGCCATTCAATGCAATAAAAAAAGAAATGCAAGTTTTATTATGTCCAGTTTTTCATACTATCTGTAACAAACAGTTTCAAATTTCAATACCTATGGTTTCAAATGTTGCTAAAGTATCCTATAATGACATTCTTTGCAGGAGGAATGCTTCCTGCACTTGGAGGCGCCTATATCCCGGGTGACGGGGTGGGACGCGCCCTTCCCGCACGTCTTCGAACCCTTCTACCTGCCCGACAAGTGGCGATGCTACAGCGCTCTCACACAACTGCTCAACTACTAACAACTAGTTAAATATCTATATGGGGAACAATAAATTGTGTTTTAAAATATTTTATTTTATTTCACCCTGTGTGTATAATGGTTATTTATTTGGTGAATAAAGTCATGTTAACATAAGGCTTATTTACTTTATAAATTCCCGCCTTTTTTCTAGAAGGGGTAGGCAGGATACTTCTTGTAGCAACCAGGACACCACATTTCGTAATTCGTCGTATGAGCCATTTTAAGGAACAATAGAAAAATAATTAAGGCTATTAGCTCTCCAAAGACAAGATCAACCAGGCTTTAGGCACGGCTTCTCTACCACTGATCATGTGCACTCTCTTATCCAAATAGTTTTTATCATTTTATTTTAAGTTTGTGGGAAAATGTTTTGTACACGCTCATTGAGTTTCGCTGTCAAAATAACAACACACAATCGACTTATATAAAATTTATTAGAAAATGAAAAAAAAATCAATCCATAGAAATAACACTAACATTACGACAGTGAAGTTAGTAGAAATACTTATTTTATAACAACATATACGCAATTAAATTCACACATACATTGATATCTTCACGTGTTGTGCTATTGTCGAGTAGAAAAAAATATTTTTGTTATAGTTGTATCAGATACTCGTACTGTACTTATACTACTTAAAACTAAGAACTTTCAGACACATCGTTCCCAATATTTACTGACAGAACGAAGTAAATCCGCCTGATAAACGAGTCGTACAAATATTTTGAAACTTGTGATGTATTTACAACCGAGATGAATATATTCAACAGAACTAGTTCAGCGCGCAGAAGGCAGACGTGTTTACATACTACAGTCTATAGACTCGGCGACGACACATTTTACTATTTTCCATATACGTAATACATCTGGCACTCAACTATATAAACAAAGAATACAGAAAAATGCTTTGGAGACAAAGTGTAATTGACGAATTTAAAGTACATAAATACATTTCTCTTGGACGTCAATGCTTAATTAAAATGTCAAATTAAAATAAAAAACACAATAGGCAAGAAGTAGAAAATTATTAATTTTGTCTTAATCAATGAATCGCGTTTAAAATAGAAATGTCAACAATCAATCGGAACATTAGCGATGAAATATTATGCAACATATCTGTTTATTATGTATAAGTTAATGAAAAATTAACGTAAGCATTTAGTTGTTTTTGAGCACGTAGACAATGATCGTACCGAACGAAAAGAACACTCACGGCCTCATTCAGACATTCTATAAACCAATTTTAGTTACAAATGTTTTGTCCCATTTCAACGACTTTTGAATCCAGTTTAAGACGAAACTTTAGTTATCTAAAGTAGGTTTATAATGAGTTTCTGAATGAGGCCGTCAGTATCTGCGATGTTGTGAGTTTGTCGCGCGTTAGTGTCCGGCACTGCGGCGCGGTGTGTGTGTGTGTGTGAGTGTGTCTAGGCGTATGGTTCAGTACGGCGCGCGCGCAGGAAGGGTCCGTCGGCGGGCGAGTGCGGGAAGCGCTGCATGTACCGCTCGAGGCGCAGGTACCGCACAGTGATGAGGCGGCCGTCGTACCACCAGCCGTGCAGCGCGCGGTACACGCGGCCCGCGCCCGCCGGCGACGCGCACTTCACGTACACGCAGCACGACGCGCGCTCCACGTCGATGTGCAGGATGTCGCAGTTGTCGCCGCACTTCTCCAGGATCACGTCCTGCAGCACGGCGCGCAGGTTGGGGTTGGCGTCGTTCTTCTCGAACATGTGGCGGATCTTGAGGCACGGCGTGGGCGACACGGTGGGGTTGTTGACGGATCCCTCCTGCGTCTCGAAGGCCTGGCCCTGCCACGCGGCGCTGCGCTTGGGGCTGCTGGACGACACCCACCTCCACACGCGGCAGTCCTCGCCGTCCACCGACTGCACCTCCATCCGCACGCGGCTCTCGTTCCTTTGGATGAACTTCACGGCGGCGTCCCACACTGACGACATTTTCTCTCTGTTCTGTGGAGATATCAATGTGTCCCTGACGTGGTCCACCGATATGTACGGTTCTCCTCCCTCACCTTCAGTCTCTTGGGTGATGATGTCTATGATCTGCTCCACCATAGAGTACACTTCCTCACTCTTCCTCTTTTTGTAACTGACATAATATTTGTAAAATCTCTGCACACCAAACAGAGCCAGTGTGAGCAATGCGACCGCAAAGATGGTGGACCCGGCAGAGTACAATGTGTTGATAAACAGACATGAGAGAGGTGTGGAAGGGTCCGCTAATGTTATTACCACATTGCGACTGGCACGGTGTTGGTAAATCAAGTCTGTCGATAATATGGGAGTAAAGTCAGCTTCTTTAGAGTAAACATTTTTCAGTCCCACCACACTGAGTCCCCATTGTGGATTCTTGATGAGCAAAACTTGTAAGTTGTTAAGGTCCGCCTGACATTGAGTCATATCCATAGTCTCCGCTTTAGAACTCGCAATTTTCAGTACTTCATTTTCGGTCAAGTATGGTAATACACCAGGCTGCCCACACTTGTATGCAGCAACCCTCGATGTTAACTCGGGATGAATGACTTTCAGTAAATCTTTAGCATAACTCACTTGTTCTTTAGGTACACAACTGATGCCAGGTCTGTTGCCAGGAATGTTCATCTGACATATTGGTATGATACTGTTCTGATCATCCACAACTGATGTTATGTCATTCTTTTTTACCATATACATGAAGAATAAACAAAAAAAAAAAAGAGCCACCAGTACAACTAGCGCCAGTGACACCAGGTTATTTTTATTCAATAATTTCTTTTCACTGGCAGCTTTGTACTCACCTATGTCAGATCTAGACACCCCAGTAATGTAGGACCTGCGGGGAAGGAGTGTGCTTCCATTAGTCGCATCTCTGTCCAGGAATGGAGTGGTTTTAGGGGGATCTGTCTTCAATGCAGAGAGACGTCTAGTAAAATTACTTAAATATGGAGATTCTACTTCATCCACTGTGGATGTAGAAGGTTGGTAAGTATTAGTTGTATAGCTTGGTGTGTAGTTACTAAAAGAAGGCCGGTCTGCTAATGATGAAGTCAAGCCCAGGCGTGACCTGATAGAGTTCAGCTGGTCTGATGATGTCAGTGTTGGTTTGTTATACATTGATGAGTAGTTAGTGGGCGATATTGACGGCCGAGAGAAAATTGACGATTTAGGCGGACTGGTTGGCAGTGTACTGGAAATTGTGTCACTGGCCCTCGAGTTGCTGCGGAATGGCGATGACGTTTTCTTCTCCCCATCTACGTCACTGTCGGAGCCGGTGTCGTAGCCGTCGGGTTCACTGGGGCCATACGTGTGCGTCACGCGCCGTGTCGTCACAGTTTCCACTTCTTCGTGCGTGTGTGTGGGTTTCTCTTCCTCTGACTCGGAACCCTTATCAGAGTCCCGCTTCGCCGGGGAATCTCGTTTAGATGGCGGGCGGCGCGTCTTGCTGACCGCAGGCGGCAACATAGCCCCGCCTGTGGTCGCCCGGCGCCCGCGCTTGTCCTTTGCATTGTTTTTGTCGTCTAAATCAGAGTCCTCGCCGCTCGAGTAGCGTGCGAGTGTTCGTCTCTTCTCAACTTTGTTGTCAACACTCGTGCGCGGCTTACATTTATTGTCTAACACCAACTTCAACTTTTTAACCAATAACTTTCTCGTCGATGCCGTTATAGGCATAATAGGGAATCCATGCTCTGCCAGTTTCGTCCGCAATTCAGCGTCTGACATTGAATCCACTTGATCAGCCATCGTGAAGTCTGTAAACACAATCGAATAGGTTATTCGCACATGCACTCACGGAAACTCTGTTCAGTAACGGAATAACGTTAAATTTCACCTTATTTTCTAGATATGCACGGAAGAATTACGTCAAATTTATAAAATTCACCGGCGCGTCATGTCGCACACCGCGAAAGAATGTCGTTATTTAGTGTTGCAACAATTTGTTTTTATTTTATTATATTTTGATGTCAGTTGTCGATTCGTTTATTTTTTAAGTAGCTTTAGAACTTAACATTTTTTTCAATAATTGCGAATATTCTTTGTCTTATGGTGTGGAAATTGAGGTGTGAAAATAGGAAGCAGTGTTTACATATTATTTCAATCTTGGTGTTTGTATTATAGATCCGAATTACACACCTAGAAATAAAAATATAAAATTTATAAATGCATTTTATGCCCGTAAAATACTTTCAAAATATAAACTAAATAAAATTATATATAATGTTTAATAATATGAACTTACAGCATTACGGCCAGACAGAAAGTCACAAACTCAGGCCGCGTTCCACTTGGCGTTCGCTACACTCATTTCGCCATACCATCTGATGATCGCGATCAAGAAGCTTATACCCAAATGGAGATTGCATTCCGTATATAAAAGTGAAGCACAAAAATTTAACCTTGAATGACGTCGCTGTTGCCTTCTATCCTTTTCTTTCGAGTGACAATGAATGAACAAAATGTCATATTCATTTTGACACATTTGAGTGCTTCAGTAGTTAGTCTGAGGCTTCAGTGTTTAAATACGGAATGCAATCTCCATTTGGGTATAATACTAACTGAAAAGTGACATTTGCCTAGTAAAGCTCACGTACAAGTGGAACGGTAAAAACTCTACGAAATCGCGCTAATGTGCGTGGATGTTGTGAATTGTGATCGTCAAGTGGCACTCAATCACCACGCACTAAAACGGTGAAGGAAAACATCGTGAGGAAACCTGCATACCACAGCGATTTATAAAATTTCTATGGTATGTAAGTCTGCCAACCCACACTAGGCCAGCGTGGTGGACTATATGGCCTAAGTACTTGCACGTCCCGACCGCCGATTTTGACAGTTGACGTTTGTCAAATTCAATTTGTCACCCTAATGTAAATAGAAATAGGGTATATTTTAAAAAATTGAAATTTGACATTGACAGTGGACGTGCAGGTAGCTAACCATTCTCAATCGCACTATCGATTGTAGAGGAGGCCCGTGCCCTACAGTGGGACGTATATGGGCTGATACAGAAGTGGCACTCACGATCGGTTATAATCAAGAAGCTTATACCCAAATGGAGATTGCATTCCGTATATAAAAGTGAAGCACAAAAATTTGACCTCGAATGACGTTGCGACTGATTGCTATCCTTTTCTTTCGAGTTACAATGAATGAAAATGACTTTTTGTTCATTCATTGTCACGCGAAAGAAAAGGATAGCAATCAGTCGCAACGTCATTCGAGGTCAAATTTTTGTGCTTCACTTTTATATACGGAATGCAATCTCCATTTGGGTATAAGCTTCTTGGTTATAATCGTAGTGAACTAGATGTCGATCTTTAGGTTCTATTTGTCCGACCACTACCGACCCCTATGGTGGAGTTGTAGAGGCTCTCCGCAATGCTAGTAGCCCTTTTGGCGGGAATTTGGAAATGCCATTAGTGTAGTACTACTTGGTCTGTGTATTAGTGGCAGTATGTGAATAAATGAGAATATGTTTTACCTTCATTATTAGCTAGTTTATAGATTTAATTCAATAATAGTCAGTTCCCACAAATAACAAAAAGTAATTTATTAGAAATTTTAATAATATTACAGAATCTAGTTATTTTCCCTTAAAATCAAATTACTAATAGTTAAGTAAAGCAAATAAAACATGAAATTACTTTTAATATTTATTCAATTTATTTTCATTCATTTGAAATGAAATTCTTTCACAGATCCCTTAATACTATATTTTATTAACATCTATACACTAACTTATCGTTAGAGTAGTTAAAAGTAACACCTATATAATTTACAGCCCATACAAAAATGAGATGTTTTCGAAATAAAATCACCATTGAGTGTCGAAAATGACAAAAAAGCACCCTTATCGTTATAATTTTTTTATAAAAATGTATTGCACAACAGAAATATAAATCTATGTGTTTCACATGAATATGAAATAAATCCTTTGGAATTATTTACGACAAAACTATTAATAACTATACAATTTATAATAACATGTCTAAAGAAAAGTCATTATACCTGTGACAAATTACCATGACCATTTTTTTAAAGGAATAAATTATACTCCTGTTACATAATTTAATAAACATTTTCCTATTAGATACGTTCCGATACGGTCTTAGGGAATGAATATTTCGGAGTTAGAAAATAGTTATATCTCCTGGATTGACAAACATATAAAAAAATGTTTGGCGTTTCAGGATTCAATAAAATATTTTCTGCATAGCATAATGACAATTGTTAAGACATGAACAATAAAACTAGAAATAATGTAATTAAATTACATTCAATATAACAATTATAACACATAAAATTGATTATAAAAATAATAAATTGTCCAAATTAAACTAAAATGGGAGCAGTCTCTTAAACATAATATATTCCATTTTAAATTTATATAAAAGACAGCACAAATTAGGTAACAATTCCTAATTTTAAGTAATTGCAACGTCCACATGATTTATTTGTAGACTGCAGAGACCGGTATTAAACCAATCATTAGATCTTTCCTGCACCAGCTGGCCTCTTCTTAACACACATGATTTAATTTGGATTCTTAAATACCATTAGGTAAGGCAGGGTAAAATCCTGCGCTTTTGGAGTATTCGATTGGGCTAACCAAATTATCGGTGTTAAAAGTAAATATGAAAAGCCAGCTGGATCCACATTTTTTACTATAAAACCTCGGCATCTTTTTTGGAAAAAATATAATTTACTCGCAACAAAATTATTTAGAAACACAAAAGAAACAATAGTTCAAAGGAAAACTGCTGCTAAAAGTTTTTTGTCAGCTTAATATGTAGAAGAAAATGAGGAAAATATTTTTGTTATTCAAGTAACAAAAATACAACATACAAATAGGTCACTTAATACTGTTATTGTAGTACTTATAAATAAGTTACAACGATGCACCTGCATACCTAACGAATTTTTGATATCACGCACGTAATTTATGTGCGAACTTATTAATCTGCTTTTAGTAATTTGCCGCTGATTTGGGCCAAAAAATCATCAATAGAATGAGTCTATTGTTCTATTTTAAGTCTCAACCCAAGGCAATAAGGTGTATATTTCATTGCCTTTCACAATGGTTTTGTTTGGTAGTAGGTTTCTCGTTCTAGTGTATGAAGACAGGCGATGTAACTTATTTATACGGTACAAATATGCTTATGTTTACTTTGCCTCAAACAGGAACTTTTTATGACCATGTATAATTATCATCTTAATATAAAATGTATGGGTATAAAGTATTATACATTCATGATAGGAATTACTAAATCTTCGCTTTATGAAAATAAAGATTTTTATACTGAAGATTCTTTGTTAGTGAATATCGACAGAATCTTTAAACTGAATTTCAAAGGTTTTAATACCTTTTGGTATTTTATTGGATACAGGGTGAATTTTTCATTTGAACATTCACCCTGTATATCAAGAGGACTATTTATCCCCTTATTGTATTTTTATAATTAAGTCATAAATAATGGGTTCATGTTTGAGGCCACAATTTATTATATTTTTAACCTTAAAGTCAGACAGTTTGTGTTTCGAAGGTAAAAGAGAATTATTATCTAGTATTACATAGACACAGACATGGTAAAAATTGTTCATTATGTTCACATTTCACTGTCGCACAACAAAATGATCTACGAGATGCAATATTACATTTAGACACACATTCATATTTACAACAGAGTATGCATTAAAACGAAATATTTACCAGGGATGTCGAACCTTTTATCATTCGCATCTTGTAAGTCTCTACAAATATCAGCTGACCATGATAACAAAATAAATATAATTTCACTGAATAAATACACGAATATGAAACGGTAAAAAACACTTGGTGTTGAAATTTTGTATAGCATCAGTAATCACAGATATATTCCAAAAGTTTATTAATACATTGTTCGACGCAATCTCTTTATCACGTGCCAAAGGTTCGTCACGCCTGGCGTAGTGTACTAACATCCATACATCACACTAGATATTAGAAAGTAGACACAGAACCTATCGGCTTAATATCCAAATATTGTATAAAACATCGAAGTCACAAAGATGGTTATATTCCAGTGGTTCTCAACCTTTTTAATTTTAATTATAAAAACGTATCACTTGTTACACACACGTTTAAAATTGTGGCGCAATTACCACATTAAAATAATTCAATTTTGCATGTAATATTAGCAAATTAAACCATAAATTAAATAACCACTTGTTATTCGAATGTGATATTGTCTTAGTGATCTCTCCTGACCATTTTTTTAAATATTTGTAGTTTTTAAACATTTTCTTTTCCAGAATCAGATTTGGACAGTTCATCCAACAGTGAAGATGGTAAATACTAAATTATACTGTATAAATATACAGTTGTATACCGGGTATATCAAGATTGCTACCGAAAACGAAGCCGGGTGGTAGTTTAAGCGACTTCAGACACAATGCAACAGAAAATTTTGCAAAACAAAAGCGATATTTTTTTTGTTATTTTTTTCCTATGGCCATATTTGGTTGGTAAATAAATTTTTTTCCTAAAATAATAGTGTATACCCTTTTATTTATAAATAATCTAAGGTATAAAAGAGTTTAAATTATTATTTGAGCAAAAACTATGGATTTACCACCCAAAAATGACGAAGTTTAAAAAATCATAAAAAATAAATGTCGCGTTTCTTTGCGAAATTTTTAGTTGCATTGTGTTCGTAGTCACTAAAACTACCACCCGGCTCCGTTTTCGGTAGCAGTCTTGATATACCCAGTATGTACTGATAAATAACGTTAAATAGTTAAGAACCACTGTACAGGATATTATTAGTGTACACATGTTACTTAATTTACCCCAAACGTTTCTCATGACCCCAGGTGACATAATTTGCAAAAAATATATGATGTATTTTTTGCAATCGTAATTTTAGTTTTCTAGATTTTTGGACATCTCATATATAGATAGCGCGCGAGTTGAATGCAGAGCTTAGGAATGCGGTAGTGCTGTGACCTAATTATTTATGACCACAATAAGTATGTCGATAAATTTTAACAACGTTTTAACTTAAATTTCACACTAGATTAACATAATTTAAAAAAATTAGGTAATAATTATCACACATTTTTAATAAGTGATGATTTTATACATCAAAATAAAATAAAACAAATTATAAAAAAAATAATTATTGTCACATTCAGAAATTACAAAAAAGCATTGTTTAAAGAAAATACCAAACTGTTGTTTTGCCTTTCTTCAACACACATATCTAGGATCTTTTTCACCGTTTCTCGTGCTTGGCGATGAACGGTTTTTTTTTGTTACAGAACTGGATGGAATCGGATCAGTCATTATGAATGATTAAAAACAATAAAACTAATAACACGGATTGCAAATTGATTATTAACACGATAACAGGGTAAGCGTACAATTAGCTAGGACAGCACATCACTGAATTGCAGGCGTGCGAGGTGAGGCGTGCGGACGGCGCGGCGCGGCGGGGGGTCCGCACCTCAGGCCCCGACTGCATTCAACTCGCGCGCTATCTATACCTCTCACAGATACCAGTATTTTTATCGATAAGCTAAACTTCAGTTCGGTTTAGGAACTTAACTGAATCGTAAAAAGACTCTGTATCTTTAAGGGTTGATCAGAAGCCTTGAAACCTAAAATCGCGATTATTGACAAAACTATCACGCAGTTTTTGTTCAAACTTAATAGAATGTTACTAGGGGTGGTTTGGAACATGTGGTTTAAATTAAATACCATATGTCAATATCAACCTGTATATGCTATAATAATATAATGTGTGTTGCAGGAGTCCTACTGCGGCGGTCGCCAGCCTCCGAAGCCCGCCTCAAGTTGCTTGGCCACGGCGAGACACAGTCTGTCTTGGTTTGGAGCTGCTATCACCTGGTAAAGAGGTAATTTTGTGATATTTTTGTGACATACATTTATAAGTACATAGTTAATTTTCTTATAATGGAACTTTTGTATTGAAAAAATATTGAGCAACAGCCGTCCACTACGACTTTTATGCTCCGACCATCCAAAAAGCTGTTGATCCACTTGCAGAGTCCCTCGGGGTTTTCAAGGGCAGGTAGCTTCGCCAGAATGGCGCCGTGCCACACTCGATCGAACGCCGTCGGTATGAATGTCTTCATACCCAACCTAATTGTGTCCGTAATGCGGTCCACACAGATGTCAGGATCATCTGAGGAGAAGCAAAGCCGTCCCCATGGGAACGCCGCGAAGATTTCTTGAAGTCCATCCCAATCTGTCGACATATACCGCCATACTGTGAGAGTTGCAATTGTTTAAGAACGGTTGGAAGAACTAGATCAGTCCCCACTTGGACGTTCTCAAACAGTTGAGTAGATCCCGAAAAACTGGTGTAGGACCTGTACAGGAAGGTGTAGAATCGGGTCCTACCCCTAAAGTCTACACATAGCTATAGTAAGGATAGGTCTCTACGCTCAAGGCCCCGATGGCGGTGACAATAGATATCACCTCTGACTAAGACGTACACTCCGGCTTTACGTAGGAACGAATATTCCAGCACGTAACCAGGGTAAGCAGGGAAGGCCGCGCCGTCTCTAGATGGTGGTGAACGGCGTGAACATTGTTGTGTAGACCCCTGACATTGCAGAAGTCCACAGAAACAGTGGATGGAGTGTCCGCTGAAAAATATTTGCTCTTATTTTTGGCCTCCATTGGTTGGGGTATGAGAGTGGGATAAGATGAGGATAAGCATGGTGGCACCGAAACGACACCCAGGTATGAGGCAGAATCCAGTTCTGGCCGGGCGCGCTCCCGAATGTGAAACCAACGTGAAGCATGGCCGAGCCCCCGGTACCCCCGAGAGCAGTCGCCGGGATCCACCCCAGTCTCACAATTTGGCACGACGACCGCTCAATGGGATTTTCGCCAGTTGGCGGGACATTTTCCCGGGGAGGGAGTTTCATTTGAGCGGTACCCCGGGTTCAAGTCCCCAACTGATCAGCAGGCGGCCGGCGGTGACCATTCCTACCAGGTCTCCCTATACAACACGTCAGCCCTAATACGGGCGAACGCCAACCGGACACCAAAGTAAGCGTGAAGGTATCGGTCGGAACCACCAATGCCATGGGGGGTAGGAGGAGAGGATAGAAGAGTAGCAGAAACTGCTATCCAGACTTTCCACCGGAACGCATTCCTACTTGGCGGCAGAAATATGCTGAACGGTGGTACCAATCCGCTCAAATTCAACATTGAATATTTCAATGTTCAACCCTATCACCAGTGATCGGTTAGGGAGGACGACACCAAAGCCGCGGACTGGGTAGGGGCGTGCTTATGGGTATTGCTCATGCCAATTCTGTAAGACAACCGGACAGATTGTCAGAAGATTGACCGTGTGACCGTGCTTAGATCAATAGATTCTAAATTATGATCTATTGATCTAAGCATGGATATATTAGAATTTCTAATATATCGGGTGAGTAAGTTAACATGGCTTTAAATCGATTTGGCGATTGTTGAGGAGCCTTGTAGATGATGTTGTGGTGACATATGAGTGATGAGAGTGTGGCACGTACCTGTATGGCGACGGGCAGTCCGTTGTGCATGCGCACCGGCACGGTGGTGGCGGGCACGCCCAGCACGTTGAACGGCATCGTGTACAGCACGCCCGACGCGCGCAGGAACACGCGCCCGTGCGCATGCGCGCCGCCCGGCCACGCCGGGTACAGCAGCACGCCGCCCGACCCCAGTGTGTCCTATACACACACACACATATACACATATACACACACGCACCAACACGCGCCCCGCCCGGCCACGCCGGGTACAGCAGCACGCCGCCCGACCCCAGCGTGTCCTATACACACACACACATATACACATATACACACACGCACCAACACGCGCCCCGCCCGGCCACGCCGGGTACAGCAGCACGCCGCCCGACCCCAGCGTGTCCTATACACACACACACATATACACACACGCACCAACACGCGCCCCGCCCGGCCACGCCGGGTACAGCAGCACGCCGCCCGACCCCAGCGTGTCCTATACACACACACACATATACACATATACACACACGCACCAACACGCGCCCCGCCCGGCCACGCCGGGTACAGCAGCACGCCGCCCGACCCCAGCGTGTCCTATACACACACACACATATACACATATACACACACGCACCAACACGCGCCCCGCCCGGCCACGCCGGGTACAGCAGCACGCCGCCCGACCCCAGCGTGTCCTATACACACACACACATATACACATATACACACACGCACCAACACGCGCCCCGCCCGGCCACGCCGGGTACAGCAGCACGCCGCCCGACCCCAGCGTGTCCTATACACACACACACATATACACATATACACACACGCACCAACACGCGCCCCGCCCGGCCACGCCGGGTACAGCAGCACGCCGCCCGACCCCAGCGTGTCCTATACACACACACACATATACACATATACACACACGCACCAACACGCGCCCCGCCCGGCCACGCCGGGTACAGCAGCACGCCGCCCGACCCCAGCGTGTCCTATACACACACACACATATACACATATACACATATACACACACGCACCAACACGCGCCCCGCCCGGCCACGCCGGGTACAGCAGCACGCCGCCCGACCCCAGCGTGTCCTATACACACACACACATATACACATATACACACACGCACCAACACGCGCCCCGCCCGGCCACGCCGGGTACAGCAGCACGCCGCCCGACCCCAGCGTGTCCTATACACACACACACATATACACATATACACACACGCACCAACACGCGCCCCGCCCGGCCACGCCGGGTACAGCAGCACGCCGCCCGACCCCAGCGTGTCCTATACACACACACACATATACACATATACACACACGCACCAACACGCGCCCCGCCCGGCCACGCCGGGTACAGCAGCACGCCGCCCGACCCCAGCGTGTCCTATACACACACACACATATACACATATACACACACGCACCAACACGCGCCCCGCCCGGCCACGCCGGGTACAGCAGCACGCCGCCCGACCCCAGCGTGTCCTATACACACACACACATAAACACATATACACACACGCACCAACACGCGCCCCGCCCGGCCACGCCGGGTACAGCAGCACGCCGCCCGACCCCAGCGTGTCCTATACACACACACACATATACACATATACACATATACACACACGCACCAACACGCGCCCCGCCCGGCCACGCCGGGTACAGCAGCACGCCGCCCGACCCCAGCGTGTCCTATACACACACACACATATACACATATACACACACGCACCAACACGCGCCCCGCCCGGCCACGCCGGGTACAGCAGCACGCCGCCCGACCCCAGCGTGTCCTATACACACACACACATATACACATATACACACACGCACCAACACGCGCCCCGCCCGGCCACGCCGGGTACAGCAGCACGCCGCCCGACCCCAGCGTGTCCTATACACACACACACATATACACATATACACACACGCACCAACACGCGCCCCGCCCGGCCACGCCGGGTACAGCAGCACGCCGCCCGACCCCAGCGTGTCCTATACACACACACACATATACACATATACACATATACACACACGCACCAACACGCGCCCCGCCCGGCCACGCCGGGTACAGCAGCACGCCGCCCGACCCCAGCGTGTCCTATACACACACACACATATACACATATACACATATACACACACGCACCAACACGCGCCCCGCCCGGCCACGCCGGGTACAGCAGCACGCCGCCCGACCCCAGCGTGTCCTATACACACACACACATATACACATATACACACACGCACCAACACGCGCCCCGCCCGGCCACGCCGGGTACAGCAGCACGCCGCCCGACCCCAGCGTGTCCTATACACACACACACATATACACATATACACACACGCACCAACACGCGCCCCGCCCGGCCACGCCGGGTACAGCAGCACGCCGCCCGACCCCAGCGTGTCCTATACACACACACACATATACACATATACACACACGCACCAACACGCGCCCCGCCCGGCCACGCCGGGTACAGCAGCACGCCGCCCGACCCCAGCGTGTCCTATACACACACACACATATACACATATACACATATACACACACGCATCAACACGCGCCCCGCCCGGCCACGCCGGGTACAGCAGCACGCCGCCCGACCCCAGCGTGTCCTATACACACACACACATATACACATATACACATATACACACACGCACCAACACGCGCCCCGCCCGGCCACGCCGGGTACAGCAGCACGCCGCCCGACCCCAGCGTGTCCTATACACACACACACATATACACATATACACACACGCACCAACACGCGCCCCGCCCGGCCACGCCGGGTACAGCAGCACGCCGCCCGACCCCAGCGTGTCCTATACACACACACACATATACACATATACACACACGCACCAACACGCGCCCCGCCCGGCCACGCCGGGTACAGCAGCACGCCGCCCGACCCCAGCGTGTCCTATACACACACACACATATACACATATACACACACGCACCAACACGCGCCCCGCCCGGCCACGCCGGGTACAGCAGCACGCCGCCCGACCCCAGCGTGTCCTATACACACACACACATATACACATATACACATATACACATATACACACACGCACCAACACGCGCCCCGCCCGGCCACGCCGGGTACAGCAGCACGCCGCCCGACCCCAGCGTGTCCTATACACACACACACATATACACATATACACACACGCACCAACACGCGCCCCGCCCGGCCACGCCGGGTACAGCAGCACGCCGCCCGACCCCAGCGTGTCCTATACACACACACACATATACACATATACACACACGCACCAACACGCGCCCCGCCCGGCCACGCCGGGTACAGCAGCACGCCGCCCGACCCCAGCGTGTCCTATACACACACACACATATACACACACGCACCAACACGCGCCCCGCCCGGCCACGCCGGGTACAGCAGCACGCCGCCCGACCCCAGCGTGTCCTATACACACACACACATATACACATATACACATATACACACACGCACCAACACGCGCCCCGCCCGGCCACGCCGGGTACAGCAGCACGCCGCCCGACCCCAGCGTGTCCTATACACACACACACATATACACATATACACACACGCACCAACACGCGCCCCGCCCGGCCACGCCGGGTACAGCAGCACGCCGCCCGACCCCAGCGTGTCCTATACACACACACACATATACACATATACACACACGCACCAACACGCGCCCCGCCCGGCCACGCCGGGTACAGCAGCACGCCGCCCGACCCCAGCGTGTCCTATACACACACACACATATACACATATACACACACGCACCAACACGCGCCCCGCCCGGCCACGCCGGGTACAGCAGCACGCCGCCCGACCCCAGCGTGTCCTATACACACACACACATATACACATATACACACACGCACCAACACGCGCCCCGCCCGGCCACGCCGGGTACAGCAGCACGCCGCCCGACCCCAGCGTGTCCTATACACACACACACATATACACATATACACACACGCACCAACACGCGCCCCAAACACACATGCATGCAGGTACGTACGTATGCAAACACCAACGCGAACGAACGCACAAAAATGACAGAACTGCTTTACGCACAATTGACTTGGGGATTAAATTAATGCTTGACGAGAGCGTTACGAAAAGACGTGTATACCGGAAGCGCAAATAAATGGAGCACTTGCTAAGTTGGATACAAGGGCTTAATATTAGTATCATAATAAAAAAATAATATTTGGAAAATACCTATCCGTTTTGGAGTTATGACCGTTTAAAGTTTTAAGTATAATTACCACTTTTTCGCAAAAAACCAGTTGGAATGGATAAAGAACAAGATTTTAACACATACCTATTTTTTCCTTTCGTCGTTAATGGAACGGTTAACTAAATATACCACGAAAACCATTTTTAACAGCATCAAAACTTTCATAGACTTCGCCTTAACCGTTGTCCACAAATAGACAAGGTCATGAACTCACAGCTGTATAATTTATCCTTCTCTAACTTCAAAAAAGGATATTTTTTGTTTCATTTCAAATAAATTAATCAGTTAGTCAGGGACTTAGATTTTTAGCGTGAATAAATTAACAATTCAATACCTTTAGGTGCAGTTGCATCGTGTATGGATTGACTATTTTGTCATTATTTTGCTGAGTGTCACAAATCCAAACTGTAAGATACCAAGAAATCACACTGGTCATCGGTTAAATCATGTAAGATTGCGAATTTAATTATAATAAGAAAAGTTTTGGTAATACCTACATAACATTTAAATTATCTAAATAATTTATATTCATTGAAAAAAATCTGATGACACTTATTAATAAAAAATAATATTTATAAAAATGATTGCCCAATTAAATTTTGGGTCCCTGTTAGTCAAAGGAAGCCGCCGATCATAGTGTAGTTCGTCGAATCCAACCCGGCTCGACGATTCTTCCTTTGAGGTTGCCCCGCGAGGTGCGAGCCGAAAGGCGGCAATTTGTCTGTCGGTAACTTTTAGCATTTTGCAAAAGAAGCCCGACATCTTGAAGTGTGTTCACACTACCCACTTGATACAACTTAATTTGATTAACTACTCGGAATAAAAATTACTTAAAAACAAAAAAGATCTTATTGGACTGATAGTATGGTCCTTACTTGGTCAAGAGATTATAATATTATTTAAATATGTCAACAACCGATCCAGTCAGTTATGAATTGCCTATTTAATTTGCTTATTATTGGATTTAACATACCTTTATAGTATTTTGAAAATAATGATTCTTTAAAGTGAGAAAAGTTCTTCTAAATTCTTATAATTATTATATTCTAAATTATTATTATACCTAGAGAAATGTCGTCTACCATTATAGCCGTATAAATGGTATTATACTTAAGAATTTGCATATGAGACTTCTGTGAGATAAAATAAGTGAAATCAATAAACACTAACTACTAATTTACTACACTGGAGACCCGTGCCCTGCAGTGGCACGTATGTATATGGGCTGATATAGTACTACTCGTAATACTAATTGTTCAGATGAATTATTATGAACTCAAATAGGTAAGAAAGCTTTGTATCTCATGTGAACCAGCCTTTATCTGTCATTTTTCAAAATAACAATTTCTTTTTTATTAGTTGAATTCGGATTGCGATCGCGTGTGCATGTATTAGTCGTGTGCATATTATTGTCAATTAGTTTTCAGTTATTTTGAGTCAATTTTATTAATTTCACTATACATTGAACGTTACCCAATTTGATAGCTCTTGATGTAACTTTTGTGATGTGTCATGTGAAATGTAATGTTTTCGTGCGGGTTTTGGCGGATCCTGCGCTTTCAACCCTGCCTACCAAGGTCGTTACGGCTTAAATGACAAGGTCAGTTAATTATTTTTGTGTTCATTAATGATAAGTAACTAGTCCGTATGAGTCACCGACGACGGCCTCCGTGGCACAGTTGGTAAGAATCGCCTGTGAAATGAGAGACCGCGGGTTCGGTTCCTGCCCCGAGACAAATATTTGTGTGAGCCATAATTATTTTTCTAATACCCGCGACACAAGATTTGTATCTTAGTGTGGGGTTAGTACCCATGTATGTATGTGACTGTTGACTGTATTAATTTAATATCTTTTTTATGTACCCTGAGTGTGATGTAAACAATCGCGCGACTTATAAGTAAATAATGAGCTCTGCTTATTTATTTTTGGGTGTCTACCGTTCAGTTGTAAGGTTCAATCACTTTAGCGTAATGTGTTAAGGGGTAGCATATGTAACGTAAGTTTTTTTTCTCGGCATCTTTCTTAATATTCGCTAGCGCCATGCAAATCCGTCTTAATTACGATGCCTTCACCATATACTATAATGTATATTGGCAGGTGCGCCGTTTTCTTGTACACCCTGTATATCTGAGGAACCCTGTGCTCCTATATTCTAAATTGATAGTCAAAATGGAATTTTGGCCCCCATTTTGAACTTTTACTAGTTATTGATCCGATTGGTCTCAAAAATCGATATTTATGGGATCCTATGCTTCGATATCCTAAATTGATAATCAGAATTCAATATTAAACTCAAATATCGCAATTAATTGCAAAAAATGTGGATTTCAAATACAAGCACGTTACCTGAATCTGTTGCCTCAGCATCTGTGCCTTGCGGCTGTAGTGTTGTATGCGAGCCTGCGGTATGAACAGGCGCGTGTTGTGTATGAGAGTGAAGCAGAGTCCCTGCAGCGAGCGGGACCCGCCTCCCAGTAACAACTTCAATAACTCCACTATCAGACTCTTATCACGCTGTAAGTACACAACATTCGTACACTCTTCAAAAAGCCATAAATATGAGAGACAATTTAAGTATTAACTCATGAATTATGACAATTGGTAAAGAGATTTAGTACTACCTAGTTGGAACGAAGTTCCTTATCGCGCGGTGTGAAAGGGGGCTAGACGGAAAAAATTCTCACGAAAAACATTTGACAATCGTTTTTTATTTCTTTATTTGAAAATGATGTCATATATTTTATTTAACTCTAAAAGAGGCAAAATATCTAAATAGATATTAATATGTTAAAGGCTATAGTAAAAACTAAGAATACGCTGAAGTCCAAAATTAAGTAGCAAACGTTGCGACAATTTTTAATTTTCATCAAATGTCATAAATCAAATTGATACAAATGAAACATAAATTGCATAAATATGTGAAAAAAAATATATAATGATGGCGATACCCAAATGATTCTTTTGATGGTGACATTTAATTAAAATTACATAATAAAACCGTAATACATTGATTTTCGATCCTCCTTAATAAATTTATTATTATTTACAATTTTAGTTTGTTATCCTGCTGTCAATCATCAACCCTTCATTTGACTATGTATCTTTGCAAATTATTACCAAAATTTAGCTTACTGATTAAGTTTATATAATATTATATTTGTTAATAACGAAAGGTATTATTTTATAACTTTTATTATTTACAGTTTTAGTTCGTTATCCTGCTGTCAATCATCAACCCTAGATTTGACTATGTATATTTACCAATTACTACTAAAATTGACCCTGCTGATTAAGTTTATATTATATTATATTTGTTAACAATAAAAAAAAATTATAACTTAAGAAATAAAATTTTATTACAATTCCTTCACTAATTAATCGAAAGGAACTTCGTTCCATCCGGGTGTCTGCTGACACATCTCAAGTTTTTTTTTAAGTTACGAAATAGCAAATACTGTTGAATTACGACATTCAAAAGGAATTTAGGTAAAGTCCGAAACTGTCCTCAAAAAAAATAATTATTGAATGAAATCGCAGGGAAAATAATATAGTTACTAAATACTGTCCCTAACTGAACTTACTATATCATATCACATCATTTATCATTTTTGTAATATCTTAACACTATGTATAATAAAAACATAATAAGACTAGCAGCTGAATATTTATAAACACTGAACCACTTACTTTCGGATTAGCTGGATCTTGCAGCATGTTAGGAATATCTTTCATTGAGAAGAACACCGAAACTGATATTTCCACGGAGTCTTCTAAATCTTTGAATTTTTCCTGTAAAATAATACAACCAAATAAATAACAATTCTTATTTCTTTTAATACCTCCTAATAATTTATCCCGTGTGCACGCACAGTACGCAGAGATTATGTTCCCGATGTCCCCTCTAACATCTCAGTGGAGGATGATAATATATTCGTATACATATTGCGTGTGCGTGCGTGTTTGCATGCGTGCGTGCGTGTTTGCGTATGTGCTTGCGTGCGTTAGTGTTTGTGTGCGTGCATGCGCGTGCGTGTGCGTCTGTGTGCGTGTTAGCGTGCGTGCGTGCGTGTCCGCGTGCGTACCTGTTGTAGCGTGGCGCCGCATCGCTGCAGGTAGTGCGCGGCGTCGGTGACGGCGTCGCTCACGCTCTTGTCTACGCCGATCAGAGCCACGGACTTCGTCGCCTCCGTCATGTAGTACACCTGACAAACACACAACACATTCGTACACATACATCAAAATATATCTATTTCACTTCGTTTCAAATAACACTGAAATTTATGTTAAAATAATTTCAAGAGGTGCCAACATTGGACATACAAGATAAAACATGTTATAAAAACCATTATGAATAGCAAAACTTTTTTTTTATCTCATCTTAGCATTGATTTAACTAATTTACGTTTATAGCTCGATTAGTAATTTGTTATGAATAAGGGGGTCAGAATAAAAGAGCGCGGCGTCTAGCGTGTCTGATCAAACTTGGTCTAAGGAATCACTACAAAATGTAAAACTCTAAATCAAATAAAATCAAATCAAATCAAATATGTTTATTGTGGAACAGATGTACAATATGATGTTATAATATGGTTATTCTTCCGACTATGACCTGCCACATTGGCAAATAGGTTAGTAGATTATAATTTATGTCAAGATGATTTTTCATTCAAATTATTACATAGGTATCTTTTCAATTTAACTTTTCCGATAGAAACTCTGTAATACTATAATATGCTTTTTTGATAAGAAATTCTTTAAGCTTATTTTTGAATAGATTTATTTTAAGCTCCTTAATTGAACACGGTATATGATTATATATGATAGGCGCCATACAAAATATACTTTTATGCATTAGGCTTGTATTAGATTTTCTCACACACAGTCTATGGTTGTCACGTCGGCTACGCGTATTTATGTCAGAAAGCTTGTGGAATAGATTTGGATTAGCTTTGACGAATGAGGAGACTTCGAAAATGTACAATGATGGTGTTGTCAATATTTTATGTTGTATAAAATAAGCTTTGCATGAGTCAATACATTGTAGTCCAAACATAGCTCTAATACACCTCTTTTGTTGTTTAAAAATTAGGCACTTGTTGGTCGTGTTCCCCCAGAAGATAATTTCATACCTTAGTATGGCACTCACTATTCCATGATAGGCTATAATTAAAGTCTCCTTGCTTACTATTGGGGCTAATTTGTAGAGTACATACGCTGATCGACTAACTCTTTTTGCCAAGTGTTCTGTGTGACTTTACCAGTTCAGTTTTTGATCTATCGTTAAACCTGAAAATGTTGATGTACTAGTTTGATCCAAGATTGTATTACTATAATTAATGTTTATAATCGAATTGGAACGTTGACTGAACTTCATTAGTTTCGTTTTGTCGATATTTATTTGTAGATTATTATTATTAAGCCATTTGATAATTAATTCAATTGTATTAGAAATTTCATTTCCAAAATTTTGTAAATTCTGATTGTCCGCAGCGATAGTAACTGTGCTATCATCAGCAAACAGTGACATGTGATGATTTGTCACTTTCGGCAAATCATTTATGTATATTAAAAAAAGTAGCGGACCCAAAACACTTCCCTGGGGGACAGCGTATTTTATTTTGCGTAAATGTGATTTATAGACTGATTCATATTTTGTGTATGGTTCGATTTTTGTTATTTCCACATACTGATTCCTATTTTTTAAATATGATTCAATCAAGTTCGCAACATTACCCCTTATTCCGTATGCATCTAGTTTACTGAGTAAGATATTATGATCAATACAGTCAAACGCTTGTGTCATATCACAATATATTGAACAGACTGGAGTCCGTTTATCAACATTTGTGATGACTTTATTCAAAAAATCGTAGACAGCCATATTAATAGTTTTATTTTTACGAAAACCTATTTGTTCATCGGTTAGGATGTTTTGCCAATCTAAATATTTATATATTTGTTCATAGATATATTTTTCAAAGACCTTTGAGAATATAGGCACTAATGCAATGGGTCTATAAGATTCTAGATTTTCTTTATTTGTTTTTTTTTAGTAATGGTTTAATAACAGTTGTTTTTAAAGCTGAGGGATATATACCAGATGAAATACATAAATTAATTATATAACTTAAATGTCCACTAATTATATTTGAAACGTATTTAATTATTTTGGTTGCGATTCCATCATGTCTACACTATTAGTATTTTTTAGCGATCTTATAATAATTTTAATGAATAATTATAGTGTTTTAATTATATTCCCCATCCTTAATCATTAATGAGAAATTACATTATTATATGTTACATACCTTAATATCTTTCATGTCAACTGGCTCATCCAATTTCAACTTGTCCCTATTGTCTGCGGCCATTATGTTCATCAGTAACTCCAAATCTTCTGCCTTGCGTGTCATGGGACCAACAGTGAGGAACTTGGGAAATTGCTCATCACTTAATGTGGGTATGTGTCCGTCTATTGATATCACACCTGGAAGAAATTCAGGTTTTAATTATTGAGAGAAATGGCGAGACAAGCATACCATTCGCCTGATGGTAAGCGATACGACCGCTCATGAACAGTAACAAAACCAAACAACACCATGGATTACAAAGCAATGCTTGGCATTCCACTGAACTCACCATCCTGATTCCTGAGAGACAAGATGTTAAATCTTATTACGTCCAGTAGCTATTCTGGCTTCAATGTCCTTCAATACGAAACACAATAGTGTATTTACACTGTTGTTTGGCTTAATAAATTGATTTCGCGATGGTACATACCTAGCTCATATATGGGAGACCTATCACCAGTAAAATAGATTATATTTATCACTATTTTCAGTCACAATAAATAATAGTTTAAACAACAAAATGATTATGATGATAATGATGACCCTAGGGTGCCTAAAATAATTTCTAAATTGTTTTCCTCCAAGGTTTACAATAAAACTTCAGAAAATGCAGGTCCTGGTAAGATAATGGGACCAATTTTTAAAATTATTGTATTGTCATTTAGCGTTAATACGTGCAAATTTGAAATCATTCCGAAATTACGAAGAGCTCGACAAATTCAAAGATTCTGTTACATACATATAATACATACAGGCGAAGCTAACAAATGCGTGTAAAAAAGAAGAGGTGACCATAGACCTCTCAAAGATTTTTGATAAAACCTATAAAAGTCATCGTCCACCAGATTTCTTTGTTCAAAATTGTGACCTTTATCAAGTCACCTTGCAAATGACCTATGCTGTGGCTAGTGCATGACTCGAAATTCTTCGACCAAAAATAAACTTCCATTTTTAATTCGAAATACCCAAAATCATGAACTAACAATTTCCTTTAGTAAACGTAACTGGTGGTAGGTCTCTCATGTCCCGGTAGAAGCTGGAGCGCTCTTGCTTGGGGTTCCCGGGGCCGTTCCAATTGCGCTGAAGAGGGCAACGCGGGGTTTTGGTTGGTATGCCTATCGGTGAACCCAACATAATCGCTCCACCCTCCCCCGAGGTGGGGCGTTAGCGGTAACCCGATTTCCCCGCGTCAACAAAAAAAAAGAAAAAAAAAAGTCTCTCATATGTGAGGGAGCATCTGAGTAGGTACCACCGCAATGTCTATTTCTACCGTCAGCCAGCAGTGAAATGCACTGTTGTGTTTCGGTTTGAAGGATATTCTAGCCAGAGTAACTACTGGACATATTCAGACTTAACATCTTATATCTCAGGATGGCGAGCGCAGTGGAGTAGTGGCATTGCTTTGCAATTCGATGTGTAGTTTGGTTTAGCTACAGTCCATGAGCTGTCGTATCGCCTACCATCATGCGAACGGCATGCTCGTCTTGCCAGTAATTGAAATAAACAAAACAAAAACCGAAATTTCTGTTTGAATTTAGTTTGCAAATCGAATTAAAGAAACTACGATTAATTTAATACTCACCGCTCGTGATTTTAAACTCATATATAGCTTACCAGGTGTTGGTTTGTGTCCGAACACACCGCAGAAAGCCGCTGGTAATCTGATGGAGCCGGCGATGTCTGAAGACACGCTTAGAGGTGATGCCCCACTCGCTAACAACGCGGCCTGGAGACAACAGCCTTTTGTGAGCAGTTGTTGAGGGTAGCAATCACGTTTCATCATAAAAACCTCTGCGTATTTTTTTTTAAATTCTTGCCCGACATAGTGACCACATTGCACCTGATGGTAAGCGCAAATGCCATCCAGGCAGAGTATCAATTGGCATCAGACGGCAGTCCCATGCCAATAGATACAATTATGTCGGCCTGCTAAGATGCCTCTTCACACTACGGCGGAAGGACCCAGGAATATAAGAAGGATGGACCATGTCTTGAGTTCTTTAAAGAAAGTGTAGCGAAATTGTTTTTTTGCACTAAAGGTTAATAATATACAATAAAGGTTGTCTGTAAGAAATCGCCTAGGGCGATAAGAAAGCCTTCTGAACTCATTAATTTTATTTGTTATATTGTATGTATTTTTTGCTTTTTTATGTGCAGTAAAGAATAAAAATAAATAAATAAAAAATAAATATACGTTGGTCTTATAAATTCATACAAAACACATTTGTAATAATTATCTGGTTGCGTTGGTTGGGAAGTGAGGTTATAGGAGTCCGTCTCAACATTCAGTTCTCCATTTATTAAGAAACTAATCTACAATCAAGTCAACCGTTCATAATCAATTACCGTAAAATATGTTGCCTGTATGTTTACATGAACTGTGATCATAACGTACATTGCCATTAGACGATATTATTTAACATCAACGTGACAATATCTTGAGATGATGGTTGGTTTGCGTAACGAGTTGTGTGCAAATAAACTATACCCACTTAGCGGTCAGTATGATCGTATGAACAAACACATGATGGCATTGATGGCAGTGAGCACTTGTTCAGGATATAACACCATCATTACGTCATATTATTCAATTTTTTTAATGCTACTACTGTCAATATTATCGATCACGAGCAAGTGCCAAAAAATTATCATTAAAGGTTCGGTGCGCATTAAATTAGCAAACGTTTTAACATTTGGTTAGATTACTGTTTAATAACTTTCTGTTAATAGTCTAAGATCCCGCCATACATCGACCTTCACCGAGATGTTTATTTGATGAAACCTATTTTATATGCAATTTAATATGTCAATAAATATATTGTATATGGGTTGCCTTGCAAATTTCAGTCCAGAATACGATTAATTAATTATTAAAATAAAAAAAAAAATTTTTACACATTTCACCTGTTTGATTATTAAACAAATTCTATACCAATCGAAAGTATGAAACCCATAGAATATGTAAACGTTAGGTTGCCTATTTTTTTCCGGTCACAACCCTCAGGTTGCCAGGTATAAACAGGTAAATCGCTACTAGCATTTTGCGCCGGTCTGATTATTGAATGGAAATTAAATGAAAATAAAGATCATTTTATTATGAACACGGTGGTATAGGGTTGCCTGCGAAAAATCAGTCCCGAATTGCGGTTGTCGAATTTAGAAAAGTGAAATATTGCTCCGAGTGACACAGCATAGCAGCTGTTCGAAGTCCGCTCATAAAGAAAGAGGGTGCGCATGCTATTTATTCTTGAGAATGAAAAGGACAGCGATAGACTCGTATATGCTGTGTTCTGTGTTACCTGGCAACCTGAGGGTTGTGACCGGAAAAAAATAGGCAACCTAACGTTTACATATTCTATGGGCTTCATACTTTCGATTGGTATAGAATTTGTTTAATAATCAAACAGGTGAAATGTGTAAAAAAATTTTTTTTTTTAATAATTAATTAATCGTATTCTGGACTGAAATTTGCAAGGCAACCCATATACAATATATTTATTGACATATTAAATTGCATATAAAATAGGTTTCATCAAATAAACATCTCGGTGAAGGTCGATGTATGGCGGGATCCTATACTATAATAAAATATCTACAGCCTTAATTACTAGATAGGAATTTGTAATTAAGCAACAAACATATAAAACCTTCCCTTTCCGTAAACTCTCAATTAAGGGCGCTATCATGTCAAAATCTCATCAAATTAAATTTTTTAATTTCCAACCTGTGTTCCTCAACTCAAACAAATCTTGATTTTCCGGTATTCTACTCTTCGAAAAGCTTCGATCAAATATATATATAGATGCAGGGTCCGGAACAAAATCGCAAGCCAAAAGTTGCCGAGGTTGCTTATACTTATACATTTGAATTTCGAACTATGAGATGTAGCAAAATGTCTTAAAGTATAATCAACTTCAGGTAACAATAAACCTTATTCCTTTAAATTAAGATTTATTATGGTTTGGACCATAATAAATCAAATAAGAGCACGCGCTTATTTGTGCTCTTATTTCCCTTGCCTTTTTTTCGGCCGTTACTTATAGTCTAGTGTATATTTGAACAGTCGAGAAGCGTCTATCGCAATCCCTGTAGCCTACTAACCTCGCCACCAGACGATCCCCCAGGCGTCCTGCTCAGGCAGTAAGGGTTGTTGGTAGTCCCCCGCAGCAGGTTGGTGGTCTCCCAGCCCAGGCACAGTTCTGGCGTGTTGGACACCAGCAGTGGGATAGCTCCAGCTTTCTTCACTAAAGCCACTACGGCACCATCGGAGGTGGCTTTGCGTCCGGCGTTCTCTAGACATCCCACTGAGTTGGACGAGCCTGAAGAGACAGTATTGAGAATGTTTTGAAATCGTCACTTTTAATTATGTCATTAAACCTTGCTTGT
The DNA here is from genome assembly GCA_023078785.2 of Hyles euphorbiae. NCBI lineage: Eukaryota > Metazoa > Arthropoda > Insecta > Lepidoptera > Sphingidae > Hyles > Hyles euphorbiae. The sequence continues at coordinate 1,820,490 of CM041037.1, read as the reverse complement.
AGTTGCGTGTAGTATTTTTTATGAAGTACACACTTCTTTTTTTTTGTAGTTTGTTTTTAACTAACTTTTTTAATCGGCCATAACTTAGTCAAATCTCAATAACTATTTTGGCGTTTTAATGAGCTAGAAATGAGGTCGGAATAATCTCTTAACATTATTATAATAGCGTGGTGGTCGATTGTAGAGTTGGCCTGTGCCCTGCAGTGGGACGTATATGGGCTGATACAGATTATTATAATTTCGCTTCCAACAGGTCATTGTGGAGATCCTTGGGGGAGGCCTATGTTCAGCAGTGGACTTCCTGTGGCTGATATGATGATGACGATGATTATTATAATTCCAAATCCCAAAAATGTTTTCAGCAGGATAAAAGTTTTGGAATTTTAATCAACCTCTTCAATCCTCTCTCACCTGCGAGCTGACAGCTTTCTTTAACAGTAAACGGCACTCCTAGAAGCGGTTTGTTCTTCACCAGTTCCTCAAACGTTCCGTTCTTCTTGGCCTCATCGATCTGCCGGTCTACCACCTTTGCGTCTTCCAGCGCCGCCCTGTACCTCTCATCCACCACTGCGTTGATGAACGGGTTTACCTCTTTCACCCTGCTTATGTATATGGAGACCAGTTCTTCGCTTGTGATCTGTTGGGAAAGAATATTGTTACATTCAAAAGTTGACACAGTATCCTAGACCCGGAAAAGGGTTTGTAAAGATGCTTTTATACTTAGAACCTTACACAGTTTGTCAATCGTTTATTAGACGTGTATTGATTAATGAAGGAGGGTCTATCGCTAAAGTCTGCACCAACTTCAGACCTAGTTATCTTACATTATATTTGTTAGATTCAATATATGATTAGATACAATGTACTGATTTATTATGTAATTATTATTATATTATTAACAACATGTATTGATTTGTGTTTTGTAAATTATATTGTGTAGTTTTAAAAGGATATATGTTAAATTGGTGTTATACTAAATGTAATATATAATGTGGGTATTCAAAAACAAGACCCATTATTATTAAGATAGTTCGTTTTTATAAAGCAATTGTGTTAGAGCTAGTGAAGAAGAAACATTAAAAGTGATTAATTTTGGAAGACAAGTGTTTTTTTGGAGTATCCCTTCATCTCAGAAGTGGAATTACTTGTGCAAACGCCACATTAGCGACTTTTCCATCGGCTAAACATACAATTTTGGTGACGATACCTACAGTTAACGTGATGGAAAACGGCCCGGAAATTTTAAGTAAGGCCAGAAACACTCATGAATGACGTCTGAACAAAAGAAAGCATCCTGAATATAACTACGAAATGTCTAACGATGATCACGGAAAGGAGAAAAGAAGGCGAAGCCGGCATAATTCTGGAAGCGAAACAATGGTCAGGACGTTCTCAACAAGAAGTCGCTGTGATGTTCCTGAGCGGTGCGATTCGCGACATCGGCAGAGTCGCAGAAGTTCGAGCAGATCCACCCAGCGTCGCGGACACAGGCGGCGCGGGCGGAGCCGTAGGCGATCGAGTGGCTCCATCCGGCCTCGCCGCCAGCGTCGGCGGAGCCGTTCGAGTTCGAGTGGTGGCACCCGGCGTCGCGGGCAGCGCCGGCGGACTCGCGGGAGTTCGGGCAGCTCCACCTGGCGCCGTGCAACACATCGGCGCCACCACACGCGTGACAGAAGTTCGCGGCGGCAGTCTCGTCGCAGCGATAAACACGCGGGCAGTGTCACGAGAACGACGAGTCAACGATCCAGCTCACCGGTAAGACGTTCCAATAACTGAATTGATGAATACTTTAGTAAATAGTAATCGACATGAGGGTAATAAATTTCCGCTGTTAGGAAATGTTATTCCGGACTTTGACCCTATGGCAAAAGGTCAGACTATTCAAATGTGGCTTAATAAAGTTGAAGAATGTGCAAAATTATACAAATGGGGTGACGATCAGATTATACATTACGCATTACCAAAATTGGTAGGTGTGGCGAAAACTTGGTACTAAACGTTACCTACTATGTCTTTTTCGTGGCTAGAATGGAAGGATAAGTTGATTGAATCATTTCCTTGTAGTGAGGATTACGCGGAAATGTTAACAGAAATGTTATCAAAACGAGTCAAATACAATGACTCATTAGAACTTTATTATTACGAAAAAAATAGTTTATTAAACCGCTGCGATATAAAGGGTACAAGAGCTGTAGACTGTTTATTATACGGTATCGAGGATCGATCGTTAAGGTTAGGTGCTAAGGCTTTGAACTGTCAAGAACCTGAACAGGTATTAAAATATTTCCAATCTACTAGGCAACAAATGCGTGAAACAGACAAACCCCGGTTTCATGATAAAAAAGTTAGTGCTTTGTCGAGTAGTTCAAACGCCAAACCGATTAACAATGACGCCAAGGGTAAAATTTCAAGTGGTCCAATAATTTGTTACAATTGTAATGAACCAGGTCACTTTAGTTTCAGATGTACAAAAAAAATTATTGAAATGTAATATTTGTAACAGATTAGGCCATACAACTATAAATTGCACAAAACTACTCTCGGATAACAGAAAAGGAGATAAAAACAATGAAAAGGACATATTACGTGTAGATATGGAAAACGTTGTTTGTAATAACAATAAATATATCATGCAGGTGAAACTTAACGGTCATTCGATATTGGGATTTGTAGACCTAGGCAGTCAATGCACATTAATAAGACGTAGCGAAGCGAGATTTAGGGATTTTCATGGTTTAATGATTCTAATCTACCCACTATGAGGGGTATAGGCAGTAATATTGTATTGCCAATAGGTTATGCCACCGTCAATATACAAATTCAGAGTATTTCAGAAGAAGCCGACGCATTAATCGTGGAAGATAATATTATCAAGTATCCTATATTAATAGGACATAGTTTTACCGAGAAGCCAGGTATTGTAATTACAAAAACTTTTGATTCTTTAATATTTACACGTGAAACACAAGATAGATTTTATCTCGCATCAATTTCAAACGTTTCTATACAACCTCAAGAGATGAGCCTTGTCAGAGTCACGTGTCCAATAGATTATTGTGGAACTGTATATGTGCGAAGGTCACTTCGCGGAATATCTGGTTATGAATATTATCTTCTGCCAGGTGAATATGAATTAGTGAGTGGACAGGGTTGTTTACTTGTTTATAATGTATCTAATAACGTCATTGTTATAAAAGCTGGTTTCTTGATTACACGTGCTCTTAATTCGAATAGTTGTATGGATATTAATATTTTAAGTGCGGATGGTAAACAATTTTGCTCTGAACTGAATTTTGATCCTAACTTGACTAACGCCGAATTAATCCAATTAAAGGAGCTATTGCTTAGGTATAAACAGTGTTTTTCAACTAACTTAAAATTCACAAACATAATAAAGATGGAAATCGAATTAGCTGATAATAAGCCGGTTGTTTACCGGCCCTACAGGCTTTCATACTCAGAGCGACAATTGGTGCGGTCAATGATCGAGGAAATGATTGAAGCTGATATTATTTGCGAATCTAATTCTCAGTACACAAGTCCAATATTACTTGTGAAAAAGAAAACAGGCGAGAAGAGATTATGCGTAGATTACAGGGCATTAAATGCTAAAACAAGAAAAGAAAATTACCCTCTACCATTGATTGACGACCAATTGGATATGATAACAGGGAATTCTTGGTTCATCACTCTTGATTGTGCGTCTGGTTACTATCAAATACCTACCTATAGCAGAGAATTCTCAAGATAAAACGGCATTTGTAACACCCGATGGCCAATACCAATTCAAGTGGATGCCATTCGGTTTGGCAAATGCGCCTTCTATTTTTCAAAGAACCATGAACAAAATTTGTCAAAATCTAAGGCCGATTTTGCGATAGTTTTTATGGATGACATACTTATACCTGCTAAATCCTTTGAGCAGGGACTTGAGCGTTTATAAATAATATTAAAATTACTATCTGAAGCAGGGCTTACATTAAAGCTTAAAAAGTGCAACTTCTTTTACAAAGAAATTGATTTCCTCGGATTTCGGGTTAATGGTGATGGCATACGACCGGGATCCCATAAAATTCTAGCAGTATCTAATTTTCCGGTACCCAGGAATGTCCACAATGTGAGACGATTCATAGGGCTTGCTAGTTTCTTTAGACGTTTTATTAAAGATTTCGCTTAAATTGCTCGCCCCCTTACTGACCTATTAAAATCAAATTTTGCATGGAAGTGGAACGACGAACATTTTGATGCATTTAATACTTTAAAACAGAAATTAGCTGAACGTCCTATTTTGGCCTTATATGACGTCACGCTGGAGACTGAGTTGCATACTGATGCTTCCATGCTGGGAATCGCTAGCATTTTGATGCAGAGACACAGTGATGATTTGCTTCGGCCCGTGGCGTATTACAGTCGAAAGACAAGCGAAGATGAACAAAAACTACATTCGTTCGAGTTAGAAACATTGGCTGTCATAGCTTCACTGAAACGTTTTCGTGTTTATTTACTAGGACTAGTGGTCGCCTAGTGGTCGAAATTCGACCAAATCAAGAAGAGAAAAAGTTTTTACCTGTATGATGATGTTGTTATTCTGATAATTCGTGCACATTTAAATGTACGTATCTCTCAAAATTACTTATTTATCCTGAAGTATATGCAATTACCAAATCGTAAACTACAATAATTGCTTTGAACCAGCAATAGCAAATTATATATTATATTTTTTTGTACCTGAATGTTGTTATTGCAGATTACTGCTACAGAACTTTCTTTATGCATATAATGATAGTCCGTGTACATTTAAATGTATCTTACTGCTACACACTTTGTATAAGCGCTCAGTATTTCACGTAGTATTCGTCAAATAAATCTTTTCTGTTTGACATTCAACAAAACCACTTTATAAACATTTTTTTCTGATTGATATTCAACTATGTCTATAATAAACCAAAGAAACAATTTGACCAAAGAGTATATGTATACGTGTACAAATACTTGTGTATACGTGTGTTAAATGCATGCTGGTTTATTTATTGACTTAATGTACTTTTTATGCATTATTATTAAAATCTTTTTTATATTACATTTAATATTAGGCCTAATATTAATATTATTGCCTCATTTAAAATTAATATTCTCTTTTAATATTAATATTATTACCTCATTAGGCAAATAAAACCTTTTTTTTGATATGTCTATGTCAGAAGAACAAAATGAAAAAGAAAAGAAACTGACCTCCGTGATTTTGAATAAACTTTAGTGTCATAAGAATCTATTTTTTGTTAAGTTCATTTTGGTATATAAATGGTTACATAATGAATAAACTTGTTTCAATTATTTTATATTAAACATGTGACAGAATTTATGACCTAACTAGGTAGACACTCCTTTGAGTAGAAGAGGTAATAAGAAATATCAAAATATTGTATCTATAGACAAGATTCATCCTTGGCTAAGTTACAAAGACATGTCTAGTGACGATAGCGAAAAAGAGAATAGTAGTGATGAGATATGTGATGAGACATAAGAAAAAAAATATATAAAACCAAATAAGTTAATGTATGATCTGTTGAGTTTAAATTGTGATATTTAATTAGACTAGCAAATGTAAAGAAACCTTGATATAATTAGGAATTTGACTAGATATGATTATGACTGGTCAGTGCAGATAGCGAATGGTGCCAAGTAATTGGCATCGCACAGATGACCACCCACAACACTACACATCTACATCGGTCAGTGCAGATAGCGAATGGTGCCAAGAAATTGGCATCGCACAGATGACCACCCACAACACTACACATCTACATCGGTCAGTGCAGATAGCGAATGGTGCCAAGTAATTGGCATCGCACAGATGACCACCCACAACACTACACATCTACATCGGTCAGTGCAGATAGCGAATGGTGCCAAGTAATTGGCATCGCACAGATGACCACCCACAACACTATACATCTACATCGGTCAGTGCAGATAGCGAATGGTGCCAAGTAATTGGCATCGCACAGATGACCACCCACAACACTACACATCTACATCGGTCAGTGCAGATAGCGAATGGTGCCAAGTAATTGGCATCGCACAGATGACCACCCACAACACTACACATCTACATCGGTCAGTGCAGATAGCGAATGGTGCCAAGTAATTGGCATCGCACAGATGACCATCCCATTTACACTACAGTGCAGACAGTGACCTTGTTGGAATGCGAAAAAGATTCGATGAATATGATTATAAATATTATATACATTTTATTATTCTTATTGTTTTGTTGTTTTCGAATATACAGAGTGAGAGGACTCACTCTAAAAGGATGGCCGAGCTGTTAAGATTCAATATATGATTAGATACAATGTACTGATTTATTATGTAATTATTATTATATTATTAACAACATGTATTGATTTGTGTTTTGTAAATTATATTGTGTAGTTTTAAAAGGATATATGTTAAATTGGTGTTATACTAAATGTAATAGATAATTTGGGTATTTAAAAACAAGACCCATTATTATTAAGATAGTTCGTTTTGATAAAGCAATTGTGTTAGAGCTAGTGAAGAAGAAACATTAAAAGTGATTAATTTTGGAAGACAAGTGTTTTTTTGGAGTATCCCTTCATATTGTACAGATAATCGAAGTCAACACTGCACGGGTCATAGTCCAAAATTATGAGACAGACCATTCTGCAAAATTACAATCATGTTGCGGCAACATCCTTTTCAAATATAGCCATGTTCATAGAGAATTTTAATGCCCAAATTCTGGAACGCAACTTAAATATAAATGGCGCTTAACTACGTTAATCCCGATTAAATGTACTGGCTAAGTGGGCCGTGCGCTGTTAAGAGCAACTTATTATTTGAATGGCGTTCCAGTATTCGGGCGTAAGTTTAATAGAACTACGGAAGACATTTCTAATACACGGGCGAGTAACAAAATAAAAGGCAGCAGATATTGAATTTGCCTAAATTTATGTATAGTACATTTAACCTAAGGCAAAGCGTATTTATTGATAAACTAACAAGCCATGTCTTAGCGAGAAGACGACAATTGATTTAACAAGTAACAGTGTTTGGGTAATATGGTTGACGTGCGACTTATGACAATAGATATATTAGGTTATAGAATTTTGGAATCTATATTAAATCACGATATTAAAAACGACGTCAGTTTACGTCGATATACACCGAAATACTTAAGAGCGTATACACCTTGCGCGCAAAGTCAACTATAGGTATTTCTTCGTTAATTTTACGCACACATAAGCGACCAAAGCTGTGTGCGTAGAGCTGCCGCGTCGGCTCGCTATACAGTCGGCTCAAACAACTTTGATCCGTGCGCTTCAAATATTCAATTGAAATGTAACTGTAATATAATATCATAAAAATATTTTATTTGCATTATAAGTAGACAAATATTACTGTGCAAGCAAAGAATAATACAAATTTTGGATACTAATCATATTTTCGTTATTATTACATTGTTAAGTTGCATTCAAATCAGTGTTCAATCAGTAGACACTACGGACGTTTTATTAATCATTTCGTGTTCGAACACATAAATAGTGTTAGGGGCCTTACAACCCCTTACAATTACGAAATATATTTAATTTTATATTACAATACATAACATAATTTAGCCTCGGAATTACGTCCCATTATATTACCTGAAACATAATTTATACTCACTACAAAATCATTGTAGGTAATAAAAATAATTAAATATTTTACTACCAAAGTACTAAGATGTGGTAATCGCATTCCGCGCGTGGCTATTTTTACTACGCGCGGCATAATCGACTGCAGCCAGGCCGGAGCGACGAGCGATACGTCCTCCCTCTAGAAGGCCTTGCGGCGGTCTGATTTGATCCACGTCGGACAGCGTGTTTTATAGTGGTTTTTAAAATATTTGTAGAAAACATGAAAACTAATTTTGTGAAATATAAAAATGTTAATTTATTGATAAGATGTTCTTCTATTATAATATGAAATTGTTATAAAAAATTATGTACGATAAGTTGGTGAAAAAAAATATGTTCTTGACGAGAGTTTCTGAATAATTTCGCATTGTTTAAATTTTTATTTTTCAGGAACTAAACACAAAAAGATTATTTTTCTCAGCAAAATCTCTTATTAGTCTGATAATATTTTTATTTTCATCTTATATTTAGTGGTTAAGGATATCTTAAGCTTCTAAATTGCCATTTAAAGCCTAAATAACGAAACTTGTGTTCAGTAATCCGTATAGTACTCACAAATTATCCATCAATCTATAATGTTTTCCACCAAAATCCCTAGATGACAAGCTTTTCTAAAATTAGTATTAATTATTTTTCCTTTAAATTGTTTATTGGTGGCTATTAACTCATTTGAAAGTCCTGTTTTTAAGCCAAAAAGCGCGTGCAGGGTATAAACGCTCTTAAGTATAACTTGGCAAAAAAGTGTATGGTGAGGTGATAAGTGGCATTAAAGAAAAACAATTACGGCAACAGAATTAAAAATGTATTCGTTGAATAATTTTATACGCTGGTATTTCTATACATTTTCGTACATTTCTCTTTGTTTTATGATTTAAAATAAACAAAGACAATTAACAACTGTACTGTACTGTATCAGCCAGTTGTTTTAAATATTTTATGAGATACACTTGTTTTATAGGGGTGCCTAATACTTTTGGCCAAGGCTGTAGTTCTAGTAAGTCAAGAGAACATTGCTGTATAGGATGTTTTATTAAATGTAGTTTACGTGCGAAGGAAACGCACGCTATAAGGTTTATATTTCATTCGATCTAAGTAATTATGTCATTTTCAGGATTTGTCTTTTTACGGATATGTTGTCAATCAACTAAAAAGTATATAATATAAATATATGTCCTGTGTCGAAAGCCTAGGTCCTAGGATCTAACAAGTCGCGACCAAAACAAATATTAACACGGATAAGAAGACACATTACTATTAGATGAAGGAAAATGCCTTGAGGAAACCCTTATGTTTGTTGAAAAAGGTTCTCTATGCGCGTGATTTGCTTTCCAAGCTATATGTAAATTGTCATTTACATTACTACGAAACCCTGGGATATTGTTGGCATCAGGTTCCAAGAACGGTGTAGATATTATAATTGATTTCAATTAAGTGCGCTTCTAGCGCCAAATAAGTGTTTTAGGATAATTATAGGAACAATAAAAAACGTTATTTAAAGAATATAGCAACAAAAACATGTTTTAGGATATTTTACATTCTCAGTAGGTACCTAGCTATTGTAAAAACATTTGAACAACGTTTAGACAAGCTTAACAATCTACGCAAACAGACATAAACTGATTTTGGAGCTAGGCATATTTTGCACAAACATCCAATTGTGGATGCCATTTGTAGAACTTAAGAGACAATTTCACCCAAACAATCACTATTTGATCAGATCCGCAAAGATTGTCATCGAGTTTTAAGAGGTAGTTACTTGTATTCAATTTAAAACGAAACCTATCAGGTAAAAGATAAAGAGCAAATTGGAAACAAAACAATTATGCTCTGCCATTCCAGCTGTGAATGTAGCCAAAACATCCGCACCTCAATTTCAAAAGCTAGCAATGGTATTGCACTGCGAATTGTCAATCCCGTGTCACAATTCCGACGTGCACGGCTCGTTGGGCGGCCGGCAAACCAGATCGGTGTCAACGACGCACGGTGGGCTGAAAATCGCGTTTCATGGACATTCAAATTTTTTTTCGAATTTGACGGGTTTTTTAATTGGAATCTATTAAAACATGCTTGTTCATGATACCTTTTAAGTATGAAGATATAAATCACAGGAAAAGGTACACTTTCGATTTTTTTTCAAAAATGTTGTATGGAGAAAACCATAAAATAAGCTATATCTCGGCTGGCACAGGAATGGCCGTTATTTCCTCTCGCATGAATTTTGCTCTATTTTTTTGCAATTTTTTGATGTATCACACCACAGGGGGCAAAGCGCGGCTTTTGAGAAAAAAAATCATATAAAAAAATATATATTATTTCCGTTGACTTCAATCTTGGTTGGCAAATTTGAACCACATGTCTCTAAAAATAATAAATAGCGGTCACAAAACAACTTTATTGCTGGTTAACCCTCCCAATTTCACAATAATAAATAATACACGGCTTATATCAAAGAAATATTTTTTTACCTTACTTGTTTATGACACACAAATCGGTCTTGGATACTCGAACTTTTCCAAACAATGGATAAATTTTCACCTGCAAGTACTTACTACTTACTATTGTTTTGTTCCTAATTCACTTATTTAAGACCCAATAAACAAAAAAAGGCAGCTGCGTAATTATGATGGGTCATTATAATGACACAGGTGCATAATGATTTTGTTATTTATTTAAGAAGTATAAATAGACATTTGTTTGCTGTAATTTTTCAGTTTACCTCGATTTGTGCTTGTGTAAACATCGATTATAAACACGGAAATGGAAAGTTTAGCAAATTACTTAGACTTGTTTATGATTTTGAAAAACACGGGTAAGTACAGTGACTTCCTTTCGTTACATAACAATGTCGGTTCATGTTTGAATTTAAACCTTTCAGATGAAGACAGTCTTACGTTGAAATTATACTGTAGAAGATTTACTCATACCCTTGTGAAAAATTGGAAGCGATCTCATCGCAAATTAGAAGATTTTTTGAAAGGTTATGAGGACTGGCTTCAGTGTGATATCGATTGGCCAAGTTGCATTGCAGAACCGAAGGCATCAGATGTTGGGGCATCCGAATCTCATATCACCCTCGAAAGTCCAGTCCTTTCCACATCTTCGTCCGGTGCACCACACACAAGTAAGAAGCGTTTGCCACGAAAACCATTTCAAGATTTAGCAATGAAGCAACAGAAGAGAAGGACTGAAAGTCAAATAGAATTGTTAGCAACTTGATCTGGTCTTCAATTTCCTTCAAATGTTCAGTAACCACAAGTTTATTTTCTTTAACAAAACTAAACTGCACTGGACGACAAAAATGTGCTGAACAGGGCTTTGGATTTTGCCATACGACTTCGTTACCATCGGTCAGCTTTAACGGAACTAACGAGGTCATGAAAACACTGGAATCATTATATTCGTCTTCTATTTTCTGTTTATACCTGCTCTGGTTCGATGCACCATCAAAACCCCACTTAAATAAGTTCTTTTCTATCGCCACATACAGGTACACTTTTCAAAATCCTTTTAACTGTTAAATCTAGAAGAGCCTGAAGGGACATTTTGGCTGTTGTATCTGTAACTGTAATTGTCTCCTTGTCAGGATAACACTGAGATTTAGCTTGCTGAATCTTATAGTATGATGGGTACAATTCCATCGCACCTTCCCGAATTGCTGTTTCCCTTAATGTTATATATTGCCACTTAGACAACTTTAATGATAAACATAGACCAAGTGCTTTCTCCGGTGTAAAAACAGGCTTGGGGCATGATTTTTTGGTAATTGCGTTAAACTTATCAGCAGCTTCTGAATGTTTTATCATATACTCAATAGCAGCAGCTATACTGTCCAAACCTTCTTGTCTCATTTTTCGCACAGTAGCGTATGCAAGTTCACTGGACTCACATTCTATTTGACTTTCAGTCCTTCTCTTCTTTTGCTTCATTGCTAAATCTTGAAATGGTTTTCGTGGCAAACGCTTCTTACTTGTGTATGGTGCACCGGACGAAGATGTGGAAAGGACTGGACTTTCGAGGGTGATATGAGATTCGGATGCCCCAACATCTGATGCCTTCGGTTCTGCAATGCAACTTGGCCAATCGATATCACACTGAAGCCAGTCCTCATAACCTTTCAAAAAATCTTCTAATTTGCGATGAGATCGCTTCCAATTTTTCACAAGGGTATGAGTAAATCTTCTACAGTATAATTTCAACGTAAGACTGTCTTCATCTGAAAGGTTTAAATTCAAACATGAACCGACATTGTTATGTAACGAAAGGAAGTCACTGTACTTACCCGTGTTTTTCAAAATCATAAACAAGTCTAAGTAATTTGCTAAACTTTCCATTTCCGTGTTTATAATCGATGTTTACACAAGCACAAATCGAGGTAAACTGAAAAATTACAGCAAACAAATGTCTATTTATACTTCTTAAATAAATAACAAAATCATTATGCACCTGTGTCATTATAATGACCCATCATAATTACGCAGCTGCCTTTTTTTGTTTATTGGGTCTTAAATAAGTGAATTAGGAACAAAACAATAGTAAGTAGTAAGTACTTGCAGGTGAAAATTTATCCATTGTTTGGAAAAGTTCGAGTATCCAAGACCGATTTGTGTGTCATAAACAAGTAAGGTAAAAAAATATTTCTTTGATATAAGCCGTGTATTATTTATTATTGTGAAATTGGGAGGGTTAACCAGCAATAAAGTTGTTTTGTGACCGCTATTTATTATTTTTAGAGACATGTGGTTCAAATTTGCCAACCAAGATTGAAGTCAACGGAAATAATATATATTTTTTTATATGATTTTTTTTCTCAAAAGCCGCGCTTTGCCCCCTGTGGTGTGATACATCAAAAAATTGCAAAAAAATAGAGCAAAATTCATGCGAGAGGAAATAACGGCCATTCCTGTGCCAGCCGAGATATAGCTTATTTTATGGTTTTCTCCATACAACATTTTCGAAAAAAAATCGAAAGTGTACTTTTTCCTGTGATTTATGTCTTCATACTTAAAAGGTATCATGAACAAGCATGTTTTAATAGATTCCAATTAAAAAACCCGTCAAATTCGAAAAAAAATTTGAATGTCCATGAAACGCGATTTTCAGCCCACCGTGACGCCACGATCGATAATAAGGATGGCAATTAACTGACTGCGAATGTTGACGCACTGCACTCGTTGCGTGCATAGGATATGCTAATAATACAGTGCGGTGATAATATCTGCATTGATGCAATCCTCCAAGAGAATGCACGGAAAGAACACCTAAGCCAGGAGGAATTCGGCTTAAGCAATGCTTCTAATTAGGAGCTAATTTACGCTTTGAAGACTATTGCTGCAGATTAAAATATAAACGAAAACTAAATTTTGTCAAGAATATAAACAGAAATACGAGTGTACCGATGACAAAAAGTCCTGGGATTAAAATCAAATGTTGCAATTGGTTTTATTGATACAAAATTATTATTGTTGGTGTTAGTTGACTTTTTTGGACATATCACTTGTTATGTTAGTGCTCGAATTATCAACTTCAATTATAATATTTTACTATATTTCGTTTCACAGACGATAAATACCTTATACCTATATAAAAAAATACAAATTGAATTAGACCTGCAGTATTACCAAACATATACCACTTAGGATCTTCAAGAGATATTGCGCGTAAATTCCTTTAAAGTTGGCAAAGCGACGGTTCCTCTACTCTGGTTGATATCAATGCAAATGGATAATCAATTACAATCAGGGGTACTTTTTCTCCGTCCGTATCGTTTACCATTTGACTTACAAAATTATCATCATTCTTAAACACAAGCAGTTCTCTACTGATCATAGGCTCATACGTACTTCTCGTCGCCGTATTGCTGCCGCCAATTCTGTGGCACTCTTCATAAGCCATGAATTGGTGATGGGTGGTACGCGACGATTGTCTCTCGCTCGAAGCCAGAAGAACGGAGCTAGTAGCAGGTTCAGAAGACGCAACACCACACCCAGCAGTCGGACTCCCACCTCCATTCTGAAAGAGAATAGACTGTAAAGTTATTCGTACACTATGAGTATGGAACAGATATGCACTAGAGATGTACAGGATTATTTAAAAAGAATATTTATGAAAATTTGTTTGGATTATTCTGCGTTATTATGATAGGTTGAACTGTATGTGACGAATATACAATTTTAAGTAGTTTCCTTCAGTTATGGTGTCTGTGCGGTTAAAAAGTTTGGATAAAATATTGACTGTCATCAAACTATTAGATGGCATTTTTTATTTTATTCTAACGATATACAGTATAATAATTTAAAAAAATGATTGTGAAGCGAAAAATCAGTTATAGTATGCCACGGAGAAATGTCTTTATATGATTAACAAATATTTGATTCAAGTCTAGGTGTAGAAGGAAAATTTTAAATTTCTCCACAGTTTCCGATACTCTTGATGCAATGCACGTAATCTACTGTGGTGTCAGGAATGATGAGTAACTGGTGTGTATTTGTTTAATTTTTATAATACCAGTTTTATTACAGGTAAAGGCACCATGTCAATAATCTTGTGCCATTTAAAGTCAATGTTTGCTCTTTACCACATTAACAGCAAATGCTAACTTTGTGTCCAAGTCTTATTTGACCACGTGTTTTAGCTCTCATTTGTATGAACGCAAATATGATAGAAGCCTTTGGGAGAAAAATTATGAGATTTTTCTAATTAAACATGGTGGTGCAAACGTAAATCGGACTTGCTCGGCTAATAAGATTCTTAAAGGTTTAATGAAACAAACGGTATAACTAATTAATTAGTCTAAACTAAGAAAATATAAGAGAGGCCTATGCCCAGCAGTAGACAGACGGGCTGATCATGATGAAAGAAAATATATGCACATCACTCGCGGCCAGTTGACGGTTTGGATCAGCACAAGATGGCAGTAAGCACGCCGGTTTTAGACATGTTCACAATAGCCGTAGGGATATATTCGGGAATCAGCTGAAACTATAGCCGTAGTACCAGTAGCCTTTATTATGCGTTACTTTAGACTCGCAAGTACACTCTAAAGTTTAGACGGCTGGAAACTGTAGCGTTAGTATACGATGATTGAGCTATAAACATATCAAAAAATATTCTTTGCCAAAATTGCTATGGATTATAGAATGTAATTTTTAAAGAAACTAAATTTGCATAGTAAGTTTATATTATTTTCTCTGACCATGGCAAACGAAGTTGTAGTAGCCGCACACCGATTTATTTTCGTTGGGATAGATTGAACATAATTATGTTATGCTAGTTGCTATAACATTGTACATAATAAATTTCGACCTAATTCTGACATTTAATCCACTTCTAGAGCAATACTGGAAAAATTAATTAAGCGTATAAGTTACGAAACTCTCCTTAATTCACGGGCTGCTGTTTTCCATTTCGGCTAAAATATTATTTCTTTTACTTGCAAACTTTACACAATACAATTGTACAGTCGGAATTGATGCCGTAGTCATTTTCTACCAGTCGTTGTCGGGAGTAAGATTATTTTGGCAAAAATTAAGATTTCGAAAAGAATGCGGATTTAATTTACTGATATTAATGGAATCTGTGTCCTTCAAGGCATATTAAGTTTATAGTTTGCGATTTATCGAGGCCATCGTATAAATACTATTATATTTTATTACAAATAATGAACAAAATCATTACATCTGAATTAATTAAAACAGACGATATATCAAAAGATGAATAAATGCTTTGCATTTTGAAACATGACCATACATAGTTCGGATTTTGTTATACGTTTTGAGCACATTTAATAAATCATGCCACATAATTTGGTAAAATTTGACCGACGTGTTACAAATAAAAGAGAAAAAAAGGTTCAGAATTCATGTGAAAGCAATTCTGTAATTTGGTTGGAAACTCGATTCAAAGACAGTCTATTGGTACATAAAATAATTACAGAGTGGCAACAGGCAGATTGTGAAAAAAGATTATTTACGTTTGTTCCTAGTACTTTTTTATAAATGAAAATACTAAAATTGAGGTATATGGTAGTATAAGTTATTATTAATTACATAAATCATGCTTTTACTAAAAAAAAACTTTACGCTTAAAGCAAAATCTTACAGACAACCATGGGGTGGATAAACAAGAGGGAGAATGAAAGAGGGCAGTGTAAAAAATAAACAATGGGAACATAGATGTATAATTGCACAGATGACAGAGACACATAAAAGTTTACGTATATATCTCTAAAAGGGCCTACCCTTTTAGGGATATATGCGTTTTTTTGGGGAGAGGTGCCAATTGCCAGTGACATTCACAGGTCGCCGAACGTCGTAGTACGTTCTGTCCTCAGATGTTATAGAGGGCGAATCTATCGCCATACTGGTCGCATATTTATATCCCGAATTGCACGGACAATGAATTTTGGAAACGCATACATACATATTTTCAACAAGATAGTTTCGTGCTGCAGTTTTTAAAAAGCGAGCCAAAAGAAGAAACGATGAGTTCAATTTTCGCTCAGACACAAAATGTTTGCGTGACCCACAAATACTTAGTATATTGGATGTTGTATTTATTAAAATCACTCGTTACAGGCCAGGCAATTAATTCTAACCACACTCGTTCCATATAGATAATGATCGTCTCTCCCGAGAGACAGACGTGGCAGCACTACCATTCAATGTACGTGCATGTTTTTGTAATTAATCAGGTGGTCCCTAGATACCAGACAATGCATTAATTAATATAACAACGTTAGCTAGACGCGGCACGGGGCTGGCTGTGAAACGAGATGTCGCGGCTTCGGTAGCACCGACACTATTAGATCCGGATATAATTAAGCCAGCCATAATTGTTTAGCCGGGCGAAAGACTACCATCTGGCTTCGGTGGTTGTTCTATCTATACAACGTATACCGGGGTAAACACGTGTACAATGTAGTGACCTCCTTAGATTCATACATATGTAAACGCACGCCTTTTTCTCAAAAATGGTAGGCAGAGATGTAACCAGGACCCCCACGTTTCCCTTTGTATTTTCCTTCCCGCGATGTGATAGGGGACAAGCTTATCGCCATATCGGACACAAATTCTTTACTCCGGGCTGATAATGAATAGAAAAATCCAATATCACTTTGCCCGACCCGGGATTCGTATTCGATTTAGTACAGCAGCGCTACGAGGCAGGCAGTAGAGACTTTCAAGTACCTACTCTGAAATCACATTGGCTTGCCAGTATATAAAATAACCAACTGTCGTGTTTTTTCTAACACACAAAATACAAACTCAGGACGGGACGATGAATGCGTTAGGTGCATTTATTTATTTAATTTGACAGCCTCAGTTAGAGATCGGCTGTGAAACGAGAGTCCGCGGGTCCGATCCCCGCACCAAGGCAAAAGTTTGTGAAGCCCACAAATATTTGTCTCGGGTCTGGGTGTTTATGAACAGAAAAGTCTCTCGTAGTTTCTGATACCCAAGACTTCCTTGATCTTAAGGTGGGGTCAAGAATATGTATGTGACTTTTCTGTATCTGTATCCCATATACTGCATGGCACAGGACCCCTCTACAATCAAGAGTACAATCGAGAATGGTTAGGCCATATAGTCCCCACCACGCTGGGCTAGTGCCTGTTGGCGAACTTACATACCATACGAATTCTTACAAATCACTATGGTATGCAGGCTTCCTCACGATGTTTCCCTTCAGCGTTATAGTGTGTTGTGATTGACTATCAATAAACATATGACTCCGATAAGTCAGAGTCATGGGAAGGTGGTCATGGGATTTGAACCCGCGACCACCTTGAGCTTATTGGCTGTCGCGTCTGATCCGTTTACTCAGTGGCGTAACTACACCATCTGGGGCCCGTGGCAAAATCATCCGATGGGGCCCCCCCTTTTTGTATGGAGAGGAAAACTGTTAAGGTTATTTTCCGGTACCCCGGAGAAGACCGAAAGGAATATATTAGTGCCATTGACCTGCCAGTAAATTGCGGCCGAGGCGGATGCCAACAAAAATCTGCGCTAGCATACCGAATAAAACCCTGACCCCCACATTTCGGGAGGTACTCCACATCTACTGGTCGAGTGGGTCGGAATGTGTCCCTGCGGTGATTCTTAAGGCAGTTGTCCCACCAACGACGAGTAAACGAGTAACTATCGGCTATTTTCTCGCTCAAGAAACGTACAATAGATATACTTTCCGTGTGAACAAAAGAGATGCAGATACAAATAGTTGATCGCTGACTGTTCATACTGCCGGCGAGCACTCGCTTCACTAGTTTGTCGCTGAGCGACAAGAGCTATGAAAGATAACACTCGCTCGGCGATACTCGCTAAGCGATTAGAATTCACGTCGAGAGAGCAACCAGTGGTCATTTCTCTACAGTGCGAATCTGAAAGTACACGATTTTTTTTATTTAATATGAATATCGAAAAATCATTTGAATTATCATTGTTATCTAGTTCAGACGACGATGATGATGACTGCCGCGAGCGAGTGATGCGAGTAATCGCCCGCCTCAATCGCACACTCGCTTATAGCCGAGCTACTCAAATATCGGAACTACGCACTCGCTCCCCGCTTCTCGCTAACTCGTTTCTAGTTCTAGCTCTACTCGTTACTCGTTAATCGTTGCCGGTGAGACAAGTGCCTAAGATGTCCGCCCCTGAGATAACCCCCGTACTCACGCGTCTTTTCTATTAAAACAACCTAGGCCCGGCTTCATGGAATATTGCCCATGTTCATCCAATCCCCAAGAAGGGTGACCAGTCGGATCCTTCGAATCATAGGCCGATTGCTGTCACATACTGACTCTCCAAGGTCTTGGAGCGAGTTATCAATATGTAACTCTTGACATCTCTTGAAGATCACCAACTGAGGGTCGTTCAGATGGTGATCTTCTCGTTTATCTCACCCACCATCAGATGGAGGCATTGGATAGTGGAAGTGAGGCGATTACGGTAGGCCTTGAAATTGTCATCGAGTGTGGCATGGCGTCGTTTTGGGGAAGCTACCTGCCTGGTATTTTAACCTGAGGAACTCTGAAAGTACATCGCCAGCTTTCTGGATGATCGCAGCATAAAAGTCGTATTGGACGGCTTTTGCATCGAGACGAAGACCATTAATTCTGGTGTTCCATAAGGCTCGGTGCTTTCGCCGACCGTGTTTATCCTGCATATCAATGACATGTTGTCTATCACCAGCTGGTATAGCTATGCAGATGCTGGTGCAAATAAGGCAAGATACCTTATATACCCCGAAATATCAGATCGACCCACTTGACTCATTACACCCAGGGCCGTCTTTACCTATGATGGGGCCCTGGGCACACAAGAATTTGGGGCCCTTTTAAAAATAAAGAAAAAAAAATAATCTAACATTTATCTACTATAATCATTTCATATCGAAGTATATATATATATATATATATATATATATATATATATATATATATATATATACGTATCAATCTTGTCGGAATTGTCCATCTCAACTACTACTACTAACTAAGAAACTGTGTATGATGTCTCTAGATCTTTCTAGGTTAGCTCATTACACAGGCTCACTAAAATGTTTTTATTAGTGAGTACTGATTACCACTAAAATGGTTAATTTTTTTTTTCTAAAACTATGTATTATTTGCGATTGTTTTTTTTTTATTTATATGGTATTAATCCTCATCAAAATAATATCGTTTTTAATCAACTTAAAAAAAAGGAGATTATGTATTTGATGTGTATGTATGTAATTTTGTCAGAGTTGCATAGTTTTTGTATATGTTAGTCTATACCAACGCCTGAACACGAAATTCAAATTAAAAAATGTATGCATGTTTGTATGTTTGTACACGCATATCTCAAAAAGTATAAGTCGGATTTCAAAAAAATATTTTTGCTTTCGATTAGATATAGTCAAACTTAGGAGTTGTATAAGTTTCATCAAAATCGGTTACTTAGTTCTTGAGATAAGGCAGAAGTGTCCAACTTTTTTCAGTTCGCGACGTGCATACATATTGACTATTTTGTCTCAGCGTCCTATCCTAGATAGGTAAGGGTATTAAGTTTCGATTACTACAACAGCAATTAAAAAAAAAAGAAATAGAAAATAATTTTAAAGAATTAAACCATCTTCAAAATTGTAACAAAAAGAAAGAAATAAAATTAATCTTTTAATAGATCTAAATACCTAAATGGGCCAACCATTTTTTGAGGTCGGTACTGGCCTTAAAGTTTGAGATCAGCGGAACCCCACGGTTCTACTCGCATAATTCGTAGCATGATGTTATAAAGCATAATAGTAGTCTAGCTGGCACCGATTTCAAAAAATTGTTGGCCTATTTAGGTATTTTAGATCTATTAAAAGATTATTTTTTATTGTCCGGAATTAATGAGACGGGACAGGAAAGGATGTAACAGGATCGAGTCTTGTGTCGTGGGTATCAGAAACTACAAGAGACTTTTCGATGTCACAAACACCCAGACCCGAAAGAAATATTTTTGGGCCGCACAAACATTTCTCTCGGTGCGGGGATCGAACCCGCGGCCTCTCGTTTCACAGGCGTCGTAACGTCTAACTGACTGCGCCACGGAGGCTGTCAAAAGTTTTGATATAAATAATATGTTGCTGATTTGGACTGGATTCATCATTAAAAAAGGATCTGCACACGGGCGGAGCCAGTTGGGTCCAAGTGTAGAAATAAATAGGTAGTTATTGACATTCACTTATCCATAAAGATATCTCCTCTAAAATATTGGTACCGTGGTAATTATTTTCACAAATTTTAAAATTAATTTATATAGTTATTTACTTGTCTTACTCGCTATTTATGAACTGATCATCGGAAATCTAGTTAACATTTGATCGAACTCCATAGATCATATTTTTTAAACATCATACAACAGCATATTATGTATAATCTCAACATTGAATATTTAAAGAATAAATATTTTCCACTTTCAAACCACAGCAAACCCAAGGACGTGGTAATTGAGAAAATATGGAAATATGGATTAAACGATTGTAAAGCAGTACATCTGGTTTACAGAAACCACGCTTTACAGACGTAAAAAATAGTAAGTAGTATCTTAGGAATTATTTTGATTATTTCATATTGAACTGTTTTTTTAAAGTGTAATTAATGTCTGTCAGTAGCGTAGGTAACTCTATATTATCTCGGCCCGTGCCAAAACCATCCGATGGGGCCCCATCGGATTACTTACTATAAGGGTGGTTCTACAAAAGTAGGGCAAATATTAAGGATATTATGTTTACATGAGTTTCTACTTTTAATTATTACGAATTTGGGTGGTTATGATAGATAATCAAATAAACATGCTAACTTAAAACAGGCCAGTCACTTTATAAAGTAGTTTTTAAATTATTAAGGATTTTCAAAATTTTGCTTCCAGAGGATTGACGAAAACAACAGAGTACTGACAAATACACATTTTCATAAGAATAATCAGTCATTTATTAATCATTGACACATTCTCTTAGAATGTAATTATATCACATATTCTTTTAACATTAATCCTTATAGGTAAGTATAAAATAATCACATTTTTTCTATTTATACTGACGAAATTTCCTCAGTATTAAAGTCAGCCTTGAATTTTTTTATTACCTTAACATTAATCAACATTAAATTACTTTGAGGTAGTTTCACTCAAAAATTATACATTTTCTAAAAAAAACAATAAACAACTGTAACACGAAATTAT
Organism: Hyles euphorbiae; assembly: GCA_023078785.2. NCBI lineage: Eukaryota > Metazoa > Arthropoda > Insecta > Lepidoptera > Sphingidae > Hyles > Hyles euphorbiae. The sequence goes on along the minus strand of CM041037.1, from coordinate 1,799,084 downwards.
TATTTTTAAATAATAAAAATGAGATCCATTTTCTTATTAATCAACAAAAAATAGTCTTATTCTCTCTTTGAAATTTACTTTTCAAAAACATCAATATCCTCCTTAAATTGGTAAAATACTCTTTTTCCTTTTGTAACGAGATCTGGTACAGGTAACTTATGGATTATTTGTTCAAACGGTACGTCTGCAACATCCTTTTCATCCAATTTAAATAGAGTTCCATTCTGGTCACAAACTTTAAGGAAAGTCACTCTCATCTCGCCGTCATCATCGATATCAGAGGAGCAGATAGCCGCATAACGATACTCTTTATTCCTTATCATATATTTAATTAAAACATAATCTCCGTTGCTATAAAGACTTTCTTATTGTGAGCCGCTAACTGATGGCGTTGATAAATTGCAATCCAACTCAACAGGATGGTTATTATGGTCTTTCGCGTAAGTGGACAGTGGTGCATCATCATCTTCAGAGGAGTCTGTGAACACCGTGGAAGTGTTTAGACGCGTAACTTGTGTACCTGGCAACTTTGTCTGATAATGAATAGATCCGAGCTTGTAATGATCACATCCATCTGGGCTGCAGAAACAACTTAGTGACTTCAAGGTAAGATTGTTAGGGCAATAAGCTGTGCCTGTGACCTGATGTACCAATAGTGTCCCCTTGAAAGCACCGATTTCAGATGGTTTCTCAGATTTAACAACTTTCTTCAACTCTTTTTTAACTCGTCTATATTTTTGACGCTGAGTATTCAGTTTAGTTTTAAGTTTTGAAATTACAACTGCCATCTTCTTTAATTGCTTATTTCTGGATTTTCTCTTTCTTTCGCTTCTTTTTTTTGCTTCTTTCACTCTTTTGTCTTCTTGAAGCACTTGCGGAACTGGTACTACAATTGGTTGCATTTCATCGTCAGTAGTTACAGGGGTATTTTCGCGTATAAAATTATTAATACTTTCCTTTAAGTGGTGTTTCTTTTGCCTGTATTTTGAGGAATATTCTTTCCATTTCCTTCTGGTTGCTCGTTGCTCTCGAGGTGTCATTTTACTAATACTTTTTCTTTGTCCTTTCTCCTTTTTTCTTAGATACTGTAACCTTTGTTTTTCTTTATACTCAGCTAATTTGATAGGATCGCTTTTAATCTTTGCTAATCGAGCCTTTTCGGCTTCTCGTTTGTTTTGTAATATCTCTTCCCGAGATAATTTTTTTTTAGGAGGCGGCATGATGTTTTAACTGAAATAAGTAAAAAAAGACCTTAAACGTGGTATTTTTTAACGTAAAAGCAGACAAAAACAAAATCTGTCAGTACTCTGGAAAATATGTCAGTCCGCTGGCATATTAACGGACAACGGACTGACGCCAAAGTACTGACGAAAAGGATGCAATTTTATAATTATAGCCAGAAAGTACGTTCCTTTTCGAATTTTGTAATATTACTAAACAATATTATTACAAATTATAATTAACTGTATATGAATCGAAACAAAATTCAAGTTTACAAGTAAATGCCAACTCACCACAGTACTGAAATGTTGACTGGACCCACCACGTGCACACGGAGTAACCGCGACTCTAGCACTGGCATCGTAATGGCGGCCGTCAATCGGCGTGGCTTGTAGCTAGCTTCAATATTAACCTTGAAGCATAGCGGGATTGTAACCTTGAGTCTGAGGTATTTACCGGGAATTTCAAATTTTAAAAACACACAACGGACTGACGAATGACTCTGAACACAAAGTTTATTCTTTATTTTAAAAATAATGGCAACAATATTACATTTGAAAGCTTTGGTAAACACTGTAAAGTACATCGCAGATTTAGATTAAATAGTAAGTTTTCTTAAATAATTGGCAATTTTTAACATACAGCCACTTGATTGCGCAGTTTTGGAATTGTGACATGCCAAAAGACTGACGATTTGAGGATCTATCGTGATTTTTTATATACTTGTAATGAAAATAAATACCTGATATTGGATGACCAAATAACGGATATTTGATTATTTTAAATCCAAATAAAATTTCCAGTAAATATACGAAAACTTTGTATTTATGGACTGGTGACATCAAGTTACCCATTTTTTGTAGAACCACCCATAAAAATATCTCACTTACTATAAAAAACGTAACTTTATAAACTGTATGATTAATTTAATAATTTAACTTTATAAACAAGAGAGCCTTAGCTAAGGCCAAGGCGGAGCACATCTGCAGAATTGGCGAGCGACTTCAGAGCTATCCCTCTGGGAGTCGTGCTTTTTGGTCGTTCGCTAAGGCTATGGAGGGTAATTTCTGCCTGTCCAGTCTCCCACCACTGCGTAAGCCCGATAACAGTTTGGCCCACAGTGCAAAGGAGGCCGATCTCTTGGCTCAATTCTTTGCCTCGAACTCGACTTTGGATAACGGGGGAGCCACACCGCCGAACATCCCGCTTTGTGAGAGTCTCCTATCTGACATAAAACCACCCAGCGTGCTGTCAGACGGGAGCTCAGGCTTCTTGACGTCCATAAGTCGAGTGGGCCAGACGGTATCCCCGCAGTGGTTCTTAAAACGTGCGCCCCTGAGTTGACAACCGTGCTCACGCTCCTTTACCGTCTTTCCTATGAAGCCAACCGGGTTCCGGCTTCGTGGAAGGTCGCCAATGTACACCCTGTCCCCAAAAAAGGTGACCGATCGGATCCTTCGAGTTACAGGCCGATTTCTGTCACATTCCTACTCTCCAAAGATCGTCAGCTGATTAGTGACCGCCAGTACGGTTTCGCACCATTGGGTGGAGGCTTTGGAGAGTGGGGGTGAGGCAATTGCGGTCGGCCTTGACATTACGAAGGCGTTCGACCGAGTGTGGCATCGCGCCCTTCTGGCCCTGCTTATGGAATTCCTGAGGGGCTCTGCAAATGGATCGCTAGCTTTTTGGATGGTCGGAGCATACAAGTCATAGTGGACGGCTGTTGCTCCGAGACCAAGACCATTAATGCTGGTGTTCCACAAGGCTCGGTGCTATAGCCGACACTCTTTATCCCGCATATCAATGACATGTTGTCTATTGATAGCATGCATTGTTATGCAGATGATAGTACGAGTGATGCGCGGTACATCGGCCAACGGAGCCACTCTCGGGATTCCATTATGGAAAGACGGTTTCAACTTGTGTCTGAAGTCGAGAGCTCTCTGGGGCGGGCCTCCGAATGGGGTGAATTGAATCAATTTAACCCTTCGAAGACACAAGTTTGCGTGTTCACTGCGAAGAAGGACCCCTTTGTCACGGCGCCGCAATTCCAAAGAGTTACTCTCCAAGGATCCTAGAGTTTTGGGATCCTTGGCGTTGAAGTATCAAGCAAGGTAGAGTTTAGGAGTCATTTGGAGGACAAAGCCAAACTGGAGAGCAAGAAGTTGGGACTTCTGAACAGAGCCAAGCGGTACTTTACGTCGGGTCATAGATTGACGCTTTACAAAGCGCAAATCCGGCCCCACGTGGAGTACTGCTCTCACCTCTGGGCAGGTGCCCCAAAATACCAGCTCGACCCACTTGACTCCTTGCAGCGACGAGCTTGTCGAATAGTCAATGATCCCGATCTCACGGACAAATTGGAACCGTTAGGACTGCGGAGAGACTTCGGATCTCTCTGTCTGTTCTATCGTTTGTTCCATGGGGAGTGCTCCGAAGAGTTGTTTGAGATGGTACCACCGTCGCTTATGTACCATCGCACCACACGTCTCCGCAGTAGAGTTCATTCCCACCACCTGGAAGCGTACCGCTCCCGAACGGTACGTTTGGAGGGATCTCTTTTAGGATGTGGAGTTATATTATCACTAATCTACTGAAATAGATGATTATTACTTCTTACAATTTTGTAAATATTCGTACATAGGTGATAGGAGTCGTGAAACGTGTGAATAAATGTGTGAGGAAAATTTTCGGTTTGTCTTTTTTTTTTACACTTGCTCTTCTTCGGGGCCCCCCTGAGGATGGGGGCCCTGGGCACGGGCCCCGTGTGCCCTTAGTGTAAAGACGGTACTGATTACACCGCCGAGCTCTTCGTATCATCGATAATCCCGATATCACGGAGAATGTGGAGCCGTTAAGATTGCAGTGAGACTTTGGGTCTCTCTCTGTAATCTATCAATTGTCCCACGGAAAGTGATCTGAGGAAGATGGTGCCACTATCGCTATTCTCTCATCACACTTCCCGTCACCGCAGTAGAATTCATTCTTACTACCTGGAAACTATCCCTTCCCGGAAAGTACGTTTCCAGCGTTCTTTTCTACCACGCACGTACAAGCTCTAGAATGAACTCCCTGCTTCGGTATTCCATGAGCGCTATAACCTATTTTTCTTTAAAGTAGGCTTTAAGAAAGTGCTCTCCTTAGGGTAGGAAGCGATTTCATTTTGCTGGATCCGCAAAAGTCTATGAGCGGCAGTGAGCACTGACCGTGAGGCGGGCTGTATGCTCGTATGCCTGCAGGCCATAAAAAGAACTCCACAACGAGACCAATTAGTCGTCGTCGTAATATCTTTATTACGTGGCCGGAGCCCAAACGCAACAATGGTAATGGGGCCCCCTCAGAAGCCTAATATTGAAGTTTCGTTCTTTGATTTAAAAATCCGCACTATAATTTGTACATAATAGTATAAAAAAAATTAGTAAAATTTGCGTAAATATAAAAAAACCATTATTATTATTTTTATGTGTCAAAAATAAACCTTGGTATTTTTAATGGAAACTAAAAAAATAGTTTTTGATTACCAATTTTGTTGGTAGTAAATTGGCTAGGTTCTTCTTTCGGCCTCTCGTGCCTGAGGGGCTGGGCCGCCGGGGGCCCCTAAGGTCGGGGGCCCGTGGCATTTTGCGCACTATGCCACCCTATTGTTACGCCACTGCGTTTACTTAACAGTTAACAGGCCACCACGCACTGAATGTTGACGCATGACGTTGTTAATGACGCATATGACTTTTGAGTGTATTTAATTTTAATTATACTGTAGCCTTTTCATCAAATTTCTTCGTGCGTAAGGTGTACTCGTAAATGAGTATAGTTTACACTTTACACATACATACTGCCAAATTGCGTATACTGAATTAACAATGCAACGACTAATTGACATGTACTGAATATTATAATAACAAAATTAGAATGTAATTGTACAATTAATACTTAATAGTTAATACAATGCATATTTATAAATACGCAGTGAGAGGTTCAAGGTTAAAAACGATATCCAAATAAAGTGAATAAAACTTAAATATTGCTGTCACTATACAAAGCGATAAGTATTAAATACAACATTATTTTAATTATTTTATTTAATCTAGTTTTAAGAATTCGTTTCATAATTTGTTTATTGAATTAATGTATTATTAAAATGTATCAGAATCTTAAAACGAATACTCGAGTTGACACGTTTTGTGGTTTGAAATAGTATAGTACGAGTATACTATTTTTAAACCACAATATGAACTTTTTATAATGTCAACACTGTCCAGGCAGAGTATCGAATGGCATTAGACGGCAGTCGCAAACCATTCGATACAATTATGCCGGCCTGCTAAGATGCCTCTTCAAAACTATACTCAAACCACATTCACCAAATTTCATCCCAAATTCGATATAATTTTAACCAGTCCATACAGCATTGTCTAACAATTTCACCAATACGAACAGGGCAGCACAAGTGATGTGTGCAGTAACCACTACGGCATATAATGGAACAATACGTCATTTGTACGGTGCAAGGCATGAATAAGAAGCGAGGCCACAAAAGCCAGCGGATGGAATACGTGATCGCCCTGCACAATCACCGAATTAGCCCGGTTCCGATCACAGCGCCGCTGATTGGTAAATAAAAAAACAAAAAAACAACAAATTTGGATGTCGCGTTGATGCGGGTCAAGGTTGTGGTTATGTGCCAATTGTAGGGAGAAGCCTTGTTTTATTGCTAGCCAGAATGACAAGATGGGCTTTGGTGGTAAATATGAAGATGAATCTAGATAAACTACGAAATCATTACAAGCCAAAAGAAACAAAATTATTTCACAGCTTCTAATGTTGCGAGTTTTAGGCTTATAAATCGTAGTCGAATTTATAAATTCACGAGAGCAAAAAGGGGCAGGCATTCTATTTTGATTTCACATTTAGTTAGCCACTAAAAGCAATAATGGTTCAAGGTTATAGAATTCTGAGGAATCGGGTTTAATTTACATGATAGCGAATAGGAAAAATAACCCGACAAAGCAATCAATGTAAAACCTACAAAATCAATCGTACTCTTTCAACCTCGATGCCTCTAGATTAAGGCATCAGCAGATAGAGTATCTGTATAATTTCCTTAAGACATGGCCTGCTACTTTGCCTGTCATCCTGTACTTAATTTATCACGTCTTGAACACGAAGGCTGTCACGGATGTACTGATATTTTTTTTATAACACGAGGAGGATAGGAATAAGTTCTCTAGAATGTAATTGATTACCTTTGAACACTCACACCGAGAAATATTGAGCGTACTTGTCATGAACATCTGTTAATGGTACCCTTTCGTGCTAAAAGTTTCGCAGATGAGACCCTATTTCACAAGGCTATGCTAGATAGAAAATTAATTGTAAACGTATATAAATCTCATAACTATGATTTTAGCAAAAAGTTAGTATGACCTCCTGAATTCGTCGTGAAAAGTGCTAAAGACCCTAAATTCAAACCTACAGTTACAAAAGTTTCATATTGATGAAGCATTTCTAGCGTCCATAAACTTGAACGAGTTAACACTATAACAATACTTGAAAAGGTAATAAATACAAGCCAATAATAACTTGAACTGAATCGTATTGTTAGTCCATTCGAGACACGTGTGTAGCCTACACAAACACTATAAACATAACATTGTAGACTGTAGTAAAATATTTACTACCCACAAATAGATATTGCCTTTATAAATTTTAACATCGACAACTGTTTGACGACCATTTTATTATCAAGTAGGCGACAAAACTATTCACGGTATATATCCTTTTTTGTGTTCTTACTTGCAGTCTTTTGAATCAGGTAATCATATATGCTCATTATCATTGTCAAGCTGTTTCATGTGATTGCTGGAGATTTCCATTACTGAGAAAAACCTTTATACATTTTCATAAATGTGTATTGTGTACACAACGAAATCTCAAAAGATAAAATCAACCGCACCGGTTGATTTATCATAACAAGGCATTCAAAAAAATATGATTGCCTGTGTGAATCCAAACATCCTGGTAATTTAGTGTTGTGCTCACGGGAACGAGTCACCAATATGATTTTTTTATTGACAGACAAGTATCAAGGACCATAGCATCTCACGAACAAAAATACGCATCAAATAGAGAAATTTAGGTAGGTGCTTTCATTGATCATTAGGAACGTAGATTTAACGTCGGATAAGGACACTACTGACAGAATATTAGTATTCTGTGCTACTGGCTACTGGTCTGCTAAGGTATAATAATGATGGTGTTTTAAAATGTGTCCATTTTAATGTATATACGGAAACTAGTTAAATTCGCGACGATTTAATTGGAATGTTTGGACTTCAGGAAGTGCAACAAAAAATCTCGAGGTGAGGACGTCAGAATTAATAATTTATGACACTTCTTTCAATTTGTCCTTGAACTTTATGATAAAAACCATAGCAATATCTTGCGATATGATTTATTGCGGGCAATATTAAGTAATCTTAAAACTAAAAACATGGGCTTATAATTTACGCTTGGTATTTATGCCTATACATCTACGCCTTCATATATGTAGATTTTTTCATTTCCTTAATAGGTATTTATAATTAAAAGCCTCCGAACAGGTTTCGGTTGGGTGGTACAAAAGCTAAATAAAGCCCTTTAAAATATTTTGGAATTCAACAAAAGGGAAATATACTACACATACATAAAATCACGCCTTTTTGCCCAGAAGGGTTAGGCAGTGGTGCAATCATGACATCCACGTTTCGCCATGTATTTACTCCATGATGTGGTAGGAGGCAAGCCTGTCGCCATATTGGGCACAAATTCCTGACGCTACTAAATAGAAATATCCAATATCACTATTCGAGACCCGGGATTAGAACCCGAGACCTCAGCTATGTAATCGTCGTAGTATAACTATGCCACCGAGGCAGTCGATATATTTTCGATACGTGTAATAACCAGAACATTCATTTTCAACTGACTTCAAATAATAGTTAAAAAAACTAAAATACACGCTTTAATAAGATATACAACTAAAAAAGTAAAAATAATTGATACTGAATTTAAGATAAGAAAATGGAGTAAAATACATATATTTTATTGTTACAAAGCGTGGGGTGTTTACAACAATTACTTATCCTCCTGCACCCCACGCTTTGTAACAATAAAATATATGTATTTTACTCCATTTTCTTATCTTAAATTCAGTATCAATTATTTTTACTTTTTTAGTTGTATATCTTATTAAAGCGTGTATTTTAGTTTTTTTTAACTATTATTTAATTGTTTTGACTAAAAACATCCATTTGCGGATGTATTTCCAGTCAATAACGCCATCTGTTGGTCAGTAGTAACATTTGACACTTGAAGAATACAATGTTAACGCCATCTAGCGATGAATAGTGCAAACATGCATTATTGACGTGATCACGCCATCTATTAATACATTTACTGGTGGTAGGTCTCTCATATGTGAGAGGCCATCTGGGTAGGTACCACCGCAATGTCTATTTCTCCCGTGAAACAACACTGCTAAAATGCACTGTTGTGTTTCGGATTGAAGGACATTGTAGCCAGAGCAACTACTGGACATATTGAGACTTAACATCTTATGTCTCAGGATGGCGAGCGCAGTGGAATGTTGCTACTGTTCATGAGCGGTCGTATCGCTTACCATCAGGCGAACGGCTTGCTCGTCTCGCCATTCAATGCAATAAAAAAAAAAAAAACTATTAGTCAGTAGCAAATTATGTTCATCTATACGCCACCTAGTGGTCAGTAGCAATGGTCATCAATTATAAGAATAATTAATCCTGGCGAATTTAATCAGGATAATTATATATTTTAATCGAATTATTGTATTGTCATCGGTCTTTGACAGGTGTGCAAAATTTGAACGAAATCTGGCCGTTTAAAGTGGGTCAAAATCGCGCCCAAAGAAGTCGGTTACAAACAAACATACAAACATACAGGTGAAGCTAATAAAAAGCGTGTAAAAAACATACAAACATACAAGTGAAGCTAATATAAAGCGTGTAAAAAAGGAGGATGTTCCCAATTCGACTGCATGTTCTTTTATTCACCCTGGCTGCTGAATGATTTTAGCCTCAGTATAAATGAAAGGGTATTGAAAGAGTAAAAGAAAGGGAAAGGGTCCAGCTTTCCCTAATTGTTAATCTTTGATATCTAAAAAACTACTAATCAAGAAACTGTAATAATATTTAGTATAAGTTAGTTTCATTAATATGCTCAGATTCCATCTTTCCATTTAAACTTACTTGTTTAGTTGTAATATTGTAATTTTGCTGAAAATAAATATCCTGCAAATACTTTCATATCTTGAACGGTAAGAACACTACAGTAAAAATTAATTTATTATTTTAATCACAACATCATTATTCAATTTCAAACCAAAACATAGCATTGATCATTGACAATTTTGACGTAATGTCGTCTTGGTGTTTGCTTATCCAAAACACTTAAAGAGTTTTAATGCAGAATTCAGTGGAAAAATCTATAAAAAAAATTCAATGACATTGGAGCCCCCTGCAGTCTACACCCACGATTAATATAGTATATGTTTCAATTATTACCTTTATTTTAAATTAAATTTCTTTTACATTTTCTTACATATAATATGAAACAAAATACATATTAACCTTTAAAAAATAATTTCCTCCGGTGATGAAGATTAAGACCCGAACCACCGGCGGTTAGGGAAACAAAGTGAAGAACTGCCTTTCAATGCGTGCCGTGTCCAGAGTAATACTGCCTTCTGTATTTGACTCATGACCCACCAGCCAATTGAGAGCCTCTGTAGATGTTGGTCGAGGCTCTTATGTTACAATTATTTATTATTTAAATTGCGCCATGGCTTGAAGTTTAGTCCAATATAAGAAGCGAGATTTTCGAAACGCACACAGTTCATCACTGTTCACAACCCATACAAACTGCCATGGGACCACTGAGGTATTACAACTGGAGCAGACGCGTCTAACAAATTTTGTGCCCACTTAGTAATTACAGGTATAGAAGGTACATAGAGTATCAAGTCGAAATTACTGTAGATGCGACACATCCTAAATTTGATACATTTTCTACCTACTGTTTCAGAATAATTTAAAATAAAATATGAAAACACGATATGATAATCTATTTTTATAACATAATAAGTTGTACATAATCAATAATTAATTAAAATGTCCTTATAGAACATACTTTTGTATAATTAATATTATTGATAATTAAAATTATTATTTCTATCATCAGAATCCAATGTATTTCAGAATAAAATAATATATTTTATTTTAAATTACTCTAAAACAGAAGGTAGAAAAAATAATGTAGCGTTATTAATAATTAAAAATACAGGATAATATTGTGTTTTTATATTTTATTTTACATTATTCTGAAACAGTAACAAATGTAACAAATATATGATGTGTCGTACAAGCAATGCCGAATTGATATGTATGATTAAAAAGACTTATGATTGCACGATTCTCAATTTTAAATGATACTCGATCATTAGTGGGATAAAATTATACAGCAAAGCTTACAATTGCCAAACACTATTTTTATTCTTCTCAAGAGAAACTTTTTAAGGTCTCAGTTGAGCAATGAATTGTACTTTACACGAATATAAATCACTTTTGACACAAATCGTGTGAAAGTAATGACAAATGCATTTGCATCGGGTGAAGCCAAGCGCTTCGTTTTCGGGGGTCTTGCATTGAGACATAGTCATCAGAGACGTATAATATTTTTTATAACCAAGCGCAGTGCAAGGCAAATAAGCGAAGCAGCGCGAAATATATGTCCATTAGAATATTAAATATTATACTGCCTCGGTGGCGTAGTAGTAATAGGCTACGGTTACAAAGCTGAGGTCTCAGGTTTGAATCTCGGGTTGGGCAAAGTGATATTGGATTTTTCTATTCATCATCAGCCCAAAGTTAGGAATTTGTGCCCGATATGGCGTTAGGCTCGCCACCTATCACATCGTGGGACGGAACATACAATGCGCAATATGGGTGTCCTGGCACCTCTTCCTACCCCTTCTGGGATATAGGCGTGAGTTTATGTAAACAGAGACATTCGACAGCCTCCGTGGCGCAGTTGGTTAGACGCTGCCTGTGAAACGAGAGGCCGCGGGTTCGATCCCCGCACCGAGAGAAATGTTTGTGTGGCCCACAAATATTTCTTCCGGGTCTGGGTGTTTGTGAGACCGAAAAGTCTCTCGTAGTTCCTGATACCCACGACACAAGACTCGATCTTAATGTGGGGTCAGGACTATGTATGTGACTGTTGGGTGTTATTTATTATTTTATTTATTTATTTATTATTTATTATTAAACATAATTAATTAAATTGACAGCTCCCACCGTCGCGGGCACTTATTTGGCACAGAGTCTAGAGCGGACATCGGAAATAAAATCTCTGCGCATTTTACAGTTCTAGGATACAAGTGTGCATGCACTCGGGAACCCAGTAAAGCGAGAGCGAAGATGATGTTATTGCGTAGTCCTGACAAAGACCGAAATAGAAGGAGTGGTACGGACCGTTCACTATTGTACCAAACATTTTGTTTGCAGTGTCCCCTCTAATATCATATGTCAATGGGTAGTATGTCAAAACTGTATCGAATATTTTTTTTAATTGTGGTCAAGTAAAAAAACAGTGTAACGTGCTGCAGGATCTACATACTAATTTGAATGGCGAGACGAGCATGCCGTTCGCTTGATGGTAAGCGATACGACAGCTCATGAACAGTAGCAAAACCAAACCTCTTGAATTACAAAGCAATGCTTGGCATTCCGGTGCGCTTGCCATCCTGAGACATAAGATGCGAAGTTTCTACGTAGAATATAGTAGCGCAAAGCTGAACATGAAGGTCCGATTGAAAGATTCTAATGACTGTCATTTGTAGATACATTACTTATATGCAAAATACATAAACTCACGTCTTTATCCCAGAATGGGTAGGCAGAGGTGAAACCAGGATACCTACCTACATTGGTCCATCAAAGCAACACACCTACGATTAAAAAACACCGCAGTAATTTTAAACCCTTTTATAGTTTATAAAAACAAACGCGAGTGTACCTGTGGGTCTTTAAACAGATATCAATAAAATTTCTACCGCTAAAGTTTAAATCCCTCCCTTTGTTCACCAGACATAGAGGCGGCTTGCAACTCGGTAGACAGCTGTCTAAGGGCGCAACAGGTTCGCAATCGATAAGTCATCAACCCTACACTACGGTAACAGGGAAGAATTTAGTAGTACATCAGCTATATAAATAGCCGAAACTAATTTAGTATGAGGAAAATAGTTTCTTGTTAAGGCGATATCAGAAATTATATTTAATTTAATTATTATTATAAATCATTTATGAACTGTTTTGAATTGCAACTCCTGTATGATCTCTAACGCTGTTAATTTTTTCAACTATACCTCATTGATTGCGCACAAAATTATAACATCATTCAACTAAACAAAATATGTATTTTTATATGTGAAGTACTATTTGTTTCTAAATATAAATATCATTATAAAATAAAATGGTTGTACTTCCGATCAAAAATAAATTCAATAAATTATACAACAAAAATAATTCCTGCGCATCATAGAACATACAGCGACTTCCGTACTTCATTTAAGTATAGACTACCGAGTTTTTTTCCGATACAAGTATAAAATTATAATATTCAAAAATAATCTTAATACACACATGTAGAATAAAGAATTATAACTCCTTATTCAGCTCTATGCTGCAATATAATGATTTTAAGTGTACTGCACCGCTATCAAATTTATTTTTCAACCAAGTGGGTCAGCACCCCTACAAAGTGGCTCTCACTCCGGCCCATGCGTCAGGTCGCGCACACAATGCAGGCACATTTCATGTTTACCTCAAAGGCTTTCACCTTTGCCCCTTTGCGTTTCGACAGAGGAAGCGCGCAGCTTTGCACAGAAACTTTAATCAACTTGATGATGCTACGGGCGAAAACACGTTCCAAATACACATGCATATTATATCGGAGTGTTTTCGATAGATTAAATGGTTTTATAGGAAATATTAGTCTAGTTGCGAAGATTATAATATGCCGAATACAATATGAAGCTGGTTGAGATTAAAAAGCTTCAGCGCTGCGAAATATGCACGCAGTACTTTATTTCACAAATTACTTACGGCCTTAATCTGAATAATTCATAGACAGTTTTAAAACCTAAATAATTATAGGTTTATTTGTCTACTTCGCTCAAAATGAATTCAAAAGTCGTCCGAAAGGGAAAAAGTATTCGATAGCTAAAATACTAAAATTTTAAAATAGTTTTTTTTTTAATAATCCGAGCTCAACGCCTTCTCTACATTCTACCCCTGGAGGAGCTTTGGCTCACGAACGGAGTGCACGCATGCACCAACACGCGCTAAAGACAATATGTTCCTAATTTGCAAATATAACCAATATAGCAAGAGTGCTACCGAAAACGAAGCCGGGTGGTAGTTTTATTGAATATAAACACAATGTAACATTATCTCTATAAAACGATAAAATACTTCGTTAACAAAAATAATTTTAATATTTAGAAAGTAAGTATATATTTTAACAATCATATCTAACGGCAAATTATCGGTTCTATAGCAACTTTTGTGATAAAAAATATTTGTTACTTTGTTTTAATCATTTTTGACATCATTACTTCTCACAAGATAATGTGCTCATCAGAGACGTAAAATATAACAAAACAAAACTATTTGTCTTTCATATAACATAAACAATTTTGATATCACACTGTCCATAAAAGTATATCTTATACATGTAAATGACATGAAAGGTCATACCCTATACGTCGCACTGACGAACTAAGAGTAAATAAATAATAAAATTAATAATTATTATTAAAATTTTAAATACTAATTAATATTAACAAAAATGTATTTCCAGCTCATCCTATTCATTTCACTTTCTGATTGATTTCATTGCGGATTAAAGATAATTTAATCATTCCCGGAGAATCGCTGAGCTCCAATGCTCGGTGTCATTAAAATGCTTGCCACTCCTCGATCCTGGCTTACAGGAATTACAGAGGTGGGTGTGAAGGCGGGACAGTCTCCAATATTAAAAAGTAATCATATATAAATAATAATTTATTTCGCCTACTATACAATCAGGGCAGTGATCAGAAAAACTAATCGCAATTGCCAATGTGGGTTGAAGTTAATTTGACGCATGTTAAAGACAATTTAGTTTCCCCCAGAAACTTGCCGAGCTTCAGTACTCGGTTCCATTTCAGTTCTTGCCAGGCTGTACTGACTTATACATGTACATAAATACATAAACTCACGCCTTTTTCCTAGAAGGAGTAGGCAATGATGTGACCAGAATACCCAAGCCTCGCCCTGTGTGTTCCGTCCTATGATGTGATAGGATGCGAGCCTATAGTCATATGGGGCACAAATTCCTGCCTCCGGACTGATAATGAATAGAAAACCCCAATATCACATTGCTTGCCCTGGGATTCGAACCCAAGACCTCAGTAATCGTACCATACCTTAAATCGGTGGAGGCTTGTAATCAGCTATAGTTATATGTTAAATTTGTTATTTGTATTTGTTATTTGTCTGCAAGCTTTTCTAAAAAAATCGTAGAGTAGTGCAACAGCGCCATCGAGGCAATCGGATTTATATTTGTGAAGATTTTTTTTTATACATAGATCCGATACAATGGCTACAGTGGATCTGGTGGTAAATGCCATAGAATCTAAATAGATACCAGAGATACATATTTACATATCCAGAGATATTTCGTCGATCAACAAACCACCGGCTTGGTCGAAAAGGATATTTAGAGTCAGGATCTAAAACACGACACCTGTAGGTCACTTTGCCGGGCCCTACACCATTGGGTAGGATGGTCATCGCACATAACAGGTACTAACATCCTACCACAAACTATAATTTCACGCTTTAAATTCATATAGATTATATGAACGACATTACAAGTTCCAAGCAAAAAGTGGATCAGACAAAGAACATGCCTTTATCCAGTGGATTTAAACATCACAATTATTTAATTAATTGCATTTAAGAGCTATTCATTCCCAAGTCCGTTAATTTTCATCGCACTTGAAATAATTCCGCGATCGCCCGGTGCGCTTAATGATTTTATAATGTCCTCTTCGTAAGTACTCTTGTACTAATCCGTGCATAAATATGAGAGATTGGGTCGTAAATTATATTAAACTGATAACCTACATTTTTCTGATTTGATTAGAGAGATTAATAAAATTTCCTTAATACGAATTCTTGTTATCTGTCCTTACGTATGAATTGGATAGTCTAGACTCTAAATTCTAGACAAAAACACTATACAAAAACTAATTACTAATTATAAATATTTTATCTCTGCATTTGTCAAGTACTTAACAGCTTTAGAATTTTATAAAGTGAGCTTTTGAGTTTTATTCGTAGGATTATTCCTACTTTGTGCGTTGTTTTCCAGTAAATCTTCATAGCATCCAGCAATTATTAAAATAGAAAATACGGAAATAATGACAAACTAATAAGAATTATTCAATTGTGCGTTTTCCTTTTTTATATTTTTCTCAACAGAATGATATAAATCATTCAAATATATAAAATACAAGGGATTAATTTTCCTATTTTCCCCAATTCCCTATTCTAGATAATTTACATGCATGAATAAAAACAAAATAAATACATATTTATTAGTTCTTTGATATTCAAATTAAAATCATTTACGTTTACTTACTTGTCTGTTTAATAAAACACAAAAACACACTAGTTACAATTCATAAATTCACACGAAAACAATCGTATTTCGTATTGGTAGTACCAGGAAAACAGATCGCGAGTGCGACTTTCCGACGCGGTGTCGCCACATCGACTAACAGAATCAACACCCTACAGCATACAGATTACAGTATACGCTGTTGTGGAAATCTCTTGGATTTCATTTGAATGAAGGACAGATTTCCAGTAGCTTTTTTGCATGGGATAATCCGCCTGCAGACCCTTACTTTCCAGGACAGTGTTTAAAGATATGTAAACGAGATAGCGCAGATCGCTATATATGCGTTTGGGTTTATTAATATTCCAAACATCAATATTACTCTCAATTCTAGAGACCTTTTTTTTTCATTTCCGAGTTGTTAGCTCTTGGTAAAGTAGTTCAGTTACATGGACTGATCACACCCTTTTAGTTTCCGGAAGGCTGTCAATTACAAACGTTAGAGCTTTTTAAAATATCTTATGCACATTATCCGAGTTAAGAGCGTTTATACCCTGTGCGCGCTTTTTGGCTTAAAAACAGGACTTTTCAAATGAGTTAATAGCCACCAATAAACAATTTAAAGGAAAAATAATTAGTACTTATTTTAGAAAAGGTTGTCATCTAGGGATTTTGGTGGAAAACATTATAGATTGATGGATAATTTGTGAGTACTATAAGGATTACTGAACACAAGTTTCGTTATTTAGGCTTTAAATGGCAATTTAGAAGCTTAAGATATCCGAAACCACTAAATATAAGATGAAATTAAAAATATTATCAGACTAATAAGACCCTTATGGAGGGATTTTACTGAGAAAAATAATCTTTTTGTGTTTAGTTCCTGAAGAATAAAAATTTAAACAATGCGAAATTATTCAGAAACTCTCGTCAAGAACATATTTTTTTTCACCAACTTATCGTACATAATTTTTTATAGCAATTGCATATTATAATAGAAGAACATCTTATCAATAAATTACTATTTTTATATTTCAACAAAATTAGTTTTCATGTTTTCTACAAATATTTTAAAAACCACTATAAAACACGCTGTCCGACGTGGCTCAAATCAGACCGCCGCACTATGGAAAACGGTAAAACAAAGCCATATCAAAAATCGTTTTTCATAAAGTTACTTTTTACCTGTTTAAATTATTTTGTTTTATACTTAAGATGTTAATTATCGAAAAAAATTGGATTATTACATTTTGGAACTACAATATTACTTGATAAATAGCTTTGCAAAACTCGCATTTATTTTTAAGTAAATTTGTAAAGTAATTTTCGTAGATTCAGTGTCAAATTTCATGTTGAAATTGTTTGAAAACACCCATTAAATTATATATTTTTGAAAAGAATGTTTCTTGCGCATCATTTTGCTAAAATAATATTTACTTTAAATAGCATCTATTTCATACTATGATCAAATCTATAAATATAGATAAAAATATCTGTTTGCAATTTTCAAATAGGTATTTTCTTATTATCGAAGCTTTCCGAAGTTTTAAATTTTGTATTTATCAAAAGCTTAGGTCTTCAAAACTAACATACAAAAAAATTAACTGCCTATACGTGCCTATACAGAAGTTATAATGATAAATATCGACCGAGTCCCATGTTCCTGAAAACTTCATATTTGCAGATAAAATAAAACAGTGTGGTTTGGTGATATTATTGAGTATATAATTGTCAAGAAATTCTGTTCATAAGGGTTTGCACTCGTTACATGTGCTAACAGAAACTCCTTCTAAGTATTTCGATTTGCACTATATGTTCTGCTACTCCTCGTCAAATGAATGATCTTGATAAAGAGACAGCAAGACTAGAAGACAAAAGCAGCTATGAATATGGTTTATATACGTTCCATGCCTGGATTCGATACATGAAGATGTTTTTGCACATTTCCTACAACCTTTCCTTTATGAAATGGTCAGCCACGAATGATGACAACTAGCGTTTGAAACAGCAAAAGAAGAACTATGCTCAAAGACGTTTTTGTGAAGAGTTATTATTAATAATCCATGCCAAGAAAAGTGAGTGGAAACAGTAATGATGGCAATACTGCCCGAAGATTTTTTTATAATGCTGATTGTTCTGCAGAGGTAACACGCATTGATGTAACCTTAATCCAAATATTTTATGTAATTTTGCAAGCATTGTGATTAACGCAAATAAGTTTGGTGAAAATGCTTTGCAGACTGCTAGACTTTATGTCAGCAAATATAACTGGTATTATATGCCATCCTCTGTGCATAAAATATTAATTATTGGAGAAAGTATTATAAATCATTTTTCAGTGTTACCCATTTTACCGCTTTCAGAAGATGCCCAAGAGTCCGGAAATAAGGACTACAAGAAATTTAGACTGCATCATATAAGGAAGTCTTCAAGGTCTGCTACGAATGAAGATGTTTTTCATACTCTCTTATACACATCTGATCCATACATTTCAATTATTCGATAGCAATGCTTAAAAACTGGTGGTGGTGGACTATATGGCCTAACCACTCTCAATCGTACTTTCGATTGTAGAGTAGGCCCGTGCCCTGCAGTGGGACGTATATGGGCTGATACAACAATACAATACAATGATACAATGCTTAAAAAATATGAAATAACTTGACGAAGACACTTCGGTTCTTATGAAGGTTCATAAACTGATTGCAAATCCAGCAGAACAGGTTACAAATATTCAATTTATATTTAATAGCGGTCGGGCCCGGTTCCGCCCGGGTACACGTTTTAACGCATACACGTTTTAAAATGGCGGTAAAAATGTTTAATTCTGACTATCAGTTTAGAATATCGACCAATCGGACTCCGAAAAACGAACATAATTTCCTCGTATTTGCTAGAAATATCACTACTGCTCCTCCTATAGGTCATAGCGTGATGATATACAGCCTATAGCCTTCCTCGATAAATGGACTACCCAACACTGAAAGAATCATTCAAATCGGACCAGTAGTTCCTGAGATTAGCGCGTTCAAACAAACAAACAAACAAACAAACTCTGCAGCTTTATAATATTAGTATACTTAGATTGGTCGAATGAATCTTTGTATTAAAACCAATAATTAATTAGTCATGTATATAGATAATAAGAAAATATTTTGTAAGAATTTACTTTCTTTTCGATTAATTTTTAAGTAAGTTTGTAAGTTAATCTAAGTACCTATTATAAAAAAGATAAACTTATTTTTTTATGTTAATTGAAATTTCAGAACCCAATTAATTTATTTTTAATTATTCCCTTTTATTTATAAATAATTTAGACAATTTGTTTGAAAGTGTAAAACAAATCTAGTTTAATAAATTAATATTTTAACTTTGAACCCAAGCAAAACCGGGTTACAATATTAGTATCATAAATATATGCAAATCCCTATTTTTTTTGTACTTTCGACTATATCCATGCAAAATTTGAAAGCGATATCTTAATAAACAAAAAAAGTACAGATTTTTGATATGAGAATGACCTATATTGCCCATAGTGCGCCGCAAGGCCTTCTAGAGGGAGGACGTATCGCTCGTCGCTCCGGCCTAGCTGCAGTCGATCTTTGCCGTGCGTAGTAAAAATAGCCACGCGCGGACTGCGATTACCACATCTTAGTACTTTGGTAGTAAAATATTTAATTATTTTTATTACCTACAATGATTTTGTAGTGAGTATAAATTATGTTTCAGGTAATATAATGGGATGTAATTCCGAGGCTAAATTATGTTATGTATTGTAATATAAAATTAAATATATTTCGTAATTGTAAGGGGTTGTAAGGTCCCTAACACTATTTATGTGTTTGAACACGAAATTATTAATAAAACGTCCGTAGTGTCTATTGATTGAACACTGATTTGAATGCAATTTAACAATGTAGTAATAACGAAAATATGATTAGTACCTAAATTTGTATTATTCTTTGCTTGCACAGTAATATTTGTCTACTTATAATGCAAATAAAATATTTTTATGATATTATATTACAGTTACATTTCAATTGAATATTTGAAGCGCACGGATCAAAGTTGTTTGAGCCGATTGTATAGCGAGCCGACGCGGCAGCTCTACGCACACAGCTTTGGTCGCTTATGTGTGCGTAAAATTAACGAAGAAATACCTATAGTTGACTTTGCGCGCAAGGTGTATACGCTCTTAAGACAGTTTTACTTATTTATACATACATAAACTCACACCTTTTTCCCAGAAGGGGTAGGCAGAGTGGCACCTCTGACACCCGCATTTCGCCTGAAGCTTTGTATGTTGCGACTCTGGGCTGATAACGGATAGAAAAATCGAATATCACTTTGCCCAACCCGGGATTCGAACCCGAGACCTCTGCTTTGTAACCATACTCTAGTAAAACTACACTTTGCTCTTTATTGACTTTTCTGGTAGCCGAAACAACATTTACAACTTTTTTAAAATTTCTATTTCCGCTGAAGAGATTGCAAACTTTGGCAGTGTTTATACAGCACTAGGCGTGGTCTGTATGTTTGCAAAATATATTATACAGTAACCGATAGATCGTGCGGCCCTCGATGTTATTTGCTCTGCCATAAGTCCATAACTGGGCACAGAGCGACAAGATTCATACATATCTATTTCAGATTCATGAGTTTGCTCTACAGCTGAAGTTAATGGTATATATTACGGAAGAATATATTCATTGCAATATATATATATATATATATATATATATATATATATATTGCAATGAATGGCGAGACGAGCAAGCCGTTCGCCTGATGGTAAGCTATACGACCGCACATAACACAAGAAAAATTCCACTGCGCTCGCTATCCTGAGACATAAGATGTTAAGTCTCAATAAGTCCAGTAGTTACTCTGGCTACAATGTTCTTGAATCCGAAATACAACAGTGCATTTATACTGCTGTTTGGCAGAGAAATAGACATTGCGGTGGTACCTTCGTAGGCGACCTCTCACATGAGAGATCTACCACTAGTAAAAATCGTTTATTATCATAATTCGCTTTTGACACCTATAAGGAACTTTAAAGGTACAATTCCATGATAACAACACTGCCAAAATAAATGTCGCGTCACCAGTTAACAAATCAATTCGCACCATTATACGAACGATTCTAGGGACCACCATATTTAACACATCAACAACTTTAAATTTAATCCAGGAAGTAGCTTGTCTGTTCTAAATTTATTAAATTGATGTGTGAATCTAAGCATTGTAATAAGTTTTTAAATTACGATACTATTTGTACATAGCATAAGCATGTACGATTGGCTATCTAGTATCGATTAGAATCAGAAATAACCATTCTATTTGAAATATAATAACTATTCTTAAAGGCTAGATTATTCCTACCTACGTCCTACTACAAGAAATGTTGCATCTGTGAAATTGTATTAGTTTACGCACTCTATGTGATGTCTATCGACAATGTTATTGTCCGCATTATCGGTTATGACTTCCATTAGTCATTAGCCTGCTTTCCGGCCAATGTAAGTGAGCCATTGGCCTGGCAAGCGCGCAATCACCTGATGGGAAAGTGCTCACAACCGCACATGAATATATCCGAAATTAGAGTCTAGGGTCCTTGGTAAATGCGTACTCTTTCTGTTAGGATTGAGGGTGAAAGAAAGGTCATATTGGTATTATTATAACGTCTTTTTTGTTTCCATTCTGTTATGTTTGAAGTTAAAATCTCAATTCTCAGTTATTCAGAACAATATATACCCGACCAGGTAATCGACTCGCCCTATCATATCTTTAAATGGAAATATTCCGGCAAACTGGGGACAGCACAAATAGCAATTCTGCCTACCACTAAGAGAATGCAGGCGTGAATATACGATATTGGAATCTGTGATTGGAACACAGTTCAATATGCTCACTGCACAGTGCATACAAGGGAAACATTGGTAAAACATTCTCCCGAAATTGTTCGAGTCACCTGCACACGCCCTCTTTATTCAGGTGCAAACGCGCGCCACCCCATTTCACCCTCCACCCCCTCAATAGTATTCGTGGAGCGTTGCACTCGCGCAAATAAAAATATGTCGTGTGCCTTAATGAAATTTGCTTTTGCCAACGGTGGTTTGCGAAAGCGCCTCCCATCAAACATGGTGATATAATAAAGCTGTATAATTGGACTTAGTTGTAAATAACTAGGAAATGTATGCTTAAGCTATACAGATTTTGAAGTGATTATTTTTGGGGCAGGTTTTGTGATAAAAATACTATTAGCTTATAAAATATATGCACAAAATCATTGATAAACAATATTCAAATTGTTAATCACTTTTGCACTACTTTGATATTTTGGGCCTAACAATTTACTGTACATCACTGGTCATATGGCAACATTCACATGCAGACACACTTTGTAAATTGTTTACAGCCAGCACAGGCAATACAAACGATAAGGGAAAAAGTATCATTTTCAAGGAATATTTGTAAAACTGGTCATGAACTATTGTTTATATGAGTTTTTCATTGCTGCATGTGTATAAATATACGAAATGGGCGAAAAGAGCGTAAAGTGTTCCGACATAAATGGTGCACGCACTCCAGTACATTTCTAGTGGAAGATTTTGAAAATGCTTGCATGTATTACGACAGAAAGTTTAATAGAAATAAACTTAATATTTATTTATCACCATTTAGACAAAATCTACGAAATTAAGTAAAAAATGACGATATTTAAAAAATCATAAAAAATAATTGTCGCGTTTCTTTGCGAAATTTTTAGTTGCATTGTGTTTGTAGTCACTAAAACTACCACCCGGCTTCGTATTCGGTAGCAGTCTTGAGATACCCAGTATATTTTTGCGAGTCCCACAGCCTTTTTTGAAACTCCAAATGAATGGCCTATCTTTAGTTTTTAAATCAATGTTCTATTGCATCAGCTTTGTGCCAATATCAGGTCATTCAGTTTTGATATAATGGAAGCTAGGTATATAAGAGGCATTTGGTTTACTTGCTGATTATAAAGTTAAATAATAAAACAGTAAGAGAGCAATAAACTGTGTTGAAATATCCAACATGATTTATCAAATATGGTAATGTTTCTCTTTCTTCAGCCGCAGGAAATCCACTGCTGAACATAGGCCAATCAAGGATCTCAATAACAGTAATGCAATTTTACGATACAAAAATAAAAATAAACATAAATAAAAAAAGCAACTTACACAAAATAAAACATTTTCCACTACATCCATATTGTAAGACAACCTGTGGATACAAAAAATAAACAGTTAAAAATAAGAATTCTACAAACAAAATAAAGGACAGGGTAGTGGAAAACACATGGATTATAAAAATCAAAACATACTAAAAAATATGATATTGAAAAAAGCAATTAACAATTATGTGAACAATTCCAAACTGTGAACCATTCCAATATTGTTATGCGCTATAGTTGTACATTAATAAAAAAATGCATAATCTTGCATCTGTTTAGAACAAATGCAATGGACAAATGCACAACCTTTCGAATATTACAAAGTTTATTATCAAATGGTATGTGTTGGTGTCCCCTAGCTCTATCTGTATGTGAGTGCAGTAGGAAAGGTATCGGATATTCAATTTTTTCAATGCAATTTAGTAATTACCTACAGCCCAATCTTATCAATATATATGATTTAAGATTATTGTATTTAAAAAAGCAGGGAGTATTGCATACTGCATAGCAGGCCAGTGAATAAACTCCAATTGCAATCTGCCTGCCCATTGTGAGTTTGGGCTAATCATAGAGGCCTATGTCTTGGAAAGAAGTGGTACAGGCTTGTGGTCTGCAGCTTTGGTGGTGATAGCTTTATTGGAGAATTACTTTGTTTTCTAATCTTGATTATAATTAAGTGTTGTAACTTATATCTTAACAACTGATACTTTGATTGGTAAATAATTTTAAATATACTTATACACAAATAATTATTCCTCAACTGTACTGCTGTTGTTTGTATTCAAACACTATTACTCAAACTTTACATTTTTATAAAGTACAATGGTCAAACAGAAATGCCATTTTTGTTTAAACGATTATATGTGTACACGACAAACAAATAATATGTTGTTTATAGACAAAAATCATCATTTATTTAACTACCTTACAATGAACAGCCAATTTCAAAATATATTGTACTTACGTGCGTTGCTTTTAATAACTTCCAAGCGGAATTTATGCACTTACAAAGTCTACTCAACTATTTATTTTACTATATGCACTCGCTAATCATATCATATCAGACGAGTATATAATCTAAGATATCATATGTTTTATAAATAAACTATACGTTCATAGTAACATTTTCACTCGCAAAAATTTTAATAATAACACAATCACTAGAAATGCCTAAAGAATAAGAAATCATTTTATTTGAATTTATTATCGCCGACACTCCGCTTCAATCAATTTCAACTCAACGTTCCGTTTTACGTTTCTGCAAATACGATTTTTAAATGGAACACAATTAATATCGTGCTGTTACGGTAGGTTTTGCGTAAAAAGGAGCGAAGGTGTCAATATTCAATTATTTTATAACTGCGTTCAGTTTTCGATGAGATATCAAATTATTTACTCGTCTGTGGTCAAAATCTAAATTTGAATTTTGGCGGGAATTTTAAGCCTAATTTGGCATTTGAAAACTACAAATAATAATTATTAATACTTAATTACACAGATTACTTATTATTATATGAATTAGCTTCAAAACTAAATACCTTAACGGTTTGCTGTTTATTTCTTATGACTGACAAGTTATTATTGTGTAAATCTAGTGTATTTATTTATGAATCATTAAGTTCGAATAAAATAATTAACCTAAGATTGTACAGATTAGTCAGTTTCCATGAATAGCATGCATAGCTGCATTGTTTTTCAATTGTCAGATCAGTGGTACTTCCAAGTTTTACCCAGCTCTCTATTGGAAAACCCGTGGTAAGTTTTAATATCATGTTTTTGCTATATTTATTTATACTCCTGTTCTATGCATAATTTTAAAGATCGTCTACGGTCATTTGGCATGTGAATTCGTGGTTGTCGAACCATTGTCAAGATATTAGGAAAAAAAATGCTCTATTTAGCGCATTGTTTGAAGTAATATGTTTTCTGAATATAAAGAACAAACATTTATACTCGTAACCCAATAATATTAACATGTCCAATATACAGCCGCTGCCAATAAACAATCCCAATCCAAAAGCCGTTTGAGATTGACATGGATTGACAGCTCAATCTTTTTTCTGATACTATATTGCCAATAATCAATCTCAGTAGTGAAAAAACTACGGCAACATGGTAAATAACAAATCGAAAAGTAGAAAACAATCCAGATTGACTTTAATCTAATTTTTTCGATTGATTATTGGCATCGGCCGATAATCTAGAGAACAACAGTTCCTAAAATTTTGATAACAGCATGACAACCACGCTTTTGCACGCCAAAGACTGTAGACGATTTATACAAATAAATTCGAACGTGTACCTAAGAAAAAGTAACATGAAACATTTTTTTGAAAATAAAACATTGTTTATGGTCTAGTGATGGTCTATAAATTATAAAATAATATAAATTATTATATATATATATATATCCAGGGGTGTAAATAAAACAAAAAGTATGTGTGAAACATTTTATTTGCAGTTGTAAAAACTGTACAAGTCCTAACAAACTTATAAAATAACGTTACATTATGGACCTCGCATGGCACTGCTGACAATAAAGCCACATCGACGCGTCGCTTGTATATCCACGTCGAAACACATTGAACTTTCCTCCGACAACCATCAGTCAAACTGACACATTAAAAACGACTAAAAATTCATAGATACTGCCACTCCGAAGGCCACAATTAGCTGATGTTATGTAGCAATGCTATTCAGGCCACCCACTTTACACGACACGAAGTAAAACTTTTAATTTGGTTAAAATATATTGTAATACTTAAAAATATCAAATCCCATCATAACAGTATTATGACAATTCCTTGTCGAATGGGAAGAAATATTTTTCACCGCGCATTGACAACATCGCTCAATGGCTGATTATAAATTAGAACACATGATTCAATCACTCCTTAATCTATAAACGGGGATAAAAAATGTAAAATATATAATTTATGTACATTTTTTTCAAAGCACCCTTTTTTGACACAGGCGATGTAATATCAATTTTTGTTCTGAGCATAATGTTCACTACATTTATAATGGGCGTTGACGAACTGGAGGCAAAAAAGTGCAATACAATATTTTAGTTTGCTTTAAGTTTTCAAATAACGCAATTTACTATATTCATTGAAAGCAAATTTACGACTATGCTTATTATTGAAAAATATTCTAATACAGATATGTAAGAAATTTTAATTATTCCGTGTCTCCGGTTCGAAAACGCTACTCCACACTTATAAATTGTAAGCATAATAGAATTATTTTAAAATAACAGTTAGTATCAGGTTCACTAATAATGTTATTAATATTAACCAAAATAATTCTACTTAAACAAAAGAAAACCTCATTATATTGTAGCTAAATATATTTGATTTCAACTTACTAATGTTATATTTATTAACAATACAATAAAATGGGCGTCAACAAAACTTTAAAAATCAATATTATATACATTAAAACTTAACCAAAATTTTTTTTGCGAATGCAAACTAAAAGAATTCTTTCTTCGTGGCGGTCTTATATTTATTCGAGACTTATAAAGGGACAAACTAAAAATGCTGTTCAAAGGCACATCTTATAAGTTTATATAAGATAAAAAAGGAAAATAGTATCGATAAACATGTATTCAAAGTCAGTTGTAGACTATACTTTGTAAATAAGATAGTAAAAGAAATCTTTTAGTTTCATTGAATACATCTACAAAACACTCGGGGGAAATGTGTTTACTATCAAAATGCAAACAGAGAAAGTGAAATGCAGTATGTATATGGAAATATAATAGAACAAGACTTATGTTAACAGATGGTATAAAAATATACACTGACTCTACCAATGTTCCATTGTTAATAAAAAGAATATTCGGCATATCATTTCACTGTAGGTAGTTGCTACTTGTTGTACCAATGGTAGAATACAAGCCTTAACAGCGCCATCTTGATAGCTCGTGTCAATAATTGTTAAATATTTGGTAGTAAGCAACCAGCTTTCTATACAATATGTTGCTTTCAAAATAATTCAGAAAGCTATTTGAAGTATGATGAAGCTTTCATAATCTTTTGATAAGATTGCCAGCAGAATAATACTGCAAAATTAAAATAATCAATTTTGCTACATAGAATTAATTTAAGGTCACTTTTCAATGCTTTATAACATTTTATAATGAGCAATTTTTCAAAAATATTCATTATGATTCAAATTTTCAAATAATTATTTCAAATTATTGTCATAAAATTTAATTACATATTATAAGCGATCAGGAAACAACCTAATTTCCTAATATATTTTGTAATTTGAATTGATAATATAATTTTATAATGTCAAGGTTGTTTCCTTTTGTGCACATATTGGTACGCGATTCGGGTTCAATAAATAAAATTATTAAATGATACTAACGACGCATTTTCAAGCAAAACGATGGTTAAACATACGTCCTATGTACATTGTTACATAGTCATAACCGTCCAAAGAAAAAGTTGTGCATGATTTTAATGAAATTATTCATATTAAATGTGTTTCTTTTGCGGACGCAGAGTGTTTATTAACCGACTTCTTTAATTGTCCGCTTTAAATTTGGAAAATACTGGAATTCGAAAATATATTTTTTCATGAATCAAGTAAAAACAATAATTACTGTAATCTGTAACAGTAAATATTATATGTACGTCCTACTGCAGGTCACGGGCCTCCTCTACAACCGAGTGTACCATTGAGAGAGGTTAGGCCACATAGTAGTAAAAATATCATTCATTACTTTAACTTTGGACGGCGTCATAATTCGTTGATACAACACAAAAAAAAAAGAATAAATAAAATATATATAATCTATAAACATTCAACAACTAAGTAAACAGGATTTGTTTTCGATAATGTAAAATGATATTACAATAATGAAGACATAATTGTATAAATAATCAACTTTATACAAGCATCTTGTTTTACAGTCCGGCTGGATTGGGATCTAGGATTATCAACTGGTGCGTGATTCATACATCCACATGGTAATTGGGGCAATATTACATCACTTATTATAATACAATTGATTTTTATTTGACTAGTCAAAATTGTTTAATAGTCGCTTTTGTGAAATTCAAATGATGTACAAAAAGGTTATTTTATTTTATCATAAGAATTAAATTGGAAGTTAGATCTCTTTACGACACTAATTTAGTCTGTTTCATAATAGAAAAGTTTAACTTTAATTTATTTAGACGTGTATGACAGCAGCTAAAATGACGGTAGTTGATCATAATAATTTACTTAAAAAAAACATACCCTAATTATTATTTGAATATTACAATGTGATGTTTAAAATATTGCATATTCAGCATGAAACAGCGATTGAAAGGCCACAAGGCGTTTTTGTGTGTGATTGTATGAGTCCCGCACCGTTAGTTGCTAGTTGTAACTTGTATGGCGTCACGGCGACGATGACGTGGCGTGGTGTTCATATGGGCCGCGTGAAGTTCGCCGGGAACATGCCCTTCTCATTCGTTGATTCTTTTATTCCCATCAGCCAGCCTTCCTCCTTTAACAGAATGTTGGATATGGTTATGGTTTGACTATATTGAGAAAGTTAGGGTGGGTGTTATAATTAGGGAAAAAATAGGAGTTTTAATGAAACAATAATTTAAGAAGCATCTCTAGACACTTTTGGAAATAATTTAAGAAATATAATTTTTACTGGTGGTAGGTCTCTCATATGTGAGATGGCATCTGGGTGGGTACCATGGTAATGTCTATTTCTCCCGCCAAATAGTATTTTAAATGCACTGTTGTGTTTTGGATTGAAGGACATTGTAGCCAGAGTAACTACTGGACATATTGAGATTTTACATCTTATATCTCAGGATAGCAAGCGCAGTCGAATGTCAAGCATTGATTTATACTTCAAGGTGTTGTTTGGTTTTGGTACTGTTCATGAGCCGTCGTATCGCTTACCATCAGTCGAGCGACATGCTCGTCTGACCATTCACTGCTATAAAAAAAGGTAATAAGTAATAATGAAAATAAAAAGATTTTTGGTCGAAGATAAAATAGGAAAAACAAAACAATAGCGAACAAAACAGTATTTTTACACGCTTTTTATTAGCTTCACCTGTATGTTTGTATGTTTGTTTGTAACCGACTTCTTTGGGCGCGATTTTGACCCACTTTAAACGGCCAGATTTCGTTCAAATTTTGCACACTTGTCAAAGACCGATGACAATACAATAATTCGATTAAAATATATAATTATCCTGATTAGATTCGCCAGGATTAATTATTCTTATAATTGATGACCATTGCTACTGACCACTAGGTGGCGTATAGATGAACATAATTTGCTACTGACTAATTGATGGCGTGATCACGTCAATAATGCATGTTTGCACTATTCATCGCTAGATGGTGTTAACATTGTATTCTTCAAGTGTCAAATGTTACTACTGACCAACAGATGGCGTTATTGATTGGAAATACAGCTGTAGATGGATGTTTTTAGTCAAAACAATTAAATAATAGTTAAAAAAAACTAAAATACACGCTTTAATAAGATATACAACTAAAAAAGTAAAAATAATTGATACTGAATTTAAGATAAGTAAATGGAGTAAAATACATATATTTTATTGTTACAAAGCGTGGGGTGCAGGATGATAAGTAATTGTTGTAAACACCCCACGCTTTGTAACAATAAAATATATGTATTTTACTCCATTTACTTATCTTAAATTCAGTATCAATTATTTTTACTTTTTTAGTTGTATATCTTATTAAAGCGTGTATTTTAGTTTTTTTTAACTATTATTTATTGTATTGTAAAACGCATTAAAGTTTTGGTTCTACAGAAAAAAATACCAGTGACGGTTGATTTGAGAAAAAAAC
Source organism: Hyles euphorbiae (assembly GCA_023078785.2). NCBI lineage: Eukaryota > Metazoa > Arthropoda > Insecta > Lepidoptera > Sphingidae > Hyles > Hyles euphorbiae. The sequence continues at coordinate 1,769,071 of CM041037.1, read as the reverse complement.
ACACAAATAAGTGTGCTGATCCTGCTATTCGAGCTTAGGATCTCGTCCTCTTTAATATAATAGAGGAATGGGCAAGAAACACTCATTAAAATACAAAAATAGTAATGCGTGTGCGTGCGGTCACCTGTTCGTCGGGGTCGTCGTACTCGACGACGCGGATGACGTCGCCCACGTCGAAGGACAGCTCGTCGGAGTCCTCGCGCGTGTAGCGGTACGTGGCGCGCACGCGGTACAGCGCGCCCGCCGGCAGCCCCGCCAGCGTCGCCCCTGCACCACGACACTCATACAATTGCATATACCTTTTAGTTTCACTCATTTATACCCCAAAATGCTAGCTCTAAAGTCTAAATCTGTATCAGCCCATATACGTCCCACTGCAGAGCCACTCACGGGACTAATCTACAATCTACACGGGAATACTCTAAAATAAATATTGTTTTTAATTTTTTTCACAATAGAATTACCAGTTTCCTTATTAGATATAACAAATCATTCCAAATGATAATAACACACATTATACTTTAATCCCCATGGTCACATTGCGAGCCCAATGTTAAATTGTAAAATAAACATTTTATTACATCTATGGTAAATTTGTCACAGTACTTTCAAGTCACCCAACATTTCTGTGATCAAATAGAGTTGTCGTTTTTCCAAAAATCATTTAATGTCATTTCAGCTGTATTCTACCACGTAAACTTTAAAGCCCCCATTGTAATTTAAAAACCCAGAAAACTTCTTCAGATACCATTTTTTTTAAATATATTTTTCTACCTAATATTTTCTACAAAGTACACTTTACCCCAAACTAATGAGAAATATTGTGATAAAACTTTGTATGTAGACTGTCATAAAGTTAAATAATCTATTTGGATATCAATAAGCAGATAAACATTTACGGCCTTTAATTCAAAGACAGTTTAAAAATCTATTTTAGATTTTTCAAATTAGTTTGAGTGAAGAAGACAAAACTTTAACCAAAATAGGTTTTGAAACTGGCCATGAATAAGTCTGTTAAAATACACGAAATAAATACTTAAATGAGTATATTCTCAATAAAAAATAAATAAAGATTATTTTTTATAAAATAAATAATTGCTCTTTAAAGCTTTCGCAATCATTTCATAATTCTATCCATCATTTCTATCCATAATAAACAGATTGAAATATTTATTTACGAATGATATGCAATACATAATACTAAATGCTATCAAATGATCGTCGTATGTTATTATTACGCCATCAACTGTTAGTCAGACAAATACATGCGGTTAAAAACAGCAGCCTAATCATAGACCAGAGAAATGATATGAAAATATTATAATTTACCAAATATTTATTAAGTATTATATATAAAGTAATTTTACTTAAAGTTATATCATGTCTGTGGTCTATGTAGTTTATAAAGTTAGTTATAAGAAAAAAGGCATTCCAAAACTCAAAGCATACAAAATACAAATATAAAATCAAGCATATAAAAAATAATATAGGCTTAAATACAAAATATCTTAAATACATAAATAAAACATAATTCTTAGAAGCATATTATAGCGTACATACCAATAAATAAGCTAAGAAAGAAATATACATTTAACATGAAAATAAATGAAGATACAAATTACAAAAAGTACATTTGTCATGGGCATATGATTGTGAATGAAGTTTTTACCCCATTACACTAATTTCTTTTTCATAATGAATATTTAAAAGAACGAACATAAAATGAAAATGTAACGAATTAATACGTAACAACGATGATCAGTCTCATACATTATTTTGGTGTAAATAATTCCAATGTATGTTGGTGATCAAATGAGTTATTAAACAGCCATAAGAGTGATAGGGCTATTTTCTAGTTATGCCTGAGGTTTATAGAAACTATCTTAAGATGTCTACATTTTATACTTAGCTCTTAGTTCTCCTTGGTTTTATAATTAAAGCAGATTAACAAATAAAAATACTTTATATATCACCCTACACCGGTCGAATTTAAGCGACACATATTACATTTGTAATAAGCACATATAGATAACTTAACATACAATAAATATATTTGATATAAATTGTGGACTAATATTATTTTTTCATTTGATATGGCAGCATGGTTGCTTAAAAGTATTTAATAATAAAGATAAAAAAAACCCTAACATGGATGTTTTATTTAAATAGCAAATCATGAATCACATGATATTGTACAAAAATTGTGAAATTAGAAATATCTGAGAAGTTAATATATCCATATAAAATAAACAATGTATTATACAATAATTAATTAGATTGGAAATGTATGATAAATAAATACATTAATAGTTAATTTAGCAATAAATAGCACTTAATTGTAGCCCATAATCATATAACTACCCTCATTTTCAATCTACTGATGTATTATAAATTACAATTGATAGTCTAAGCCCCACCGTATCAACTTACCGACGGGTATGTCGTAAACTTCGTCCGTTTTCTCGTTGTTCTGTTTGGTTTCCTTGTCAACCGCCTTTTGTTCTACATCTACCGGTCCAGTTTCTGCGTTATCATTTTCCTTCTCCGGAACTGGCGACCCTGAGAGAATGTTCCACTTCGCTATTTTTCCATACACGTCTATCCCTCATACTTTTTACCCCCATAAAAGCACAAGCCAACATTTTCCCTATTTTTGTAGAGATTTTGTATGAATTGTGAAAGGTATAATTAAAATATACAATTCAATAATTTAAGTAGTATTCCTGACAAAAAAAAATTTACAGAAAGTTTTGGAAATTTAGAAAATTTCTACGATAGAAATTGCCAATATTAAAGCCATAGATATATTACTACATGTTACTCAGTTATGCATGTAAGTATATAACATGCTGAAATCAACAACATCTAGATTAGTAAATCAAATGTATCCTGTATACTTCCTGTGGTAGTGAAGAAACCTACCCATGATGACAAATGTAGGTAACAATAATATATGTCCCATAAATGCCGATCTTCAATATACCACATTAAAAAAACACAGATTCAATATGACAATAAAATAATATAAGACGATTACCATATCCCGAGTACCAGGAGCGCATGACTTACCGACAGGTATGTCGTAAAGTTCCTCAACCTTCTTATCGCTATCCTTTTCTTTCTCGTTCTCTTTCTCCTTCGGTTTGTCCTTTTCTTCGACGTTGTTGGTTTCGATGGTGGCGGGTTCGGTGGCGGGCGCGGGGGCTGTAGGGATGGCGGGGAGCGGCGCGTGCTTGTGTTCTGCGTTCTGATTGGCTGGCGCCGGCGTGGTGGGTGGCGACGCGGGCGGGGGGGAGTCCCCGTTGAGCGCGGGGGAGGGGGGCGCTACACACACACACACACACCACACTCAACACATGCCAATGCACACACAACTTTATCTAATGGACATACTGAAAAATTGCCTATTAATTTTGCAAAATACTACTGAATGAATACTATGGGAATTTAAATATTTCGAATTGGGAATCATATTTTTCAGTATGTCCACAGTAATGTTATTATTGTAAATATCACAATATCCATATATCAATTCGAAGCGAGCCAATCGATAAAACAGCATTACTTGAGCGCACGCAACACTGTCAAACCGTTCAAACAACACAAAAGCCACGATGTGTTTTAGTATCGAAATGTGTAATCAATTTTGGTCCCTATCGCGATAGCATTTGAATACAAAATTAATTTATCAATTTTGTATTCCAAACTATATTTTCTTAAATAATGTGTATTGATATAATTTTTGTAAGTGTACAGATGAGTCGGATTTGACATTATAATTTCTGTTTAGATTGTAATTTTAACTATATTTTCACGAGTGACGCCTAGTAATGGTATAAATAACAAACGGGGTATATCTAGACTGATTACGGTTTGAAACCGGTTATACATGATCTTATAATTATTGTTGTAGGAAGAGTTTGGTTTACGATCCTATTATAAGCAAAAACCTAGTCTCCGAAAAACAACACGATTTAATTTTCCATAACTAATATTGTATAGGCTTTTGAAGAATAAGCCACAAGACGCCCCTGGGGCCTGGCACCTAACCCTGGCACCGACCCCAATAACACCAGGTCGAAGAAAAAGGAGAAAATATGTATGCCCATAATTATTAGAATAGATTAACCGCAAAGGTATAACAACATTTTCCTTATATTCCCTTGTTTATCTATAAGTATGCGGTACTGAACGCGTCCGCATGTTAGTGACCGCTAACAGCTGACTTACTATGTACAAGTATAGAATTTAAAAGCACTTGGCAGAGTTTTTGCTCTGATTGCATACATAAGCTATGATTGTTTAATTCTTGGTTTAGATTATTTTTTATAAGTGTTTTATGACGAATCTTTATTTATTCAGTCTTATAGACAAAAAGTAATTGTTTATTATACTTGTGTATACAACGTGTAACAGGATTAATTCACAACCTCAGACACCCCAACTTTAAAATATTATTGCAATCATAGTTTATGCTTTGAAATCGTGCTACCATAATTACAAAATATTTTATTTATGAAATTAGTTATACCAAATGTAGGCACTTAACATGGTCACCTCACGAGTTACAAATAAGAGAGTACTACTGTGGTACTACTACACACGCTCGCGGACACGCACACATTTACACAAGACCTATTCACACGAGTACCTAACGCCGAACGCTGCGACGCACCGCGCTGGCAGAAACAGCTGACAATAAACGAAATACGAATTACGTACGTAACTGATTACTGGGTGGTTTGGTAAACAAATTATTATTAATTTAATCTGTAAGCATAACATTTGTGTTTTAGCTATAAAATCTAAATATTTTACTTATTAGATATAATGCGTACGAACCCAACGTAAGACAATATTTTGCATGAATCGGCTATAAAATATTATTAATTTCACTTCCGCTAAACTTCGTTCCTACAGGCGGGCAGGATACGGGCGTGATTTATTTTGCATTACTAATGAATAAGATAATTAGATAACGCAATATCTAACAATGAAGACTAGATTGGGAATCACAACACAAAAAAATACAACAAAATTAACTTACGTGTTACATGGCACTCATGCGGCGATTTCTTTTTAAAATATGTTCGAAATGTCCACCACCTTGATACACTTTGATGCACATTTGCGTAATTGTTCACGTAATTTATGTAAAACTTCAGTGTCACTTTTCACTTTTAGGAAGGCTGCCACTATCCCCTGGCTTGTCGTAAGCGCCATATTGTGTCCTTGAATTAAAATAGCCCCTATTTCAATAACTTTAGGTTGCTTTATTGCTTGAAGTCCGACGAGCCTGAGCGCTGTTCGTTTGACGGTTGAGGGGCTATTCTACTTTTTAGTAGTCTAGTTATACCAGATATTTATTACGTCCCCACAAAAAAAGTCAAGAGGCGTCAAGTCGGGTGACCTAGGAGGCCATTGCACAGGTTCGCCGCGACCTATCTAGCGCTCTCCGAACTCAGCATCGAGATACTGTCGGACACTACATTGGTGCCGCGGCCGTGCCTGTTGTTAAATGTCCTGCATGCCAATGATACATTATCACCACACAGTGCCAAAGTTCTCACCATTTCAGTGTATTCAATATTCGAATACCGAAAAGACATCGCGCGCGAAAGTTATCGAAATATCTACTAAACACTTAAACACAAGTAGACACAGATAACTGCGGTGCACGACTGGATTTTTTTCACATAGTCGGTGCCCATTAGGATTGCAATAACGGGATATTAGACACACCGGAATTCCGCATACATTGTAGCAAAATTACAAACCGAATTTAATCACCATTTTAACGTTCCGCGAAATTATTTTTCATAGAAATACCTACTTGTTGTTCTATTTCATAGTGATTTTGTTACAATTTAATTTGTTTCATTTAAGTGCATGTATTGCGCGGGATTTAGATCGCCCGGTCTTGCAAATACCGGGAGTAATTTTTATCGCGGCGCATCCCTATACCGGTTGCCTTTTGATGTACCGCCGCGCCGCGCGCGCCATCGTTTGTCGGATGGATCAAATTGCATTAAACAATAGCTGCATCCTGCTCTATCTAGTTGTAGTTAAATGTGCGGAAAAGAGAATATGATAGTTATTTATTTTGGTAGCTTATTACGTTTATTGAGGCCTATCGTTGTGTGCGTTTGATTAATGATAGATTGCTTAAATAAACTTTATGACTATCGAAATAAAGTTCATTTTTGTTCATTATTTAGTTTATTAGAGTATTCGTTTAGTGATTCATTTAAAAATGATCTTATGTCCTAGAGTTACGTTTCAATTTCGTTTGTTCGGAGTAGTAAATGAAAGAGTGTCTGTAATTTACTTGGTCTTAACTAATTATTTTGAAAAAAAATACCTACCAAAAAAAATGTTGATATCGGTTCAGTAGCTGATTCTGAACGTACTACTTTCCGCTTTTACATTTAAATCTGTTACATGTTGTATAACACAACACTATCAATTGCTATCAAATGTCTAATTTCTTTCCTATTTAATTTATTTTGTGTTTTGATTCTATGGTTTTTGCGATTAGTATTAATATCCCATAGTATAGTTTTTTTTTTAAATATTATTGCTGTTGTAAGCAGACCAGCTAATCATGATTATAAAGTTTTACAATGTCAGGGGTATGGTACCGTAAGTATACTGCCTACAGCTAGTGGTGTAGACTGTAGGATATTCACAAGAGCAAGTGAAGTAAGTACCAAAGAAAATTTTTTACTAAAAAATGATAATATATACTTGATATTAACCTATTGATCCGAGATTTCAGATACCAAAATTTAACAAAGGAAAACTGATAAGAATCGTTTACTACGGATTTGTCGTCACTTATGTACCTATGTATGTATGTGTACGTATGTATGAAGATGTATGTATGTGTATGAGTATGTATGTATGAGTGTGAATGTGTGTATGAATGTGTATATGTATGAGTATGTATGCATGTATGTGTGTTCGCTCACTCTGCACGGCGTGGTGCGCGGCGCCGTTGTGTTGCGGCTCGGCGGCGGGCGCCACGTTGTTGTGCGCGGCGGCGGCGGCGGCGGCGGCGGGCTTCTTGTACGAGCCGCGCTGGCAGTCCGTCGCCAACTTGTCCGTTATAGCTTCCAGCTCCGCGAATACCTACGCACACATCGCCTTATAAATATAATAAATAATAATAATAAATAAATACCTCTTATCCACCAGAACCTCAAACGAAATCCTTGCCATAATATTTTATTTTATCTGGCACGGAATAGTGATTACACATCGCCCTATAAATACCCATTATCCACCAGAGCCTCAAACAAAATCCTCGACATAATAATATTTTTTATCTGGCACGAAATAGTTACCTGATGGTAAGTGAAAATCGCACCTTTAGAATTAAAAAGACCTAACGAAGAAATCTAATTTTTTAGGAAACGTTCATTAAAGATTTCTGACATAAGTAATTTTGTACTTATGGAAGATACATTTGAAAGACCGAAGTATACATCTTTCTCCCTTTCATGCGTCAATAGGTCCTTCTTTGATATCGGGTCGATAGGTCATTTTGAGCCAATATATGATTAAAAGCCAATATCTATTTTTTTTTGTGTTGTATTGTATTGTTGTATTGTATCAGCCCATATACGTCCCACTGCAGGGCACGGGCCTACTCTACAATCGAAAGTACGATTGAGAGTGGTTAGGCCATATAGTCCACCACGCTGGCCTAGTGCGGGTTGGCGGACTTACATACCATAGAAATTCTTATGAATCGCTATGGTATGCAGGTTTCCTCACGATGTTTTCCTTCACCGTTTTAGTGCGTGGTGATTGACTGTCAATACACACATGACTCCGAAAAGTCAGAGGTGTGCCCTGAGATTTGAACCCGCGACCACCGTGAACATGTTGGCAGCCGCGTCTAGTCCGTTTACGAACAGGAGTTTTTTTTTGTGTTAGATCACTTTAATTCTATAGGTGTGAAATGCCGTCCAGGCAAAGTACCTATCGAATGGCATCAGATAGCGGCCCAATACCATTATAAATTATACATTTACTTATTTATAAATGATTAAAAATATTCAAAATTATATCGCACCAATGTATTTATGAAACTCAAATTCAAAATCAAATATGAAAATCATGAAATGACCTTCATCGAAGATTTCCTCAACGACCCACTTAAAAACCTATAGCCAAAAACTTAATGCAATCTTTTTATCTCGTCTACACAGACTTTACACTATAGGTAAGTGTCCAATGCTATGCTTATCAATGCATGGCCTCAACTCGAGAGTTATTTTAGATTTTCCGTTCATTGTTTCGAATACCAAGAGATAATAATATCTGGCCAACAAACGTTCTTCTAGAATTTTTTACACTAAAGCTAAGTTCACAGAACCCCGAAGCACCGACACGTTGTTTAGTTTGATCTTGTACCGCGCGGTCATATGAACTTAGCCTAACAGTTTTATCTTCTTGAACTTCCACCGACCGTCGGGCCACAAATCTAATTTTTTTTTAAAATATATCCTATATTAATCACCATAAGGCTCTCATTATATTGACATTAACAGTTAAAATATCTACAATCCAACTGAAATTAAGTTGATATTATATTGACAAGCCTCTAAAGAGGTCCGGACGTTAAGAGTACTTATCAGCATACCTTAGAGCTCTCGTTGTGGAACAGTTGTTCAGCTGAGAACAGAGTCTGCAAGTTGTTGACGTAGAACAACACCCGCGAGTCGTACAATGCCGGTAATTCATCGTGCAGTTCCGAGTTCAGTATTTCGTATGTGCGCTTCGCTTCTTCCAGTTGTTCCCTACCTTTGGTCACCTGCAAATGTTAATACATTCTAATTATTGATAAGGCAGCAGAAATGTTGGAATCTGAAGCAAATAGTGAATATTCCGAATAAGACACAAGAGCACCAAGAATTGACAAGGAAGCGTCAAAAGATTGATGACTGGGCATGAAGCAAATCTGATATGGCAGAATCAAGCACATTGAATATCCATAGTGTATCCACAATGTCCTCAGGAGATACACTTGTGATATTTTATGCAGATCATGGATATAACAGAGTTAATTTTACCATCGGATACAATTTTATGATCATTTTATTTCATCATCATCATCTCAGTCACAGAAAGTCCACTGTTGAACATAGGTCCTCCAATTCTATTTACATATAAAATAATAAATAATTTGGTTTTGATTCTAAATTATTTATTTAAGAAAAAAAGGTGATATTATAACTATTCGTGGATGAAATTGTTCCGAATTCAACAACAATTCCGGTAAGCGAAGCTTGATCCTGTTAACATTACAAATACTGGTGTGCGTAACAAATGTGAAGGGCCCGGCTGGTACTGGCAAGTGGTTTACAAGTACAATTACCTTGACGTCGTCCCTTCTTTTAGCCGCATTCGCTTGCAGGTTTTGGAAGCTGTGCCTCTGGCCGTCGTAGTCTACTAACTTTCTGCCGCGTTTCTCGATCTTTTTCTGTAATACATCGGTATTTGTGATTAATAAATAGTCCAAAAATTTAATCGATAACCTTCAAATCACGTCTAAACAAAAATTGGCTATGTTTGCTCGCAGGTTATACAATTTATACAAAGTATGTCAGTTCATAAAATGAGCCTGGCGCTAAACATGATTAAAATTTCAAAATAACAGCTCCTCAAGTAATTTTAAGCATCAAAAATATTATGTTTTGAGTTGCAAAATAGTTTTGGGTACTATATAGGTTAATTTGTATCATTGTTATTTATAATTTCTGTGTTATTTATTTCCACTAAACATCAGTTGGAACCATTTCCAAGGCATACAAGTTGCTTATCAATATACTAAGTCTATTCAGTGAGAGAGGGACCACCAAAAGCCTTTTTTTTTCGAATAACTTTATTTTTAAAATTCGGCAACCTATCTACGTTCCCTAGTTACTGTGAGCCTTAACAGGTACAGCCTTTACAGGCTCTGATTTACCAACTATCTTGTTTGTTCGGTAAATCGAGAAAAATAGAGTTATCAACATATTTAATTCTATCCTTAAATCGATGAAAAGAAACTACTCAACCTACTTCATTTTAGCCAGTCTACCTCCTGAATTTACATAATAACAGTGGCAAACATACCCTGACCTCCGGGAACTGGTTAGTGTACGTATTAAGCGGTATGAGCACTTGGTCGCCGAGTTTGTGCGAGAAGTCTTGCCACAGCATCTCCATGTTCTGCGCCTGCACGTAAAGCAGATCGTGACCCGACCACCCGCTCTCGTACACCTCTGTGATCGCCTCCATCAACGTCTTTGAAGCTGTTTGGACCGCTGTGAACAAAAATGATTATTTATTGAATAAGACAGGAGATAATGTCGTTTTTTATGATTGCGTTTAGAAAGGTTACAATAATTATGAAATTAAAATAAATAATAAACGAAAATAGGGCCGGCTTGATGTCACTAAAGAATATATGAGTCAATTGTCTTACAAACAGAGGATAGTGAAGACTGAGTAGGAATGCGGATCCTGACACCGTCTAGTATGACTGTAGGAAGAAAGAACTCTAAATATAACAAACATTATTCCAGCTTTCCATCGAAATTAATATAATGTTCCTGGTGAAATAAAGTCCCAAAGTCTCATGGTATAAATATAAAAAGTAAGTACCTCGTATACATCTTATGTAGTTGTTGAATTCCTTTTGAAGCCTCGTCGCCTGCTGGTGCTGTCTGTTGAAGTTCTGCAGGTGCTCTTCGAATATGTCGTCGAGCGTCCGGTCTACCTTGCCCAGGTTTTGAAGGAGCTGAGGACAAGAAAAGAAATATGTTAACTACTGGTTCAATAACATGAGAATTTTCTGATGTAACAGAGCAACCATAAAAAAGATCAATCTATTTGTAAACTTATTTCATAACAAGATATTTTGTACATTGAAATATAAAAATAGAAAAGTCAAAGACCCATAGCACGGGTACTTATTCTAAGGTGATACTGTCATTAATGCTATGGTTAAGAACTGGAAACAATATTTTTATTTGCCTCATAAAATCGTGGTCTAGGTATATTTTAGGCTGCAAAGCAAAAGTTCCTGAAACTGACTTTCAAATGAGGTAATTGATTTTTAATTTTTAGGATTCCTTGAAGATGCCAAACCTCAACATGTATAGTTTGATAGGTGCCTTTAGCCATCGACCAGCCTCCTTCAATTACTAAACGGTAAAGGGATTAAATTCAGTACTTAAGATCTGCTTGCCTAAGGGTACATAGCTTGATTATAAGGTTGTCTTCAAGACGCATATTTCCAAGGTACAAATACAACAACAGAACACAACTGGAAGGCACCTTGATGCAATTGCCGTTATTTACAAACGTAGTGCCCACCAAGCGTTGTATGCAATCAATTATTATTTAATCTATTGCAATTCCAACTTTATTGACGTGTTCCTGTGTTGTGTACGGGCACGGTTGTCGGTAAACACGAATGTAAACAAAGGCTATGTATAGCTTGCACTGGAATTCTAGATGGGGGACTACGTTTAGTGGCTAAATGTCGGTTTCCTGCGTGCTATGGATCACAGTAAGCAGTTGATCTTGGATTCTGTAGCATAAGCGCAAGATATACACTGCGTCACATGCAAACTTGGGATGTAAAAAAGTTTTATTTCTGCATCAACAGAGACTCACTTTTGTTTACATAGTTTTACGAAATTCATCCTCCGTCAATTTATTTTTTAATTTTATACCGCCTTTGAATCTTGTAGTCGATTGCAACATTATTTGTAAAACCAGACCAGCTCATAAGTATGCAGATTTTTTAAATTACCCTAATAGTCCTATTTGATATTAGGTTCGAGTTTCTTAATAACAACAGGATTTTTAAGTTCTATGTCATAAGCACAACGCAACCGTAGCAGTAATAAGATGCATCTTCTTCAGCTTACATTCGATAAATCTTATCGTGGATACTCATGCACCATCTCACAATCAATTATCGTTTTATTATCACGCTAAACATTTGATCAGTTATCTCTTACGCGGTAATGAATCTCACGACTCGCCGACTAGGTTAAATTTAGACTGTCTACTATTCAAGGACAGCTATATATCTTTTTAATGCATCACCATCACATTTATATGAGAATCCATTAATTGCGGCTTCCCGCAGTTTATCTCCAGGAGACAGTCTATATTTTAGAATAAAAATATCTGCGCTGACGTTATTCGGATCGATATTAAATGTTGGGTTTATGAGGAACATAACGTGCAAATTTTTAAGCGATACAGTTTTAACTGGACTTTGAATAGTTTCCCCACCTCAAGGTTTTACCTACTTAAACTTTTAAACCTTCTAATATCCTTAGTGTCGTAAGAAGAGGGGTATAGATCCTCGCATGCCAAAGAACGTTTGTTAGGTCAACAAATATTTATTTGGGATATGTACCTAGATGTAGAATTAAAAAGTCATCATAAGTTTCTAGTATCCACAACAAAAAGTCGTATCTCACTGGGTGATCAGATACATCCTTTATCTAAGCTTCATCATCCAAACTTTCCGCCTAAATCCACTAGAAACACTAGTCGCTTCTTTACGCAGCCCACGAGAAAACGATCCGGCAACAAGTCAACCAACTTTCTCCGGCCGCTCTCAATCGGCCGAGTATTTGAAATATTCCAAACCTGTTTAGCTGGGCTTGTAAGTACACGGTGCATGCGATCAGTCACAACGGCGACCTTGCCGGTGACAATCGCACTCATTGTTAGCGAAACTATAGTGCACATATACGCCTCTCGATTCAACGTAAGCCACTTGTCGATTCACTTTTATTTTTATGTAGGCTACTTATTATAATACCTTCGAGATTTTGCAGTATTAACATCAAATCGTCATCTTCAATTAAAATTAAATTGATGTTTAGTTTTAGAATTAGAGTAAGATTTGTAAATCGTCAATCTTTAACCAACATTATAAGTGTATCGGTATTACATATACACATATAATATACAACTTATTGCAGTAGTTTAAAAGGCCTCTATACTTTTAAAAGCTTCCTGACATTTACTTACGCTTGTTTCAAATTAACCAGTTTTGATGTTTATGTTTTCACTAAATGAACAGAAATATTGTAAGTACATAAGAAATATTTATAAGGATACAAAATGATCTTAACAGCAAAAATAATTGTAAAATTTAAACTAAGCTCTGAAATGAGTAAATTAATTTTCATTTCCCACAGTCTTATCATTGACCACTATAATTATTTTATCTAATTGTAGCTTTATTAGCTGCCAAAGAATCAAATTCATTTTGATTTTTAAACACTAAGTAAGCAATTCCAACACTATCCAACAATCACAATATTTACGAATGCATGTGTAAATCCCGCAAGATCGATACAAGTGATTCGGTGAGGCGTGTAGGAGCCGTGGCAATGTCATCGACCGCCCATTGTGTCCTGTCGCGTATGTGATAGCACTATAAATAACACAGTATCAATGGATACATGGAAATATGGAATGTGCTGTACGCTACGATTTTAACCTTGTATCCTCAAATCGTATGAATCTGATTATATTTTAATACTAAGAGATGAGTGATACACCTTTATTCGTGAGGTTAGTACAGGCTCCATCTACCGAATGCTACCAAAATACCAGCCATAAGTTCATATGAAAGTGTTATAAAAATACTTAAGAATAGAAATAATAAACATAAGATTATTGAGAAAATATTTTCTTCAATTTGGTCGTTGATTCAACTGCTAAACTACAACTAAGTATAAATTGATATTTTGTCCTAGATTTCATGTTCCATGTTGGCCTAATGCGATAATCTATCCAACATTGCTATTACCAATGGTCAGTTTATTCAGAAATACATATTTATAGTTTACAATTATATGATCAGTAACATTTGATTTTAAGTGTAATAAATACAGTTTCGGTTCCAACATGTGATATTCATAAGTTTGTTTAAAATATTAATTTTGGCGATACAGTTGCAACCTGTAAATCCAATTTTAACTAGTGTTTAACTATTTTATACATGAAGTAATGTAATGCACTGATTGTTAGGAACTGACGTAGCCGACGCACACCGGCTTAGCATTAGACGCAAGTATTAATAATATTATTGTTTCTAGCATTATTACGGTACAATTATATCAATAATTCAACAGCGAATGAATTGCACTAACTACTCATCGTAAAAAAGCGAGAAAAAATCGGGGTAAAGTTAATATTTGTTGACTAAATCTAGGGACATAGTATCTGTACCTCATCTATCAGTCTGAGGATTTATGTGAAATGAATGAAGAAAGAATATGTTTAAATAAACAAAGAAAACCTGATAAACCTGAACCTGACTATAAAACATTTTGTGCATTAGATGTGCTAGTGACAACACGATTCCAAAAATCCCAGACCGAAGCAAAAAAATCGCGAAAGCCTGTTGCGTTCTCGGACAAAGCACAAAGTTTATAGTTCTTAATGGCATATGATAAGTATTACCTCCAATTTACTAAATATTATGGAAGCTTTACGGATAATCAATCCTCTTCATTCTATTAATCATGTAAACCACCTGATCAAAGTTCAAAAGGTTTAAGTAGCCCATTGGCAGATGGTCCTTTACCCATTTCTCACAAAACTGACCGGATTTTGTTACAGATGTGTCCAACAATGAGCGATTCACCTGCATTATTATTATGATTGCGCGGTGAGTGGGTGACGTAACGTCCGGCGTCGCTTCCTTTCGTTTTCGATTGCCTTTGACCGAGGCCTCTAATTACTTTATTGTCTCAGGCATTGTCAGCGTGCTGCTTTACAGCTATTTAACTACCATATGCATGTTTATAGTTTTTTCTTCTATACAATTGTTGGAGTAATGTCATTTGGAATCTTATAGAAAGCTGTTTTATTATTTTATTAACATTTTAATTTAGTACTTAAATAATCGTTATGTCGATTGTAGAGGTGTCCCGTGCACTGCATTTACGCATACATGGGCTGATTCTGACATAATGACTTGTTCAGTATAATATACAAAGATACAACAAAATGTTGTAAACAGTATAATTTTCATGATGAAATAATTAGTTTGAGTTTCATAGAAAAAACACACTCACAACATCCTTTAACAGTTTTAACACAACCTGTTGCGCTAACTCGACACAATTATTCATAGTTTCAATAATTTGTAATAAACAAAATTATTAGTCAATAAACATCCGGGAAACAATTGGTCTATTAGAAATCAGAAATGCATCAACTTGCGAGCGGATTTCATATCCGTTTCCTCCAATGGCGGCTGATATTTACATTTTCTTAGCAATTCGTGCGCTTTAAATAACTAACCTTTGTTTCTTGAAAATTCATTGTTGTTGTATTTCTAACATTTCTATCAAGGTTCGTATTGGCAGCCGAACACGCACAGATTTACCCGGCGAACGCATCACACATGTGTTTCGTGATTTCTACAGTCACGGTTTCGGGTATCAGTTATGATTTGTTTTATAAAACTACGGAGGCAAACAAGCATATGGCCTGCATGATAGGAAGCAGTTGCCGTAGCCCATAGACATCAGCAACACCTGAGGTATCACTTACTCGACTCTGATTATATTGGTAGCTTTAGGATAAATGGCGAAAATCGCAATCCAAAAAATGCCGAAATCAAACATCGGATGATTCGTTGTTGAAGATACGGGTGTTGTTGAAATACATTCGCTTGTTTAGAATGCAGTCACAGATACAGTAAGTGGATCTGAGATTGTATCTGATGTATTTGGGTCCATTGACTTAGCTGCTAAGACTTACTTGTTTCTTCTTTAAGTCTCAATTGAATTTTTCTATCTTCTTTGATAGTTTCTCGCACTGTTTAAAGGTCACATTTCTAAATACAGACATTATAATTTTATAAAGTCCTTTAAAGCTTCTAGCCACCATCACCATTCAGTCACAGATTTTTATATTTTTTTCCGTCCACATTGAGAACATACATTAGAAAAGCAATAACAATATTTCCACATCTATTTGTTTTTAAATGCTTCTAGAATAGTTTTTATTAGTGTACGCACAATTTTAATTCTTTCCGCGTTTGTGTTTATTTATCTTGCATCGTTTAGATCGACATAAATCATACACTTCGTTTTCATTTCCACGTTCTAGTTTATGGCAGTGTAAATAACTACATATTTTAGCAGTGATATTTTGCCATAAATTAGCATATTTTATTTAGACATCTTTAAAAATACATGAACTAAACTACATCTAGTATGATAGTTATTGAACACTTAGAATTGATTATGATAGTGTATAACAATGTTTATATAACATTCTATAGTTAGAACATTAGACTAAGTTGAGATTGAAATAAAACTCAGTTATCCAAACTGCTAACACTTCACTCATCGCCAGTGTGATAGAATGACCTATTTCATAATTTGACTGAAGTATATCAGTTTTATTTTAGTCGAATCGTGAGAAGCAAAACTGTGTCGCAGTTACTTGTCACATATTAATAAAATTTTATGATCCAACAACATGATTTAGGTTCAGAGTTACAATCTTCTTGACATTTATATGTATCTCCTAAAATCGTACACGTAACGGAAACATTGACTGTTACAAAACATCCAAGACAAGACATGTGATCAATTACATATTATAGTATTTATTAGTTGTGAAAAATACCCAATTACTTAATACATGTAATCGCAAACCGTTGACAATGACATTGTGAAAGCTATACTCTTGACACTTGTTAATTGAATGTATTAAATTCAGCTGTATTTTGAATTTTCTATATTTAGCGGTAACGCCCAAGATATTTTTTACCTTTTCCACGCAAAGTCAATGTTTATCAATTTTGAATTATCGACATGAATTCCTGCGATATATTATGGAGTTTCTGATCAGGCTCCATCATCGCCTGTTATTAAAATTACGTCAAACGAGTGACAAGACAAATGGTAAAAATCCCTTTTTCAAGCAACATGAGAAACATTCCATGAATTATAGATGAGTAAAAATCCCAGATTTACAAGTTCCTGACGTGGCTTAATGTCCGACAAATGGCGTTAATTGAATAATGACCTGCCGATTGTTTTAGGAAGGAAGACAGTTTTAATCAATTAAATGTATTAACTGTAAAATCAACTTTAAGCATGAAATCAAACACAATTATTTTTATTTCACACCATGACCGTTAACTTTCCAATTTTGTGTTTTATGAATTCATACTTTCAACCATACGGTCATTTTGTGACACGCATTTTGGTACGCAGACATACTTTTTTTCTAACATTTTGGCTGTTCTTTTTGGTATTATGTTGCAAAATCGTATCTGGGGGCGCGGCCGAGCCCCCATCCAAGTCGAGCTATAGGCCGTAACATCCTTTTCTCGAAGCAATTCAGACCATTTTCAACCCCCTATAACTTCGTTGTGGCTAAAGCATGAAGCCTGAATTTTCAGTTACTAAGCAGGCATTGTGTAAACATGGTATATTTAAAATTTCATTCAATTTGAACCAGTAGGTTAAGAATTGTAACTAGTCAAACTTTCTTAATTTTGTCACTCACTGACTGACTGACCGATCATCAAAAGTCTAAGGCACTTCTAGCAGACATAGAACCTTCAAATTTAGAATATAATTAGTGTTTAGTGTCTAAAGTAAGGGAAAATTCAAACATTTCATAATTTGTGTCTAGTTATCTAGATAGATCAACTGCGTGAATAACTTTGTAATCCCATATAAATGTATAGGATTACAAAGTTACATTTGCAGTCGATCCATTTATTTAAAACGTAAAGAATTTTTACTATTGATATGGTAATAACTAACGTAATAACTTTATATAGAAGGTCCCTTAAGGACTAAATAAATTAATCGACTTGGTATTACATGCATCTCAAAACTTTTTGCGGTAGAAAACCTGAGCTGCGAGACTTGGATTTTTTTTACAGGATGTTTTTGATGGGATTTCTATTTACATTTCATGGAATGGTTTAAAGAATACCAAGCTTTTGCCTGGATAATACACATAATACAACATACTAACAATATCTCTTTTAAGCGTACAATTTTCCAACTGATACATAAAACCCCACGTACAACCCTTGACTATCAATAGAGATCATTCGATTATTTTCAACACAAAAAATCTAGTCTCAATGACTAAGCCACACAATTTCTTTACCCAAATCCAAGGGCACAAATCTTCTCAATATCTAGCCTCATTTCCATACCGTTTGAAACAGAAGACGGCTCATCAAGCCAAGTCCGGAAGGTTACCGGCGGTCACGGTCCGGCTCGCAGCGTAATGTCTGTGCTAAGATGTCCAATCTCAGTCATAATGACGCCCACTTGCACTGCTACACAACATTGTCACGTGTTTAGTTTGCTGCGTAACTAATTCGCTACTAACTGCCGTACTCAGAGACATAATATGTCAATTAAATCATTACTAAGTGTAATTTTTTCGAAGATAATCTTTACCAAGGGACAATTTAAATGACATTAAACATTGACAGCCTCCGTAGCGAAGTTGATTCAAATATTTGTGAGGCCCGCAAGTATTTGTCTCAAGTCTGGGTGTTTGTAAGACCGAAAAGTCTCCCGTAGCTTAATGTGGGATCAAAACTATCTATGTGTCTGTTGAGTGTATTTTTTATTTATTATTATTAAATGTCTCTGAAGCGAGTTGAAGGGGCAGTGGGCCGGCCACATAGCGCGTAGAACTGAGGGCCTTTGGGGCTGAAAGAATCTAGAGGCCATATAGAGGTCAGCGAAATGTCGGGACGCCCGCCTACAAGGTGTACGGACGACCTGGCTAAGGTTACAGGAAGTCGCTGGATGCAGGCTGCTTCCAACAAGTCAATGTGGAGATCAATAATTAATGGGGGATCAAGTTCAGGAGCGGACTTCCTGTGGTTGAAATGATGAATGATAAAACGTCTCTGAGTGCGGCAGTAAGTAATCAATGTTTATGTGGTGAACTTCCTCGCGTAAACATCTATGGAGGAAAGTGTAAGCTGTTTATTTTAAAAGGATTTGATTTTTTCCACGATGTTTGTCGACTTGGGCTTACTGAAAGATTTTAATACTTATAATGATTATTAAAACTGTGAAGTCCTCGACTGAGTTCGTCCGGCAGACAAATCACTATGAATATATTTATCAATGGACATCGCCTTAGCTATGGATTTATTATTACGTAAGAATATCTTACCACCATTTATAGGATATCCGAACATCATATCTCCGTATGAAAAGCAACAGTAAAGCTGTTATATCACGTCAGTTTTCTATTAGACCATGTTATTAATCCGGGTGAAACCTAGTCTGAAATTTAGTCTTATAATAAGCTACAGGCTCTATAACTTCCTCAATAAATAAATTAATAACTTGAAGGGTTAACATCAGGTCGCTGATAGATTATTAACGCATAATTAACTTACGCAACATGCGTAAAGCAGACGGCTTGCGATTACGCAACTAGTACCTAATAAGGACAGGTAAGAGCATAAGCATAACTATTGTTTTCGTTATAGACATCGTAGTTTTTATGACGAGAGTAACAATCAAGGTGACTACAGATGATTCAACTTGCCAGAATGACTTTGTTTTTTTTTTTGCCTTGGCATAATGAATTCACCAAACTACAATAAAAGAGACATGAAAACAGTATCTAAGAAAAAATAAATGGAACCCAACCTCCTTATTATTGGTTTTTAGATGTCGTTTGCATCAAGCGGTAAGTTGGTACAATAACAAAGTAATTCATTCATAAAATACTATGTCACAAATCCATAACACCTGAGTAACATCTTAGAATAACCACGAGCAACATAAAATATGCAGTATTGCAGACAATTATGACATCACCTTTCGAAAAACCAGTGAGCGCACGTTTCTCACAGCACGTGGGTGTTGCATTTACTATACATGCAATAATATTAAACAAATATTTGCTTTTAGTATTCATAGGTTTGTTACTGATCCAGACTAGGGAAACAGGTCAAGTTCTACAAAAGCCGCGCGGAGCTCCCGTAAATAAAATAAAAGTTTATACATAGTTATTGGAGGCTAAAAGATTTTCATTTATGTTATTTACATTACTAGAATTAATAAAATATTTGATTTCATTTTTGATTAGTTATTTATTAATATGATTATCAGATGTTTAAAGCGTTCCTTTACAATGGATTAAACCTGAAACACTGTTTTTTTTTTATTATTTAAAGTAGGATATTTGCTTTACCATTAACACATATATACTTATTGTGTTAACTAATACTGCATCAACGTACCACTAACATTTATCAGTATTGGAATAAAACCATCCACTTGTACAATTACGATTATTGTTCACGCCCCACCTTTTCACAAAATGATACACAAATAACAAATAGCAACGGCAAGAATAACCGAGTGAAGCAAACGTGACCGAGCGGCGGTTAGGTTTCACAACAAGGGCTAGATATTTCTAGATGCCAGGCTGCGAGCCAGTGACCGCAAATGTAGCCCGACCGGTGCCCTGGCTGTTGGTCAATCAGATGGTATTTCCTTTGAACATCCAAGGAATGAAGTGGTCGCTACTGAAAACCAAGGTGATTTTTTAGTAAGAAATTCGAAACGAGTAAGTCCGTTTGCTTGCTGGTAAGCATCATACTTGCCTGCAAATAAACGCAAAACCACTTATACCGCACAGAAATTGGCGGTCTTTAATTTGTGACTAACCCAAGAATCACAGATTTGAGTCTATGAACGATAGTAGCCATAATTTTATTCTTTCAAGAGTGTGTAACACCACTGTATTTGCAAACCTTCAGGATTTGTGTTGACAAAACCGCATACAAATAACCACTTCCTATCGAATACTATCAGCACATCTAGCGACAATCAGCGTGTGCGATCCAGTCAACAACCTCATAAAAGTGGTGTAACAAATTTTGACCATGACAGTGACACGGCCAACGCAACTCGTCACACGAGGGGAAAGGCACTGCCGCTGCTACTGTGATTCCGAGAACATTAATTATTGGAAATTGTGTCGTGTGCGAGAAAAAGCAATTTTATAGCATTATAGTCTTCGTATTTTTATTGACTCGATCAAATCACTGTATAAATTAGTTTATTACATACACACGTCATAAACTCACGTTTTTTTCCCCAGAAGAAGTAGACAGAGGCGCCAGGACACCCACATTTCGCCTTTTATGTGCCGTCCCACTATTTGTTTATTGAAAATAGATAAGGGTTGATACAACAAAATACGCCTTCAACTAAGACGTTAAAATATTGCAGTAACAATAAAATAAGTTGTTCATATGCATGCTTGTCATGTGCTGCTATAAGCTCATATATTTCGGCAATGTGATGTGGACACGGATTATTAGCAAACACCAACTGCTGCACATTGACACACATTAAATCCCTTGCCTTTCCACGGCACATCTTAGCGCTAGAAAGTCGTCCCACTTTCCAACATTCATCCTTTAAAACTTGACTCGTGTTTAAAACAAGCGTACGTAAAAGGCAATTCGTGTCTGAAGTGTCAGAACCGCTGCGGTAACTATACGCCATCCTCGTATTGTGTTCGACCATTGTTTGACTTACAATACTGCCATCAATCAGTTCTTGGATCCTTGGGTTTTAATTAACTGATCAGTTTTTATACATCCTTTGCATTGAAAGTTTTATTAGTATAAGCTCTTGTTATAAGATCATCTATATTCACAATTAAAAGATAAAATATATATTTGAAGCTGTAATTAAACAAACATTGTTTTTATAATGCCTTTTCCAGCAAATAAAAATCGCAGTAGATCATTGAATATACACCGCTTCAAACAGGTTGTTATATGCCTTAGAAGGAACAAAGAAAATTATTGACACAGTATCATTAAATAGCAAACACAATCGTATAGAGTATCATAATATCATTCTTATCACTGAACCAAAAATAAACAAACTGCGCAAAAGAATTACAATGAATAATTCTGCGTTAGTTGCGACATCTCCTTTATCAGCCTCTTTAGTCTGAGCATTTTATTCTTGGGACTTTCAGATAGCAGTATTTTAAAACATTGGCCCATAAAGTTGATATTATATCATTAGCCGTCCATTACAAACTTGGTAAATCCTGGATCCGTTGAAAATATAATAAATGGGAGAAATACCTACTCCTTCTTTTAAATTTTTTTCCTAACTGTACCAACTACGTACATAATTTACGAACCCTATTTATAATTTATTTAAAACATGTAAAGCTTTTAAAAATTCCAATTATTTTCCACAATAAATCAGTGTTTGCATATCCCAGTTACTCAGATTACTGCTAAATGTGAACTGATCGTGTTAAATCTTGGCACGGGTGTAGACTTTTTCCGATCGAATGCTTTTATCGTGTTTATCCATGAATATTTTGGTTACCAAGGAAAAACAGCCAATGGATCTTTGAAAGACATTAATGTGGGTATGATTCAATCGTCCTTTAAATAAAAAGTGAAACTATCAATAAAAAATGTGGCTAATGAAAGTAAAAATATTTTTATGTAATACAAAGTTGCAACAGCCATTTTAGGATTTCCGCGAAATTCTACATTCGGATTAATCACAGTTAAATCATTGTCAATCAAAATGAAAATACCATTAGTGTTATCGGCAATTGCGTTAACCTTTACAGTAACGCTAATTATGATATCATTACTATTTATGAATCGGTTAGATCACAGATGTGATTCTATGCTATAAAATGTGCTGGCTTTTGTTTCGGTTTGCCCGAAGAGTTTTAGTCCAGGTAATTATTTCAAAATCGTGATCGCCTGACGTTACTAAAAGCATGGAATTTCAAAAACCCATAACGATCATATTGGAAAATTTAGTAAATATACTTTATCATGTATGAATTTAAACATAATAACGGTCATATCATAAAACACACCTCCCGCTCGATATTCTATTTTTTTTGCCTCACGTCTGAACTCGAAATGACTGGTGTTCTCATTATAGACATTCACAAAGCGACATAATACGGTACAAGCGCACGAGACGAGCTGATATAACATTGGCAAGGTTCCGAGTCGGACGCGGATTCCACATGGAGACATGAGACCGGCCCACGAACGATTATACGCTAACCGAAATCTAACTATTGAATATTTCCATGTGTTTGTCATATTGTCATATAATCTAGTGACTAAATTGCAATTCATGGAGGAGCTTGGTGAAGTAATTTTATAGGCAGTTGATTTAAAAACGACTGTAAAAAGTGATTTGAAATATAAAGTTTAAAATTACATCACACTGTTGAAAGTGGAAGTCACGTAAAAGAAAAAGAATGAAAAGGGTTTTTAAGGCTTTATTGCTAAACACTGGCGTAGTGCAGTTTTGCATAGTTTGCATACCTTTGTAATTGTTGTGCAGGAATGTCGGTTAAGGAGATTTGTTCACAGCGTTTTCCTTTACCGTTAAAATCATGTCCACAACCAATTAGTTTTTGGGTTTACAAAAAAATTGTCGCTATAATGAAATGAAAAGACAATTATCAACTTGTATATTTAAAAAATTGAGATCACCAGGATCATCAATCACGGAAAAAACAACATTATTGAATATATCAAAGATTTCCACAGCGACCTGTTGAAAGTGGCCTGCTTTTGAAAACTTACTGCGTTATTGCGTCTTGGAGATATTATAACATTTCCATAATAGACAGCATACATGAGTAAAATAGGCTGCGTTCGTAATTTGAAGTTTATTGTCTCTCTATGTACTATAATAACATTTGTAACTACTCGATATGGTAAGACTTACAACATTCACATAAGTAAACTTATAACACGTGTACCTTTTATAGCAATGACATACGCAGTATTCATCACAAGTTTAAAACTCAGCCATGTACACACAAACATGTTTAAATTGCAGTGAAATAAATTTCACCTGGGTCAAGTGTTTAAACCGGTATGTTTGCTTCATTCAGAAACGTAATTCAATGATAAATTCCCAATTTTAACCTTGGGTAATATAGAGATGAAGATCTAGGTTCGGAAAGTTAAGGTTTTAGTTCTCCACCCGAGCCAGTTTCAAATCGTTAAGACTTTACTCTGGAAATATTTTAAGGTGTGCAGTTTCTTCGCAATCATTTCCCGTAGAGTTCAAGGAAGGGCATAAGTGACTTTAAAGGACAAACATAAGATTTATAACAAGTTAATGACCTCTTATTGTAACATTTGAGAACTGAATGTAAAGTTCCCATCTACCACGCTCCAAAAATAGATTAGAGAATAGTCTTCTAACATCGCAATGCGTTTATTGTAGTTAATTGCAGTGTCGTGTATCGTGTACCGTCCTATATGACGCGAAGTGCACTGGTCGTCCTTGGAACAACACCGTTTGTTAATCACGTTTATAGTATTATGCGCCCGAGACCTGTTTACAATCAGTCTTATTTATTTTATTTATTTATAAACTTTATTGTACACCAGAAAAAAACAAATACAATAACAGAAATTAAAATAATATTAAAAATAAGTACAATCGGCGGCCTTATTGCATAACACATATTGCACAACTGCAGTCTTCATTCTCATATGGGTCGGTTGCCTCCAATTATTAGCTTGTTACGTTCAGGGATAGTGTTTGCGTAGTAAATAGTGAACAATAGGATCGTTAAGAGCCAAACAGACTTTTATTCCACATATGCTCTTCTTTTATTTTTTTTTCACACTGACAAGAGAAAGTGCTTACGATTAATCTAACGGTACGTATAGAGCATCAGTCAGAGATAACCATCATTCGTCAATTGAAACAATTGTGCTTTTCGAAATATCATATACAGAAGCTGTTAAGTTTCAAAGGAGGTTCTTGTCCTCGATCGAGTAAAATTAATAACATGGATCGTTTTTAAAGCTAATCAATATCTATTGGAGCTATTGTTTTATTTCATTCCCCTCGTTAGAAGCGACCTGTTTGTTATTCTGAGCAATAATGTCAAAGGTTCAGGTCGTTCTGCCGTGCAAGGCAGATTTACCATCGAGAAATAGGATCGCGAAGAGAATATATTCATAACTTAGACAGATTTAAAACAATACTGAAGATGACATCATTTGATGAATAACCTCTAATATACTAAGATTCATATTTTTAACTCAAACTAAAGAGGTCTAGTTTACTTGTAAAGTATTTTAAGGAGAAATTGAATACTTTGTAGTACACAAAGTGGCAAGTTCGTCAAGGCTAACACAGCTGACCGTCGGTTTCATTTTTACAAAGTTTGCTACTAAATCGAAATAGCTTGAAAATATAGTTTTGTGCTTATCAATGCATTTTTGTGTATGTTTTGACGACTGAACGAAGTCACAAATCAGCTGAAAATTAATTTATGTGACTTCTAAATCACACAAATATAATCATTGCAAACATATTAACTGTCAATAGTCAATACAATGAAATGGCATAACGTTTGAAACAAGATTATGGTGAAAATGCAAAATTGACTAATAGTCCGCGAATTGCAACATGCCAGCATCATAACCCTACTTCTGATTGAGTAATCATAAGACTAAGCCAACATGCAGATATGACATTAATGTATTAAAAATAAGCCCACGTAACAAATGACACCACTGTATATGGAGAGACTGGCCCGCCTCCTCAGGGCCTTTGGATCGAGGATACTTGGCCTCTTTGACACCTTCAAATGATTGGAGGGAAGTTAAGACGAAAAAGAGTAACCTCGAAGACATTTAGGACAGATTTTAGGAAATTCCATTACAATATTATAATAATATTGTCACTATGGGATTTTTTCTACCACATAGTAGCATAGTTTTTGTATGACAGCAATCAGATTCAACGTCTCAAAGTGCTGCACAAGAAATGCAATGCTAAAAAATTATCTGATTAACACGCATTAAAAGTAAAATTCTGATTTTGATTCAGAATATTCAGTGCCAATGCTGAACGTCTTATGCAAATTATTTCTTTAATAGCAAAGAGCAAATTGGGCAAGCAATTCATCCAATGGCAAGTGATCACTGCTTATTAACACATACATGATACAACTCTTGCGAAATCGAAAGTTTTCTTGCTTGGTTTTTAAGTAATGTGTAAGCAAACGTGAATCGAGTAAATAACATATTTTGTCCAATGGAACGTAGGTAATGATAAAGTACTTATATTGAATGTAATACTATTTTTCCTTTTTTCTTATCAACGGGGTTGACAATCGTATTTTAATCTAATTCTTTTAAAGTAACATTATTTTTTTTAATTCCCGTCACACTTATCCACATGCAAAGCAACGAACTTGCCCTTTAAATTTATAACAGCTATAAAATGGTTGCCAAGGCACAGTGCGTGATATCCTGCAACATGTGTGAAGCAAAGACCTTCTGTGTGCAGTTGCGTTGTAATCTATTGCATTTGTACGGATGCGCTGGCGACCCGGTCGGGCGCAGCCGTTGCCTCTATATCATGCGCTTGTGTTATAACATAATTATTACTGTAAGTTATCTATGTCTATGTCACTGAAACCTCATGTAGAGGTGTTAGTCTAGAAAGCTTACTATTGTTGTAGAGTTAATACAACTGAGAAATATTTGAAGAGAATTCTCACATGTGCAGAGTTAGTAAGCACGTTTTGGATGTTAAAGTGAGTTATAGTTAATTACTCTGCATTTACTGCTGGTGGATCACTCATATGCGAGAGGCCGCCTGGGTAGGTACTACCGCTGTGTCTATTTCTCCCATCAAATAGCAATGTAATTGCATTGTAATGTTTCGGTTTGAAGGACATTGTAGCCGATGGAGCCACTGGACTTATTGAGAGTTAACATGTTGTGTCTCAGGATGGCGAGCGTAGTCAAATGCCAACATTGCTTTGTAGTTCATGATGTTGCTTGATTTTGCTTTTTCCATAAGCGGTCGTATCGCTTACCATCAGGCGAATGGCATGCTCTTAGGGCCGTTTATTGATACGAATTCCTTTTTGAGATAAAGATACCGTTTGTTAATTTTTAATTATATTCGTATGTCACGTTCTTTGCATATATGATTTTATTTAATTTCTTTTTTCTTTAGTCAATCTTTATCTTGCTTGGTACACTATTGACTGCCCTCTCTTTTTTTCCATCTCTTACTGTCCATCCCAAGGTAGTCGGTAAGAGATTGCCTCGAGCGATACGACCGCCTTTTGTACCACTATATAATATAATTTTCTGTAATTAAGTTAATTTAGTGTACAATAAAGCATTTAAATAAATAAATAAATACCGTTTATGACCAATAAAGCACTTGTAAAAATAAAAAATAATATTGATGCGATGCCACTTGTCAAACTAAATAAAAATATTTGAATACGTATCCTATATTCTATTCTATTGATATTATAATTGAATCAATAAAGATGATGGATTGACATAAGCAGCTAAAAGATTTCAGTGGTAAAGATGCCGCCTCAAAATGAGAGATTGCGACATCAGTTAGCAAAGTGAAATAAATAAAAAAATAAATAAATAAATCTTACCGAAGGTATTAAGTGTTTTTTAAATTTAATTGTAATTATTTTGTTATAAATCCCAATACATATTACGTTTATTAATTTAATAAATAATATCGAATGACTATTAACCATGAATTATCCGGTCAATCAACCAACGCATTTTTAATTCTAGTTTTTCTAATGTCAAGTTCAACGTGTTAGATTTTTGTATATCAAAGCTCCGTATAATAGTTATGCAAAACTCATTAATATTTCTACACTACTAAATATTCATGAGACAATATGTATGCATTGCTGATAGCTTCATGATATAATGTGGTCATTGACAGTCCTAAACAGTGGGGAATGGCGAGTATAATATGATCTTAAGTTGGATGTTTTTTGACCTACACAGTACACATGTATAAGGATTGAGATATTAACACATACATAAACTCACGCCTTTATCCCAGCAGGTCTAGGCAGAGATGCCAGGACACCTTTATTTCACCTTGTAGGTTCTGTTCCACGATGGGATAGGAGGCGAGCCTATCGTCATACCGGGCACAAATTCCTGACTCCAGGTTGATTATAAATAGAGAAATGCAATACCACTTTGCTTGACCCGGGATTCAAACTCGAGACCTCAGTTTTGTAACCGTATTGTAGTACAACTACGCCACAGAGGCAGTCGAGATGTTAATACTTCGTTAAAAAAATTCTTTACTGCTTTTCACGTGTTTGAAAAACCATAAATTCTCTTTTTTATACTTTCATTGTACATAATTCGGCATTTATACATATCGAGCACCCAAAATTATTCGATTTTATTCCAAATATTTTTAGTAGTTCTAAATTAGGTGATAGTCCTTTTAAATTGTACAAAAATATTGTTATTACCTACTCGCAACGAAAACCAATCCCCAAACCAAACGTAAATAAGTCATAAAATTTCGCACACACTTTCACAAAGAAGACAAGTCACGTGCTAAATGCGAACGCGAAGACTCCGCGAAGCAACAGCAACAAATAGCTGCGCATTGTGAAGTGGCTCTATTTTGAGAAGGTCTATTGTGGCGATATTGAATGCTCCATTGAGCTCACAAGTGGACAAGCGGACACGACCGCCGGACGTAGTGTTGTATATACTCATTGTCTTGCATGAAGGTGAACCTCAGCTCATCTGCAATCTCGTGTAAATATTATTTTATTACAATATGTCATAACTAAAATCTGCAAGTTTCGCTCGTGAGATTCGAAAAAATGGATCGGTAGTAGGAGTAGTGTCTCTTTCCGGGATGTAAATACAGGGTATATCAAGACTGCTACCGAAAACGAAGCCGGGTGGTAGTTTAAGCGACTTCCGACACAATGCAACAGAAAATGTTGCAAAAAAAAGCGACAATTATTTTTTTGTTATTTTTTTCCTATGATCCTATTTGGGTGGTAAATACATTTTTTCCTAAAATAATAGTGTATACCCTTTTATTTATAAATAATCTAAGGTATAAAAGTGTTCAAATTATTATTTTAGCAAAAACTATGGATTTACCACCCAAAAATGACGATATTTAAAAAATCATAAAAAATAATTGTCGCTTTCTATGCGAAATTTTTAGTTGCAATGTGTTTGTAGTCACTAAAACTACCACCCGGCTTCGTTTTCGGTAGCAGTCTTGAGATACCCGGTATAAACGGTAGATGCTGCTATACATCCAGAATCCAGTACATACAGAATGCTGTAGAATGGCACTCTTCGAAGCTAAATTAAATCGAAACTATCTCTACAAAGGATATCTCACTACCATTGCATGATTTTATAGCAATATTTAAAGAACCCAGTGCACTTGTACCAATCCTTAATGCAAGACGTAAATAGATTCATAAAACATACAGATAGATAAGAGGAAAAAAAATCCTTAGAAATACCTTCAAACTTATAGATCCCTTTTAACATGATTATAACGAAACGATCTACGCTATCAAAAGTATAAAATATCGCAAGTAACAATATTTCTCAATCCACGAAACGTATATTGCGCTAATACGGAACATATAAATGTAATTAAGTATACGTAACATGTGATACCACGTTTTGTATATGAAATATATTTGCCAACGCTAAACGTACCGGCGTTGCTAACACCGAGCAACATTCGATAATTGTACAAATTGTGACATAGCTTCGGTACTAGATAAAAATGGTCTAGTTTTGTCTAATGGTTTTAACCTCATGATGTGCATGATTTAATCAGATTGATGTGTGCATCTGCATATCCAATCAAAAAGGAGTGATGACACAATATAACAACATAATACACATACAATATACCAATTCATAAAAAAAATACGGCTTAGTTGAAATTAAAGAAAGGTTTATGCTAGATGCATAACTTTTGTAGATGGACTATGAAATGGGAATTCTTCGAAACAATGCGTAAACTTAGTTTGCTTATTGGAGAAGCAAAATTATTTACAAATGAATATATTTAATACATTCAGCAGTCACACAAGTAATCCTGACGGGACATTGTGTCTTCTACCGTTCATTGGCAATTGCAAAAGATTATTGTATTCCACAACACGATATAGTTGTTGACACAGACATTTTTCTCAGTACCTGGGCACAGCACGCAGCACCTCAATTCACTGCCGGCTTTTCCACTTCCCCATAGAAACTCTCAAAAATTGAGGACCACCAGACTATAGTGCTTTTCATTCGTTTTTTATTTTTTCATCATTTGGTCATTTTGCCTATAAAAAACTATCGATTTCAGATTTCATATTGTGTTACTTTGCTCCGGTTACCGTTTCGTAACGCGGGCCCTTTATTTGAAGAGTGACCTGCATGCCGGATCAACTGTGACTTTCAACACAGCCTGGTTAATGGACACATTTCTAAACTAATAGCTATTTTGTAACTAGTTTTTGGACGTGAATGGGTTAATGTCTGTAGTCTGTATCTTTTACTTTTAAATAGACATGTATAATATTGCCGTACTTACATTATTTGTATTTGTGGTTTAAGCTGTCATTACGTTTATTGAATTCTGGTATCGAGAACAGAATAAGAACGCCAAAATTATTTGGTTTTCTAAAAACACAGCAATAGGTTTCCAGTTTCGGCCAATGTAAACTACAAGATGTTTAACAACACGTATATCTAGTTACATCACTTTCAACTCCTACACTTCTGCAAATGTATTTGACATTGCACCCAAAACATTCATAACAACTTAGAGCATAACAATGACGTAACTTTTAACAATTACATTATTATGCTTTTGTGTAAGTCTTGACGGTGTATTTACTGAGCAATAGAATTCACTTTTAGTATCGAAAAGAATACAATTATTCACGAAAAAAACTTCGCATGAGACAATACCTTAAAATCATGTGAAATGGAGACACAATGGAAGTCCGTAAACTTGACTCGGCGGATAAATAAGTTTGCTTATGAGATTCAATTAATTATAAATTTTCTAAAACATTCCAAAACACTAATGAATCAATATTTCGAATGAACAAAGTTTGAAGAGATAAAGGAATAAGACTGCTGATTGTGATAAAACTATCGCAGTCTTAGATGCCGATTTAAATGATGGAAACACAAGTCATACAGAAAACATTTCTGGGAAAGAATGGGTGAAATTTCTTTTTTTTTATAATGCTCATGTAAGGCCAGCAAAGAAGATTTTATTTATGTACTTTGTACGTGCGTACATGTTTGAAATTTCAAATGTTTATACACTGGAGACACATAAAAAAACATGTTTATTTTTCGCAAACAAACACAAATTATTCTGAACAAATTAACTATAAGCTCGTGTTTACAGATATATTCAAATTGGAGGCGACAAGCGAAAATAGAAAGCAAAGGCCGGAGATGTGTGCCACGGCGGCAGGTTGACGAGCGGGGCGCGGCCGAAGATGCGTGCGAGCAGGACACTGATACCATCGTAGATGAGAGAGAAAGGGAAAATAGATTTGAAGCAGAAGAGATCCTGAGTATACCAGGAATTTGACGTCTTTGTGCCTTTCTACCCGCCGTGATACTAGCATGTGCTAAGGTTCGCCTTATTCTTTAAAATCGTGGTTGTTCTGCTTTTCAATATAGTCAGCTGTGAGACTCAAGACGATAATTTCTTCCCTGAACATATAAGGGATACGGTAAGTCTCTTACTATAATGTTCCCACTGAATCTAACTTCAATTATTATTTACATTATTACTCCTTTAATTTTATATACGCATGTATACCACTTACCAGAGCAAATTAATGACTGGTATTTTCTTAATAAATTAGACAACTAAAATGTTGCTAGAAATAAGTACCTGACAAGCTTAATTCCCGGACCAACTTTTGACGAAACAGACTTCGTATTGTACATATACAGATAAATGAGGAAATAGATAAATAGTAATATTGGCGAAACTTGAGTCAATAATTGCTAATGTACCTGACCTATTGAATACAGATATGCTAATGACGTAATATTGTGTAGACAGATTAGCCAGCGTACATTTTTTTTTCTAACCGTCTGATCCCCTGAGGGGCGGCGTGTGCTCAGCAGTAATGTTCTAGAAGATTAAAAGCTTAAGAACAGTAGCGAATGATGCATGATACTTTCTCATATCTTTGAAACTACTAATGTTTTAATACATAAGGTAAGGTATTCAAATTCATAAGTAAAAATATATTTAAAGAACTAGTAATCCAAATATTCTATTTCATAATCAAAATATTAACGTCTATTTACGAAATCCCAGATTTATTGCAATGCCAAATATTTTCACGCATTGAACCACGAGACAGCTATTAACACTTCCCAACCTTTTAAAGGCAAATTGGCCGAGCAGACTACGAACGTAAATCGAAATTGTACGAGAATAAAGCTAATGAAAAAACAAACAGCTGATATTTGTACAGATGCGGTGTCGAAACAGACACGTGTGGACGGCGCGTTTGCAGGAAAGTGTGAAATCAAATCATATCGATTTAAATCGGAGAATTGGTAAGTGATAGTGAAGAAGCGATAACCATTGACACTTGTTTGTTCAAAGAGAGTTTAGAAGATATTTGAAAGTTTATTTTTATGGTTCCACAGCAAGTGCATCTTTTTTAACGAGGGGAAACTCCTTAAGCCTTCCTTCCGATACCTTGGGAGAGGTCGGAAGGGACATATCGAGGTCGCCGGCCTTCTAGCCTGGAGCTTGAGGACAATTTTCCGCACCGTGCAGAATACAACAAGTAAACCTGCTCTATGTAATGCAATCTAAAATGTTCTTCAAATAGAGAATCGACTGGCAACAAATGATTGTCTAGCCATATTTGAAGAAGTCAAATTGAATAAACTCTGTAAGATATTAAATGTCTATAGCGATGCTTGTAAACTTCGGATCTTACCTAACTTAACTTTCGTGTGACGCACTCGTCACATCCAATTAGTAAAAAATACAATGTTCACACATTCCATCTTGGGTACTTTGCATTAATTTGAAACATTGACGTGCACGGTGCCAGAAACTACCATGTCTGAATCGCTTCGAAGAAAAACAGCACATTCTTCAAATTCATCCTATATCCTACCGCAAAAATGTTGAGGTGATAACAAGTCTTTCACATTTAAGATTTGCAATTACTTTATTATTGTTTTATTTTACATTTCTCTTTTATTTTGTGGATGACAAATTTTTCTTTAATTTACCCCCAAATTTTTCAACATCTCATCTTTAAATGTCTTCATTGAGCAATACTGCTTTTACTTTTAGTGTTACTTCTATGGGAACTGTTTATTTATTTCTCCTACATCTTTCTCAATGTCTTCAACAACATTGGCGATCGAGTTTGCGCCACAGTGACATTTGCAGTTGTTCCGGAGAGCACACAGCGGCGGCTGTTTGCACGTTCACTCGCCGCATTCCTGCCGCGCGTTACGAAAATCCAAATTGAAGACGCACTTTGAATGTGGCACAATGGACTAACATTAAACATTATATTTGTTGCGAACTCGGAATCTCCAATTTGAATCGTAATTGGGTCGTTTCTTGCAATTGTATGAGCATTTGGTGGGTTTTTATACCGTAATTATTTTTAATTTTTATTACGATTATAATAGGATTCAATTCAATAGGAAGGATCATGATTATAACTGTAAAATACATATTATACGAATAAAATCATTCATGAATATGTAGTATAACTTAAGTGTCAAATACGAGCATCAACATACTCAGTAATCCAGTATGAAATATTTAATCTAAGCAGAATAAACTTGAACTATCAAACAGCCCGGTTCACTTCATAAAAAAAACGTTATCTGTGGCGTACTAATTATAACAATAATTATAATTGTTCCACCAAGCTAAATAAAATATAAATAAATGTGTCCTGCGACAGTCCAACATTTTTTGTATATAGTGGAAGATGTCCGATGGAATTGCGCAAGCGCAGGCCACGCCCACCATGCCCAGCCGGCCGCCGCGCCACTCCAGTCAGTTACGCTCGAGCCACGGCCGTCGGAACAAAATCTCAACGAGTCGCTTACCTGACGTAACATCGCGCATCTCCCACTAGGACAGTGCTAAAGTGTATTCTAGTCTTTAAGTAGTGTTAAGCAATATTGTAGTGGTGAACATTAAATATAGTTTGTGTTTTCTATCTGAGTTTCTGTTGCGCCGGTATACCTACCTACCCGCTACACAAAAAGACACTACAAGTGGTGACCCCGAGCCGTTCACGAAAGAATAAAGTTGTGGCCATGGAAAGCGGAAGAAAACTTGATCCTAGTAGTTGCGGAGAATCATGTCGCGTGGGCATAAAAGTTCCACCATTTTATCCAGAAAACCCAATGCTATGGTTCGCCCAGCTGGAAGCACAGTTTGCATTAGCTAACATCACCAGTGACTCCACCAAGTATTTTCACACAATCAGCCAGCTGGATCTACAATACGCAGCAGAGGTCGAAGACATTATAGCAGAACCGCCGGCATCAAATAAATACGATAAGCTTAAAGCAGAACTAATCAAACGGCTGTCCACATCCCGGGATAAAAAAGTGAAACAACTTCTCGTTCACGAGGAGCTTGGAGACAGGAAACCATCTCAGTTTGCCCGATATTTACAAAGCCTGGCAGGGCCTGGAGTGCCTGAGGATTTCATCAGATCAATATGGACTAGCCGTCTACCGCAAAACATGCAGGCAATAATCGCATCCCAAACGAAGGCATCGATGGAGGAGCTAGCAGATTTGGCTGACCGCATACACGACGTAGTCAGCCCAAACCACCAAGTGGCATCAACGTCGTGCAACGTACCCCCAAGCAGTAGCACCGAGACTACAATGGACCAGAAGATTGCCGCACTCACGGAGCAAGTCATGGTGCTAGCTACAGAGGTGCGAAGATCACGTTCCACTAAGAAAGAATATTCACAAACCGATCGAAGACGACGCTCTAGAACCAGATCAAAATCCAACTTTCAACAATATTCAACATGCTGGTATCACTACAAATTTGGAAGTAAGGCCAGAAAGTGTGTTAAACCCTGTGATTTCACGGGAAACGCTGCGGGCGGTCGATAATGGCGACAAACGAACGCCCCAGTACCGGTCGCCTGTTTGTTACAGATTTTAAAAGTAAGATACAATTTTTAGTAGATACAGGTAGTGATTTATGTGTGTATCCAATATCTAAAATTAAGGAACGACGTTACCCTAAAACAAATTTTGATTTGTGCGCCGCTAACGGTAGTAAAATAAATACTTACGGGTACATTACGCTAAAACTAAACCTAGGGTTGCGTCGTGACTTTACTTGGAAGTTTATCATAGCAGACGTCACAAAGGCGATAATAGGTGTCGATTTTTTATGTTTTTTTAATTTGATTGTTGATTGTAGGAATCAGCAGTTAATCGACAGAAACACTAGTTCAATTGCACCGGGCTCACCCGCCTGCTCGTCTGATATTGTACCATCTGTGAAAGTGATCACAGGCAATTCCGTATACCACGACATCCTCAAAGATTTTCCCGATATTACGCGCCCCTCTGGTGCACACCATACACCTAAACACAACACCCTACATTATATACGTACTACACCGGGTCCACCAACATCATGTACCCCACGTAGGTTGGCCCCAGACAAATTAAGAATCGCAAAGGATGAGTTTGCCACTATGCTGCAAATGGGCATAGCCAGACTATCCGATTCACCTTGGTCGTCACCACTACACCTAGCTCCAAAGAAAGATAGTGGTTGGCGACCATGTGGAGACTATAGGATGTTAAATGCTAGAACTATTCCAGACAGGTATCCTATACGCCATATCCACGATTTCGCACACAGTCTTTCAGGTTGTAGAATCTTCTCCACTATAGACCTGGTAAAAGCATACAACCAAATACCAGTGAATCCGGCTGATATCCCAAAGACCGCAATAGCAACACCGTTCGGACTTTATGAGTTCCCTTTTATGACGTTCGGTCTTAGAAATGCCGCCCAGACTTTTCAACGATTCGTAGACGAAATGCTACGCGGATTAGATTTTTGTTTCGCATATTTGGATGATTTTTTGATATTCTCTCGCGACGAGATGACTCACAAGAGTCATTTGCGGCAAGTCTTTGCCAGACTTAAAGAGTATGGTATGATAATAAACATACCAAAATGCAAATTTGGAGTTTCAGAGGCAACATTTTTAGGATACCATATTTCTAAAGAAGGTACAACGCCGCTGCCCGCCAAGGTTCAAGCTATCAAAGACTTCCCTATACCGAAGACTGCACGGGAGCTAAGGAGATTCTTGGGTATGCTAAATTTTTATCGTAGGTTCATACCGAATGCTGCTCAACATCAAGCCCAGCTTAACATGCTTCTCCAAGGAAACGTAAAAGGTTCACATCCTATCACATTCACGGAATCCGAATATCAAGCCTTTAAATCAAGCAAAGAGTGCTTGTGTAAGGCTACCCTGTTGGCTCATCCCAATGTCCAACTTAAATTGGGCATAGTGACGGACGCTTCTGAAACCGCCATAGGGGCAGCTTTGCAACAACAAGGTGATGATGGTTCTTGGCAGCCGTTGGCTTTCTTTTCAAAAAAGTTAAGCCCATCCCAAAAAAAATATTCACCCTACGACAGGGAGCTGCTAGCAATATATGAAGCTATAAAGCACTTCCGGCATATGGTAGAGGCCAGAGACTTCGTGGTATATACCGACCATAAACCCCTATCCTACGCTTTTCACTCCCGCAAAGACCATTGCTCTCCGAGGCAATTCCGGCACCTCGACTTCATATCCCAGTTTACCACAGACATCAGACACATAGCTGGTAGGGATAACGTGGTGGCGGATACATTATCCAGGGTCGAAGAAATCGTTCAGCCAGTAGACTTACAATTCTTGGCAAAACTACAGGAATCGGACTCAGAGTTGAAACTATTACTGCGCAGTAATACCTCTTTGTCTTTACAGAAAATCAAAATGCCAAATGTCGAAGCAGCAATTTATTGTGACGTAAGTGGAAACACCAGCCGTCCATATATTCCCCAGGATCTCCGAATGCGCGTTTTTGAGAGCTTACATTCCTTAAGCCACCCGGGGGCAAGAGCATCTGTGAAACTTGTAGCAGATCGATACGTTTGGCCTGGGGTGAAAAAGGATTGCAGGAAATGGTCACAGGCATGCCTAGCCTGCCAAAAATCTAAAATATCTAGGCATTGCTCTCCACCTATTGGCACATTCGAATTGCCAAAAACGAGGTTCGCGCACATTCATATAGACTTGGTAGGACCACTTCCACTATCACATGGGTATAAATACTGCCTCACCGCCGTAGATAGATTCACTCGTTGGCCCGAGGCAATACCACTCCGTGACATCACAGCGGAAGCCGTTGCAAACGCATTACTTCATGGGTGGATCGCCCGTTTTGGATGCCCTTTAGATATTGTTACCGATCGTGGCTCTCAATTCGAATCCACCTTATTCCGCCGCCTGTCTGAGCTGGTAGGTTTCCAGCATAAAAGAACAACAGCGTATCACCCAGCCTGCAACGGACTGGTGGAGCGATTTCATCGACAGTTCAAAACAGCAATTATTTGTCATGGAACTAATGATTGGGTGGAATCGCTCCCAATAGTCCTCCTCGGAATCAGAAGTGCATACAAGGAAGACTTGTTAACCTCTTCAGCGGAACTCGTTTACGGAGAACCACTTAGATTACCTGGAGAATTCTTTAATCCACAAACGAATGAACCTTGTAATATGACGGACTACTTGTCCCGCATTCGAACATTTGCGAACAAAATCAGACCAATGCCAGCCTCACGTCACGGAAAACGAGGCGTATTTGTGTTTAAAGATCTGAAGACAGCGTCACATATTTTCCTTAGAGAAGAAATAAATCGTAGTTGCCTAAATCCCGCGTACTCGGGCCCGCACCAGGTAATCAAGACTGGTGATAAGGTAATTACCATCCTTCTTCACGGAAAACCAATCACAGTATCTTTAGACCGCGTCAAACCAGCCTATGTATTGCCCGACCCACACACGACTAAAACAGACATAAACATACATACAGACACACAATCTTACAAGCGTACACTAAGCACGCCAAAAACAAAACCACAAATACCCCAAACATTAAACGACCCAGATCCAAACGAACAAACAACGAGAACACGATCAGGTCGCCTTGTACGTTTTCCGACATATTATCGCCCTTAGACGGTCTCAAGGAGGGGGTGATGTGGCGTACTAATTATAACAATAATTATAATTGTTCCACCAAGCTAAATAAAATATAAATAAATGTGTCCTGCGACAGTCCAACATTTTTTGTATATAGTGGAAGATGTCCGATGGAATTGCGCAAGCGCAGGCCACGCCCACCATGCCCAGCCGGCCGCCGCGCCACTCCAGTCAGTTACGCTCGAGCCACGGCCGTCGGAACAAAATCTCAACGAGTCGCTTACCTGACGTAACATCGCGCATCTCCCACTAGGACAGTGCTAAAGTGTATTCTAGTCTTTAAGTAGTGTTAAGCAATATTGTAGTGGTGAACATTAAATATAGTTTGTGTTTTCTATCTGAGTTTCTGTTGCGCCGGTATACCTACCTACCCGCTACACAAAAAGACACTACAATCTAGGTCTGTAATCCTTTGATGATGCACTGACATGTAGATTTGGCGGCCGCAGCAACACCATCACTCGTAAAATGAAACTAATATACACGAGCAGAAATAAATTTCAAATGTTTCATCTTGACCCCATTTCTTTTTGGGATCGCGGGCGACCGTTTGTCAACTAATAAAATGTGGATGCGTTGGTTTTATTTCAGCCACATTCGAAAGTAAATTGAAAAATGCTTATTCGGAGCTGACATTTAACGCACGTTCATAATAAAAACAAGTCATTTTGTATATAAATATAATAATAAATTTAAAGTTGACGATGCCTGAAAGGAGAAAATCGCTCATAACAAATCAACACTTTGTAATCAATCAAGCTAATATATTAATTCCAATTCACACCCAGTGGTGAATCAAATCTAAAAACAGTAACAGAAAAAGAATCTTTCACAAAATTCTTCTTAATTATCATAAGCTCACTAGCGCTATCCTTCTTCAGCCACCGGAATTCTACTGCTGAACATAGGCCTCTCCCATGGATAGCTGCATAAAACTGCTGAAAGCGGCTTACATCCGGCGACTTCCTACGACCTTAACAAGGTCGTCCTTCCTTGTGGGTGGGTGTCGACACTTCACTTGCTTGTACGTGGTTTCCAAGACCTTTTAACCTCAACAGCCTTAAGTTCGACGTGGTTTGTTGATGCTATTGCCACTAGGCAAATACACACTATATGTTTTCATGGAAATCCTAAATGTTATTTGAAAATCTTATGTGTATTTTCATTACATAAAAACTTAAACCCTTTGAATTAAGCCTTCATGATAATTCCGGGATTCAAAACTATGCGTAGTTTGAATTCTTTATTATATTTTGCAGCAATTACTATTACGAGTATAATATGCCAGCTAAATTATGCGTAAATTGTGAATGCGATTACGCAACTATGCGTTAATATTGTCTGGTGGTAAAGCTAGTAAAGGATTTGTATCCTGTGTGGGCGACTAACAAACAAGTGACATAGCCGAAATGTCCACGCGGCATGGCGACCTTGTTTTCACTATCGTTTACCGAACATCGTGGGATCCGAATTGACGCAGCAGATTCCATAATGGTCTATAGACGCCATACAAAACACCATTTACATTGACTCGATGTGCTACAGCGTTCGTTTCTGTGTTTTGGAAATGTTTCTCAGTCTTTATAGTCATTAATGTTGGTAAAAAATCCGGTAAAAACATTCATAGCCCTGAACGAATATAAGCAGAAAATTATTTAGAAGCCTTTATGGATTAGAGATCTTTAGAGCACTTGCGAATTTCACTATACAAGCAAAATGTGCAAATATTCTCAAAATATTTGTAAAGTAAATAGTTGTGATTTATAATACATGATGATCGCTTTTCATTTGTTTTAATGCATTTCCTTTCTACTTCTTTTGTAAATCCTTCCTTTTAATAGTTTACAAACAGGAACATGAGCACGAAAAAGTCTTTATAAACTGAATTTAGGAACATCTCCTGCAATTGAACCAGCCTTTTTTACTATTAATTGTAAATCTTCATCCAAGTTAACTAGGAAACTAACATCATTAGCAGCAATGCAACAAAGAGAGCTCGGGGGACGCTTACAATTTTTGCATTTCATAACATCTGTTTTGCGGCACACGAATGCTGTGACGAAAGTGGAGCGCCTTACTACCAAGTTAATTGCATTTCTAACAAGAACCGTGAAATCATACAAATTGAATTAAACTTTTAGACCTATTATATCAGATTAGCTGTGAGCTCTGGTGATGGGAAGCGCAATGAGGCCAATGTAAATATCGATCAGTTAGCGTGTGCAATGTGCAACACTTAATCTGAATAATCTTGATGCTATTTTTTAACATCCAATAGCCACATCCCGAAGTTACAGTAATTACGTAAGTATTTCGTAGATGAGTTCGCGTTGCTACGTGACTTTTTTCATCGCAGTTGTATCATTGTTAAATTCATGGTAGTGATACTTAGCGACGCATAACTTTTTGTATAACACTACTTAAAGTATATTTTGTTTTAATCCGCCGCTAATAATATTACTGTTTCTGTTGTTAAAAATAAACAGTATAAAAGTTGCCTTCCTAATGATGCCAGCTTATGGTACAGTGCATTCCAACTATTTACCACAAGATCTTGTTAATAATGTCCTATTCTGACAATTTAAAACATGACATTTAAAGGATACTTTATTAGTAAAAAAAAAGATACTGATTTAGCAAAACTTGACGAAAAGGATAGGGAAGGACGTAAACAACAGAGAGCGATTACAAATTTCGAAGCGCCAGTCCAACGGGGCTTTAATAGGTGCCATCTTCGATGATGATTTTTTAATAAACAAATTGTAATTCAGCGTATAATTCGTAAACGTTGGCGGCCATCGGGACCGGATTCCACGCGACCAATCGCGTAGAATGCATTGGAAAACGCATTATGTATACCTACAGTGTCGCCTAGTGAAGCGCCACGCTTGTTGACTATACTCGTAGTTTGAGTCTAGGAGAAATTCAATTGTCATTGGGAATACTAGACAAATATAAGATTTAAAATATAGAATATCTTACTAAAACTTCAACGAAGTTAAATGTTAAAGAAAATACGCAGTGTTCAGGAAAGAGCACGTTGAAAATAGAACCATCTTTGAGTACAAAACTATACGAAATAAGTGAATTAGTTAAAAAATTATCTAAGTTAATTACTATTTTTTTAAATGGTAATGCTAATTGATACATACTCAAAATACAAAGGTATTGATACATCAATGGGTTTAATCGTGCTTGCTAATAGAGGAAGGAAATAGCCTCTTGAAACTGTACAACCGATACTGAGTTTTCAAACGCAAATCAATGAATTATCCTCTTCAACTCTCGAGTTGAATGGGATATCCTTTTCATTTTGATAATTTTATCCTGAATTACGAAGTATTTTTGAATCAAGAGTAACCTATTAAACTAGACATCCCAAGTTTCAATTTTATCAACGAAAATACTCAAAGATTAATGAATTGCATAATTTAGACTTCATATAGTTAGAAATAATCATAATCCGAGTTCTAACACGTCGAGTCACGGTTACAGCGAGCGTACTCAAGGCAGTCACAACGCTAGACGTTCGAAACTTGTCCGACTAGACCGGCGTTGTAACACGTAGCGCGGACAGGTTCCAATGTGCCCGTTTTTGTACCACCGGACACCAATATCAATAAACGCGTTTATCTCGGGAAGAGATAGTTCGCCTTTAATGGCCGACCACAACTTTACAAGCCACCAGGGGCCCTACTATATAAATCCGAAACGAAGTTCGAAACTTCGGACGATCGAAATTTATATACAATATGAATTTATCTACTCTGTAAAAGTTCGTATTTGTGTAACGTACATCCTAAATATAAGTCTATGGTTACGACTATAAGTCAATAACGACCATAAGTATATGTAGGTACATTCGTATCGTATATGAACTTCGATCATCCGAAGTTTCGAACTTCGTTTCGTTGAATATAGTAGGGCCCCTCATAAGTTAACGCGTGCGACAATTAAGTATGAGGACT
Organism: Hyles euphorbiae; assembly: GCA_023078785.2. Taxonomy (NCBI): domain Eukaryota; kingdom Metazoa; phylum Arthropoda; class Insecta; order Lepidoptera; family Sphingidae; genus Hyles; species Hyles euphorbiae. The sequence goes on along the minus strand of CM041037.1, from coordinate 1,726,871 downwards.
CCAAGATCGCCGCGTTGATGCGTTTTATTTTGTTTTTGTAAACAATTCTTAGAGCAATGTGGAGTTGGTTAACCTGCTGTGATGTATTTAATATTTTTTCAAGAATAGAATTTTATGTGCTGCAATTTTTTTTGTATGATTTTATTAGAGTGAAAAAAGATTACTCTTAACAAAAAAACTTGTTTGGATGCAGTTTATGTTCCTCAAAGCACAGTTCAAATGCTTTATGTAATTGTTTACGCCCTGATACAAATAATGTCGTTTCATTTCAAATAACTACAATCACCCTATTAACTTCGTTTGCATCTACTACAAAAACTGTAATACATGAAATAACAACATCAATCATGGAGTACAGTTGCCAAACATTCAAACACTTCCAAATAAAGCTCGCTTTTGCATTATTAATGGAGTCGCCACATCGCCAAATATTAATTCAATTAATGACGCATGACGATCGCATTACATGTACGGTTCTTTGTTTGATTATCACGATATTAGTGTGAAGACATTATGACACCTTCGATATAGATACAACTATCACTTTATAAAAGTGGTTCATAACCGGTGATCCACAGCCACTAGTAGCCACTAAAAGCATCCTAAGTGGTCCGCGGAGCCATCCTGAGGCCATTCCTAAAATAATTTTATAATTTATTCATAGATAGATATAACCCTTGATTTATCATTTTCGAACTGTTTTAACGTACAAAATCAGTCAACCAACTGTGGTCAATGGCTAGACAGAAATTTTGCCAAATGGTGCCTAAAACTAAGGTTAACTAATTCTGATAGTTTTGCTATTTCTTAACATTCTGTATAAGCCCATATACGTCCCACTGCAGAGCACGGGCCTCCTCTACAATCGACAGTACGATTGAGAATGGTTAGGCCATATAGTCCACCACGCTGGCTTAGTGCGGTTTGGTCTTTCTTAACATTAACCATTTTTATTTCTCCATTAGATAATTTATAATAATGATTTTTGTAGGTTTTCTCATGTTGTTGCGTGAAATGGACATACGAAATTAAAATTGTACTATTCAAAATTCGGATTGCCAAAATAAAAGCATCAGGAAATAATCTTTGAATGAAACTGACAAAGATAATTTTAAAAGTGAAATCAGAGGTTATCTGCGTGCAGTCAAAGAGAGACCACGCGTTTTGCGACACGCGCAAGTGTGCTAGCCACACGGACACTGTATCCAGCTTGCCAGACGGGAATAGTCACATCACGGCCTGGCCTGGCGGTCGGCCATGCGCCGCGGGCCACGTCACAACTCCACTACACCCGAGAAAACAAAATCAACCTTATCCATTCATATTACAGTTTCTTTCCATTTGTCAGCTTCATCACCCATGTCGGTATCTCGGCCGCCCTACGGATATAAGCGGCGTCTGTGGCAGACCTTACGTAATTCCACGTTGACGATGGACTCGATACGTCACAAGTCTTCTTCCGGAAGAGTTTTACTTCCAGCATTGTGACATCCGTGCCCTACTACTAACAAAATTTAGGGCAAAATTCAGATCGAATACAGATTGTGTTATACTAATGTGCTGTGTTGACGTGCAGATTATTTTGAATACTATTAAAATAAACATAGAGTATAATGGGAACATTAATAGAAACGTATGTAACAGTTATTCTGTTTTCATAGACAATAATCGTATAATGAAAGAACTTATGAACGAACGTGTGGTAATGATTCACAAATGATTGTGAATCCGTACTATAAATAACTTTAAATGTAGGTCCACGGGTGTATTACTATAGAGTGATTCGAAACCGCAGAAATACATTTTGGTGTATATTTTCAAAATAAAAATAATAATCTTGCATAATTCCACCACATAGTGTACTTTACATCGAATGAAACTTATATTTTAATTTAACTATCAGGAACTCTTCAACTAAACGGCAACAAGTTTAGATTTCACAGTATGCAGACTGCGCATGCATTTGATCAATAGAAACAACGATAAAAGTATTTTTCACAGCCAAGATCACTATGCACAGAATAATATAAATCAAGTCAGTACTAATACGTTTGATTTGCGACAAACATCTTCAGGAACGGCAAATGCAACTAACTTCGTTGTAATCGTTATGACGGCACAAACATGTTGTGCATTTAGCGTTTGTACTTATAATTTCGTAACAAATTAACACACATCGTCTAAGCGACGGATCGTTTGTCCATTTTCGTCAGCGGTTCGTGATCGCTCATTTAGGGCTCCAGTCTTTCGAGGACACAGATAGGCGACTTGACTATTTGGCAATAACTGACTTATGAAATTTCGGGTACGCGGTATACCGTAAATAGAATTGTCATTGACATGCATAAATAGGTTATAAATAGACTTTTGTTACACCATTGCTTATTCAGGAGATGAAAAATATTGTGTGTTCAAAAATTTTCTTTTCACAACACAGGTCAAAGTAAATATATCTCTGGAACAGTTTGTGTCATTTTATGTCACAGCAGTGGAAAATAAGCAAGCTTACTAGATCGAAAGTTATCCTCTCCATCTAACATTTAACGACTAGAATTTGAATTACACTGCAGCCAAAACTAGTCACATCAAAACAATTTATATCATGAATGTCATTCATAACTCTGCCAACCAATTTGCTATTTTGTGTTTTTTATTTCAGTATATGTATAAGAGACCAATGATACCACCAAAAAACCTTATCCAATAATAACTAATTAATAATGCAAAGGAAGAGGCAAGATAGATAATTTAACTTAACGGAATTTTATAGTTAAGACACCATGAAGATCAACATTAATTATTTTACTCAGAATAATCTCAATTGCTAATTACACTGCTTATATTTTTTGTTAAAGCTCGTTTAAACTATGTCGCTGTTAGAGCAATAAACTTTTCGGAGAAAATTTTCATGACATTCTTAAGAAAAGTTATACTCAACCGCAAACATAATATAGTATGCTCCCTGGTTTTAAAAGAATGTTCGCAACCGAAGCGACTAGTCCAGACACAGGCGGGCGCGTTGGCGCGACACCTTGATCTTGTAATGACCATAAGCGACAGACCTCTGGAGTACCTCAATTTGCGTTGATTTCGCAAATTCGCGTGGGAAGGTTCGTTCACCCGCTGGGTTCGTGTAACGCGGGCGCCGTTTTTGGACCCATTCCAAATGAGGTGAGCTGAGCTGTCGCATACCTATGTATGTACATTGATGATGCAATGGATTATAACTCATATTTACATCATCAGCCGTCTCTGAAGGCATAAACTGATTGTGGTTTTAAACTTTGTTTTCATGGTCTACTTAGATCACCAAGTAAATGTCATGATGTTAAAGATTTTACTTCGGAAACAGACAGTAAAATCTAGCTGATATACTGTCATTTTGAATTTGTTATCTAATATCAAGCAAATAGAAACCGTGAAGAACGCCTACAAAACATAGCCATAATATGAGCTTTTCCTGCTATTCTTAAACCGTCGCCGTCTAAACAAACGATTGTCGTCACAAATCCTCAGCTTAAACGTACTAGAAAAACAATGCAACATTATCGATACAGAACAAAGAAATATTTTCGTGATGTGTGCATAGAAAAAAAAAACATGAAAACAGTGAAGCAGAACCCAAATGTCTCGATAAGGCAGCAGATAACGTTATCGGTGATTCTGTGCGGGGCCATGTGCACATGTACTTGAATTCGTGTACCTACAGCAACAATGGAACATATATTCTCATTGTTTGAGTCATAACTAACACTATTGTCCAAAATAGCAATTTCTATCTTGATTGTTTTGGTATGTATTTCTTTCTTGTCAACATCAAGTGCATACTATTATTTATTATCATTAGCATTTTCAAAATCACTTATGATTTTGAGTGTGCCTATCGAAAAACAAATTGAAATAATGCTAGACACTCCTCTGCCTTTGTCTATTTCGTTTTCAAGTGGTTTCTTGTTGACGTGCTAAAAGTACTTAAGTATCATACGAATTACGAGGTTAGGGAAGTATAAAGTATCCACTTCCCTTATACAGTAATGGGAAACTGACGTTAAATGAGCTGATTGGTAGATACATGGCTACCGACTTAATGTACTTGAGAATGAGGTAAAAATAGGTACACCATAATAGCAACAGTCAATATGGGATGATAAAGGTGGACAAAAGAGAAATATACATCAAATTCAAAAACAAGCGTCAAAACAAAAAGTAGAGATTTTAAGACTTTATCTCGGTACACAGGTAAATTTATTGACGTATCAGATTGGACCAACTAAAACACCAAGAGGAAGAACGAATAATCTGACTAATAGGTCATAGCATGAAAACTAATCATAACACCAAACCAATGTAAATTACGTAAAAAAAGTATATGTGTAATATGTTAAACGCAATACTTACAAACCAAAGCACATGTAATATTGTAAGACAAAGTAACCCCGCATTGTTGGATACTTGCAATATTATATTTAGTTCAAGGCAACGTAGTTTCAGTAAAAATATGTAAACTAAAATAATACAAAGAGCTAGTGATTACCACGTTCACAATGGTTAGGCGGATGCTGCAAGAATACTTATAAATATTCTTATGAGCTAAACTTATTTTCTAATAAACGTGAAAATCGATAAAGAAGTTGGTGCAAAAAATACATACTGAAGTTGATTTTATAATTGGAGCTAAAACGAAGTCTAGAAATATATATTAAAACATTCGCTTCAAATATATTTAAAACTGATCACCTACAATAGAATACAATAAAAATAATTTATTTGCACCATATAAGAGACGTAAAAAAACACTTAAATTATACCGTACAACATAGTTCATTTCAGAAAAGTGTTAGATTGAACTCTGATGCCCAAATAAAGATTTAACTTGTGGTATGGGCAATGTAGTTCTGCTGATTTTTACTTTTTCATACGAGCAAGATGATGGTATCATAGAAAAGGATCACCACTCATATTGAACATTTACAAAGTCAAGATATGCGTTAATAGGTGCGCCAATAGGTCACTTTGTGATGTTTCTTGGAATAAATGAAGCGAGTGAAGAGACGAATGTTATGAGTCGGTAATCAAACGTATTAATTAACGAACAAATTATGTACGTTTACGTTTACGTCAAGTAGAGTATTGCTATAAAGATTTACGTGTAAGGTATATGTAATTTAGATTGTCCGCACATTAATAGACTAAGGAAAAGATAACGTAATAATCTCGGCTATTAACAACGCACCTGACTTAATTATTTGGGCATTATTGTAGCCATCTACAACAGGACAACCTAATATATCAACTACATTTTTGTAGCATTAGCAATAAGAAGCCCACGGATTTTAATAATCCTGTTCCATAAAATATTACCAAATCAAATTCCATATGAACAATTTTTAATTAAGGCCCATTCGTAGCGACCTTGCGATGGTTAAGAGCGCTGCATCATTGATATGTCACAAGCTTATCTGATAGTGGCAAGGAAAAACTGAGATACAGCATACGTCACATGTTTGGACAAACGTGGTGTTGTAGAACGGGCTAACACCATGAGAAATGTCACGTGTATTGCTATTACGCAATGCTGTATCAGATTTTATAAGGAATTGGGTGAATCTAGCCGTCTTTTACTCATTCTAGTTAGATACATTGTAATTTGAAAGCCCTTTTTTGCGTGAAAAATGTTTTGGGACTAAACACTGCTGGTCAGACAAGAAGCTGAGTACGTATTCTGTCAAAACATACTAGTTTTTCTTATGTTCAAGCTGTTATTTGTATTATTTCTAATTAAAATATTCTATATTTCACACATAGAAACGTTGTTGTTGCTTGAAAGGCTAGTATTAAATATTTTCCTTTTAACGTAAGATGCTTCAATACTGATATTTACTTACATTAAGATGACATAGGAGATCGAATAGCAAATAAGTACCTGAAATCAAAACAAAATCTCAATAGAGTTTTTCTCCACATAAATAAATGATGGCTTAACCTAACATAGCGTTAAATTGCTTTAAGTTCCTCAAGACTTATAAATAAATAATACATCACATTTATTATTGTTGATATCGACGGCTGAAAAAGATCTGGAATGCTTGATTCACATAGTATATGAATTTTATTGCCCGTATCGTGACAGTATTGCAAATCGTCGTGTACATCTGCAATACATTTGCTGAGGTCCGGTATTCAATACGATCGCCAGCGACGTGACCGTGTGAACGAACCTTTTTTGTTCCCATCGGCTCTGCGAATAAATCCATGATATTCCCGACGCCTCTGATTTATTGCCATAGCTATCGGAACTTTTTGTTGTTTCTGGGTCAATGTTAAGATATCTCGAATGTTATGAGATTTTTAAATGCCAGACGTTTGTGTATTCATAGTTTTACATAAATACTAGCAGATGTCCATAACTTATTTAAAATAACATGTAAAATCGGATTAGATTTGAGTCAATATCTTTGAGAATATTTATTCTTATTTTTGGACATTTTTCTCCATCGTCAGTTGAACAATAAAAAAAGTTTTCTGGTGGTACAGGTCGAATACAGAATATGGTAAAGACTTTGTCTACATTGCCAACTATCAGCCATATGAAATATCTATAAATTAATGAACTAATAATACAGGCTTTGCTTGAATTTGTTTCCGTACAAATGGTATCAACTTCATAGAGATCATAGTACGGATCATTCAAAACGAAGTAACAACTTTGCTGTAGCCTTTTGTTTGGACCACGGAGATTGCCGATGACCCTATACGTATACCGGATATAAACAAGCTAAACCCGAACCTCGGCACACTTGCATGGGACACTATGACGGGTTCTCCAGTCATGTGCACTATCCTACCACTTATCCGAACACACAGTAAATCCAATCTACAAACGCAAAAAACACCCGAACAGTCATTCGATTACACGGCTTACATCATTCGTACAAAAATCGAAACGTTGCATGACTATTTGTAACGAAACATTTTTTTATTGGAAAGCACAACAAACGCGTGACCGAATAATTCTTCAATAAAAGCCCGGAAAGTGCGTTTTTATATAGCTTAGGAAAGTGTACCAATTGGCACCCGCGCGGGAAGTGGGCGTCTCGTGAAATTCGCTGATATAACATGTGGATCGTTTGTGCTTAATGAAAGAAAGTGATTGACGGACGATTGTCTTTTCTTTGCTGTATTGCTGTTGTTAATGGATGGATATGCGTTTTTTATATGGCAATCGAGGCGGTTAGTAAGATCGGAAGTGATTGTAAGTTTTGTACAGTCATATCAGTTGGGGAGTGGTTGTGTGTGACGATGTTGGAGGGTAAAGGCTAGAAGGGAACTATAAGACTTAAGTTTTAGGTAACTTATATTCGTAACTAAATAGGCTTGTCGTGGACTCATCGAAATAAAATGTCTTTCGATGACATAACGATCCCAATTCAATATTTTTATATATCTTTCTTTCATGGCCTTCAGTTTAGGCCTTGTTCATTCAGAGATAAAATTGCTCAATGTCACTATGTAATACACCATCAAGATATAACTATCCGAAGTGTATTTTATTGGAGATGACAATGGTGGGAAAAAGATAAGTTATTGATTCGGAATCGAAAACCCAAGTCTTTTACACGTGACTTAGTTTTTAGAAATACACAAATACTGTAACATAGTAATATAATTAGCAGCGCATATACACTTATGGTCACATTCATAGACAATTTTAAAACCTATTTTAGTTACCGAATGTTTTTCTTCTTCGCTTTAACTAAATTTAAAAGGTTTTAAATTTAATATGTTTATAATCTATCTATGAATAAGCCTGTTAGTTATTAGCTTCAGGTTCTATCGAGAGGGCTAAGGCCATACTCGAATACGTTGGCCTGTAACAGGATGGCGGAATTCACATTCCAAAGGAATTCTAATATATCTACAGTATGCAGGTTTACCCATGACTTAAAATTCACATTTGATTCCAGACAAAGGTGAGGTTTTCTTTGGATTAAAAGCTGCGATAGTCTTGATAGTCTGCAATAGCTACTTCACACAGATTTCAACAAATTTCATAACGGCCGCACTCAGAGACGTTTAATGTCAATTAGATTATTCCTTGGAATAAATTATCTTCATAAAATCTACACAAAGTAATTATTATATATTTGACATTAATTGTCTGAGTACAGTAGTAAACTCATTTTTTGCTAAATAAAGAAATACACCCATGAATATCGTTAACACGACGAGGAATATTATTTCTCTGTTCTAAGTTTACATAATAGATCTTCAGTAACTCAATTGTGAGTAGCGACGTACGGCACTCTTAAACAATTTACCGACATTTTATAAAAACTTTCTCACTTCATATCAATCTTGAATTCATCCGGACAGCTTTCACTTTAATTATTTATTGGCTATCGTAGTTTTTATGTCCATAATTGCAATAGTTTCCTGTGCTTAAATCATTCGGCATTGGGCAACGAAAGCGCCTGAGCTGTGGGCGTCGCGTGGGAGTACTTGTTTGTGGGCGGAACAAGGACTACTGTGTTATGTGTAGGCTATCTTAGTCAATATTATCTAACAATATGCATTCGTAGATACATACATTAACTCAAGCATGTGTCGTATTGGTATAGGTAGAGACGCCAAGTCCGGGTTCGTTTCATTAACTGTTAATTACTCTCTTCAATGCACACTCATATAGATCTTATTGGAACGTTCATAAGCAAGTTTTATATTATGCACATTATATTATAGGGCAATTCTAAGAATACAAATACAATTATGTTTTTTTATCTCATTACCTACTAGACATTGACCTTCGCCAAGAAATAGACCGTAGCTAATTACGTCACAAAAAATAGTACTATTAAATTGATTATTGAAGTCGATAAGTAAAGATCCAGTCAAGGCATGACATTATTTTTCCCGGGCGTATGCACCTTCTTCCCTTATTTTAATATAACCGGGTTCACTTGCCAGGCATATTATTCCAAGATATGACTAGAGCATCGAAAATGGCAACGATTGGCCTACAAGTTCTTAACCTAACAATATCGCTTCGCATTTAATTGATTGAAAATATTTATGTTCAAAGGTTAAATATCAATTTTCATTTATACAAACGCATCTTCCTACGAAGTAACTATTTTAACGATAAAAACTCGAACCGATGCTGATTTATGTTCTTGAGGCATAACAGTGGTGGGCTGAAGATGAAGCTAGTACAATGAACCCTTCATGCCTTCCACTACGCCCAAGTACGACACACATTGTGTGTGATATCACCAGTCATGTATGCCGAAGATTTTGGAATGTCGTTGGATTTTTGGTTTTGGTTGATTTAGGTTTTGAAACATCGGAATCACAACAAATTACAAGCAAATATTTATGAATACATCCAAAATTGAGAGCATGTCGCGAACGTTGTGAAAATTGAAAGCAGAAATCAATCAATTCTATTATGCTTTGTCCTGGGTTAGTTTGCTGTCTGGAAATGACAGTTACATTAGAGAATAGAGTTCAACACATAATGCTACTTTGATTAAGTTACTATACTTCAAAATCAACAGTTTTATTACTTTTATACCGAGCATATTAGTTTAACCGATGTGCTTGTACCAATGCTCAAGTGTATTTTTTGTATAAATTACTATATAAACATCTTCGGTTTGTTCAGTACAATTGAAAATAAACTTGGGATCAAATACATCCATCAACCATTGCAAAACCGACCTACTAATCAGGATTGTGTACATCCATGAATTACTAACACGTGTTTGTAATCCTAGTATTGATGAGTGTGGAAGAAAACTATAAGGTTGTCCAATTTTGACAACCTCCAGGTTAAAAAGCAAATATTGTACATTGTATTGTAAGAAGAGTTTAGAAGTAACATCGTGCAACATGGAATAAGGAGGAGAGTAAATCTAATCAGGCTTTATTTATATTAAATTGTGGTTTAGATTTAGACCAGTATGCATTAAATCCAAGCCTCAATTTTAGTGGGAAGCGTACTATGCACATTACCATTCCAAATACAGCTAGATTTGGACAGAACATCTGCGGAAATAAATATGAAAATCTGTTTACCACAGTATGCAATGTTTACTTTTGTTTACGTTAACGTACACCTGTTGTACGGTTCTACGTTTCGTAACGTTACGTACTGTTTGGCCTTGATCCGGCTGTGAGCATTGAAAGTGTCACGGTGACAAAAAACCGGGGTGAAGTTTGTGGGCCGAGCGGACTTAACCATGAACGCTGATCACGTATTTTGGGTAAAGTTAAACGCGTGTTGTGAATGGGAGAAAACATATCCGTTTTAAAGTGAAGGCATGACTAAAGAATTTTTGGTAGTTAAGATATAAAGTCACAGAACAGGATAATTGATATAAGTACAATCAGTGGAGTATACGATTACGTACACATAATTTTTCATCAGAATTTATCATAATAAAAATTGATATCATAGAAGACTAATATCAGGTACGAACTATTTCCGGATTTTATATTCGATGATTTGAAACATTCGTGTTATGGACACAATATATTTCCGGACTAAAGGTGGATTACTTTACCGAGATTAGATTGATTTACCCCAGACGAAACAAAATACCACTAGAAGGCACAAGTAGTAGTGTCGTATTATCAAATATAGTTAATATTTGCTTGACCTTACCGATTATCATAAGCCAACATATCGTGCCGAGTTAAATATCCAAGCAAACAAAGCAGGAATGCGACTTTATACTAACTTTGAAAGTAAAAGAAAGAATAAACTAAACGCACCCATCCCGAAGATTAGAAACAGCGACACACATGCAAAATGTGACCAAGTGAAATTACCATAGGCGTGTTTGTTTAGAACATTTGCAGTCGCACGACGCGCGAACAACGGGGCCGTAGAAAGCACCTCATCTTGACAAAACAAATTGACCGTATACGAGACCATTTGCATTACAAATAACGCAAAAATAAAACCAATACAGCGGACACTCGACGCGCAATTATTTGGGTCGGATCCAAATATGTTGAGACGTCTGGCCGTGATAGAAACGAAATCGAAACGCGTATTACCCTGGCGTGGCGGAGACGGCGCCGGGCTTTAATCCCGACTAATTAGTGCTTTGGGAATCAGAAATATCGGATGAGAGTCGGAGTTCGTTGAAACCAAGACAATTGGCAATCGTAATTCAAATAATTGATTGTATGTAGCTATGTTTACCTTTTCAGCTGTGTCAGGCTATATTCTACTGCAATATCGTGGGTGGACCACGTCTTTGATTTAAAGGGTTAAAGACATAACGTTGACCAGTGAATTTTACATATTTTTGACTTTGTTGTAAAGGATTCCCAGATATGAAATTTCAGTTTCGATGTTTTCCTTCGTAGTTACAGGTTCCTAAACTATATAATAATTTTATCGAACTATTTAATTCCCGTTTTATTCTTAACTTTATCGGATTAGTTTAATAAACCGGCAGTGGACTAATCACTACCGGAGAACTTATACGCGTTAGGGTAAACAAGTTTTAGAATGGAGACCGCTTGCAGGCACGAGTAAATAGTTATGTCTTTATGTGGGACGTCTTTCGACATAGTGGCGCCATGGGAAATGTCGACTGGTATGGACTCGACGATGTTAGCAATTTTTTGCTGTATTTCCTATTGCTTAGGATTTACATCTTTAACTGCAAGGGGGTTTTATGTAGAATATATGTACATAGACATGTCTCACATTTAATATACATACAGCGTATTTTTTTGAAGATCCCCAAAAAGATTAGAAACTCTTAGTTAAATTTTGAGGTCTTTAAAGTATAGGATTTATTTATTCCGACAATCCCAGTAAATTCCCCGCCACAGCATTCTGTTAGGCAGGACTGACAGTGGCATGCAAAGAATTTACCCCAAGCACTGGAGCTCGGCAAGTTCTCGGGAATACTAGCTTGTTTAATCCGCGATATAATGATCATTTGAAAACGTTCAAGGTATGACAAACAAATAGGAAAGGATTAAATATTTACAGACTTATCAAAACAAATCCATAGAACTAAAAAATGACAGCCTCTGTGGCGCAGTTGGTTCGACGCCGCCTGTGAAACGAGAGGCTGCGGGTTCGATCCCCGCACCGAGAGAAATGTTTGTGCGGCCCACAAATATTTCTTCCGGGTCTGGGTGTTTGTGAGATCGAAAAGTCTTTCGTAGTTCCTGATACCCACGACACAAGACTCGATCTTAGTGTGGGGTCAGGACTATGTATGTGACTGTTGGGTGTTATTTATTTATTATTTATTTATAAAAAAGTTATTAAATTTGAAGACGCATTTAGAAGAGCTTAGCTCATAATAAAGGAATTTAATATAAACAGTGGCAATAATAGTTTACCATTAGACGAGTACATTACCCAGTTATATTACTGCCATTCAGTACTTTCCACCCACCCCGCTTTGCGTACAGTGAGTCATATGCCATGCCCATTACGGAAAAGACCGTATCATCGCATTATAATTTGTTGTAATTCTTTAGCATTATCGATCAACACGTCGACAAAAACTACATTCAGAAAAAATATATTTGGACAATAGAAACTCGACACCGTAATAGAAATACTTACTATTTGAAACTTGTGTTTGCAAAAAGTGTATGGAATTATTAGCTCCCTACTCGGTTAATACAACCTTAAACAACTTTTAATTAAATTCAAAGATAGAAAACGGAATTGTTATGCACAAGATTAAAGTTACAGAAATTATGTTTTTTTAAGAAAAACAACTTTTCATTACCACATACCTAGTTATTAACAATCATAATCGGTACGGAAACCATCTGAACGTTAAACGCTTCTTCATAACAGGTCTTTACGTGCGTATTTATCACTGCTCGTCTGATACTCATCAGACGAGTCCAAGCATCCAGCCCAGCCATATAGCAACAATTTACGTTCCTGTTTATAAAGCCGATGCAAGAGCGAGTGCCAACGTTCAAACGGTACTGACGATACTAACAAACAATAAAAAACAGAGCTACGGATGTCGCGGCATTCGCAGTATTTCAATGTTCCCATGACAACTGCAAAGTTGAACACACGGCAGCGAATAGCGTCTGTGATTTTACTATCAATACACCAAACGAAAATAAACTCTAAACACTACAAAATAAACTTTAGATAACCATGACACAGATTGTAAATAATAGTAAAGTTATTGAAATAGCAAAAGGGCTTGTGACCTCCGGACTAGCAATGGAATGCAAGAATAGACTCTTGGAATCTGATTATTTATTGTTTGAGTAATTAGGAACATGTCTACAGCAACAATGGTGGATGAACATGGGAATAATACAGCAGTTGGGATCATAAACCGTGGAAATATTTACAATAGTCTAGGATTAAGATTTTTCTTTTAAACCCGAATCCATGCAGTGTTTACGTTGATTGTAATAATAGATTATGATGGTCTTCGTGGGTCGAGATTTGTTTGCAATGTTGTTCATAACACATTAGAAAATAAAGGTATTCTAGATGTTTTCAGGTCTTCAAAGATTACAGTCTGGAAAAACCAGTGAGCTAAATGTTTGCCAACAACATGACCATTATTTGTACCGATACAATCGTAGAGAACAAGTGTAAGTAATTCATTTAATTGCATATTTCGTCACCATCAGTCATTAGATTTTTAGCGCTGAACATGTACTTCTCCCAAAAATTTTGGTCAGCGACTTAGTTGAATTCAAACCATCCAATAAGCAGGAATATCAATATGCGTATTCAAAAAAAAACAGTAAATTTATAAAAGTAAGAGGAATATCTCTAGTAAAATAATATAAGTCATAACACTTTACACTAAAGGTAAAAAGCACTTTAGTCGCTAACGAAGTTTATAAAAAAATGTTCTTATTCCAGAACTTTATAGTTCCGAATAATTCTGCGTCACGTACAACCGTCGTTAGCTCTAATGAATGCGAAAAAGTGCGCGTCAGGCAGTTTCAAAAACTTAAGCTAAGTTTCTGAACACTTTTGATAATTCAGCGAATATTAATGTCACCTGAGAAATAATCGCTTCAATGAACGCATGCTGTAATTAAGTTTTTGGCAACAGTATTGACGGATTTTCCTTATTCAATTTAATATAGCAGGTCAAAAAACTCTACATGCTTTAGGTTTGGTAGAGATAAGACAAAACGAGTGTTTTATGAGGATTTAACCTCCAAAGAGAAACTAGCGTTCTATTGTCGACGTGCTGTTAAGTATTTGGCGTTCAAAATTTAGTTTTCGAGTAGCCGAACCTAAACATAACATATACACTAAAATATTTTTCATTCTCTTTTTTTCTCTTTCTTACTCATTGGGTGCTTTGGTATCTGTGGCTTTCTTAGTATAAATGTGCATGATTACGCATGAGCTATCAACTCTATGCTATTTAAATAAAAACGTCAAGTGACGTGAATTAATATGTCTGGGACGAATTTTATTGTCTTATCTAATGGCAGCAAATATAACTCTATCACGTTTTCTCTGTGCGTACGTCTGAACATTCAGCCTTAGTATGGGATGAATACGGAAACTTTCATTTTTTAGATAGTGATTTTTTTAAATAGTTTATATCTTTGTCATTACCCATTTGACGTCACTACCCGGGACTTGGTTATTGCGGTTACTCATATTTAAATGTCTGTAGTGCTGTCTGTGAATACACAATGCCTAATAATGCGTGGACGTGCGTATATAGTATAATAGTTCCGACATCTTTTACCAGAAAACAAAACAGCTTTAGAGATCTTTAGATGAAATTATCCTGTGGGCAATGTTAACATAGATTCACTTTCTACATTTATTGTTCCTCTGGCATTAGCGTCACTAGATTTGCAGATAACTTCACTTAAATGTGTAATTACTTTGAACACTAAATAGTCCATAATTACGTCCGTTTACTTTTATCTGTGGACGTAGATAAATTATTGTACAATCTTCATCTCCGGTAAGTAAAACGCATTTAATTTACGTTATAATTAATAACAGACTTTCAGTCATCATTTGCAAATTACTAAAAGAAATATACGTGAGATTCGAGACCTTCACACGATGGGCGGGGTAACAAAAAATGCAATATACAGGTGAAAGTTTTGCCACGACATTGGCCCGTCTCATGATAATGAACTCTGCGTATTACTTTAACGGTCCGCCATCCGAACGTGTTTGTGTGCTGACAGAAACATTAATTAAATGGTTGAATATTAGAGTTCAGGTGGGGTCAAAAACTTCGCCTTATCGATCACGGTTAATGAGCAATCGTTAGCCAGACGCATTTGTGGTAATCTCAGCTATAATTTCTGGGTTTCAACGATCATTAATCTTAATATTAGAATATAAATTTATGTATTCTAAACGACTTAACTTATAATATTATGAGAGGTGAACGACAAACAGGCTGCCAGAAAGGAAATCTACAAGAAACCTAATACTCAACTAACCCAAACGTAGGATAAAAGAATAGAATATAAAGAATAAATAGAAAATCTACAATATTTTCTTAGCAACCTTCTTACAGGGACCGAATACGCAAAAAGTAATATCAATAGATTTTTCGCAGTCACGAATTTCTCTCGCACGAGCTGTTACGTCACTGGTGGTTTTGTGTGAGATTGGCAATTTTGGACGTATTGTGAGGTGACGCTCGGCCGGGTTTTTGCACGTTTATTGAATGGACAAACTGCTGAGGTAAGAGAAAGTACGCTTGGATGTGTAGAATGTGAAAAAATAATAGGAATATACAAATTAGGCTTGTGATTTTTCTTAAGATTGAGGGCGAACTATAAATCTTGATCAATATCCTTATGATGCCCCCTTAAACTCATTAGTTTAGAGTTTAGGGTAAGTGTGGATATATTGACGATATTTAGATAATAAGTACGGTTTTCACTGATTCCGATGTGCACATTTCATTTAATTAGAACAAGGGTACTTCATTATCAATTTGATGATTAAAGGGTTGGAATATTAAAAAAAGCTAAGAAGATACCATCGGTTTCCGTAATGCCAAAAGCAAGATTATTCTGCGAATGATATAATTTGAACCCTATTTATAAGGGGATATATAGAATACGACTATGCCTTTTCTGTAGTCATAAGTTCACACTGGTGGAAATATTTAAATAAATAAATAACACCCAACAGTTACACACATAGTCCTGACCCCACACTAACATCGAGTCTTGTGTCGTGGGTATAAGGAGCTTTGAGAGACTTTTCAGTCTCACAAACACCCAGACCCGAAAGAAATATTTGTTTGTGCGCGGATACAACCCGCGGCCTCTCGATTCATAGGCGGCGCCTGACCACACTGCTCCACGGAGGCTGTTAAAACCCGAAATAGACAATTATTATTATCAATCTAATAACAGTCACAAACAAGACTCTTTTATATCAGACAGAATTTGGGTCATACTGCATAAAACAACGTCGTTCTATGTGAGCTGTATTTAGATCGGGGTTGCTACAAAATTATTATTATCTAGATTCTAGTGACTGTAGGCCGCTGGTTGTTTTCAAACACCATTACTGAGTCAAGGTTGGAAGCATCAATGTAATGCGAAATATTGGTCAGTGCCCAGTGGTTAAATTAGCTCCTTGAGGATTTGCGATGTAAGCTATGGCTTAGAGCCACGCAATTGGATAAATGAATATATCTATTGCTACTGTGATTACTACTTTGTGGTTTACTTTCCGAATAACGGAGAGTCCATGTATGGTTTGTGTTAAATAAGATCAGCAAAAATATTCAGCAACTTGTTTCAGTTAACTGAAAAAGGGGACAAAAAGCCGGTATTTATTATGCCACATTTACCTAGTCGAAAACAAAATATTATGTTTTTAAATAAAACGAAAGGAAAGAAAGTATAGCCTTGTTTCGGCATCCATCACTTGCACTAACGCACAATAAATAGACATCGCTTTTACCGAATGTTTGCACTTCAATATCCTACCTATCCTACCTACATAGCAAAACATTAGAATTTTCCGTTTTTCTTTACCAAAACTTTCCAATAAATTCTACAAAGTTGTATAATAATGTGTGCACAAATGCACTTATCTTCATGTACCTTGACTCGTGGCGCGCTGACCCTATAAATAAACCGCATGACTGATGTAAACAAATGAAATTGATACTGCTGTTTTGTGCACGCTGAGCTTAAACCTTAGGCTATTATTGAGAAGTATGACTGAGGATGTCCGCCCCCGGACTAGGCTAGCGTGGTGGACTATATGGCCTTAACACTCAATCGTACTTTCGATTGTAGAGGAGGTCCTTGCCCTGCAGTGGGACGTATATGGGCTGATACCTACATACATGACTGAGGGTTACATTTCTTTACTAGTTATTCTAAGATCACAACCAACCGTATCGTCTTCTACATTTCTTTATGCCAGACTTAGATGTCGGAGGACATAACTTTTATTCATATTGCTAAACAAGTGTCAGATCAAAAGTACCCTGAATCGATGAGATTGATGAAACTAGATGGAACAAAAGTAATATGTCAGGATCGAGCAAAATGGTGATCTAAAGTCTCTGGCTGCTAATCTGCCTATAGGACACAGGCGTGACAAATATGTACGTATGTATGCTTTACGAGTTGGCTTGCAATTTTACAACCGACCGTGCCGTACGGCATTCATCAAACTCCCAAAAGTGGACCTTTTAATGTACTCCACGGTAATATGTGCGAAAACGCAATTAGTAGATTTGACGTACAGAGAATATTTATACGATAATTCACCGCTATATTGCATACTCGCTCGCTAGTGTAAGATGATGGTTCTGTCAGACGCTTTCGCGGGCGTGCGATAAACAACTTCCCACAGCGTTATCGTAATCAGATGAATGATAGGAACGCGTAGAGGGCAGATACATACAATTTTACAATTTTAACTATCTTCAGAGTGTATAACTCGATGTATAAATATTTGGAAATCTCCTGACCATTGAAAAAATTGTCTCAAGAAAATAACTGAGCATGCTTTGTGAATTGTATTAGAAAATTATACTTATTCAGACAAAAAATTAACGTACATCTTTTTGAAGAACAGTTAACAGTTTTGCGACTTGCACGTGAATGATGGATTATAATAATGACGTCATTAACAGTTTTTTTTTGGAGATAAAACGTTCGTGACGTTTGATGTAGAGTAGTTTGTTTGATTTGTTGGCAACGATCCCATTCCCGCGGTAACTACGGAATATATCGAAACAACGTCTATAGTAAATTTTAAACTAACTATGCATTTACACAGTTGAAGCTTCAAATAGATTGACCATCAATTCCTTTGTTTATTGCCTATGATAACAGACAATCTGACACATCAGCTGATGGTAAGTGGTAACCGATCTCAGCAAGGCCAAGGGTGAATTGAAGCTTATATATCTTTGTAAGCTATTAAATAAATAAAAAGTAACTTAAATTAAGACAAAACTAAACAATGTTTTTACTTTCTTGCAGTTGAAGAGACCAAATACCATTGCTAAGTCATTTTACCGAAAAATAATTTAAATTTGACTGTAATCACCACTATTGATATCTAAAATAATTATATTTTTCATAGGGGTTTCATAAGAACTATTAGTGAACACATAGAAATATTTAAAATTTGTATAACCAAATCATAAAGAGAGAAATGTTTGCAAGTTTATCATTTCTTGATAACAATATTAGGACATAACACATATAAAAGGTCTATGATCTACAGTCAATATACATAAATTCATCTTCCTCATTTCAAATGAAGAAGGTGAATTAATAATTAAACTAAGGTATATTCACACTAGAAGATTCCATAGGGCAGACACAAAGTTGTGTTAAACAAAATACATTACCTTTTAGACTCAAAGTACTACTTAGCAAATAGCAATTTATTAACTAAGTATCAAATTAGGAACTTCAATCCTACTCAAAGACATCTCAAGATTTATGTCAGAAGTGTTTTGAAACCAAAATATTCAAATAGCTGACTAACCAGTGTCCAGTTTAGGTCAATAGCCCACACTCAGGTGTTGTGAAATCAGGTTTTTTATAGGTAAATGGGCATGCGCCTAGTGGTACTCTATAATTGATGAAATATTTATGCAAAACAAAACTGAATAATTCATTTATATTTGCAGAAATGTAAAGTTCAATATTGTATGGCATAGATATACACACAAATATTTTTTTTAGGATTTATAGAAAAAGTTAAAATTTTAAACCTGGAAAATTGCTGACTTCATGTTTATTTTTTAAATAAATTAAGTCAATATGTTTTAGTTTAATAGCTCAGTTTGGATGAATTAAGAAAATTCTAATTTTAAGCCTGGAAAATTCCTGAATTTCATATTTATTTTTTTAATAAATAAGTATAATTCAATATTTTTTTTGAAAAAGCTATATTTTAATGAATTGTTAAAAACAACTGTACACACTCCAGTATTTTTTTTCATTACATTAAAATTATTTTACATATGCTAAAATAAATATAAATAAAGTAATAAATAAATTCATTATTATAAGTAATATTTAAAAAAAAATCAAGACAGTGTCTTTTAAACATCTTGTATGTCAAGCATTTAATTCACATATCCACTGTGAAACGGTCTATATAAAAATAGATGAGTTGAAATAACACAATTATTTCTGCGAAGCATCCGTGACAGTGCGACGTCTCCAACTAACACTCTCCGAACTCTGGGCTATTTATAAAGCAACCACTTCCCTAGTGCCCACTTGTGTAATATTAAGAATCATTTGGCCCAATTCTATGTCGAAATCGGCATATGTTAGGTCAGTTAACGAGAACACTACCTATCACTGAGCGGTTGACTGTCCAATCCAAAATTATCACGTCTGCTGCGACCTAAAAATAGCCTTGTGTCTGCCCTGGAAACTGATAAGGTTGCAGCCCCGAGCGAGGCACCCTCGCGCGGCTCAGCTGACGGACATGTAAACAATGCTTCGGTCAGGTGCATCGGGGAGCAACAGGTGAAACAGCCGCAACCTGCCACCACCGCCACCCGAGCTCCCGGACAAACAGTAACTTGACACGACCTCGCACCTATCTCATAAGCCACTTTCACGTCACACCGCTTGCTAAATACATGTAAACACCATCACCTTCCCGATCACACGGAATGTACGTAAAAACAATAAATACCTTTTCCTTCGCCCGTCCGGCATGTTTTTGCACTGTTTTCGCGATTAACGCACCTTTACTCTCGGCCATTTCAATCACTGTTTCATTACCGAACGTCTTTATTACGATACACCATCAACCTGCAACCGAATTTGGCTGCAGCTAGTTGCTGTCACACGTCAAAATCCAAATGCGTGCTGTCGCCGTTTTGGACTGCCGCGAATGAAAGATAATTGTCACTCTAGCGCCGCCATTGGAGTAATTTCCATTGTCATATGTAATAACTATTTCCTTGCGTAACTACTAGATGGCGCTATTATTAGTCATAATATGTATGGTTTTAAATTGTATGGGTAAGTAATAAAAATGATTTCACTGTTTTAAAATCAATTTTAATGATCATCTGAAAATATTTTTTTACAATCCTCTGGTATAAACAATAATTTTATAAAGACAAAATTTTGGTGGCATACAAAAAAATATGCAAATATTTCCAAAGATGGCGCTGTTGAACACTTAAATGCGTCGTCGCAAATTAGCTGAAAACGAATGATGTACCGCCAGAATACAATTGATTAAAGAATCAAAAAATAATAAAATTACTAAAATATAAGATCAACAAGTTACAATTTAAGTTATATTTCAAACATGCATTACACAAACTGTCAAGCCTAGATAATATAAATGAATGTACTTATTTAACTAATCTTAGTGAAATAATTCACCTAGCGATATATTTTGTATTTATATCAGACCGTGATTTATTACAGAGGCTCTTATAGATGAGTGCTTAATGCTTTCTATATTATTTGCTTTTTATTAGCAAACAAGCGGTCGCGATTCGTTCGGTGAATAAGATTGACGGATGCCGTATTCTCCTTTCCTCCTCCCATCCATTTTCCTTCCCGGCTCCCACCCCCCTATAAATTTGATGGTCCTGGACACATCAAAATTCTAAGCTTTGTGGATGTTCACGGGCGGCAGTGATTTTTTACCATTAAGTGACTTATTTTCTCGTTGTCGGACCTACTGAATGAAATTAAAGAAAGCCTAGATATAATTTCTTCTTCTTCTTCAGCCCATATAGGCATATACGTCCTACTGAAGGGAACGGGCCTCCTCTACAACCGAAAGTACGATAGAGAAGGGTTAGGCCATAAAGTCCACAACGCTGGACTAATGCGGGTTTGCGGACTTTACATTCTTTCAAATCCCTAGAGTATACATATTTCCTCATGATGTTTTTCTTCACCGTTATAGTGCGTGGTGACTGAATTTCAATACACACATGATATGAAAAGTCAGAGATGTGCCCTGGGATTTGAACCCGCGACCACCGTGAACATAATACATATAGGCAGCCACCACGAAAAATATATCACCACCTATTCCAAAAAGTAACAATGTGGGTATTAAGATATTGGACTAAATATTTCATAAATAATTCTATAATTTATAATATTTTTAACTTTACTTAACGGTAATGAAGTATCTAAAGTATATAAAATAAAATAATCAATATAACCCACACCTGGTGGTTTTGTATGTTGAACTGGTGGGAAGTCAGCTTAACTTTTGGCAACACTGTTCATAATTTTGAAGTTTTTGACATATGAAAATCTACGAAATTTAAATTTTAACATTCGTTTACGAATTTATTCGGTGTGATTTTAATGTTATTTATTTTGTTTAATATACGCAACTGCAAGTAATAATGGTAAAAACGACTCTCCTGTACTACTAAGCACTTTTTAAGGTATTATTTGTTATTTTTGTTGTTGTTTGTTTTAGGAGGGGAAAACAGAACTGCAGAGAAATGCCATTGCCCGGGCTCGGCGTAAAGAGTTGGAGAGTTATCAACAGGCGTTGGATATTGAATGGTTGAACAGCAGGATGGACGACGGTCGGATGGGCCGCTGTCTCGCCCAGATACAACGGGAGGCGGAAATGGAAAAGGCTTTCCAAGAGGTTATTGAAGGGTCACATAATAGTTATTAGTTTTACTAAGTTTGAGAACTAAGAAAAACTTAGTATTTCGTTTCGTTTCTTGTAAATTGTAACCTGTAGAAATGAAATATAGTAGCTTAATGAAGTTTTTTAATTTTTAAAATAGTTTGACTAGAAATGCCTTATTTTAAGGTAAGTATATAAAAATCCCCGTGATTCAGTTTGAACATTGAGGGCCCACTCTGCTTACATTTACAGCTTTTTCATTCCAATTGACATTAATAAATAGAAATAAGTCAGGTGAAGATCTCTTCACAACAATGGGATAAATATTAATTGTATTGTTTCTAGAAAAAAAAACTACAAATTGATGTTGATTCTTTGTGGGCCACCAATAATCCCAGATGACAGGAGTTTTAGTGGTGGTCCTTGGGCAGGTACATTACTAAGCAAGTACAAATCCAGACCTGAGTTGGGTGACATCATATCTAAAGACCTTTATATTATTTATAACTCATTTTATTTCCACCCTTTCTTTATACAGAGAACCGATCATGCTGCGATAGTCAACGCCCGAGCAGACAAAGAGACTAAACTGGGTCTAGAAGTTGCTAAAGTGAGGAGGGAGGAAATGTGCCAGTTGCTTCGGAGACATTACTTGAGGGAACGTGACCCCACCCTCAGAGAACTGGTCAAGAAACTCGAGGCTGGATATGTGTGCAGGGACTTGAAGCAGCAGATACTGCATAAGGAGTATAAGAAACTTCAGGAGAAGGTATATATTTATTCAACATTAAAAAATCTTACTTATCCTAAGAACATGTGTAATTACTAATCTATACCGCACTAGAAACTTCGAACATATCATAGGACGAAATTATAATATGATTCTGATCTATAGCAGTGGAAATCATATTTATATTTACTTTTAAACTATGGTTGCCATGGGAACGGAACGCAAATTATTAGTGCTGTGAATGCCTATTTTGCTAATTATTTACGATTATTTAATAGTCGTTAAAATTCACGATAAAAATCTATTATATTGCGGCAGTACCCACCCAGTCAGCCTCTTTATGTCTAATAAAATGTTATATTTTGCTTGAGTTACAATTTTCAAATAATATACCACTTAGACAAAAATATTTGATAGAAATATGTGGCCATTGGAATGCAGCTAATACATTTTAATAGACTCTGTATATTTAAATATTTTAATCGGCCGCTTTTGACGACATACAAATATTACGGTAATTATAATTATAGTAATATTTGTATGTCGTTTAATTTGTATAATTATTGGTTTGGTGTTTATTTATTAATCAAAAACGTTATCCTGCCGTTTTGATTCCCTTTAGATATTACCCTTTCAACTTTCTAGATAGTTTCAACTGTGCAATTAGGAAAAACGAATTATAAGAAATTATTTTAATCCACATATTTGTTCTTACTGTGAATCGAGTCTGCAAAAAAAAAAAGGTTTTATTTTTAACCGATAAGAATTCGTCCGATACCGATATCTCTATTTTCGTTCGATTAAACGTCTACATCCGCAGTCCGCAATCCGCATTCCGCACCGCACTCCGCTGTCGTCTTTCGAGTGTCAACTGTCACTTGTCACTTTTTTAAGTGTGATTTTTTATTGGTTATTTAAGATTAAAGTAATACAGTATATCTACAATATATTGGACAGTAGGTATCTACCTAATTAGACAGTAATTAAAAGCTTTTTGAAAAAAAATATTGATGGGATGTTTATACTTATTGCCAGTCTGTATAATGGTTGACGAAGGTCACTAGTTAATATAAAAAGGTTTTCGGATTAGAAAATTGTAGAATCTTACTAATTTACGATAAAACACATAATGCCCCTCACACCCACACCTCACACCTCATTTACAGGCTGAAGAAAACTACGCCAATAGTGTCCTTTTGAAAGCCCTGTACAGCGACAAAGAAGCTATGGAGAAGGAAGAAATGGAAAAGATGAAGCGAAACACCCAGTACGGCAAGGAGTTGCAGCAACAGATGGTGAGCCGGCAGCAACAGAGACAGTGCGACTATGAGGACACGCTGATAGAGAATAAGATGCTTGAGCAAGTTATGAGGACTCTCGCTGATGAGGACCAAAGGTAAGTTTTATATTTAGATTCTTAAGAGGCAATTTTTTCTTACAGCAATAGGGTTGTGTCCAATGTTTGATTTTGAGCAATATGTGATGGTTTTTAAAAAGTATTGCTCAACATGTATTTGAAAACGGCATCTCTAAATTGGTTGTGAAATGACTGAGGTATTACAGCATGGGGCTTTTCAACAAAGAAGTGAAACTGTTGTTACAAGGTCGGCAACACACAAGTGACACTTCTGATGTTGCAGACATCTATAGGCTTGGTAACTGTTTACCAGCCAGGCACTAGGCAGTATTCTTGTTTGCCTCCTTTATAGTATGAACAAACTAACATTTGTATTTTGTAACATTTTCTTAAATTAGTACTAATTATTTTTCATTTAAATTGTTTATTGGTGGCTATTAACTCTTTTGAAAAGTCCTGTTTTTAAACCAAAAAGCACGGGGAACATATAACCGCTCTTAAGAAGTTTTATATCCTTATTGTCACAATAGGTAATTTATAGTACGTATATATGTATGTTTATCTATAGAAGTATTTGTATATGTATGTATATAAGGTGTATTATATAAATATGTATCATATATTGTGTATATATTAATTATAAATAAATTGTTTATTTATTCCTTATAAGAGCATGTTTATCTTAAAATTCTATACTGCCATCTCTTCTTATCCTTTTCCATCCAAAGGTTGTCTGTAAGAAATCGCCTAGGGCGATAAGACCACCAACTGTACTCTTTAATTTTATTTGTAAAATATTGTATGCTTTTTGTTTTTTTGTGTGCAGTAAAGAATAAATAAATAAAGTACTCTACTACTCTGGTTAATTCCAATTATCTACCACCAGTAGGCTGAGTATATTATTGTGATGTTTATTCTTGCAGGGAGTTAGAGAAGAAGCGAGAGGGGACAGAAAAGATGCGGCAGGAGATGGTGGCGTCGATGCAGGAGCGCGTCGCATGGAAGGATAAGCAGAAGCAGATGATTATCAACGAGGAGAGACAGATCGAGGAACAAGGGAATACAGTTGCAGATAGGAGCTCTGCTGTGTATGGATTTATTATTATTATTAAGAAAACACTTTTTACAGGGCCAACACATTTATTCAGCTAGGTAGGTAAATGACAAGTGACAAGTGAATCCATCTCTCAATACACAATAATTATGTTACAAAATATACACAATTTAACAAAATGTTTTTTTCGGTGATTACAGTAACCCATTTTCAAAGTGACAAAATTTGTGTGTGATGTGGCCTGTGGTGTGAATGTTTGAGTTCACCAAGATGGTGTAATATATGTATTTACGTATACATAAGACATTTAAAATGTTGGGGTGAACATAGTGCGTTGCATAATAATACATACATACATAAACTCACGCGTTGTTTCCAGAAGGGGTAGGCAGAGGTGCCAGGGCACCCACTTTTCGCCTTGTATGTTCCGTCCCATGATGTGATAGGAGGCGAGCCTATCGCCATATCGGGCACAAATTCCTGACTTTTGGGCTGATACTGAATAGAAAAATCACTTTGCCCAACCCATAATAATACCCTTATATATTCGAGTGCATGTTGGCCTGTTGGTTATTGAACCAGACACAGCTGCCAACATGTTCACGGTGGTCGCGGGTTTGAATCCGAAGGCACACCTCGGACTCCGAGTCATGTGTGTATTGATAGTAAATTACCATGCATTATAAGGCCTCTTGTACACACACGGTTTTTCGCCCTGAAAATCTACGGCACCGTGCCCGTGGCGCCAGCGTACGCGTCTACAAGCTTTCATAGTAATCCATACAACACTGACGACCGTGCCTATACACGGCGAATTAACCGTAGATTTTCACGGCGAAAAACCGTGTGTGTACAAGAGGCCTTACGGTGAACGAAAACATCTTGAGGAAGCCTGCATACTATAGAGATTTTAAAAGAATTTGCTTTCCTTCAACGTCACACTTTGTCGATCCCGTGTCTCCCCTTTAAAGTTTGACGTAATTTATGGATGACCCCTAATAGGTACACATTGCGCCTATTTATGGGCAGTCATGACGTGAAATAATGAAATATTTTTTTTCAGCATCGCGGAGAGAGAACGCAAGATTCATGAAAATGATGAACACAATCAGAAAATTGGTGCACAAATATTGGTGGATGACGTAAGTGAATTACTTGTAATAAAATGATCTTGTCGCCGACAATATAATGTATGTCGATAAAATGTTAAGATTTATTGGAAACTTCAAACTGAAACACAGTGCATTTACACTGCTGTTTGTCGGGAAAAATAGACATTGTGGTGGTACCTACCCAGACGGTCTCTCACATATGAGAGACCTACCATCAGTAAAAAATAAATAAATCCCTACTAATATTATAAATGTGAACGTAAGTTTGTTTGTTACGCTTTCACGCGAAAACTACTTTACCGATCATCATGAAACTTGGTACACATATTCTTGAAGGTCAGGTTAGGTCAGGGATGCTCCTATCCTTCCCTGACTGAAACATTCCCTTCCATGACTGCAGTATCCACTCCTACAGGCCATACTTTCCTTTCCCACGCTATCCTCTACTCACAAACCCTATTTCCTTTCCCCCGCTGATGATGGGCAGCAGCGTCGTCAGCGCGAGCCCCCTCCTGCGCTCGCCAACCCGCCTGCCAAGCGTGGCGAGTATTGGCAAATACCCCTCAATGGCGACACAAAAATTGACCAGGCCCCCAGTCCCCGGCAGCCCCACTATTCCTGGCGATGGTAGCAGCCATGGTTACGGTGGGGCAGGGGGTGCTAAGAATCCCCGGGTCGGCCCCGGCTACCACCCCCGACGACGACTGGCCCTGGTAACACACAACATACGCACTTTGAGGACAGACGAGAAGATTGTCGAACTGGAAGAAGAATTGATCGGGTTACACTGGGACATTCTGGGCTTATCGGAAGTCCGAAGTATCGGAGAGGATACGATAACCCTGAAGTCTGGTAACCTGCTCTTCTACCGGGGGGACGACCAACAGTCGCGAGGAGGTGTCGGATTTCTCGTCCACAGGTCTCTCATCAACAACCATGGGCGTAGCCAGCCATGGACTCAGGGTGGGGCAGAAGTCTAAAATAATATTTAAGTAGCAAACTATACCCGTTGTTTCCCCGGTTATTTTATTTCATACAAAAAGGTTACACCCTATAGCACCAAGTATCGACAGGGTATATCAAGTGTGCTACCGAAAACGAAGCCGGGTGGCGGTTTCAGTAACTTCAGATACAATGCAACTAAACATTTTGCGAAATTAAATTATAGTTTACTGCCTACTGGTGGTAGGTCTCTCATATGTGAGAGGCCATCTGGGTAGGTACCACCGCAATGTCTATTTCTCCCGTGAAACAACACTGCTTAAATGCACTGTTGTGTTTCGGATTGAAGGACATTGTAGCCAGAGCAACTACTGGACATATTGAGACTTAACATCTTATGTCTCAGGATGGCGAGCGCAGTGGAATGTTGCTACTGTTTATGAGCGGTCGTATCGCTTACCATCAGGCGAACGGCTTGCTCGTCTCGCCATTCACAGCAATAAAAAAAAAAAAGTTAAAAAAAAACTAAAAACATACGCTTTTTTATACGACCCGACTAAAAGCAAAAAAAAAATATAATATAATAATAATAATATTTTATTTATTCTCTCATACAGAAAAAAGGGTACAACATGTTAAAATTACAAATTGGATGTGAGACTGGTGTCTGATATAGGCAGGGCCTGTGTTTCAGATCACCAGGATCTTCACGCAATGTGGTTACATTTTGCTTGCAGCTCATTAAATACATTAGAAGTAGATAAATAAATCTGTGTATGCGACAGTTTATAATGGTTCAATAAGTTATATATTATATATTAAATATGGGTAGTCCTTTTATTTTAAACTAACATAATTAATAACAAGTAGGAAACAAAACAATTGAGATTTTTTAAGAACTAAAAGTGAATGTAACAAATAAATTGACACTCTATCTAAAACAATGTTAACAAATAAAAAATTAAAAGAAATAAAATAAATTCGATAGTAAAAATATTAATGCAGTTCACTATTTTCATTTATTATTGGCAATAATAAAGTAAATAGCTTAGTTATCTTAAAACATTAACAGATTAGAATTTAAAAGAATCAAGATTTATGTAACAATAAAAATAACAAATGAAATATACTATTTTAAAATTTTATGGGCAGGCAGCTTCTAATTTTATTATTAAATTAAATTAATTTATTTAGTTTAAAGTTATTGCTATAAGACAAAATGTAGGAATAAAAAACAAGCAGTGTGTGTGTGTGTGTGTGTATGTGTGTGTGTGCGTGTGCGTGTGTTTGTGTGTGTGTGTGTGTATATGTGTGTGTGTGTGTGTGTGTGTGTATAAACATTTTACTCATTTATGTGCGCCTATAATGAGTTTAATATTAGAAAATGGAGTAAAATACATACATTTTATTGTTACAAAGCGTGGGGTGCTTACAACCTTTACTACATCGTATCAATCGAAAGTGTATCGAGCAGGGTAGTTTACCTTATACGAATATCAAAAATATATTCGTTAAAGGTCATACAGGTATACACGCCGATCTCGACACACCCAGATGAAGAAGTAGAGGAGATGTAATTGAGGCCCTACATACTTTCAAACCCTCCTTCAATGTTGTTATAGGGTATTCCAACGCAGAGTTGAAAGTGGGGCAATTTGGACATGGGCAACAGAACCCCAGAGGTAAGAGGCTGGCCGACTTTCTGGAGAAATAGAGGCTCTTTACGATGAACTCTTTTCCAGAAGCCGCCTCACATTGAATGGACCTGGCTGTCTCCTGACGGTTCTACGAGAAACGAGATAGATTTCATCTTGACGACGAATAGACGGATGTACAGTCACAGTTCAGATGTCTCTGTGATCAACAGGGTGAAATCAGTGACAGGCAGTGATCATCGGATGGATAGGGGCCCATTGAATATCAATGTCGAGTTAAAAAGGCGTCGCTTGATTAAGTCTACGCTCCGACCTACTCGCGCCCATATCCAAAACCCCGAGATCTTTCAACTTGAACTTCAACAAATCGTTTTGATTGTCAAAAGTAAAGTGGATTGGTAAAAGCTGTCCATACGATAGGATTTAAGTATGTTAGACCTCACCGTAGAGATAGACCACAAAATCTCTCGACCCACACTCTTGACCTCATGGCACTCTTGAACGTCGGCCTATGGCGCTGCAGTCTTCCGTTAACACCGAAGCATATCGGCTGCTCAATAGACCGATCTGGAAGTCCTTGCGGCACGATGACCGTGCTCACGATACTGTGAGCATTAAAGAGACGATTGAGCGGAATGGAGGCTTCAGTGTTTGCAAGAGACTTGTCTATTGGGCAAAGCCAGTTGTCTAGGCTGAAAACGGACGATGGCCGCGTGGTATCGACGAAGGCAGAGGTATTAAGAGAGATCGAGAGGTTCTACGGACATCTTTACACCTCAGTTGCTGAACCTACTGTTAGCTCGGCCGAAGACCCGAGAGCCAAATTGATCCGAAACTTTAACGATGATATCCCGGACATCAGCCTGTGTGAGATTGAGATGGCCCTCAAACAACTTAAAAACAACAAGGCGCCGGGTGTGGACGGAATCACTTCAGAGCTTTTGAAAGCGGGCGGAACGCCGATACTGAAAGTCCTTCAGAGGCTCTTCAATTTCGTTCTCCTCGAGGGCTCAACGCCAGAGGTATGGAGCAGGAGCATGGTGGTACTGTACTTCAAAAAACGTGATAACACTGCTGAAGAACTACAGGCTCATCTCGCTCCTGAGCCATGTCTATAAGTTGTTTTCGATGGTCATCACAAATCGACTCGAACGCAGGTTTGATGACTTCCAGCCTCCCGAACAAGCCGGTTTCCGAAAAGGCTTTAGTACCATATACCATATACATACGCTACGGCAAGTTATACAAAAAACCGAGGAATATAACTTGCCGCTTTGTTTTGCGTTTGTGGACTATGAGAAAGCCTTTGACTCGATCGAGACCTGGGCTGTGCTACCGTCTCTTCAGCGGTGCCACATAGACTATCGGTACATCGAAGTGTTGAGGTGTATATGCAACAACGCCACCATGTCGGTCCAAGTACAAGATCAAAGCACGAAGGCTATTCCACTACAGAAAGGCGTGAGACAGGGAGATGTCATATCTCCGAAACTGTTCACTGCCGCGCTGGAAAACGCCTTCAAACTCTTGCAGTGGAAAGGATTCGGCATCAACATCAACGGCGAGTATATTACTTACCTTCGATTTGCCGACGATATTGTAGTCTTGGCAGAATCGCTGGAAGACCTTAGCACTATGCTCGAAGACCTTAATCGAGTCTCCCAACAGGTGGGTCTTAAAATGAACATGGACAAAACGAAGATCATGTCGAATATCCATGTTGTGCCCAACCCCATTGGAGTTGGAGGCTCGACTCTCGAAGTTGTAGACGAATATGTCTATAGGACAAGTGGTCCGGTTAGGCAAGTCCAACTTCGAGAGAGAGGTCAATCGTCGAATCCAACTCGGTTGAGCAGCGTTCGGGAAACTTCGCGACGTTTTCTCGTCCAAAATACCTCAGTGCCTAAAACCGAAAGTCTTCGACAGTTGTGTGTTACCGGTGATGACATACGGCACCGAGACATGGCATCTCACTGTGGGCCTCATTAAAATGCTCAAAGTCACTCAACGAGCCATAAAGAGGGCTATGCTCGGTGTTTCCCTACGAGATCGAATCAGAAATGAGAAGATCCGTAGGAGAACGAAGGTTACCGACATAGCCCATAGGATTGGCAAGTTGAAGTGGCAGTGGGTCGGGCACATAGCTCGTAGAACCGATGGCCGTTGAGGCCGAAAGGTTCTTGAGTGGAGGCCACGTACAGGCAAGCGAAATGTCGGACGCCCGCCTACAAGGTGGACGGATGATCCGGCTAAGGATGCAGGAAGTCGCTGGATGCAGGCCGCTTCCAACAAGTCACTGTGGAGATCCTTGGGGGAGGCCTAAGTTCAGCATTGGGCTTCCTGTGGCTGATATGATGATGATGATATTCTTGAAGGTATTAGAAGTAACGTGTTAGTAGGAAGTGCGTGGTGGCCTGTTGGTAAATGGACTAGACGCGACTGCCAACATGTTCACGGTGGTCGCGGGTTCGAATCCCAGGGCACACCTCTGACTTTTCGGAGTCATGTGTGTATTGATAGCCAATCACCACGCACTAAAATGGTGAAGGAAAACATCGTGAGGAAACCGGCATACCATAGCGATTTATAAAATTTCTATGGTATGTAAGTCCGCCAACCCGCACTAGGCCAGCGTGGTGGACTATATGGCCTAACCACTCTCAATCGTACTCTCGATTGTAGAGGAGGCCCGTGCCCTGCAGTGGAACGTATATGGGCTGATACAGATTAAAAGTAACAGGATACTTTTTACGAAAAAAAGACCTTTTTTTACGAAAGATAAAAAAAATATTTAACATTTTGGTCGCCATTTTGAAAAGTGTATCTGCACCCGGGCGGAGCTGGGCCGAAACGCTAGTATATTATAAAGCTTGAATTGTCTAAGTAGTGAAAACCTTTCGGTGAAAAACTTAAATATAATAAATTATTTCAGGCAGCTCGTCTAGAAAGAGAGAACTTGATCGAACTGCTCCAAGAACAGGAGTACTTGGAGAAGAATGCTCAGGACGATATCGCGGCCAAGGATAAGTCGGATCGAGTGAGGAAGGACATGATGGACTCTCTCACTGACCAGATGGAGACTAAGATACGGGAGGTGCAGAGGCAGAAGGAGATGGAAGTAGCATTTAGAAAGAAGGTACCTATATCCTATACCTAACTAGTGTCTGACTTTTCGGAGTAATTTTTTGATAATCAATCACCACGTACAGTCAGTAAGTCTTGGATTGTGAGTTGACATATGGGTATTTTATTTTGTTATCGTTCCAATATTAGCACATTGTAACTGTCTTACCCACATTATTAAATTATAGATTAGTTATTATGATATTATACAGTATGATATTATATCTCATGAAGTGAAACGTAAAAAAATATATATTTCGAGAATAAAGTTTTTCTAACCGCACAATTTATTGTTCCATACAATTACACGTGCCAATAACAGACGAACACATTAGAAGACATTTAAACATCTCATAAATAAATGTTCATTCACAAAAACAGAAAACAATATTTCAATGCAGAGAAAAGCAAAAAATATAATACTGTGAAATAAAATTTAACAATGAATATTGAATACATAACAAAGCAACAAAAGTAGGTGTACACATTTAAAACAATCTTAGTTTTTATAAGTGTTCAGTGACTTATGTACCATTGGCGTGCTTAGGAATGTTGTTGCTTTTGGTGTTCATGAATTTTTGTGGCCGAACCTGGTCACCCACTTCTGCTGCTTGATGTGTGCTTGACTTGGCGTTTTGAATATGTTCAACGACTTTTGTCGCTAACTGTACTATGATGGTGAAGGAAAACATCCCCCAACCCCTTTCAATCGTACTCTCGATTGTAGAGGAGATCTGTGCCCTGCAATGGGATGCATGTGCTCTGATGCAGATGTGGCACAACTAATAATTAGGTATATTTTTAAACAAGCTGTGCCCGCGACTTCGTCCGCGTAGAATTTCACAAAAAATTTTTTTTCTCTAAAATACTAAAAGAACTTTCCTAAAATAAATGTAGCCTAAGTTACTCCTTATTATATCAGCTACCTGACAAAAAAAGTCCCGTCGAAATCGGTCCAGCCATTTCAGAGATTAGCCGGAACAAACAGACAGACAGGCAGACAAACAAAAATTTTTTAAAGATCATTTTCGGCACAGGTATCGTGTATATAACGATATGTAGTAGGACATTTTTTTTTATTTTCACTTAGAAACAGACACTTCAATTTTATTTATATGTATAGATTAGCAGCCACTATGCCATTTAATTAAAGCTGATCAAGGTAGTTTAGGTAGGTGCTTATAGATATTTTTTCAAAGAAATTACCTAGAAAAGGGTAATATAATTATGCATAAAGGAAATAATCTATATTTCTGCATCAGTTTAGCTAAAACATCTTCTCACTATTGGCTCAAGAATGTTTTATTGTTCGATGTTTTTTGTTGCATATATTATCCGGCAAAAAGCTAATGATAAATATTTACCTTAGCCCAAGAACTTATATGCTTAGATCGCAGGTTTATTAGTTGTTGACCTCTCGAAATGTAGTAATCCTAGGTTCATCATCATCATATCAGCCACAGGAAATCCACTGTCGAACATAGGCCTCCCCCAAGGATCTCCACATCGACCTGTATGAAGCGGCCTGCATCCAGCGACTTCCTGCAACATTAGCCAGGTCGTCCGTCCATCTTGGTTAATCCTAGCTTACTATGGTGTAATTTTACCATATTTTACTGTATTTTTACAGGCTGAAGCAATAAATACAGCTGAAGATGCAAGAGAGCATGAGAGAAAGTTAAAGATCAAGGAGAAAGGGCGCCAGTACTCGGAGGAGTTGCGCAAACAAATCGAAGATAACGCGGCGCGCAGAAAAAAGGAACATCAGCAGGAAGAAGCCCGGGCACAACAAGTGTGGGACTATGACAAGTCTTGGTTAGTATATTTGTTTATACATCTGTGGAGATGTACGAATGCATCCATTTATACCTGAGGAATTTGTGGGAACGTAACTACTTACTATGTATTATTTATCCACTCAGCAACCCTTATAAGTACACAAAAGTGGTGGTACTTAGACACCAAAACCCGTACGTTTTATATTTTATTTTATTTTACAAATATAAATAAATAGTCGCAAAATAAATGATAGCTTCTAGTACTACTCCAAGACTCGTTTGATTGACAGCCTCCATGGCGCAGTTGGTTAGACGCCGGCTGTGAAACGTAAGGCCGCGGGTTCGATCCCCGCACCGAGACAAATATTTGTGTGATCCACCATTATTTGTTTTGGGGCTGCGTATTTATGAGACCGAAAATTCTCTCGTAGGTTCTGATACCTACGACAAGACTCATTCTTAGTGTGGGGTCAGGACTATGTATGTGACTGTTGGGTGGTTTTTTTGTATACTATATGTTGTTGAAGTACGTTGTGTCCTGTTGGTAAACAGACTAGACGCGACCGCCAATATGTTCACGGTGGTCGCAGGTTCGAATCCTAGGGCGCACCTCTGACTTTTCGGAGTCATGTGTGTATTGGTAGTCAATCACCACGAACTAAATCGGCGAAGAAAAACATCGTGAGGAAACCTGCATACCATAGCAAATTATAAAAATTTATACGGTATGCAAGTCCACCAACCCGCACTATTCCATCGTGGTGGCACTATATGGCCTAACCACTCTCAATTGTACCCTCGATTGTGTCGGAGGCTCGTGCCATGCAGTTGGACGTATATGTGCTGATACAAATAATAATAATATTAAACTATATGTTATTTTTTCTAGGCGTGAGGAAGTATCAGAAGAGCGCAAGAAGATAGTGACCGAGCACGGAACGCACGTACTGGGGTCTCTACAGGCCGCGGTACTCGAGCCTGAAGATATTCCCGCCCTAGAAGAAGGCGCCGCTGCAGACCCTACACTCGAACATTTACACATAAGCGATATGGAGCCACAAAACCAGGATATCCGTCGGCCTAAATGCAATGCCCAGTGTAGGGTCCTTAGGGAATATTAATGGAAAAAATTGTGCTCGATTTATATCATATGTGGCCATTTTATATTATTTATATTAACGCACCTTTAGAATTATTGAGACTCACTAAAAATGTTATTTCTTGGGAAACCTTCATTAAAGATTTGTAACTTAATTTTGTATGTATAGAAGATACATATAGAAGACCGATTTATACATCTTTCTACTTTTCATGCGTCAATAGGTGTTTCTTTAATAACGGGTCGATAGGTCATTTTGAGCCAAAATATGATTGACAGCCAAAATCTATTTTTTTTTTGGATTAGGTCACTTTAGCTCTAAAGGTGCGTTTTGTTAAAGAACTATGGATCTAAAAATTAATTGTTTATATTATGATCTATAGTCACTGCCTACTCCTATGGGACCAGGGTGACGATTTTTTGTTAATGTATGATATTATCAAATATTTAGTTAAGTGGATAAATTCTTTGTTAATCTCTCTAACCTTTCTGATAATAAGTACAGTAAATCTCACAAGAAAATTAATTACAAAAAATATTGTATGAAAAAAAAAACATATTAATTTCTTATTAATTGTATTACCTAATTGATTCGGATCATAAATAGGAACTGGCATGACTTCGGAGAAAGATACGATTGTCAGTTTTATTGTAGAAAAACAAATTACAATAAATTATTTTATTCTAAAATATTCAACACTTCCATTTTCAATAATATTAAATTATTGCCCAAATTCAAATATAGAAATGGCCATTTTAAATTTTCACGCATACTACATACACTATTCTAGTTTAATAATATTTTATTTGACTGAAGACAATATTATTCTGCAAATTTCCAATTCATTTTACGAATGCTTTAAAATATTTAAAATAAGTTGTGTTCATAAATACTTAGAAAAAAAAACATATAAAATATAATCAGTATAAATTAAAACACATGTCCAAAACTAAGCCTAAGTACATCAATACAAACCGGCCAATTCCATAGATTTAGTATAAAACATAGATCGGCAATGTGAAAGAGATAGAATAATTT
This sequence comes from Hyles euphorbiae, assembly GCA_023078785.2. NCBI lineage: Eukaryota > Metazoa > Arthropoda > Insecta > Lepidoptera > Sphingidae > Hyles > Hyles euphorbiae. The sequence goes on along the minus strand of CM041037.1, from coordinate 1,690,883 downwards.
AACTCATATGTTAAAGCGAGATGCATGATGCGACCATACGTTTACACAGAAGTAGCCTGCAGTGACCCAGAGTCAAAATATGTCAAAATAAGCGAGCAACAAAATTCGCTTATTTTCATAATTTATTTAATTTTACAGTACTTGGTTATATTTATTAAACGTAGTTTATTATAGTGCATTGTGCAGTGCCAAAGTGTGGTTCATACAGGCGTAAAAATCCGAAATAATTAAAGTTTTCACAGGTACCGGCCACTTTTGTACAATACTTTTTTTCGACAATATTATAGAATTAAATGGAAATCCGTGTATACATATCGGTAGAAAAGAATATAGTATTTCATTAAATAAATACGCTGAAAGCATCCATTGCGTATAAAAAATTATATCAAATACGTGAATTTACAATAATTTCAACCAAAAGTTGCTAGGGATTGACTGACAGATTCGATCAATAAAACGTTGTCGATGAAATAGTCGATGACAACACATGTTTCCCTACATTTTTATGGAGCTATAGTATGTTGTGATAGTGTGCATTCTTCTTCTTCTTCTACCTGGCGTTATTCCGGCCATATTTTCCCGGCCATTATTATAGTATTCATTCTGCAATATTACTTATTACTTTACTTTTTCTCATTTTTTTATATTTGTGGAATAATTATTATAACACTTCATGTGTGTGATTTATGAATTAAGAACCTGTTTCAATCGCTGCCAAGAGGCTGTTAATTTATAATAGTAAAACAAGAAATATTAGATATTTTTATAAAATATGCGATACTTCTATGCACGGTATCATCGTCCAAACCTTGAAGCAACATTATTCATTTATCATAACATTAGGTATAGGTAACGTGACCATACGTCCCGCTTTGGGCGGGACAGTCCCGCTTTCAGGGAGTCTGTCCGGTGTCCCCAGCAAGGCCGACATAGTCCCGCTCTTGCAAACAGACCAAACAATAATTTCAAATATATTTCCCGCTCGAAATGGTTTACCGTACTACTACTGAAAACCGTGGGGTTGTATTATTCCAGCACTTTCGTACAAACAGTCTTGATTTAAAAAACAGTCCCCTAATTATTGAGTAGATACGTTATGTGTCTGTCTGGAAGTAACGCATCCTATCGAAAGAGTTTTCCTCTCACATAAACAAAATATGGACAAGTGATAAAATACAGGCGAGTGTCGCAGTAATTAAAGCTATTTTTACGAAAATAAATATTAATAAAACACACTGAGTTTCTCACTTATGTATCTAAAAACTAGAACTGATGTTTTGAAACAATTTGTTCAGCCGACAAATACGACTATAATTATTATTTTATGTTATTCTATCTTCTATGATAAAAACTTGTAAAACACAAAAACTTTATTATTATTATTATTTAATTCCACAAGTGTCCCGCTCTGGCACAAAAAATAAATGGTCACGTTAGGTATAGGTTTAAAATTTATAATTCTCATAGGAAAAACATTAGTTTAGTAGACGAGATCGAGAAAACCTTTACGGTTTATTAAACTGTCTCTTTCTTCAGCCACAGGAATGCGACTAATGAACATAGGCCTTCCACAAGAATGTCTACATCAGTTTGTTGTAAGCTGCCTGCATCCAACGACTTCCTACAAGCTCCGGCCGAGCAGGCGTCCAACACTTCCCAATGTGTTACAAGTCAATTAATTGACTTAAATAAGCATATTTTTTTTAACTCTGGTATAAATATACTTTCGCGAATGTTACTCATTGAAAAAAACTAATAATCATGGATTTTGTTGCAGACTGAGTCCACCCTGTGACTGCGAAAGTTGTAAAGTAATCGAAACTTCGCGACGGGAAATTAAAAATTAAAAAATAAACCTAAAACTTTGTAAATTATAGTTTCATTTTATAAAAGAGTTTTTTGTTCTCAGTTTTATTAGGTGTATGTACTATGTACACATATGTTACATCACAATGAAAAAAATAATTTTGTTCAGGTAAACATAAATTGGGTATTTACAAAACATCTCAAACAAAATGTTTTCAAATAATATGACAATTTGTCTTTATTTATTTGTGTGTGTTATCAATCTGTATTGAAATAAACACATCAATAAGTTTCTGTTAATATATAATAAGATGTCGCATATATCCATAACATTTTATTTCACAACTACAGGCCGACAGCTATATCGATATCGATATGATAGTATCGAAAGTGCATGGTACACCACTATATGTCAAGCACACATGTAAACTTCACGCACACAATCGTAAATCAGTTTTGGTCGCGCTCAAAATGACACATTGCCGATCTATGTTTTATACTACATCTATGGCCAATTCCCTTCGCAGTTACTTTCGTCTCACGCCAATAGCTTTAAATGATCTTTAGGTATTCGCATTTCCTAGATGTTTATTATCTCTATTCTTACGAGATGCTATTGCTTTTTTAGTCCTTTGATTTCAATGTGTTATTTATTGTGCACATAGAATGTAAATGCATTGTGATTATGAAATAAATTGAATTTTTATGATTTTATTCTGTCATGATTTTAATATTAAAACATGAGCTTATTAAAAGGTGTGTTTTTTATTGTTTGTATTATTTACCTTAATGTTTGTGTCTGAAACTGAGGTCTGAGAACGATGATCATTAAATGGATAAATTATACTAGATGTAGCTTTTTTAAATTCCAATTAATGGCGAGACGAGCCTGTCGTTTGCCTGATGGTAAGCGATACGACAGCTCAAAGAGTAACAGAGCCAAACACCTCGAAATACAAAGCAATGCTTGGCATTCCACTGCGCTCGCCATCCTGAGACATAAGATGTTAAGTTTCAATATGTCCAGTAGTTACTCTGGCTACAATGTCCTTCAATCCGAAACACAACAGTGCTTCTACACTGATGTTTGACGGGAGAAATAGACAATGCGGTGGTACCCACTCAGACGGCCTCTCACATATGAGAGACCTACCACCAGTAAATAATTAAATTAGGAAATTAGAATTGATGTCCTTAAAAATCTTTCTACAATAAGGCGTTTTACTAGGGGGTTACTCTGTATATGGCGACGAATGTTCGAACATCGCTCGTAAAACTTGACGAATATGCCTAAATGCATTACAAAATGTTCGAATCCTGTATCGTACGTCGTAATTTTAGACTAAGTTCGAAATGAATGATAAGTTGCATAGAGAATAGTATTCATTTTTAGAAGTGGAAACTTGTATCTTATACGAGGTAATTACTCTAAGCTTATACGTGACTTGACTTGTCGGCCCATCATCGGCCACTAAAGGCGATGGCGGCTGGTCGGCTATCTTCGCCGATGTTTGGTGACGTCACAACAGGTTGTGCAGTGTTGCTAAAGCAGTGACAGATTTACATATTTTCCGCCAGTAGGCTACTAAAATTTTGCCGCCCTACTGACTTCTGAAATTCGATACCATAATGAAAATCAAATTAAGTAATGAATTTTTTCTACCAAGAAAATTGCAACTTTATCATTCGTGCTCTATCATCCATGACATCAACCTTTCCCGTGATCAATGGAATTAATTACTTTTAGTTCTTAGCTTACTTTCCAAACCTACGATTTTAGGATTCCACAAGAAATAGTTTTCAGGCATATTGATTGCTAACAGACGAAAATACTGTACCGATGTGGTATTTGGCGTCCTAACTTACTAATATTATAAACGCGAAAGTTAGTAATTATGGATGAGTGGATGTTTGTTACTCTTTCACGTAAAAACTATTGTATGGATTTTAATGGAATTGGGTATAGTGATAGCTGGATTAACACATAAGCAACTCCTTATCCCGAAAAAATGTAGTGTTCACTTAGGATGATTCAGGAATTATAAAATGTAGTGTTCACTTAGGATGATTCAGGGATTCAAATATAAATATTTGGTACTGTTTTAAATTCGATAATAAATACATTTAATCACGCAGACAAAGTTTCGGGCAAAAGCTAGTATATAATAAATGTGTAATTATAATAAAGTAAAGAACATGATTTTAAAACATTGAGGTATTACAACTGGAGCGGACGCGTCGAAGAAATGTGCTCGCTTAGCTAGTATAGATCAAGTCGGCATTGCTGCAGATAGGACACATCATATATTTGTTGCATTCTTTACCTACTGTTTCAGAATAAAGTAAATTAAAATATAAAACACCATATAATCATGTATTTTGAATTACTTATAAGGCTACATTATTATATAGATTTCAAAAACAACAGAACCTATAATTGAGATATGCTACTAGAATATACTTTTGGATAATTACAAAATATATTTACAATATTCAATGAAATGAAATGAAATGAAATGAAATGAAATGAAATGAAATGAAATGTATTTATTGGTCACGTAGGCAATTTAAAAGCTCTTATGACAAGTCAATACACATATAACTTAATCTCTATAAACAATATATTTCCTATACTTAGTATTCCTTATTTTAATTTCTTGGTTTAATTAATTTATTTATGTAATTTATTTATTTTAAATTAATTTTATTTTTATTTAGAATTAGTTTTATTTATTTGTTTCCTTTTTATTCTTATTTTTTTTAAAGTATTAGTTATGACTTTATGGTAATTTATTTTTCAAAGAAATACAATATGTACGTTGGTCAAATTAAATTAATTTGTGGACCATGAATATTAATTACAACGGTGCGTAGCGGTTTATTGTTACCACCGGATCCAACGCGGCCCTCCTGAGAAGACCCGGCGAAACAAACTCAGTGGGCTTACACTACCACTGGAACTACGCGACGCGACCCAGTCCTGAGTATATCCAGCGAATAAGACTCAGTGGGCTTGTTTTGGGTCCAATTTAAGACAACGACCATAAGTATTTCCGAAACGTCCCGTATGTTTAGGCTTACTGCCGGATCCAACGCGGCCCTGACTGAGAAGACCCGGCGAACAAACTCAGCGGGCTTTACTTTACCACTGGATACTACGCGGCGCGACCCATTTCTGAGTAGATCCAGCGAGTCAAACTCAGTGGGCTTGATTTTGGTCAATTTACTAAAATAAATATTTGTGACTTGTCTTACAAAGATTTGCCATATTATTATTTTTAATTGTTTTCTCGATCGGTCGTCATATGATTTTAATTGGCATTAATTAATCATTATATACTTGGTTATAATTTAATTGATTAATCCGATGATTAAATATATGAAATAAAGTAAATAAACGAAAAGTTCAATATTTATCTATTTGTCCGTAACATCAATCTTATTCTATAATTTTGTTAAAATATGACATTTGTCAAAACGGCATTTGTACATAATCTAATCTATACTAACATTGACTTATATTCTACCGATAGACGAGGCGCGTCATAGAAACTATTTGTCCCGTATTTGTCAAAAGCTCAGTAGCGACATCTAGTACGTTTACTTGAGTATTACAAATTATGATCAAAGATTATTAGACAGACAAGACAGTTCATGTCAATAATAGCTTTTCCTAATATACTGCCTAAGTATCAATACCGTCATAGCAATAATATTTTTTGTATTTTTTTTTTTATTTACGTGAATAATTCATGGAAATGATGTAAATGAAATTAAATATTCTTACGAGTGTACAAGTCTGACAATCAGAAAATCAGTGTACAATCAGTCTGACATTTAGTATAATAACATTTATGATTTTTTAACAAACTGATAAACTTTTTTTGAGACTACTAGACAGAAGGAATGGTACAACAGAAGTTTTCAAAAATGAGTACCGCATTTGGAATATCTGAAATCTTCGTGTCGAAAATGAATTGAACAAATATAGGTATGTTCTGATGGTAGCCACTTTTATCTGTTCCAATAATTCTGGACAAATATTATAAAGATCTCCTTTTTTTCGTAACCGACGCGTAAGAATGTAAAACAATTTTAAATGATATTAGTCTTCAATAACAATCAATGGGTTCGAATAGTCCATTAAATTCATATTAAGAAATGGGGTCTAAATAATAATAATAATAATAAATACACCCAACAGTCACATACATAGTCCTGACCCCACACTAAGATCGAGACTTGTGTCGCGGGTATCAGGAACTACGAGAGACTTTTCGGTCTCACAAACACCCAGACCCGGAAGAAATATTTGTGGGCCGCACAAACATTTCTCTCGGTGCGGGGATCGAACCAGCGGCCTCTCGTTTCACAGGCGGCGTCTAACCAACTGCGCTACGGAGGCTGTCAAAACATACATACAACACTCATATTTTGTGTTATTAATTAACAACATATAATTAAAATAAAATACTGAAATCAATTTGCAACTACATTTTTTCCTAGATATTTGTATTTGTAATGTATTCGAATAGTTTATACCTATTCGGTCGACTGATATGAATGTCCCTTGAATAATCTATATCTAATATAGTTCGTCTCTCTCACTCGACGGGCAATTTTTATGCGCGGAAAAGAGACATACGATTAAGGAGCTCACCTTGTATTTTAACGAGCTCTAAAATATATTTAATCCAATAATAAATAAAAGATCTGTAGTATCGTCATTATTCGTAAATATTATATCACTTACGTTGTATTCTTTAATCATATTGTAACTTCAGAAAATTTTGTTGTTGGTTTGACGGGGAAACATCAAAATAAATTACATAAAAGTTTATACAAAGGAGCGTACTGCTGCGTAGCTGTCACGCGGCAGACTGATTCGTGTGCGGTGCATGCACCGCACTTGGGTGGGACACGTTTGTTACAAAGAACGTCTTATCTAGTGTAACATTGATATCGATGTATACTAATATTATAAAGCTGCAGACTTTGTTTGTTTGAACGCGCGAATCTCTGGAACTACTGGTCCGATTTGAATGATTCTTTCAGTGTTGGGTAGTCCATTTATCGCGGAAGGCTATAGGCTATATATATCATCACGCTATGACCTATAGAAGGAAAGCAGTAGTGATATTTCTAGCAAATTCGTGGTCCGATTGGTCGATATTCTAAACTGATAGTCAGAATTAAACATTTTGACCGCCATTTTAAAACGTGTATGCACCCGGGCGGAGCCGGGCCCGACCGCTAGTTTATTAATATTTTTGCTACTTTACTCAAATTATCGTTACTTTACGTATTGAATGAAATTCTATATTTTTTTGCCAAGTGAACTGGAATATAATAATAATAATATATAATAATAATAATAACACTCAACAGTCACATACATAGTCCTGACCCCACACTAAGATCGAGTCTTGTGTCGTGGGTATCAGGAACTACGAGAGACTTTTCGGTCTCACAAACACCCAGACCCGGAAGAAATATTTGTGGGCCGCACAAACATTTCTCTCGGTGCGGAGATCGAACCCGCGGCCTCTCGTTTCACAGGCGGCGTCTAACCAACTGCGCCACGGAGGCTGTCGAAATGGAATGGATTTTACATGTTTTCAGTTGGTACATGTACCCTTGAAAATGTTCCAAATTTGGTCTAGATGTCCCCTCCAGTTGTATACCTCAATGTTTTAAAAGGTTACTTACAAGGGAGTTAAGCAGGGGATGTGACTGCGGCTCGTAGAGATGTGAACGAAATATCGTCGTAAAAAAAATATTCGATAAACTTGTCGACAGGCGGAACATAATTATTTGAAGTACTATTTTTTGTATATTTGTAATATAAAATTATAAATGAGCTTTTCAAAGGAGTTAAAAAAACGGCATTTCGGTATTTTGTTTTAAATATTTATGGATTTTAGATGTATAATATAATTATTGTATATTGACATAATATACAAAGTAGATACGCTTCAGAGCTTCTGAAAGCGGGCGGAACACCGATACTGAAAGACCTTCAAAGGCTCTTCAACTCTGTTCTCCTCGAGGGCTCAACGCCGGAGGCATGGAGCAGGAGCGTGGTTGTCCTGTTCTTCAAAAAACGTGATAACACTTTGCTGAAGAACTACAGGCCCATCTCGCTCCTGAGCCATGTCTATAAGTTGTTTTCGAGGGTCATCACAAATCGTCTCGAACGCAGGTTTGATGACTTCCAGCCTCCTGAACAAGCCGGTTTTCGAAAAGGCTTTAGTACCATAGACCACATCCATACGCTTCGGCAAGTTATACAAAAAACCGAGGTATATAACTTGCCGTTTTGTTTAGCGTTTGTGGACTATGAGAAAGCCTTTGATTCGATCGAGACCTGGGCTGTGCTACAGTCTCTCCAGCGATGCCACATCGACTATCGGTACATCGAAGTGTTGAAGTGTATATGCAACAACGCCACCATGTGGTCCGAGTACAAGATCAGAGTACGAAGTCTATTTGTAGAATGAAACTATTATTTGAAAGATTATAACTGATATATTATCACTTTAGGATTTACAAAAATACCTATTGTACATGGACGCGTATTGCAAAGAACAGAGAGCACAGAGAAACAAAATGTAGTAACAATAAACAAGTGACTGTTGCCACAGAATACTAACAGAAGTCAAGCTTGTGTATGTACTTCACTTTTGTTGCCACACTCACACTACGCTCGGCGTTCGCGCAAGGGTTGTTAACTCTGGCTGCTCTGGCTTATGCGAAAACACGTATCGTGTTAATAGCACTCTTATCGTTTGATTGAATTTTTAAATAAAATATATAACAGACAATAATACAATAAAGAAATTTTAATTTTATTTATGAACTCGCTGAGAATGTGTCTGTCATTATTCTAAGTTTTTGAAGTGAAAACTTCTTTAGCGGCGTTGAGCACTTTTTCTGTAATGGGTATAAAATCTTAAACTCGCGTCAGGACACGTGACCTGATCGTAAGACGAAAAGCGTAAGACGGATGGAGAGTAGACAGCTGTCAGATAGCTGTCAGTTTATAAAGCTTTGATGAATTGCCAATGATTTTGAGTGGAGATTTCAACATAAACTTCGCAGACGATAAAAATCAACTAATAATTGAATTTTTAAATAATGAATTTGGTTTAACTATGTCGAATGATCGCAATCTTAGCACAACGAAATACAAAACTACTATTGATGCGGTCTTTATTAGACATTTAAATAGGTTCGAATCAAAACTGTTCGTTTCTTACTTCAGCTACCATAAACCTATCGTATCAGTTTTAGAGATTGGCGATGATAGTTCTGGTAATGATGATGGTGAAAAAGTCGTTGAAATTATGGATGAAAGTTGATTTTTCGGAGAGATAAACTTTTTAATGTAAAATAATTGTAATAGCTTTAAAGTGTTAAATTTTTAATGTAATATAAATTGTCATGTTTGTGTACGATAGCGCAATAAATGAATATTGTATTCTACCACATAAATGATAGTACTTTTATACTGATAAAGCAATTGGTGCAAAATTATTCCCTAACCATTCCAAAATATCAAACATGCTCAACGTTAATAATCAAGTTTTTTTAAATTGTATTTGTATCTGGTGTTTTATATACAAGTGTAATAACTTTTATTCATTTGCTCCATCTTTGCACAAATATTTGCGTGCCCCAAGCGGGTGACACTCGCGCTCGCAGTGGTCTCGACTGGTTTGAAATATCGTGTCGGTGAACGCTGTCAATGTGTGTGTTGATTTAGCGCGCTTTGTATGTAGCTTGACTTCTGTTAGTTTAGTATTCTGTGCTGTTGCACTCTTTGGTGTACATCAAAAAGGCGCCAAATTTAAAATATGTAACACTATTCCACTACAAAGAGGCGTGGGACAGGGAGTTCACTGCCGCGCTGGAAAACGCCTTCAAGCTCTTGCAGTGGAAAGGATTCGGCATCAACATCAACGACGAGTATAGATTCTTTTATTATATCATGGTCCTTAAATTCACAATTAAAAGGGATTATACTTTATACCCGTAATTAAAGATACTATTCGAAAAAATTTAAGACTTATTTATATGTACTAAAAATGCACGTTATGTTCAAATGTTGGATGGGGGGGGTCAATCAAAATCTCACCACATATCACCAAAGGGGAGGGGGGGGGGGTCAAAAATGCTAAATAAACACGATCACGTGATTAATGGACGGCCCCCAATACGTTTTTAACACCTTAAACAAAAGATATCAAAATTGCTTATAGTTAAAATATTCGGTTATAGTTGATAAAAACATTCCATATTATCATTTTATAAGTTTGAATAGACATTAGCAGGGCCAGTTATATTTACTTTGAGAGCAATCGATTCAATAACAAAAAAGTGCAAAATATCAATTATTTCACGTATATCGTGTAATTATTTCATGTACATCGTTCTGAATTAGAATGCACGTGGCCACAACACTAGTGTTAACCTTGTTAAAAAGACGTGTCCATGGTGATGTTTGGAAACGACAAATATATTAACAACAGCAATGAGATAAAGAGATAAATTTCAAATTGCATTTTAAATTTCCATCATAACTTGAGCTCCGATCACATGCATTGAACAGAATGAAATATTTCGTTTTCTATGAAAAATAATACCATATTATTTCCACTGGATCTCCAGATCTTCTTATATACAATTTCACACAAGAATTGATTTCTTTTGGTATATTTAATGTGACCATACGTCCCGCTTTGGGCGGGACAGTCCCGCTTTCAGGAAGTCTGTCCCGGTGTCCCCAGCAAGACCGACATAGTCCCGCTCTTGCAAACAGACCAAACAATTATTTAAAATGTGTTTTTCGCTCGAAATGCCTTACCGAACTACTACTGAAAACCGTGGGGTCATAATATTCCAACACATTTGTAAAAATATCTTGACTTAATAAACTTTTCCACAATTATTGAGTACGTTATGTGTCTGCCTGAAAGTAACGAACCTATCGAAAGAGTTTTTTTCTCACATTATTAAAATATGGACAAGTCATTCAACACAGGTGAGTGTCTTAGTAATGAAAGTTATTTTGATTACGAAAATAAATATAAAAAAATGTACTGAGTTTCACACATCTAAAAACTAAACCCGATGGTTTGAAACAATATTTAATCTTCTATGAAAACTTGTAGAACAATTAAAGAAAATATATTATTTAATCCCACTGATGTCCCGCTCTGACACAAAAAATAAATGGTCACGTTAGGTATATTTAAACATAATAAACAAAACTAAATTTATTTGCGCATTGATTCTGACGGATCAAAGTAGAAAGTAGTGGACGTTATATAGTTACTGATGTTGCGCGTAGTACGTACTGCGTAAATGCACTGCGCACTTGCGCAGTGCGCACTGCGCATGTTATGGGCCATATTATTTGAGACTTGAGAGTTGAGACTTGTCACTTCAGTATTGACTATTGTGTTACCGGGCGTCAGTTGCGTTTCATGTGTTATTCGTTGTGAGTGATCAGTGGAAAGTAATACAGTATACACTGCAGTGGATAGTAGGTAGGTACCTACCTAATTAGACGGTGATTAATAAGTTTTTGGGAAAGGCCAAATATTCTTGATGCGATGTTATTATTTACTGTCTGTCTTTTTTTAATGGCTGACGAAGGTCATTAAACTCGGTAATGGAATCAGCTGCAAGAAGCTTATACCCAAATGGAGATTGCATTCCGTATATAAAAGTGAAGCACAAAAATTTGACCTTGAATGACGTTGCTGTTGCCTGCTATCCTTTTCTTTAGAGTGAAAATGAATGAAAATGACTTTTTGTTCATTCATTGTCACTCGAAAGAAAAGGATAGCAGGCAACAGCGACTGCATTCAAGGTCAAATTTTTGTGCTTCAGTGTTTTATACGGAATGCAATCTCCATTTGGGTATAAGCTTCTTGCTCTAAGGGAATCAGAGATCAAAAATGTAAACAAAAGTGTTACCACTACAATAAAATAATTTGTCATGGTAGTTTGTTCACAACCAAGTTCACAACCGTTAAAAAAATTGGTTGGAATTATTCTCATTCGTTAAATAAGTATAAAACAAAGCCAAATAAAAATTCTTTGGTATAATATTTACATAAACTACAATTTCAACTTCTTGTGAAAAAAATGGTTCAGAAATATTTTATGCCACAGGTAATATGCAGAAATTCGTAATCGTAGGCCACTGCAATAAAACTTTTTTTTAAATTTAGTCTCCTTAACTACAAATACGTCGCTTTGACGCCCGCGACACCTCCCTTTAGTTCTTTTAGTTGCTTAACTTGATGAATGTGCATCATGTGATAAAGTTACGTCGTCGCGTCGTGGTGTTGGTTTCACGTTTTCTGTTAAGTTTTTGTTCTATTTTGTACCTAAGATTTCTGGCGCTTGTGTTCGTAGACGAACGCACTATGGATTTTGAAAATCACTGTGAGCTAAATCCACTAGAATTAGTTTGGGCTCAAGTCAAGGGTCACGTCGACAGGCATAATAAAACATTCAAAATGGTCAAAATTCAAAAATAAATATAAATAAATAAAACATAATACTCGCAACATTCGAATCAATTTACTAATCAAATTATACTCAATAGGTTTTTGAGAAAATGTTTCATAACCCTGAAATGTCACTTTTACAATGACATTTGTTTGTTTACATTTTTGATCTCGGATTCGATTTCAGACTTCAGAGTATAGTCCACAGAGTACATTATTTAAGACATTATTATATATGAAAGTATAGTCATTATAACAAGGTTTTCAAATCAGAATTTTATAAAATCTTACTCGATTACGATAAAACACATGGCCAGCGCCTTTCATCTGAAACCTCATTCACAGGTTGAAGAAAACTACGCCAATAGTGTCCTTCTAAAAGACCTGTACAGCGACAAAGAAGCTATGGAGAGAGAAGAAACAGAAAAGATGAATCGAGACACCCAGTACGGCAAGGAGTTGCAGCAACAGATAGCGGACCGGCAGCAACAGAGACAGTTCGACTATGAGGACAAAATGATAGAGAATGAGATGTATGCGGAAGTTAGGAGGACTATGGCTGATGAGGACCAAAGGTAAGTTTTATATTTAGATTTTTAAGTGGCAAGGACAATCTGTGCAACAATAGGGTTGTGTCCAAGGTTTGATTTTGAGCAGTATGTAATGGTTCCTAAATAGTATAGCTTGGCAATAGTTTGTTTTTAATGAGGGGGCTAAAATCGAATTTAATATTAATATGGCAACTGGATTTACTATCTTTTTTTTATTATTGTTAATAGTCGCTTTGTTTATTTTAAATCACAAAACAATCAAAATCCTTACGAAAATGTATAGAAATCCCTACATTAAAAAATAATTCATTAACATTATGACATTTTTAGTAGTGTTTCCATAAGTAAATATTTTTCTTTAATTCCACTTGTCACTGCATCATACTTCATATCTACTATAAAACTTAAAGGATATCCTCTAAATATTGTGGACAAGTTTAAATATCTAGGGCATATTGTAACATCGGACCTGAAAGACGATGCAGATATTGAGCGGGAGCGAAGGGCGTTGTCTGTTCGTGCTAACATGATAGCCCGCAGATTTGTTCGTTGTTCAAGAGACGTCAAAATCTCTCTATTTAGGGCATTTTGTACGTCCTTCTATACTTGCAGTCTGTGGGCGAATTATACGCAAAAACATTACAGTGCTCTACGTGTCCAGTATAACAATGCGTTTAGGGTGTTGTTGGGGCTGCCTCGCTTCTGTAGCGCATCTGGGATGTTCGCAGAGGCGCGCGTAGATTGCTTTTTTGCTACTATGCGCGGTCGGTGCACATCTCTGGTGCGCAGGGTGCGGGCCAGCTGTAATTCTATCCTGAACACATTTAGTAATCGTTTTGACTGTCAGTATTTGACCATTGTAGTATGAGGCATGTACAGAATGACATTAAGTTATTGTTTTGACATGAGAGGTGTAATTGTTTAGTTTATAATTTTGTTTTTTGTAAAATAATTGTATGATCCAAAGTTGGTTGAAATAAATGATATTATTATTATTTTTATATCATATCCTATCTTTTTTGCCTAGTTATATTGCTTATGAAAAACATGAATTTGAAAAAAGCATCAAAATTGGTTGTGAATTGACTGAGATATTAATATTTTTAATATTGGGGTGGGGACACTCATTTTCTCTTTTGCATGCATGCATCTTATGGAATATGATGTCATCTCTGTCGTTATTTTCTATTACTCCTACCCTTAGAGCTATTATAGATATTCTAAGTTCCTACCATCAACTTTTATATATTTGTAACTTGCTTAATACTATACAGATTTTGAAAATTCTTCTAGATTATAATTATGCATAACATAACCTTTCAATAGAAACAACAACAAAATGGATGGCACTAGTCTTTTGGCTATATATTGAAATTTGTCACACTTGTATACAAAACAAAAAAAACACTGTTGTTTTGTATTGTACTAGTGCTAGATGGTTATGTTGAGCATTCCAGATAGGGTATCCACCGAGGCAACTTTGCTATGTTTCTCCTCTCAATATAATTATGTTAGCAAGATTGTATCCAGGTATCCTTCAGATCAACCCTAAGCACAAACAAGATTACAGCATAGGGGTTTTCAACAAAAAAGTGAAAATGTTGTTACAGGGTTGGCAACATGCAAGTTTTATTTTTTTAGTTTTTATTGCCATGAATGGCGAGACGAGCATGCCGTTTGCCTGATGGTAAGCGATACGACCATGAACAGTAGCAAAACCAAACAAAGCTTTGAATTACAAAGCAATGCTTGGCATTCCACCGCGCTCGCCATCCTGAGACATAACATGTTAAGTCTCAATATGTCCAGTAGTTACTCTGGCTACAAACAAAATAAAAAATCTGATGAATTAAATCAACAAATTTAAAACGAAATAAACGATAAAACTCGATTAATTAATAAGACGACCGATCGAGTTACAAAAACAATAATAAATACTTAATATATAATAATATGGCAAAATTAAGGTCATGTATAATTTTAAGAAATTGACCAAAATCAAGCCCACTGAGTTTGTTTCGCCGTGTCTTAGGCAGGGCCGCGTTGCAACCGGTTGTAACATTAACGCCCGAATACTGGAACGCAACTTAAATATAAGTTGCGCTTAACTACGTTAATCCCGCTTAAATGTACTGGCTAAGTGGGCCGTGCGCTGTTAAGAGCAACTTATTATTTGAATGGCGTTCCAGTATTCGGGCGTAAATCGCTACGCGTCGTTTTAGTAATGCTCAGGGTCCACTAAATATGGATTAAAGTAATAATGTATTTTCTTGAATAGCATATTACTTACTATAAATAGTTATAAATAATAAATAAGACGATTACCAAAAATTTAATCTAAATAAATTTAATTTATCACTCCATAGTATAAAACAAAGTCGCTTTCACTGTCCCTTTGTATGCTTAAATCTTTAAAACTACGCAACGGATTTTGATGCGGTTTTTTTAATAGATAGAGTGATTCAAGAGGAAGGTTTATGTGTATAATACGTGCATATTATTGTAGAGAAATCTATATGCACCCGGGCGAAGCTGGGCCGGGCCGCTAGTATCATAATATAATCTATTATTTTGTAAATATAGAATAAGTACTACATGAATAAACCAATTTCATTTAATTTACAATGTCCTTCAAACCGAAACACAACAGCAGCCTTGCCATGACCTCTTAAGGTCAAAGCGCACTATAGAGGCGTGGCGCTGCGCTGCAGCGAAGCGGCGCGGCGCACACATCAATACACAACAATCGGGCGAAAATATCGATGAAGAAATAATCGTGGTGACTACTCTGCGAAGGGGCAGAAGGACTAGAAAGAAAGAATAACCGTTCAAAATCGTTCTCGATACAAAGAGTTTCACACCCTTTATCCGCCACTCTTAAAAGACTCCGATCAATTTCACACTTATTTAGGGATGTCAAAAGAGAAGTTTTATGAATTGTTACTAATTATAAAGCCATCCTCTATAATATTATGTTGTTGTTTATTTGGTTCATGTCATGTTTATTTTCTAAATCATGTAATTGGGGATAAAACTTCTGACGAGATCAATTGTTTTTTCTTCGCCCATCGAGTGGAAGTTGCTTGGTCGTTGTTCTACTCTCCGCTGCCTTAGCTATAACTAACGCTTTGGCGCAAGAGATGCGGCGCGGCAGAGTTGCCCCCGGAGACAACAATGTCTTGCCGTGCCGCGCCTCGCTGCCGCCGCCGGGCTAATGCGGTTTATGACTTATGTCATGCAAACTCATGCAACCTATATTGATCGCGTCGCGTCTCGCCGCGCCGTGCCGTGCCGTGCCGGTTCAGTGCAGCGCCGCGCCTCTATCTGTTTGACCTTTTTAGGACGCGACGCAATTTAGGACCTATTCTGAACCGCTTCGTGTTTTCGTACCATGACATTGTTGAAGCCGATCAAATTACATTACCGCCTAAACTGAGTCGCAAATCGTTTGCAAGTCGCGTTTTCATTAATTTAATTCTTACCATGACTAAACTAAGACTTCAACTGCGTCGCATATCGAATAAATGAGTTATTTCAGTAAAATGAATTCATGAAGAAGTTAGGTAACGTTCAATAGCGGTTTTTGAATTATATTTCAAAGTCATGTGTATTGTATAAGCTGTATTTAAATTTTATATTTTAGACGTCGCATAATGAACTCATGATTAGTAGCAAAACCAAGCAACACCTTGAATTAGAAAGCAATGCTTTGCATTCCACTGCGCTTGCCATCCTGAGACATAAGATGTTAAGTCTCAATATGTCCAATAGCTATTCTGGCTGCAATGTCCTTCAGTTCAAAACACAACTGGGCATTTACACGGCTGTTTTGTGAGATAAATAAACATTGCGGTGGTACCTACCCAGGCGGCCTCTCACATATGAAAAACCACCAGACCTGTAATAACTGATGTTCAAAGTAATATATTAAGTAAATTAATAAAACAAAAACAATATCACTTTAGCTTAATTAATCAAAATACCCGCGTTCTGAGAATGTTACTTAATGTTAATTGTTTAATTTTTAAAGAACACAATTAACCAAATAAAAATACCATCATCCAGGTACTACCATCATCCAGGTACTATCTTAATTAACTAAACATAATGCAAATTGATATAAAGTCACCTAAAATACTATTCAATGTCAATCTGCAACATTCATATTTAAGGATATATTATAGTCAAATTTAATAAATCTTACCACACATCGTACAATAATACAATTATCAATCGTAAAAATAATCGTAACTTTTTCACGATTGAGTTTCAGAACGCAGTCCGGTGAGAAAGAAACAAAATATATGGTCATTGCATCGACGGGTCATTGTATAGCGCATATTGTCTTTCTAGCTTTACGGATCAGGGACACTTTCGTTCACTCATTTGGTTAGCTTGCGACTCACTTGCGATTCAGTTTAAATATGGTCATGGTACGAAACAAAATGATCATCTAAATTGAATTGCATCGGAATGGAATCGCTTATACAACGGTCATGGTAAGGCTGCAGTGCATGCAAGTGACACTTCTAATGTTGGAGACATCTATAGGTTACGGTAACTACCAGGCACTAGGCAGTATGCTTGTTTGCTTCCTTTATAGTATGAACAAATTAACATTTGTCACCATGAAAGGTCCCTTACCTCTTAATAAGGAAGTCTCTACTCTGGCTGAGTATATTATCCTGATATTTATTTTTGCAGGGAGTACGTAAAGAAGCGAGAGGAGCAAGAGATTATGCGGCTGGATATGGTGGCGTGTTTGCAGGAGCGCGCGGATTGGAAGGATGACCATAAGCAGATGATTATCAACGAGGAGAGACGCATTGAGGGACAAGGGACTACTGTTGCAGATAGGAGCGCTGCTACGTATGGATTTATTAACTTACAAAAAAATACACAATTTATCAAAAAGTTTTTTTTCAGTAGAGTGATATGACTGGTGAATGACTTGCACTGTAGATATAGAGTGAACTGTTCACCAAGATGGTGTAATTAACAAATTAAAAAATGTGATGTCACAAAATTTAGGAAACCTCCCCATCCCTTGTCACATAATGATCCCTCCCTCCCCATTTACGTGTGACGTAATTTATGGATGGCCCCTAATAGGTATATACAGTGCAACCTCGATATAACAAATCGGAGGGGAACAAGAAAATATTCGTAATATCAAGTAATTCGTTGAACTGAGGTTTGTTATGTTGAGGTTAGATTGGTCTAAAATTCGTTATAAAGAGGTAAAAGTATTTTGGTCAACATAATTAATGATGTTTCGCTTTTCTGCGACCGATAAGGAACACCTTTTACGTTTCTGAGCCATTTTAACTTAAATCTTTAACAATAGTGACGAGCAGAGGTGTTTACATTACTTTCCATCAAAACGACAATGATTACTTTACAAACAAAAGCGTGTCGAAACATGTCGAGACATGAATCACATTATAAGATTAAGAGTTATATTATTGGTGGAAACTTTATATAAAGGTTTTGGGTTGGCAAAATTCGTTAATTAGAGGTATGAATATTTTTTCTTGATAGTTGAAAATTCGTTATAAAGAGGTTGTACGCAAAGAATGTTCGCAATGTAAAGGTATATTTTATATTGACTCTTATGGACAATTCAAGGGGATTACGAAGAATTTGTTAAATCGAGGAAGTCGTTATATTGAAGTACGTTATATTAAGGTTGCACTGTATTGCGCCTAATTATGGGCAGTCATAACGTGTAATACCATCAAGTAAATGAATGGTCTTGATAATCTGTTGTTTTTTTTAACAGTATCGTGGAGAGAGAACGCAAGATACAAGCGAATGATGCACACAATCAGTTACTTGGTGCCCATATATTGGTGGAAGACGTAAGTGAATTACTTGATATAAAATGATCTTGTCGCCGTATACGCCGATTGTATCCGAATAGAATGTATGTCGATAAAATGTTTAGATCAAGAATGAGAAAGATATTATCACGCTCTCGCCTCTTGGCGTTCGACATTATTATATCAGTTTCATAACGTTACTGGATTAGTGTTGATTAAAATGTTGATTTCATTAATATTTATATATAATATAATAGCATAAGTTTATTGAGATCGCAGATTCCGTGGCGCAGTTAGCTACACGCCGGCTGTTAAACTAGAATACGCGGGTTCGATCCCCGCACTAATTAGGCGTAAACATTAATAAACGCAAGTATTTGTATGATCATGTTCAATGATGTGTTTCGGGTATTGGTGTTTTTGATACCGAGACGTCTCGTATAGGTATATTGACACCCACGAAACTTGTATAAGCGTGGGTTCGGAATTACGTATGTGACTGTTGGGTGTATGTATGTACATATAAGAAAAACATGTATACAGGACCACTTACTAAATAAGTAAGTGGCCTTGTACTCATGTTTATCTTTCTTTTTTTTAAAGATTTTAAATGTTGTTACTTTCCATTCTAGTTATTGGATTATTAGGATTTTAGTAGATTGGATAAAGTCTGTAAACTTAAAGGACCTGGACAGTTTCTGCCTAGTTACTTTTTATCATGTACAAAAACAAAGCAATAATTGAATGAATATAAAAAATCAACGATTAATTTAAGAATATGTCATTTTTCTGTAGAAGTTTAGGGAGTAATATAGAGTTTAATAAGATTTTGCATTGATTGATGACCCATTTCCGCCATTGTTGGCCCCGCATAAACGTTTCGTTCGCAGTAAAGCAAGTGTAGGAAAAAAATAATAACTTTGTCTAAAATATTCCTAAAAATAATCTATAAGTAGGTAATAGGTCATAATAACTAACAATACTAAATATATATAAAGCAATGTTTGTAGTATTTACTTACACATATATTCTTCCCATTTTTATACACTTTCATTGCAATAACTAAACGCTGCAGTAAAATACTTGACACTTGACAGTTGCTTGACAGGAACCATGCTTTGTCTATTTGTTTACATTGTGACACAATTAAAATACGTCTCGGTGTATATTTTGTGTAACTTATAAAATATTAGTTCCTTTAAATTCCAAATTCGATGATAAAGCATTTATGTAAACGTTTTCTTATTAGATTCAATAAATTGACGGATAACCTACAAAACCTAACCTGAAAATAAGATATGTTTTTGTAAATATCTAAAAACCCTGAACTTCCTAGGCTTTGTAACTTTTCTGTAATAATCTTGGAACAAACCTTACCCCAACAATGCAAAACTAATTGATGTAGACGAGATCCGAAGTACTAGGCACAGCGCCATACAAAAACTGGCCATGTCCTTTATAAATATGACGGCGCTGGCATCCTTGGCGCCATCTGTTGTGTTGTGATGGAACAAGATTGGCAGTTGTCAGTCTAGCGGAGCGTCTGATCGATGCAGCGTTGTCATGATTCTGGAGGACTGAGGAGTAAAATTAGGAGTGTGAAAAGCTGTGCACCACGTCTCAGACGAACCGCTATAGTTCCTTGCAACATATCAATACTTACGAATGAAAATAATTTTGTTTGTAATCTCGCTTTAAGATCATTTCAATCGCCCAAATACCCACGTGAGACGCTATGGCCGATTCTGATATAGCCATAAGATCGCCTTTAAATATATATAAGTATTTTTAATTATTGCAATGAATGGCGAGACAAGCATGTCGTTCGCTTGATAGTAATCGACATGACCTCTCATGAACCGTAGCAAAACCAAACAACATCGTAAATTACAAAGCAATGCTTGGTATTCCAATGCGCTCACCACCTTGAGACAGAACATGTCAAGTCTCAATATATCAATAGTTACTCTGGCTACAATATCCTTCAAGCCTAAACATAACAGTGCATTAACACTGCTGTTTGGTGGGAGAAATAGAAATTGTGGTGGTACCTACCCAGGCGCCCTCTCTCATATGAGAATATACATAGTAGTATAGCGTGTTGTGTCTAAGTAGTCAAAACAACTGACTTAGTTATAATAAACGATTTCAGGCAGCTCGTCTTGGAAATGATAACTTGAATAATCTTCACCGAGCACAGGAGTACGCGAAGAAGAACATTCGGGACGATATCGAAGCCAAGGATAAGTCGGATCGACTGAGGAAGGACATGATGGACTCTCTCACCGACCAGATGGAGACTAAGTTAAGGGACGTGCAGACGCAGAAGGACATAGACGTCGAGTATAGGAAGGAGGTACCTACACATATCCTATACCTTAAATAATTATAAATTGGTCCGCTACCTGGAGGATCACTCGTTGATCAGTGACAGACAATACGGATTCCGTCAATATCGATCGACGGGTGATCTTCTAGCGTTTGTCCTGCATCGCTGGGGTGAGGCGATAGACCGGCGTGGCGAGGCTCTTGCTGTGAGCCTCGACATTGCCAAGGCGTGTGATAGGGTCTGGCACCGTGGTCTTCTGTCCAAGCTTCCGGCATACGGTCTGCCAGGCAACCTGTGTTCGTGGATTTCCGGCTTTCTGCACGGGCGTAGAATACGTGTAGTCGTTGACGGACACTATGCCGGAGTTCCTCAGGGCTCGGTGCTGTCGCCCACCTTGTTTATTCTGCATATCAATGACATGTTGTCGCTTGGCAAAATTCATTGCTATGCAGATGACAGCACGGTTCATGGGCGATACCACTGCGGGCCTCCAGGTTGCCGAGTCGAAACTGTGAAGGGACGTGAAGATCTTGTCATTGAGCTCAACCGGACCTTGGACCTCATTTCTACATGGGATTCCAAGAATATGGTTGAGTTCAATGCCAAGAAAACCCAGGTGCGTGCATTCACGTGCAAAAAATCCCCGTTCTCTCCCCTCCCTATTCTTCAGGGTGCTCCCCTCTCAATGCGGAATGACCTGAGTATCCTTGGTGTGGATATCCGCTGTGATGTCGATCCAAGGAATCACATCGAGGGTGTAATATCTGCCACATCACGCAGGGTTGGAGTCCTGAACAAGGTGCGTCGGTTTTTCACGCCCGGTCAGCTTTGTCGCTTATATAAAGCGCAGGTCCGGCCGGGTATGGAGTACTGCTCGCACCTCTGGGATGGATCCGCCCAGTACCTGCTCGATGCCTTGGATGGATTGCAGCGGCGGGCCATCCGCATTGTGAATGATGCAGACGTTACGAGCAACTTAGAGTCGCTACAACTCCGGAGGGATGTCGCCTCTCTAAGCGTGTTCTACCGCCTGTATCACGGTGAGTGCTCTGAAGAATTGTTGAACTTGATCTCCTCCTCTCCATTCCTAACCAGAACCACGCGTGCTGGCTTGCGAAGCCAAAGCTTGACGGTCCACACCATCCCGGCGCGAACCAAACGGTTTTCAAATTCTTTTTTGTGCCGCACCGTCAGGCTGTGGTATTGTTTGCCGTCTCACGTGTTCCCTCCTTCCTATAATCCTGGGTCCTTCCGCCGTAGTGTGAAGAGACATCTTAGCAGGCCGGCTTAATTGTATAGATATTGGCATGGGACTGCCGTCTGATGCCAATGGATACTCTGCCTGGGCAGCATTTGCGCTTATCATCAAGTGCAATGTGGCCACTATGCCGGGCCAGAATAAAAAATATATATATGCCTGTCTTTTCCGAGACATGTATTGATAGTCAATCACCATGCAATATCATGGTGCAGGATAATATGCTGAGGAAACGTGCATACTATACTAATTTAATTTAGGGAATAAACAAGTTGTTACAGAATAGGCTAAGATAAGCTTTGAAAGTTCGGTTGTATTGTTTAAGTAAAATGCGAGTGCCACCCTCCCTTGTTTTACCAAAGATAAGTACAAAAAAATACAGATTACAGTGTTAAGAGACCCTGTTATATAAAGTTCAGTATCCATTTAAGTAATTTTCGTATTACTTTGCTGGAAAGCGCCTGAAATAGCACAAATATTCGATGCGATAAATTTGTACCCTCAAAATTACTAAGTGCATAATTCCGTCTATTTTAAAAGGGGCGAAATCGTCGTATGCCGTTAATACCCAATTCCAGATTTCATAAACATTTCTCATATGACGTTTCCTTCATTAACTGTTGATTTGATCTTCATAGTTATAAGATTTTTTTGAACCAAAAGCTTGTTCAACTTTTTGGACACTGATAATGGTCAAATCTTATTTTTTTTAATGGGTATCTTTATTACATACATACATACATAAACTCACGCCTTGTTCCCAGAAGGGGTAGGCAGAGGTGCCAGGGCACCCACATTTCGCCTTGTATGTTCGGTCCCACAATGTGATAGGTGGCGAGCCTATCGCCATATCGGGCACAAATTCCTGACTCTGGGCTGATACTGAATAGAAAAATCCAATATCACTTTGCCCAACCCGGGATTCGAACCCGAGACCTCAGCTTTGTAACCGTACCGTAGTACAATACAACTACGCCACCGAGGCAGTCGAGTCAAGTCAGAGAGATCTGTATTAATTTAAGCCTAAAACTAAACTAACTGGCTATTTTTATCAAAATGGCAAAATACTTAAATATCTAGATATTGACAATATATTGTGATACTATGACTAGTAAAAATAGGTGTAGGTACCTATCCTAAATATGTTTGCCCCTGACTTCACCAATATGATAGAGTAGCCCCAAAAACAGTTTATTGCAAATACATCGTGACCAAAACTAGATGTTTAAGATCCTGTAGCTAATAAATGATCGTCTTCCACCAATGAAAAATAACATTACGTGTGTTCTTAAAACAAGTAATAATTTGTATTAAATATTGATGTACGACGGATTTCCCCGATTTTGAAGAGAAAATCCGTATAGTATCCATTTTTCACAAAAATATAATAAAATAACAATGCCAATTAAATTAAACCTTGATAATTATTTGTGAGCAAACAAATGAGTTTTTAAAAAAACTGCTCGAATTAGACACCCTGACCTAATGTTTCAGGCTATAGTAAGAAATGCAGCTGAAGATGCAAAAGATTGTGTGACAGCGTTTGAGACCAAGGAAAAAGGGCACCAGTACTCGAGGGCCTTGCGCCAACAAATTGCAGGCAACGCGATACGCAGGGCAGACGAACGCGAAGCAGAAGAAATACGGGATGATAAAGTGTGGAACTATGACAGATTTTGGTTTGTATCTTTTTTTTTTATTGCAATGAGTGGCGAGACGAGCAAGCCGTTCGCCTGATGGTAAGCGATACGACCGCTCATAAACAGTAGCAACGTTCCACTGCGCTCGCCATCCTGAGACATAAGATGTTAAGTCTCAATATGTCCAGTAGTTACTCTGGCTACAATTTCCTTCAATCCGAAACACAACAGTGCATTTACACTGCTGTTTCACGGGAGAAATAGACATTGCGGTGGTACCTACCCAGATGGCCTCTCACACATGAGAGACCTACCACCAGTAAAAAGTAAATAAATATATGTAGTATAAAGCATGTTGTGTACAAGTAGTCAAAACAACTGACTTAAATATAAATAAATAATAATATACCTCTCGGAATAATCCAAATACCTTGCAAGTTTATGTTTTGTAAGGATTATTATAAAAATATGTTTATTTGGGAATATATGTCAAATGACGTTTTAGAATAATGACGTTTAATCACTACATAGTATAAAACAAAGTCGCTTTCTCTGTCCCTATGTCCCTTTGTATGCTTAAATCTTTAAAACTACACAACGGATTTTGATGCGGTTTTTTTTAATAGATAGAGTGATTCAATAGGAAGGTTTATATTATGTATAATACGTACATATTATTGTACAGAAATCTATTTGTACCCGGGCGAAGCTGGGCCGGGCCGCTAGTAGTGAATAATATGAGGTTTTCAAATCATAATGTTCTAAATTAAAATTACATTTATATACATTTTTTTGATACATACATACATAAACTCACGCCTTTTTCCCAGAAGGGGTAGGCAGAGGTGCCAGGGCACCCACATTTCGCCTTGTATGTTCCGTCCCACAATGTGATAGGTGGCGAGCCTGTCGCCATATCGGGCACAAATACCCAAGTCTGGGCTGATAATGAATAGAAAAATCCAATATCACTTCGCCCAACCCGGGATTCGAACCCGAGACTTCAGTTTTGTAACCATACCCTAGTACAACTACGCCACCGAGGCAGGTATTTTATTGATAATCCGTACAAAATATAAACTTACAAGGTGTTTCGATTTTTTGTGATGAGTATATGAAGTCTGCTACCGAAAACGAAGCAGGGTGGTAGTTGTAGTGACTACAAACACGATGTAACTAAACATTTTGCAAAGAAACGCGACATTTTTATTTAATTTTTTTTTATATCGTCGAATTTGGGTGGCAAAACCATAGTTTTTGCTAAATTAAATTATTGTGTACCATAGCGTGTTTAAAAATAAAAGGGCGTACACGATTATTTAAGAGGACGAGTAACGCCAATGACCTTGCTCGAACGGGCGGCACCAAATCTCATGCACCGGCGCACGCCGGCTCACGACGTGCGAGCGAGCGCGCTGCTTTATACCTATTCATTCATTATTTCGCTGCGGACAAAACGATATATTCGTAGTGTTATTTCACTCGATGTTCCCATCGAGTACAGTTAGGACTGTAGTGTATGATTAATTCACTTACAAACGTCACAGCTATCGTGGCAGAATTGCGCGAACGCTGACTGTTAAACGAGAAGACGCGGGTTCGGTCCCCGCACTTGTAGTTCAATTTTTGTGTTTACTTATTTCATCTATCTATACCAATATTACATTTTAGATTTTTAATATTTTTATTTTTGTTTTTCTTTTGTAATATTACAAAGAGGATAGATACATTTATATTTTTGGATTTTTATTTACAATGAAACTCAAAAATTACTGGACCAATTTAAAAAAATATTTCGATTTTCTAATGGTTTAATCCGGGATTAACAGAACTATATATTTACCTGAAGAGGTTGAAATAAGGGTTTAAATGGAAAATAAAAATATTAAAAAAAAAATAATCTCGAATGGTTTTTATTTTTCATTTCAACCCTTATTTCAACTCCTTTAGCCAAACATACAGCTAATGTTACTCCAGGATAATGTTATATTCGAATTTCGAATGGTGAAAGAATTTTAAGATTAAGTCGGTCGGTTAAGTAATTTTTGGGTTTATTCATAATAAACAAAAATCTATAATCTCTAATATAAAAAATCTATAATAATCTATAATAAAAAATCTATAATACAAAATGTTACAAAAATGCAAAATATGTTTATGTTTCTGTTGGATTGGTGGCGTCTTGAAGTAAAGATACCCAGTAGTTTTATTAGTGACTTTATTTTACATGATAATGGGAAATCAACAATACTTTATATTTTACGCGTGCTTCATGGTTCACAGGGAATTTGCAAGGGAGGCCATAACAGTTATTTGACACGTACATCGGTTACCCACACATCTCAATAGATGGCGCTATAATTATATAACTTTATTATGTAAATTATAAAGGGTTTAGCAGGATACGTATGACGAGTCGGCCCCCAAATGGGAATCGATATCGAAACTTATGTTTTGATATTGACTTGATGTTCTAACACGATTTATGTACTTTTCGCGACCGACTTCTGCTTTGACCTTGAGATAGAGAGCAAAATATCTGTATTCTTGTCTTTTACTAAATGTGATATATCTCTGAAGCTAATTAAGATAAAGAAATGTAACCAACGCGAGGTATTAGGTTACATTACAGAGTACATCACATATATTTTTTTTATAATTTTTAGAATAAAAAATTACATTAAAAAAATTAAAATTAAAAAAATCTTATTTTTTTTTCTGAGTTCTCTGTGACTTACAATCACGAAATTAATATATGTGATGCTCCTTTGTGTGCTCCATTACCCATAAAAATTGCGTGAAAAAAAAGTTGGTGCAACACAACGAAAAAAAATTATATGTGATTCGCGCCTTGCAGTGTGACTGTATAAACACGACTCTATTTAACACGCGCGGACAAACAAACAAGTTCGAACTTGTTACATATCGCGCTGTTTATTGCATCGTTTGTTTAGCTACAATCCAAGTCATTTGTCTTACACAAGGAGGCAGTTTATAACTTAAATTCTGTCATCGGTATTTTGTATCAGCATTTTGAAATTATTAACTATCGAAGCAAATTATTATTAAGTCATAATGTCGAAAAAGTGTAAAAATTGTAACAAGTACCTGTGTAAGATTCCTGGTTATAAAAAAAATATAAAGAATGAAGAAGAAGCTAAAGTGTTTAGTGACTGTTTGAATAAAACCGTAATAGTTAATGATATTTTTTGTAAGAAGTGTCGACTTATCCCATATGTTTACAAAAAAGCTTCTACTTCTAAATGTGCAGCATTTAACGAGGTATCTTTAAGCATAAAAGAATCTGTTGAAGAATTAGCGACTAGAGAAGTGCCGGAAGAAACTTACGTTTACTCTGAAGATTCTGATAACAGTAGTGACAGTGATTTTACATATAAATACCATCTGAGTGATGATTTTATTGAAGTTCCACTTCAACGTGTTGCATCTACTCACAAGTATTGCATTATATGTCAAAAAACAACTGATCTTATGACAATATGTTTGGAGATTTAAAAGTAGTTTGCACATTTAGAAGTAGAAGCTTTTTTGTAAACATATGGGATAAGTCGACACTTCTTACAAAAAATATCATTAACTATTACGGTTTTATTCAAACAGTCACTAAACACTTTAGCTTCTTCTTCATTCTTTATATTTTTTTTATAACCAGGAATCTTACACAGGTACTTGTTACAATTTTTACACTTTTTCGACATTATGACTTAATAATAATTTGCTTCGATAGTTAATAATTTCAAAATGCTGATACAAAATACCGATGACAGAATTTAAGTTATAAACTGCCTCCTTGTGTAAGACAAATGACTGCGATTGTAGCTAAACAAACGATGCAATAAACAGCGCGATATGTAACAAGTTCGAACTTGTTTGTTTGTCCGCGCGTGTTAAATAGAGTCGTGTTTATACAGTCACACTGCAAGGCGCGAATCACATATAATTTTTTTTCGTTGTGTTGCACCAACTTTTTTTTCACGCAATTTTTATGGGTAATAGAGCACACAAAGGAGCATCACATATATTAATTTCGGGATTGTAAGTCACAGAGAACTCAGAAAAAAAAATAAGATTTTTTTAATTTTTATTTTTTTAATGTAATTTTTTATTCTAAAAATTATAAAAAAATATATGTGATGTACTCTGTAATGTAACCTAATACCTCGCGTTGGTTTCATTTCTTTATCTTAATTAGCTTCAGAGATATATCACATTTAGTAAAAGTCAAGAATACAGATATTTTGCTCTCTATCTCAAGGTCAAAGCAGAAGTCGGTCGCGAAAAGTACATAAATCGTGTTAGAACATCAAGTCAATATCAAAACATAAGTTTCGATATCGATTCCCATTTGGGGGCCGACTCGTCATACGTATCCTGCTAAACCCTTTATCACATATTACAACAGTTTCTTTTATACAATATTATAGGTTAGACATATAGATGAATTTATAAACAAAAACAATCGAATCGATGCGGGGATCGAACCTGCGGCCACATCAATCATCAAGCGATCGGCCAATCCTTCGGGCCAACAATACTTACATCCCGGCGACCAAATTACCGGTAACTATCTATTATATTAGTGCCTATTTTGGTGTTTAAATGTTACCTACTATTTCAAATATGATCGGATCATAACAATTCATTTATTTATATGTTGGGTAGGTCTATCATAAGTTGCATGAAATTCAATTGAAATATTAAAACATCGCACGATACTTATATTTTGCTATGTAGGTACAATATTATGATCGTTAACTTTAACAAAATAAATCTACTATTATAGTACAGTTACTTTCTACTAAGAGCATAAATAATAATTTTATAAAATATGGTAGAATATTTTTTTCAAAAAAATATCTTCAATGATTTTTATTTTCCATTTTAACTCATGTCATCCCCTTTAGGCAAATATACAGCCTGTGTTACTCCAGGATAATGTTGGAATCGGATTGTGAAAGAATTTTAAGATCGGTTGAGTAATTTTTGGTTTATTCATAATGAACAAAAATCGTAATATTCAAAAATCTAAAATACAAAAATGTAAAATATAAATGTTACAAAAATGCATGAAATAAAATGTTTCCTATATAAAATATTGGGTTAGATAGTAGATAGATGAATTTATAAATAAAAACATTTGTTTCGATGCGGGATGGAACCCGCGGCCACACGTTTTTATTTGGCATCCAAGCAACAGCGCCACAGTTGCAGTGACGTAGTATAGTGATTTACTACGGTTAGACCGGCCGTAACCGTTCTCAATGAATGTGTCGAGCGAAATAGCAATATTAAATTTACGTTGATATTGCGAAGACAAGCGACATAGGTCCGTTTAGCACGGCGGTTCGTCCCGCAATGATTTGTTAGGCGACAGCGGGGACGTGCTCGCGATTTAGAGTATCGATAATGTGAAAAATTCGTTAAAAATAAATGAGACAGAAATTAGAAAAAATAAAAAGAAGGTCCCATCCGCCTTGCATTTCTTAACATCCTGATGATAATAAAATAATCCTAGTGCTCGTAGTTTAAGAGAAAAAACGTTGTAAATGCGAAAATAGAGGTCACTTTGCAATTTTATTTCAAGTACTTTTAATACACTTTTAAGAATTCTGAAAAGAAGGGCCCAAGCTCCATATAGTGTAGATCAACATATATTTTTTTTGAACACCTAATAATAAAGATCACCAAGAAAAAACGTTGTGAAAAAGGCCATTTCACATAGACCCCGCTCTTAAGAAAAAACTGTGTATTTACCACCCCAATGCGGCGAAAGAAAAAAGTAACAAAAAAAATAATCGTCACAATTATTTGCACAAAATCTAGTTGCATTGCGTCTGAAGTCACTAAAACTACCACCCGGCTTCGTTTAAGGTAGCACTCTTGATATACTCTGTATACCAGTATATACTAAACTATATGTAATTTGATGTATCCAGGCGTCAGACAGCAAACGAAGAGCGCAAGAAGACAGACTCGGAGCACGGAGACCACGCCGAGCCACCAGAGCCACTCCAGCACGACGACATGCCCGCACATCAATAAGCCTGCTACTAGCCACTACATACGCAGCCCTACAGTTCCAAACTTCGGACGATCCAAGTTTTTTATACGATACGAATGTATCTACTCTGTAAAAGTTTGAATTTGTATAACGTACGTCGTAACCATAAGTCTATGGTTACGACCATAAGCCAATAACGACCATAAGATATGTAGGTACATTCGTATCGTATATAAACTTCGATCATCCGAAGTTTCGAACTTCGTTTCGAATAAATATAGTAGGGCCCATGCAACGCGCAATGTACGACTCTTACGGAATACTAACAGAAAAAATTGTGCCCGATTTGTATTATGTGGCAACAATTTTATAATATTTATGTTAAAGACTGAAAAAGTAATTGTTTATGTTATGAGTACTCTGCCTACCCTTATGAGGCACGAGTGATGATGTGGATAACATCTTTGTTAATCTCTCTAACCTTTCTAATAACAAGTATAATAGACCACACAAGAAATATTGTATGAAAAAAAAACATATTAATTTCTTAACTAACATATTATTATTATCTTGACTAGGAATCAGCATGACATGTATGCATTTTGGAGAAATATACGATTGTCATTGTTTTAGTGTCGAAAATAAAAGAACATATTATTTTATTAGTTCTCTGAAATAATTGAATATGGAAGTGTTGCCCAATTCAATTATAAACAAAAGCCCATTAAAATGTTCTTGCCAATAAAAAAAAAACAAATGTTGCATTCTAAATACTCATACTGTAGATTTACAATTTTTTATTAGACTGAAGATAATATTGTGATGCAAATTGGCAATTTATTTTATGACTGCTTATACATGTATTTTTTTAAAATATATGAAAGTAGTGTTGATAAATACTTTTAGAAAAGATATTTAAAAATAATCAGTACATATTTACAAGCTGTTTATAAATTCCATGTCACGAAACATAGTGGTTTTAAAATTATTATGCTAAAGATTTTCTGAAAAGTATTAAGTAAAAGTAAGAATTTTCTGCTAACAATGGCTTCATTGCTTGAAGTACTTTAGTAATTAGTATCGCATATTAAAAAAAAAAAAAATTGAAAAAAAAAGTTGGCACTATTTGTAAAAGAAACGCATTTTATTCTCAATTTAGATGTGTATGTATATTTTCTCATTTATGTGTTGAATATTTAGTGTTTTCCATTGTGAAGTCAAATTATTATGCAGCTTTAAAAAATTTAGAACGTCTACCTCTATTCTATAGACGAAAGCGTAGCTGTCAAAATATTAAGAATAGATTTTCTCTGTTCATATTTTTTTATATTGAATATTGTTGATACTATAATATGACGACTATAAATGGTTATTTGTAATATGAAAATACCTCAAACAATGCATTTAAAAGATATTTTTCAAGGGAATCTCTAAATGTAGACAAAATTTAGACGAGCGATTTGGCCTAAAGTGTGTTTTTAGGGTTCCGTACCTAAAAAGTAAAAATGGAACCCTAATACTGTTTCATCTCATGTCTCAGGATGGCGAGCGCAGTGGAATACCAAACAATACTTTGTAATTCAAGGTGTCGTTTGGTTTCACTACTGTTCATGAGCGGTCGTATCGCTTACCATCAAATGAACGGCACGCTCGTCTCGTCATTCACAGCAATAAAAAAATACATGTCCATAAGTATTCCTGAGTACAATAGACACGGACCAATTACCATTATAGTTCCAAATTTCGCCACACGTCAATGGCTTTTAGATGTTTGTGTAGGTTTTCGCATTTCCTAGATGTTTATATCTCTTATTCTGACGAGATGCTATTGCTTTGTTAATGTAACTCAGTATTCAGCCTAGATGACGATCGTCGCTGCACTTAGTGATTACTCTCAGGTGCTGTGCAGCCTTATATTATTAAGCATATTGAAAAAAAAAGAAAAAAAAATTAAAGCACGAAGAAGTGCTATTGCTTTGTTAATGCAATATTTATTGTGCACATATAGTTTAGATGCCTTGTGGTTATGAAACAAATAGAATTTGTATGATTTTATTCTGTCACGATTTTAATAATAAAACGAGCTTATTAAAAGGTGTTTTTTATTGTTTGTATTATCTTCCTTCATTGTTTTTGTGTGTCTGATACTGATGTCTTCTAAAGGTCTTTGTACTAGTAAAACACCCAGGGGCCCTACTATATTCATCCGAACGAACGAACGAACGAAGTTCGAAACTTCGGACAAACGAAGTTTTTTATACGATACGAATGTATATATATAACGTACACCGTAACTATAAGTCTATGGTTACGACCATAAATCAATAACGACCATAAGTTTTATGTAGGTACATTCGTATCGTATATAAACTTTGATCATCCGAAGTTTCGAACTTCGTTTCGTTGAATATAGTAGGGCCCCAGGTGTTTTACTGGTTTCGGAGATAAAAGTATGTCACATGATAGTGGTTACCAACAGTTAAAATGCAACAACCTTTCAGATAGGAGATAACAGAAAAAGAAAAGAAATCGGGACAGTTTGGCCACTTATCTGAAATATCGCACACTGATTAAAGCGTTATTTACTTTGTCATTCAATTAATACTGGTATTCAGTCTCACACTAGTGTAAATTATCTGAAGTAAGGCTCTACCTAAGGTACACATTTTTGAACAAGAAAGCTGGAAACCTCTGTTTCAGTTAAAATGTTGAGACTGAAAGAGCTATGCCACTCGTTAGCTTTTCAGCCGCTGTGTTAAACATGAACATGAACAAATCATACTTCAGCAAACAGACCAAAACCCGCTTTTTAGTATAAGCCTTAAATGTGGTATTTTACTATAAGAGAAAAAAAATAAAAACAATAAATCTATATAGTGGAGCAATGATAAACGAGTTTAAGTTAATTTCAGTTTATAACTCTAAAGAATAAATTTTATAATCCGTTATGAAATTTTCAATTTTTTTATCTTTCCCAAAAATATGCGAGACGGCAGCCACCACAGACGACTAAAAAGCCACAGGCAGCCACCATGATGGATAGCGATCTATGTCATTCCGCGAGTAGAATACCTAGGCAACAGTTGTAAACAATGAACTACGGTTTCGTTAAAGGATAATTTAATTAGAGTAGCTCATGTTTATTGGAAATAAACAAAGGTTGTTTACTGGTTGAGTGACGTATCATTTTATGGAACAGCGACTAGCGTTTTCATATATAAATTTAAAATAGATTTTTATGGGACTTCTGTATCAGCCCATATACGTCCCACTGCAGGGCACGGGCCGCCTCTACAATCGACAATACGATTGAGAGTGGTTAGGCCATATAGTCCACCACGCTGGCCTAGTGCGGATTGACGGATTATAGGACTTGCTTATCGAATAAAAAATTGATATTTTTTTAAATAGTTTTTTGTTACCTTAGGAACAACTTAAACACTTTTCAAAAAAGGGTGGAATTAGGAATACCCCATTAATTTATGAGGCTGATGTTCACTATTTATAATGATGTTATGTTCATAATCAGGCTCGGCTGAAATGATAGGCATTACCAGAGGTGTTACTCTATAAAAACAATACAAACTTCGAATGTTCGGATGTTCGACGTCCGGTGTAAGATACGAGTATAAGATTTCCACTTCTAAAAATTAATACTATTTATTGTCTATATAAACTTATCATTTTCTCCGAACTTAGTCCATGGTTGCGACGTACTATAGAGGAATCCAACATTTTGTGGAGTATTTTATCGAGTAGGCACATTAGTGAAGTTTTACGTACGTCGTCCGAATATTCGAAGTGCGTATCGTTTTTATAGAGTAACCCTCCAGTATTTTTAAACTGGCATATAACCAAGCGAAAATATTAATTAACCCGTGCAAATATTTTATATTTGTCTGTCTCGCCTCGTAATTATAAAAAGGGTACTTGCACAGCGCACCAAAAAAATAAGTTCATTTGTACAAAATTTAACTGGCAACGTAAGTCAAATAGTAATGAAAACGGACCGCCCGCAGCGCTCACCACCGCTGAAAATATTTAAACGGTTGTAAAATTAATTCCAAATACACACAGCTCCAGAATATTAAAAGGGTGGACTTAGTAGGGTGACATAACGTTTTGTTTTGAATATAAGGATAATCATCATGATTAATCTTTAGAATTTTGCTAGTTTTTGTTTATTAATGGATTCCCTATTGTAAAAAAATATTATGAATCATCGTCAATCGAAATAGAATAAGAGATTATAATGGTATTAAGTGTTAGAGTTTTCATCCTTTGAGTCACAAGGTTTATGTGATATTTCACATCTGGGTATATACTGTAGGTACCTTCAAGTAAGATGTTTACTCATTACTGGAACGTCAGTAACACGACTAGCCCATCTGAGTACTTATATTTAGTAATAGGCATAATATTATGCGCTACCTATTGCGATGCTCGCCTTAGGTCAATGTGGTTGTTTCAGACGAAAGCTACCTAGCTTATGTGCTTGCGATTTCCTTGATAAGGTTTTATCTCTACAGTGTTTAAAAATTTTTGCAGCTTCATAAAGATTTTGCACTGTTTAGATTAAACCCTAGTCAATTATCGAGGACAATCAACATACGACCTTATTCCTAAACAGGGAGAAAGTTATTTATTATTATTATTTTTATTATCAGCCATTAGTGTCCCACTGCTGGGCAAAGATCTCCTCCGTTTTCTTTCAGATTGTGCGGTCTTACGCGATTTGGGGTCAATCCTGAAGAAATCTGTCGATTTCGTCTCTCCACCTACGCCTAGGTCTGCCGCGTCGTCTTTTTGGGTGTTCGGGACGCCACTCAGTGCAAATTCTTGCCCACTGCTTTGGGTACATGCGGCAGACGTGACCGGCCCACTGCCACTTCAACTTGGCGGCTCTCGAAGCTACATCCACGAGTTGGGTTTGTGAGCGCAAGTGGGTGTTTCGGATTTTGTCGCTTAACTTTACCCCTAATATGCGGGGCTCAATCGCGCGCTGACGAACCTTGAGTTTAAAGAGAAAGTTGACCGTTTCAAACCGTTTGAAAGGAGAAAGTTGACCATTATTTATTTTATTTTTCAAGATAAAAACAGCTTGTTTAATGCAGCGTGGTCATCCTACATCCCCCGTGAAAGTTAGCATTTTTGTGCAATAAAGAAATAAAAGTTGCCACATCAGCGGTCCGGTAAACACGCGTTAGCATTCAGAGCCACTTTGATAAGCATCTGGATCCCTCCCTAACCCCCTCCTTGGGCCGCACTCTGTTCTTTAGTGGGGCTCAAATTATTTTTAGGTATTTGGTATGCTTTATGGACGATTTTTTATTTGTACCTCTGTTTCAATTCATGAATAAAAGTCTTATCTAGTAATAGGGCCATAAATAATGCACATTATTTAAGTAGGCTAGGATAATAGAAAAAGTTCACAATACTCACTTGTATGAATTACGTCCTTTTATAGCACGAAAAATAGCTAGTGTTAGTAAGACTATATACTTGATTGCATTTTGGTAGCGAAATAAATGTATCTTGGCTTCATTGTCTTAGCCTGTAAGTATACTTAGTTGTAATTTGTGGCGAATGGCGATAGATAATATCTAGTCTAACTTTGCTCAATATTCAGTCTAGATGACGATTGACGCTGCACTTAGTGATTACTATCAGGTGCTGTGCAGCCATATTGAAAAGAAAGAAAAAGAAAGAAAATATTAAAGCATGAAAAAGTAAAAGACAAAGAATACACAAAAATGAATAACAATAATAAAAGAAAACGATAATAAAATTATAAATATTGCGCCAGCAATGGAACCTCTCATTCAGCTTTCTGCTGCAGTACTGCATAAGCAATACTACAATGCTGATTTTCAATGGGAGGCCCAAAAGACGTGCGGACGATCAGTAGTGGTTACTTATTTAGAGAGCAGTAACTTTAAAAACAGCAAAATATACAACAAACAACATGACAACTAAAAAAACACTGTTCTGTTGAATCACAACTTGATTGTATGTGTGTGTGCGTGGGTGAGTGTTTGTTTATCTTATGCATCTGTTGGTATTGAGTAATAAAAATATTAATAGTAATGATCGCACTGAGTATGGCTCGCCATTTGGAGCAAAACAGGAAATCCATTCCCGAACCATTGTAAAATGTGTATTGATATGTATAGGTATTAATATTCATTAGGAAATAAAAAAAACATGAAATGTACAATGTGTTTTATATTAACGTCAGCTATCTGAAACACATTGCTCAACTGTTATTTATGACTTGCGTTTTGGCGACATTTATGTTCGTATAAATGCATTAATTGAAGAGGTAAATGAAGACATTCCGTGAGATTCCATTGTAGTTTAAATACACAAATTGGTTTAATAATGAATTATTATGGGTATTTGAATGACACCAAAATATGACAATATTATCATTAATTGGTGGTAGGTCTCTCATAATATGTAAGAGGTCGCCTGGGTAGGTACCACCGCAATGTCTATTTCTACCGCCAAAAAGCAGTGTAAATGCACTGTTGTGTTTCAAATTGAAGGACATTGTAGCCAGAGTAACTACTGAACATATTGAGACTTAACATCTTATGTCTCAGGATGGCGAGCGCAGTGCAATACCAAGCATTGCTTTGTAATTCAAAGCGTTGTTTGGTTTTGCTACTGTTCATGAGCAGTCGTGTCGCTTACCATCAGGCGAACAGCATGCTCGTCTCGCCATTCAAAGCAATAAAAAATAAAATTGTGAGTTTATCCCTTTATGCAAGTTTCTAGGTAGTTAAGGTGGTGATGTGTGACTTCAATTATTTATATTACGAGCGTGAATTGTGAACAAATGACATTATACCTACTATACTGTAATCCTTGCATTCGCCTACGTTTTGAACTCAATAATTCGACGCAGATATACTTAAACGACGCAAATAATAAAGTGTTTACTTAGGACAGTTTAAAAACCTATTTTAGTATGGAATATTATGTTAATTTCGAAAGACTTGAATTCAGTTTGAGCGAGACAAAACATTCGATAACTAATAAAGGCTTAGAAACTGACTATGAATAAGGTAATTAAACTTTACTCGTAAAAAGGAGTAAGGTTTAATAATCGTGCCAAAAACTATATTCCAAAGACAAGGGGGATTGTGGCCATTCTAAATCCTCCCAATTCCGTTCCCGCCTCACCCTCAGCCCTCTTAACGTGAAATCGACACTCCATCCGGTTTTATTTGCTCGAACGCCATTTCAACGGCTTATCTTCAGGTTACAGTATAAAAATTGTGTTTATTTAAAATATATATTGAGAATTGCTGTGGTGCAAAACGCTAAAATGAAATGAACCGTGTAGAGTTTTGCATGTGATTGTTGCTGTTCTACGTGTAGGATTGATATTAGATTGTTTATAAATGTTGTAAAAATTTATAGAACTATTTTAGTATTTCTTTATATCACACGTATAATGATACTAGTGGAAGTATTTAGTTTAGCTCATGAACATGGATGCATCGCGAATCTATAATCAGCTTCTAATGATAGAAAATACTAGTGAGAAATGGGCAGAAATCCCCATTCTATAGTTATAAGACATGTGATAAAATGACATGCAGCGTCTACCCCACGTAGTGTGTGATAAGATAAATCAGATGAAGTAGAAAATAATATATTAAAAAAAATATTTCTGTGTGTTAATTTTAATCAGATTCTTCTGTAGATTCAAGACTGGGGACTTCTTTATATTTTCGAACCTCTTTTCTTTTCTTTTTCTCCTCTTTCTCAGCATATTTCTGTTTCAGTGCTAGGAACTCTTTTTGTTCTTCTAAATGTTTCTTTTCCTTTATACCCCATGGCGTTTTATCCGTGTACCATTTTATGTATTTTTCGTATTCCTGCAAAAGCATGAGAGAGATTTGCATTTTTTTTGTTTCAATTTATATTCTATTTGTAACCACCATTTACCCAAAATAAAATAGGTCCATGCGACATGTAGTTATTTTTAGGTCATAGCATTGGTGTAACTTGCGAAGGTCGGAGAACGAACATCTTTCAAAATTGTGTTATCTACCCGCATAGCGAACATTGTAAAAAATGGGGGAAAACTTGTCATAGCGCACCCCGCAAGTGTATCGCATTCCGGGTACATCCTGTATTAACCTGGTATAATTATATTATAATATTCAACGCTGTGAAAAAGCCATCATTCACTGCTAGATATTCTGTTTGTATTATTGCACTTAGTGAAGGACAATGATATTGCCAATTACTCCTATTAATTTAACTTTCTGATTGATTTCGTTGCGGGTTACATATTCCCGAAGACTCGCTGAGCTTCAGTGCTGTGTCATTAAAATGCGTGCCGCTGTTTATGTTGTTGTTGTTGCTCCTGGCCAGGAGTTGCAGTGGTGGGTGTGAAGACAGAACTTTTTTCTACACTGTAATTACCATCAATGCAATGTCCAAGCCACTTTGTCGTACGAGTAATAAAGAACATAGATAACTCACAGCGGCAGTTTGATTATCGTCCTGAATAATGTAGTCGTATATTTCAGTTGGAGACAATCCGTAAGCAGCTATTCTGAAATAATAACCACTTATGGAGATGAATTTTTGAAGGAAAATTATCATATAAAGTGAAATACGATCTATCTATATTTATTCTGTGCTACAGTTGAGAAAAGTTTGTAGCTGATTAGGATCATATAATTTAATTTCAAATTTAATTCCAATATTAATTTTAAACTACAATATCTATTGGATGTAAAATACGATTTAGATAGGTTTGTTTTTATAGCGTCATCTCTTATTATTTAACTTCTTTATGATTGTAAGAGTCCAGGGTCTGCGCAAAATCTTTGTAATTTTAATATCAATTATTACCTTATTGTTTGTTCAGGTGTAAGAAATTCGTTCAAGGCGTTTTTTAAATATCCAAAATTATATCCTTGTAACACATGCGCAAGGCTGCTTATATCCAGATCCTTCGGTATTACGGAATGGCTGAAGTAAAATGACACTTATGATTATTAATGCTAAAGATATTCATACGTACAAAATAATATTATAACCAATATTATAATTTATCAATTATTATTATAAATTATTGAATGAACTGCTCTGAATTCAACTAATCTACAACTCCTGTATAATCACTGTAATGTAAATTTATTTTAAAAAGAGCAACGATAGAGTTTCTTGCTCGTCCAAAACAGTCTTGTGAACCGAGTGGTAGTGGAAATAGGAAAACGTGACTGAATCTAAATAATGTTATATATTTTATAGGTTTAATAACATTTTCATTTTCATTATTTTACAAATGAAGTTTTCATACCTGAATACCCAATCGTGAAGTAATTGTGCTACAGTAGAATAGCACGTGTTTGGCAGAAGATGTACAAATGTGAATTGTTTTAACAGTTTCTTTGATTGAGTTGTCCAAGGGTCAAGGCAACTACCTGTAGATTGGAGTAAATAAGTAATAATGTAGTAAATATAGAGCATTCAATCACAATAAAAATATAAGCGATTGGTAATGCAAAGAGGTCTATAATTAAGAACATATTATGAACGTAGTTCATACCACGGTGGTTTAACTTAGAACAAACAACGACGAATTATAATCATCGTTTTGACTAACTTAGCACCAGAGGGCGAAAAAATCGTTGGTTTGTACGAGTTTCTCCATTTTACGTAGATTGTATTATAAGCGGATATTATTGGCCCTAAATTACTTTTAACAGCATTGATTAGCTTATTTGCTGATGAGTTAATTTTAAAACAATTATTAAATTTATTAAAATGCGTACATATGCGGAAATGAGACTTGTTATGTTCACATTTCTATACAGAATAATTTGTTTCAAATAGACAAAATTCAAATCGATTCTCTTAGATCTTATTCAGGTCCAAACCTCCCTAAATCTTTTCTTTTCGTATATAAAGGTAATGAAAGTAAGTATAGATATATTACTGGATTGTTTTTCTAACTTAACGCCAGAGGGCGCCTTAAATTGATTGAGTGGCGTCTCTATCTTAGTATGTAAAATGTACTCTGTGGTTCATACGGATTATGGTGCAACAGTTTTCAAGTATTTTGGAGGGCAACTTGACAATTGTTTAGCAGATACGAAAATTTTATTAAATATTAATAAAAATATAAAACAATAAACAATACCAATAACAGTCACTTTATCCATCTTGTGAATTTTCTTGAACAGCTTTTTTGTTAAATATCGTTTCAGAAGATCCAAATTCACGTCTTTTTCTTCTTCCGGTACCTGTGTTTTTAATGTACGTTATTTTTTTAAGAATTGGTATATAAATATGGAAGAATCAGAAAAAATATTTTAGAGTCACATCACGGATAGATTGATTGATTTTTTTTCAGGAAAATGTTGATGGATGCTTTGGTTCGTACAAGTTTCATAGAAATACTATCTTAGGAACGAAATACAATCTCTGGCGCAGTCGGGTAGACGTCGCCTGGGAAACGAGAGGTCGCGGGTTCGATCCGCACTGAGAGAAATGTTTGTGCGGCCCACATATATTTCTTTCGGGTCTGGGTGTTTGTGAGACCGAAAAGTCTTTCTTAGTTCCTGATACCCACGACATAAGACT
The DNA here is from genome assembly GCA_023078785.2 of Hyles euphorbiae. Classification (NCBI taxonomy): domain Eukaryota; kingdom Metazoa; phylum Arthropoda; class Insecta; order Lepidoptera; family Sphingidae; genus Hyles; species Hyles euphorbiae. Next base: position 1,650,318 of record CM041037.1, on the reverse strand, counting down.
ATCTTAGTTTGGGGACAGGACTATGTATGTGACTATTAGGTGTTATTTATTTATTTTATTTAAATTGATCCTGCTGAGGCTTTAAGCATTTAGGCATAGGCTGATGTTATCTCAACCTAAACCTCTTTTCTTTTCTCAGATTCTGAATTGTGAATAGAAAGAAAAATTACAGCCCTTTCTGCTTTCTTGCTTGCTACCTTAAGGGTGTATAATTTATTCAATCTAATTTATTTCACCTTTGAGTAGTATAATCTCTGGACGTGTTTGATATAAATGACAGAAGGCTGGACTGCTCTCGCACATGCCACTATAGTATGAATTAGTTGCTGCAGGTACACAGGCGTTAGAAAGTCTTCTGGGATGTTTTTGGGATCCAATATAAAAAGCACTGCGTCTGAAAAAATATCTACCGTCATCATGAGAATTGGGCTCCTTCAAAGTGTGTTATTGGCCTTCTACTTTCGTCGTCCTTTCTCAGCCTGGTAATTTGGGAAAGTAGAAATTTAATAGCTAATGTGATATTTAGTACCATAACCGTTGTGTCCATAGTATTTTCCAGCATAACCTGCTACTTAGGCAACTGTTGGTAACTCAATACCATCAATACTCAATGATATTATTGTTATGTATAATTTGAGTTTTAGTCAAGGCTTATACGACATTCAAGGATCAAATAATATTTCATGTGCTATGAAAAATATATGCATATATGTATATCAAAAATATTTTCAGAGTTGACTCGTCAATTTACGTTACATCAATTACAATATAATTCATACCGTTTACAGAAGCCATAACGTGCACAAGTTTAGTCTTTCCGCTGCCTTTAGGCCCAACCAACAATATTTTATTGAAACCATGCGTCATCTCTCGACATCTGTCCCACCAAATACGCCTTATATCCCCGTGATGAGGAAATGCTTGCCTAAAATACATGGAGTTAGTGTCAAATTACGTGGGGTTGATATTTTCCTTTGTTCACTAAGATCAAGATCTATTTACTAGATTATTGTATGTTTTCATTTTTCAGCATTATAAAATATGTGGGTGTTGTCGCATAGAGTTTCAGGTCATTCATCAGACTTAAGTAGTTATTTTTCCGAAACCTTATATTATAGAAGAATTGACCAAAGTTTATCTTTGCGAAGTGTAAAGTTTCTTTTTTTTTCAAATAATTATACCATATTTTATATATTTATAATATTAAAATAGAACTTACTGGTATTGACATCTTAATTCCTCTCCTGCAAAATTAGGATCACCAATAAAGTCTTCGAATGTGATACGAGTATATTCTTTTAGGAAACCATGAATCGCTAAGTTCTATGGAACAAATGAAAAAATATAAAATAAACATTATTTTTGTATGAAAGCTATATTTAAATACTCAGTAGATAGATTTTAATGAACTGCCAGTTAAGTACAATCTACTTTTTTCTAATAACAAAGGAACTCTCAATAAAGCGATAGATATTGATCATGTCATTATACCTCCAGCATTCCAGCAACGCGTTCAGTAGGAATTGCTTTTACTTTGCCTTTCTTTTTTCTTCTTTTGGCCAGTTTTTTTATGTCCTCTGGCATTTTCTCCTCGTTGTTCGCGTAATCCCTTTTCAATGCTGCTTTTAATATTTTGAATTCATTGCTAAAATGATATTTTCGAGTAGAATTGTATGATTAAATATTTTCTGTTATATTGCATTATATTTATACTGATATTTTATACGTTGATATAAATCACCTCATGTCTTCATCAACTGTCTCCAAAAGTTCTAGTTTTGCTTCCATACACACATTATTCACATCAATTTCCTTTACTGATTTAACCTTTACTTCGATTGTTTCTGATTTGTCTAGATTATTCCAATCCTTCTTGTAATTTTCTATTGCCTGAAATTAGTAGTAAATTTGTAGGTATTATACTGATTAGTTATATTATGATTATTATTTTTAATTTGAAAAGTTTAACCGGATGAAACTGCTCTTATTAACTATTGCCTGATTTACCTCCATTAAGTGTTTCATCTTTTTTGACTGTGGAAAATCAAAACCTGGATGTAAGTTTGGATTCTTTTTTAGTTTCTTCAAAAATTCGGCCTCCATTTTCTTTTTCATTAACTCTTCTTTCTTTTCCATCATTTTTTCTCGCTTGGCTTCCATCTTTTCATATTTTTTCTATAAAAGTTTCGAAATGTAGGGACACAAATTGTATTTTTTATACTGGTTATATTTGTACATCCATATTATTTGTCAGTATTTCATATGCATCGATATTCTACATTACAAAAAGTGTTTTTAATAGCCTTCGTAAATATACTGACCTCAAGAGCAGTTTTATTTTTATTTGCATTCTTCTGTTCCATATACTCTTTGTATTTCTCAATCCATTCCATCGGTGACGGGAGTTCATCTTTGAATATAAGAGCAGCGCCACCTTCATTCGGTTTAGGTATACCATGGATATATTGTACTTCATTGAACCTGATATCAAATATGCAAAGTATTCTTGTACACAATAAGATTTCTTCTTAAGAGCTGTTTGTTCTTTACTTCTTAATGTGCGAATATTTTTTTTTATCTATTTTCGTAAAGAGAGACTAAATTAACTGTTGATTATACTACTGATCTATGACGTGAAATTAATGAATTGTATTTTAGACTAGCGAGTGAAATAATGACTGTTTCATATATAGGTACATACTATAGCTAGCTCACAGCCACAATACATATTTACCATTGCTGGAACCAGTCACGTATGCAGTCGCGGTAATCTTCTTTTAAAGCTTCACCTTTTTTCCTTAAAAATTGTTGTTTCATGTCCTCACATGATGTTTTCCATTCTTCCATATATTGTTGGTAAATGCCTGAATAGCTTTCCAGAGTCTATAATTTGTTTTATTTTTATTATACTTTCTCATAAGGAGAAAATCGAATTGCTGAGAAGCAGTATAATATATTTTTTTATTCTACAGGTTTGCCATAAAATGTCCAAAAGTTCAGCGATTTTGTTTTACGGGCATCAATTAAATTTCTAGAAATGTGTCAGTTACATAGTACGATTCATAACACCTATCAATTATTTTTCAACAATTTATTAACTGAAGTAAATAAATGATATGAACATTTTTATGTTTATATATGATAATATATTACCTGTTCAGTTTGTTTCACTGTAAACAAATCACTATTGGCACACCTTCTCATTCCCAATATCTCGTCTCTTCTACAATCTGCAATTCTTTTTCTTTTCAATTCTAAATAAGCTCTGCAACATATTAACAAAAAATTTATATTTGGTAAACATTGTTGAAAGACGTACATTTTTGATAAATGAGAGCGAAGCACGTTAATATTTGAGAAATTTGGAACAATAAAGTTACAATATGCATGACATTACGCGTCCTAATGCTACGTTACATTAATAACCCCCCAATGATATGCCGTTTGAGAGCCTTGTACACCTGGAATATTGTTAGTCGTCTGACTATAACGCTTACGTAATGGAGTATTGTTTAGCTTTATGGGTTATAATTTTACCATCGACCAATTACCTGCTATCAATTCAATTTCTTTCAATTTTCACTGCTCAGTCACATTTCAGGAGTTATTACAGTTTTTTTATAGTTAAAAAAAGCAATTGTTTAATTTTGAATAAAAGGTCAATTGTTTATAAAAAGATTTACAATGTCATGTACCTTAAAACTTTCTGAATAAGCTTTGCACTTCTCTCTCTCATTCTTATCGGAGCTGGTGGTCGTAGTGTTCCATCTAATTCTTTTTGCCACATTTCTCGTTTGTATTGACGATGTAACAGCCACACTGTTACTTGCCTAAACCAATATGAATATTATTTTTGTGTTCTCTTCCCGTTTCAATAAAATATTTAAAAAATATTTATAATGCAACCTTGTCTTTTCATGAGCTTGTATCAATGCAATCAATGCTTTTCTCTTGATTGTTTCCTCTGAGAGTTGTTCTTCTATTTCGACGTGTTCAGCTTCAGACCCTTCTTCTAATTCGTCTATTTCCCACCAGTTGCGTGTAATCACTTTTGTTTCTGCTATTGCTTTTTCTTCTTCAGCTGAATTAACGGTAATTAATATTACTAATTATTAAAATCTGCTGTAATTCTTTCTTATACCACGTGTAACTTTATTTCAACATGAGTTTCCTGCCATGTAAATTATAATTTTATGACTGTACTAAAAGAGGTTAATTTTTAGGTGATCTCGAATAGAATAAATAAATCAATAATCGAAACAGACAAAAAAACTAATAATATGGTAACTCTACCTCTACGTAATTCATGTTCTTTCATTTCTTCAGCTTTAATTATAGCGTTATTGACCATGGCTTGAACAGCTTCTGCTCTTTTCACTTTCGCTGGTATGTCCAGCATATCTATGTCATACGTTGTCAGCTTTCCTTGGATGATTCCCGTACCGAAAAATTGAACGTTACTATTCTCTTGCTTCTGAAGTTCATGTTTTAATTCCAACATCCTAAAAAAATGTAGGTTGAAATAACAGCATTACTAATATTTGGAGGACAAGAAGCGTTGGAGTTAATGGTTTTTTAGTTAAAGATAGAGCTATATCCAGTAATTTCTTATATGTAGATTTTTTATAAGTAGGAGAAGCAGTAATTGAATGTATAGAAAAATAAATAAATAGTGTTTTTAATTTTATAACCGGCATGGAAAACCTTGTACCTCGTAATTATAGCTTTAATTACATCCATCATGTACGAAGTCTTTTGTAGCTGTAGATTGTGATGGTAGCAGTCCATAGCCTCGTTGTATACGGCCATGTATTGTCCTAGCACTGCAGACAGATGGTGAACTGCCTCACATAGCGTCTTTTCATGGGCTTTTGTTTCCTACGTGAAATTATTGCATTGGAAAGAATGCTAGTATTTATAATAGTATGGTACTGATGTTTGAAAGATTCGATCAAAAAAGTTTATTCGGCAAATTTTTCTTAGTTTCCATGTAAAGATATAATATGGTATTTAATGCTCGATAATGGCTCAATTTGGTTGGATGTATTGGGTACTTAAATTTTTCTGACAATATCCAGTCCTATGTAGCTGCCGTGGTAATCGAAATTGTATCAAAGGCAGACACTTTTTTTGACATTACTGATTTGGAATGTATAATACATAATAAAAAAACAGAACATATCGATTAAGAAAATGCACTTGTATTCTGTGAAGATTTGAGAATGAACCATAGATACGAAGAAAGCGTGTTTAAAGTACATTCCAAATAAATAATTTAACAAAAGTCGCGCCTTTGGCTTACTGCTCTTGATTACTTCGGCAGTATGGACCAGTTAAAAATGTTTACTACACAAGAATCTAACCTGATAATCCAAATCAGCTTCCACTATAGACTCCAGGCGTTCTAGCACATGCCTCCATTTCTTAAAGTAATAGTCACATGACATTGTAAATTTAGGAAATAAAATATAATAAAGTAACCGTATACTTAGACTTTCATATTGTTAGTGAAACGAAAATTCAAGATGGTTATGGATAAGCATTTGCAATAAAACTTATTTCGTATTCGTACCTATGTATATTTATTAAAATAGATTGATAATTAATTAAACCCACAACTAAAAACATGTAGTTTTAGTAGCAAGTTTTAATAGGAAGAAAATCATAATGTATTTTGTAGTAAAAATTAAATTCTGTTGTATACCATACAATATTTAATAGATATACCATACTTTAAACAGCCTTATGTTCATTAGACCGACATTGCGAACAACCTAATAATGGCCATCAAAGACCATTTTAAACCTAATAACTTAAAATCATTCAAAAGAGTGCGTTCTGAATGGCCATGATGTTGGATATAAACGCATATAACCCATTCAATGCGAGATACTAACCGGCCATTTAGTCCAATGAAAGGGCAAACGGCACCCATTACGCGTTATCATTGACACAGGAAATCTTACATCATGCCCGATGTAGGAAATAAGCGATCTCGTTTGACAACCACCCTGCTCGCGTATTTCTGTATTTGGTTATGCCAAAACATCCTTAACACCAATTCGTGTTTATTGAATTTGGACCTTGCCTTCCAAATTTTTAGGTTGATTGTTAAGTGTAGTTATTGGTGGTTAACGTTGTTTCTTTGAGGGTAGTTATGGTGTTTTTGGGGTGCCGCCGCAGTATCCGTTTGTGCTGAATGCGAGCGATGTCGCAGGAAGTAGTAAAGTCTTCCGCAACACCGTCTGTCGGTGGAACCGTGTCGTAGCTTTTCACCAGATTTTTTTAGTTCTTGTTGTTTTCAGTTCTTTCATTTAGGGCTTTGTTGGTTGCGTTTGATGTTCATTACACAGGCTGTTGTATTTTTATGTGGAACGAAAGGGCGTAAAATACTTCGTATATGTGATAAGTTTTCTTTATGTTTTGTTATTTTTCTAATTATGCAAAAAATTGTTGATGTTCAGTTATAAAATTGTAATTAATATTGATTGGTAAATTGTAATTTAGTATCACACCCTCAATATTATGGAAAAATAATAATTTGAGTGCTTTTGTTGCAATACCTGCATAGAAATAAGTATGGAATAATTTAACTTATTTACTCATCGAGCGATCGAGGGGTAGGTGGTATATCCCATTCTATAATCCAAGTACTATCTATATCCTTTGCGCAATTAAAGAGGCTACTAGTGCCCTTAAACTTAAGAAGAAAATACGTATTATACAAAAAATAACCCTTAAACAAATTCAAACAAAATTTCATAGACGTCATAAAGAGGTTAATAAAACGTAGAATTTTTCCCGAACACCGCGTGTAAGTAGGTGTATTCCCATAACGGGGGCTCGTGCGATGTCCTCGTATTTTCGGCAGTATCGTGTTATTAGCGCCCCGGGGACGCCACGCGATACAACCTCTCAGCTACACGCTCGAATAACATCTTGGAAAAATAAGAATTTTGTTTTTAATTTTCTATATTTTTTGCAGTATATTGAGGAATTTTAGTGTTTTTTTTGTCCTAATTTTTGTATTTTGTATAAGCCCATATACGTCCCACTGCAGGTCATGGGCCTACTCTGCAATCGAAAATAGGATTAAGAGTTGTTAGGCCATATAGTCGAACACGCTCGCTTAGTGCGGTTTGGCGAACTTTTACATATGCACCATAGAAATTCATACAAATCGCTATGGCATGCAGGTATCCTCATGATGTTTTCCTTCACCGTTTTAGTGCGTGGTGACTATCAATATATGACTCCTAAAAGTCAGAGGTGTGTCTTGGGATGCACCGACGACCACCGTGAACACGTTGGCAAATGGCAATTGCATCTGGTTCGTTACCCAGGCCACCTCGCTCTATTTTTTGTTTTAATATGATGTTTTAAAAATTGAGCATTATTAACTAAAGGGGTATAGTAAATAAGACTGCAATATTTTCCGTGTCTGAATTATATTTGTTATGGAATTTCAATCCAGTTGAACAACATCTTTTTCTTGAAATTTGAATTTTTCTATCCTTTGAAAGTATGAATATGAATATCTATTAAATGATTTGGTCAAACCTGAGACTTCCTCGACTTGGTCTTGGCACCTAACAACTTATTATGTTGTGAAAACTTTAACCTACGTCGAACATAATGGCTCCGCAACACCCGAGATACATAAAAAAAAATCCTTTTCGTTTTTTTTATAGTAAAACAAATATTTGTCTAATCATCACACAGGCTTGCCAGCCTTATTTTTTCCACTGCGCAAGGGCTCTTAAACAATAGGTTACTGATACCCGATATGTTTTGCTTGTCTATATTGCGTATCTTCCTATCGAAGAATACTCAAGTTCTATTATTTAGGTTGTCTGACAAGGTCTTTCTATTACACACAGCGACTGGATGTCGCCTTGTATCAAAGGTTGTAAACTAGATTTTTTTGTCACTCGTCACCTTTGATGTCGTGGTGGCGTCGAGATGTATCGTGTTCTATGGACGGTGCTTCTCAATCTTTAGTCTTTACTATAACTTGATATTTAAGTATTAAGTAACATTTTACATTGATTAACATTTTACATTAGACGATATTTAGATGAGAGAATGAATCGTGAAATAATAGATGAAAAAGACAAAGTGAATTCTTAATTAGTACTCAGAAGTTGTCCATTAGCTGAATAATTGTAATGAGGATTCTGATAAGATTTATTTTCCTAATTTATAGAAAGATGCCGGTTTTCTAGTGTCTGGATAATTCAGACTGTAAGGCTTTCTTCTATCTGTGCATTTTGGTACCGCCTTCTTCGCCAAGCCAAAACTTTCAATCAAGATTCATGCGCGTGATTTTACCTCTATGAAAAATGGATATTATTGGGAAAATAATCTATTTAATGAATTGAGTTTTAAAAATAACTTATGGCCAAAAATTCTGTTTTACAGATAAATATTATTTGTCCGAAATTTGTGATGATTTAACAGACAAATTCCTATAAGCGATAACACAACTTTAACGTTGAGAAGCGTTGTCTTGAAGGATGTGTCGTGAGGGAATATCGACAGGTTCCATTAGAGTGTCAGTTACGAGACCCTCCCGGGGAGTGAGTATTAAATATTATATTCACCGTATCAATACGTTATCATTCAGTTTTAAGTTACAAATATATTTGCGTTTTTGTGTTCTAACAATCTGGTTGTTGGAAAAATATTTTGCATCATCTACAAGTTTTCTTTTTTTGTTTTTAAAATAATAAGCAATGGTTTTTTTATTTGACGGCAAGTGTTTATTGTATTGTATCAGTTCATATGCGAAGCAGGGTACTGGCCTACTCTACAATCGAGACTACAACCATTTTTATATACCGGGTATATCAAGACTGCTACCGAAAACGAAGCCGGGTGGTAGTTTTAGTGACTACAAACACAATGTAACTAAAAATTTCGCATAGAAACACGAAAAAGATTTTTTATAATTTTTTAAATATCGTCATTTTTGGGTGCTAAATCGATAGTTTTTGCTAAAATAATAATTTAAACTCTTTTATACCTTAGAGTATTTATAAATAAAAGGGTATACACTATTATTTTAGGAAAAAATGTATTTACCACCTAAATATGGCCATAGGAAAAAATTACAAAAAAAAAAATTGTCGTTTTTTTTTGCAACTTTTTCTGATGCATTGTGTCTGAAGTCGCTTAAACTACCACCCGGCTTCGTTTTCGGTAGCGGTCTGGATATACCCTGTATAGTCCACCAAACTGGAATAAATATAAAATATACTCATAACTATGGAATTAAATCGAACCTAAGAAATTATGTTCCAATTCAGTGCCGGTTAATTAATTTTGGACTTATTTTTAACTGCGAAATATATGCAATAACAAAGACTCAACGTCTTAAATAGTTAAGGGAGAAAAGGCAATTTAAACACTTATAATACATTTAATTAAAAAGTCAAAGAACGTTCCACGATCATCCACCAACATTTTTACAAACATTTGAGTCATTTTCCTAAAGTATGTTTACAGTTTACACATCGACATAAACATTCAGACAAACGACAATGTTGTTCGGTGTGACTACCGCCTGGTTGCGAGGTTGCCTGGCTGTCTGGTTGCCCGGTTGCCCGGCGCTCGGTCGATTTATTGGGCTCACAAACAAGTTGCAAATTGGCCTGCAGCCGCGACGTTTTCGCTAAATATCTATAAAAATGTCCGCTCTACGTGAATTATTGTAACTAGGGTTATGGTACAAATATCGACATCTAGCGGGGTTAGCCTTTATGTTTATTATTTGCAGAGGGCAAAGAGGCACTACCTAGTGAAACCTCATCATTATTATTTATTAATCCAACTGTAACTCTAACAATATAGATGCTTTTCAAATTACTTACCGTTACCGATCTGCGTTTTGGGTACATCTCGTTGCAGTTACATTTGTTAAAGTTTTTTAAAGAAACAATATCTACATAGGTTGTTGGATCGTGCCTTTGATGGTACATTACATTGAGATATTCCAGAAATAATTTAGTTAGGACTTCTTTTGTAAAAATTTGGCTTGCTGCAGCCAACAAGGCTATTTGTTGATATACTTTTACTATTTCTTCAAGATTTGATGAGTGAAAACATAAATTAGTTGGAACTAATACAGCAATGTAGAATCGCTCATCTCTTTTGTTCCAAGGCGCACAGTTGGAACTCTAAATTGTAGCACTTTCCACGTTGGGATGGCTCATTTTAGCCGGTTGTTCCGGTGAAAGATGTTTTATTACGGCCAGAATGTAAATTATACTCGTCTCTTATCTGTTTTATTAGCTGTGAACGTTACTTCAACGGTATTTTATGTTATAATTTCGCATTAGTTCGGTACGGTTGACGTAGCAATGGCGTACTTAAGGGAATAGAAAGTCTTTGTTTATATGAGACTGTAAAATAATGTTGTTATAGTAGACTGTTCCAAAGTTTTTGTATTGTACTCTCTTTTTGAGAAAGATAAAGAAATAAATAATTTGTAGTAGTTTTTGAAACAGGCTGAAATGCAAGAATTGTTCATAACCTTTTTTTTGTATCACTGTCGATGTTACATTGCTGTATGAAAAATATAAGCTCTTAGTAAAATTGTCTAGGAACCATGACCTCATTAACATACTTTAAAGTGCTGTTTTCAGTTGAAACCTAATGTTTTCTGCATCGTTATAAGCACAGAACAGATAAATATTTTATAACTAAGCACCAACAAAATTAATTAAAAAATTAAGGATTCCAAGTGGCACTGGTCAATTGGCTCGACAGGAGATTTTTATTCTTATAGTCAATGTCAAATTCTGATTGTTTCCCAAAACGTTATGGACGAATCCAATATTATCGAGTGCATCGACATCATCTGTGTTGTGTACCGTGCGTCGGCGTCAGTATGGCACGGTTCTCGACGCACTACATCACACAAACCGACAGCTTTACGAGCTCTTAATCAAGAAATATACGATTGTGCGATTAAGACCCGCCATTTAACGCGCTAATGCAGTTTTTAACAGCTGATGTATTGCCCAGGTTTTATACAACGCGCGTATTTGTAAATATAATCGTATACTCATATTTTGTCACGAATCGCAAGTGTAATGTTTATATTTTACTGCCAATTAAGACCTATAGCTTTACGGAATTAGTCATAGACAGTTTTAATGGCGAGACTGGCATGCCGTTCGTATGATGGTAAGCGATACCACTGCTCATGAACAGAGGCAAAACCAAACACCTTGAATTACAAAACAATGCTTGGCATTCCACTGCGTTCGCCATCCTGAGACATAAGATGTTAAGTTTCAATATGTCCAAAAGATAATATGATTACTATGCCCTTCAAACCGGAACACATCTACACTGCTGTTTGGCAGGAGATATAGACATTGCGGTGGTATTCTGGCTACAATCACTTTTAGTCTTTAGAACCTATTTTAATTATCGAGAATGTTTTGTCCCTTTCGATCGTCTTTCGAATTCAGTTTGAGCGAAGAAGACAAAACACTCGATACCTAAAATAGGGTTTAAAACTGTGAGTAAGACCGTTAGCATTCATATTAGGGTGAGCATTTGCAATATTGAGTAAGTAGTATTTACAATATTAAGAAATAAATATTTGCTGGGTAAAGTATAGGTTCTTTTCATTAAAAGTACAGAGACGAAGTTCTTCTAGTAATATAAGGAAAATATGGTTTCTTCTGAGGCTGTCACACAATATGGAAAAGGAAATCAAATATCTCGTCTACTCATTGAGACAGTAGATTCACCCCGATCAAGCTGTCTGAATCATGTTACTATACTCAAGATTGGCTTCACAAACTAAGATTTAGCAGTTTCTAACATAAATGCATTCAGAAGACTGCAACTGTCGTGACAACAATTTCCTTCAGACTAATTACAGTACACAGCAGTTGACAAGTCGTTGCAAAGTGTGCAACTTATTCCTGTCGCGAACAATGAAACAAAACAAAGAACCATAAATTATGAAAGCAGCCGTACACTGTCCGATATATTACAAAAGGTAATGCGCAGCTTTGTAAGTGGGGAACAATGTGACTTTGTACATACGCCGTGTTATATTTTAAGCCCGTCGCGCTGTGAAGCCAGGTTGTCGTAGGGTATTAGTATGTTAAGCGAAGTGTCTTATGGGTTCTTTATTTACGACGCTATAAAGATACACTTTTTATAATTGCGTCAGACTGCAATTTTAAATTGGTAAAGGAAAGTCACTGGACTCAAAAAGAGGTGGGAATTAAGATGATAATCATAGTTGGGTAATTAATAATTATACATGTCACATAATTATGTACAAAGTCATAACTCAGTTTTAAGATATCGAGTGTAGTATCATGGGATTAAGAAGCTAAGTGACACTTTTCGGTCTCAAAACAATCTGAACCGAAATAAATTCTTGTGGTTCATACAAACATTTGTTTCGCATACCCGCATCCTCTTGTTTCTCAGTCAGCTTCTTACCAACAGCGTAAAGGAGGTTGCCAAAAAGGTCATTTACGGAGGAAAAATAGGAACAATAAAAGTTCTAAAAATAGATACGCCTAGGTAATTTCTTTGAATGATGAGCAGACCAGAGTGCGTTGAACCTGCGACCTCTGACGAGATTTATGGGCTCGCCGAGGAAAATGAACTCCGGAAGATTTCATCGTTTTTTTATATGGTTTATTGGGGTGGAGAGGCTGTGTTATAGTAACATTCGTCTTCCGTGCGATTGGATTGTGTGACTAATGTATTGAACGTATGAAGGAGTGTTTTATTAAATTTGTTTGGGGATATTTGCGTTGAATTAGTTTATATTTTGATTTCGTTTATTTAGTTAAAACGACAACTAAAGAGGTAATAAGTAATAATAATAATAGTAGTAGTAAGTAATAAGGTAAGTAGCCACAATAGTTAGTCAACAAAAACCTTATTACTCACCAGTCCACCATTTCACCAAAGCTTGTTAACTGCACAATGTTTTGTTGCATTATTTTACGCCATCTATATTTGTTTTTTTTTTATTCGTTTTTCATCCACATCCATTTACTTTCCAAGTGTTGCTACAAAATTCCAAAATTCGTCAATATTTACAAAATATCGATATAAACATGCACGATGCGAGGCGGTGAGTTAGGCAGTGTCTGTCCCCCCCCCCCCCTCTCGCGTCGTACACCCTCTCCCCCGGCGGCGTGTTTTATGAAGGAAGCAGTTCATCACGCGATAAATCTCTCGGACGCGCCTCCCTGCTACTGCGCGGTACCGACTTCCAGGATTTTCATTTGAGATTTGTTGACTTTGATTTTTGAATTAGTGAAAGGTGATATTTATTACTAAAATGTCTAAAAATCCATATCATTATTATCGTCCTTTCTAGTCAATACTAAAGCTATACAGTACTATTCTCATAAATCTAAACCAACTCATAGAAATACGTACATAAACTTACGCTTTTTTCCCAGAAAGAGTAGGCAGGTCCAACAAAATCCATACAATCCACATTTCACCTTATGTGTTCCGTCCCATGATGTGATATGGGGTAGAGATTATAGCTATGTCGGGCACATATCCCTAACACCGGGCTGAAATTGAATAGAAAATCCCATATCACTTTACCCAACCCGTATTCGAACCCGAGACCTCAGCGTTATAATCGTATAGTACAACTGCTCGACCGAGGCAGTACCAACCAACTCCTACAGGCTACAACAGTCAAAAGCCTTATCAAGTCTGCAAGTTGCCTCGTGTGCGGACCGCGTGGCGGTCGTGATGTATTGCGGCGCGGAATCACAACTTGACAAATTCATTTCCCCACTTGACACCGCCGCTGAATATTTACTCGGCCACATTTTTTTCCTACGGGGAAACCTCGCCTTATACGGGGATTTCCGTGTTCACTTACATATTAGGTGGATTTTATTGGATTATTATGGAGTAATATATTGGTTAGTTTTGGTTCTAGAATAAATGATAAAAGTTTACTGGTATCTCATATGTGTGAGGCCGCCTGGGTAGGTGCCAGCGCAATGTCTACTTCTCCTGCCAAACAGCTGTGTAAATGCACTGTTGTGTTTCAGTTTGGCATTGTAGCCAGAGTAACTACTGGATACATTGAGACTTTACATCCTATGTCTCAGGATGGCGAGCACAGAAAAATGCGAAGCAGTGCTTTGTAATTCAAGGTATTTGGTTTTGCTACTATCAATGAGCGGCCATATCGCTTACCATCAGCTGAATGGCCATTCTCGCCATTTTGAAATAAAAGTAATTAATGTTAGAGTCATGCTGAAGCCAGTCTTTAGTTTGTGCACCTGTGAATTATACGAGCACGGAAATACGATGTAACAGCTTTGTTGGCTTGTTTCGTTCGGCTAATGAAAATGCCGGAGGTTAAATAACCCTTCCCTTTTGTTATCTCTTTAAAAAATCTACTAAAGAATATGCCTGGGTCTGACATATGCAGAAACAGAACAACTAATAACATAACAGACACAAACCTACACACACGCACGCACACATACACACATTGGTATATATTTAAATATATATATATATATATATATCATTAATTTGTCCCTTTTAATTATGTTAGTAGTTTTATCATAAAATTCAATTATAACTTTGTTGTAAAACGCACTCTCGAGTCCCAAGACACAAGCTTCTATGCTTAGTTTGAGACTCGTAGATATCCCGGGTATATCAAGAGTTCAAGACTGCTACCTAAAACGAAGCCGGGTGGTAGTTTTAGTGACTACAAACACAATGCAACTAAAAATTTCGCAAAGAAACGTGACATTTTTTTTATAATTTTTTAAATATCGTCATTTTTAAGTGGTAAATCCATAGTTTTTACTAAAATAATAATTTAAACTCTTTTATACCTTAGAGTCTTTATAAATAAAAGAGTATACACACACCATAGATGTAAAGTATCAACATGTCCAGTAGTTACTCTGGCTATAATGTCCTTCAATCCGAAACACAATAGTGAATATCAACTGCCGTATGGCGGGAGAAATAGACATTGCGGTGGTAGCCACCTAAGTGGCCTCTCACATATGAGAGACCTACCACCAGTAAATAATACTGCCAATAATACGAGTATGTTTTGTTGTGGCAACTGGCAATAAAACCTTTGTCACCTCATTTACCACAACCAAAATCAAACCCCAAAAACAGTAAGAAACCAAACAATGTAAACTTAACTTTTCCAAACGTTCAACGCTTCCACAGTGTTTCCTTTAACAGCGCGAAAAAAACCATAAAAATGGCGGACGACGGCATATATCAACGGAATAACTTTCTTTATCACAGAAGCTTGGTGTTTACGATCGTATAAATTCACTTTATCTTTATGAATATTCAGGGGCGCCGCTGAATGCGAGACGACTTTTACTTGTTTTTTTTTCTTGGTTTTATCGCTTCACTTCTAAGTGTCGCGGCTTAATTATATATCATTTAATTTAAAAATAATGTTATTAGTGCAATGCGTAATGGAGTTTGTGTGTTTCTCGTTTTTATATTTTTTATTATATATTTTTATTTGTTACATTTTAATTAGGCATTGTTGGAGATGGTGCCTTTAAATACGCAATAAGTAAATTTTTATTTTATGATAATATATTATTAAGTAGCTGAATTTTATCGTACATACATAAAATAACAAACATGCATCTAACAGCACTGTGTATGCAAATTCATAAAACTCTTTTCCAATCAAAGGCTTACCATCAACACACACAGATGTCGCTATATCAAACAGCGCGCAAGCCGTTTGAAACTGACGCTCAAGGAGTCACTCCACAAAAATGCCATTTGATATGGCGTTGTGACGTCGGGAACGTAAAGCCGGCCGATTTACGGAGGCGGCCTCGGCGACGGGACAGGCCATTTCATCAGGTCATAAAACACTCGGGCGGGTTACTTTTCAGAGTGAAATATGGGGTTAGGTCGGGCTGGGGCGGGCAGGGCCGCAATACATCAACCGCCGCTGAAACTGGGATTACACTTACATGGACTTGGCTTGTTAATGTCTGGCAACTTTGCGTTTTTTGCCAGTTTTTTTAGCCACGATTTGTGCGGCTTTTAATGGTTTAAGGTTGTTGAAAGTTTTGGCCTGTGATCGTTTCTTGGACGACGTTTCAAGTGGTGTTAGAGTTGATTGTTTTAAAGCAGTTTTTGAGTGAATGCAAGCTGATGAACCTGCCATCATTGATTCTAAATTAAATCAAACGTTACCTTTAAATTAATACAATATAATTAGGTATTGTTTTGTTTTTTAAAAACATACAGGTTCATCTGCCAATGTATAACTGTTTAACAATACTTTTAATGTTCCACTGTATATGGAGTGGTCAACCCTTGTAATTGGTCAATAAATATACCTATTTATAATACTAACAGGCCGGTTAGATTCAAAAGGTACAGCCAATGTTTTATAGAAAACCTAGGAGCCCAAATTGCAATCTCTCGTCGTTTAATTTTCTTTTTAAATTATCCTACACTTACGTTCAGATTAATTATAAAGTTGTCATTTATTTTCGTCCCAGCAGTAAAAACGAAATATTTCTCTAGGTTAGCTCTTATAGGTAATTCCTTGAAAACGATATTGACAAGGCTACCAATGGTTCACAATAGATCTATTATTCAGTACAATGCAGTCGATACGACAAGAAAATTGAACATGATGCGTGTTGAAATGATGTTTTTATTAGAACAGGCGACAAATGTGTCGTATTTACACTCCGTAACTACAATCTACATGTACTGGGGTCTATTGGATCTATTATTCATTGCAGTAGGACAGGAAAATTGAACAATTGAACCGTAATTGCGCGTCTTGTCTTTCAAACGATGCTTTTATTGGAACAAATATTTACGCTTTATAGAAGCAAGGGGTATCCTTCACCGATTAACTATAACATGTTCTGTGTTTAATTATTATTTTGAAAGATATTTGCAATGTATAAAGACTCGTTATTAATATTTGTAAACCCTGTTTAATTAGTCATGGCAATTTTAGCCTTCGAAATTTTATTGGTATAGCAAAAGTATTAATGTATAATTGCTATTATGTTTTTGCTAGGCGCTTATAGGCAGCGGTGAAAAATATTCCGATTGAATACAACCAATTGGAGACTATAATGTAATCTATGAATAGTTTAAAAATGTCAAAATAAGAATATGAATGTTGATATACGGTTTGACGAAGGATTTAAATGATTGCTAAATTCAAGCCATTTCAAGTTGAGAATTTTGAAATGAAGTTCTAAGTACGTCTCGTTTAGATGCCCACCCAATTCTTAAAAATATATGATGATTAATGTCCAAGTACCTATTTTGTTATTATGCCTATAGTATGGTATATCTGGGTCACCTCTAACCACCATAACTAGGAGCAATTTGTCCCTAGACTGTCGCCGTACAACCTTTAATTAATAATCACTTTTTAATAGTTTCTTATTAACATGCACCTTGTTATTACGCGTCGATCAACATAACTGGTGGATATAGAGAATTCTTTATGTGGAAAGGTAAAAAAATGGAGTTTAATTGAGCCGTAATGACAAGAATATTGCTTGTTTCAATTGACACAAATGACAGGCGTTATGGGCGACGTGGCGAGGTCGTCATGCCCGCTCTGTCATTACTCGTATTGATTTTGTGATTACAGTATAAATCAATATAGGACGGCAGTGAGTGATAATTTGAGAGTAGTTTGTGACAATGCTTCGTGTGTCATGGATGGGTGGTTACTGGATGGTCTATTGAATAGACTTTCTACTTATTGGTTCAATGGTTGTAGGATATTCGTATCTCATTATCCTTACTAATATTATAAAGGTGAAAGTTTGTATGTATGGATGTTTGTTACTCTTTCATGAAAAAATGGCTCAACAGATTTTGATGAAATTTGGTATAGTGACAGCTGACACCCTGGATTAACACATAGACTACTTTTTATCCCGAAAAATATAGTGTTCCCGTGGGATGAGTCAGGAAACCAAATATACATATTTTCTACTCTTTCAAATTCGTATGGTTGGCACGGGATTGGAGAGGACAGGATTGAATGCTTTTCGTTATTAACTGAATGAAACGGGATAGAACAGGATATAACGGGACGGGAAATATAGTCGACGGCGCGCGGGAAATATTGTTAGTACACGAAACGAATGTTGTTGATATGGGGACTAGACTAAAAAACTATCTGCACCCGGGCGAAGCCGGGCCCGACCGCTAGTAAATAATACATGTACTGGTGGTAGGTCTTTCATAAGGGCCTCCTGGGTAGGTCCCACCGCAATGTCTATTTCTCCCACCAAATAGTAGTGTGAATGCACTGTTGTGTTCCAGTTTGAATGACATTGTAGCTAGAGCAACTACTGGACGTATTGAGACTTATCATCTTATGTCTCAGGATGGCGACCGTCGTAGAATGCCTAGCAAATTTTGTTATTTGAGGTGTTATTTGGTTTTGCTATTTCATGATCAGTCGTATCTTATCATCAGGCGAACGGCGTGTTTTTAACGCCTGTCAGTGAAAAAAAATTGCCTCATAAAAAATTGTGAACGAGTTTAAAGAAATCGCTATCGTACCCATATTATATCGTATCCATTTCCATGCTTTCCGTGTTTTATTTAATTAAAGAGCTCTGCTCCTTGGATTGTAATTGACTTTTCATAATTTATACATTCCCTATGAGGTATAATTTAGCTGTCCGTATTGATTATATCATTGTACCGATTAATACTTCATAAAAATATCACTCGTATGTTATTTCACTATCATATATGATGTATCATTTTGTACAAACTTTCATTGCGTTTTATTAGTCGGTAAAAACGTGTTAAGTTATTATACACTATCGTTAGTCGCGAATATAAGATGAATTTCGTCGTAAAAAAAGTACACATAATCAAAAAGAACACATTATATTTATAAGTATGTGTATATGTATCAGCCCATATACGTCCTCCGACCAGAGCACAGGTCTCCTCTACAATCGAGAGTACGACTGATAGGTTAGGACATCATAGAGGCCACCCCGTTGGTCTAGTGCGGGTTGGTGGACTTTTCTTTCATATTTGCTGAAATATGCAACGTTTCCTCACGATGTTTTCCTTCCCCGTTAAAGTGCGTGGTGATTGACTATAAATACACACATGACACGGAAAAGTCAGAGCGTCTTACCAATAGGCGAGCAGTAAGAAAGGATTGCACAAAACGAAATCATTGAAAACATTATATAAAAAAAGAAAACCTATAGTTATAATTCAAGTGACGGCATAGCTTTATAGCTAAGTAAATAGCGAGGCCGATCGAAATACTTAAACAATCTTTTTACAGCGTTTTGTATTAGCAATTTGTATGCCAATTATGTTGGTAAGATGTGAATTTAAATCACCGCTAAGTACATGCAAACGAGCGAACTGATGTCCTCGCGACGACATAAATCCTCGCGGACAGACAGACACGCAAAACATGAGTATTTATTGTATATATTAACGATATATGTTATTTATACGACGTATTGACGTGCTGCTTTGCATCGCAAAAAATCTTGCCGTTTTTTTTTAAATTTTGAGTTGGATTTTATTTTTTATTACGATAAATGGCGAGAACATGCCATTCGTCTGATGGCTATACGACCGCTCATAGACAGAAGCAAAACCAAACACCATGAATTACAAAGCTATTTTTGGCATTCCTCGTCACCCTGAGATATAAGATGCTAAGTCTTAATATGTCTAATAGTTGCTCTGGCTACAATGCATTCAAATTGGAACACAACAGTATATTTACACTGCTTTTTGGTGGAAATAATAAATATTACCGTGACACCTATCTTGGTGATACGCACATAAGAGACGCCAGTCAATTATTTTATTGAAGAATTGATTTAGTAAGTAACATAAGAGGTAAAATGTTTTTATGTAACATATTCAAATTCGTAATAGAAACCCAATAATATTTTATCAACGAATAAGGATTTGTTTCCTACTTTTATTTCTGATTTGACCTATTTTAGATATTTTTAATTTTTTACTACTTTATTCAAAAACAGTTTTAAACAAACCAAAAATTTGTTTATTGTAAATAAAAAACAGATTTAAATACACACGTTATATTCCAAATCACTTAAAACAAAAAACGAAGTGAAATTCAAACTACAAAACCTAACATTGTTTCTAAGAATTAACAGAGGAAAACCAAATGAAATATCCATTGACCAGTCTGCAGCAAATCCAAAAAGATTAACTACATAATACTCTCCGTACTGAGAAGGGACTGCATTGATCATTCTGAATAGACTCCAGTAATCCGATATGGACCCAATTGTCATTACATTGACGCAAATGCGCAAAGTAGCTACTAGCGCTGTCAAAATCACAATGGAACAACAAGGTTTCAATTTACAACGGACAAACGTTCGGCTTACAAAGGGCGCTCCTGTCAAAATTCGTAGCTCAAATTGTGTAAGATTAATCCGGATTTAAAGCTTTTTTTGTATTGTGTTCTATCAGCCGTGGGATGAGTGTGGTTTTGTTATATTTGGTGTTAAAATGGCGGATGTTTTTGTGTTTTTTTTTGAGGATGAGTGACCGTGGCTGTTACTTACTCTGTACTTTGTATTAGGGAATAAAGATGTTACTTTATATGAAAGATTGGCTTTGGAATAAGTTTTCAACAATTGCTAAGTAGCAATTGTCTTTAATTTCTTTATTTAGTTGTAGTAGAGTTAGTTATTCATATCGAATAGTGTGTTCTTTTAAAACTCGTTCCATAAATTTAGGCATCAATCTAAAAGAAAAATATACTAACAAATAACAATAAAGAATAACTTATTTTTATCGATGTTGATATTCACGTATATCAACATCGATAAAGCCTTACCAAAGCAGTATATAGAATAAAGCTGAAAGCATATCAGAAACTGTTTTCAAAAGCAACAGTCAACATTCACCCGAGCTAATAAGCCGATTTGAATAGGAAAGAGGATCAAGGGCCTCCATTCACAACATTTATTGTCATCGGAACAATTTTTTGTCCTGCGTCGACAGCTAATTACGCACTTGGATGCATTTTGACTGGCACATATCCCAGCTACATTGTATATCAATGAATGGGCCGCTTTAAACCCTTCGATCGCCTTTATTACTTTCTCAATACGGCTTAATTTGGCAGTACATTTTCGATATTTAGCTAGGATTTGAAGGCTGTATTGCTTTGAGTTAAGGTCGATTTTGGTGTGAATTTTGAGGTAATCAGGGCCCCTTATCATTCGATCGTGGTCTTGGATTTAATCGGGCTAGTTTATAAAGGTGATTTATATTTTTATTGACGCGTATTTTAACCGGCTTTGTGTTTATGCTGTAAAGGATTATGTTTCACATGCAGTAGGACGATATTCGTGGAATAATTCTTGAATGAATAAAATTATTCGACTGAATTAATCGTGATTCAGATGCACGAATAATTAAATGTCTAATTGATGGTTCTGTATTCTGTAAGATTGTAAACCGTATTTATTTATTACAAATCTGTCGAGCATAATAATTAGTGTCTAATCTGTAATTTATAAACAGATTTCTATAGGTAATTTTATTTCTTTGATTAAAATATCCTCATTTTCTTCACTCAAATTTCACTACTGAACATGCGGAAACTTTAGGGAGTGCTATTTTCAATACTCTCCAGACATGACAACTTATTTCTCCCCAACTTCGAGACAGACAATTCGCGAAAAGATAAAGATTACAATTATGTTGTCTAATTTATCGGTTGCACTCACAGCCGCCTAATTAAAAACAATTTAATTTACAATTGTTCTTTAGTAAAGATTCTCTTCGTAATATCAACGTGTAATAATTTTATTGACATGTCTCTGGGTACGGCAGTAACCAGTAACTCATTGCGTATTTTTTTAACTTTTTGTTCCCACTATTCCACATATTTTTGTTAGAAAAAACGTAGCTTGCATTAATTTGGGATCGGGTGGAGCACGCACGTTGATACGTGTATCGCGTGTCGAATAAGCGTGTTTAAATGTTTTTACAAATGTATTAATATTATCAATAAACAACACGCCGTAACGCCGCTGACCTGACTTTGTCCCACATTGGGATTGAAATATATGGCATTTTAATTAGCACAGGAAGAAAGTTTATTGGACAAGTAAGTGTGCCTTTGTAGCTTAATTTTGTGAATTATAAAATT
The DNA here is from genome assembly GCA_023078785.2 of Hyles euphorbiae. Classification (NCBI taxonomy): domain Eukaryota; kingdom Metazoa; phylum Arthropoda; class Insecta; order Lepidoptera; family Sphingidae; genus Hyles; species Hyles euphorbiae. The sequence continues at coordinate 1,628,105 of CM041037.1, read as the reverse complement.
CACGATCTAGATGTTAATGTATGAATAAGTACCTACGAAATGTTGGAACATTTAAGTTATTAGAAAGTTACCATTTATTCCAAATCATTTAAAAAAAAGGCATTGTAATTAGATAAAACTGAGTAACGTATAAGAACTATAAATCCTATAAAATCTTTAAATTAGTTGCTATCTCATTGAAATAATTAAAGCTTATTGCCTATCTTATTGACAACACTACCTAAAAATATACAACCAGATTAAAACTTGTCTACTTTTGAATACGAAGCTTAATAAATAGGTTATTAAGAAATATCTTATTTGTACACAAGTAATTCGACTATATAGCGTCAAATATCCGTTTTTTCCGCCATTTTGCCGTCATTCAAGATGGCGGCGCGAAGAAATAGTATTGCCAGCTGCAAAAATGTACGTCAAAGATCACAATGCGTGTCAAATGACATAATGTGGCGTGATCACATAATGGAGTGTTTAGTGACATAAATAAGAATAGTCCATTGAATATGAATGTATCGGGCAAATTGGGCACTTCTCGTCGTTGCGGGTTAGGCCGGAGGTGCATAGAGGCTCGCGATGCTATGTAAAGTTCTCTGATGGTAATTATTGCTTATGGTTATGAAATGGGGGAGGCCTATGTTCAGCAGTGGAATTCCTGTGGCTGGCTTTACTCCACAAGAGCACATTTTGTATGGCTCCAAAAATCTATAATAAATTACCATATCAAATTAAACAGTTAAACTCAATACAATTTAAAAAACAATTACATGCCTTTCTAATTAGCAGGTGTTACTATACAATTAATGAATTCTTTGTTGATGACTTAGGAAAATTAAAGTGAAAAGTTAAAAATATTTAGTTATTAAATGCTATTATGTAAATATGATGTATTAGATTTTCTGAGCGACGACTTTCATTAATTAGACATTAATTATATTTTGTCATTTCTCTTATATTAATTATTTTGATAATCATAATGACTACAAAAAATGTATTTCGAATTAAATCTCTGACGGAATAAAAACTGACGGAAGTCACACTTGTATGCCAATTTTTAGGCAGATCATAGAGCACCTAACTATGTATGTATCAACCCTGTACCTATGAATCACAAGTGAAATAAAGAATTTTGAATTTTGAATTTTGAGATGATGATGAATCTAAAAGAAGTTTAATTGATGATTTAGAAATTTTATTTACATGCAGATGCCTCGGTAGTGAATATAGTTGTACTACCACACGGTTACAAAGCTGAGGTCTCGAGTTCAAATCCCGGGTCGGGTCGGGCTTTTTCTGTTTATTACTAGATATGTGGCCATAGGCTCGCTCTCTATCACATCGTGGGACGGAACATACAAGGCGAAATGTTGGTGCACTTTTGCCTAACCCTTTTGAGAAAAAGGCGTAAGTTTGTATCCCATCAAAAACATCCTGTAAAAAAATTCCAAGTCTCGCAGCTCAGGTTTTCTACCGCAAAAAGTTGTGAGATGCATGTAATACCAAGTCGATTAATTTATTTAGTCCTTAAGGGACCTTCTATATAAAGTTATTACGTTAGTTATTACCATATCAATATTAAAAATTCTTTACGTTTTAAATAAATAGATCGACTTGGCCAGCAGCATTATGTATAAATTGTACGATACATTATGTTTTCATGCGATGGCCAAGTCGATCCATTTATTTAAAACGTAAAGAATTTTTAATATTGATATGGTAATAACTAACGTAATAACTTTATATAGAAGGTCCCTTAAGGACTAAATAAATTAATCGACTTATTATTAGACTTAGTATTACATGCATCTCACAACTTTTTGCGGTAGAAAACCTGAGCTGCGAGACTTGGAATTTTTTTACAGGATGTTTTTGATGGGATCTCACGTCTTTTTGTAGAGTCCTACTTTTTTCCTTTTCGGTACTTCTTACTTCTAGAATATCACTAACGATTTTTCTTAAAGCCTCTGTCTTATGGATTTTTCTTATTTTTGTAGGTATCAATTTATCACAAATATAGCGGATTTGATTATTAATGTTCTTTCTTTCATTGTAATTGATATTTAGAGCTATTTAGTCTATTTATTTGCAAGTTTTTCTTCGTCATGTTTTTCTAGAGGAATGCTGTACAGTTTCATGGGCTGAATACACCATTTCCCTCTCTATATCCCCTCCTGTTATGCCTCATATATATAGATATCTATCTACAACTATTATTCCATTATATACGGGTACAATGATTCATTAACTGCAAATGTAACTTTGTAATCCTATTCATTTATATGGGATTACAAAGTTATTCACGCAGTTGGTCTATCTAGAAAACTAGACACAAATTATGAAATGTTTGAATTTTCCCTTACTTTAGACACTAAACACTAATTATATTCTAAATTTGAAGGTTCTATGTCTGCTAGAAGTGCCTTAGACTTTTGATGATCGGTCAGTCAGTCAGTGAGTGACAAAATTAAGAAAGTTTGACTAGTTACAATTCTTAAACTACTGGTTCAAATTGACTGAAATTTTAAATATACCGTGATTACACAATGCCTGCTTAGTAACTGAAAATTCAGGCTTCATGCTTTAGCCACAACGAAGTTATAGGGGGTTGAAAATGGTCCGAATTGCTTCGAGAAAAGGATGTTACGGCCTATAGCTCGACTTGGAGGGGGCTCGGCCGCGCCCCCAGATATCTATGTACTTTTAACTAATAACACAACTTATGAAAGTGCACTTTATAATATATTAGCAAATGGAAACGGATCTTGAGACGCAAGGGGACAACTCCGATCATAACATTAATAATATCGCCCGACGAGTAATATAATATAATCTTCTCATCCATTTTCTATTTCCACGTTCAAATTACTATCCCATTATATTCCTCCTTGAATTTAATTTCACTTTAGAAAAATGCAATATTACTTTGCCCAACCCGGGATTCAAACCCAAGATCTCAGTTTTGCAATAAACTATGGTATCTTTGCGCCACCGAGGCGAAACCGAGGTCACTTTTAATGTAACAAAAAATATTACATTTAATCAAGCATGTCGGCAAAAATATCGGAAAAATGTCGGAATAAATACTGTTATTAAAATCTCCCCACGAAATACCACAATCATCCCTGTGTCCAAACTAATAATCTATACGCTTATCTTTCACTGGACATCAACCCTAACTCTTCAATGTGGTTCAATATATGGACGGGCCATTGTGTTGTAACAGTAACCTCTATACAATAGGGGCGGCAAGTAGGGGTGTGATGACATGTGACGTGTATTTGAGGCCGGGGGAGGTTTTGTATTAGCTGGATAATTATGGATCGTAGTTGTATGTTATTTTTTTTGTAGCATCTTTTTGTATGTTTTTAAGAGAGTTTTGTCGTGTAGTCTGGAATTATTCTTGTACATTTTATTAAAGTTGTTAGGTACAAGAAAAAAATCTTGACGAAACATCCGTGAGTGGACTGGTATCAGAACCGTTGAACAATTTAACTACTGTTTCATTTTGTTTGTGAAAAAGAAGAAAACAAGAATCTGTCGGGCAATCTTCAAAACTGAAGCAATCATAGAAGAACAAGATTAACAGCCTCCGTGGCGCAGTTGGTTTGACGCCGGCTGTGAAATATGAGGCCCCGGGTTCGATCCTCGCACCGAGACAAATTTTTGTGACCCATAAGTATTTATTTCGGGTCTGGTTTTTTTTTATATTGGACTAGCATAGTTTTCAGACTGCATCTGATGGTAAGCGCAAATGCCGTCCAGGCAGAGTATCAATTGCCATCAGCGCATTTATTTAGAAGCGGATTATGAAACAAGAGGCTGCGGGTCTTATTAAGTTTGCAACACTCATATCTTTATTTCTGGTAAATTAATTCTCACTTAGCGTATTTTTCATTTTTTTGTCTATTTTAATTTCATAAATAGTAAATGGTGTTGATGGCATGATTAGTATAAGTAAATGAACTTTCTCTTCTGTATTAAGTCTTGTGTAATAAGTCATTTACCTAAATAAAGTGAAAAAAAAGATACAGGATGTACACTTTTACACATAACATTCTAGACATCCTAGGGAGAGCCCCAGAATGTCCACAGTGACGTGTCAGCTCTCTGTATCTAACAATTCATGAAAACTTGATCTGGTCATTAATATAACTTATTTACAATAAATATACCTACACTAAAACAATATTAAATTCAAACACGATACACTTTATTGCAATATTACCAACCCACAACCGTGATGGCGTATTATAAAAAGCTTATACCTCGTACGTAGTAATTTCCTCCTAACCGCCGAAATAACAATACCAACGTATAATTTCTTAGTTTTTTTTCAAGAACCTCATGTTACTAAACAGTATACAATAAAAGTAATTTAAGTGGGTCGGCAAATAACATACAGCGGTCTGAACAGTGTAATTTGTGGATAGAAATCGGTCGCGTGAATGCCTTGTTAGTTGCGTTTCGGTTAAGTGGCGTATTTTGTTTTTGTAAGGGTTCTGTACTATTGTTTGTTGGTTTGAATTAATGTTAGTAATTTAAAGGTATTTAGCAATTTGCAATTAATTTATAACAATTCACAGTTGTTGTGTATGATGTGTGTGTTTTTGCAAATTGATTTAATTATGCTTATGAATAAGTGAAGATCAAATAGGTATGGAACGACGAGAAAAATCTAATTTTTATGTCGTATCACTCTGGCTTATTCTAAACTATAGAGCGGAAGGAAATGCATACAGAGTATAAGGTATTTGTTATTTTTGCAGCATTTTCTTAGTTATATTCTATCACCGGCGTTTCTAGAAAATTATATAATAAAAACATAAATTCACCCAACAGTCACATACATAGTCTTGACCCCGCAATAAAATCGAGTCTTGAGTCGTAGATATTGAAAACTACGAGATACTTGACGGTCTCACAAAAACCTAGACCCGAGAGTAATACTTGCAGAATAATACATTTGTCTCGGTTCGGGGATCGAACACACGTCCTCTTGTTTTACAGACGACGTCTAACTGCGTCAGTGGGTGTCAATATAAATTATATTATAACTCTATTCAAAGGGAAGATAAATAACAAACGCCGTAGGTGTTACCAAAATATAATCCATGACCTTCAGAAAAGCAGGGTGAGGTAAAACCATTTTTTTTCGAAATATGTTGACAGATGGCAAGTCACCTATCAAAAAAATTGCAAAATTAATAAACATTATGATGCAAAATAAAGTAAATATAGTGTAAGAGGTTTTACAATATTTTATGCCGAATACCTAATGTACTCTTAATTGATAGAGCAAATTTGAATAAATACAAATAATATTCATGTTTTTATTATACAAACTTGAAATTTAAACTAGTTTTAATAAAATAAAAATTTACATTAGCATAACAATACATGCTTGTAAGAAATAATCAGTATTCATGGCAATTTTCACATCCATTAATTTTATTACCCACATAAATTTAAAAATCGCGACCAAATTTAAATATACTTAGTCGAAATATATTCTGACTTTTCGGAGTCATATCGCACGTTTATTCCAATACCGTCACTAAACGAAATTCTTCCAAAAATTGTTTTTAACTCCACCTATTTGCGAAATGTTGAATTTACATATTGCTTCGATTCCCACGTTTAAATTCCCAATCAAAAATTTAGAGGGCGCTGCTAACCTAATGACACTAAATGAAACTCCCCGCCCCCTTCATTCCTACATCGACAGTAAACAAATGAGTACGTCTCGTCGTCAACAAATTTAAATAATTTCGAGTGCAAAACCGACACTTTAAGTTTAGTGTCAGCTTTCTAATTTGTTGTTCCGGTAAGTTCATTTTTTTCTTATGTTAAAATGACATTTTATGTTTAGAGTCAGTTTTTTACCACGGTTTCGTGATTATTATATGAAATATAAGGAATCCAAAAGTGACACTACTTGTTTAGTGACACTTTTCCATCAATTAAAATTTCGTTTTTGTGATGAAATTGAATGCTTACCTGTCACTTCTTGCTTAGTGACGCTAAGGCTTATTCTAGTGTAAAAAAATAATTTCAAACTTTAATTCATTATTGTATCTATCAATATAGTGTCACTTTTGGAACGAATAATAAATGTTTAATATTAAAGTTGTCGTTATTCGTAGATACTGTGTTGTATATAAAAAAGTTTTTATAGTATGCTAATACTGCCTAATCTTTTTTAGGAATCGGTGTAATGTCGCGCAGTGATAAAATATTAAAACTCGCACTAAATAACAAAGAAAATGATGTCACAAGTAAAGAAATACATAAAAATGTTATTATTCCGAGGAGCACTTGCTCTCCTAGGCTGATACCATTGCAAGTTATTAACGAAAAACGGGCGAGGTCACTCAGTACTAATAGCCGGTCTTTATCTACAAGTAGCTCAAGCTCTTCGAGCTCCAGTTCTTCAAGTTCTAGCTCAAGCTCTAGAAATGAACCTTGTGTAACACAAGATACTCTACAGGGTCAAGTACTTCCAATTCCAAATCACAATCAAACTGATGATTGTGATATTACTTGTACATCATTACTAAGACATGGTTCATTATCATCAGAATCAGTGATTTCAAACTCGATTATTGGATCTCCTATTGGAACTCGTGCTAGGAATATGGATATTGAAGAGCTTCATGTGGAACACTCAGTTGTTGAAGCCCAATCGCATTATTTTTCAGACACAGCAACACCCACTGGCGATTTTTCTCCAGAAGAGAGTGATTCTGACTACGAACCTAGAATGCCTCGAACAGTGGAGGAGTCTTCCGACACTGATACATCTCATTGCGAAGCACCTAATATGGTATCTTCACCAATCAAAAAAAGACGCAAGGGCGTTATAAATTCGAAGAAATTAAACGCAAAAAGGCTTCGAAACGCAGGTGCTGAATATATTTCACTGTCCAAAAATAGGCAAATGGTGCCAGCTAGGCAGATGAAGCCTCCATGTGGCACAAAGTGTCGTCTGCAATGCTTAACACGTATAAGGGAAGAAGAGCGCCAAAAGTTATTCGATGATTATTGGGGTATGGCATCATTGACCAGACAACGGGATTATATTGCCAGCTGCTTGGTTGTGGTTCATCCCCGCTACCAATATAAGAAGTTAAATAACTGTCGCAAGTCGAAACACGCATTTCATTTTACAATTAAGGAACAAAAAATACGAGTCTGCAAGATATTTTTTAAAAATACGCTTGGAATAAACGACAGACCAATAAGAACGGTTATCGAAAAAACAACAGATACTGGGATCGTTGGGACAGAAAAACGTGGCAAACATGGGAAACAGAAAAAGGTTTCAGATGATGCAATACAAGACATTAAAAATCACATAGGATCGATACCCCGTATAGAAAGTCATTATTTAAGACAACAGACTAGTAGGGAATATATCGAAGGTGGCAAATGTATAGCAGATTTATTCAGAGACTACAAAAATAAATGTGAAGAAGAAGGGAAGGAAGCAGCCAAAGAACATACATATAGAAAAGTTTTTACTCAAAATTTTGATATTAGTTTCTTCGTGCCCAAAAAGGATATGTGTGAGTTATGCTCGATTTACAATAACTTGAGTTCGACTGAAAAAGAAGACATGGAGCATAAATATTTACAACACCATATAGAAAAGCGACTAAGTAGGATAGAGAAAGAGGAAGACAAAAAATTGGTAACCAATACATTTGTTGTAGCTTGCTATGACTTGCAAGCGGTTTTACCACTACCCATGTGCAAAACTTCGGCTTTTTATTATAAATCAAAATTAAACGTATGCAACTTTACAATTTGTGAACTTTGTGTGGATTACTGTGAGTGTTACGTTTGGAGTGAAATAGATGGACTACGAGGAGCAAATGAGATAGGGTCATGTGTGCTTTCGTATTTAAAAAATAAATCGGAATCTATTAATGATGACAAATTAGAAATAATATTTTACTCCGACAACTGCTGTGGGCAACAAAAGAATCAGTTTATGTTTTCGATGTATATGTATGCCCTCAGTAATTTCAATATAAGAAGTATAACTCATAAATTTTTAATAACCGGACATACCCAAAATGAAAATGACAATGTTCACTCAGTTATAGAAAAAGAAGTTAAAAAGTTCCTTAAATCATCACCGATTTATGTTCCTGAACAGTACATGACTTTAATACAAACGGCAAGGAAAAGGGGGAGACCATACAAGGTCAAAGCAATGACTTATTGCGATTTCTACGACTTAAAAGGATTAGCCCGAGAATGTGGAAGTAAATTTAACAAAAATTCGGATGGTGAAACAGTTCGATTATCCGACGTTAAGATCATAAAATTACAAAAAGAACTTAACGGCGAGATTAGCGTCTATTACAAATCATCTTATGCTCAACCTGATTATAAGCAACTTTGCCCAGAACGATCATCACGCCTACGACGAACTAGAAACAGACATAACTTTGAATTACAGAAGCTGTACAACTCCAGAATTGAGTTAAGTGATCGGAAGAAAAGCGATTTAAAGTCTCTTGTGGATAATAATTTAATTCCACGCTTTTATGCAAACTCTTTTTATAATACTATTGTTTAAATTATTTTTTAATATTTCATTGACTGATTTATATTTTTAAAGTATCCTAAAAGATCTCTTAATTACCAAATTTGCTTAGAATAAAAAAATAAGTAGAACTAGTTATAAGTAACAATTTTTGACTGATTATGTTATAATATTGCCAGAAGACTTATCTCTCAGGCTATGGTTCCTAACTCTTTTTATTGATTGTTTCTTTTTTATTGATTTTTTCTCATAATTTAAATGCAAGTATAAAAACTACTAGTTTCGTATGTGCCTATGTTCTTACTTGCTTTTTTTAATTATTTAATAAACAGTGGTTCAATTATGTTTCTAACTGCTGTACTAGAATTCTCCTTATTTTCTGATTATATGATTTATGTTGTATAATTCAATTTGTTTTATTTTCTCAACCTAATCAAAAGTTAAAAAACACCAGACAAAATATAAATAACGTCACGTTATTTTTCTTAAGTTCATACATTTTGTATGCAAAACGACACTTCAATGAATATATTGCCTTATGTAGTAGTGCTAAAGTGTCACTAAATTTTTAAATAATTAATATGAATTAATTAACAATAAGCAAAATGCGAAAGTATATTTCTTTTAATAGGAATTATAGTAATTAATGATATAAAAAAAATATTATTCCTGAAATGTTAATAGAACTTTATTTATAACAGATAATATTTAGCAAAAATCTATATATAGCTCCCCTGCACAATTTGCATATTTAAGATAGTGACGGTATTGGAATAATGGTGCGATATGTGTATTTATAGTCAATTACCACGCACTAAAACGGTGAAGGAAAACATCGCGAGGAAACCTGCGATTTATGATTTATGTAAGTCCGCCAACCCGCACTAGGCCAGCGTGGTAGACTATATGGCCTAACCACTCTCAATCGTACTCTCGATTGTAGAGTAGGTCCGTGCCCTGCAGTGAGACGTATATGGGCTGATACAGATACAGATAAAGTCGAAATATTTCATCTGAATGGTTCTACTTGTAAGGTACCCAAAAATGTTTTTGTGAAATAATTGCATCGTAAAATTGATCAATCTCCTGGTCCTCGTCAATTTTGATGTTACAAATGGTTGTCGGGTACCTTCAGAATCATTTTAATGAGCGTGTGCAATGCCTTAACACTTATTATTTTAATAACAGTAATATATTGTAAATAGACGGTTATTACTGCTCTATTGCAGTACCTTAGTTGATTTAGCCCATAAAAAGGATAGGTTTTATAAGTGGTGTAGCCGAATAGCCGATATTATTTATAGGATGGTGTTATTTAACTTCAAAATGAACTTTAGTTCAATCAATACCCGACTCTCCTTTATATCAGCCAGTGGCTTAATAGTTCATGCTTTGTTTTTTTTTTCGTAGACTTTTCCATGTTACAGTAGATGTCGCTGTTCTCACCAACTTTGGTTTATCCCTGGACTTCGAATTCTTTGCTATCACTATGATACTATGATACTAGCCAACCCGCATTAGGCCAGCGTGGTGGACTATATGGCCTAACCACTTTCAATCGTACTGTCGATTGTAGTGGAGGCCCGTACCCTGCAGTGGGACGTATATGGGCTGATACAGACTATGATACTACGACTGAAACTCTGGACACTGATTCGCTTAACAATGTGACTTTTGGTGACACAGAAAACAACCGGTAAACTGTTATTTTATTGCCAAAACATCTCTACTAAACACCATTACTATTTTGCGTTAAATAATTTCCAAAAGCCTACTCAATTGAAATGGTCTGGCTTTGGAAGTTACTGAGGAAATATAATTAGAAAATAATTTGATTTGAATATTAACGGGCCCAGTTTCCTTGTAACGTCGTACACCGATAGAGGGCGTTATATGTCCTTATTCTGATCGTTGTCTCTATCTCTACATATACAATGTACTCTGTGATATCAGCCTACTAGTGGCCAGAAAAGACACAATTTTTTGAAAATTTTATATCGCCTATGTTCATCAAGGATAGTGTAGGTTGTAATGGTGAAAGAAGTTTTCAAATCGGTCCGTTAGTTTCAGAGTCTATTCAATGCAAACAAACAATTAACTCTTTACTCTTGGGTTTTAGCTTTACGTTTAGATATGTTATCCTCAAAGACCAAAAAGTAGGAATACAACTCATCTTTTCCATGCATGAATTGAGCAGATTGTTAAGTACCAGGTTTGTGGCACGAAAAGCCCAAGATTCTAACCCGCACGTACATAAAATAATTGAATGCTTGTGCCATTCGACGTTTCTTCCTAAGCCCATGAGAAAAAGACGTGAATGTCTATTTACGGTTATAATTGCCAATCAAATTTATACAACCCTTGCACTGCATATCACTTTCATAATCATTCGCGAGAGACCTCATCGTTCTCCGGTATGAAATTGGAAGGTATTTTTTGCAAGTCAAATAGCGAGCTGTTAGGAGCGGGTGCCGAGTGATTTTATGCTAATTTGCCGGGTTTATTATGCAAACGTGAGTGTGGGGTGGGACTAGTATCGATAAATACCAGTTAAATTGAATGGCTGTGAATTATTTCGTCGAGGTGTTATTATGGATTGAAGGTGTTAGTATGGTGCATTATGGGCTGGCGGTATAGACTGGTCGAGTTTTGTGTTCTGTTGGTTGGTTGTGGTCCCAATCGTTAGAATATGATCAATCTTAGTGTTTATCAATCGATAAGTCAGTACGCACGCCGTCAAATAACTGGGAAAAATTCTGACATCCGAAGAATTAGTGTTCTTGTATAATTCATTGATTCATGAAGGGGTATACATAAATACAATATAGTGTCTAAGGCTAACTATAGTAGATCGTAAAACCCTGAATTTTTATTAACTAAAAATAATCAGGTGGTAAAAAAATAGACTCTTTTTAAAACCCAAAACTTTTGCTGATTTCACTCTATGTAATGTTGAAATGTAGTTTACAAAGAGAAATTCACTATTACCTTCCCACCATCATATAACCCAAATAAAATCACCTCTAACCGACAAAAATACATATATTTCATTGAAAAATCCCGTCAGTTTATCGACAAGATAATTGAGTGCGTTCACGTCACGGGGAGACGGGGGCGCTCCAATTTGCGTATTAATTAAGTATTTTGTTCGTAACAGGTATGTTTTGTGGCAAATTGTTTCGGCTGACCGGCCCTGTCTCCCCAGGCACTGCGGCAGACTCTCCTTTCGCTATTTTATACATTTTAATCGATTTCAATAAAGGAGATTATGTATTCGATGTTGACAGAATTGTACAGTTTTTGGATATGTTATTTGTATTTTGGATTTTTATGTCAACTCGTCATTTTTTTCCTATAGTCTTACGGATAATTATGCACACAATTATCCATAGTCTTGCATTCTACATTACAAATAAGAAACATGTATATTGTCGTTTAATTGAGAAACTATACCCGGTAAATGATGCAGTAAAGTAAGTTTCTAAATAGCTTTTTAACTATTTCTCTCTGTGTGTTTGTTGTCTGGAAGAGATCGCTTCTAGCGATAAGACCCTCAATTGTTGACTTATTTGTAAGGTTTCTATGTAGTATGTTTGTACTATGTGGTGTTCAATGAAGTGTTGTATATCTGAATCCTTCTTCAGTTACAAAAATTACTGCTGATTTTCATACCGACTTCTATGAAGCGACCCGAATCAAGGCGACAAACAGACAGACAGACTACCCACACACAGTTATTACTCGCCATTCGAAGTAATTTATGCCACAAGGTTAGGCCAATTGAATATTGACAACATCAAATAAGCGCGCGGCAATTGTTTTGCGCAATAATTACTGTTTTCTTCCTTTTCTGCTTACCCTGATTGATATGGCGTTATGATAAGATTATAATTTAGAATTCGCTACGTTTGATATTCGCAGTGAATTATGTAAATTAACAAAACAAAACAATAATAGTTATGTTTATTTCAGTAAGAACACCGTCTGTTTTAGTTTAATTAATTCACTAGTGCAGACGTATAAGTAGTCAATTACGTGAAATAAATTGTGTATAATACAAGTGAGATTTACATATTTTAATCTGTATTTTGTCATGGAATAAGTCTGATGAATTATTTAGTAATAATTTGTTAATTATTTCTTTAAAAGAAGAACTGAAGACTGATTAAACCGCGTGTGAAATAATTCTGTGAACTAAGGACTATATTTTGATCCGTCGGTAAGTTGATTTTGATTAATTTTGATAGTATTATTATTTTAATAATGAAGCCTGCAAGACAAGGCGATAGTGAGTGATATAGCACGATGATCCTGAATGTTATCCTTCAACTGTGTAAATGACTCACACTCTATTGTTGTTTACTGGTGGTAGGGCTCTCATATGTGAGAGGCCGCCTGGGTAGGTACCACCGCAATGTCTATTTCTACCGCCAAACAGCAGTGTAAATGCACTGTTGTGTTCCGGTTTGAAAGATATTGTAGCCAGAGTAACTACTGGAAATATTGAGACTTAACACCGTAGGTAGGATGGCGAGCGCAGTGGAATATCAAGCATCGTTTTGTAATGCATGGTGTTTGCTTTTGCTACAATCAATGAACGGTCGTATCACTAACCATCAGGTAAAAGGCATGCTCGTCTTGAAAATCATTGCTAAAAAAATAACAAACTCTGTATAAGTATTACGTGGACCAAATATTATTTAGACAAAACTATAGTTACAAATAACAATCACGTGTGTTTTTAGTTTAGTTTTGTGTAGTTGTAATTTATTGGTTTTCTTATATTCTTAATAATATTATTGTTACGGAATGATGTTTTGTTTTTCGTTTAGTATTAATGTTTTTTAATTATTATAATGATGTTTAGTGAGACTCATCTCACTTCCACTGTCAAACTGAAGGCCGATTGCGTGGGATTATATTTGCACATTCTCTTTTTTTGCATGTTTCTGTTTTTAATAAATAATACAAATAAACAAAAGCATTATTTTTCCAAGAATTTAGTTCACGTGAATCATAATAAAATATCATTATAGACAAGAATTATTTATTTGTGGATTTGCGAATGACCGCCTGGGAATATAAAATCTTTTATGGTTTATTTAATTCAAAGTATTATATTATTGTTATAAAACTGATCTAGCTCAGTTGACAGCCTTTGTGGCGCAATTGGTTAGACCCCGGGTGTGGAATGCGAGGTCGCGGGTTCGACCCTCGCATCGAAACAAATATTTGAGTTTTGTGTGATCCACAGGTATTTGTTATGGGTCTGGGTGATTGTGAGACCGAAAAGTCTCTCGTAGTTCCCGATACTCACAACACAAAACTTAATTGATCTTAATGTGGGGTTAGGACTATGTTATGTGACTGTTGGTTGTATTTATTAGTTTATTATATAGAGCGAGCGAAAACGAGGTTGTAGTTTTAGAGACTACTGACACAAAGCAAATAAAACATTTCATAAAATCCGCGATAAATGTTTTTGTAATGTTTCACATATCGTGTTTGGGTGGCAAATTAATAGTTTTTCTAAAATAATAATTTAAACCTTTATCTACCATAGTGTCTCTAAAAATAAAATGGAGTACACTAAAAAAATGCATACTATGTGTCCTGTTTTTTACAATTTTTGAAGTGAAAACTTCTTTAGCGGCGTTGAGCACTTTTTCTGTAATGGGTATAAAATCTTAAACTCGCGTCAGGACACGTGACCTGATCGTAAGACGAAAAGCGTAAGACGGATGGAGAGTAGACAGCTGTCAGTTAGCTGTCAGTTTATAAAGCTTTGATGAATTGCCAATGATTTTGAGTGGAGATTTCAACATAAACTTCGCAGACGATAAAAATCAACTATTAATTGAATTTTTAAATAATGAATTTGGTTTAACTATGTCGAATGATCGCAATCTTAGCACAACGAAATACAAAACTACTATTGATGCGGTCTTTATTAGACATTTAAATAGGTTCGAATCAAAACTGTTCGTTTCTTACTTCAGCTACCATAAACCTATCGTATCAGTTTTAGAGATTGGCGATGATAGTTCTGGTAATGATGATGGTGAAAAAGTCGTTGAAATTATGGATGAAAGTTGATTTTTCGGAGAGATAAACTTTTTAATGTAAAATAATTGTAATAGTTTTAAAGTGTTAAATTTTTAATGTAATATAAATTGTCATGTTTGTGTACGATAGCGCAATAAATGAATATTGTATTCTACCACATAAATGATAGTACTTTTATACTGATAAAGCAATTGGTGCAAAATTATTCCCTAACCATTCCAAAATATCAAACATGCTCAACGTTAATAATTTTTTGTTGCGTTTTGACTGAAGCCAATAACCACCCGGCTTCGTTTTCGGTTGTAGTCTGTAAATATGTGTAAATATGTTATAAATATGTCCTGTGTTATAGTTATATTAATCCCTAACCCTTTTCAGAAAACATCACTAAAGTTAAGTTTAAATGTTGCAACTTTACCACGACATGTTTTCTTCCAACCCATGGCTAATTAACAGTCCATACCTTTACGTACAATAACGTTTTATTTCTATATTACGCATCAAATATTGAAACAGGTGTTACTAAAATACCTTTAAAGTGCTTGGAGTATTGTTCAGAAACTTTGAAATGAAGAACATTGTTACACGGTGAGTGTCTGACATGTAAGTTTAATGTTTATTCATTACCTTTGTATTATTTACTAGAGTTCCTTTATATTACGTTAAGGAATTTTCTAGGGAATGTATTAAATAAATAAATAACACCCAAAAGAAATATTTGTGGGCCGCACAAATATTTATCTCGGTACGGGGATCGAACCTGCGGCTTCTCGTTTAACATGCGGAGTCTAACCAATTGTGCCAAGGAGGCTGTCAAATAATGTAAAATAATTTCTGATTTTATTTATTTTACAAATATCTTAGGAAGTATAATGAATTAGTTTCCTAGTTGCAACACCGGAGAAAGCGCGACCAGTAGTCATTGAAAATTGAGGATTCTATAAGATTAGTAGCTAGATAGGTGTCAGATTTTTTTTTAATATTTACGGCCTTATCCATAAATAGTTTTAAAACCCATTCGAGTTACCAAATGTTTTGTCTTCTTTGTTCGAACTGAATTGAAAAGTCGTTTGATAAGGACAAAATATTCGATAATTAAAATAGATTTAAACCAGTATGAATGATGCCGTTAAAGTTTTTTGTATTAATGACATTCCTGCTCTTAATGTTAGTAGATACAAGGATGAATGTCTTTGCCTTTATAGGCTGACGATCTAGCGGCCCGCCAGACGGTAAGCGACTACCGCTGCTCATGGACCTCTGCAGTACCAGGGGACCAGCACAACAAAGTCGCTG
This sequence comes from Hyles euphorbiae, assembly GCA_023078785.2. NCBI lineage: Eukaryota > Metazoa > Arthropoda > Insecta > Lepidoptera > Sphingidae > Hyles > Hyles euphorbiae. The sequence continues at coordinate 1,612,192 of CM041037.1, read as the reverse complement.
CCTACCTTAAGGAGAGTTCTCTCTTTAAACTTTCAAGGGAAAAGGATCTACCGTTTCTAGTTACCAGTTATGCCATTATAGTTCTATGATCTATCCCTAGTTTAGATTTGAACCCACATGACTCCGCTACAATAAAATCACCCCGCCGCCATCTTTAAAGGCCTCATAACCGAAATTCCAAAAAAAACTGGAACACTCGAGAAATATATTTCCAACAACACTTATGAATCATTTAACGTCTCGCGGGATCGGATGGCCGCTTCTTAACCCCAATCTGCGGAGTCCCGACCTCTGGGCAATAAGTAACAAATGTGATGAAACCCGGCCCATTTGTGTGATATACAGAGGCGGGCCGCGCTTGTTAAACTTACAGCTTTTTGATATGGCCGGGTAATTGGGTGCACTTTACCTATATTTATGTGCTTTTTTCTCGACTTTAGATATTTCGCTCCTTAGGACTTTTAATAGGTCCTTAAATATGGATAAGAAGATTTTCGGATGTGTAGTTATAAAATAATTACGTTGAAATATTGTATAATTCATCTAATGTGGATTTCCTTAAAGTTGACAATTCAATGTAGACAAAAAAGTCCATTCAGCATTGAAGCACTAAGAAATTGGTACAAACCTTTACTGATGGTAGGTTTCTTATATGTGAGAGGTCGCCTGGATAAGTACCAACGCAATGTCTATTTCTCCCGCCAAACAGCAGTATAAATGCTCTATTGTGCTCCTGTTTGAAGAATATTGTAACCAGAGTAACTACTGGACATATTGAGACATAACATCTTATGTCTCGGGATGCAGTAATTCATGGTGTTGTTTGGTTTGCCACTGTCCAGGAGCGTTCGTATCGCTTACCATCAGGCGAATAGCATGGTCGACTTGCCATTCCTTACAAAAAAACAGATAGACAATAATCAAGTTAGAAATTACACCAAAAACGAATAGTCATTCGCCCTAGCTTTTGTGATATTGAAACTAATAGCAGAAGTATTGAAAAAAAAAAAATTCCTCCAAATTGTCGTTCTGTCTTATTCATCCTATGGTAGGTTGCCTGGAAGAGATAGCCTCGCGATAAGACCATCATTGTACTCTTTTTAACATATTGATTACTTTCTTATATTTTTCTGTTTACTGGTGAACAATAAGTTATTAAATAAAAAATAAATAAATGTGAGACCGTGGGATCAATCTGGACATCACCACCGTAACAAAAAATAGCTTATAGGTTAACCAGAGTTATTGTAAAATAAAGCCGTCGGTACATTTTTGCGGAGTGTCTCGTGCGCTCATAATTCAGGTTAAATGGTGTGCGTTCCGAACGAGATATAGTCGGCTAACGGCCCACAAATAACGCGCACAAATCTACCCCAAGATGTAATTTACACCAGTTTTTTCCTTTTTGAATTTCCCATGGAAATGTTATTAAGTTGATTTTGCCGCTGGGGCTATGGAATTAATACTTTCTTTTTATTTTATTTATTCATCATTATTGTGTAATAACATAACATTCAACAAATGCGAGCATTAAACTAAAGATACTACTCATGAATTTCTAGCGACTTTTCTCATAAAGTTAATGGCAATTAATGCCTAGGATGCTGGATGCGTGTACTGTGTGCGTAGTGGCCTGATGGTAACGGACCAGAAGCGGCTGCCAATATGTTCATGGTGGTCACGGGTTCAACTCCCAGGGCATAAACTTGAGTTTTCGGACTCATGCTTGTATTGATAGTCAACCACCACGCATTTTAATGGTAAAGAAAATATGTAAAGTCCGCCAATTCGCATTAGGCCACCATAGGCCTAACCCTTCACAAATGTATTCTCATTGTACAGGAGACCCATGCCCTGCAGTGGGATATGGGCATATACAAACATAGAGTACCTAGGGTATTTTAATTAATTTATTTTTGGATTGTATTTCTTTTAACAAAATTAGTGGCTATTTTGTGAGAGAGAGAGCCAGAGAGAGAGAGAGAGCCAGAGAGAGATAAATAAGTTGATAAAAACACACAATAACTAACGCGCTATCTTACGAGTGCTTATAGAAGTATTATACAGGGTATTATAATAATATATCAAGACTGCTACCGATAACGATCCTGGGTGGTTATTTTAGTGACTACAAACCTAAGGCAACTAAAAATTTCGCGAAGAAACCTGACAATTTGTTTTTGCGATTTTTTAAATATCATCTTGTTTGGGTAGTAATTCCAAAACTTTTGCTAAAATAATAATTTAAACTCTTGCGTACCATAGCGTCTTCAAAAATAAAAAGGGCGTACACTATTATTTTAGAAATAACTACTCTATATAAAACTTTGTATACAAGTAAATAAATCATTTTTCGCATGTTCTGTTATATTATGTGTTTAGTTTATATTGACAAGAAGTCATCTTGAACGTTTCTTGAATATTTTCAAACGTAATTGAGTCTCAATCAGGAGTTATATGTCAGCCATAAAATTCATTACAACGATTACAATATCACAGTTTCCATGTAATTATGCGAGTGAATCATTTAACTTTATTGTCTGTGTCAGCGTTGATGACTCTTATCGTTATTAATTTATATCCTCGTATGAAATAGTTTGATGACACGGCCAATTGTGACTCTGTGAGGTCACTCGTGACTATCTACGTTGATGGAACTTCTCCTAGATCGCAGGAACATGTGAATTGGTGGTAGGTCTCTCATATGTGAGAGGCCACCTGGGCAGGTACCACCGTAATATCTATTTCTCCCGCCAAAGAGCAGTGTAAATGCATTGTTGTATTACAGTTTGATGGGCATTGTAGCCAAAGTCACTAATGGAGATTTGGGACTTAACATCTTATGTCTCAGCGAGAGGAGTGGAATACCAAGCATTGCTTTGTAATTCATGGTGTTGTTTGGCTTTGCTACTGGTTATAGGCGGTCGTATAGCGATACGACCGCCCATAAACTACACCGTTTGCCTGATGGTAAGCGTACAATCAGGCAAACGATATGGTAGTTTTGCCATTTATGGCTAAAGATTAAAAATGATTGTTAAAACGTCGCGCTAAAAATATTTTTGGCGTAGTTTAATAAGCCAAAAATATTTTTAAATTTCATTGTGATTTTGAAGATCCATTCATAATAGTTGATATAAATTAATTAATATGCAATGGCTGCGTGTAATGTGTGGCATAAATTAGCATCTTTATTTGCAAACGGTTCCTATTATGGGTCGTTAGTTTCTTAACGAGTACATAACTTTTGGACTTATTTCAGAACAAATGATATTAAAATCTACATATTATTTATTCAAATGATCTATCACAAGATCTTTTGGATCGTTAATTTCTGCTACCACCGCTTCGGAACGTGGTGTAGTTATAAACAAGAAACCAAGCAAGAAACTCCCTCAACAAAACGTCTTCTTATTATTTCTTCTTTTATATAGCCATTTAAAATTACATCATGTCGGTGTATAACATTGAAAAGTCAATGTACAATTTGAAAAAAAAACGAGCAGTTTATTCCCAAGCAGTTTTGTCTATTGCTTACAATTACACATGTAAGTTATTCATTAATATTATTATTACTTGAGTTTCAAAAATGTTTCAGATAAACATTTCGGCATTTGTCCCCTATAAAATAAATCGTCATAAACTCCAGTAATAAATATGAAACGATAATATCTTATGAAAACATACAAAGCGTCGGCCGGCTAAAATTAAAAACGCGTTCTGTCAAACAAAATATTAATAAATCAGCGCGTTTGGACAACAGTTGCATCGAAATTTCAAACGCTAATTGGGGACGAAAATATATTTCTTTGAGCAACAACGCGTCTTAGAGGGTGAAGAGAATATTTTAAAAGGGTTCTGTAGTATTTATGGCGCTGTTAGCATTCTTAACTTTAGGCGTGTTTTGTTGAATATATTTAGATATGAATTTAACATATCAATAACATTAATAAGGCTCTAATGCTCAGTGTAGGAATTGAAAGATAGGTGTGTTTTCTTATCATTGGACAGGGAGATGGGAAAGTTGAGATGGCAATAAAAAAATCAAGTTTAGTTTTCTGTAAGTCGGCCTTCAAAAAACGGTTCAATAATTAATTAGCTGACAAAAACTGATTGGTATAACACAGAATGAAATCCAATTCACAGATTCTAGATCAAGGTCAACTGACTAGTATTTGATCAAAATTATGCAAGGGTCTTATCAAACCAATATTAAACAAAACAGTTTCCTCCAACCGATACTAAGATACGGATCTCCACCGTTATGACAATGAAAAACGACCTGTTGGCCGGCTATTCTTTTAAATTAATTCTTAAAGGGCCGCCATTTGTCTCGTCTCGCGCAAGATTAAGTGTTCTCTTGGAAAAAACCTTGGGGGAGGCACTCGCATTAATAGCTTAACTTTTCATCTGGAGAACAAATTAACAAGCGTTGCCGGCTTAATGCAAATAAACACTGATTAATCACTGGTATTTCTCATTCGCCCGCTGTTTTTTTAATCTGCGGTTTAGGCATTTTTTTCGGGTGTTGTGAATATTTTACAAAAGGTCATAGTTGAGTTGAGAGTGGTAAGGATTACAGATTGGTGTAACATTCGCTTCGAGAACACACGTTTGAGTTTTTGAATTCACATTTTATCCTCAAATTTTCACTTATAATACCACAAGAGCTTGTTAAACAAAAATCTATCAAATTCCTTAAACTGACATTTAGCTTCTCTGATATTTAATAACACTGTCCAGGTCGTAGTGGATATATAGTCCAAATCGCTATTAAATTCATTTCAGAAATACTTACTACTTATGCTTATGTCACGTGAATGAAATCACTTTTTTGGGTGAAGTGGCAATATTAGGTAATATGTGGAAAAAAACATTATGAATAGCAAATCTTAATTAACGTTTTATCTCTTCTTATCCTGATTTAATCAATTTATGTTTATGGAGTCGTTTAGAGGTTCTTTTAGGAATAAGGGAGTTAAAGTTTAAATTCAGAAGCCGATAACTTATTACCAATAGGAACCATAAACATGTTAATAGTTAAATACCTATCTCAATAATCATAATACGGATGATGGATGATGATTGTAGATGTACAGTAAAATTTCCTCTAGTTTATGATACATTCTATAGCTACTTAAGTGTGTTAATTTATCTTTTGGAAATAACAAAAACAAAAAACTACGACAGTTCTGCCAATCATAATAGTCGCAAAATATACAGTACAATGGCAGTGCAAAAATAACGTAAGCCTAATTATACATATGACAAACAAACTGGGCGGATCGACAGTAACATGTTACAGGACGTAAATAACGGTTATAATGTATACATGTCCCAGTAATAACACTTTGACATATTGCACTAGGAGCTAGGTGTTGCAAATGAAGTAGAATCGTTAATGAAATATTGCAAAATTTTGTTGAATTATTTAGTGTGGTTTTCCATATTATATTGTGGTTAGTGAAGTGCTGAATACGCCTTTAATCCATCAGTTTTTGAGTTTAATTAATAAATATCCACTATTGTATATAGTAATGCGAGAGGAAATATTGAGTTCTAATGTATTCTTCAACATCAGTACATAGAAGCAGCCTGGAGCTGCCTGGTATTATCTGATTAATATTACATAATTAGTTCGAACTGTTTATCTTTATTCCGGTAATAAGTAGAAAAAATTGTTTGTTAGCACAGACATTCCTACAATGTTCCTACAATGCACACAGAAGCTAGCACTTTTATCCCAAATCGCGTAGACAAATGTAGTACTAGTTACATTCCACAGTTCGCAGAGCTTATTTTTATTACGAATATCTTAGAAAGCGAGACTATCATAATGCCGGATTATGATAGTCTCACCAAACTCCAAGCTTTCACAAAACTATCATAATCGCGATAGGTTGCCAGACTTGGTATTTATATTTGTGATGTCACAGTTCACAACTCTTACATATTTTTTTATTTCAATGTACGGCGAGACGAGCATGCCATTCGCCTGATGGTAAGCCATATGACCGCACATGGACAGTAGAAAAACCAAACAACACCATGAATTATAAAGCAATGCTTGGCATTCCACTGCGCTTGCCATCCTGAGACATAAGATGTTAAGTCTCAATACGTCCAGTAGTTACTCTGGCTACAATGTCCTTCAATCCAAAACGCAACAGTGCATTTACATTGCTGTTTGGGAGGAGAAATAGAGATTGCGGTGGTACCTACCCAGGCGGCCTCTCACATATGAGAGACCTACCACCAGTAATATAATTATTGCCATCAGTATTAGGCAAGTACCGATGGCCGTTGGTGCCGAAAGGTTCTAGAGTGGAGGCCACGTAGAGGCAAGCAAAATGTCGGACGCCCGCCTACAAGGTAGACGCACGACCTGGCTAAGGTGGCAGGAAGTCGCTGGATGCAGGCCGCTTCCAACAGGTCGATGTGGAGTTCCTTGGGGGAGGCCTATGTTCAGCAGTGGACTTCCTGTAGCTGAGTTGATTATGATGATTAGGTAGATTCTAACAACATACTTAAACTATGAAAACGCATATATTCTTCCACAAGGATGCTGACTACACGATCCTAGCGAGCTCCCCGCTCGTTATCTGCCCGAGCGTCACCGACGCAACAAAAGCACCTTGTAGATATTCGACGGTTATAACGCTGTAAATTTAACTGTTATTGTTCCGACAGTTAGAATTAACGATTATTGTCACGTTGATGGACGTTGGGACGCTGATAACTGAGTGTGCCGCTGAGCTGTGAGGCGGATGATGTGGCATTGTATTTATATTGAATGTGTGATGTAGACAGAGAATACGATTGATTGTGGTTAGGCCATATAAATTATTTATTTATATATATGGCCATATATTTAGTACACCACGCCGCGCTGGCCTAGTGTGGGTGGACTTTGAATACTGTGCTATGGTATGTAGATTTCTGAGAATGGTTAGGCCATATCCACCACTGGTTTAGTGCGGGTTGGTGACTTTAAAACTATGCTATGCAGGTTTCCTCACGATGTTTTCCTTCACCGTTTAAGTGCATGGGGTATCTATCATTACATAAATGACTTCGAAAATATGCGTTCGTTCGTGGTCTGTTGGTAAAGGACCAGACGCGGCAGCCAACATTTTCACGGTTTTTGCGTTCTTTCTCATACTTCCCGTGGTTGCCTGGCAGAAATTACTTTGGCTAATAAGACTGCACATTGTACATTCTTTTTTTCTGTTATATTCTCTACTTATAATTTGATTGGCGTACAATAAAGAGTTAAATAAATAAATAAAACGGAAAGTTACGATTTTGAACCAAGTGCACATAAACTACGCTCAACGCAGTACCGAGTCCATTCGTCCAAACATTGACCATTTGAAGTGGCATAGATTTATCGAGTGAGTGGTAGGAAGTTTTCAAAGGGTTATATCTCATCGATATGTAAGAGTTACGGCGTTAGTAATTGTGCTGATAACAACCACTGGAGTTTATCAACACGCAACCATCGGGTAGGCAGGGAATGTAAATCTTTACTAGTTTGTTTAATATTTTTTTATAGTATGCTGTATGACTGAAATATTTGTAATTATTTTGATTTAGGGGAATGCGCTACGTTTAGCTGTGAAAACAAATATAAACGAAAGGAATTTAGAAGCGCGACTATTTTAAAAAGTAATTTATATTTTGAAGTGCGTGGTGGCCTGTTGGTAAACGGACTAGACGCGGCTGCTAACATGTTCACGGTGGTCGCGGGTTCGAATCCCAGTGCACACCTCTGACTTTTCGGAGTCATGTGTGTATTGATAGTCAATCAGCACGCACTAAAACAGTGAAGGAAAACATCGTGAGGAAACCTGCATACCATAGCGATTTATAAAAAAATATATGGTATGTAAGTCCGCCAACCCGCACTAGGCCAGCGTGGTGGACTATATGGTCTAACCACTCTCGATCGTACTCTCGATTGTAGAGTAGGCCCGTGCCCTGCAGTGGGACGTATATGGGCTGATACAGATATAGAATTTATATTTTAGTTTTGCGATTTAGTTTTTTATTTAATCCTGACCTATATTAAAATCGAGTCTTGTGTCGTGTATATCAGAAACTAGTTAAGACTTTTCGCTCTCACAAACACCCACGAAACAAATACTTAAGGATCATAAAAACATTTTTTTTAGTGTGGGGATCGAACCTGCGGCCTCTCTTATCATATCCGGTGTCTAACCAACTGAGTCACGAAGGCTGTCAAACGTCACGACGCAACTGTCGTAAATTGTGTCTGTAATCTAGAGCTTTTACTACCTACAGCAGCGTTCTACCAGTTTCATGTCTATCGACTGCAAAATAGTCGATAAACTTGGGCTAAGTTTATTGTCTCCATTGGGAATATAATAAGACGTTACGTTTTAAAGATAAACAACGTCATAGATCAAAAACAGCAAACATAAAATTAGTTAAATAAATCGCATATTTTTAACACCTCTTAAACACGCTCGTATGAAATATGCTTATTTAAAGAAAATGTAGAAATTTTATTGATATTATTTATTTAAATCTATATTTAAAAACCATAAACCCATCGTCATAATAAACAAACTACACAATATCTGTTTCCATTAACGTATGACGACACGTCATCGCGTGAGGCGCGGCACTCCGTATTTATGACGCGCGTCGTCGGCAGACGCCATTTGTAAAACTCAATTACTCGCAGCCCGCCAACGCTCCCTAACAATGATAATTGATGGGAAATTTGCGAGCTTTTTGCGGAGAGATCTTCCCCGGCTATATTTCTTGTTTGGCGCGCGTTTTCGTTGTATGGACGGTACGATTTTGAATGTATTATTCATTTTTATTTACTTTTGGAAGTGGTAGAGCCACGCTATTGTCAGCCATGACTCAGCATGAATGAGCTGGTTCGTCCGGGTCGGTACCACTGTCTCACAGGGCATCAATGTGATTCTTTGCTGACTCGTTTCGTTGGTGAGTGAGATTGCCGGATGCCCAATTAGATGCCCCTTTCTTCTTCCCATCCTTTTTTATTTCCGCTCTCCTCCTGGTTTGATAGGCCGGCAACACATTATGATCCAAGCGTCACGGATATTCATAGGCGGCAGTGATCATTTAACATCAGGTGACTTGTTTGCTCATTTGCCGGACTTATTTAACAAACTTATCTCTACTCTGGTCTTCCACTGGTCTCTCCCTAATCGAATGGAATTATAATAAAAGTAACTGTAAAAACTATAGTACTATACAATGGAGCCGCGCATTCTTAACTCGCCATATTTCTTCATAACACGGGGCCTGTTTAATTTGTAAATCGCTTGACGACTGATTAAAAACTCTTTGTGAAAAATTTACTGAGGACTTGACGACGCCACCGGCCAAATGGATTTCTCACTCAATAGCTTTTTTCTTGCGGATTAAATTAGAAAAATGTGGAATGGAAAACGTTAAGCTGATATTGAATTTCGGTTTGGTTCTGATTTGAAGTGCCAGTGGAAGATGGACGTCTGTTAATGCGTTTCCAATTTTTGTTTATGTTTTAAAATTGATTTTTTGCCGCAAGATTTCGTTTTATTTGAAGATTGAGTGGCGGTTTTTATTTAAGCGGTTTTTGTACTCGGAATTTATTGGCCGAGTGGCTTCATATCTTAAAGCCGCAAACTACACGTTAACAGTTTGGGTTTCAATGTTAACCTAACTAAAATACATGAATTTATTAATCCAATAATGATTTACTCCGGATATAACAAATTCCTGAAATGTTTAAAAACAGTTGACTGGACATGATAATAATAGGAGCATGACAATGTATTGTTAAACTCTTACCAATGGTACACTAAACCTGCATGTTAACTCAAGCATTCACTAAACTGAAACAAGAGAACAGCAAGACCTAAACCCTTCAATCAAGCGTGTAGCTCAAATTATGTCCGAGCGCGATGCCACGGCAAATCATAGTAATGGCGAACCCTACCTTAAGGGGACCATAAATCTGGACGTAAGTGGGGCCGGCAGGCGTAATTCCGATGATTAGGAGCCCACCGGTCAACCGGTTGTCTGGCCGATTGGAAATTATAGGTGCCGAGGCTGTCCGATGTGATAAACTCCTTGCTGAAATACCGGGGTTGATGCATGGGTCAGGCTGGTGCCAAATTAATGCTTTGTGAATGTATCTGATGGGAAAAATATTAATAAATAGCACAGTCAGATATTTATGTAATCAGCCAAAAAGAAAGATCCATCAGATCGTGAGGTGGCATAAGTTGCAGAAACCATGAAGATCTTTTCATCATATCTCAGATGCTTAAACTTAGTAGTGGCCAAAGAAAGAACTATGATGAAATAAATTATGTAATTTGATTAGCAACATTGAAAAAAGTAATGGCATTTCCCATTTAATAGCAATTCTTCGCGAAACCCGTCGAAATGATCTCACTTTTCATGAACACGAAAGCCGTCAATTTAGGATCAATAAACGATTCCTGGTAATTGGTTGGGCGTTTTTCTCGTCGTATCTTGTTTAATTTCGCATTCGCATTGCGTAATACATCGAAGGCGGCGTGTTTCGTCGGCGTTTACTTGATTGAGTGAGTATAAACTGCATCAAATTGTTGGTTGCAACCGCCTGCGGTGGTATTACGACCCGATGGGCCATGTTTCTTTAACGAGACGCCCTCGACGACTTTTAAAAGCGTTTTAAATTATTTTTTGAGTGATGTGACTGGTAGTTATTTTTATTTTCAACGTCCCTTATTTGGTGGTAATGTTGTTTCCTGTATCGACGCGTACGTTGCTAGTCTGTTTCATGTGCTCTTTAAAATTTTCCTATAGGTCTTTCATGTTTTTTTAACTAGGTTTACATAATCAGACTTAACATTTTTTTTAAACTTTAGTACGGCTAATCTACACACAAGAAGTAAGCGATTTACACGATGGTAATTAACCACTGCTGCTCATAAAAAATACAAGAGTTGTGAAATAATAAGTGCTTTACCGGCTTTCGAGAACGAAGGTAAAAGCATGAACAATAAAGGAATGACTAGGTTATTACTATGTGTATTATCAAATGAAATACAAAAGAGGTATCTTCAAGTATAGTTTTAAGGCATGAATCCTTCCTTGTCATATTCGCTTATTTATGCTGTCATATAATGTACGTTACATATGAAATTTGTATCCGAAAGTAATGAGATCGAACTTTACGATAAGTTATTTCGGGAATTGTTAATCAATCGCTTTCAGAAGTAGCATTCATCGATTCTTATTTGGAAATCTTTAATTCAATACTTATTGGGAATTTTGGTACGTTAAAAAATATGTTCATCGTCATTTTAAACCACAACAATTGTATTGTTGACCATATCCATCCCTGAGTATTAGCAAAGCGAACTATTTTATAGGTCGTTTCATAAAATGTTAATTAAAATTCCTTGTTTCAGATATACACTTTCTACGATTAATGTACCAAAATGATATTCAACACAAAAAAATACATAGTGACAGTTGCAGTTACCAAACAGAAGAAGATCAAAGAAGTGGATGGTGACTACGTAACCAAGTCAATGGGCGCGTTTGGCTTATGGCAGTTGATATTCTGTGTCGTCTGCATTTTGTCTAGACTAATCGCCTCTTGGAACCTCTTGTCCGTTCTCTTCTTAACACCTAACACTGATTTCGTTTGTATCGCTTTTGAAAACGAGACTAGAGAAGCAGTAAACTCAACTTGCTATGAAGATTGTAAAGAGTATGCTTATTATGACGGTATTTTCGAGAAGTCTGTGATATCTGAATTCGATTTGATTTGTGATAGAAGTTGGCTCACGAGTCTTGTGCAAACTGCTTTGATGTTTGGCTTGTTATTTGGCTTATGGACTTTTGGTTGGCTATCTGACAGGTGAGAATACATATTTAATTCTTAATTAAGTAGTTAGGTTATATTCATGAAGACAAACAATCGATCAATCAAGATGGCTATTAATTTGCTATATAATTAGTACCACGGAGTTTGAATATTCAAATAATTTACATCAAAACATAATTTGTCTCCAGTTCTAAAGGCTATTCAAGTAGCAAATTATACATGAATGTTTATAAAATTCTGTAAATTTACAGTAGTAATTAACAATATTTTCCTTTTATCTAGGTTTGGACGAAGCAAAGCTCTTATATTATCGACATTTGCAAATATAATTTTCATGGTAGCCACTTCCTTCTCGAAAGACTACTGGACCTTCATCGTTCTTCGAGCGTTAACCGGTTTTACCAGCGGAGGGATTTTGACTATCACTGCCGTGTTTACCTTAGAAATGGTTGGACAGCAATACAGAGAGGCTGCGGGAAGCCTAGCTCGTCTACTGGATGGTCCCGCAGAGTCTGCTTTAGCAGTATTTGCGTACTACACTCATACCTGGCATAACTATATGTTGAGCTATACAGCAGTGTCTATAGTTATTTTCGTAATAATGTTGTTGTTACCGGAGTCACCAAGATGGTTGCTGGTGAATGGAAGGATTGAGGATGCTATTAAGTTGATGACCAAAGCTGCTAAATTGTGAGTTAATTTATTATCAATTAGACGAACTTCTTGGATTTAGAATTGTTTTTGTCATTGCTATTATTACTATTTAAATCTTTATTGTACACAAACATAACAACAACTTAACGATACAGAAACAATAATAAAAAAGAGTACAAATGGAAGTCTTATCGCTCTACAGCAATATCTTACAGACAACCACGCTATGTATTTTTACAATAAGTAATTTTGAAATTTTGATTTTACTTACACTTATATGGAACTATCAGACAGTATTATTTATGTGTATTTGAAGAATATATTTTTTGACAACTATTTCTAAAGAAGAAGATAGGTCGTTCTCTTCAACCGCTTTGAAAATCAAATGTGCATAAGGCAATCAATAGGGATCAAAACCAATCCCTTTATTTATAGTAGAGGAGGCGGTCAAAGGGAAACGTACTAATTTATCGATCCTATTCCATTTTCAGTAATAATCGTCCAACAGCAGGCATAAAAGAGCACGTCGGGAAAGCATACGAAGAATTTAGACTCAAAGAGCAAGACACAAGAAAACTAACATTTAAAGATTTGTTCAGCACCAAGAAATTGGCGATGACCACTATTTGCTCCATGGTAGTATGGTTCGTGACTGGAGTATGCTTTTTCGGGATCAGTCAATACATGTCCATGCTTGATGGAAATTTGTACGTGGTTGTTGTAATTTTGGGACTTACACAGGTACCTGTCTTTTGTTTCTAAATTATTTATTCATTAACGATAGATTCCGGTTTTAGTTAGTTTTGAATACAAAATATACTCTCTTTTTCCTTCTTTTAAATCCATCCCATGGTTGTCTGTAAGACATTGCTTTAAGCGATAAGACCGCCATTTGTACTTTTTATATTTTTTTGGTTCTGTATGTTGTATTTTTTTTTATGTGTACAATAAAGATTTAAAATAAATAAATATATGAAATGACTGAAAGAGGAGTGGTAATTACAGTTAGGAGACGATAGCAGCGCAGGAACATTTTGCTATTCCATGTCGTTTAGTCGTCACTGAAATCTTAGTATGTAAACATCAGGGAAACTTTATTTGTGATAAAAAAAATTTGGTGAAACAACTTCGAAACAATCTGATTGATCTACATTTTAATGCTGTATCCATAAATGATTCATTTGAACACCGTTAGATGGAGCTAACATGTTTTTTATTTTTTTTAGATACCTACGTGTCCCATAGCTATGGTAATTACGAAGATCTTCGGGAGGAAATATTCGGCAATATCAACAGATGTTCTCATAATTTTAAGTATGGTGATATTAATATTTACACCAGAAAACTCTTGGGCTTCTACTATCATAGGAATCATTGCAGCTACAGCAGCAAATACTAAATTTGTTGTTGTGTACATATACGTGACAGAATTGTACCCGACGCCAATGAGGAACATGGGTTTTGGTTTAAGTGCCGGTGCATCCAAATTTGGAGCTATGTTGGCCCCTTTTATAGCTACTGTCAAACCATACTGGGTCAGTTCATTGATATTTGCATTGCTACCTATCGTAGCTATAGGATTTTGCTTATTATTACCTGAGACAAAAGGTAAAAGGTTGCAAGACACTAAGGAATAAATTGTTGTTTTTGTATATTGTTAATAGTGAGAAAAAAGTATTTTAAGACCACATTTGCAATTTATTTGGGCTTTATTAGCCTCTGGTAATTAATATATTTATTTAACTTGATGACGGCCTTATCAGCAATATTTTATAAAAACACTGTATGTCACCACTACAGCCAGATTTAATTACTCTGATAATAACGCAGATTTAATTTCTCTGTAGTTTTTAACAATATCTCATTATCTTCAATTAATACCAATATCTGAGTCCGTTTTATATGTTTTAAATAATAGTTATGGCAAACGCGCAATTAGCAAAACTTATCGTACGAAGAAGTGTTGAATACGGTAAGTAGCCTCGAATATTCTCAACAACATCTTTAAATGCTTAGTTACCTATGTTATTCTAATCCTCTATGAAACTACATTCAGATTCAAGTTACTCGCACGTGGCGATGTAGGAAGTGCCAGTAACTAGGGTATCATGACCTGCAGAACGTTATCGTTTGGCAATGATTTATTACCCGGTGTCTGATAACCAAGTGACCCTGTCATTTGAACTGTTGCGCGACTCACGGATCATTTAATCGTAAAAATAGATGTAATTATTCACTATATTGTGAAGGCACGTGTTGTGATTTTGATGAGGCTTTGATATAGGATTAATCGTACTCACAATTCTAGAGGAGTTCTTAGTCCTGCAGTGGGTTGTAGATGGGCTGATACAGGTTGAAAGAAGAATGGCCTCCCTCCGCAGGTCCGCTGTGGAGGAGTGGCGTTCCAGGCTGGAGAACCCTAGTGCTGGTACGAGGACCGTCGCGGCAGTGCGACCTGTCCTCGAACAGTGGCTGGACAGGCGCCACGGTGCGCCGACTTACCGGCTGACGCAGGTGCTCACCGGGCACGGCTGCTTCGGTGCGTACCTGTGTCGCATAGCCGGAGCGGAGGAGTCCGCCGTGTGCCACCATTGTGGCAACTGCCGTGAGGACACGGCCCAGCACACGCTGGAGGAGTGCCCAGCCTGGGACGAGGAGCGCAGCGCTCTCATCGCGGTCGTCGGTAGGGACCTTTCGCTGCCGGCCGTGGTCGCCGCCATGGTCGGCAGCCGGAGCTCGTGGCGAGCCATGCTCTCCTTCTGCGAACGTGTCATGTCGCAGAAGGAGAGCGCCGAGCGGGATCGGGAGCAGACCGATCCCGCCCGTCGCCACAGGAGAAGAAGGAGGCGCCGGGACAACATCTAACCCGGCGCCGCAGAGGCCACATGGGGTCGCCGTCCCTACCTTGGCGGCCCCCGAGACGTGACGCGACACGCGTCGTAAGCCGCGTCGCTAAAGCGGCGGTGCACAAAGAGGCGGTCCTGGCGCGTCCGTTCATCGGTATCCCGGGGCCGTCTCTAAAGTGCATACATGGTGGCCAACGCGGGGTTTTTAGTCGGTATTTCGGTGCGCAGACTACGATAGGGACCCGACCCAGCTCCACGTCTCGCTGGGCCGGAAGGCGCACCGGTGAGTCCGACACACCCTCGCCCCCTCGGGGGTGGGATGGTCCGTAAAGGGATTTTCCCCGCGAGAAAAAAAAAAAAAAAAAAAGGTTGAAAGAAGAATATCAATGGGAAATGAAAGATGAACTATTTAGTGAAATAATACCTTCGCGATGGTCTTGAATTATTCCACAATGATAATTTTAAGTTAAATCGACTTAAATAATTGATAAATTAAATCGAAGCTGTGTATTAAAATAATGTCTTTAAAGTTGGTCTTTTAGACTGCTGTTGGTCTTTTAGACTGCTTCTTTAAGTCTATAAACGGATAATAGTTTCTAATGTCTGGAATATCTGTTCTAGTGCTTGCAGTTAACATATTAACATAGCAGTTATTTGATGAAGTTACTTTAGTTTTCTTCAAAAGTGCGTAGTGGCCTGTTGGTAAACGGACTAGACGCGACCGCCAATATGTTCACGGTGGTCGCGGGTTCGAATCCTAGGGCACACCTCTGACTTTTCGGAGTCATGTGTGTATTGATAGTCAATCACCACGCACTAAAACGGTGAAGGAAAACATCGTGAGGAAACCTGCATACCATAGCGATTTATAAAATTTCTATGGTTTGTAAGTCCGCCAACCCGCACTAGGCCAGCGTGGTGGACTATATGGCCTAACCACTCTCAATCGTACTCTCGATTGTAGAGGAGGCCCGTGCCCTGCAGTGGGACGTATATGGGCTGATACAGATACAGACAGACTTTAGTTTTCTTACTATGCAAAGAGGAAATGCTGTGAAGTTCCTTTTTTAGTATCCCGAAGGCCAAAAGAGGTAAGTCAGTGTCACTGGCCTACCAGCCCGGCACGCTTACTTTAGATGAAAAAAAAATAAAAATTGTACTTGTCTATGAATCATAACGACCCAACGATGATACCCTTATCTGCAACAATTTACTACGCCATTTAAAATAGCATCACAAACATTGATTGAAGTCACATCACCAATCTTTCAATAAACAAGGGGGTCAAAATCAGAATCGGTCACGGGACGAAGCTAGCTATTGTCATTGAAATTATCCAGTTGACGCTACATCGTCGGCGCTTTGAGGGGCCGGAGCGAGGGCGCGGCGCGTTTGATCTCCTGCCATGCGGCTCATGTGTAAATTGTACGCGAAACACTCGCATCCTGTGTTTATGCGTTTGTCCAATTGATCTCTTCAAAAACTTGTAAATTGGACTGATCTGCCGATGAGCGGGGATGGGCCAACGCCCTTTTATTGGTAATCACTAGTGTGTATTTCAATATTGTACTATATCTTAGGGGATTCAAATATAACGTCTTTTTGGAAAAATCGCGGTTCTCATTGCCTACGTAGTTTCCTAGTGCTGTTAGTACAAATTTTTGAAATAGACGTTATACTCTGTAGACTATGGTTAAATTAAACGGCTTATTAGAAACCTAAAAGGCTAAGAAAACTGAAAACTTGAAATTGTAATATTTCAACCTTGATATTTTACCGCAGGTAAAGTTTTTCTTATTATTCCTTCAATATCACTCGACCAGCTATAATCATTTCAAAGTAACTTTCTTAATAAAATTTACAGCACTTATTGATAGTACCGTTCCCTCGATACTAGACCGCAAATAACATTATTTAAGATCAATAATTTCAGAGCACAGCACGATAATCTTTAGATTAAGTGGAGGCGGTTCCTCCGTCCAGGGCCATCACGTTCGCGGTGAAATAAAAATGTAATGAAGCAATAAATCATCTGGCAGTTCGTGATGTTGGCGACGTGAGGCCGGTAATTTGTCGGCCGCAACTTGTTATTTGTCATAAGCGATCAGACGATACGAACGTTTCATAAAAGCAGAGCTGAAAGGTAATGATAGTGGCCTAGGTCTTTATCAGCTTGTCTTCCAACATTGATCATTCCATGGTTTTTTGACAGGCTTTACTTTGAATATCGTTTTGGATTAAAATATGATCAAGGAGCTAGTTACAGTTGTCATCGCTGATGATGAAATTGCTATAATGTTATGTTTCTAAATGTTTCACTAAACATGGTAAAATTATTTTTTTAATAGGGCAATTGTAAGCTACAATGTTTATTAAACTTTGTTGGAACCCAGATTATTGAGAACTATTTATGAAAACATACAAATTCGTTAAAATTCGATCGCGATTCCGCTGAATTTGTGTCTGTTAAAGATGTTATTATTCACTTACCGATACATGGGCACCTGTATCCTGCAAAGAAAGAAGTAACAGAGATTAATCAATATCTTCCAGTAGGTACCTGACAGAATGCGATTGCTGTCAAATAAAATGACACGAAGGTGGTTGGTCTCTCATATTTGAGAGGCCACCTGGGTAAGCAACACTGCAACATCTATCCCTCCCTCCAAAAGCAGTGTAAATGCACTGTTGGGTTCCGGTTTGAAGGACATTGTAAACAGAGTAACCACTGGATATAATGATACTTAACATCATAATATGCCCCAAGATGGCAAGCGCAGTGGAATACCAAGCATGCTTTGGAATTCATGGTGTTGTTTGCTTTTGCTATTGCCATTCCATAATTACTTATTTATTTCGGACATCCACTTCCAACTGAGCAGTATTCAGCTAGTCTCCAAGACGCAAGTACTATTGTATTCCATAACCATCGTCCGAACTAAATCATTCATAATGTAATTAATAATCAGTACGGTTTTTATGGCTCGCATGTAATTTATAATTGTTGGCCAAGCACTCGGCGGTAGGACTAGTGAATACGAATGCGCAGGACCACCGGCTTCGAGTTCGCGTTGTGAATATTAAGCAAGTGTCATTGAGGCACCTACAGCGTTGAATAGTTTAATTAAGATCCCAAGTATTGTGCAGCCAATGCTATTGGATCCATACGTAATGCGGTGTTTAAACGTAGGTTTGTAATCAGGCTGAATTTTTGTTTCGTAATTTTGGAAACGTTACCGAATGTTTTTGTCTGTAATTGTTTACCACTAGGAAGCTCTAGAATTGAATGTAATTTATGTATAAAAATAGCTATTTGTATGAAAAAAGAAGCATCAAGTGTATTCATAAAATGATTGTCAAAATGTAAAAATCTTTGTCAGCATCAGGAAGAAATAGATTTTCGGGTAAAACCTTGACTCTATCTTGTAAATATTCATTGCCTTATACAGGTAAACTGAACAGTATGTCACAAAGACTTATTTAGACTACAATATTAATGGCCCGGAAGACGAAGATGGCGCCACCCAGAGAATGAAAAAAAAAAAAAAAAAACTGTTTTGTGGTCGCATTTTTTTGTTCATGTCTAAAACTGTCATGAATTTTAGATATCTATAGGTTTTATGTTTGTTTAAAGTCGTTCTTCTAAGTCTTCTTTTAGTATCTATTCATTAAGTGAAGGTTGGTAGTCAACATCGTATTGTCCTTCATTTTTTATCTTTGTTTTTGGTCTGAAAATTAGTATCACATAAAGCAATGAGATATATAAAGGACCACTTTTATTCCAATTCTGACATAAGATAACCAAAGCGAAAGATTTCTGTCAAAAACTCGATGTCCTAAATTGCTTTTCAAAACGAATATCCAATAGACGATACCGTGTTTAAAATTGCCTTTCAGCACTGAAATCCAACCTTCAACTAGCAGAACAAAAACGCCAAAAACACCTGTCTACAGCGTTAATATTCCAGTGAGGGCTTGGCATGTGACGCAGGCCACACGCGGCCGGAAGCGGCGTGTCGCGATCATCCACTCGCCCGGGACCGCATTGTACCTACGTGCCACTCATTCACAATCGTTCTGCATATGATGAGCTGTGCGAGGTGCTCTAGTTTAGTTTTTTCGATAAAGTTATATGCAACTGGAGGTAAGAGAAGTGGAATCCTAAGTAGTCACCGGTAAGACGGTTTTGCAACTATGCTTGAATATTTGAAATAAGACGTGGATAAGCTAAACCTGAAACGTGATGCCTTTGTATAGATATTGGGTATATCAATATCATACAAGGTAATTGCTATTAAGGATAATACGAATATCCCACCTTCATCTATAGGGTCTTCTGAAACGCACACCAAACGAAAAGCAAGCTGTCCAATTACTTTATATATTACGGGAATGGTATCAAAACTTTCTACTGATATTAAATGTAATAAAACGAAATACAGAATAAATCCTCGGGATTATCATGAATAAGTAAATACAGATGAAATCCATCTTATGAGTTGCAGACGTCGCGTAATCCCTCCTTGATATTGCTAAGTCTTGTGTGTATTTAGCAGACTTTGAAAATCAATCATTTTCGACTTTAAATACCGATTTAAAAATCTGAAAGGTTTTTATGTCATTTTATAATTTGAAATATCTCGTTTTATAATGTTATGTGAAATTTTATGGCTACAAGTAGCCAAAGAATTTTCTTAGTTATTAATTTGAACAAATGTTACCTATTATTTAATGTTGTGAAAATGAAACTAAATCAACTTATTTAGAGATCTTCAAATTGTTTCCGAATTAAATAGTCATGTAAAATCATTGATTGACCCAGGCTACGTTTATAAATATGCAATCTCTGTACAAGGTCGTTTTTAGATCGACAGAGATTTTCAATTCTCTCGATAGGCTTTTAATCTGGACATTATAAAGTACACATACCATTAGATTGAGCCAATTCAGCGCTCCAAAAAGGTTTCATTATAAAATTCGCTCGGACGTCACGTTCGCTGTAGATAAAGATCTTATGTCCCTCTGTCGCAAGGTCGCTTACATTGCCAACGATTTTATCGCAATGTTTAACTTGGAAATCACTAAGTGATCGGCCTATTACACAATCAGACGCTTTCCCAAAGTTGCCCTAACATTAATGCAGGGGCGAAGTGAAGGGATTTAGTTTGAGGTTTAGTTCAATGCTTTTTGACTCGAATATTCACGTTATATAGTATGCAGGAGAATTCTATCAGGTTTTCGTGTGACATGTATGCACTGAAACGAAGTCTACTGTAACATTCAGTATATTTCTGTGACAAGCATAAAATAGGCTCCATGGGCAAAATTTAACCAAATTAAAATATTATTTTAACCTATCAGTAAACTACTTTACCGCAGCACATATCACAGAAAAATTGTCGCATCATAACATTTTTCTCATTGAAACTTTTCATTTAAGTCATGTTTCTTCTACGTATACATGTGCCCATTACACATATTGTTTTGACCCCCAACCACGCACCAAGTACGCGTGAGTAATAATGACACAGTTCCCATTCGGAGCGAATCTGTCGGGTCCGATTATCGACTAGGTGAATCGTTTGGCTGACGTTTGGTGAATTTTTACTGCCGCGCCGTGACCGGCCGTGTTGACGGCCTATTGCTATGAAACGTGGTCTGGATTAACGCAGCTTCGAAGGACAGTTACATTCTCCTATATTTCTCTATTCTGGCTCGGTATAGCAGTACTTGAAGGTAAAGCAGTGCTATCTAAATCATTCTTGAATTTAGTTGAAACTAGTGATTCAAAAGTATTTTATACTAGATTGCTTAATCATTTTGGCAGGCTAGACTAGTGCCTTTATGGTCTAGTGATCTACATAAATTGTATATCGTTATATTCTATACATAGGATTGATACCGAGGCCGGAAAAGTCACTCAGTGAAAGGCTTTGTCATAATTATGTTATGTTATCAATGAAAAAGTTTAAAATCTTCATAAATTATAACAATTTGAAAAAATGATTTATTTTAAAATTCTAAACTTAAATTATTAACAGTGTTAGCTTTCTACATCTCTATTTACTAACTGACAGGATGTTATGAATTAAAAGTGAGGAATGAAGGCGATTCAGTTAACATGGCGAGCGTTATCTGTTTGTTCATTAATACGTTCCGCGGCGTTAGTATTTGCACGTAAATTATTCTATCTAGATTTCACGTTGTTGCTTGCACTTCTCGCTTCCATCATTTGTAATTGAAGCGTAATCGACTGGGTTGCCAGGTAACTATTCCAAAAGTCTGGTATTTATTTCATCATGTATATTTTGTGCATTGGATATAAAGTTGAACCGCAATTTAATTTAAATAGAGTATCAATTACAAAAGCCAGTATCATTATACGAACAAACTTGAAATATTTTATACATTGGTTGAAACGTGACTTATTTGAGTCGGTCCCTTCGATGGGTTATCTGATAACTTTGGGTTGATAGCTTTTTTCTTTCTAAGAGTAAGATACTCTATGCTCAAATCAACAGCGACTTTAGGACAAGCGACGAAGCTCGTGAATTCTAAACAGAACACCTCAAATAAGTGAGCAGCGAGAAGTGTAATTCGCATCTATACTCTAGTTAGATGGTAGATGAATCCAGCTTTGTAATTTGTGCAATCATGCTGGTTTGGAAATCTAGTGACACCTTTACACCCTTTTTGATTTCCCCCACGATACCGAAAGCGGTGCTCTCTTTTTCTCTTGTACCAGAAAATGCTGCATTTCTGCATTCTGGAAATATGATGCCATGACTCACTATTAGTTAGTGCTTAAACTACCGAAAATCCCGAAACTTAAAAAGAGTTAAAACTTGGCAACCCCCCACAAACAGGATTTGCAGCCGCGTCGTATTTTATGTGTCGTAATTAACGAGCGAACAAACCGATAAAGATACAAGTGTAATGCGCCATCTTGTACGGCGAGCGGTTTATTGCGTCGCACGTCGCCGTATGATTTTATTGCTTTTAAATGCGCCGCGCTAACTGCGTGCCGATGTTTCAGAACGATAACGCCTTGGGATTTATGTTCATGGGAGTATTTTGGTGGTGTTGATGAGTTATGGTCAACGATAGTTTCTTTATCTTTCCATATATTTTGTAATATATTTCCTTTTATACTATTATTTGAAGAAGTATCTTCAAATAGATAATCATTTATTTGGTTTTCTTTCTATCATTCAAGTCTTCCTAATTTTTTTATACTGTTGCAGGATAAATACTTATGAGTGATTCCTAGAGATTCACAGAGAATAAAATGCGTGCCGCTGAAGATCCTAGTTTCATCATCATCAATTTAAATCATGTGAGGATGGAATAGTTTATAATCTTCTTCAATTTCTCAAATATATACAATCTATTACCGTCCTACGTCATAATAGAAATTTCGTGACTTGATTCTCGAATAAAAGATTAGTTTCAGTTTTTAAAGACAGATGTCGTAAAGGAGCTTATCCAGCGTTTAGATAAAAAATAAAACATTTAGAGATATATTTTTGTTCTTCCTTTAAAACATAGATTTCCATCTGCCAACCATTCCTCTAATTTGTGATTGTAATATTGCCTTAAAATTCGGAAAATCTTATCATTGAGGAATGCCCCTCAAAGGCCAGCTAACGCTTGTTCTAACAACAGCAATGTTCTTCTTTATTTTTCGTCCAATTTTTTGGAGTATTAAGCAATTATGATTATCGATTATCGTCGATATGATTTCTTCATGCGTTTATCTGGTACTATCCCGGTGGGTGTTAGGTTCGAACTTTCTACTAAGTCTTCTCTATTCCGCTGTACTTTTATTATTATCAGTTTGACATTCAAATGTCCTCTGACTTTGTATTGACTTATATTTAAAACGGGATGTTGCAACGCGGGGTGGTCGCCTGTCCCGCGACACATCGGAACAGCCGTAAACAGTTGTAAATTAAAGTTTTAAACGGCCATAAAATAAATTAACGTGCCGCGATCAAATTGACGTATTTACGCCGACATTACGACTGAGATCGGTGTAACGCGTTGCTAGTCGCTGAGACTCGTTTTATTGTTTGAATAAATGATTTGGGGGGATTTATACGGGGTTATATTTTAATGAATTAAGTAATTTGTATTTTTGAGGAATTGACAAGATGATTGTACTAGGATTTCCTTCAATATGAATTTGTGAATTCAAAGCTACGTCAGTGCAATGTAAAATTTACCAAAAAATACTTAATAACTAAAAGTCTATTGTAATTTTGAGGTTGTTGGTAACAACTCTAGATTCTTTATCTTTCTATTGCGACAGGAATATCTGTACCTATAGCACAGCTATATTACAGGCAAGCGCAGTGTCAGAATTCCGCCTACAAAATAGACGGAGGACCTGGTTAAGGTTGCAGGATGTCGCTGGAAGCAGGTCGCTTCCACAAGTTGATGTGGAAATCCTTGATGGAGGCCTGTGTTCAGCAGTGGATCTTATGTGGCTGAAGGACTATTATGTGGCCAAAGGGAGAGAGTTGCTATCCTACAGTTAACGGCAAGGACGTCGAAGAACTGTAACTGTCTTACCCTCAGTTGGTTAACGTGGTTTCTGTATCGGCCCATATACGTCCCACTGCAGCCCACGGACTACGTCTGAAATCAAGAGTACGATTGAGAGTGGTTAGGCCACACGTCCACCACCCTGGCCTAATACGGGTTGGCGAACTTTAAATACCACAA
Source organism: Hyles euphorbiae (assembly GCA_023078785.2). NCBI lineage: Eukaryota > Metazoa > Arthropoda > Insecta > Lepidoptera > Sphingidae > Hyles > Hyles euphorbiae. The sequence continues at coordinate 1,588,099 of CM041037.1, read as the reverse complement.
AAATTCATACAAATCGCTATAATAAGAAAGTTTTTATTTATTTCACCAATAACAAAGAAACTCCCCCGTACGTCTGGCACTGTAACCCGACGCGGAATCAAGACTGGTAGTTAATAAAACCGTAGTTAAACGCGGCCCGATGTGATTTTACGCCCCGTATAAACTGAACACTCGCTCGTTTATCCCGGTTCAACTCGTAAATGACTTCGGGATTTGTTTAACGCGGTCTCAAGTTACTCCAGAATTTTGAGGTTATTTGTTTTTAAAGAGATGATCGGATTAATGGATTTTTCGATCTTTTGTGCATTTGGTTAGTAATTAAAAAATAGTTAAAAAGTTGACTTAATGAATTAATAAAATAATAAATATCCAGCAACAACATACATAGTCCAGACCCCACACTAAGATCGAGTTTTGTGTCATGAATATCAGAAACTGCAAAAGACTTTTCGGTTATACAAACACCCTGGCCCGAAATAAATACCTGTGATTGACACAAATATTTGTCTCGGTTCGGGGATCGAACCCACAGCCTCGTGTTTCATGGCCAGCGTGGTGTCATTCCAAGTGCGCCACGGTGGCTGTCATTTTAAATTGGTATTTAATTATTACACGTTTATACAGATCACGCTGGATGACAGTGTTACATGATGACAAATATGATTTTATAGAGCCACAAAGTTATCTGGCCCGGTGGCCAAAAGTGGAAACAATAACATCATTTGGAATGTCAGTCTATCTGCCAGTCGCTGACATATCTGCCATTGGTTGTTTACTCAATGTATTTATTTTTTCTGCATTATTTAAAACTAGTGAAATATGCCGAAAACTTGATAAAGTGACGCTAGGAACGTTAGACTTCAGGTATTACATTTTATGAAGGAAGAAAAGCATCTCAAGCTCCAATAATACCCTTAAAAAAATTGTATCAACGCGTAGTTGCCGCCACAGGTCTGTGTTGTCAGCTTTTCAAAATAAATACCACATAAACAAAATTTTGTACGGACTAGTACAATACATGTAAGTACATATAATAAACTAGAATTTATCGTTACGTTCGTGGGGGCCTGTAGATGAATGGACCAGACGCGACTGCCAATATGTTCACGGTGGTCGTAGGTTCGAATCCCAGGTCACAAATCTGACTTCAGAGTCATGTGGGTATTGATAGTCAATAAACACACACTAAAACGGTGGAGGAACACATAGTGAGGAAATCTACATAACATAGCGATTTATAAGAATATCTATGGTAAGTAAGTCCACCAACCCGCATTAGGCCAGCATGGTGGACTATATGGCCTATGATATGGCCTAACCACCCTCAATGGCACTCTCGATTGTAGAATTGGACAGTTCCCAACAGTGGGACATATAGTATATGGGCTGATACAGATACACTTGTTTAAGGGTATGGGAAGCGATTTGTTAGAAATCTTGGGAAGGAAAAATAACATGCAAATAAAACTGGTCCACTCATTTTCCTGACAATATTGATCGAATTGAAAAATCTTGCTTCACCCACTTTATTGCTATATGTATTTTTAATGGCAACACCAAATTCGACAACAGCGACTCTCTCACCGGGTCAGATAACTTTGTGGGACAGTAATTATCAAATATTCATTATTTTTTATTTTAAAGTAATACCCAAAATTTATATCTATTAAATCTAAGTTTGGTTCTATTCGCTTCCCAATTACCCAATTCATTTTATTACATCCTTATTTTACGGCTGATGTAAGATACGACAGCCGAAAGACCCAAATAATTGCTAATAAAATGTAAGAGATATTTACTATTGATGTTATAATTATTTGAAAGATTCGTAGGTTAACTATTATAAAGAAGATGCGATGTTCAAACTTGTGAATCAAGGTCGTTGAAAATAATGTATCAAAGATGATCAAAGATTACTTGACATTTGAAATAAAACAAATCGTAAAAAAATGTTAACGTAATAAGTTGGTGTTCCCGACTGTCTTGGTGGCAAAGTTGTACTAAACGGTACGGTTATAAAGCTGGGGTCTCGAGTTCGAGTCAGGGATTTGTGCCCGATATGGCGGTAGGCGCACCCCATATCATATCGTGTTATCGAATATACAAAGCGATATGTTTGTTGTCACCTATGCCTACCACTTCTGAAAAAAAAAACAGCGTGAGCTTATGTTTTATGTAAGTTCGCATTGCGCAGAAGGTGTTATAGGTTTGACTATGCGCTTGGCAGCGTGGATAATTGAGCAGCGGTGGCTATTTACCACAAAAGAAACAAATTGATGGCGAGATGAGTTGGTGGTTGGGGGTTTTAAGAGAGATTGGCAGGATCCAGCCCTGACCCGGGATGAATAGAAGGAGGGCAGAGAGGCTTATGTCCTGCACTGGGAAAATGGATGCTAATTTATCTATATATAGGTATATTATTTATTGCAAATATCGATTAATTACTCTATATTGACTTGCCATAAGAGGTAGTTAGGACTAATGTCCAAAAAAAGTTGATCAGTAAAAAATCCATTTCATCCATTTAAAGACACCGTATTCCAATTTATTAAACAATACAATAACTTACAATCCATACCTTTACTTAAAATAAGTTTAGATAAAATAAGTTTCCTTGAAGTCACTAATAGACGAATTTAAAATACAGTGACTAAGGATTTTTCCTACCATTCCCAAATCAAACAGCCAAACTATCCTACCATAAAGGACTATTCCCACGTCAGGTGCGGTGTATTCCTGTGGGAAAGCTGGCCGCCTCACAGATTCACACGACACGTCTGCCCGCGCCTTGTCCGGGAATAATTTTCACATTCTGTCAAACGTGGAGACACACTTCTCGCTACTGCGGCCTGTATTCATAGTGCAGACCGAACACCATAGATCGACGCCCACTACGTGAACTTTTGTTTTAATGCGCTAATTGCAAGTAGATATAAAGATTCATAATTCTTATCAATAAAATATTATATACAAATATACATTTAACTGTTTTTTAATCGAACAAAATTGAAAGTGTATAATGTGAACTTAGTAAAATATTTATTATGCCACATATAATATTATTGGTATAAACTGTAAAGTAGTGAATTAACAATTTCGATAGTTTACGTCCATATCCACCTTATTGAATTATTTATGATTATAATGAAATATCCATGGAGAAGAAAGACTCTCGTTGTGGAGGGAAGAAGATAATTCATGTGTCATCTCTTAGGCAATCTATCTTCGCAATATTTTTCAATATACATAGAGTGAGCGATGATGGATGCCAAAGACCGGGCGAAATGGAGGTGACTCAGTCGGAGACCCTATAGCACATGCCAGGATAAATCCTAAGCAGAATGAATGAATAAATGAGTCATGTCAGCGATCATGCAGCCTCGAATGTTCAAAATAACTTGCTATTGGAATAAATCTCCAACTCTGGTTTGTTGGTCCAACCTGCAGTAAACCAGATTATCACTCGCTCCACCAAGCAATACTAAGTTAGCGTAAATAATCTCCAGCCTGCTGGCCTAGTGGAAATAAGCTTTAGCATACCCCTCTTAATGGTCGATGAGGCTCCTGCTCAACAGTGGGATTAAAACCAACATATATATCCAATAAAATAGACGGATTCCGGAACGCTATAAAATTACATTACCATTGCGACGTCAGTATATGAGGATCTGGGTGAACAATTATATCCTAAAACACGTCGCTACACTTTCAAACCACCCACACTATGAATACTCGTTTAAACAGCATATTAAGTTGCGCGCGCGCATCTCGCGTCGGCCACATTTATTTCTTTATTTATTCGCGGCCAATAAGGCCTACATTCAAATAGTTCATTAGGCAAAAGCAATGACATACACGGCCCTTTATATGCGAGGCCCGTTGGCTTGCTTTATTCCAGTGCCTGTTGATGAAACCATTAGTACACACGGCTGGAGGGTGCAGGAGACTTAATAGCCAACTGTAATGCTGTGAAAATACTTTGATTTCCTTGTAGTAATGATATTTGGGAGATATTGGATGATTTTTTTTGAAAACATGTTATGATTGTTGTCAGTCGCGTTGGTTGTGTAATCCTTGGTGGTATATTGTGTTAGCGTGATATTGTTAACTTAAATTTGTTCGAGAAACCTATTTTATATAGTTTGGTGTTATAATGTGAAACCACTGTTATTTTGCTATGTACTTTAAGTTACAGACAATAATTAACGCCCAGAACTGAATGGTTTCTTTTATTTTCATTGTTCTAGCTTATTTCTTTTGCATTGAACTACTCACCGTTCACATTAAGAACAATAACACTAAATCTCCCATTACTACAACCTAGCACAACCACAGCCAAAACACAAGTATTTATGCCAAAGTCGGTTACTTTATTGGCCAGTCGTCACATCCGTGTGTAACCATTGCCAACCCGCAAATCACTGCGTGATGTGTTTGTATACGAGCGGTACGCGACGAGAACGGAAAATGATTGTATTTCATGTACTACCTGCCATTCTGTATCTAGACGCGGCCGTGGAGATTTATGTTACGCGCTCCTTGTAAATTATTGCGAGGAATGTACCGTACGAGCTGAGACAGACGTCCAAACGTTAGGACGTTCAAACATTCCAACTTCCTACGATTTAGGTGTCCAATCATTAGGATAGACGAGTTCCAAGGGTCACGGAAAGATGCTAGATTAAATAATGTATTTGCAATTTAGTTGTAATGATGGACGTCCAAACCTTAGTAGGTCCATACATTAGAAAATCTTATCCTTTGGATGTCCAAAAAATAGGACCCTTTACTAATCTCGCATTCAATCTTTTGGACGTTCAAACATAGTCCGTATTCAATCGTTAGGGTGGTCGCCTTGTATTAGTCTCTGGAGGAAATGTGAAGCAGCAATTATTAGACCGACATAAATAGGTCCCTTAAGGACTCATAACAGCTGTATCTATACGCGTTCATGGATAGATTAATATCAAATAGTTGTCTATAAAATATAAAATTTGGTGAATGTACTGTGAGTGCAGAGTTGGACGCCCAACAATTAGGATAAACAACTATCCAATGGGCGCTAAAACGTGAAGAAACTATTGGCGAGGCCGACATAATGGTCAACTTTATTCAAGGTATCTGTAGCTACATAAAGTACTTATCACAATTCTTTCTTAGATTTAGACTTATCTTAAGCTTAATCTGATCTGTATGTCAGTTCGCAACGCTTTTCATGCGTCCCATGGCGGGTGTAGATTTACTAGCACGCATAAATTTCTAGACAAGACGTGCATGCATCATGCGTGCCGTGAGTGGAATAATCCTGGACGTTATTTACAACCTAGGCAGAAAGGTTTGTCTTGGGAATATCTGGGATATAAAGATAGAAGCTACGCTTGCATTCTTAAGCCGAATGTAGGTAAGGTTTACGCTTGGAAATAGGTGTTTATGAGTGTCGTGCGTTCTATTATTAACAATGGTGGATCCCGGGGGGAGGTCCTGACCCCCCTGGGCTGGCTCCAGATTGACATAATTGTTGATGTAATTTACGAGTAGGTCCAAGAAATTCTTGGTATGTTGATAAGTAATGTAAAAAAAGTGCCTGTGTGTGTGTTCATCACGGTTGTAACAAACTTTAAAAAATCATTATTACGAATTCGAGTATTGAAATTGCACCCAGTGTTCTGACAAGAATTATATGACCCCCATGGCTTGATAGCTGAATTCGCCCTTGATTATTAGGCGGTGGTAAATTGTACTGTTTCGTAGTAGAAGCAGGTTCCAGTCTCGCAATGAGACGTGTGTATGGTTAACAAATAATAATACATTCAATCGTCGTGAGGAGACCTACACCTTTATATTTCTTCAAGAAGAATTGGTTTGTGAAGTCCCGACACCGCAATCGACCAGTGTGGACCATGGCCGAAACTCTATCGATAAATTCAGTAATGGTTAACACGCTTAATGCCACTCTCAATCGTACTCTCGATTGTAGAGGAGGCACGTGCCCTGCAGTGGGACGTATATGGGCTTATACAGTAACATATATTTGTTTCGGATACGGGTGCTATACAACTATAAAAAGTTTCTTACACCGACCAGTAGCATTTGTATCTATCCATTAGGTACAATAAAATGTGCGTAACTTTCCCTCGTCCTCCATGACCCACCTTCCAAACGCTCTAGAATCTAGATCACTTAGTCCCGGCATTCAATCTAGACAAATAAATATGTGACACGTCGTATTTTATGTTAGCACGAAAATAATCTCCGGCCGACTGCGAGTTTATCACTCAAGCCGGATAGTGACGGGCCGGACGTTAAAAATAATGTCGATAAATCCCGACCGAGATCAAAGCACGAACAAATCGGTCGGGCGCGGCGATACGGAGCCGCGAAATTGAGGATACGACATGCAATTGTGGTGTTTTAGATTTTTTTTACAAAATAGCGGAAAAATAGTGTCATTTAAGTATGAAACGGTTGATACGAGGCAATTTGACTGTATTAATTTTCAATATATAGTACAAATAACGAACGAAATGATAAAATTATTATTTTGATAATTAGTTATTGCATGTGGTTGTTTATTACAAGTGTCAGAATAGGAATTGTCGGTCATATACTAGTCTGTCTTCAAATACAAGAAGTCCATTGCTGATCATAGGCAGCTAACAGCTTACATCCCATCTACCTAATGCAAATTAATTAATAATGAAATTATAGCCCAATTTAATACTTATAAGACACTTAAAATACTATTCAATCCGATTGGATTGACGTTAAATATGTAAAACATCGGAAACATAATAATGAACATAAATCGCGATAAAATCCGTCAAATCATTATTTCAACATATAAAATCCTCGCGCACACAAACTATCCACAATACAAATGAAATTAATAAAATAACGATCTCTCACCGCGATTATCACATCTCTGTTATGTCAGTTCCACTAGATTTGTCGTGTGATGGCACCGCGTGATTTACTCAGATCGCGAGGGGGAGAGCGGGGTGTGAGGGGTGGAAGGCAGGCGGTAGAGGGGAGGGGGGGACGCGCACTCGACTAATAAAAAACACCCCGACGCCCTGACTGATGCGACAATTAATTTAATCCCATTTCTCTGCGTCTTTCGCGCGTTAGGGTTGGCAGTTTAAAAAGAGTTTTTTTTGGCAGTGTGGTCGAAGGCCGTAGTCAACTGTTTTAATATTATGTGGTATTTTTATGATCTAAATATGCGTTGAAATTAAATGCGAATACACATTTTGCTTGTAGTTTTATGGGGTGAAATGAAAATAGACGAGCTTGTTGTTGTAAATTGTCTTTCTTTACGTAATGGATTTATCCTAGAGTAAATAATAAACGGGCATAGTATTGAAATTAAAGTGAACACGTCTTTTGTTAGCAAACACAGTGCACTGGACATTGTGTTCTATATCAATGTTACAAGGTCTTTAAAATTTCGTTGAATCAATTTTTATTATTGTTTTATATCATAAGGTTACGTAAATTGTTAAAATTATAAAAAGGAAATTTTTAATACCCATTTATTGTTAAGTATGTATATATTTTTTATTTAAATGCTGTTTACTGTTAAGCGACAGCCCTTGAAGGCGCGAGAAGCAGACATCAGCGCGGCGGGCGGCTATTAAACAAGACTAATTGAGCGATAAATTCACCAGACGAGAGCCGATATAAAAACGAACGAGACCCGGGAAAAATCTTAGATGAGGGAATATTGAAAGAGGAGCGCCAAATTGATTACTGTCAATTAACATCGCCTGGTTGGCAGATGCCGTGTCGACTGAACACCTCGCGCTGTTTTGGGATTGTGTGACTTATGTTGTTTTGCTTGTTGGGTTTGTGTGGGGGATTTGAGTGGGAACTTAAATTGGAACTACTATTTATCTATGTAATGGTATTGAGTTACTTGGCAGTCTCCGCGGCGCAGTTGGTTAAACACTGATTTTGATATGCAAGGCAGGTTTATAATGAAGGCAATTTTTGTTGCTGACATCCACAAGTATTTTTTTCGAGTCTGTTTTTTGGAATTGAAATTTTTGTTGCATTTCTGATTGACCTTGATAAGAGGTCAGGACTATGAGTGTGATTGTAGGGTATATTTTTGTATTTAATTAACATCGCATGGTTGGAAAATTCCCTGTCTACTTAACAGCTCGCGCTATTTTGAGGTTGTGTGACTTATGTTGTTTTTCTTAGTGGGTTTTGTATGGGTATTTAGGCGAGAACTTGAACATGGAACGACTAGTTTTACTTATGTACAACTAAATACTAAGCGTAATGTTAAATTACTTGATATTCGGTGGATATGACGCTGGTTGTGTTATGAAAGGTGGGTTCAACCTCCCGCATAGACGTTTGTGTGATGCATATAGGTAGGCATTTGTTTCGGGTCTGGGTGTTTATAGAACCGATGATGTTTATAGATGATCAAGACACAGAGTAATAAAAAAAATGTTTTTTTTTGGTATTTTTTATACTATTATATTTCTTAGAAAACCTTAGACCTTAGCTTATGTCTGCAGTAGGGGCACCTATCTGCAGACATAAGCTAAGGTCGTTCGAAAGCATAGGGTTTCTGTAATCAGTACAATCTGAATATTTGGGGTAGGTTTGGGATGTGTTTTAACAGGTAGAGCAGTATACTTCTTGTAGCTGATAATGAGGTCCAATTATTTCTGTATCATTTGACTATTTGGTATCTTATTTAGTTTCAACATCACTTTCATCAACTTTTTATAGAATCTATATTATATTATGTTTTTGTATTGCTACATACATATACGTTGGTATTATTACCAAAATCTTAATTTATGTTCTAAAATTATTGCTATATAATTTATATACAAGTACAAAATTTACAAATAGCGGAAGTACTAAATTCACACAAAACATCTCACATATTTTGTTTGTCATAAATGAATAAGAAGGATGTGTATGTTTGTTTAACAGTTTGTTTACGAGTTTCATGGGTTATAAAGTGAAGTGGCAGTGAGTGGTTTTGTCGGCTGCGTTTGTGATGGCAGATGTGAGATTAAGGCGTATCCTGCCGGGGCTATAAGTGCCGAAGCGTGAATGTTTCGCTAATAATTTTGAAATGGTAATTTAAGAATTTCTGTAGTCAATATAGATGTGACAGTTTATGAAATAAATCTGCCATCGACTGCTCGGTGTGGTTGAAATTTCGTACTCAATAAAAATAACAAAATTATGTTACTATCAAAGTGACAATTTTGTTTTTGGTGACTGTCCCGTCCTTACACACTCCTGTAAGCCAGGATCAACAGTGGCACGCAATGTAATGACACCAAGCATTGAAGCTCGGCGAGTCTCCGGTAATGTCTAACTTGTCTTTGACCCGCAACGAAATTAATCATAAAGTTAAATAATAGGAGTGACAATTTATTATCCATAAAGATACGTCGTTGTATAGCATGTAATTTATTATCTGTATATTTAACACGTATTTTACAGATAAAATCGGCTTATTCCTTGAATAAGTATATTAATTTTATATGTGTCACAGAAAGGTTACTCTGACTTCAAAACTTACGAGTATGTCCACCCTATTTGTCAGATAATTAACAAATCTCCAATAAAATAGTAATAAAGATATACACTAAATATTCTTTTCGCGTGTGAATCCCGCCACGTGACAGCTAATGTCAGAATGTCGGGCAATTAAAATACGAATTTATGTCGGGCGAACGTGGAAGTTTTCGTCGTTATTCATTCTCATAAGCAGAAGCGGAAACGGGAGCGGGAATGTCGCGATTAAATATTTCTTTTTTAAATCTGATGTATTTATGTAGATAACATTTTTAATTCATTTTCTGTTTTTTTTTATTGCTATTGTTAGCTTTTATAATTATTTATATTTATTTTGTCGTAGTTTTATAAGAAAATGTATGTCTCTTAATGTGCGTGTTCGCATAATATCAGATGTGGTATTGATTCATCTGTCGTTCACTCTGGTGATTATTCATACTCGGTCTTCACTCTGACATTCATTGACTTATTCATTTCAAGTTATTTTCAAAAAATACTCATAGTGGAAGAACTTTATGAAGTTGTTTTTCGCTGTCTAGAGATCTGAGTGTATATGTTGGATGACTTATTTTATAACTTAACCAGCAAAGGGAAGGATTTCGTTATTTCATCCAGCAAAGTAACTATATTAATGTATTCTGTGCCCAGCGCAACTTCTGACCTTTTATACGCGCTGTTAGATCTAAAACATAAATTAAAATTAACAACTCAAAAACAATCAACTTTCAAACTAATGAAAATTTCATAATGACGTTAAAATCCGCCATCGCGTCCCCACTTGCGACACAGTTCAAGCGGACACTGACTAATTTCCATGAATAATTCAGTCGCTTTCATCGACACAACTAACACGATCACCGTTTGTGATACGGACGGTTTTTCACGTCATTTTTTTAGTTGTGTGACAAAGGAGTCTAGTGGTTTAGGGCGATTGGGATTTTTCGCTTCTGAATTAGTTTACTGTTAATTGGTAAAGTATTTTAAGTACGGCTTGGTAAAGATCTAATTTAAAAAAATACTTTAATAACCATGGTAAAACAATTATATTATAATTGTTTTAGAATCCATTAGGTAATAATCATCTTCTTTATCAGCCATAGAAGTCCACTGTCAACCTTAAACTGTTAAACTGACCATGCTAGCCAGATATATATTTCAATAAATGTTACGGAATAAGAACTATTTAAAAATATATATAATATCGAGTAGTTTTCAACCTAAAATTATTAAAAAATTTATACGTTTTGACACTATTAAAGACATAAATATATTGTATTATAATGAATATATTTCAAACAACTACAAAATGTATCTAATTTGTTTTATAGCACAATATTTCGTTTCATCGAGCCAGCTACACAATATTTTATTATATTATTAAATACATGCCAAGAACTTCCTGAATTTTATAAATTAATCTCATGAAAATTACGGGAAGTGGCCAGTAAAAAGCCAATTTTAAATACGTAGCGAGTACGTCGCAAAAAATGACACATTTAACAGATTATTTATTATAGAATTTCGTTTTATTTAGTCATTGAGATTGTCTCACTGCGCGACTTGATCATCCATAGCTCTGAAAGTTAGTTAGACTACAATCAATAACTATATTTTACTTCGTCTACTTTGTTTTCTCTCTGCATCATCCAACTTGTAGAGAATGCCTCAGGCATTAAGCCAGCTTTTATACAATACTGTATATAAAACATAAATAAATAAATATATTTCCGAATGTGTTACAGACAGACGGACAAAGGATCATACAGGGGATTCATTCTTTTTAATATCCTAATGAACAACGTATTCGTGTCAAATTTGTCGGATGGTGTGCGGTGAGCGAGGTGTCTGCGCCGACATCGTGGCGATTAATAACTTTTACAAGATGAAAGCAGTTGAGACGCGCTCCCAACACACAAATAAAAAGGCGGCTTTATTCGATAACTCTGTTGGGGATGCTTCGAGTAGGGACACCAACGTTTCTTCATTTTTGAGATTTTTTGTTATGAAAAAGAAAGCAAAGCATCCATCCCCCTATTTATTTTATTAACTTTGTTGTTTTGATGATTTGGATATTTCCAGAGACACGCTGAGCTTCAGTGCAATATGTAAATAAAATACATCCTGGCATACAGGGGTTACAGTAGGGGATGTGAGGGCGGGATAAGCTCTGATAGGTTCGTCTTGTTGGTAGTCTTTAAAAGTTGACCAGGAATTTAGATTTTGAAGGTGAATGTTGTCTGTGAAGACTGGTATAGGTAAATTTATTAACAGCCCCAAAAATCCGCAAATTGCAACACACTCAAGATTCTTCTTCATTTTGGTTGATAGGCAGCGATGATTACTTATCATGTCAAATTGTTTGTTTATTTAGAAAAGGTATTAAAGACCCGAATTTGTCCCAACCACAGTTAATTACACGGTCACCGCACCACCGCGTGAAATATACCTCATGCAACTAATAGGTAGGACGGGTGTTAAAGAGGGCATAAATAAGTCGATGTTGTGACGTGGCGGCGCGGCGGCCATCTGTTAGTCGATATGTCACCGCACTACTGTGGATTTATATAGAGACGTGTCTATAGCACTGAAGTGATGGTTTGTTTATCGACTAAGGCAAGGATCCATAGCCTATAGAGATTTAGTAAGTGCGCTGGAAGCCCAACACTTCTTTTCTTCTACCGTCTTTTTTTTACTTTCCTCAATTTCTTTACTCAAGTTTTGAGGATGTTCGTGGACATCCATAGTCACTTTCTCCCACCAAACAGCAGTGTAAATTCACCATTGTGTTTCGGATTGAGCGACATTGTAGCCAGAGTAACTACTGAACACATTAAGAATTAACATCTTATGTCTTAGGATGGCGAGCGAAGTGGAATGCCAAGCATTGCCTTGTAATTCAAGGGTTTTTATTGTTTTACTACTGTTCATAAGCAGTTGTATCGCTTACCATCAGGCGAACGGTAGGCTCGTCTTGCCATTTATTGCAATAAATAAATATATCGATAGTCACTTAGACGAGCCGTCTGTTCCTTTGCCAGACAAATGTGAAAATAAAAAAACAGTTGCAGTGGACCGAACATCACCTGAGGACAAAGGGTTGCATTGACTCCGTGAAAGAGTGAGATAAAGGGTTGTTGATACAGTAATATTGAGGGAAGTCGTAGTTAGATTGCTCTGTTTATTAAAAACGAATGACGTAGTGAGGAAGGGAAACGCATGATGTTGTGCGTCACTTGTATTTCCTACATGCTATTATGACGTATTTAGTGACATATTTTTATTTTATTTTATTTTTATTCGAAGAACAAAGCGTTAATCATAATATTACCAATAAGACTTCTTATCTAAGAATAGGCATAGAATCTAAGAATAAGAATATCACCAGGAAAACTTAATACCAGAAATATCTTTCAAAAAATATATGAAAATGACAATGAAAATTTATTAAACCCATAAAGTATAAACATCATTCAGATTCAGTCATTTTTTATTCTACCACCCGGTTCGGAAAGCGGTTTTCACTAGAGAAGAACGGGCAAGTAACTCTTGTATTTCTCTTTTCAAAACCAGAGTTATATGGTATAGTATGTGAAGTTTGCCAATTCGAACTAGGGCAGAGTGTTAAGGCAGAGAGAGCTATCATTTGACACTGTTCATTCAATCTCTTGGTTGAAGAGGACTCCAGGGCTTAGCAATTAGTGATCGTTGGCTGCCACAGTACAGTACAGTACAAGTACTTATATATTTACGCTATGCCTAAATCAAATCGCTTATTCCGCTGGAAGACCGTAAACAAGTTTTCCGTTTATGTTTTGTTTGTTCAGCGTCCCCCTGTTAGTTTTGCGTTGAAACATTGACCGCAGAATAAATTTATTTGACTGCAATCCAGACTTGAATTAGTGCGACGACGCGACGTAGTGTAATCTTTTCGATTCTCATAATTTGTCAGCGTCTATTTTGACACGTGCCCGAATAATCTCGTGTTTTGTTTTATCATGGCCATTCTTGAGATGTTTTTATAGCTCTTCCATGTTTCTGGGAAATGCTTTCTGAAATTAATTGAGTTATCACGTACAGTATTATTCACGTCCCAAAACACGCGGTATTCTTTTGTATAATCGACATCACAAAAATATTCTATCTATAGGACGTGTAACGCTCGAAAACAGTTTCTAGTAATGGGTAAATATGGCTTTACTGTATCCAAACAAAGCCAGGTCTAATCGCTAGTCATTATATTTTTTTCATTTAAGTCCGTGGGCGCTCACATTTATTACGTAGCCGTATAATCATTGACCCATTTAGAAGTAGCAATATCTGTGGAGTTTAAACGAGGCACTAGTTTATGATATAAACAATATCAAGAAGACTACAGATGAACGAAGCAAAATAAACGAACGGCGGAAAAATGCAAATACGAATCGATTTAGTCTACCTTGTTATTTCGTATCGCTGCTAAGACAATTCTGTTAAAGAGTTTTAGTCTGGCATGGGTCTAGGCTTGAAATGTAAATTGATTTGGCTGATCTGGTTATTTTGCGTCTGAAGGATTTTATTAAAATCTAATTTTAGTCTGGGTATATTTAAAAGTCATTTAGAAATTGAATTCTGATCTTTCAAGTTTGTAGTTACTTTCTGTGTTTAAGATATTTTCTGTTAGTTAATTTAATATTAGTCTTTACTCAGTTTAACAAGCCATCGAGGCCATAAACATTATAAATGTTTCAACCACGTCTTTATAAATATCGCTGACTAAAAAACGAAGACGCCCCATCCCTAAATCTCAAAGCACATACACAAACTGCCTACAACTCCGTGTGATATACTGCAACCATATGAAACGGAGTTATTTCTGATCGGCCCCATGCGACGATCGCCAGAGACATTTGCGCTCCTTCGTTACACATATTTTTTTCACTCACTTAATTGCCGCCCATATATCTTTGTGTATTAGTTGTTACTGCTGAAACAACAGCGGATTGTAAATCGGCGGTTTAGGGATTGAATTAGTGAAATTGAGTCAGCACGGTGTTGGAGCAATTTGGATTAGATATTAGAGTCGGTAATGTATTGCTTACTATGAAAATAACTTTTTAAGTTGTTTGTTAATATTTAAAAAAAAATTTAAATCGAAAGGAAGACAAAGATAATATCAACATATTTAAACAATATGAGGAAGTGATGGAAATGATATGATAAATAAAATAAAATAACATGTACGCCTTAAATATAAGTTTATACGTATACATACAACAATAAAGCAACTATCAAAAAATTATTAGAATGACGCGTGCTAATTTCGTAATTTCTAAAAGAATTTAAATAGGTAATGAACAGTGAACATTCTCAAACACTCTGATAACAAAATTAAATTCTTTTAACACAGTTTAAAACGTTTTCGGCGAAAAGTTTAATAAAATTTATTGTCTTCGCCGGTTTTATCGTCTCAGTATTTATGTAGACACTTCCGTTCCATAGACACAGCTCTTTGACTCTTTTAACTCATTGAATCAACTCAGTGACGTAATACTATCTACTAAATATAATCGGCCGGTGTGAAGTCGGCTCTGAAAAATCGTCGGATGGCAACGATAAAATCCCGAGTTTTATTTTGTATACAGTAATAAATTAAGATTTTTCAAGAGCTAATAGCGTTCAGATGGTGGCACACGATACGTTATTGTCACAGAATTTAAGATATGGTGGGATTAATGTAATTTCGACAATTTGTTACAGACTTTACGGCGTGATGATTGTTTATTTCTGGCCACGTTTTTACTGTAACAGTGTTTGGGTGTCGCGTCTGTTTGTATTTGGATTATTGATGCTACTTCGTGGCTATTAGGGATGCCGAATGTTCCCTTTTTATACATTTAATAGACAAGGATCCTGTGCGTTTATTTTTATGATAGTTGGAATTTTTATGACGATAGTTATATACATATTATGAGCTCGTGTAATTTGATTGATGTGGACAGACTTTTGAACCGACAAGTTTTTTTTACATGTTTATCTGGCAAATTTTCATAATTCAGAAAATACGTAGTTTTCCAAAACTTGTTAAATGAACCTTATACATACTTTGAAAGAAACCTATTCTTAATGTAACATTTAACAAGACTTGTACCTGAGCTTCACTCTTGTGTTTAACTGATGTGTAGTTTATTCGATTAAAGCTATTATATTTTCTCTTATTTATAGCAGTAGTGAAAGTCACGGCAATTTCCTAGTATATAACAATAAAGAACGGGTTGTGTTATTTACGTATTAATCTTTAGCCTTGGCGGTGCGCGTATTTCACGCGGTAATTACAACGCAACGATAATTTTTATTGTCGTATTTATAAAATAACTTGTTTATATTCAAATGTAATGGCGTGAGACTTTAATGGGGCATAATGATGCCTTTTAAATTATTGATATAATCTTATTGTCTTGTAACTTTGTTTCAGATGGATTTTGCAATTTGCATAATTATGAGCTACTATATTTTATTAATATTAAAAACGGTAATAATTATTGCCGGCTTAAATGGCAATAATTATGTCTGGGTTGGTATATTAGAGTATACCTACTACTGTGTCGCAAAGGTTATTGATAACATTTGTTTTTTTTTTAATGGTATTGTTAATGTTAGTATGACTTCTAAAATGTGTTGAGTAAAACGTCACTTAAATCTTAACGAAAATGGTTGAGCTAATAATTTCCAATTGTTATTTCAATAGACATAAGAAGTTGTTAAAATATAGCAATTTATTCAAAATTTTCTTATTCATATCATTATAAATTCTGTTAAATTCAATGGTACAAAAATGCTAATTGAAAACACCACTCGAAAGTTTTCGGCTGTCGAAAGTGATGCAGATTTCACTAAAGATCCGTTATTAATGTGTTTTAGGGTGTAAGACAAACGGCTTGCTCTAAATAAGACACAATTGGCTTCCCTGCGTTCCCTTGGGACACCTATGGCTTGCACTCACAGAAATCTACCAGTTCCTTTGATGTAAAATCCAAATGTCTTATTCTAATAAAACAACTACGCTTGTATATTTATATGTTTTGGGTAATCTCTGGAAGTACTGTAAATATTAGAAAAATTATTTGGTTGTTTGTATGCTACATTATTCTGGATTAACATAGCATATATTTTTTTATTTCAGTTTAAGTATAGGAATAAGATATCAGCCTGAAATATAACTATGTAATGTTCAAGAATGTCGGTAAAAATTAAACTGTGTTTGTTCGTTTACCAGACTGATACTTTGTCAAAAGGCGGATGCTTGTAACAAGAAGAACCCAATTGTAGGCAAGTAAAACTGGGCTGGACCACTAGTGAATGATATTTTGACAGATTTTTTGCACTGTTCTCGCCGCTTCCTGTGTTTACGGATTTTATTGTTTGGTTTTCGAATGCTGGAACTGTGAGTGGCTGATTTTTTTATGTAGCAACTGTTTGGTTAAGCCGAATCTTTTTGCAGTCGGCGATATCATTTTCTGTGTGTTATTAAATGCTTTTTTTGGGCGATTGTTGGGAGGTGGAAAGTTTTGCGTGGTGAATAATGTATACAGGGTATCTCAAGACTGCTACCGAAAACGAAGCCGGGTGGTAGTTTTAGTGACTTCGGACACATTGCAACAGAAAATGTTGAAAAAAAGCGATGAATTCTTTTTGTTATTTTTTTCCTATGTTCGTATTTGGATGGTAAATTCATTTTTTTCCTAAAATAATAGTGTATACCCATTTATTTATGAGGACTCTAAGGTATAAAAGAGTTTAAATGATTATTTTACCAAAAACTGGATTAACCACCCAAAAATTACGATATTAAAAAAATCATAAAAAAACATTGTCGCGTTTTTTTGCGAAAATTTTAGTTGCATTGTGTTTGTACTCACTAAAACTACCACCCGGCTTCGTTTTCGGTAGCAGTCTTGATATACCCGGTATAAAACGGTTCTTAGTTATTTTGAAGACGATTTTTTATGATCATTGATACATAGCTAAGCAAAGAACTGATAAATAGCTATGCCTTTTTCTATCAAGCTTAACCTTATCTGACCCCACTCAAGCCATTAACTGCCTCCTATATTCTCATAGCACTCATTCACCCGCCATAACTGTCCCTCGGGAGATTCCCTTCCTCCTAAAATCTTTACGATTTCACAAGTGGCCAAAGGTTAATTTTAATACCAATTTTATCACCCCACATGCAAGAAGTCGTCAAGTGGCTTCCACTAATCACGAACATCATTCACTGTCAACGGTCAATAGTATAGTCGATAACACTCTGACGATAACAGGAAACCCTGTCAAACCACAACAAAATATGGCGCCGTATTTTTTCTAACCAAACAATAAATTCTAAGTGCTGTGTCTATTTTATTATTCCCACTGACCTTTCAATGGTGACTGAAAACAGCTGTCAACGCTCTAAATCGACAAAGTTAAATGTTCCACGCGTGAACACTCTCCAATGTTGAATTAAACTGTATTCGCTCAGTAATAAAGTCCCTTTTGACGTTTCTCGGCGACACCAACATGGCCGCCCGTCAATTTGACAGCCAGGGCTGGCAATTTAAATGAAACTGTAAAACGCGGAGGACAGAGTACGTCACTCTGGGGATCAACAAAAAATAATTAATGGGCCGGCTAATGAATACCGCGGCTGTTTGTCGGCAAGCTGTAACGCCAGAACATGAAGTGCGAGCGTAGGCGTTTGGAATTAATTGGAAACGAATGATGTGTTTTAAATATAATTTACATAGGACATTTCATTTAAATATGAACGTGTTTGTATTAAATATGAGGATAGTTGCTTAATTGGCTGCACGGAGGCTGAGTGACGACTGCGCTTAAACCATGTGGGTAGAACAACCTTTGATGGAAATACTGACTTACAAATATTTCACATAGCATGGTGACTATTTAATTATAAGTTGTAAATTTGAAAAACGTATGGGTGGCCTCGACATTCCTCGCCTACTGGTCATTAGTTAAGAGAAATGAATGGACCATCTTTTGGAATTTGTATGTGTTATTTTAAGAGGCGTCAAGTTAGTAATATTTTCTTGTCGTCATTTGTTTCATACTTTACGTCCATTGTAACAAATTTAAAATGTAGGCTGTAATTTTAACCTACACGCTTGCACGGTGTTTTAAAATAACAATTGTAAAATATAATATTTTATTTAGAATTATTCGTCTTACTATTATTTTTCTTATGAAGATGTCGATTTAGCATTTAATTATCCGTCCCAATTTTGATAACCATGATAGATTAAGCTTGCATTTAATTTTCCTTTTGGGCTCTTGTTATTATAAATTAAATTCTCATTTAAATTGTCAGTTTCGGGATAAGAATTGTGTGCCAACCGTACCAATTCTGTCGGAGTTAGCTCCTGATTTATTTGGCTCATTTCCGGAGCCGCGGCCGTCCGGCGAATCACCGTCCGTTCGCACCGACACTGTCCACATCTGCACAACACACCCGGTATGTTTTATATTGCATAAAGGAATAAGTAAGTGCATCTTTGAAATTTTTAGTGATTGAAGCAAAAGTTTTGGTCATAACCTGTTTTTATCAAGAGATAAGCGATAATATTGTAAATTTTAGGGTGTACCTATTCGTTTGAGCATCTAACACACAGCAACTTATATTTTTTTTTCATAATATCAGTCTATTTTTATAAAAAAGTTCAAATTCAAACGTTAAACGAAGTATAACGCTTGTGAAACGTTTCGCTTGTGAAAATATTTTAAAAACATAATTCACACGCACATCTGACATCTGACGTTCCTTCGTCCTTAGGACTTGGCACCAAACGCACGTCAAAAAAAAACTTGGCAGCATCGCAAAACATTAATAAATTAGTCATAACATTGTTATGATTTTAATGGAACATACTGAATAATTTATATAAAATATGTTCTCGTGACAGCCCTGTTGCCATTAGAAGGATCTCTGACAGCTACACATTGGCTACTATTTGTCAACGCGTTTGACAATTACCTACATCGTGACGTTTCGTGTCTAATTGAGTTTGTCATAACGTCGGGGTATTGTGAGTTTTAAAGAACGTGAGAGGTTGGATGAATGTGAATGTATTGTTGGAGACAAAAAGATAAAGAGCCCGGTACAATGCATTGTTAGTGCGGTGAATGTACAGTGGATTAGTATTTTAGAATTTTGGTTTCAACTTTTTGTATTACTTATGGTAATTAGGGGCCAGGCTTAAGTTATCAGAAGGAAAATAATAATGTATTAGTAAAAGCATTTAAATTTTGACACCGACTACGATTGCCTTAGGTGGAGAAAAAAACGAAAGACTTTTAGTTTTATTTTGCTAGCTATTTTGTTCATTTTATAGAATTTACGTACAACTCTAAAACAACATAATCTTTTCGACAATTTTCCATGATGGGAAAATTCTATCAATTTCAATTTTTTACTTTTTATATAACTATTCGTTTTAAAGCCAAGCTAGTACTATGGTCAGCTATTACAGCCATTAAATATTTATAAAAATATTCCGGCCTTTACAGTCATAATCTACTGTTTTCTTACACAGTTCAACAACATAAAACTCAATACAAAAACACTAATGACCCATTACGCTAAGACATCCCGTACCCTCAAATCCGTGTCGATCTGGTAAATACAAAGCGTCCTGAACAAACAGAACCATCGCCTACGTTTAACCGCCCGCCGCTAACTGTCTCACAAATTAGGCTTTTGTACGCTAAACTAACATATCATCGGGACGGGGACGGAGTTGGATAGTGGATTGGGGGTCATTTGTTCAATTATTTTGTTGTTATGTTGAAACTGAAAGCACTGTAGAATGATGTAAGGGAATGTAGTTATGTTTGAAATTATAAAGAAAGAAAAAAAGCATACAACAAAATACATTAATATGATACAACAAAAAATGACAAGAATAAAACAGGTAGGTACGTATGTTGCACGACTCACTCGCGACAATCTTATCATGTTAGCATGATGCTGTGTGATAACAGAAGCAACTACACAATTATTAATATTAATTGTGTAAGCTAAGATTTTAGTTGAGGCAGAATCTAAACTCGTCAGATATTGACACTATTGAAATTGATTTGTTATTCGATTAAAATCGTTTGTTTTTTTTTTTAATATTAGGATGCTGGTAATTACACAGGTTTCATGCAGTTGTTTCGTTTCGGAGTAGTTGGCGTATTCAAGCTGTAGTCAACAACGTGGCTTTTACAAACCAAAGTATTTTGAACGGAATAACGCGTTTCTATATGAAAGATATTCATATTGAATCATTGAGGTATTATACTAGAGCGGACATCGGGAACAAAATCTGTGCGTATGGTGCGTGCACAAGGGTACACAGTGAAGCGAGAGGGAAGATATGTTACTTCGTAAGCGTGACAGAGATAGAAATAGAATGTACCCTTCATTGTGTTACAAAAATGTTGTTTGCAGTGTCCCCTCTAGTATATTATCTCAATGTATTGAATACAAAATAATTAATTAGAAATGACTTTGTAAATAATTATTATATTAAGTGAGTGGTGCGTGGTGCCCTGTTGGTAAACGGACCAAACACATGCCTGACAGACTGACAGAAACCTGCATACCATAGCGGATTTGTAATAATTTCTATGGTATTTAAAGTCCGCCAACCCGCACTGAACCAGCGTGGTGGAGTATATGGCCTAACCACTCTCAATTATTCTCTCGATTGTAGAGGAGGCGCGTGCCCTGCAGTGCGCCGTATATGGACGAATACATAAAACAGAAAAATAATTATATTAAAAATGTCTATCACATTTACAACTCATAGTTATTGTTATGGGGCCTACAAACCTCCTTTTACTTCAATACACCTCTGTCTCTAACTAAAACATTTATTCAACAAATGCAAACAAAATTGGACTCAATCGCAATCAATTAGGGTGCAAATTGGAAGCGTTCTTATTACTGTAGGATATCCGTTAAGTTTATTATTATTATAAGCTGTAATGTGAAAGGAAGTTGGGATTCAGTGCTTAGTTAGCACGCGGATTGGCGTTATGAGTTATGGTTATTGTTGGGTTAATATTAGCTGGCTTTTACTAACGCACTCGTATACGTGTTTGATAAACAGTGACTTGTGCAGTCAACATCTGGATCTGGATCAGCCCATATACGTCCCACTGCAGGGCACGGGCCTACTCTACAATCGAGAGTACGATTGAGAGTGGTTAGGCCATATAGTCCACCACGCTGGCCTAGTGCGGGTTGGCGGACTTACATACCATATAAATTCTTATGAATCGCTATGGTATGCAGGTTTCCTCACGATGTTTTCCTTCACCGTTTTAGTGCGTGGTGATTGACTATCAATACACACATGACTCCGAAAAGTCAGAGGTGTGCCCTGGGATTTGAACCCGCGACCACCGTGAACATGTTGGCAGCCGCGTCTCGTCCGTTTACCAACAGGTCAACATATACAATTTAAATACATATTTTTTTATTTTAATTAACTTTCCTAATGTCTTATGAATTATAAATTAAAACTTCATTTTTACATAGCTGTGTATTGGACTATGTTGCAGCTATGGTGAAAAAGAAACTTCCTTTGCGACACCAACTATTTTTTACTTTTTTTGGTTTTTTTATTCATTCACCTTAAATTTCATTGTTTTTCAACCACTGCACTGGTCTAATAGACGTATCCAAATACAAGTGCTTCTGATCTATAGTTCTAAACGAGAACCTACGTACAAATTTGGCAGTGTCGTAGTTGTACTACGAAATGATTGCAAAGCTACGGTCTCGGGTTCGAATCCCGGGTCCGGCAAAGCGGTAGGCTCGCATTCTATTACAGATTAGGGGCCCTACTATATTCATCCGAAACGAAATTCGAAACTTCGGACGAGCGAAGTTTTTATACGATACGAATGTACCTACATATACTTATGGTCGTTATTGACTTATTTTCGTAACCATAGACTTATGGTTACGATGTACGTTATATAAATTCAAACTTTTGCAGAGTAGATACATTTGTATCGTATAAAAAACTTTGTTCGTCCGAAGTTTCGAACTTCGTTTCGGATGAATATAGTAGGGCCCTAGGACGGAAAATACAGGACAAATACGTGAGTGCTCTGCTTAACCTCTTCTGGGAAATTTTTATTTTTATTTTTTTATTTTATTTTATTGTTAACGCTTGTTGGATACAATTACATTTGTTCACTAATTCTTAAACTAGGTAAACCTGTCTTATAAGAATTAGTTGCTTCCCAAAGTTACTAATTACAAATGCAAACAAGATGCTAGTATGTTGACATTTATCAATCAGCGTTAGTTTATACGTGCGTATAAAATGCGTGAGTTAATGTATGTATGTGTATGTCAAATTTTCTGTTTTATTTTATGAGTAAGCATTAATAAGGAGCTTATTACACCATCGCTAGATAAAAAATATAAACAGTTAAATGTTGCATTTACAAACCGTTTGGTGTTGTGTTATGTTTTAATTGAATTGTTTAAGGTCGATTTAATATGCGTCAACCGTGCTCTCTCAATAATGTTAATGACACTTGTATTTATACGATAGGGCTTACAAATTAATTACAGACGACGATAGAAGTAATTTATTTTGTAAAAATATTTTGTTTTACTCCAATACATTCTATTAAAGTAGTACACTGATAACTTGCTTGTAAAAATAGGATGAAAAAGTTCTGAAATAACATTCATATACATTTTGTTCAATAAAGCTAGTACACTTTATAAACTTAAGTGTCACCGTCCTTCTAAATCGTCAACTACTCAAGAATACCCCTTGCATTACTACAATTACAGTAATCGTATCAATCGTTTACACACTATTCTCAAAAACCAAAAGCTTGTCGAAAGGATATTCATCAGCTCATAAAAACAGTGTCGGCTAATATTCCCACACCCATATGTAAAAGAGCATTTAACACAGTCCATGTCTATTATATATGTCTACTCCCGCCAAACAGCAGTGTAAATGCATTGTTATGTTTTGGATTGAAGGACATTGTAGCCAGAGTAACTGCTGGACATATTGAAACATCTTATGTCTCAGGATTGGCAGTGGAATTCCCAGCATTGCTTTGTAATTCAAAGTGTTTGGGTTGCAACTGTTTATGAGCGGTTGTATCGCTTACCATCAGGCGAAGGGCATGCTCGTCTCGCCATTCAGTTAAAAAAAAAAGTCCCACCACCGTTATCTTATCAATAGAGCCACTGTGTGCATTTGCCGGCGCTATAAAAACAGTGGACGATAGTTTTCGAACGCACAAGTTAAGTGGCACCTTCCTGACATCAGGAAACACTAAATAACACGCAATGGAATTCTTGTGTACTCCAAATGTGTATTTTATGGTGATTTTATTGAGGAAACGAACAAAAAATTTACTAAATTTTAATTGCGATTTTACACGACAAATTCACGTGTGTTCCTAATAGTTTTATTAAGATAGCAGTGGAATATATTTTTAGTAAATTACAGTGGTGAATTAAATATTCCTGATATACATACATTGAAGGCATAATTAATATTTTTTATGTTAATAATTTAGTAGCAACTGGCGGCCAAAGTTTTTATAATGTTAGCCTTTTCTTTTTGTTTTGAAACTTTAATTTTTTAAATATGATTTCAATTTTCAATTGAGGACGAAAATTATTTTGACAAATTGTCAACTGTTAATAATAATTTGTTATTATTAATAGTTTGGCTGGTAGCGGTTGGAGACGTTGGGCTGAAGATCGAGTCCAGTGGAAAGGCCTATGTCCTGCAGTGGATGCGAATAGGCTGATGATGATGATGATGATTGTAACACGGTGAATTCCTCTGTTTTGTGGAGGGGTTCATAATTAAATGATGCAATGCAATATTTATTTGTGGGTGTAGTCACGTATTCTACGTTCAATAAATACAGATATAGATACATTCGAATATGACATGACAACCTTCGTGGCGCAGTTGGTTAGAAGTTGGCTGTGAAACGTAAGGCCGCGGGTTCAATCCCCGCACTTAGACAAATGTTTGTGTTATCCACAGGTATTTGTTTCGGGTCTGGGTGTTTGTGAGACTAAAAAGTCTCTCGAAGTTTCTGATACCCACGACTCAAAACTCGATCTTATTGTGGGGTCAGGCTTATGTATGTGGCTGTTGGTTGTATTTGTCTGTATCAGCCCATATACGTCCCACTGCAGGGCACGGACCTCCTCTACAATTGACAGTACAATTGAGAGTGGTTAGGCCATATAGTCCACCACGCTGACCTAGTGCGTATTGGCGGACTTACATACCATAGAAATTCTTATAAATCGCTATGGTGTGCAGGTTTCCTCACGATGTTTTCCTTCACCGTTTTAGTGCGTGGTGGTTGACTATCAATACACACATGACTCCGAAAAGTCAGAGGTGTGCCCCGGGATTCGAACCCGCGACCACCGTGAACATGTTGGCAATCGCGTCTAGTCCGTTTACCAACAGGCCACCACGCACTTTGAATAAAATATGTAAATCGTATATAAATATTGAAATAAATTGTAGCAACTAAATAAATTTCGTCTGCATCGTGTGTCTCTCCAAATATTATAAAATAATGTAGATAAATTTAATTTAGTTTGTCAAATGAAGTAATTATTTACCCAGACAACTTGAACTAACCACTTTAACTTTCTGTAGAATATGTAATTAAATGCAGACAATTGTTATATATCTTTAAAAATAATTATTATCCTTCACTTTAACGGAAAACAATGTCAAAGGTTTGTTTATTTTTTTTACATACGCCTATATAACTTACATAAGCCATAATGCCTAGAGGTCTGTTCTTGGCAGTGGGATGTATATGGGTAACATATTATATATTTAAGAGTAATAGTCATGTGGTTATTGATTGACAAGCTATTAGAGGTTCAATCAAATAATGAAACCGATATCTGTCAATTGATCAAGTCCAATCAACGTACAAGGTCAGTAAGTCAGGTTTTTAAGTTTTCTTTTCGGAGTCATATGTGTGTTGATAATAATCAATCACCACTCACTATAGTATGTAAAATCCGCCAACTCGCACTAGGCCAGCGCGGCGTAGTGGACTATATTGCTTATCTTGGGCCATAAACATACAAAAAAAAAATTATTTTAAAATACTACCGATTTTTACCTATATTTATTAAGATACTATATTCTAGAAATGAGGGCTTCCCGACCCGACAGGTGGCCGCGACCCGTATCTTGAAAAACACTGCCTGAAACCATGAATTCTATATTGTAACTTATTTGCCTACCCCAACAATACACGAATATTTCACACACAATTTACATTTATTATACGTGTAAATAATAAAATAAAAATGAAAGTATGTGTGTTTTTCGCATGGCCACTTATGACGTCAATCACATTTAAAATGTAGTATAGTATCAGCCCATACAGGTTCCACTGCAGGGCACGAGCCTACTCTACAATCGAGAGTTCGATTGAGAGTGGTTAGTCCACTCTGGCCTATTGCGGGTTGGCGGACTTAACACACCATAGAAATTTTGTAAATCGTTAAATTTAACATTTTATAAATTTTATAATTCATTACGATACGGTCTAGTTACCAAACTACGAGAATATATTCTAATCTAGTAAATTAAATATAAAAAAGTGGTTTAAATTGAATGGTAGAGCTCATAGTTTTAACTAGTCTGAGTCAGTCGATCCGGATCGGTATTGCAATGTTAATAACCTGAAGTAATTGTTTGGATTTGTGATGTCATTAACATTACTAGCTGCTCATCAGTTCTGACTGCCGTCCATGGCTATGTATGACTCTTACACGGTTTATTTCCGTCTCATAGAGAACGACTGTCGTTTTTATTGCTTTTTTTTATTGCAGTGAATGGCGAGACGATGATGCCGTTCGCCTGATGGTAAGCGACACGACTTCTCATGGACAGTAGCAAAACCAAACAATACCATGAATTATAATGCAATGCTGGGCTTTCCCTTCTCGCCATCCTGAGTACTCTCATAGGCAACAGCAAAACTAACACCATGGATTATACTGCAATTCTTGGCATTTCATAGCGTTCACCATCCTGAGACATGAGATGGTAAGTCTCAATATGTTCCGTAGTTACTCTGGCTACAATGTCCTTCAATCCGAAACACAACAGTGTATTTAAACTGCTGATTGGTGGGAGAAATAGAGATTGCGGTGGTACCTACCCAGGCAGCCTCTCACATATGAGAGACCTACCACCAGTAAGTTGCTTTAGTATAGCATACACATTACAGGCACCTAAGGCATTCCTTCTCGGTTTTACTTCGGGTGTTTTTTTATTGGTTCTCAGATCTGCAATCTTACTAGACATAAACTTGTGTAATTATCATTCGAAAATGAACCTATAGATCACATCCTACTAAGTGTGAACACAGCATGCTTATTGAGAATATAGGTTGTGTAATTGTGTTATACATTCATTTACTATATTTTTTTATAGATTATCAGCATGTGATGTTGAGATGAAAGAATATATGTGTATTTTACGTGGACTGCCTCGGTGGCGTAGTTGTACTACGGTACGGTTACAAAGCTGAGGTCTCGGGTTCGAATCCCGGGTTGGGCAAAGTGATATTGGATTTTTCTATTCAGTATCAGCCCAGAGTCAGGAATTTGTGGTGGCGTAGTTGTACTACGGTACGGTTACAAAGCTGAGGTGTCGGGTTCGAATCCCGGGTTAGGCAAAGTGATATTTTTCTATTCAGTATCAGCCCAGAGTCAGGTATTTTTGCCCGATATGGCGATAGGCTCGCCACCTATCACAAGGCGAAATGTGGGTGCCCTGGCACCTCTGCCTACCCCTTCTGGGAACAAGGCGTGAGTTTATGTATGTATGTATGTACGTGGTTTATTAAATGTAGTAACACTTAATATACCAATAAGTGTGTTTTGTACACTTATACACCAATAAGTGAACAGAACCCTTGCCGTTGACGAGTAAGAAACCAATGAAGATAAGCAGTGGACTTTCTAGAGTCGAAGAGAAGACGAAGAGCGAAGTTCGGTGCAATAGAAATATCTTTACCATAAAGCAAGTGGAACATCCACTTGCTTATTTCTCCAAGTAATAATAAAATACGATTTCAACATCCATTAGCGTAGTCTGTGTATTTGCATCA
Organism: Hyles euphorbiae; assembly: GCA_023078785.2. NCBI lineage: Eukaryota > Metazoa > Arthropoda > Insecta > Lepidoptera > Sphingidae > Hyles > Hyles euphorbiae. Next base: position 1,560,358 of record CM041037.1, on the reverse strand, counting down.
ATAAATCACAATTTTAACTTTTAGTTACAAAAACAAGCTATTTATTCAGCAGGCCAACGGGCCTCTCACGGAACGGAAGTGATTCAAAGCACATTTTTCAAGTGGACCTCCTGCTGCACACTGGGCAGGTGACGAAACGCGACGGACAAAATTTGACAGTTCTGACCAGAAAAAATAACGTCTCTATTTGTCAGTAACTTGACACTTGACACCCTGGCGCCGGAGAGTCGTGGGACGGGGTTTTATTACTAAATACACGTAATTTTATCTAATAGGAAACTGTTGGCTTTAAATCATTTATGTTTCCTCGATGCTATCTATTTATGGGAATCTTGTGTTTAATGTGTTATTTCTACTTTCACAAGATCTGAAGTGTTACGCATGTGGTTTATTTTTATTGGATTTAGTAATTATGATATTAACATTTTAAATTAGTTAGTAAAAATGCTTAAATATCTAATCATAAATGGTTTATTAACTGCCAGTGCTGCTAAACTAGAAAACCCGACCAAAAACTTTCATATCAAATTGAAAATTCTAGTAAAAGTTTAAATAGAGCTGACCTCGTTTAAACCTTAAAATCGACTCCAAGCAAAGTGATGTCAAAGCAAAAAGTTGAAGCGTAATTTTTACTTCAAACAAAATTTTCCTAGAAAAATTTTAAAGCACGACCTCCTTTCGTTAAACCTTGAAACTCCATGCAAACGTCAGATTGATAAATTATTAATGCAAGGGAGCAAGTGTGAGGCGTGAGGCAACGTTTACATAGAATGAAAAATGACTGCGTCTTGTAGTGGAGCGAGGCGAGTGCTGTGCATGTTTAGTGCATTCACCAGCTTGTCTGTTACAGATACGACACTGTGATGCGAATTACTTACAATGAGCTGACACTTTTAGCCAGTTTCCTTTAGGTTGAGTCTTGCTTTTAAAATGTGTTGCGTTGTCAGAAATTTTCAGGCCTCGGAAATTTTTAGTGATATTACTTGTAAGTTTAAAAAGAGAAATATTAATTATACATTTATTCGGTTCGGTCTAGGGACCGATATAGAGAATTAAATGTAGATAAATTATTTTTGCCACTCTGGTTTCTCTCAACGTTAAGGTTCTAGTGAATTTGTCTATAAAACTTCCCTCTACAATTATAGATTCATAAAAATCAACAAACCGCTCGAAAACACATTCAAGAGAAATTCCCCAGTGGTCCACCGCGTGAAATGATAGACAAAATATAATTGTCCAGTAACATATTTCGCTGTATTCACGCAGGCCATCAGTTTGGCAGCGTTGCTGTCATCGGGCACCGAGCGACGGCAGCCGAACGCCCGTTGATTTATGGACCTAATGCTACACCGAGATTGATAAACTGGCCTGCCCTTTAAAACCTTCGGAAATAGACGCGGAAATATTGCGCTGGATTTTGGTAGAGGCGTATTGCAGTATTTGGGAAATGCAGCGTTGAATATCAATCTGAAAAGGTGAAGGAATTATTTTGTGACGAAGGAAGAGCATGCTAGCAGATTGTTTTAGCAAATAGCTGTGGAAATCTTGGGGCAGGCCTATCTTCAGTAGTGGGACTTTAACAAAGCTGGTGATAATACTGTGCGATTCAGACTTTGCTTTTAAGCGAGCTGAAAGAAGACGGATTTAGTAACTTATAAAATGATAACGTACATAGGTAAAGGTTTAAAGAGAGGTTGAATTTTAGATTATTTTCTACAAACTGTAGACACGCTTTCGATTCTGATTGTTTCAGACAGTAATCATTCTGCTTAGAAGCAAGTGTTATTTATCTTCAATTTTACCAATAGCACATACTTTATGCTACTAATGCCCGCATTGGCTTAAGAACTACTACTCCGTTTTAGTAAGGAAAGACAGTCGTTCCATTGGGCATAGACCCAGCGATTACTATGTATGGTGATCACGTTAAACAGAAGCTGATATATGATAATGGATTTTGTGTGAACATACTCCAATAAAAATTCTTGACAATGACTTGCACGCACTTTATGTGCCATTTTTCCAGAATTACGGCCAATTGTTTACCTTTTGTTAGGAGAATTAAAACGACAGCTTCAGGTTTGTACGTAATTTAATGGTATGTGCTACTTTAGATAAAAATCAAGGCGTCGTGTACTGAATATTGCATTTTAAACATAAAGACAAGAGTTTTTATGCTCATAAATTGACGTTTCGTTTTACAGTCCATATACATCGCATTGCTGCATACTCTACAACCTACACGATTGGCTGGGGTTAGGCCAGTGACAAACTATGAATGTGTTGTTATTACAATATAAATAAGCAAGTTCATTAGTGTGGGACTGTTTAACTTAGTACGAATTTCATTTTTAGTTCAACATATAATATTATGAATTAATCTTTGAGAAAGTTAGATTTTATGTCCACAATCATCTTATAATTGTTGACATCGAAGTTAAGATTGACTTAAACCCAAATTAACTAGCTTCAGCGGTTTGATAACACGGTCTAAATGGTGTCGTGAAGCAAAAATTGTGCATCCGCTTTTCGTGCAGATATTTCTGAGGACTCAATATTTTAAATAATTATAAAGCGTCCTTTCACAAATTGCATTCTCCCTTGCTACACTCCTTTCACATAAATCAAAATATAAAGGTATTTTGAAACGTAAATGTAAAAACCCATATGATTGACTTTTTGGGAAGTAATTTAGCCGAGCCGTTGTCAACGTGGTCACATGTCAGTGTCACGAGTGACAGGCTGTTGGCCATTGAGTGATTAATGGAGCTACGGCCGGATTTGCTGTGTTTCATTAAACATTTCCGATTTATCGCTTTTCTATCGGATGACTTGGGTTTTGGGTTAATATTTGAAAAGTTAGGGGTGTCTTTACAGTGGGAGCTGAATTAACAAGGTGTGGCTTGTTATAATTTGAACCAGATTAAGATTTAAATTTTTGTTTTTTAATATCAATATATGGCGAGACGAACGTGCCTTTCGTCTGATGGTAAGCGATACGAAAGCTCATGGACAGTTGTAAACCAAATAACACAATGAATTACAAAGCGTTCCTCGATATTTCACAGCGCTCGTAATCCTGAGGCATAAGTTATCATTTTGTACAGTAGTTACTCTAAGTACAATATCCTTCTAACCAAAACACAACAGTGTAGTTGGACTGCTGTTGGGCGGGATAAATTGAGATTACGGAGACTTGGATACTGAATGTTGTACAGAATGTAGCATGTATAACTATCAGTGTTCATAAATTAAAATTGATAATAATGCAAATAATACCATACATTCACCCAACAGTGCATACATAGTGCTGACCCCACACTAAGATCGAGTCTTGTGTCATGTATCAGAAACTACGAGAGACTTTTTGGTCTCACAAATACCCAGACTCGAAACAAATACCCATGGATCACATGTATATGTGTTTCGGTGCGGGGATCAAACCCGCGGGCTCCGGTTTCATAGCCGGCGTCTAGCCTACTGCGCCTTTGAGGCTTCTACTAATTGTAGGATGGCCTATATGAATAAATAGAAGGCATAATGCAAAGTTTAATATTACGAATGAAAAACTTTTTCAGCAAAATCTGCTCGTAGAATGTAAATTTTGTATTTGAATGCCAAATATAAAAGTGTTGGCGTGTCCGATAAATAAATAACCATTGGATATTCAATCGCTGAACGGGAAGCCATTGGGGCAAAAGTTGAAATAACCGAGGCAAATACTAAAAACGGTAGAAAATTCAAATTTATGATAAATTTACAACATCGCCTGGGGCCCGGCCGACCCGGCGTCGACTCGTTTCCGACAAATTCACCCTGGACATAACCGTTTCCCTTTCGTGAATATAAAAATTTAGCGGCGCACAGTGGGCCGTGTCTCTGAATTATTGGGTTAAGCACTTTCTCGGAACAGCGCTTTATACAGCCGGCGGATTTAAATAAATATTTATTTTGTTGATGTCACCAGACGAATATTTTTTATTTTAAGTGACATTTTTATTGTCGCGGTTTAATTTGAGATGACACCGCATAAAATATATTAATTTTACGAGTCGCGTTAAGTGTTCGGCGTGGATGAGGAGTACAAAATGATTTCTGGTTACGAATAAAATATGTTTTTTGAATACATAACATCAGAGTTTAGCGTAATATTTTTAAATGCATGATTTTATAATGTTCCTTTGTTTGTAGATTTTTTGTGTATAATCTACGACACCACAACTTAAAAGTCAATTCACTCAAAGTTTAAAACCGAGCGATAAATCGATCGGACTTTATGCCATAAACCGAAAACAATTACCGCAACGGTGTCGTAACGTGGAGCGGTAAGTGGTACAGGAGATGCGAGGGTCGGCAACACGTCCACATTAACGCTCCGTATCGGCAGTATTAATAGCACATCATCTAGATAGAACCGCCAAGCGCCCACAACGACCCATCATTCCGCCTTTTATGGCCCAATGTGTTTTGGATTGAGGCGGCGAGTGATAAATTTAATACACAATGTATATTTTTTACGCCCGATATGGGGGTATAATGGCGAATTCTTCGCTTATGAATATTAATTTGTGAGTAAAGTGGGCTTGTGATGGTTGCGTTTTTTTATGTGTTCGGGTTTTATAACCTTAAAATTGAATTTATTTCGTTTTTTTATAGTCATTGGTACTACGATTTTATAGTTGAGGGGTTTTTACTAGCGATATATTATTGCGATATAATATTGAACGGGGTCAGATATCAGCGATTAGGTAGGAATCGAAATAAGATCTACGCAGGGAAATCAATTAATTGCACAAGTAATATTATGATGATTCTCAGATTCATTGGAATTTTCTTTCACACGGTGTTATTCTTTTATTGTTTAAAAGTAATTAACATATAACATTAGCATCAAAACGAAAAGTACATGACTAAGCTCCACAAAACATCCATTAAACGCATTCCGATTCGAAATAACGTATTTAATAACATACGAAAAAGCGTAATACCAAATTAAATGAGCGTGCAAACGTCGACAAGCGCGCGTCAGTGGCCCAACATGCTTTTTTAATTGTCACTTACCACTTTTATGTAAATCCGCGGTGACGCGCGGCGGGTGTCGCCCGGCTTGACAGCCCGACACTGGTGACACGGTGACAAGTGACAGCTCGCCGTTCACCGGGCAATTTGCGACCGGGCTGCAACGAGAAATATTATTTTACTCTTTTTTTTGTCCGCAATTTTTTTGTCCGCGTCACTCCGCGTCGGTGACCAGTGTGCGTTCTGTCAACCGTGTGTTGTGTTAATTTCGATATCGGTTTTGATTTTGTTAGGATGTCTAGGTGTATTTTGTTGTATTTTTAGTGGTGTTAGCTTTGCTGGTCTTCATTCGTGTATAAGTCGTTAATTTCAATAATTTATTGCCGGTGTTTTAGGATTCTTACTCACTCCTATTTCGGTTAATTATTTTCCATAGCAATTCCTCAAGATCGGAACGAATAATCAATCTAAATCTAAGTATTTTGGATATTTGGGATAGCGAATATCATTTCTTCTTCTTCTTTGTTACACTACTAGCGGAGCCACTATGTTTTTTTTCATACACGATGGTTTTATTTGATTCTCATTTTGCAATCAGGTATATTCATCGCTTGTCAAAACTTATCATTTGAATTTAAACCATTGGCTCGTTGACACAGTTCATACATGGTTGTAGATAAATATCATGTAGCCAGACCCAGCCAGCTACTTCTATTACATGGTATCAACTCACATTTCGTGTTAAAAACCTCAAACCTTTATCGGATCCTTAGAATATATTTGATAAGTCACACTTAACCCACAAATTGCCGCGTCTTCCGTCACGTTCAATCCGGCAGCGAAGGGCCGGCGTCTTCATATTTTGAATACATCGGTTATAAGAAATTACGAGCCGCTTATCCCGGTAATGGGTACATAAAATGTAACGGCCACTCAACGTTTATGTATTGAGTTTTGCCGCGGCGCGTCGCGTCGCCCGTCTTGTGAGTACATTAGGGATTTCAATTCGCGTGCTGGGGTGTGGCTACTGTTGTTCAATGTTTTAATATTTATTTAATTTAAACTCTTTAATTGTAGAATTAGCTCGCTCACAGCCAGCGTATAGCTTCCTGTTCAATCTCCGCCAATTCCCTTTGTTTTTGAGAGAGGACCAGGTATATAACTTAGAATTCCTACTAAGTTACGTTTAATTTGTTGTCATTTGTTATATCGATCGATTCAATAGCCAAGGAAATCATTGTGAGTAATTCTGCATATATAGGAGTTCGACTATGATCAAGTGGTCCATACGAAGTGAAGACGAAAGGCAAACATTTTTTCTATCTAAAAATATGTCCATACCCGGCACTCAGCTTATACAGATATCTTCGCTAACTCGCAAGCCGCTTGCACAGCGACCCTACCCCACTTCCCTGCCAACCCCATAACAATAAGTTAAACAAGCGCCCGCTCGGCTGTCGCTCGTTACGTCTGTATCGCATTACCGCCGGCGACAATGCCGATCATTATTGATGTTTATTGTCATCTGCGCGTGGGCCCTTGTTCACTAGGAATGCTGCTTCCTTGAGGTCAAACGTGTTGTCTATAAAGCTATCAAACGTTTTGTCAATGATTACTGTGGACTTTATTGATGTTTTTTTATTGCTATCAATGGCGAGACAAGTTCGCCATTCACCTGGTGAGCAAGCAAGCTCATGGACTGTAGCAAAACCAAACAAAACCACGAATTACAAAGTAATGCTTGGCAATCCACTGCACTCGCCATTGTGAGACATAAGATTTTAAGTCTCATTATGTCCAGTAGTTACTTTGACTAAAATGTCCTTCAAACCGGAAAACAACAGTGCATTTACACTGTTGTTTGGCGGGAGAAATAGTCATTGCGATGGTGCCTACCCAGGCGGCCTCTCACTTATGAAATACCTACCACCAGTTATTTAGAATGCGAAAATAAGAAGGGTAATGACGTTACACAATTCTTACACCTAATTCATCTCAATCGTGAAGATGTCCGCGCCTACAATGAGACATAAATGGACTAATATAGTTAGATATGTCTACACGGTTTCCGCTTTGAAATATGAAAATAATAAATCATTTGTAACAAGATTCAACGGTATCCAAGATCTATATTGATAATTTAATATGGAAATTAATGACTCAATTTAGGAAGGCTATCATATGATTACAATCACTTAGGTTCAAAGAGAATTGCCATATTGCTTACTTGAGATTATGCTATGCCAGATATTCGCTATTAATTTCGCAGTTGCAATTAATTTGAGTTAGTCTTGATGCATCGTAACCAAATCATCACTCATGACCAGGCCGTGACTGTCAAAGGGTTTGTGCTGACAAATTATTGGAGCAATGTAGCTAATAATAGTAGCGAAATTAATCCACATGTTCAAGATAGGAGGCCATAAAGACGTTGTGTAATATTATTAACGGTTATTTGTACAATGCATCACCATGTTTATTAGTTCAAGTAAGCTACAAACGCTTAATCAATTAATATATTACAAGGTTTAAACAAACAGACACAAAGTTATAACTGTCCGCAGTTCCCGTGGGATATAAACTTGTAATTTATTAATACATAAATAAAAACCATAAATCCTTACTATACTAATATTATAAAGGTGAAAGTTTGTATGTATGTATGTATGGATGTTTGTTACTCTTTCATGAAAAAACGGCTCAACAGATTTTGATGAAATTTGGTATAGTGATAGCTGACACCCTGGATTAACACATAGGCTACTTTTTATCCCGAAAAATGTAGTGTTCCCGTGGGATGAGTCAGGAAACCAAATATACATATTTTCTACTCTTTCAAATTCAAATTGTTGGCACGGGATGTCCTCTCCTACGGAAGGGAAATATAGTCGACGGCACGCGGGAAATATAGTTAGTAGACACGCGAAATAATATGTTCTTGATGTGGATTGGACTCAAAAACTATCTGCACCCGGGCGAAGCCGGGCCCGACAGCTAGTTTCTATATAAAACCAACACATGACGCTCAAACACAACTGGCTATAAACAGTATTAGAATAGAAAATGTTTTACAACGTCCATAAATCCATAGAACATAAACACCAAGCACTGAACACAAACAAATAAAACAAACAATAAACGATGAATCTATTTACAATAAATCATCTCCCGCTAGAACGATTGAGCAATAAATATCAATGAGTTTAATGTTGCTGCCGTACAAGCGATATCTGTCAACCAGCGCCGCCGCCATCTTGAGACGCCATCTTGATTTATGACGTTTTATTGTCAGCTTGTCAATAGATAACTTGGAACTATGAAAAATTTGAATGTCACGCGTGGTTACTGGTAATGAAATGCCACTATTACTTTCTTGATGAGTTTTCACATTATTTTATTGTGTAGATGATATTTTGTGAATAGTCAGGTGTAATTGATAGGTAAGGTCGGCAAATATAGAATGAATAAGTTTGAGAGTGGAAATCATTGGGGGAGGCCTATGTTCAGCAGTGGACTTCCTTTGGCTGATGGATGGATGGATGGAAGTTTGAGCGGGAAGGTGGACATGAGCCGGGATAAAGACCCAATAACAATTTGATTTGATGAATGAACAATATGTAAGGATATTCCAGCACAAGGCGACAAGTGTCTGAAGCGAAGACAAATGTTGAAAGATTTCTGTGCTAATCGAATAATAATTAATAATTTAAGATAAATAATGAATGTGCAGATCGAGGCCTTATCCAAAGAGTTTAATTTTTTCTACTGTTAATTTTTTTTCTATTAATCAATACCTTCAGATTTCCTTTTGTAACGACATACATTCAGAGTCCTTGCTCTCTAAGGTAGTTGGTTAGTAAATGGTGGACAATCTATGACTGGTAATGTAAAATGATAAACTTACTTCTTAAAGACAGGTACGGTACCATTTCTAATACAGATTGGCATTTAGGAACAGATATAATACCACTTCTATTACAAATTATCTTTCAAACTTTCTTCAAAGAATAAAACGAACCTGCCATAAGTCCTGAGAAACATCTACGATTTAGTAGCTCGATGTTCCCCAAGTGACCGATAAGACGTGATGCAAGAGGACAACAGGCAATCGACCAAGTCAACGGCAATTGTCTATATCGGTTTTCTATCAGCAATTTGTCACGTTCCGATTTACGTAACGTGTTTTATGATACTTTACACTTGTACAGATGTTTCGCAATTATTGAATGGTTATTAGTTCCTAGGATTCATGGATGTCTATATTGTTTATACTCTTCATCTTATTAACATCGTCTGTATTGGTAGCGGACTTATAAAATCGTGAATCTTTTCAATTCTAAACAAGTGATAACAGAATTTTAGAAACATCAAATTAAGTATAATTCATTATTGCAATTATCCTTCTTATCTTCTATAGAATTAACTTGAATGTAGGTGGTAGAATAAGGTTAAAGGTCTAACTCGTAGACTTAAGGACATAGTCGTGACAAATCAATCATTATTTGAAGCATCCAGATACTGCATAATCTTTTGTGAAGCAGGTTAAAGAGATTGGCCCTAAAAATAACCAGTCAAAACTTCATGGTCACTGTCCACTCAACCCAAAACAAGAGTGTCGCTAGTTCTTATCTGTCCTATACCTTTAAGCCCTGGATCGGTTTTGCTAGCAACGTTACTTTTCCTTCTCGTATTGAATTTCTAAAGATTCAATTGAGCAGGCCGGCATAATTCTGTGCAAATGATGAGATATAGTCACTTACGCCAATCAGCATTCGGTTGTATGACAATACATTTATTAGTGCAATGAACGTTGCTTAGCCAGTAATAAAACCTAACATAAATCCTGAGTGAATTAATTAGTGTCTAAATTAATGTCTCACAGACTGTGTCTGACAGGTTTTTTATAATTTTGGTGTCATTGCCCATGCTTATTAAATTACAAGGTGAGCGAAACCGGGCGGAAACATTACCATTACGATATTTCAATACATTAAAGTAATTAATGGAATTAAAACAGGCCAGTAAATAATAATGGCTGTATTTATTTATATTAATTGTGTAATATTTTTCACTGCTTTATTGACTTGTCAGTGTATAATTACAATTTATAGGGTTTATTAAATAAATAAATCAGGGTCGTTGTTTATCTCGCAATAAATTGTGTGTTTTCTTGTTTTATTGCTTATAAATGTAAAATAGTAAACTACTAAAAATTAATCATTCATGGAACTGGAATAGAAAATTAATTAACCTAAGTAGCTGTTGCTAAATGGATATAATATTCCTATTTTGTTTTAATATCACTTGGTAGTAGGATATTCGGATCCGCTGGGATGAAGACCAATGCGACCGACGCAAATGCGTCGCCTTTTTCGTTCCACCATCGGGTTAGGACCAGGTTGGTAAAAATTGTGTATGCTATATTTGGGTTTGAATGTCGTGTCGTGTAAAAAATGTCAGTGAGATAGCCAGACGCCCAATTGTCCTATTCACTCTATTGATCTCCTTCCATTTCTGTCTCCCTTCAATCCTCAACAGCTGCCAATAATTTGAAGTTGTTCATCAGTACTAACCCCTTGCTACCATACAATCAGTTTACTCATTAAATCTATCAACGTCGATGAACCGCGTCAGAACTGTAGGTGGATTCATAATTCTGACTCGGCTCTGGCATCTAATCCTAAAAAGTTTAGTTTATTTGACAACAACCGGAATGTTAACAGTGTTATAGACATGCCATTAAATGATTTAATACTGTTGTTGAAAGACGATATACTATATGCTGGTAACAATAATATTTACAATAGTGAGACGGTAAAAACAGACGGCGACCGGTGATATAGGCTTACAAATAAATCTACTGTCTGATACACGTGGATTTATTGCGAGTTGTGCTACGGGCGATTGCAGAACTTTGTTTTTGATGGAAATTTCTTTTTTTTAGATAAAAAATACTTTCTTTCTTTTTGATGTTGTCGGGGACAAATGATCATACGGTTCACCTAAAGGTGAGAGATCACCGCTGCTCGTAAAAATCTGCTACATCTGTTTGTTAGTCTCCTACTTCTACAGGGAGCGCAAAAAAATGGCGCACTTGCTCAGATGGGTACAAGGGCATAATATTAATATCGTAATAAAAAAATAATATTTGGAAAATACCTATCCGTTTTGAAGTTATGACCGTTTAAAGTTTTAAGTTTAATCACCACTTTTTCGCATAAAACCAGTTGGAATGGATGAAGAACAAGATTTAAACACATACGTATTTTTTCGTTTCGTCGTTAATTGAACGGTTAACGAATTATACCACGAAAACCATTTTTAACAGCATCAAAACTTCCTTAGACTTCGCTTTAACCGTTGTTTACACATGGGTAAGGTCATGAACTCTTAGCTGTATAATTTATCCTTCTCTAATTTCAAAACAGGATATTTTTGTTTCATTTCAAATAAATAAATCAGTTAAACAGGGACGTACTTAGATTTAAGCGTCAATAAATTAACAACATAATAACTTTAGGTGCAGTTGCATCGTGTATGGATTGACTATTTTGTTTGTCATTATTTTCCTTAGTGTCACAAATCCAAACTGAAAGACACCAAGAAATCACACTGGTCATCGCTTAAATCATGTAAGATTGCGAATTTAATTATAATTAGAAAAGTTTTGGTAATACCTACATAACATTTAAATTTTCTAAATAATTAATATTCATTGAAAAAATAATCTGATGACACTGATTAATAAAAAATAAGATTTTTAAAATGATGGCCCAATTCGGCCCTATTAGTCAAAGGAAGCCGCCGGTCATAGTGTACTTCGTCGGATCCAACGCGGCTCGATTATTCTTCCTTTGAGGTTGCCGCCGCCCTTTGTGAGCGCGAGCCGAAAGGCGGCAATTTCTTTGTCGGTAACTTTTAGCATTTTGCAAAAGAAGACCGACATCTTGAGGTGTGTTCACACTACACACATGATATAACTTAATTTGATTAAGTACCTACTCCGATATAAAAGTTACGTTAAAAAAAAAGATCTTATTGGACTGATAAAATGGTCCTTACTTGCTCAAGAGCTTATAATATTATTTAAATATGTCATCAACCGATCCAGTCAGTTACAAATTGCCTATTTACTTTTGCTTATTATTGTATTTAACATTACTTTAATGTGTTTTGAAAATAATGTTACTTTAAAGTGATAAAATTTCTTCTAAATTCTTATACCTAGAGAAATGTCGTCTACCATTATAGCATAGAATTTGCATATGAGACTTCTGTGAGATAAAATTAGTGAAATCAATAAACACTAAGCACTAATTTACTGCACTGGAGACCCCGTGCCCTGCAGTGGCACGTATATGAACTGATACAGTACTAATACTAATTGTTCACATGAATTATTATGAACTCAAATAGGAAAGCTTTGTATCTAATGTGAACAGGCCTTTATCTTTCAAAAATCAAAATAATAATTTATTTTTTATTAGTTGAATTCGGATTGCGATCGCGTGTGCATGTATTAGTCGTGTGCATATTATTGTAAATTCGTTTTCAGTTATTTTGAGTAAATTTTATTAATTTCATTATGCTTTGAACATTACCCAATTTGATAGCTTTTGATGTAACTTGTGTTATGTGAAATGTAAAAGAAAAAGTGATTTGTGCTACCAAACTGTGACAGTGTTTTCGTGCGGGTTTTGGCGGATCCTGCGCTTCCATCCTTGCCTATCAAGGTCATTACGGTTTACATTACAAGGTCAGTTAACTATTTTAGTGGTCATTAATGACAACTAACCAGCCCATATGGGTCACCGACGGCCTCCGTGGCGCAGTTGGTAAGAACTGCCTGTGAAATGAGAGACCGCGGGTTCGGTTTCTGCCCCGAGACAATTTCCATGAACCATAATTATTTTTCTAATACCCGCGACACAAGATTTGTATCTTAGTGTGGGGTTAGTACCCATGTATGTGACTGTTGACAGTATTAATTTAATATCTTTTTTATGTAACCTGAGCGTTATGTACACAATCGCACGACTTATAAGTAAATAATGAGCTCTGCTTATTTATTGTTGAGTGTCTACCGTTCAGTTGTAAGGTTCAATCACTTTAGCGTAATGTGTTAAGGGTTAGCATATGTAACGTTAGTTTTTTTTTTCTCGGCATCTTTCTTAATATTCGCTAGCGCCATGCAAATCCGTCTGAATTAAGATGCCTTCACCATATACTATAATGTATATTGGCAGGTGCGCCGTTTTCTTGTCCACCCTGTATATATCTTCCAAAGCGAATGTAGTTTTTTCTAAATTTGTCGTCAAATTTTATGTTTGGCGTTTATAGAATGCTGAAAATTTGTATCATTTTTTATTTTTCAGTCTTTCGTAGATTCATAAATAGTAAAAGTTCGTGCAAGCAAAGTTCCTGTCCAAAATACATTAGCGTTAATTAAGCCTAATTTATTTACGTGAAAGCAAAATATAGTCTCTGCAAGTTTTCTGAGTGCACTTTCCAATTTTTATGAATGCCCAGCATTTCGATGGCGTCCCTATAGAAGATACTCGTATTTTTGCTTAATTCGTAGAATGTTTTGTCTCAAATAAAAGATAAACATTTCGTTACTAGAGATATACCATAGAGAGTATAAAAAATAAATTAAATAGGTCTACGTTCTGTTATAGAGATTCGGAAGAATTTCTGTGAGGTCACATATTGTTATAGATAATTTTAATATTAATAAAATGCATAAATGTATATGTTGTGCAATGTATAAAACGTGCGAATTAACTGCAGGAATGTGATATCTATGGGCACTCTCTCTTTAGCCGCAGGAAGTCTACTACTCCACATGTGCCTACCCCAAGAATTTCCACATCAACCTGTTGGAATCGGCCAGTATCCAGTGACTTTCTACAACCTTAACCAACTTATGGGTGAGCATCTGACACTTCCCATACCCGTACCCGGCCTTGACTCCAGAAACTTTCAGCAAAGAATCTATGGGTTAATAGGTTAAATCTAATTTCTACAACACACTGCCTGCAGCATTTAAACGTTGCATACAAAATTATTGCCGTCTTACGTGTACCGATTGATGTTTACACTATGCTAATAAATGACGTAAACACTGGAGCTAACTAGCCGACAAATAATTGCCATGTCGACGTACCAAATCTAAATATTTTCCTTCAAGTTTAAAATAAGGGTAAAGCATTGAGTAAATACACCATTAGTATAAGTCGCATGGAATATACAGGGCGTGATGTATCGCTAGAAAAGTATTTAGTGATTTGTTTATGCCGAGATTTAGTTTGGCTTCACTTGGTGCATAATTCACTCATCGTTTGTGGGTTTAGTGTTCATTAGTGGAATAGCTATGGGTATATAAGTGAGAACTTTGTTTGGTTTCTAAATTGTATTATTATCTTTTTGCCTATTTTTACAGGTATATTATTTCTACTCAGCGCGTGTCTCTTGTCAAATAATGTGAGGAACCGTTGCATTCGTTTTTAATCAGTTAAGTGACTAAATTATATATGCCATCTTAGAGTTAAATTCTAGAAAATTGAATTTGTTCTAAGAAAATTTTCATTAATAATTAAATGAACATCGATATACCACTAGAACTAGAAAACTAAACTTCCAATGACTAAGTAATAGATGAATAACGTGAATACTATTTGTTCTATTCTATTAATATCGTTGCATCCTAGATTTCCTACCGTCGATACTCCTAATTCATCATCATCATCATCATAATATCAGCCACAGGAAGTCCACTGCTGAACATAGGCCTCCCCCAATGATCTCCACAATGACCTGTTGGAAGCGGCCTGCATCCAGCGACTTCCTACGACCTTAGTCAGATCGTCCGTCCACCTTGTAGGCGGGCGTCCGACACTTCGCTTGCCTGTACGTGGCCTCCACTCGAGAACCTTTCGGCCCCAACGGCCATCGGTTCTACGAGCTATGTGCCCGGCCCACTGCCACTTCAACTTGCCAATCCTATGGGCTATGTCGGTAACCTTGGTTCTCCTACGGATCTCCTCATTTCTGATTCGATCTCGTAGGGAAACACCGAGCATAGCCCGCTCCATGGCTCGTTGAGTGACTTTGAGCCTTTTAATGAGGCCCACAGTGAGAGGCCACGTCTCGGTGCCGTATGGCATCACACACAACTATCGAAGACTTTCGATTTTAGGCACTGAGGTATTTTGGACGAGAAGACTACTCCTAATTACGCCATCATAAATTTATCAAATGCAAAAACAAGAGGTGCCACGGTCGGCAGCACTGCTCCAGCACTCCGTTGAATATTAAATTCTGAACTGTCACCAAGAGCTGACACTGTCAAAGTTTTTCTATTAACTTTTTCATTAGGATTTGACAGGACATTCATAATGCGAGACGTTGATGAATTGAGCACGTCCAGAGGGAGCTAATGATGTTTGTCTAATGAAACGTTATGAATATTTTTAAAATTCATATTGATTTGACAGTTTTAATTGATTGAGATGGAGTTAGAATAGATATTTGATATTTTAGAGACTGGGTGTTGATGATTCGTTCGTTTAAGAGGGGTAATTAAGGTGATTCGATTGTCAATTTTCAGTGTTATATTGGGGACTGAATTATTTGTCATATTATATGTACATATGTAGGCCAAAACGGCAAATACATTGTTTAAAAAATTGAGGATGGTACGGTAAATTTCCTTGTAGGAGACTCAATATTAATGCCATCTGCATTATCAGAAGATTGTCTAGTCACTAGCAAATCAATTTTCCACCGAAAATCTCTCACAAACTATACGCACTATATGTATCCTAAAAACAGACGGCCATATATCTTAACTTGTTAGCCGAAGTTCCACGTATGTGTAATTTTGACTTATTAATGAACACACAGACAAAAAGCAGACAAACGGTATATACTAGAATAAATGTTGCGTCCGCATTACGGAGCGGTTACCGGGAAAAATATTAGTGAATGCTCATAAATAACCCGACTTCTCACTGTTATTTATTAGGTGAGAGGAACTAAACTTTCAAATATTTTTACAATTTGTTTTTTATAGACACAAATATATGTCTTTTATAGATATTTTTGCGATTGTGGGACGATCTTGACAAATATAAGAGGGACTGGATACAAATTGCTCACACTAGAGAAATGTGGAAGAGTTTAGGAGAGGCCTTAGTAAACTCACCATACAGTCATAGACATAGTCCTGACTCCACATT
This sequence comes from Hyles euphorbiae, assembly GCA_023078785.2. Lineage (NCBI taxonomy): Eukaryota > Metazoa > Arthropoda > Insecta > Lepidoptera > Sphingidae > Hyles > Hyles euphorbiae. The sequence continues at coordinate 1,544,099 of CM041037.1, read as the reverse complement.
AAGATCGAGTTTTGTGAATTGTGTCGTAGGTATCAGAAACTCCGAAAGACTTTTATGTATCACAAGCACTCAGCAACGAAATATTTGTTATGGCATAAGTCCGGCAAAGGAGCAAGCAGGGCACCTGATGGTAAGTGACCTTTGCCACCCATGTACACCCATAGCGCTTCCATCATGGATGTGTTGCCGCTCCATTAAATCGAGGGACGAGCGGGAAGGAAAAAGAATGAGATATTGAGCATCCGGCTATCTCTCTCGTCAAGTCGATCTCCAGAGAGGTATTGGTGCCGCCGCGGATAAGCCTGCCCATTCTTGGTGACTCATGATTGACAAAAGCGTGATTCTACCACCTTTAGTTTAGTATAGTTTAATACCTATGGATCACACAAATATTTGTTTCTAAGCTGGGGTCAAACCTGTGGCCTCTTGCCTAAGCGTCTAACCAACTTCGCCACAGAGGTTGTCAAAGTGTAAGACGTAGACAGAAGATTTATACACGGCTGTTCAATAAATGAGTTTTCCGCAATATTAATATAACTGAACAAAGAGCGGTAAATTGGAAGATTGATAACAAAATAAAGGCGCAATAACAATACGTCAGAGGCAGGCGTCTGTAATTTGGGGTGTGAAGATGGCGGCGGGTTTTGCCTTGGGGCGATTCTTTTAGACTAGGAGAGGTCAATGCTTTTGAACTTTTGAGTAAAGGGAACCTAATTGGTATAGCTAAAGTTGTGAGGTGCAGGTCTAAGGTTCGATGTGCGTGTCAGTTAATTTCGAAATTCATTGTAATTTGGATTTTTAGAATAATTTTATTAGAATGCTTGTTAAATTGTAATCTTAACTTTACTGTAACGAGCCAAAATTAGATTTAGTTGGACCCACAATATAGTGGGATTATTTCAAATCAAAAATACAATTCAAACTTTTTTTTTGAAATGTATGACGAGACGAGGAAGCCTTTCGCCTGATGGTAAGCGATACGACCGCTCATAAATAGTAGCAACATTCCACTGCGCTCGCCATCCTGAGACATAAGATGTTAAGTCTCAATATGTCCAGTAGTTACTCTGGCTACAATGTCCATCAATTCGAAACACAACAGTGCATTTACGCAGTGTTGTTTCACGGGAGAAATAGACATTGCGGTGGTACCTACCCAGATGGCCTCTCACATATGAGAGACCTACCACCACCAAACTCAAAATAAACGACAAAAGTATCCTTAAATTAATTAATTCAAAGTCACAAAAAAGAAAACAGCCATTACATTTCACAGCGCCATCTGTTATTCTAAACGGTCCCTATTAAAAGTATTGCAACTATTTAACGCGTGGAAGCATGTGTCGCGTACGTCACGCCATTCAACGACAATACATCAAGAGTATCGAGGTCGGCAGCACAATATATCTCTCATTCAACACACAGCTCAAGTAAACAAAATACTGGAATTTACGAGCGGCAATATCAAAAATACACCGCGTTGAATACGTTATGTCGAACGATAAAGTCGCATTTAATGCAATTACACTAAATATATATACGTTTGTTTTGTGAGACGGCGCGAATGTTTTCGTCGGGTTTAAGGTAAGGGATTTGGTGGGGGAGAAAGCGGAATAACATTCAAATATAATTTTTTTTTTTTTTTCGATATATGGCAACTGATTCTGCTTCTTTGAGAATATTACTGCCAGTGTCAAGTGACATTCGTGACTCATTCATGTTAGAAAAAAATTAAATAGGGTGAGAAATAAAAGCGATCGAGACTGAATAAAAATAAAAGAAATTAAGTTACTGATGCGATTAATACCAAATACACAAAATGGGTGCACACATGTAAGGTTAGTTTATAGTTTAATATTATAGTTATTTAAATAAGTAATTAGTGCTTTTAATGCCGCTTTATTTTTTAGGGTTAAGATGGATGCCAGGTTACAGGGGAGTGCAACTTTATTTTTAACCAATAAGTCATATAACGATGGAGAGGAGTACCGGGAGCAGCTGAACAATATGTGTGTTGTGGTACCTTCATCAAGACCACATTCACACAAGGAAGAATTTCTTACGTGCAATTTACACAGATGAACTGGAGATGAACAGTGACCAATTCTCAACCTAGAAATAATTGCTGATACATGCTTGCTGAGCTGTATTTTAGAAAACCAAGGTCTCAGAGTAACATCTGGCTGTATTTTGTAAAGATGAGCACCTTTGAAACAGCTTGTATCCTTCCAGTTGGTATTCCACGCAGTTTCCAGTTGTTCTCTAGCAGTGGGGACTAGGTCATATGAATAGATTGAAAAGTGATCTTCATTTCCTTGATTAATATCGCTTTTAGCTATCTGATCGACATATTCATTGCCAATTATCCCTATATGACTGGGTATCCATGCAATTGTAATTTGCAGATGTTCTTCACTACATAGTTTGATTAGATTTTTTACTTGTAGTATAATTGGGGATATACTGTTTTTATTAAAGGGATTACTTAAAAGAGCCAGAATACAACTTTTTGAGTCAGAAAAAATAATAGAGGATGTAATATTGTGTTCTCTAATGCATATTATACATTTCAAAATAGCCAAACATTCTCCTGAAAATACTGAGCAGTAATTTGGGTATTTAAACATAAAAGATGCATTAGCATCTTGATGAAAAAAAGCAACACCCACACAGCTTTCATTATTTAATTTAGAGGCATCCGTATAAAACACCTCTGCATTTGACCAACGAGATGCAATTATATTTTTCAGCTTATTATCAGGATTTGGGGTGTGTTTATTAATTCCAAGTGTTAACTCAACAGTAGGAAAATATATTAGTGATGAATAGTCCAAAGAAAATAAAGGGTGAGTTTGAAATTTATTAATGGAACAGGATAAAGATTCTAATCTCTTATAACTTTCAACAATGTAGGGAGTAGGTTTATGTGCCCAGTATGGTTTAGAGTTTATGTAAGTGCATAGTGTCCTTAATTTAGGGATGAGCAAATGAGTGGCATATTGGGAAATTTTAAAAATATATCTGTCTGACAGATATTGTCGCCTGAGATTAAGAGGAGGGTCAGAGCATTCCACTTGTAAAGCGTTAGTTGGTGAACTTTTCATTGCTCCAACTATTAGTCTTAAAGCTTTACTTTGCATTACATCAAGTTTTTTCAATGCCCCCTTGTTACATGGCAAAAGTAAATGAGTAGCAAAATCTAAATGGCTTCTTATAGTAGCATTGTAAATTAATCTAAGTGTATATGGGTGAGCACCCCACCAAACTCCTCTTAAGCTTCTCATTATATTAATATTGGATTCACATTTATTTAGTAAATGTGCGACATGAGCTATACCATTCATTTTTTTGTCAAATATTTTCCCAAGAAACTTGACCTCATTTCTTATTGGAATTATAGAGCCATTTAATTCAATTTGTAAATAAGGTGTATTTCGTTTTCTGGTGAAAATTACTACTGTAGTCTTTGAGGGTGATAACTCCAGAGAGTTCAATGAGAGCCATGAGCTAAGCATATTCAAGCCATTCTCCACTTGATCTTTTGCCTCAATAATAGAATTGTTAATTGAGTAAATGAGAAGGTCATCCGCATACTGCAAGACATTGCACACATCTGGTATGTTGTGATCCATATCAGTAGTGTACACATCATACAGCAACGGACTGACAACCGACCCTTGAGGTAAACCCTTCCATACTCTTCGAGTCGATAGCTGAATGCCTGGATGTCTCAGTGATATTGTTCTACCAGATAAAAGGTTAAACAGAAAATCTGTCAATCTTTGAGGAATCCTTAGCTGAACTAGCTTGTTCCTAAGGACCAAAAGATCGACATTGTCATATGCAGCTGAAACATCCAGAAATCCAGCCACCACTGACTCACCTTGAGTGAACGCTAGATGGATATCTGTGGTGAAGATGGCGTGACTATCAGAAAAACTACGACCCTTCCTAAAGCCGAATTGACTTTCTGACAAAAGGGAGTGGTGTTCTAAAAACCATTCCAGTCTATTTTTAACTAAGCGTTCAACAACTTTTGGGATGGTAGAGGATAGAGCGATGGGACGGTATGACTTGGAATCTGAGGAATTCTTTCCAGGTTTAGGGATAGGAATTATTATTTGATGTTTCCAATCTGATGGGATGCTACCATAATCGACAACTATATTAATTAATTTTAAAAAATAATTTAATGATTTATGTTTTAATTTTGATAAAAATGAATAAGGGATACCGTCTGGGCCAGGTGAAGAGTCTTTACATTGGTCAAGCACTAATAATAGCTCTTGGTAATTAAAGGGGGAGTCAATAGATGTAGTGTGAGTCGGGCTGTGAGGGAAATATTGATAGGGAATTTGAGAAAGGTGAGGTACTGAAGGGGGAGCTAACCTATCCAAAAACTCTTCTACCCAGTCTGTTGAATAGGAAGTAGCACTTTGATCCTTTTGTGACATTCTGTAACATTTGACTCGTTTCCAAATCAAGGAAGAGGGAGTTTCAGGGGATAAAGAAGCACAAAATTTACGCCACCCCTGAAACTTTTTCTTTTTTAATAGCCTTTTAGTACAAGCATCTATGTTACGGAAATTCAAAAAGGACTCAAGATTAATAACGGTGTTACATATTGTTTCCGCTTCGTGTCTCCTCTTAACGGCTTGGGTGCATTCCGAATCCCACCAAGGGGGAGACGGAATTTTACCCAAAGAAACATTTTTTTTTTTAAACTTGTCTCTGCTGAGGTGATAATTAATTGTTTTAATTTGTCACAGCAAATATTAATATTCATATTGTTGGGCTCAGGCAAAAGACTAATTTTATTTTCTATGAAATTAGAATAAACTTCCCATTTGGTGTCATCCAAGATGAAAGGTAGCAGGGGAGGAAGGGTTGAGGTTTTAATGTTTTGCGAAGGGAATGAGATTAAGATGGGGAAGTGATCAGAACCATGCGTGAATGGGAGACAAGACCAGGATAAAAGGCTAGCCAAACTGGGGGAACTAAAGGACAGGTCAACAGAACTAGGATTAATATTAGGAGGGGTACGACGAGTAGGGGAGCCATCATTAAGAACACACAAATCAAATTCATCTAAAATATCTAAAATCCTTACGCTAAAGGGATCATTATTAAGAGCACCCCAGATCTGATTGTGGCAGTTAAAGTCACCCATTAAGATAATAGGAGGCGGGATGGAAGATAAATAGGTACGCAATATGGGAATAACGGAATTATCTCTTCTGGGTATATAGAGAGAAATGAAAGAAATGTTATTAAAACGAATGCACACAAATTGAATACTTATACTATTATTAACTATGGGAACATGAATAAAATTTAAATTGTTTTTAATTAATAGGGCTGCCCCGCCCCACCCGTCACTTCTGTCATCGCGAAGCAGAGTATACCCTGGAATACGAAAGATTTGGTTAAATTTTAACCATGTCTCTGATATTGCACAAATAAATGGTTTGTGTTTATTTAAAAGGGAGGATAAATACGTTTTATTTTTAATTATACTCCTACAGTTCCACTGAAGAATTAAATCCATTTTTTAAAATATTAAAAATTGAAAGAGAAATAGTTTGAATAATATTACAAGCAACGTTGTTCGGTAATTTAGAGTCAGTTATAACTTTAATCAACGATGATATTAAATTATGGATTGTATCTGCTGATACATTATCCATCTTGTCATGTTCATTTTCCCTGTCTGCATTAACATGTTTATTTTTGAGGGCACAACCATTTTCAGGAGAAGGCATAACATAAGATTGTATCAGTGCTCTATGAGATTCATGAATATGAGATTGTGGGGTAGAAGGACGAGATTGCGGTTTTAGGAATACTGTTTTGCGATATGACTTGGTAGCAGTGGCTTGAGTGTCAGGTGGAGAAAATACAGTTGTAGGTTGATGAGACGGCAGAGCCTGAGGGGACAGCATTACCTCGGCAAACGATTTTTTGACTTGCGGGAATTTTGTCATTGCTTCATTATATGAGACATTATGAAGTGACATAAAATGTTTGATGTTTGCTTGCCTAGTGTGTTCTGGACAAATCTTATTTGTGGCGAAGTGACACCCAGTGCAATAGATGCATACAGCTTCTGATTCCAACACCGAGCACGAATCTCCGGAGTGGTTATCTGTGCATCTATAACACCTCGGTTTAGATCTACATTGTGCACGTGTATGTCCGAACCTACAGCAAGCAAAACATTGAATCGTCGGATAAATGTAATGCTCAACTGGTAAAAGCGTGAAGCAGCAATATATTTCTTTAGGTAGTATTTTCCCATCGAAGGAAAACACTACCGTCTGAGTTGGAATCCATTTTGGTCCATCTGGTGATGTAATTTTTCGGTTCAGCCTACGCGTTTTTATAATTTTGCCAGTATTGGGAGGAAGCCTCACATATTCAACAATGTCCTCATGACTCCACTCAATGGGTATACCTCTTACTAGCCCGATGCGAGAGATATTGTGGGAAGGGATATACACTTTATAATTATTAATTTGAAAAATGTCATTTTGAATGAATTGGTTCGCTAATTGACCTGTTTTAAACGATATGGAGAGTCTATTACGACCAATTTTTTTAATTCCATCTTGTAAAACATTTTTGAAGTTATTTTTGTATAAAAATGCTCCAAATTTAATGGGATGTAATGTGGTCCCATCTGATGGAGAATTCTCGGACAGTTCCACATATGCAATAAACGGGCCTACATCTTCCGGAGAATACAGATTCCGTGTGGGTTTAATAACTTGTGAGCTCGAACTATCCATAACTGAGGAGCCAGATGTTTGTGAGCTAGTTTGGCTTTCATCTAAGATGGATTGCGATAATAAATTGCTTGGAAGTGAGATTTTGTTGTTATTTTTTTTATTTTTCAGAATTGACCTCATTCTTTTTGTTTTTATCGCTGTTAACTTCAATGAGCCAGCCTGAGAGAAACTAGGGGCAGTATTTGTTGTGTGTGGCGGAACTGATGAGGTATTAGGGGCTAACACTGGGGACATTACCTCCGGGGGAGGATCTGGGTCCGGGCTTCGATCATAAACATCCATTTCCATATTAATATATTTACAGTCTATTTACAAACACAAACAATAGACAAACACGTGACAGAAACAAACGCGACACAAACAAAACTCACCACCACATTAATACTTATGTACACTTATATAACAGTAATAAAAAGAATAATATATAAACACGAATAACACACTTTCACAACAAATTCACTAACAGTAACTAATTAAATGTATTTTTAAATTATTTTCCTCCCGACATAACCTATAAAACATGAATGTTGCACGGTAGTCAGAAGCAGAATCTCAAATATATTCCTCATAAATAAATTGCTAATAGCAAATTGGGAGGCAGGCTTGAATAGAAGGATAATACGCAAAAAGAATTAAAAATATTTATATTTAATAAACATTTTGTTTTAAAATATAACTATTTGACATTTTCATTCTTTTTTCTAACACAAAATGACAATGACAAATGTAATTGCTATAGTATCTCTGCTTTGAATCGTACGTGAATTATTTAAACATTTTAAAAACTAGATTTACTTATCCGCCATTATCGCATAAATGGTAACGTCAAACAAATTCAGGTAGACAGGTCGTTGGTTTAAGATTTATAAACCCAATTCTGCATTAAGATACGGTTCATGGTTTTGAATTATCGCGTGCATGATGTCAACTATTAAAAAGTGTTTCTGATAGCAAGCTTAAGGTAAGTATGAGAGATAGTGGAAGTAATTCGGTGTAGTTCATTCGAAAATAATCAATATTTGTTTACTTAATTAATTCATAAATTAATAATTACAAATATTTCCTGTAATTGTTTCGAGAGACTGTCCCGCACTCACGCTGACTATTTTTTCTATTAGGTATTTACATATCAGTATTATGAGTATATCACATATCATATCACATACGCAATCCATATTATGAGTATATCACATATCGTAAAGGAGCGTGATCATATATTTTTTACTACAAAAATAAAGAGTGGCAAAAAAGAGTAAGATGCGGTGACAATTGGCATTATAGAAAAACAATTATGGCAACACTATTAAAAATGTGATTGTGTTCGTTGAATAATTTTATTCGTAGGCATTTCTATACTTTCTCGTATGGTACGGTTTTTGAGTGTTTTTAATTTTAAATAAACAAAGAGACTATTAACAACAATAAATAAAAATGGCAAGTATCTAAATATTTTTCATCATAGTAGATAAAATTAAATTCGAATTTAGTGCTCTCACTAAAAACAGACACTGTTTTGCCAAGCTATAAAACAAATATAAAATAAATAAATTGCCACCAATATGTATTCATAGCATCTAGCAGTACAGGATAGCAATGTGTCACCGAGTTTTCCCGCTCGATCGGCCAACTTGGCACCTACCTAAAACTGATAGCTATAAACATACATCAATGTAATTTGTGTGAGCCATTCTGTATACAACAGTGCGTTTACTAAGAAACTAAGTGTTACCTACCTACACGCAAGATTTGCGACACGATTGTTCTTTTAGTGGACAAAAATAGCGCAATTTGTGAGAAATAACGGTATTTATTGTGCTTCGTGGTTTATTTGTTTGGAAAGGACCCCGCACACTTGTATTTTGAGTTTTATTTGAAGCTGTAGTAGACTAATATAGCTTGTGATTTGGCCTATTTAGGATTTGTGTTAGAAGAACGTCCCACAACACAGATCGGAAATAGTTTCATAATTTTGTGATTCATCATCATCCTCATTTCAGCCGCAAGAAGTCCACTGCTGAACATAGGCCTCTCCCAAAGATCTCCACATCGACCTGTTTGATGCGGCCTGCATCCAGCGACTTCCTGAAAATTTTATATTGTGATTAATTTGGAAAAATGATACTTTGTGATGTCACTTTAAAACAAAACAGCAACAAATAGAAATTGCCTTCCGGTATTTTTTTTTTTCAAGATAAATTCTTAATTAATTTCATCGTATCATGGGATGTAATAAAAACATGCTGAAAAAAATATTCTTCTAGATATAATACGTATATAAAAAATACTAAATACTTATGTAGAGTTGCAGATACAGTTGAGCCATTATCAATTGAATAGTAATTAGAAATGGGACGTGCGCATTAATATTTTATTAGTTTGTTACTATTAGGATGTAACACGCAAAATAAATTGAAACGCATAATTTAACGTCCACCTTTATGGTGGAAGGTTCACCGAATAAACGATTTAAAATCATTTTTTCCCACTAGATAACTTATGCTTTACATAAGAAAATAAATATTAATTCATTCAAAAACGACTATTTTACCTACAACGTAATAACATCTACGTAAAATAAATTGACAACAGAGAACTTCTTATATTTATTTCTTTATAATTGTGCCTCGGCTATAAACAGTCTCTAATTACCAAGCTTAAAAAATAAGAATATGCGTGAAACTGGCACATCTGTCCACCGTCCAATAAAAACGGAACGCAGCTACGTGTCGCGCGTCGATCGCGGCCGACGTATTTACGACGTCGCCGACAAAAATATAGCAAGCGACGATTGCGCGCCGATTGAAATATCGTCGGGCTGCGCAGGACTTGATTTATCGCCTCGTGTGAACTGCTAGTGACGCGCTGTAAGATCCACACCTGACATCCACGTCTTGGGGGCAGCCTGATCTATTGCTGGTGTCGAAGAAACTTAAGAGCAGCTTAAAGAGGCATAAATATAAACTAGACTGTCCACTTGGTGTCAAGTTTTCAGTATCCGCTGAGGTATTTTTCAAAAGACTGTATGGAGTAAAGAAAACGCACTGAAGAGGTTTTTAAAAATTTACAACGCACGGTAGACACTGCCCCCTTAGCTAAGTTACAAGCGGTTCTAATCTATTCTCTTTCTACAATCGTTAACGCCTTGACGTAAGCGATAACGTTTCGTTTGTGCTAATTAAATTGCATCTGAATAGCTTAGTATGGGGGTGAGCCAATGGCGTTGTATAATGTACAAACGTCATCCCTTGCTTCAAGGCGTTAATGATGGTAGAAAGAGAATAGATTGGACGCGCTTGTGACTTGCCTAAGGGGGCTGGTTTTGAAGACGTCCATAGGCTACGGTAACTGCTTGCCATCAAATGGGCTGGAATTGTGTTTGCCTTCTCAGTGGTGAAAAAGAATTCCGGAACGATACGTATCACGTTTTGTAAGATTACTTATTATCACATCATGAGATGGAAATATAAATGAATTGTGAGGGTTTTTGTGTTTTTGGTTATAGAAGTTGTGATTAAGTACACAATGTTGTCTATAAGAAATCGCCTAGACTCTAGGTCCTGGAGCGACGTGTCCAACATCTGTACTTTTTGTAATCCTTACATCTAGATTTTTTTCTATTTGTGTGCAGTAAAGTATAATAAATAAATAAGTATTGTATTTAAATGGAGTGCTGTGTATTTCTTTATTTGGCAAATTCACTGTAAGTAAGACGTTGAAGAGGCATAAAATAAAATTTCATTACTTCAAAGAATCTATAAACCAATTTAATACTCAATTGGGTTCCGGAGGTCGTGTAGTCTAAATATGACTGAATGAATGAAACTGTGTTATTATAAATCTGTTTTGTTTTTGAATTGAGTTCTATGTATTTTATCAGCACATATTATAGTAAATATAATACACATATCATATCATAGTAAATACGGTTAACTATACATAGAGTTTAGAACCAACGCTACTACATACATACATAGTAATCTTCACTTCTAGCCAAGAATTATCTTATAAACTCATTTGCAAAAAAAACGGGCACCTAAGCAATGAACCATTTCAAATGTTACTATTGGTTTGTTTGATAATTATAGGTAGTTTTACTTTCACAATTTTGTAAATTAATAAGCAAATAATCGTTTTCGTCAATATTATCATAAAATTTTGATAAAATTTATGGGTTTTAATGCTAAAGTTCACTAGTAGTGTATGCTCGCTAGTAGTGCATATGCTCGTGAAGTAAAAGTTAACAAAGATTTTTGTTTGTTTTTTCTTTAATAAAGTAAAAGCAGATAAATGTTTAGTATCGAGTGTGACCCCCTCTAGTTGAAATCACAGCTTGAATTCGACTGGGTATGCTAGCGAGGATATCCCGGATACTTGCTTGCGGAATACGTTCCCACTCCGCGGTAATCACATTGTTCAGCTCTCTGATGGTCTGCGGAGCCGGTTGTACTGATCTCACGCGTCGTTTCAGAACGTCCCAGACATGCTCTATAGGATTGAGGTCGGGACTTCGAGCTGGCCAATCCAAACGACGAATGCCAACCTCTTGCACATACGCTTCCACATCGCCAGACCGGTGGGCGCGAGCGTTGTCGTCCATAAAAATTGAGTCTTCGCCTAAAGCGGCCAATGCGGGTTGTGCATGAGGAATTAGAACTTCCGTTATGTATCGATGTCCAGTCAGTGAGCCGTTTTCAATGAAGACTAACTCTGTACGATCCATTGAATTTATTCCTGCCCAAAACATAACAGAGCCCCCACCATAAGGTGTGATTTCTTCAAAACAAGCCTCTGCAAATCGTTCTCCTCGTCTTCGTAGCACTCGCCGACGTCGATCTTCACCGAACAGAGATATCCTGGCTTCATCGGAGAACAATACCCTATTCCAGTCTTCTTGAGTCCATGACTCACAATTTCGAGCAAACCTAAGCCTGGCAACTCTGTGCTCACGGAGTAACTTAGGGCCGCGGGCCGGGCGATGACTGCGTATATTGGCCGCGAGAAGCCTCCTCCTGACCGTCCATAGACTAATATGCACATTTCTTACTTCTTCGAGGTTGTTCTTAAGGTCCACATACGAAGACTTGCGATTTCTCAATGCGCGACTCACAAGAAAACGATCATCCCGTGGTTGGGTACATGGTTTTCTTCCAGAACCAGGCTCAATCCTATAGAGCATGTCTGGGACGTTCTGAAACGACGCGTGAGATCAGTACAACCGGCTCCGCAGACCATCAGAGAGCTGAAGAATGTGATTTCCGCGGAGTGGGAACGTATTCCGCAAGCAAGTATCCGGGATATCCTCGCTAGCATACCCAGACGAATTCAAGCTGTGATTTCAGCTAGAGGGGGTCACACTCGATACTAAACATTTATCTGCTTTTACTTTATTAAAGAAAAAACAAACAAAAATCTTTGTTAACTTTTACTTCACGAGCATATGCACTACTAGCGAGCATACACTACTAGTGAACTTTAGCATTAAAACCCATAAATTTTATCAAAATTTTATGATAATACTGACGAAAACGATTATTTGCTTATTAATTTACAAAATTGTGAAAGTAAAACTACCTATAATTATCAAACAAACCAATAGTAACATTTGGAAGTTCATTGCTTAGGTGCCCGTTTTTTTTGCAAATGAGTGTATTATTAAAACACTAGCAGAAATCAAATTGAATTATACAGCTCTTTTATCCAAAACGTAGTATTTTTTTGCAATACTTAAAAATGGGTGTAAACCTAATCTAAAAAATAATTGCTTTAGATCCTAAACGAAGGCGCAATATAGCAAATTCTAGAAAATGCTCTAAGCCTAGTACAAACTCTACTATTATAACTTCCCGACCCTTCAACACTCGCCAATCGATTGAGATAGAATATGTTAAGAATTACGTCGATCATCGACACAGCACAAAGGGATGGGTAGTGCCCTGTGCCCGACATCTATCAGTTGTTACTGCATTTCTAACAAGCCACGGAGCGCGATCCGCTTCATAGTACAGAGACGGCTTTCAGGATCGATATACATTTCTCGTAATAGCTATGTTTTAAACTTGTCTTATTATGGGGTAAGGCAACTTACGCTAAACTCAACAATAAAACTCGTTAGGATAGTGTCAAGCAGAAAGCTAGGACGTAGTATCACCTTGGAGAAGATTAGCTCCAGTAAATGAGCAAACTGGATACTTGATATTAATCATTACCACCGCCCATACCCACAACAATTGGATCGTAATTGGAAAGTCTTTCAAAATGGAAGTTAAAAGGAAGGCAAATGCTAAGATAAATGACGAAGTATTTACTGACATTACAAAATTCTGACTACAAATGTCTTATAAACTAAACAGATGTTCCTATACGGAAGCCGTCTCCACCCGCTCCGGTATCGTAAGACGCTTGTTACGTGGATCTAGCATTGAATCCGCATTCATCCCGCTGTCAACAGGCCGGATCACGGACAATGAGGGTGATCCGTCCGCAGCGCCCTCTGGGTTTGCGTTGCTCTAATGCAATCAATTTTATGTCCGTACGTGGCTAGAGAGAATTGATTTCATGATATTTGTTGGGGTTTTTCTGTATTTTGTTATATCCGTTCTGTTAATTTCTGTTCTGTTCCGAACGGAAATTCTCTATGATTCCGAATTACTAGACTTCAAGTCTTCTACACTGACAATGCGAGTTAGTGTTTGCATGCTGTTAAAAAGTTGTCGAAAAGATTCAGAGTAGGTATTTTGAAAATACATTACATAATGTATATGTTATGGGCCAAGTGATTAATCCGGCATTATTCATAGTGCCCGGGCAATATGAATAATGCCCAATAAGAGCGGGCAATGTGATTATAACCAATCAATTTATCACATTGCCCGGGCATTATGAATAATGCTAAGTGCCTGTTGGGCAGAGTGATATAAAGCGAATCAAAATCAAAACAATGAGCCGAAGTGGTAGAATTTAGAATAAGGCAGCACGATGGGGTGGGTTGGGAGGAGTGGAGGGGAAGGGGGAGTGTCGCACCTCTCCTGGTACCTCTCAAACACTTGTTGTCAATACAAATTAGCTTCTGCATCATCTCCGGCGCTACGGGAAGTTCAGCCCCTTCGCCCTTGCGTAACAAAAGATAGACACCCATGCTCACCTCCGCAGCTTCGGCTTGCTGGTCGCCTCCGGCGACCAGCCTCAGCCGCTACGGCTCGCACGGTTGCCTATCCTTCGTTACAGCGGGCGGGGGCTGCTCTCCCTCTGCGCCTCCGGCTTTTTATATACACTCTAGGGTCAGTACCCAAAAGACTACGTGAAGTCGGGGTGTTCCAAGTCGGTTTTGGGGCACAGTCGACCTAACTGATCCATGAAGTGGGTACACTAATTTTCTTCTGAAGACAATGTTTCGGTCGTTAAAAGTTAACTAGACATAAGCAGATCAATTCAACCTTTCTAATTTATGGGTCTATCGGAGATGCGACAATGCGGCAGCACACCACGTTAAAAATCACCTATTAATCCCATTGCCCGATCATCATGTAGCCATATTCATAATGCCCGGGCTATGTGATAAATAGGTGAGTTTGGATTGTAATTAATCACTTGGCCCGATATGGCTCGGCAATATTCATACTGCCCGGGCATTATAAATACTGCTCGCATTAATCACTTGGCCCATAACATATACGTAACCTTCTAGAAGTTGACATACATTACAAGTTTTTGTATAAAGTTCACAAGTTTTTAGAAAATTTTTGTCTTTGTTTCCTACAGTGAATGCCAATTATGCCAATGAATTGAATTTGGACATATACAGTTAGCCACTATACAACTAGTTAGTCTAATTTCAGATATTTCATAGAGCTCAGCAATATTTGTTGAATTTGCTGCATTTTTCTTGTTTATTATGTAATGAATAAAAACAAGTATACGTCATTGAATATTTTACTGAAAAACAAAATTTAAGTCAAGGATGTAAACTGTATAACCAGATGTACTTAATGAATGAAAAATAAAAAATAATAATTTCCACTATTACGTATTCTGAAGGCGCTGTATAATTACCGGCAACAGATGACTTGTCCCACAATAGATACAGTTTACACAGTTGTAGGTATATGTATTAAATACATTATTTATTATATTTGAACGTAAGTGAAATATAAATTGGAAGCCACTTTACTAATGATTAATAGGTTTACTTTCTTTTGCCAACAATTTATGGTTTGTTTGCATATTTTGTATTCACTTGTGTAAAATTTATACGTAGCGCAATTTGTTAGTGAAATACATCCTACCTACATCGAAATAGTATATGTATAAGCCCATTTCTGTACTCTTGGAGAGGTAAGAATTAAACAGAAATTAGCGTGTTGTTTGGGAATCAGGGTAACTATTGTACATATTGATACTTAACATCTTGTGTCCCGGGATGGCGAACGCAGCGGAATGTCAAGCATTGCTTTGTAATTCAAGGTGATGTTTGGTTTTACTGTTCATGAGCGGTCGTATCGTATTACCATCAGGCGACCGACAAGCTCGTCTCGCCACTCACTGCAATAGAAAAAATCTCATTAGGTCGCGGTACACTACCCTATTTTACAACTCCTCCGGTTAATATACCTTTCTGATTGATATTGTTGCGGGTTAAAGAAAGTTGGACATTCCCGGAAACTCGGCGATATGCGGCCAAAATGTTCACGGTGATCGCGGGTTTGAATCCCAGGGCACACCTCTGACTCTTCAGAGTCATGTGTGTATTGATACTCTATCACTGCGCTCTAAAAGGGTGAAGGAAACATCGTGAGGAAACCTTTAACCTGCATACCATAGCAATTTGCATGAATTTCTATGGTATTTAAAGCCAAACCGCATTAGGCCAGCGTAGTGGAATATATGGCCTAACCACTCCCAATTGTATTCGCGATTGTAGAATAGGCCTGAGCCCTGGGACATATACGGACTGATACAATAAAATGGTCATAAGTATGGCCATTAGATACGTTTGTCAGAACAAATAACAAGAGAAGATTTTCATGCAAATCCTTTACTATCCTATTACTATTGATATCTCAAATAGCATCCAAGACTAACAAGATCCAAAACAAACTATCGGACACTAACAATGTTTGCTATTTCGCACCTGAGACTTCCTGTCGTGTTAAACATTTGATGGATTTGTTGTCATACTATTTGTTGGACGGCAATCTGCAGGCTTTTGTTTATATATATTTGATTTAGGTTTAACTGGCAGACGGTAACAGATGCGATCTCATAAATGGAAAGAGCCTCATGTCTTATCTACAAAAAAAGACATACTTTTGGTTTAATTTTCAAATTCATTCCGACATTTTAGGATTTAATAATGTTATCAAATGCCTATTTTAACATTTTATTTCTATGATCCAATAATAATATAATAAATTCCTGATTCCGCGCTGATAATGATAGAAAAATCCAATAGCACTTTGCCCTGCCCGAGACCTCAGCGTTATAACCGTACCATAGTACTGTGATGATTTTGTTTGTCAATCAATTGTTACAGGTATATCCAGACATTTATACTATAGCTTAAACGATCTACAGCTAGGCTCTACCATTTCAAATACAATTCTCATTCATTAAAATAACCAACATTCAGACAATAACAAAACAGCTCGTTTAGAGAACAATGTTTTCGTCACCGTATGTACAGTCAGCAACGTAAGTCGCTCCATACTTTAATAACCCTTGTATGAATTAAAAGGAGAATGTCCTTTCATAGTATCGATAAAAAATATCTTTGATTCCTATACTGCTTTAAATTCATTCTAGCATTTTTGTGGTTTGTCCTAAAAATATTTCCTGTTTTATCCGGGCCACAGATATTTATAAAATAAAGTAAATATCATCAAATTTTCATTGTGTTCACAGAGCCAAAGACAATTTTTTTTTTTATCGGACTTCAAGTTCATTTCTCCAAGAGCTCCGGGCCTGGTTCGCAATTGTATTTATATTTATGGAAATTTATATTTTTCTCTACACAAAAATATAGGTTTCATCGAGGCACAAAAATATTCGCACCGATACTAAGCTTCATAGTAAAATTCACATCCTCCTGTCTAATTAATACTCTATAGTCGTAAAATATTACTAAGTAAAGTCATCTTTGTTGAGAAGTGCTAAAAGACAATCGAAATCTCGTAAATGTGTAGCGAATTTCTTTTTTAAATTTCAATTTATGGCGAGACGAGCAAGCCGTTCGCCTGATGGTAAGCGACACGACCGCTCATAAACAGTAGCAACATTCCACTGCGCTCGCCATCCTGAGACATAAGATGTTAAGTCTCAATATGTCCAGTAGTTGCTCTGGCTAGAATGTCCTTCAATCCGAAACACAACAGTGCATTTACACTGCTGTTTCACGGGAGAAATAGACATTACGGTGGTACCTACCCAGATGATCTCTCAGATATGAGAGACCTACCACCAGTAAACTTATGTTGCTGACTGTACTCCAAGTTATTCTATTTCACGCGCACCTGTCACTTGTTCCGTTGTCACCTACCTTTCTGTATGTTAATTTGGTGACACGTCGTGACGTCACACATCCTGCCGCGTCCATATAATTTAAGAGATACGCATTGACACCGAAATTGTTTACTTCCTCCATTACCCAACACTTGGCATTTGATAACGGATAATTTATGTGGTTATATTTTTAAATAAATTGTTTTATTATATGTTGTATATTTTTTTTGATAGGCTCCGTGGCACAGTTGGTTAGCCGCCGCCTGTGAAACGAGAGGCCGCGGGTTCGATCCCTGCACCGAGAGAAATGTTTGTGCGGTCCACAAATATTTCATTCGTGTCTGGGTGTTTTTGAGAACGAAAAGTCGAACGAAGACTCGATCTTAGTGTGGGGTCAGGACTATGTATGTGACTGTTGGGTATCAGTATCTGTATCTGTATCAGCCCATATACGTCCCACTGCAGGGCACGGGCCTACTCTACAATCGAGAATACGATTGAGAGTGGTTAGGCCATATAGTCCACCACGCTGGCCTAGTGCGGGTTGGCGGACTTACATACCATAGAAATTCTTATGAATCGCTATGGTATGCAGGTTTCCTCACGATGTTTTCCTTCACCGTTTTAGTGCGTGGTGATTGATTATCAATACACACATGACTCCGAAAAGTCAGAGGTGTGCCCTGGGATTCGAACCCGCGACCACCGTGAACATGTGGGCAGCCGCGTCTAGTCCGTTTACCAACAGGCCACCACGCACTGTGGGTGACTGTTGGGTGTTATTTATTTATTATTTTATTTATTTATCGCCTTCTTCATCCTACATAAATAAAATTACGTTTTTTCCCAGAATGGGTAGGCAGTGGAATGCCAAGCATTTCTTTGTACTCATGGTGTTTGCTTTTGCTACTGTCCATGAGATGTCCTATCGCTTACCATAGCGAATAGCATGCTAGTTTTACCATTAAACCAAAAAAATACCAGTGTCGCCACTACTGCCCCTTGGTTAGCAGAATTTATTTATATCCTGAGATGTGATAAACAACCTATAGCCAAAACGAAAAAAGTCGATAACCGGAAAATTAATATGGAAATTTTCAAAACGAAACACACTTAAGAGGAAATAATTAGGAATAATTGAATCCA
Organism: Hyles euphorbiae; assembly: GCA_023078785.2. NCBI lineage: Eukaryota > Metazoa > Arthropoda > Insecta > Lepidoptera > Sphingidae > Hyles > Hyles euphorbiae. The sequence goes on along the minus strand of CM041037.1, from coordinate 1,525,671 downwards.
GGTCTTGTTTACAGCACATAAGTAGCATCCAAATTAAATCTAGAAAATATATGTTCCTTCTTTTTCATGTACAGGAAATTTAATGTTGAATTTAGGCGTCCCCTAAGGAATTTAACCTTAAGAATATAATATAGGAGTTATAATGTTGCTTATTGTAATTGCGACATGCATTGACAAGATTTACTATCGCGATGTACAAAGTAAAATCAACTGGTAACATTGTCGACGCGCCGCAATTGTCTGCCGTCTTTATCACGATGTCACCAATAAAATACTTCAATACGACCGTGTCGCTTCGTAATACATTGTACTACATTGTATTCTAATACGGTTTTAAACAAAATAGCTCACATTAGTTACTCAGTGGAACGATTATATTATTTTATTATGCCAGTAATATTTCCCGTCTGACTAACCGTATAAGTCTAAATGTCTACGAGAGCCGATAAACATCCATTAAACACATTCAACAACAATTTATCATAATAATAAAATGGGTTTATTGGTGTTTCAACGGATATTTTATGGTCTCGAGTTGCTCGCAATGGTATTATGTTGCAACTTGTGATTTGTGTCGTGTGTAAACGAGCTGCAATAGTTTTCGAAGCAGTTGTTTGAGTAAACACGAGTTTTTGAGTATCTATTATTTAATATCATATTCCGATGTTTTCAATATAAAATCCTTTATTGAGTTTCAGAATATAATTCTATGTTGCATAGTTGAAGTTAGCAAATATCTTTGTATGGGTAATTTACGTATGTAGGGTTTATTGGCAATCACGAGTTGACACGGAAATAAAAAAAATGCTAATTTGACAATGGTGAAATCAACATCAAATGGAATCAACATCTTCAAAACGCGTCGTATCGTTTAAAAGTAACATTGTGTGAAATGGCATTAATGCTCTTTAGACAATGTATCTATAAGGTAGAGACGATTCTGTGCAATCAACACAACATTTTATCTATTACTTCTTCAAACATCGACAAATGATTTAAGCCAACTGTTGCCATAATTATTACAATCATGACTTACAATTCGAGCTTCAGGCTCTAAATCACAGGCCGGTCAAAAACCGACCGTGCTATTAGTTACTATTTAACACCAAGACATTCACTATCAAGCTAAATTTACAGCTCGCCTGACGGTTTAACGATAATGCTTATTTATGCGTTTTTACGTGTATTTATGGACGTTTACAGGCATTTACGAGTGGGCCGGGAAACGCCGCGTTTTAATTGTCGTATTAAATTCAATTTACAATCGATGATTTAGTGCGTTTCGGGTTTATTTTTATGAAATATGCACGATGCTGGTTTGCGTCTGTTGTTAAATGAATTTAAGAATGATGTATTGGAATCGGTTTGCGTTTTATTTCATCACATTGCTGTATTTAAAGTGGACTTGTACGTGTTTTAGTAAATATTCTAATGTCAAGACCGAATAAACAGAAAGTAAGTTTTGATGATGCCTAACTAAAGTCACCACTATCAAATGGTATAAAGATTAATGGTTTTGCTAGTATGTTTATGCGTGTAGGTCGGGTCCACAAAACATATCTTTTCAATTTTCACTTCAAGTTTAATTACTAAAAAGATATTGGCTTGCCGGTCTAAAAGTCTGAATGATATATGAAAATGAATAAGGTACTCTTAAAGCCTATACCAAGGACTCTATCTCGAATATAGACTAACTAGATACGAAAATCCTATCATCATGTCCATTTTATACTTGAGACAGGAAAATAACGAGTGTAGCAACAGCAGTGTCCCACGATAAACTCCACATTATAGTGCTCCCGATGTAGTGGTAATGTATGACGAAAACCATTTATATCTGCCACACGATTTTATTGCAAAATGCAAAGATTTGTGTTCAATAGCCTTTCAAGTTAATAACGTTGGTTGAATTCTAATCAATTTGTTTAGTGGATAAAGTGTGGCTGTCTGTCTGAGATCGAGTTTGTTGTGAATTGTCTTGTTCGATACCCAGGTTCAACCCTGATTCGTTGGAGTATTTCAATTAGTAGATAGATCCATAGGTAAATCGTTTATTTAACAACTAACGGTTAAGATATTTCTCAAAAGAATTACAAATTTACTTATATGAGAAATTACATTTGTATTCTTAAAGTTAAAATATGTAGACATTTAATAGCATAAGTAACTTAGAAATAAATGTTAATAATAAATTCGTTTATTTTGACCACAATAAGTACAAAACAATCATAATTATATAATATCATAACATGTGCGATATCGTAGCCGCAATAAAGTTCCAGTTCAGCAATATGCAATGCTCCAAGATGCAAAGCGCTCGTATTTATTAATTACCTTTTTCTGTTTTCATCTCCAATTTGGAAGAGTGGTAAATCAATTATAGCCCATGTGTTTAAGATATTCAACGGTAGCGGTAGTCATTTGCCATTAAGTATGCAATTGGCATGGCTCATGAAAACACAGGCGCAAAGTTAAGAAAAAATGGTGTGCCTACTAAATCCATGCAAAATTGACGTACGGGCAGGAAGTAAAAGAATTCTGCCTAATTACAATTTCTTCGAATGGGCCTGAATTAGTTTGTGCCCCAGGCTAATATATAGTTATATACCACAAACTGAGGGCGGCTAATGTCCCGCCCATTAAAGTAACATTAAGTTTTTGCCCTAATTGCTGTTTCGCAGTTACATTAACTCACATTTTCTATTAATTTTTACTTCATTTGCGTGGTGGTAACTGGTCACTAACATCTATTGCTAAAAGGTATTTAAATGAGACATTATACATACAGAAGGACAAAAGTTATTTAGAAAGTAGTGAGAAATAATTAGCTGAAGGTTGGCGCAACGTATGATGAAAGCTATTTTAGAAGTGGTAGAGCTATGCTGTTGTCACTCATGGTTCAGCATAAATTGGTCCTCTGAAGCTGTACCACTGGCTCACAAAAAATCGACATACAGCGACGGTTGTGTTGTCGCGCTTCGGTTAAATGAGATTGTCCGATGCCCAATACCCCATTTTCTCTTCTTTCCCTCTCTCCTCCCGTTTGGATGGATCTGCAACACATCTATTGGTTCAAACGTTGTGGATGTTCATGGGCGACAATTATCGCGTTCCATCAGGTGACGTGTTTGCTCGGTTGCCGGACCTATCCAAAAAAGAATAGTTTTATCGAAACGAGAATATCAGATAGTATCAGCCCATGCATGGTATGCTGATTTCCCCAAGAAACGAGGATATCATATAAATAAATATAAATACACCCAACAGTCACAAACATAGTCCTGACCTCACAATAAGGTCGGGTCTTATGTCGTGGGTATCAGGAACTTTTTGATTTCACAAACACCCGGAACAAATACCTGTGGATCACACAAATATTTGTCTCGGTGCGGGGATCGAACCCGCGGCCTTACGTTTCACAGCCGGCGTCTAACCAACTGCGCCACGGAGGATGTCTTGTGGTGTGTTCGTAGCCATCCGGATAGTTATCGCTATGCACGATGGAGCTCCTCATAGTGTACACTATGAGGAGCAGGAGCAGTTGGTTAGACGCCGGCTGCGAAACGTAAGGCCGCGGGTTCGATCCCCGCACCAAAGCAAATATTTGTGTGATCCACAGGTATTTGTTCCGGGTCCGGGTGTTCCGGGTGTTTGTGACCAGCTTAAAGTTAGTCGCGTTTAGGATTTAAACCTGTACTTTCAGTACGGAGAAAGTCAGCATAATTATGTCATTCGGCAAGCAATATTTCCTCCGGATATACTTTATTTCAATATTTTAGTTAATAGTAAGGTGTAACTTTGCTGTGCCAGTTCCTTTGTTCTACCTGGTTATCCTCATAGTATCAGAATCCAGTCTCCACAGTCTACGGTGATAACATTTTTATTTTACTAAATTTTCTCGTTCCAATACGCTGTAGATGGTGGATGGCTTCTAACATTTCTCTATGCTAATCCATGGGAGAGTTACATACTCAACTTCCTTGGACTTGTGTCTTGATCCAGCTTTACATTTCTGTGGCTGAGGAAATAAAAAAGAAGTTAACCCAGCCACACCCGCGTTCACAGCTAAGTGGACAATAAACGTTGCAAAGCCGTACGGAGTGGACAACCGTGACATGCTGATTTATGTTCGGTTAGCGCTGTTTGATGGAAACCTACTAAACCGCACGCATTCTGTGAATTGTGTGTCGTTTGCATGTGCCTCAGGTGTTATTCCTTTTCCTGTGCCCATTTGCATTCAGTTGGCGGTTCGATTCTGCGGAGATTACGCTTAAGTGTTTTTAGTTTTGAGGTTATTGTGTAAGGAATGTTTATTGATATTGCTTAAATATGTAATTTTTTCTGGAAAATATTCTGAAATGCTTTGGCTAATGTCGCAGGGAAAGTTAGCGGTACGATTACTGCTAAAGATAGGAGTATATGCTCTCCATTGAAGTTATAAATTGAAACTAAGTAATATCACCAAAATCAATACGATAGGCATTTTCTTTTGCCATAGGTATTTTGTCTACTTGTTTAATTAATTGCTATCTTGCTGAAACTTAAGTGTAGCATCCATGACTACTACTTTAACTGTTGCAGAAATATCATACATCAACAATTTGAAAGTTACAAGATAATCAGAATTTCTACGCTACGCTATTGAAAAAGCTTAGTTTAACTTCCTCATAACTTTATATCATTCATTTATAATGGATGATATGGATGATATTGAAATATGGTATTTAATTTAAACCACAAGTTCCTAACCTCCCCAAGTAACATTGTACGAAGTCTGATTGGTGTTTTGTCAAATATTTCTATTTTATTTTTCATGGCATTTGATCAACCCGTATAGGTACGGATCTTTTTAGGGCTCAGGTAAGTTCACGAGCTGAACAAAATTTCAGCTTAGCGGTAAAATACTCTTATCTATATGGGGTGGCCGGAAACCGTGAAAACTGAAATCACTTTTTTTGCCAAAAAAAGTCGTCATTTTATAATCTTGTACCGTATCTACTACATGTTAACTATGTCATTATCTTTTAAAGTTTCGTATATGACATTCTCATTTTATTACAACAAAATTCACAACCTTAGACTTGCCACCCCCACTGAACCATCCTAAAAATGCGTGCTTGTATCTGGGTCAGCGACAAAGCGGCATGCTGCACACGTCCGTAAGATATTATCATATAAACAGGGCTCACTACACGCCATTAGCTTTAAGGCTTTATTGCGCGAATATTTATAAACGTAAAACGCACCTTAAACGGCAAATGATCGTCATACATCGTCGGGTTTGTGACTTTCAGCTGAGTTGCTTCGGAGGAGGCATTTTTACATTTTTAGTGTATTTATAGCGGTAAGATGTAGTCTTTGGTGGTAAGTGCTGAATAGTGTAGAACTCCTATAAATAATTCGTCTATATATTCTTATTTTACTGAAGCTTGTGTCCTTTATTTTCTAGATTGCCCTCTCTTCTTTTCCTTTTCACATATCCATCCAAAGGTTGTCGGTAAGAAATCACCTAGAGCGATAAGACCGCCATCTGTACTTTTTATTATTATTTTTTTTTTTTTTTTTTTAATAAATAACACCCAACAGTCACATACATAGTCCTGATCCCACACTAAGATCGAGTCTTGTGTCGTGGGTATCAGGAACTACGAGAGACTTTTCGGTCTCACAAACACCCAGACCCGGAAGAAATATTTGTGGGCCGCACAAACATTTCTCTCGGTGCGGGGATCGAACCCGCGGCCTCTCGTTTCACAGGCAGCGTCTAACCAACTGCGCCACGGAGGCTGTCAAATTTGTAATATCATTAAATGTTTTTCCTCTTTATGTGCAGTGAAGAATAAATAATTTTATTATATAAAAATAAATAATAACTTCATATGGTTACGCCGAAGTAATAAGACATAACTACGTATAGTTGGAAAAAACACAAGAGGAACCTGATGTGATGCCATAGTACAGGTTTTCTACTTTTGTTGTCATCCGGTTGGACACCCTACCGTAAGAACAATTTGTCCACGTTGCTACATATAGGGTCAGGAGTATTTGTAGGCATATTTTTCTTCCAATATTGATTGAATGCCTCTTAGCAAGAACTAAGAGATAAGACTTGGTTTCATGCTTAATGCTAATGGTTGAAAGTGGAGAAATATCATTTTAGCTTACATTTTTAAGCAGACTACTACGTTTTTATACCCAACCTAAGCAGGTTTCCTGATAATGAAAATCCTCGCCGTCTTTTAAACGTTGTTAAACCATTGGAAATTTCACCTAACCTTAAGTTAATATACGTTCGTTTTCAGCTTCGATTAATTATGCAGTAGATTATAAGTAACAGCCTAAAAAACGACAAAATAAATAAGTACACAAATAAGCGTGTGGTCTCATTTAATTTTAGTATGATCCAAAAACATAATAAATCTTAATTTACAGGAATAAAGTTTATTGTTACCTGACGTTGATTATAATTTAACAATTTTTCTACATCTCGCAGTTTGAAATTCCAATGTTTATGCAACCTCGGCCACTTTTGGCGTGTAATTTTGTTTGGGACCCTGTATCTAGTATATAATTATTTATATTATGATCGAAGGTTTTCAGTCATGAAATCAACATAGTTACATCGACGCATAGAAGACCAGCGACATATGTATTCCATCCACACAATACTCACAATCCAATACAGTACTGATAAATCCTATACCCGCAATATCAAGTATTTTTCTCCCGTATCCATAGTTTCACAGTCCGGGGCAGTACATGCAATACCGAGTTGCGGACATGACTGAGCGCGGGGTTGCTATTTTAATTGATATGTCTCCGGCGCTCGCAGCCAATACCAATTACAGTCCGCGCTAGGGCTGCCACCAGTCGATATTTTGTCGAGTTTTTGTGCTATATTTTGCTTTTCCTCTGTAGTTTTGGTAGAGTGTGCTTGGTGAAGTTTTAGCTGTGTTGTGTTTTGGCAGGTTGAGAGTATAGTGTAGTTTTCGTTTGTAGATAGATCAGGAGAAATCGTTTCTAGAAATCGGATTTTAGGCTGATTCTAGAAAAAATGTGCATTAAAGATGCGTTATGATTCTTTTGCACTTGTATTTGGGTAAGATGAGTATTTTTTTGGCACAGAAACTGTTTAGTTTTATATTAAAAACAATGGAGCATTCAATATTAAATTTATGGACACGTATTATTTTGTCTGTTTGTTCTTCGTTTATTTTTATGATTGGGAAATCTTCAAAATCGTTTCTTTGGTAGCACATCTGCTATTTTACGCTGTATGCAAATTGGTCAATTTCACGTTTTCGTATCTTTACACCAATAGAAATATAAGCAAAATAATTCTATTTGGAATATTTTATAATTGTGTGTTTAAAATATTCAACATATTATAATTGTTTTGCTTATTATGCCCACGATAAATATATGATAGTAAGTAGTAGATGTAGGAGCAGCAAATATGCAAGCGAGTCTCATTGTAATTTGATCTTCACCATAAGTGATCTTCCAACTATACCTGAGTAATTATAGGTTCGTTACCGACATTCTAGAATATGGAAACGCGTAAGGGAAAGGAATATTAGGGTGTTTAAGGATTTCGTCAATACAAATCGAATTTACCGAAACAACCAAACCTACTCTCCGGCGAGTTTCTGTAGAATCTATTGGCCCACTTCAGCCATTCATTTTGTAGTTAACACTGTTGACGCTATTTAACTTTTCGTCGAGTTTATGTAGTGGTTTCGACTCAGTCAAACCGGCGAAGCCCATTCATTCTACAATAACGACTGACTGGCTGTACCACTTCGTAAATTAGTGAAAATTTTCAAATATTTCAACCATCACCCAATAGAAACGAACTAGGCGATGACAAACGCCACCTATCCAAGCTTACGTGACGATAGAAATAAAGAACTGGACTTAATATATTATGTTCTTTTGTCAACACATAAAATTTACGTCCACTAACAAAGTAGTGTCGTATGCCGCTCACGAGCCCCGTACACCGACATCAATACACGATCTTACATAAACGTCCATTTAAAAAAAATGTTTCGCATAAAAATTGCCTTTTTATACATCCAGTGAGCGCCACATCGTGTTGGGAACTGCGTTGCTGGAGTTCGGTTAATACGACATTTGATTGTTTAAAGAAGGTTTAGGAAATCATTTTGGTGTGGTGCATGGAGATAGGTAGGGCTATGATATCTTGGGACAGAAATTAGTTGGACATAGTTAGGATGGCAGTAGGATGGATGATCTTTACTTAGCTCTTTGGGGATGCATAGTAGTTGGTTTATGAAAATATTGGCTATTTTAGTCTCTAAATTCTCCAAATCTGATTGATGTAAGTTTAGTAACACATAAAGAAGTTGAAGTATTAAATATTGTAGGAAATCTGGATACAGACTGCTTCAAACAAAGTTCTTGTAGTAAACTTGAACTCAGTAGCAAATCTCCGATGATACAATGATGATACAACTAAGCTGAACCAGACAATCAGAACACAAATTGTTTGTAGATGCGATGGCTACTGGTGTCATCATATTATCGGGATAGAACCGAAATAAAACTTAGAATATCCTCTTAACTCTATTATTATAGGTAGGTATTATCTAGTATTAACATTTCCACGTTCGCTTACAAAATATCACGGATATAAACTTTAGTAAATTGCGCACCATTCATAAATCTTAACGCGGCTGTCAAAAGTTCCCCGATTTATGTTTGTCTATAATCTTTATTGCCTTATTTACGCTTACTCGTTTACAGACACTCGTAACTTGAATACAATAATATTAGGAATATTGCGGATTAGGCTTGCCGTCTAAGGCTTGAGGCATTAGTTGTAACATACAGTTATTCAATGTGATTATTTATTAATTAATATAAAATACAACAGTGTTAATTTTTATCGCGTTTAGAAATAATTCAGAAACAAAAATTATTCATGCAATGTTTAAAATGTATCATATACGTCCGTCGTGTAGGGCACTGGCCTCCTCTACAATCGAGAGTAAGATTGAGAGTGGTTAAGCCATATAATAGTATAAGTTTTACTATTTACTAGAGCCTGTAGTTCACAAACAGATGTCTGTATGGGTTACTGCTGGAATCTCATGTCAATGATTTTATTTTATTTGTACAAGAAGGACTTCGGACCAGATATTAGTACTGCCTGAACCCACCAATAAAAATCAAGAATAAATCAGAATTATTTACAGTGACATCTAGCGACTACATATCTAACACCATGAAGGTCGATCAACCACAGTCGTTAATAAAAGCAATAAAATTCAAAACAAAACTATAAAAGCTTTAAAATAACACCGAATTTATTACAAACGATCTACAAAGACCATTAAATACAGTAGTCACAACGTCCCTCCATCAATTTATCTATCACAATATATTCAAAAATAAACCTCTTTAATACGTAGCATTCATTTTGGAACTCCCGTTGAGTCGTAAAACGTTCCCGGCTCTATAAACTGGTATCGGCTGTACCCAAGTAATTACCATTTAAATTGTACCCATTCGGCTACTACTTGACACTTGACAAATGTTATGGCGATAGACCGTTGGCTGACAGCGTTTCAAGAATTTTTATATTCTCATATCCACATCTTAACGTGTGTTGGCTTCCCTTTACTCGCGTTTGCAAATTTATTACTACTCCTAAACAAGTATTTTACCACTCTATTACGTAGACAATAAGATTCAAAACGAATTGTAGCGGTTTTCGCGACCGCATCGATAAATTTGTAATGGAGTAAAGAAAAGTATTGCTTCTTTCGTTTGGTTTTGTTTATACCGTTTCTTATATCTCTCGGAATAAGGCTCATTTTCCTCTGTTTTAGGTTCAAAAAGGTATGTTAGTAAATATGTATCTTGTAAACTTACACAGCCGATGTTAAGTCGTAAAAAGTCCCCGATAATCGTATTTATAAGACATACTTTAATTTCCATTTGATTGGGTGTAATTTTTTGTCATTGTAGGCGACCAGAAAAAAACGTGTTGACATTTTTATTGTAATGAATTTGTTTGGTTATGTTATGTTTTTCAACGATTACAATGAAACATAAAATTGTATGTTGGCATGTTTATGTTTGGATGGGAATTCTTTTTGATGTCACTTCTAATTTTTGTTGAACACGCAAGAGTTTGTAGAGAGTTATGACAAATATTGACGTGTTGTTGACTCACTTACAAATAGGGTTCTTAGAAGCAGCTGTTTTCTTTTTTGGTTAATATTTGGTTATTTAAAATAATGGATGAGATTTTTGGAAGTAAATTGGAAAGTTTATTTTATCTTTTAAGATGGAATTTTTTTATAAGAATATTGTTTCTATGGATTGGTCGAGGATATTCTCCTTACATCTCGTTCAATTGGAGTTGGCATTATATATTATCATTTTCTCCAACAGGGACCTCATGAAGATTTTAAGGAAAATAACCTAGTAGGTTTCTTGGAACGGCAACACTGCTTCTCTTCTCACTGTGGCTACGATCCTTTATCATTAGGTAATTCTTCATTTAGATACTCATTGATTTAAACCGAGATATGGGTGAATATACAAAAATTGGGTAACTCGCTGTCATCAGCCAATATATACAAAGTCTTAGTATATTTTATTGAAATAACAACTTATTTTAAAACAATGAAAAGTCCTTTATATGGTCACCCAATTTCACTTATTCATTTTAAATACAAGTTAATAAAAAAACAAAATTAATACTTAAAATGTCAGTCCTTTGGCATGTCACAATCCCGAAAACCAACAATCAAGTGACTATCTATTAAACATTATCATTGATTTAAGAAAACTTACTAATTTATTACAATCTGTGATGAACATAGTATTATATACTACAACTTTCATAATGCAATGTTCTCCAATTTATTTAAAAAAAAATAAGAAACTTTGTGTTTGTTTTCATCCGTCAGTCCGTTGTGTGTTCTTTAAATTTGAAATTCTCGCCATATATCACCGAGTCAAGGTCAAATCCCTGTTTATGTATTAATGTTGGTAATGAAGTTAGTTGCGGACAGCACAATTTGACGGCCGCCATAACTGTACGAGTTCTTGGGTTGTGTTTGTCTTCTATACACATGCAAAGCCAGTCAAAATTTCAGTCCCGTGGTGGGTCGTTATTTTCTTGTTAATCTGAGGTTTATTATCATTTATACATAATTAACTATGATTTGTTAAAATGTAGTTTGTTGATATTCGAAATTATCAAAAAAAACATTAGTTCTGATTATAACCTCAAATTATGTCTTTTTCGTCAATCCGCTGGCGTCAGTCCTTTGTTAGGTATCGCGCTAGAGGATTGAATTGTCTCCATAATACTGCTTTTTGTTGTTGTTTTAGAGCACTTTTATCTTAATTGCTACCGTGTATAAGCATTTCTATTTTATATTTCAGTTTAGAATATCATACGGCCCACTAAAAGCAATTTGACTAGGGAAGAAGATTAGAAGAAAAAGAGAAGCCGAAAAGGCTCGCTTGGCCAGAATTAAAAGTGCCCCATTAAATTAGCGGAATACAAAGAAAAACAAAAACTTCAGTACTTAAGGAAATAACTAAAATTTTTAATAAAAACCTACTTCAAAACAAAAAAACCACTAAAAACCAAAAAATAATAAAATATTAAGTTACGCATATATTTTGATTTGTTGGCTAGTCAAGTATTTAAGCAAATTAATCAACATGCACAAGTACAATGAAATAAATATTATTTTTTGCTGTGCAGTGGTACTTATTATTTTAATATTTTTTGTGGTTTTTGTTTTGAAGTCGGTTTTTATTTTTTTATAAAATATTTTAGTTATTTGTATATTTTTAGTGTTGATAGGCATTTCAATGAAGAAGAGTTGGTCCCACAAGGAATATTTTCTTTCCGATGACAATGAAATCGCTGAAATCAGTTAAAGCTGCCGAAGATATTGGTATTTACGTTTATTTTAATTTTATAATTATTTTTAATTGTTACTAAGTGATTTGAATACTTAAAAGACATGTGCCATTATTAAAACTAAGAGATTTGTACTAATTCTTATTAAATTTCATTATAATTCTTAGAAAATTGTGTACTTTATCAGTACTATGTTAGCCTCGTCAGTCCCCTGGCAGTCAAATTCAGAAAATTTTAAATATCTCATAATTTACTTAAAAAAGTGACTGGCCCGATTTGGAACAATATAATCATTAGATTTGTCATCATATGCACCCGAATTTGTTATAATTTGATTTAATTATTATAGTAAACAAAATATCCTCAAAAGTTACCCAACTTTTGTAGAATCACCCATATATGTATTTTACACTTTTGAAAGCTTTTTCAAAAGGTTTCCACTTCAAATATTTCATCTGAATATCTAAAGAATTACTGCTATAGATAATAACTTCAATTTGCAATCAATAAACCTCGGTTTAAATAGTCAAATGTTCGATTCAAGAATGTGAAGTCAATTATCAGAAATAGCTAAATGATTGCTTTGAACAGGTCCACGTTAATTCTCAGGAACAAAGGTTACCAGGTGAGATAAGGTGTGGATAGGTGGGGCTCAGACCATAACATACCACAATTTACGACCACCTCTCTACCACTAATTGATAAAATCTCCACAGCTATTTGAAGTGTCAAAATTTTATTTGAAAACATTCGAATTCCAATGCTAATATAAATTGGATTTAAATTAAATAGTTATTTAGATTTGTTGATAGCGCAGTTTACTTTTACAATCCAAATTTTAGTAGAATATTTTTGTTAATGGATTTAGATATGTTGTTGATGTTTTCTAACACTTAAGAAACTGCGTCTCATCTGCTACCGTAGGGTCAAGAGTCAAGTGATATTTTTTTATAATTGCGATCTTTGCGGCCTGGTCTTTTAGTAAGCCACATTATTTATATATATGTATTCAGATGAAGTTAATTTCTTTTTATTTTGATAAGAATTATTGACCTGATAATAGAGGTAAATGTAGCTGCCGCTGATGAAAATTGAATCACTTAGAAAGTTAGAATATAAACAATCTACAACACCAGAGGAAACAATATGACCTGCAGGGCTTTGAGGGTTGATAGAAAGGGATTCCTGCTTCCATCAGATTCCTGTAGAAATCATTGGGAGGGACCTATTCAGTAGAGAGCTTCCTGAGCGTGTAGAAATAGTAGTAATAGTAAATTATTGGCTTCTAAACACTTTTCTCTAAGACTGTTGTACAACAACTCAAACTCACTCATTCAAACTATGAATACTAAGTATATTCAAAACGTTATCTATTATTATTAGTTTTTCGAATCCACAAACACACTACTAAAAGCCCTTTAATATATGATGATTTGTTCAAAGGAAACATATATTTAAACGTGTGTAATATGGTATACGGCGCGCCTCCCTTATCGATCAAATTATACAGTTGCGATGCTATCAGCGTCAATTCTCTCATCGTTAAAAAGCCTGTGGGTGCTATACGAGTTTTGTCGCGTAACTCGACACCTTTTGTTAGGCCAGAGACGTACTGAATGCTTTTTTATAATGAAATGGAAATAAACAGCCTTCACTGATTTGGAAATGTTTTCAGTAAATCAGCTTTCTAATTTACTTTTGTGATTTACCAGTCTTGGTCCACTAAGTAAGACGATCAACAGATGAAATCATATGTCTAGTTGTAAGGCAACATAAGAAAGATTTTGTCATTGTAAAAAATGGGAGCAAACTTATTGAGAACACTGTCGTATGCAGATTTCCTCAAGATGTTTTCTTTCACAGTCAAAAAGCGTGGTTGACTATCTATACATACACGACTTCTAAAACTCTGTTTGCAGAACACGAATTCGATGATCGTTAAAATGAAGAGTGCAATTTATGAGAGTGTTGTGCATGCCAGTAACCCGTGCAAGGACTTTTTTAGAGGCTTGAGTGTCAAAGTAGTTAGGTGACTAACAAATATTCAAACTATCACATTACGCTACCAAGTTTACGAAAAGGGTATAAGAGTGATGCTAGCCTTCGGTTTCAAAGTTTGCATCACACTTCAACTGACCTGATCAACCAGCTGATCAAAATTTCCCTCATCGAGGCAGGATACAGTATACCCCTGTCCTAACCCGTCCAGTTGACACCCAACAAACGAGCGACGATAGTAATCGAACGAGTGGGGGTGTAAATATCGGCGCGATGGTGTCGATAGTGCTACCACGGGGCGTTTATTCGTGTTTTATGTGCGGCCGGCATCGTGATAATACACCGATTTATTGTCGCGCCGCGCCGGCATTACGCGGCTACTTGAGATGTCTTACGCACAGACTATTTTGTAGATGTGACTTTGTTTACTAATTACTGTTTTAAACGAGTGTGCTTCGTACTCAGTATTTTTAAACACAAATATTTGTGTAGTTACAAAATACATTGAATATTTACATTGCTTAATTTATGATTGTTGAACTTATGAGACCCTAAGAGATTGAGACGCATTAATGGGTAAATATACGTTTGTAAATATGATAGGATACGCAACTGCTGTTCATATAGCTCCTTTAAGCGTTCAATAGCGACCGGGACCTATCAATTTCCTGCAACGTGTATCTTAACATAAGATAGACTTACCTGAAGTTCATTGATAATAGCCTTCATTAAAACCTTAAATACAGTGCTAATCCAATGTTGCTGGAAAATAGTCTAATTGTAGTCATGAAGCTACAATTTTGTAGGTCAGTCATGGCTTAGCATAGGCAGACTTGCCCGGGGCGGTAAAGCTGTCTCATTGGAAATCAACGTGGAGTAGCAGCTTCGCTGTTCCGATTCGTTCGGTGAATAAGATTGTCGGAAGCCCAATACCCTTTTCTTCTTTCCTTTTTTCCTCCCACTCCCTTCCTGATTCGATGGGCTGGCGACACATCTATGATCCAAACGTTGTAGATGTTCATAGACAGCAGTGATTACTTACCATCAGGTGACCTGAAAAAATATCCTCTTTTAAGCCAAATTACTACTTACTTATGAAACTATTTAAATAAAAGTAACATCACATCTCCCAAATAATCTTTGTCCATCTACAGTTTGAAAAATCCACGCGTAGAATGAAAATAGACACGTGATGTACGGGCATCTGATGTACATAAACACAATTTGAACGTTAGATTTATGAACCACCACATATAGTGTACTTTAGTGAATGAAAACATTGTTACGGACCGACGGACCGACGGCCCGAGTTACGATCGCTCGTAAAACAAGCGTTTTATACGACGAGAAATACGCATAGGAAACGTATAGTTACGTTAAAATAATGCTTTACGGTTTCTTTATAATAATTTTTAATAACAAGATCGCTTCTGGATGTTTGTGTTTGGTGGTTCGGTATATTACAAATCGAATTTTTAAATAGTAAAGACTAAAGAGTTTGTACATGCAGTTGCTTTGAGAGAGGATTTGAAGACAAATTGAGGGCGTTTGAATGTCTCTTAGTGGGTGTTGTATTTTTAGTATTTTGTTGGTTGCATTTGTAGCTTATAAATTACTAAGTAGCAGTGCGTGGTGGCCTGTTGGTAAACGGACTAGACGCGGCTGCCAATATGTTCACGGTGGTCGCGGGTTCGAATCCCAGGGCACACCTCTGACTTTTGGGAGTCATGTGTGTATTGATAGTCAATCACCACGCACTAAAACGGTGAAGGAAAACATCGTGAGGAAACCTGCATACCATAGCGATTCATAAGAATTTCTATGGTATGTAAGTCCGCCAACCCGCACTAGGCCAGCGTGGTGGACTATATGGCCTAACCACTCTCAATCGTATCCTCGATTGTAGAGTAGGCCCGTGCCCTGCAGTGGGACGTATATGGGCTAATACAATACAATACAATACAATAACTGAGAGTAAACTATTATCTAGATAGCTGAATTACGCGAAAAGCTTCTGATTATTAACCTGGGGAAGTATAAGTATTACATCAAGTACTACCAAAAGGATAAGTCGCCTTGGCCAATTCGCACTAAAGGCTGTACTGAATAGTGATAACTTTACCACAAACGGTTGGCATATTATGTAGTTACAGTTTTAAATTCATAGTTCTCATGTTTTTATCAGTTTTTAATACTGCGTCTAACTCGTATGCGTGCGTCTAATTTTACTGCCCCAATGGCGTACTTGTACTACGGCACGGTTACAAAGCTGAGGTCCCGGGTCAGGCAAAGAGACATTGGATTTTTTAGTCATTATCAGCCCAAAGTCAGAAAGTGCCCGATATAGCGATCGGCTCGCCTCCTATTATATCGTGGGACAGACATAACAGGCGAGATTTTTTTTTCTTGGCATCTCTGCGGAACCCTTCTGGAAAAAAATGGCCTGAGTTTATGTATGTATGCATGTCTAACATTTAACATTCGTCAATTACAAACAAAGAAACGTCAATGTATTATATTATATTTAAACTTTTTTTTATATTAAGTTTTATTGTTTCGGTCACGGTACCCTAACAAAATGAAATAAATTATTCAAAATTTCAGACAGATACATACATAATAAAATCTTGCGTTTTATCTGCGAGTATTTCACTGCTCTGTGTATAATAAAACATTTTGATCTCTTTCATATTTCAATCAAATCTAAACTTTTCTTCTGATATTTGTTTTTAATAATACATAATTTATTTGGCGTGAGGTGGTGTTGCTATTTTTCACGATATCTTCATTGCGTTGGCACACTTACCTATTTTGAATCTGACTAACTTTTTATTTACGAAAACTAATTAATTTAAAATTAATAACAAAATGAATTTTAGATTCATTTTAAATCGTTCAGTAATGATTATCTTGTGTAATAATTAAACTATACTATTACACAACTAACCGCCATGTATGTGTTCTATAGGGATAGGCAGAGACTTTAGTTAAATGCAGCAACGTCCTGATGCATTGGAGGTAGTTTAAGATACTTTTGATCTTGCCTTGATTAGGGTAATGCCGATGTCGACCCCTTAACGATATATATATTTATTTTTCTGAAATAATGTGAGATATTTCAAGTAGTTTTAAATTTTAGCATACCTTCAATTAAATTATCTAATATTCTATTGTTTCACTGAATACGGTAGATTATCATGTTTTACTTGCATTTGATCTCACCAACGAGCTTCTCAATTATCTTCTTTTTACCCGTACGTTATGCTTAATTTTAACAATTTAACTTAATAATTTTTTTGGAGGGAGCTGAGTGCCGAATACGAACCTTGGAAAATTTAAGAATTGTATAAATATTGCTGATAGAAAACTCACAATTTCATTGAAATCTTACGATGAAATTACAAATATTTACAGACTGCTGAAGTCACTGATTGGTTTACTGTTTATTTTATTCATTGGAAACAGCGATAACTTCTATAATGTCGTAATGAAAGGCAAATGTTTCACCATCCGAACTTAATGACTGTTCAACAGAAATCTCGGTCAGAACCATTAGTGTTGGATTTATAACACTATTTGATATAAACACATCAATTGATGGTTGGAGGGTTTGGGCGGGAGTAAACATGGCGTTTCTATAGAATAACATTTTTTATTACTATATTGAACGTTTTTTTTTATATTTCAATGAATGGCGAGACGAGCATGCCGTTCGCCTGATGGTAAGCGATGCGACCGCTCATGAATAGTAACAAAACCAAAGAACACCTTGAATTACAAAGCAATGCTTGGCACTCCACTGCGCTCGCCATCCTGAGACACAAGATGTTAAGTCTCAATATGTCCAGTAGTTACTCTGGCTACAATGTCCTTCAATCCGAAACACACCAGTGCATTTAAACTGCTGTTTGACGGGAGAAATAGACATTGCGGTGGTACCCACCCAGGCAGCCTCTCACATATGAGAGACCTACCACCAGTAACAGTACGTATGGTTTGTTCTTGAACACGGGTCTTATTTAAAAGGGTAATATGACATACTGATTTGAATAAATGTGAATTTAGGGCCGATAAAAGTTGAAATATATACATACAGATATAAACTCACGCCTTTTTCCCAAAAGAGGTAGACTTCGGTCACGGAATACTAAACTAATTCTGTGCTTAGGTGCTACCAGAACATCCACATTTCGCCTAGTGTGTTCCGTACCACGATGTGATAGGGGCGAGCCTATATTTATATCAGACAAAAAATCGTGATTCCGGGCTTCCGTGATAGTGAATAGAAAAATCTAATACATATCACATTGCCCGATCCGGGATTCGAACTCAAGACAGCGACTCAGCGTTGTGATCGTACCTTATTACAACTGCGCCACCAAGACTACAGTGTTATACTTTTATATTACTGAATCCGTGGTGTGTTTTATTCGGAATAGAATACCAGATATAAACGGGAAGATGGGAGAAACATAATTGTCTTGAAATGCTTTATGGCGTATTAAAGTCATTATTTTTATTCTAAGTTTGGGTGTTGCAGGGCCGAAGGTATCTCGTATTTCTGCCTCAGGACAGTAGTCATGTAAAAGTCTTAAAAACACCCTACGTGACTTGGTTGAACAATTAATGCCGTCAAAATACATTCCCATAAAAATTACCACATATAAATTGAGAATGCAAAACATTCAGAATCCATTAGGGCGCCATAAATTCGTAGGTAAGTGGACGGGCGCATCTGCGTGCTCAAATTAATACGCTTTGACACGGCTCGTATGTTTGTTTATCACATGATATTTATGGCGATTCATTGCTTATTGACTGTCGGATGAGTTTACGTTTGAATATTGTATTTATTGTATTGGTGATAATTTTATATATAGCTTTTTGCGATATTTAATATTTATTTGCAGCTTTTGTTTGTACATGTCTCGTCTAATTGGTTTTATGGAGGCGTGAAGAGGCTGTAGATTGTCAGGTCTTCAATGCAGACAAGTCAAGTTCTTCAGTTGAAGTGTATTAACCGAATAATTTTCTAATATGATTTGCAGAATTTGACATCTCAGGGCGTTGGGTAACACTAGTGGCGCTCCTGCTAACTCGAACAAAAAAAAAACGATTAATTTAATAATTTAGTCTGTTCTTGCGTAGTTTAACCCGTGCGTTGTATGAGTGTTCAATATGTTGTAAGTTATAGTCAATTATTATTCCATGCGTATTCTACTCAATCTTTAATGTCTAAGCATGGAAATGATAGTAAGTTTTTAGCTCTAGATTACCAAAGTACCTTTCGAACTACCTTTAAAACTATGTAATTTAAATACAGACAGCATGAAATTGTATCAAAATACCTTATAGTTATTTTTTCATTTTAAATATTCCTGTAGTAGCCTACATAAAATATACAAGAACACCCACAGCTCTCAATTTCAAGACCTTTTTCCACCTTAATATACCGGAAAAGTGTCACAAAACTTGACACACTTCCTTACTCTTCCGCTATCGTCCCACCCTTATCTTCTAAGGGTTGTTTACGCCCCCGACATCCTGTAACATCCCCCTGTAAAAAGTAAATGCTTTTGTTAACTTCTTTAGCGGAGGGTTGAAAGGGTTGGTGTTACTCTATTGAGTCAACCCTCCAGATGGGTTAATGTCACCCGGTTTTAAATTTTGTCTGTGATTTTTGAGAAAAATAGTTTTTGATATGAAAGGTGTGCAAATATTTAGCCGGTCATTAGAAGTTATGGGTCATAATTATCCTGATTTATGTGAAATTGCGGTAAGGTACATGATTTTGGGCCCAAAATTCTATTAAAAAATTAGTAAGTACTTACGTCAAAAGGCAAAAAAATAAATGGTCTCAATAGTCTCCTAGTCGAATTCTCTAAGATGTGAATTGTAAATTTCAACATTCAATGCAAGTGTGACGTATTAATTCGTATAGATTTTTTTTTCAAAATCTAATTTTAATATTATATCAACGAGTTTCTTATACTCCACTATGTAATCTATTCTATTTCTGCATATATGTACATTCCAAATCCATACAAACTACATATCAAACCTTGCGTCCGTGAAATATATTTGGTGAATTCTCAATCAACACGTCTTATTGTTTGTCATCTTGTCCGTTAGTGTAAAGTACGGCTTTATTTAATGGATTTAAAACGTGTTTGTACCGCACTCAAATTTTTTTCACTTTATATTTGACTTTGGCCGGTCTTAATGAATCTCTGTGTTTATTTTGGACGAAAACAAAGTGTGCAGTGGAGGGTTTGTTTTTGTGTGAGGGTGCATACTTGCGATTACGTCGGGGGTTTCTTACGCAAAAACAGATGTCGGCTTTAGATGCTATAACTTTGAACGAGTACAAGTCACTATTTTTCACAGATTTTGTTTATATTAATAAAATAAATATGATATTTCAGGTCATGTTTCTTTAATATTATGTAGCCCGACGCATCTTATTTTACACTTACATTTATCATCAGTTGATAATATTTATTATATAAGATACTTCTTTAACCGACAAGACAGCTATTTGTACTTAATCTTCATGTTTCCTACTAAGGGTACGTAGTATACTTACGTAGTATCAATAACATTTTTTATAGTTTGATTTTCTGTCGCTTAATGTACGTATAATGTGGCTCTAAAATGTTTTATACAAACTCCAAAACTATTTTGGGTAAAAATCTACCCATGCGTCAAATAGTCGCTGCAACTTAATATAATTTATAAATTAGTCGGAAGTGAGCGCATGGCTTTAATCGTGTTAGTCGTCCGTGTGCATTCACTCTGATGACACGCGAATAATGAGCGAGCTCGGTGAAACGGATTTATGTTTTAATGTATTTTATTGTCAGTATAAAATGTGCAAGGCAATTAACATTTTTATTAGCTTGATAAAGAATTTTTGGCGAGTAATGCATATTTCATTCCGTCTAATAATAAAAAAGTATGGGAGTTGGTCATATTTCAAAATCTAGTTTTATATAATGTTTATATAATGTTATTTATATAAGTACGTGCAATTAAATTATTTGCAAGATTTGTTATAGTACCTACCCTGTGAAAAGATTTTAAAATGCAGTTAAAATTGTATTCGATTAGTATGTAATGTATTTGTGTGAAAAAAATCAAAGATGCTTGTAGATTGAGATAAAATAACAAAACATATGCTTAACTATTTTTAACTTAATATGTTTTATTATTCAAGGAAAATACTAGTTTCATTTAAACAAAATGAATGATTTATAATTGACTATAATTGATTCACAAATGCAAAAGCAATAACATCGCAAGACTACAACTATTAATGCAGACATCAAAAAACGTCAATTCAATCAAAAAGCCACCAGTAATAACACTTCAAAATCGTCGAGTGGGCCTGAAGTACCCGATGACCCCAAACTTGTAGCAATAAGTTATTTAAGCATGCCACAGTGGAGTAACATCGGCAACAAAATAGACAAATAAAAGTAAAACACGTCGCGCCGCGTCAGTGTTTGAGTAGCGAGCGACGATTCGAGTTGACAACGCGTGCACGGCAGCGGCTTTACTGACGGCCGGCTGTAGGGCTGCCAGTATGCTTGTATTTTATTTATTTATTTTTAAGGAAAGCTTAAAGGTAAATTAACAAAACATAAGATATCAACTAAAAATAAAATAAATTTACTAATTACAAGCTTTCACATATAACATTCCACATATATATTTTGGGTGAATTATTTTGTGGAAATAATATTTATTGCTTTGCATATTTTATTAAGTTAAGGCAAATTAAAAAATGTGTAGTTTTATTATTTTAGATATTTTCACCTGTTAAATATTTTTAACATAAAGTGTTTTTTTTTAAATTTACCTTATGCTTTTATTATTGTCAGTTGTGCAGCAAAGTAAACACGAAGTAAGAACATGAAACATTAAGAACTGGTGGGCGTAGGTGCAACCAGAAAACCCACATTTCGTCTTGTATTTCGACCCATGATGTTATAGGGGGCGACCTTATCGCCAAATCGAGCACCGAATCTTGACTCCATGCTGATAATGATTAGAAAAAAATCAATATCACTTTGCCCGATCTGATGATGATGATTGATGAAATATATTGAAGATTACTGAGACCATCTTACTACAAATTATTTCCTAACATTCAAATCACAAGAGGCAGCCCTGCGCGCGCGGCGAGCGGTCGCTAATCACTCTTCCACTCAACTGTACGATGCTTATCTGCTCATTGCCCAGCGCCGCTCCACGTATTGACTTTGACTGTACCCCGCGCGGCCACTGTTGCTTCTAAATTGTCGAGTGCGTCGGGTTTAATCTCGTCGCTTTAGTTAGTCACGTGTCTTTGTTTCGTACCTAATTATATGTACTACATGTCAAGTGTTTTATTAGCAATTCTGCACTTTGTGATATTCTTATTATTTTATATTAAATATGTTTTTATTAGCTTCGATTCAAATTCAAAATGTTACATTGGCTTGTTTTGGACTGTTATGACCTGCCATATTAGCATACAATATTTAAGGATATAAAAAGATTATTATTATTTAAATTAACAACTAAATGATTGAAAATATAAAAACATAACGATAAATCACATTTGATATTTTGATATTTTTGTTTTTCTATAGTAAAAGTACGGAGAGGAATACAATGTGTATAAAGTAGGATATCGCTGGATTTATGCTTTGAATTATTCGCTTTAGAAACTGAATGGAGTATTGTGCCCTGTTATGTATTTTCTATGACGTTAATGAATAAAATATAAAAAAAAACAAGTTGGCTTCTACAAAAAAAACTCCCACTTGTAAATACTGTCAATCTATGGATGGAAAATGTAGAGTAAAAAATGTGTATGTAGAGAAATTACGCGTCAGTTAATCTTACTAGTTGGATTAATCTAACTTATAGACCATTTTAGTGCTTTATGATGTCATGGAATATTGCTACTAATACTGCGATCAGACTTGGCCACAATACAATCTGTATCAGCCCATATACGTCCCACTGCAGGGCACGGGCCTCCTCTACAATCGACAGTACGATTGAGAGTGGTTAGGCCATATAGTCCACCACGCTGGCCTAGTGCGGGTTGGCGGCACAATACAATATTTGCCTAATAAATGTAAGCAGCATTACTTGTATTTCCATTTGATCCTTGTATAAAATATACCGACACTTATACTACAGCATATAAATAAAACCAGTATACCATAAGAAAAAAGCCATATTCACGGCGACACGTCACGTGTCCATCAAGGCAGCCACATCGATGTGACAAAAGGCGGACGAGTCCTTATCTCGCTGACCGCTAAGCCGTGAAGTCACGCGCGCGGCGCGGCTACCGGAGCGGATAATTTGTCGCTCGTATCTGGCGGGATCTATGTCCATTGACCCTGTTACTACACTTTTTTTCAGAAGTGCTCGGTGATGTTTGATAAGAAACTCTAATAAAAGATGTCGGTCTTTTGTACCAGTAGGTAATGTTAGAGGTGGATTGTAGAGCATTGCCTAGTGGAGGGTTAGATGGACGGATTTTTTAATAGTAGATAATGGTTGGTTATTTATAATAGTGTGTCGGAGTATGAGCGTTGTGTCAGTGAGTAATGTATTTTTATGTAGTAGTTTATATTATTTATTATAGTAATAAATTAGCAATGTAAAATATTTGATGCTTAGTACATTTTTTGTGTGATTTTTCACTGAAATACTACTTGAAATGATAGATTACAATATTCAATGCCTATTTTTGTTCAGCAACAAGTGTTGAGAAAAATAAAATACTGACATGAAACTGATGCAATTTATCATTTAATTTTTAACTCATTTTCATTTATCTTTATTATGCATACTGCAATCACATAATTTAACATACTTATTCCTTAAGAAATAAAATTTTATATCATAATGGTTCGGTGGGATCTTAATTGAATAAATAAACATAAAACTGATTAAAACATGAAAAAATATAAACACTTTTATAAGGTAATTAAGTCCTCAGGCCAGATGATTTTCAAGCGTCATAAAACAAAGTTTTAACGTTCGCTTTTTAGCCTTTTTACGCGGCCGCAGGACAGCGGGTGTGACGGCGACGCGGCGACATCAAAGCGGGCGGCGCCTTTGAGGCCGCGCGTTTGTGCGACACCGCGTCGGGACTGACACGTAGCATGAGCGTACAGTCGGCCAGAATGTATTTAGGCATAATTTAATTTTAATGTTCGGTCATAGACTTTATTGAACTCTTAAGTACGGAAATAAAGTATAGAATTGTGCGGTGAAAGTTATAGTTTAGAGTTACGATGTACAAAAGAGTGGTTTGGTTTGCTATAGTTTTTATTGCCTGAAAAAAGTTTTCAAATAATGTCAAATACATTACTACATAGCTTTTCAGTTCTATTAATGTATTTACTTTTATAATTTGCAACTTGAAAATCAATCATATTGTTTGTACAATATTCTCTTAACTCTATTTATTGTTGTCATTTCGGAATTAGATACCGTCTCTGTTAATACTTATATAGAAAAGCGTAAAAATATTTTACGTCAGTGGTATATGAGCAGTACTATACTGAAAGCTTTATATTTATGCTTTAACTATAAGTAGCTATGCTTACAGTGGAATGCCAAGCATTGCTTTATTTCATGGTGTTGTTTGGTCTTGCTACTGTCCCTAAGCGGTCATATCGTTTATTATCAGGCAAATAAAATGCGAGTCTCGCCATTCATTGCAAGAAAAAAAGCTATAACATGGCTCTACCAATTTATTAGCTTACCATAATTTGAATTCTATGTACTCAAGCAAAGGGTATATATCTGCTCGTACTAATTATTTTAATTTTATGTATTTTACTTAATAATACATATCGTATTATGTTCCTTAGACTGCCCTCTCATTCTATCATTATATCCATTCCAAGGTCGCCTGGAAGAGATTGCCCAGTGCGATAAGCCCGCATTTTGATTTTTTTTACTATGTTATTGTTACGTAACTAGTTCTATGTACGGTGCAAAAATTATAAATAAAATAAAATAAATAAAAATAACGTAAAGCCTTAATAATCTCTATCTTATACAGACGTTATTTTGTATGTTCTTGTATCCAATGCCTTTGTCAATCTGTATATTCGGCTGTATAAAGTTGTCAACTTAACTTTACAATAATGTATTACAGTTTATTACGGGTGAAATAAATGATGATGTTTATGCATGAACGGAATGGTCTTTCTGTACGGGAAAATATGTTTCGTACATTACTAAAATCTGAGAAACACTTGCAATACACAGACGGTCAAACATACTATAAACTTCCTCTCTTTATTGCACACAGAAACTTAAAATACACAATATTTTTTGAACAATACGAAAATAACCATATTTTTTCACATTTCAAAACAATAACTAATTATTAAAATGGCCACCATTAAAATATATATGCCAACAAAAGCAATAAAATTAGAATAATATACCGCATTATAATTTCCACATGTACGAAATACGAAAATTATACTAGTCGAAACGGTTTATAATTTATTGTTGTGAAAAAAATATGATAAATTGTTTATAATAAGAGTTTTAAACAGTGAACCCAGCCGCTGGCGCATTATTCACGTTCTCTTAGCGTTGTATAAATATTAATTATGTTAATAAACGTAATAAATTACCGGCTGGTAATTAACTTTCGCGGAAACTCGGTGTACTGAGTTAAAGTCGTTTCAACATCTTATTAATTCAATAATCTGCGGCGATGTGTCATAAATTCGTGTCGTTGCCGCCGCGCCGTGAATTGTTTAGGGATGTGAATTTTTTATCCGGGTAGCCGGCTGATGGATTGGCCGGAGGGCGGAAAAGACGGCTGTTTGAAAAATTAAATATACGGTTTGATGTACGTAGAATTGTTAGTTTTTCCCAATTTTGTGTAAATAAATACTAAACATGTTTTATTTAGGTCCAAAACTTTTTAATGTTTATAAAAGCTAATGTAACGTCAGACACAACATTGTGGACGTAATTAGCTGCAGTTTTCGGATATTGGATTATTGTTTTTTATACATAATTTATTAGTAAACTATTGTAACTCAACAGAATAATTACTTCGATATTATTCATGTGTTACGCTAAATAAATACCAAAGTATTTATAAGTTTAAACAGCAATTTCCGGACATCCCTCATTCAATAAACGCGAACGACATTCAACAAGTAATTTAAATATTAATAAATTAAAACGTTTACGTGCGATTAATCCGCGCTGTTAAAACTCCGGATGATAAATAATTAATAAGCCGGTAATATTTACCAAAGAATCGAAAAGCCGGTTGAGGGCACCTCCCTACTCTTGGCTAATATAAATGCGACGCGTTGAGGTAAACTCGACTAATGTCGGACTCAGGCTAATTTAATTTTATTGCACACTATTTTCTAATAAATGCCATCTTATTATGACATCTTCTGAGGCCGTAAAATTATAGCTGTGGAGATAACGATCTGTCCAAGTTTAGTACCGATGGTGGCAACAGCTTAAGCGCAGGTAGAATTCTTGTCCCGATTTATCGACAAAACTTTATAGCCGATTAATATTTGCATTTTGAGGCTTTTGATGTGGAGACTCATTTTATTTAGTTTTTAATGTACACAAACATATAAACAACAATATACTGAAATAAAAGAAAATAAATAGAACAATTTGCGGTCTTAATTTGTTACTTCTTGTAGGGCTCTCATACGTGAGAGACCGCCTAGATAGGTACCATCGCAATATCTATTTCAAACAGCAGTGTAAATGCACTGTTGTATTTCGGTTTGGAGGATATTGAAGCCAGAACACTACTAGATATAGAATAGAATGGCGTGCGCTGTGGAATCCCAAGCATTGCTTTGTGATTCAAGGTGTTGTTTGGTTATGCTACTGTCCAAGAGCGGTCATATCGCTTACCATCAGGTGAATGGCAGGCTCGTCTCGCCTGTCATAGAATTAAAAAAAAAAAGAACATAATATTTGATTTATAACATAATATATAACATCGTGAGGAAACCTGCATACTATAGCCAATTTATAAAAAAAATCTATGGTATGTAAGTACGCCAACCCGCACTAGGCCAGCGTGGTGGACTATATGGCCTAACCACTCTCAATCGTACTGTCGATTGTAGAGGAGGCCCGTGCCCTGCAGTGGGACGTATATGGGCTGATACAGTACAGTACAATATTTAATTAGTTCCAGTATAGATATTTATTTACACTTCATACAAATGATGTATAGGTGGACTTAATGGATGAGGCATTCTCTACAAGTCGAACCTAGGTTGATGCAAAGATGATGTGAGGTAGGATACTAAATAATTAAAAATATATATTACGATATGCTCAGATTAGTACCATTTTCCCAACATTTTGCATGATTTACACAGAAATAAAATTTTATGACACCCGTTTTGATATGAAAATGAGATGTGCTTGATACATTAAGCTGTTCGCATAAATGTTTATTTTGTTTTGCTTACAAAACACCTTGGATATACTATTTATAATTATTTCTAAAAGTCTCCAGAAATTATGGATTCATGCCTTAGATTTGATTGGATGGTTTATTATAAATAAACGCTATGCTGCAACTTTCAATTTATTAGAGGTTTTTAATGTGTCTGGTATGGGATTTACATGGCAACAGTTTTATTTAACTATCTTATCGAATGAAAATGTGAGCATGAGGTACAGTATCTAGTTAGGCCTATGTTTAGCAGTGCACTTCCTGCGGCAAAATAAATAGACATAAATAAATAAATAAATAAATAAATAACACCCAACAGTCACATACATAGTCCTGACCCCACACTAAGATCGAGTCTTGTGTCGTGGGTATCAGGAACTATGAGAGACTTTTCGGTCTCACAAACACCCAGACCCGGAAGAAATATTTGTGAGCCGCACAAACATTTCTCTCGGTGCGGGGATCGAACCCGCGGCCTCTCGTTTCACAGGCGGCGTCTAACCAACTGCGCCACGGAGGCTGTCCACATATTTGGATACACTGTAAACTGACTATTCTTGTACAATTTGATAAGAAAAAAGTGTTTATTCTGCCTTACAAAGTTTTATTTTTTATCACAGATTAAGTTTTAGGTTTATGTCCAAAAAGCTGAAAAAATATCTCTAAATATTGTTTATCATATATTTTCTTGTTAAAGCAACAAGTTGTAGTTTTTCCTATATTATTTTCGTATATATTGCTCTTCACTTTTGTTATGAATTTAATACATTTACACAACAAACATTTTTCCAAATATATTCTATCTGTAGCCCAGATTAATAAATTTTATTCTTGTAAGCATGGAATTAGCTGTGAGACCGAAAATCGGTTGTAATTGGTCGTTAAGCCAAACTCTTGGCTTTTGATTTGTGATCGAGAAGTAGTATTTTCTTATGGCCGCAACATACGTTACTACTCGTATATATAACATCATTTCTGTCAAGGAGAGCTTCCCTATTAAAAAATTGGGCAGTTATTTGCCTAAATACTTTCTACTAGACTGATACAAACTTAAACTTGCATTGTTCTATCGATAGGTGTATGGCGGTCATTAATGCAAATCACAGAAGACATATTACCGTATATTATGGATATAGAAAAACCAAAAAAATATTTAGTCAGCTGCAACTCAAAACGATATACTTAGAGCAATACACGTGCCGTGTTATTTACTGTAGATTCCAAGAATTGCTTGCTCTGCCCACCTCAATAAATGTCATAGGATTGCGCATTAACACCAGTATGTTATCACCACTACCCACCTCAGACTCAGATTTATTGTTATATTTTTAATTAGTCTCATACATTATTCAAATAATAGCTTTTATGGGGACAGATCATTAAATTTTATTAACACAATAATCTTTTAGCCGAGTTTCATTTATTTATTTGTGTTTATTAGGTAAATAAATGCTTATATTATACAGCACAAAATTGTTTTTGATAATCTGATTTAAATTGAAACGGTGGTACATATTTATTGAAATCGCTTATTTGGCTAATGTGTGCCGGTTGGGAAACTCGCGTGTCTTTGGTATAATTAATTCCAATTTGTGTTGGCGAAGCATTTACAATCGCCTTTAAGTGTCGGGATCTACAAACGCTTACGAATTTTCATGATTTATCATTTTTAATAAAAAAAATGCGGTGAATGGCTAGACTAGCAGGTCGTTCGCCTGATGTTAAGCGATACGATCGTGGACAGTAGCAAAACCAAACAACACCATGAATTACAAAGCAATGCTTAGCATTTCATTGCGCTCTTCATCCTGAAACATAAGATGTTTCAATATATCCAATAGCGCCTTGGCTGTAATGTCCATCAAACCGGAACACAACAGTGCATTTACACTGCTGTTTGGCGGGAGAAATAGACATTACGGTGGTACCTACCCAGGCGCCCTCTCACATATGAGAGTACCACCAGTAAAATGAGGCTGTAGAGTGTAGACGATGTGTCGGACAAAAGACTAAGATGTCTACTACACAGGAATGAGAAATTTAGAATATAATTGGTTTTGCGTATTTGTGCTTATTCCAACATGCGACTACTGACTATCCAGATTTAGGAACATCTCAGTTCAGTGTTGGAATTTCAGTGGCTTAATATATAATATATAAGTTGAGTTTAAGACAAAGTAAATCACTATAAAATCATGATGTAAATTTGAAATTATAAAAATAATTGAAATTTGTTGAAAGATATTTCGTTATCTTAATTTTAGCGTGAACATTAATATAAAATTATTAATGCTTGCGGTGAGCAACACATTATTAATTTAATTTAAATATACAAAAAATACGAGTGTCTAAAAATACAGCTCCAAAAAAATATAAATGTTAAGCTATTTTTATAATTTTAAATATACTTATGTTTTATTCATTAATTTAAATGTGTATGAAAATTTAGTTTTGTATTCCTTAATTTATATTTAAATTTCAATTGTTCAGATTTGAATAATAAAAGAAAATTTAAATAAATTTAATCGTCTTTATTTAGACGTACTTATCAACATAAGATGCGTATCTACTTTAAAATTTATTTTTTCGTAGTTTTATTTATTTAAATGTCATATAATCCCGGAAGTCGTTTAGTTTCTTAATATTGCAAAATTAATATTTATTCTAATGTGTTGTGAAGGTAACATTATTAAAAAAAAAAAAAAAAAAATGTTATCAAAAAGATTTTATCACATCTATTCAAGACTATTTATTTTATTATGTTTACGAAAGATAAATCCGATTTTATCTAGTGTTTCTCGTGTGAATCTTTACTAATTAACATGAAGAAAAATATGTGATTTCTCTCCTATTTTATATATTTTATTGGAATTAATCGCGAAATGGGAAACGGAGGACAAGGCGACCTTTGCACTTGGAAGATGAAATTAAAAAGAACCGCTAGGCCTTTCTGGACCCAAGTAGCACAAAACCGAAGTGTTTGGAAATCTTTAGAGGAGGCCTTTACTCGCACACGGGTTAATGCAGATAATAATTTATCTAGTATTTTAATCATATACCTAGTAACAATAAATAAATGACAAATAAAAATATTACTATTAGCATAAGTAACTACTTTAAAAAAATTCTAATTAATAAACTCTTGTTAGTATACATAAACTCACGCCTTTTTCCCAGAAGGGGTAGGCAGAGGTGCCAGGGCACCCACATTTCGCCTCGTATGTTCCGTCCCACAATGTGATAGGTGGCGAGCCCATCGCCATATCGGGCACAAATTCCTGACTCTGGGCTGATAATGAATAGAAAATCCAAAATCATTTTGCCCAACCCGGGATTCGAACCCGAGACCTCAGCTTTGTAACCGTACAGTAGTACAACTACGCCACCGAGGCAGTCGGAAAAGCAGCCTTTTATTGCATGCATACTAACTCTTGTTAGTATGCATGCAATAAAAGGCTGTTTTATTTTTATTAATTAATCGGGAGAAAAGCTTGCTGTTCACCTGATGGCAAGTGATACGACCGAACAGGCAACATACTCATGAACATGCATGTACACTGCAGTTTGTCGGAAGATACAGACATCGCGATGGTATCTACCCAGGTGATGTCTCACATATGAAAGACCTACCACCAGTATCTTACAACACTTTAGACTTTTCAAGTAGCCAATGACTTCAATTTATTAAAGAATTTAATTAAGAAATGTCTAAAATACTAGCATTACAATACAAAGAACTAAAAATAAATGTTGCAGCAAGTTGCTAGATGCAGCCCAGTTTCAAGAGAACGCAGTAGAGATAGTTTGAATGCACATACATTTTTGGATACAATTTGTATACAAAATAAAATATCTTCCTCTCTCTCTAAGAGGGAGATCTTCAGTCACAGAAAGTCTCCTACTGAACATAGACCTTGCCCAAGGATCTCCACATCGGGCTGTTAGAAGCAGGCTGGATCCAGCGACTTTCTGCAACCTTAACCAGGTCATCATTCTTCATTGCAGTTTAATATTCAAACCTCAAAACTTGATCTTCAAATCTTATCTAAAATGGAAAAAAAATATTGTTTAAAACCGTTGACTAATAATAAAACGTCGATGTGCCAACGAACAGCGCGTCCACCTCTCACATAGCTCATAACGTTTCAACACTAGTAAATGCACCGCAACACGTGATATACTGCGACGTACAGACAGATAAATTGCTTATAATTTATCGTAGTGGAAGCCGCAATGCTCCTAATTACGGACCGACCAGACTTGACTCACTGACTTATGGACGCAGAGAAAAATAAACCGCAATGATTTCGATTTAATGATCGCTTTGACGGTGGAAACTATTGTACAAATTTTTAGAGACGTAATTGATCCAAAAGACCTTCGTAGTTCGTAATGCCAATAACACCATTTTTTAAGATCACTACATGGTTATGGTGTACATTATTTGTTTATTTAAATTAAACTTATCGGCGTACCACTGGTCTGATAAAATGTGTACTTAGAACCTCGAATTCCTTGGTTCCAGTCGATTTTAGGGTCAAATTCATTTTGAGTTATGTTGATGAATTTTCTTGTAAAAATATCGAACTAAGAGTATCACTGCTACCAGTACGCAGTTGCAATGCATAGATGCTGTGCCTATCTTTATGAAATGCATGTCATGGATGTGGTATTTTGTAAGTAGAAAGAGGTAAAGCTGTTCTCTAGTAGCTAAATGCTTGCCGGCTAGACGTAAGCAGTACTGTTCTACATTAAATCAATGAGAAGAATATTATTAATCAATTTTGGATAACAGAGATCCTAAGATATAATAATGTTTCAAAATTGTATAGTGACTCTATGAGTCCTCAGTAGCTAAGTATTCATAGGCGGCAGTAATCACTTCTCGTCGAGTAAATCTAAAAATATTTTAACTATTTAAATGTGTATTGTAAACGGATATTTTATTACTCTTCCTGATTTATAGCACAATTATGAATGCATGAAATATTTAAGAATTACCTGGAGCTAAAAAATAATTTTCTTAGAAGTGGTAGAGTCTTGGCTTAGTTTGTTAAAGTTCGATGTTATTTAGTCTAATCTCCTTTTATTGGTGGATAATCTGCGTTGTGCTGTACTTATCACCAGGGGCGAATCAGTCATTTTTTGATTATAATGTGAAGGGTTGACTTAGCTAAGTTTTTTAAGAGACTGGATACAGGCCGCTTTCAGCATATATCTACGGAGATCCTTGTGGGAGAACAATCTTTACTGTCTTTAGTTCACAGTGTTCGCGGGTTCGAATCCCAGGGCACACCTCTGACTTTTCGGAGTCATGTGTGTATTGATAGTCAATCACCATGAACTAAAACGGTGAATGAAAACATCGTGAGGAAACCTGCATACCGTCCGCCAACCCGCACTAGGCCAGCGTGGTGGGCTCTATGGCCGAACCGCTCTCAATCGTACTATCGACTGTCGAAGCGGACCGCGCCCTGCAGTGGGACGTATATGGGCTGATACAGAATCTTTAGTATTAACTTCCTATGGCCGAAGAGAGAGAGAGAGAGAATCTAACTCAGGTGCAAATGGTTAGATATAATGTCAATAGCCCTTCGTGTTTTGAAGGCAATAAAGCTGTGTATATTATGAATGTTTTACACTAAGACCCTTTCGTAATATTTAAAAAACGTAAGAACCTTATAAAGGAGTCGTAGTGGCAAATTAATTTACATATTAATATGGAATAAATAATATTATAGTTCAATGAAACACTCTGTTGCCTCGTGATTTCCTGTTTCCTTAGGTATTTTTTTTATTGACCATTAGCAGGCAGAAGAACATGCGGCCCGCCTGATGGTCAGCGATCACTGCCGCTCACGGACCTTCGCAATGCCAGGGATCCAGCACTGCCAGGTTGCTGCCTACCGTAAGGCTAAGACTCTCTTTAAGCCTCGTTATTTTAATGATCAATGATTTGTTCGTTCGTTCGTTCAAACTTTAAAAATTCGAAAGTCGTTCGTAAGGCACAAAACTTCGATAGCCATAGGATTTTAAGCTTATGAATAAAGCCTTTAGACTACAATATCCTATAATAAAGTTTCATTTAATGCGAACGATGTATTTTTATGAGTTTAGACACAATAAAAATTTAATTATACATATTTTATGTCAATAAAGAGATAATAAATACAGCTACGTTTGAAATTATGTTAAAATAAACAAATCGAAAAAATATTCTATTAACGACATTATAAATATTAATATACCGATAATAAATAAACTTTTGAATGTTCTTTATTTTATCATCTTGAACAGAACATTAATGGGTTGTCAACGCAAAATTTATTTAATGGTTTTCATAATTAGTTGATCTAGAAACTTTATTTAAAATATTTAACAAATCGCGAAAGAAAAGGAAGCGTTTCGGAATTTAAATAATTAATAGGAGCACGACATAATGTACAAGGCTTTTTTTGGAATATATTTTTATTGTGTTTAGTAATTATGTGTTTGAGGATGTAAAATCAAAAGACGTGATCAAATTAAATATTTACGTATATATATTTTTTCAATGTACGCCCATTAACAACGAATTGTTTCAACATATACCGATTGCAATTACAGTGATATTTAGTTAATAATGTTGTACAATAATGAAATTCAAATGTGACACAATTTCTAATGTTTATATATCCACAGTGTTGTATTTTGTATATAAATGTATTCAAAATGAAGTGCCAGTGGAGAAATATGTTAAAAACATTACTGTACGAGATTCTTAGTCGAAAGTCCATAAAACGTTTCACGGTAACATCAATAAACTGCAATTAAACCATTTCATACAATCACTCAGTCGATAAACTTTAAGTTTTAACTTACAAAGATATGTGATCGACGCAAAAATAATCAAAATATTAAAAAAAATACAAACACAATTAACAACCCTCACTAATTATTTGCAACAACTTATACAAACTTAAATTATAGATAGATTTGGTACATTAAAACATTTCATTAACTAGAAAACGAAGTCCGCGCTGGCGGATCGACAAGCGTTCAGTGCACTAAGTTTACGTTAGAGATCACAGCTGAAGCGACCCTCGTCGCCGCGAGGGCGCACTCTCCGATGATATGAGCCGACTAGCGACGCGGCGCCCTACTCTATATGTACACCACTCCGCGTCTCAATGTCCTTTTGGCATGGGCGTTAGCGTTCGGCGCCCCCCTTCTTGTGTCCGTGGAGCGCCGACGGTCCTCAAGGGTGCAGCGGCCGCGGACCGAACAGCGGATACGACGGGAAGTACGCCGCCAGCGACGGGTGCGGCGGCAGCGGGAACGGCAGCGGTGGCGACGACACCAGGTGCGACGGCTTGCTGTACGGGTGGAAGCGCGGCGTGAGCGGCGACAGCGGCGGCGTGGGGTACGTGCGTTGCAGCAGCGGGTGCGTCGCGCTCAGCATCGACAGGCTCGGGCTCGACTCGCCGCTGGCCGTGTGCGAGCGCAGATGCTGCAGCAGCTCCTCCGATGTCGCGAACCGCTTGCCGCAGTACGCCGAGTCTCCCGCCATCCAACTGCACACGAACGGCAGCTGCGACGCCGCGGCCAGGGCGGCCAGCTGAGCGTGCGCGTACGCCGCCGCGGCGGGGTGCCCGGTGGGTAAGGGGAAAGGCGTTTTGGCATGATCGCACTGCGCACATCCAGCTGGACACACGGCAGACTTGAGCAAATGTGAACTTAGAGAACAACCCGTGCAGTAAGGATCTCTGCAGATGCCCAGGTCACTGCCTGGAGTCTTCATTCTTGCATAAGCTAAATATGGGTTTAGACCGTTCTTCAATGCATGATGCTGCGCAGCCATCAAGCTGCTCGTCATTAAGTCCATCGGCAAAGGGAACCCGGTAGGCGGCAGGCCACCGAGAAAACCCGATGAGGTGACAGGTATGCTCGGTTTGTAACTCGAATGTTCTTTGGTGTCTGCGCTCGATGATAATGAGGTGGGTGTGAAGGGTAACTTTGTTGCCGAGGCACTAGTCGTCGACTCCGAGCTCATTTTGGCCGGAACTGGTGAGCCCTGGAGTGGGCTGGACCTCTCGTCGGATTTTTCCGAGGGTGTTTTACGGTGAGCGGGTGGAGGAGTCCTCTGCGACGAGGAGCTCTGGTTGCTGCCGCAGCGCGCTTGCACCGGCGTATTTGAAGCGCTACCTTTGGACGACAGAGGAGTCTTCGAGTGAGCGTTCACTGAAGATCTGTCTTCGGGAGTTCTAGTCTTTTCTCTCGCTGTGAGGCACGATTCGTAAGGCTTAAAGCTGGGTTTGTTGTCTGCGTGGACGATCTTCTCGTCGTACTTCTTGCTGGCCTTCTCCGCCGCCGAGATGAGCTTCGGGTTGGGCGTGTCGGCGCCGATGGCACTGCACGTCTGCGCCAGAAGCGCCAACGGGCTCTTTTTCGCGTCGAGCTGCAACAAAGAGATGTTGATGAAATGAAACGTCGGGTCGAGGTTGCGAGTGACGGGCGCACAAAGGGACCGCGGGTGTGTGGGGTGGCGGGCGGGCGGGGGCGGTCCAATCACGCGGCCGACACGCCATTATCCGAGCGTCTGGCAGCCGTCGGCTCCGCTTGACATTTCACTCGGCTCCCGCATGATGTAATCTCGCAGTGAAAAGGGCAATTTGTGCCGCTGAATTTGCGGCGAGGCTGAACTTGTGGCGCTGTATCGCTGTGTCGCTGTCGCGTCTATTGCCGCGGAGCGCGCTGACACGACGCGACAGCCTCAACCTCGCCGGAACCCGCCGCCCCCACCCCTGCACACCACCCTGACAGTCGTGTAGCTTTGTACATGTGTATTTAAGTTTGGTGAAGTATGTCGCTCGCATTAATTATGACCTGATAGGTCAAGATGTTTAAATAAATGCAATATATTTCAGATTACCATTTATTAAGTTTACTCTGTGGCGATTTCTGATATAAAATATATAATTTAATTTCCATATGTGGCGATTTAATTTAAGTCAACATGGCATCGATTAGATATAAACATTTTATGTATATTTAAAATTTTAAATTAGAGAGATAAAATCCTAATGGAATTTAAATTACCTTTGCGTGATATTTAGTGTTTAATCAAAATATTGTGATATTAAAATGTAAATCATAAGATATTTTTCTATTGATTAAACTGGGCAGCTCTACTTTAATATTTAACAATAATATTTAACATAATTATAATAACATTTTAGTATTATGATTATATTTCAAATATTATAATACGTACTATTGTTTGGCTTCTTATTTAATAAGTTTTTTTTTTGTTTTAAAGAATAATCTATATAGATAAATATTTATTTTATCTGTATACGTTATTGTTTATTTATTTAACATTTTATTGTGTTTATATCTTGCAATTTTATAATTCATTTTAATGTGGGAAAATTTGGATAATCAAATATATTATTGTTATTTTAATTGCGAAAATTTATATTTTATCATATTATAATGAAATTAAAAACTAATAATGAAATTATTTTTGTAATTAATTAACACTAATATTTTTTCATATATTTGTATTGTTGATAGTATATTATGACTTGTGAATGTTGATAGTTTATAATTTATGAAGAAAATTTAAACTCTTCGGTTACTTTTTTCCTCATGGGTTTAGTGATAGCTATATCATACCCCAATAGCGTATCACCCCGAATAATATATCAATAAGAAAATACTTTCAGATCACATTGACAGCGTCCGTGACGCAATTTGTTCGAAGCTTGCTGATAAACGTGAGGCCGCAGGTTCGATTCCCGCACCGAGACGAATATTAGTGTGATCCAAAGGTATTATTTGTTTCGAGTCTGGGTGTTTGTGAGACCGAAATGTCTCTCGTAGTTCCTGATACTCACGACACAAGACTCGGTCTTAGTGTGGGGTCAGGACTATGTATGTGGCTGTTGGG
The DNA here is from genome assembly GCA_023078785.2 of Hyles euphorbiae. Taxonomy (NCBI): domain Eukaryota; kingdom Metazoa; phylum Arthropoda; class Insecta; order Lepidoptera; family Sphingidae; genus Hyles; species Hyles euphorbiae. Next base: position 1,488,333 of record CM041037.1, on the reverse strand, counting down.
TGTATTCATTTGTGCAACTTATTTATTATATCACTTTTCACGCACATACCTCGTGATTTATTACATGAAAGTGTTATACTTTATTGTCCGAAAATAACGCAGACATATGCTTTGAAATAAAAACTATTTAAGTAGTAAAGATTCCATTACGATATTGCAAAGCAAAACCAAACAGTCGGTGGTCCATACAAAAGAAAAGTGTAAATAAGTATTCACGAAAGATTAGACCGGAACACGTAAAAAGGGAATAAAATTCATGACGGCTGATTATTCCTTGATAGTTAGGACGTCCTTTCCTAACGCAAGCCGATCCCGGAACCCGGGTCGAAGGACGGTGACCTCGGGGTAACTTTATGGCATCACCTAAGGGTGAAAATAACCACTAACTTTACTTTTGCAAATATCTTTAAATTTTTTTTTTTTTTTATTGCAATGAATGGCGAGACGAGCAAGCCGTTCGCCTGATGGTAAACGATACGACCGCTCATAAACAGTAGGAACGTTCCACTGCGCTCGCCATCCTGAGACATAAGATGTTAAGTCTCAATATGTCCAGTAGTCTGTCTATCTGGCTACAATGTCCTTCAATCCGAAACACAACATTGCATTTACGCAGTGTTGTTTCACGGGAGAAATAGACATTGCGGTGGTACCTACCCAGATGGCCTCTCACATATGAGAGACCTACCACCAGTAAATATTTTCTTGCATATTATTCGGAATGGGGCTTTGATTATAAATTATTATTAACAGCCGCCGTGGTGTATTTGGTAAGATGCCGCTTGTGAAACGAGAGGCCACGGGTTTGATCCCCACAGGGAATCAAATGTTTGTGATCCTCAAGTATTTGTTTTGGGTCCGGCTAAAATGGGATAAATTACGACCGGCCATGCATGGCGAATATTAGCGATATTAATTGATCCTTTGTTCAGCGATGGACTTTCCGTGGCTAAAGGTTACTAGTAATTGACTAATGGGGTAGTATTTTGGAAATTAATAAATACACCCAGCAGTCACATACATAGACCTGACCCTCACACTACGATGGAGTCTTGTGTTGTGTATAAGGAACTACGAGAAACTTTTTGGTTTCACTAAAACCGAGACAAAAACCTACTTATCATTATATTACATTTTTGGAGTTATTAATGTGATTGTTTTTCATACATGTTTCTTATAAATTATATTAATTTTAAAAATTTTAATATCAAAATTTATAATATACATAAATTTTGATACGAGAAGGAACGTTCAAAAACATAAGCCTAAGTTATATAATGTTTGGTTGTAAATAATATCGGAATTATTCTTATAAAGTATAATACTGCTCAACCTACTATTTAATTAATGACAGTTCGGAGTTTCGGTTCATCAAATTTAATTGTGGCGAAGTTTGGGTTGAAAATTTATTGCTTTTGTAAAGATGACCTCGGTTCAACGTTTTTTATTTGTAATTTAGGTAATAGATTATTTGTATAATAAATAAATATAAAAACCCAACAGTCACATATGTACATTGTGACCTGACCCCACACTAGGATCGAGTCTTGTCTCGTGGGTACCAGAAACTACGAGAGACTTTCGGTCTCACAAACACGCAGACCCGAAACAAATACCTGTGGATCACACCAACATTTGTCTCGTTCCGGGAATCGAACCCAGGGCCTCTCCTTTCGCAGCCAGCCTCTAACCATTTCCCCACGGAGGCTGTATATGAAGACCATTAAAAATTCTAAATTCAAATATAAAGTTGTTGTCACTGAATTTTTTACGTAAGTATTTGTTTATGAATGGCTACTACCATATTGATTTTGTATTCTAAAATGATGTATAAAAGATGTTTTGTCATCCCATCATACTTCTTTCATAATAGCTTATAATAATACTTTTTACATTGTTGTGATTTCACATCTTTGTGGCTTTAAAAGTACATAATTATATAGAAGGTATTTGTATATTTATATGTAATTAAGTCAAACCACACTAGGGAGGCCTTTGCCCAGCAGTGGGACACAATATAGGCTCCAAAATAAACAGTATAAATACGGTTATGTTCAGTGCGGATTCGAATTTATACTAGACAATTTTGTTATCTGTTGTATACATAATTTTTGTACACATCTAGATATCTAGAATATTATTAAAAAGTTATTATGATTGTGCAATATTTAAGTATAATATGAGTCATAATATAGTCGATGGGGAAAACTAAAGTATGATTCAATTCATGTATAAATTACCACTATTAAAATATAAATATTATTTTTACTTACGACTATCATAGGGGAAATACTAAAACTTATGACGTATTTATAATATCAAATTTCCTACTTGTCTCTATTTGTGAAAAATTTAAATACGAATAGCTTTTTAAATGTCTGTTTTTTTACCAATTGAATATTTTTCTTGGGAAGTAATATTTTATTTCCACAAATTAATATCAATAACATATTTCTTATTAATATTAATTTGTTCTAATTTATATCGTTGTAAATGGTGACATATTTATGTGTATTTAGATTATATATTGTTTCTGTTTAATGGGTATATGGTTATGTATATCGACATACATATGGGGTCGCAATAATATGTTTTCTACAGAGTAAGTTGTAGAATAAATCGGCTTATGTTTAATTACTGGCTTTTCACCTTTTCATGAAAACTATCCAAGGTATTATGTCAATTATAATTTGAATTTTAAACTTGAACATTGTTATTTAGAGTTTAAAAAAGTAGGAGGTTCTTATTCGAACCTAATCCACAGTTATTTTTAATTATTTAAATTATATTACTAATATTAATTGCTAAGCTTGTGTGTAGTTAAATACCTTGTTATAATAGGCAGACGCGATGAGACTTGTCTAACGCAAATTAATTTGACGCTACATCATGTAAATTGTTTGGGAATTTCTCACGCTTTTTATTAACTTTTTTATCTCATGACTGAATTTGATATGAATAAGATATGATATTTTAATTATTTTAGCGCCACACGATATTATTTGATCTAAAAAATCAATAACAGATTACATTTCGTGTATTTGTAAGTACATATTTCCACGATATGTCAAGTTCGTATATCTTTGATGTAAGAAAAATTGATAATATCTGAATTCCTTTAACCATTTTGTTTTCATTTAATAAAAATGTGTGCTAATTAAATAAGGCGAGGATATATAAATTTAAACAATTATAAACTACCATATAAGCAGACTTGAACAATGAAATATCGCATAATTACATAAAATTTATGTTTTTGCAAATAAGAAAAACGGAACACTTTCTATAATAAGCAAACCTAAGAGTAAGTTTTTCTGTTGATTCTATTATATCAATAACTAACTACTTACTTGTATTATTGTAAGTGTGTACTAATTTTACTGTAAAATAAATGTCTCAATTTAGCTATACTATATTCTCTTATATTAGGGGTCATTGACGCATTAAATATTATCGAAAACTACTAGAATTATATTTATTAGGGAATTCATCGTTTCCGATATGTACATTTGCAAAAGACATTATATTTCTCGACCGTAGCTGTTGAAAGCTATATAAGAGTAGTAACTGTGAGGCTGCCTTATAATTTGAAGTTAATTTATTAATGATATTTTACCCTATAGTTAATTAAATACTTACAACACTTCATTGGTTTAGTGATTGGACCTTAAAATACTGTAAGGAAATTATGCAATATTTATGTAAATATTTGTAATTAATATAAACAGCTTGAGATAAGATGATGTTTGATGCAACAAATAGGCTTATATTAATACTTTTCTTTTTCTCTTATTTCGTCATTTAGCCGTAAAACAAGTTATTTTGCTAGTGAATAATATAAAGGGTGAAACTTTTGGTAATTTGTAAATATTTACCTTGGTAATACTGTTGATACCATTAAGAACAAAGTATATTTATGCGTCCTTATTTTATTATTATAGTGTTAATTAATATATACACAAATACTTTAACATAAACGGAAATCTTACATTGAGACGTTAAAGGGTTAACCCAGATAGAATAGTCTATTTTGAGTAAGGTTTGGAATAGATACTCATTTTCTAAAGATTGTATTTTAGGTTAATTATGACAGGTCATCCATTCATCATAATATAAGTCGGTAATAGTTTAAAAGTGATCATGATATATCTCTTTCTTTCCTATTGGAAATACAGGTGCAAAGTTTATGAGCTATAAGTTGAGTTGAGTTACTATTTCTTTATATTTCTTCTTTAGTGCTTTGTATCTTTTTAATTTATATTAATACTTGTCAAACATTTAGACAGCTTTTGAATATTTATCCATTTTCAGACAGTAAATTTAAGATTGAAATACAATTGCTTAGCTCTATCTTTGAGGTCAAAAATATTGATAAGGTTAAATTATTGAAAAGGTGACGCTAGAAAACTTCTTTTGGGATGTTATTGTTCGCGTAATCAATTACAATAAACACAAAATGTTAGGTATTTTTTAAATAATTATATTTACGACAATGTTTTACTGTAACATGATATTTAAGAGATGCTAAATGAATAGTAATAATAAAACGGTGAAGGAAAACATCGTGAGGAAACCTGCATACCATAGGGATTCATAAGAATTTCTATGGTATGTAAGTCCGCCAACCCGCACTAGGCCAGCGTGGTGGACTATATGGCCTAACCACTCTCAATCGTATTCTCGATTGTAGAGTAGGCCCGTGCCCTGCAGTGGGACGTATATGGGCTGATACAAAAATGAATAGTTACTTCACTATAATTTATAGTTAAATAGTATGTTTGTTTGAAAAGAAAAATGATATAAAATTACATGTATTTATGTGTCCAACGTTCTTGTTGATTTTTTGAAGTCGGGGTGAAATGGCGCGGTTTAAAAACACATGTCCAGCAGTGTCAGTCAATAAAAGTATAATAATGTTCCTAATATTTGAGCTTCAAGTTTAAGAACAAAATTACAATTGTATTAAAATTTTACTGTAACTGGATAAATTAAAAGTATCATAAACTGGTGTTCTTAAGTTAATTTTTCATTAAACTTTTGAGAATTTATGATTCGTATAAATTTCAGAGTAATTTGAAGTTTATACGCATATTTAATTAAAGTAGCTTTATTATTCTGTGTTTTAATCTTTTTACTTACTATTACGATACGTATACTCATTAGTAATGTTTATTTGGCGTGTTTCCTTTGCCATTTTGGTTGACGTGTTAAAAGCGCTCGTCAAATTTCCGACGCATACGTCATGCTGAACAACAAAAGTTTATACGACAAAAAGATGTGATAATTTAAATGAATATTAGAGAAAGATATTGCACTTATTTTGGTTATTATTAGTTAGAAATAGAATAATTATTGTTGTGCTATTACTGAAAACTATCACATTAAAGATACTCTACATATTTATTGTTCGTAAAAGTTTGGAAAACTTGTTGAACACGCAAGCGGGTTTTATTTTTTAGTCCCGAAAATAATGTGACAGCACTGGAAATAATTAAAATATATATAAAAGCTATAACAACAAGTTTAACATCCGCGAGAGAAGACTTTACAACGGAAAATGGAAAGGAAAATAAATAAATATATATATAATTAAATAGCTTTTCTTAATTGAATTACGATAAATTCGGTATTATATTTACAAAAAAGAACATCGCTCTCATTGTAATATTTGGACATGTATTTAAATGAATATTATTTTGTAATATTCTTTCGTTCATTTTTTTTACTTTAAGTGAAAAAGAAAATTTATTACCATATTTTATTATATTTTTCCGTAAAAATGACAAAAAAAACAAGCCACCGAGACAAAAATTCTTACATTTACATGAAAATCTGAAAAATGAAAATGCGGAAAATACTTTCACCAAACTTAACACGAACTTTTCACAATTTTCCTCAGAAAATAAACACAAAACGCAACTTACCGTAGTCGGTAGAGGCGACAGGTAATCCGGCCTTAGATATTGGTTGCTGGACGTCAGCATGGTGGACCACAATCCTTTATTATCCAGCTCAGTTGCACACACAACACAAACACTCAGCACATCACTCGGTCACTGCGCGTGGTGTCGTCACGGCGAGCGGCGATGGACTGAGTCAAACCCCCCCCTGACGCCTTGTCACTCGTCGCCACGCCATTTTTGCATTCAGTGTACTTTGCGGGAGCTTTCCCGTCTTATCCCCACCGCTTTGACATCACGTTGCGGTCTCTCTCTCGCCTTACGTGCGGCCGCGTTGGAACACCGCGCAAAGCAAATGTGTGATAATATAGTTTTTTTTTTTTTTTTAATTTGATTGTGCAATACAATTATGAATGATTTTAGCTGCGAAATGTATCGTACAATTTGCATTTTAATAAGTAGATCTTTTTATTGTGGTTACTCGGATGGAAAATAAAAATACATAATGAAATCAACGATTGTATAATTAAGGAAATTAATGGTTGTAAATAAATTTTGATTGCTCTATTATGTAAATATGATAATATCAAAAATAGCATAATAAACGAAAATAGTGGATTTAAAATTAATTTGCATTATTTCATTATGTTAATATCATATTTAAATTACGGCTATATTTAATTCCAAATGTAAGCAAGGATTTTACGTTATGTCATTAATCTTACTTATTACATACTTATCATTGCGAAACATCAACGTTGTTTAAAATATAATTTATTTTTATTATTCGTCCAAAAATACTTTTTATGCTAATTGTGATGACTGAAACTGTTCATATCATTTACTTTTTTATACTGATGAAATTTCCGGTACTACCCAGATTGTATACCCAGTGGTGATATTCTTTCAATCGGCATAATTACTCCGGAATATTATTTGAGCATAAAATCACCACAAAATATTTCAAAAAATTTGTGAAACTCGACTTTATCACCTCTGTTCCAGCAGCGACGATCTTTCATTTTGACGGAGGGATTACATTATAAAATATGCAACCCGGAGGCCGCGACTCGACGACAGAGACGCATGGCCGGCGATATTCAATAGCTGTAGCTTGTTACTTTAATAATTCTGTTTGTACGTCATCACCTACGGCGTGGGCGGTATATCATTCCATAATAGCTTGCTTTTTGGGTTATTACTTCGATGTACTTATCATTATTATAAAGTATTCAATGTCAACGAGTTACTTAGCACAACAATGGTTTGCTAAATGCAAAGTAAGCATTGACTTCAAACGGACCATGTTTAGTTGACAAGGACTATTTCATACCTCCCATTTGGTCTATGTTTTCTGTTTTGGAATCTATACAGTTCCACAATGTATAGAAATATAATTAAAAAGTACAGTCATAAAATTTACTTAAATTATTTGTGCCGTCATCCACCTAAGATTGATAAAATTCGAATAGACAAGAAATAAAAAAAACATTTTTATATAAAAAACAAATCAAATGTTACCTATCATGATAATAAATATACTACCAATTTATTGCCTACAATTTTGCTACAGCAAAAATGATTTAGGGAAAAGCAGCTTACTCACTACTTGAGTTTCCTTTAAATTATTCATAGATGGCGTTGATAATCATTAGGTAATATATTGCTTACTTATCATTTTGGCTACATTTATTATTACAATGTATTAATTCTAACCTTTTATATTAATCTCATTAAAAATATTATCTTAGTTGAAATGTAACACAATATACTGCTACTTATTCCATGCCCACTAGAAGAATTATGTACATTCAACATATAAGATAAACTTCCCTATTATTATGTGTAGAGTTGTAAATTAGGTTTAAAATAAACTGAAATAACAAAAAATAAACTAATATTAATCATACTGTAGTACGGTCAACGGTGTGATTGCAAAGCTGAGATCTCGGGTTCGAATCCCGGGTCAAGCAAAGTGATATTAGACTTCTCGCCCCTGAAATTATGTTACGAAAAAAAACTCAATCCATAATATAAGAAATAAATCAATTACTTTCGCTTCAATATCGCTCATAGTGTGAAGACAATTTGTATAATAATTGATTTATTATTTATTACTTTGATTGAGGTGTACAATAAACAGAATAAATAATAAACACAGTCATACCCTGGAATTCAACGGTCTCCCACGCAAGCCCAGTCGCGGCCAAAAGCGAGTGTTGCTCTATTAATATTAATTCTGATTTATACCGACAGCTTCATGTATCATGTTTTATTGCGCGGTACCTAATGTACGTTTGTTTGTCACACGTTTTGTTTCGGGATTACCGATGATTGATATAAGCGTGGTTATTCTAATGATTGCGTGTTTGTGCCAGAATTTTTAAATAAATTTGCTGTTGAATGAGCCTGTGAGATGATAATGGTGTTTGGTATATATTCACGTGTGTATTTATGAATAAATTCTTTGTTGAACACCACTTACCATATAAGCCAATACTTTTGAATAAAGATGACAATCGGTGACACTCGATTTCTTCCAGAAAACCATAAGGTTGACTAAGTTGAAAACAAGCTAGGAAAAAAAGTATGTACTAAATATATCTTATTTAATTTCTGTAATTGTTCTTTTAATTTCTAATTTTACATACATCTATTTAGGCACACGTATAAAATTACTAAGTTCTAAATGAATAAAAAGCAGATACCTTGTAATAATTAAAAAAAAGTCAGAAACTAACTTTTTTACGTCAATATATAATTTACTATCTAAGAGAGAACGTAATATCGTAACCTCTCTCTATAGCTCTACCTTTTTATAAAGGGCTTATTTAAGGCCAAAATTACGAAATATTTTTGTATAAAAAGTTGCGTAATACAGAGATTATGGGCGTATTTACTCACCCTTTAGAGGGTCGAACGACCACCGGCAAAGTTTACGAGGCCGGCAAAAAAAATCTGTTTACTCATCGCTTACTAATAAGGCGTTATCTGTAGCCTTTGTTATTTTATTACATACTAATTGTGTTAATGGTAGACTGGGAATATTTCTTTGTGTTTAAAAACATGGAGCTAAAAGTGTAGGTTTTTTGCGTCTGAATTGGCTTAGCATATTGTATTTAAGTAAGTTCTGCTATTAGTAATGTGGTAATAAGTCGTGGTATATTCTTGCAAGTCTCTTTTCAGGTTAAATAAATGAGTATCTGTATCAACCCATACACGGCCTACTGCAGAGCACAGGCCTCCTCTTCAATCGAGAGTATTCAGAGTGGTTAGGTCATTTAGTCCACCATGCTGGCCTAATGAGGGTTGGCGGACTTTACCTACCATATAAATTGTTATAAATCGCTATAGTATGCAGGTTTCCTCACGATGTTTTCCTTCACCGTTTAGGGCGTGGTGATTGACTATCAACACAAACAAATTATGAGAAACAGCCTTTAACTGATTATGAAGATGATAGTGTCAATTCAGATGGCCATTTATTTTTATTAGTGTGACTAACGTAGTGACGTTGTTGTGAAATGCAACAGCTAAGATATTACATAAAGTCGGTTTCCTGTGAAAGGTGATTTCAATAGCAAGTCTCTTTTTTATGTCATGAGGAAAAACTATATTATGCTCCTCTTTCGGTACCCCGGAGGAGGCCGAAAGAAGTATGTAAGTGTCGATGGCCTTCCAGCCCGGCACAATGTGGATGTTGTGGCCGAGTTGGGTCTCTTTCAACAGCAAGCCTATAGCACCTATTTTGCTCGATTTTCGACAACTTGCCTAAAATATTGTAGTTAAATTAGCTTGTGATATGTATGCAAACATGTTGTGACGGACCCAAGAATAGGTAGGGTTAGATTCGTCAGAGTTTTGGATAGAGTCCCGAGATAAAGTTATTATCATTCATTATTTACTATTATTGTACTATACTGTATCAGCCCATATACGTCCTTCTGCAGGGCATGGGCCTCCTTTACAATCGACAATTTGATTAAGAGTGGTTTCCATTCAATTTGATTTTGGTACGAAAGATCAGAAAAAAATAATGAAATAATAACAATAATGGAAACTCGGTGACGGGATACAATAGAATATCGCGGGTCTTGGATGATGTATGGGATTCTTTGATTCTCCTTTATGGCAGGGACGGGTATACTTGTAATTGCTGGCTGTAGTTATAGGTATTGTTTAGCGATCGCAATTCCCCGGATTTTTATTAATTAAAAAGGTAAACAACTTGATGGATTTTTAGTAAGATTTGGGATAAAATATAACGTATCTTAAAAATTGTGCAATGAATTATGCTACTGATTCTCAACGAACTAATTTCGGTTTTGTAGTATGCTAAAAATAATCTTATATATTTACATTGAAAGTGGACGGTGGACTTAATGTTTGAGAGATTCCGACAAATTTCATTCAGTCAAACCAAAAGTGATGCAGTGACGAAAAGATGTATGTGTAAAATATTTGTTTCTGTCATGAAGCGATCTCGATAACGTTACAATAAAAAGTTAATTTATTCAAAAGATAAGGATGATATATGAAGTAGAAACTAACAATTTATTTTAATCTGCATTATCTTCAAGAGAACACAATATAAGTTAACACATTATCTGTTTTATGGACAGCTTTATATTCAAAACGATACGAGAACAATGGACTTCTAAAAAACTTAAGTCGTTTTGACACTGAATGCTCATTGTAACAATGGAAGTTAATTAGCAGTTTTTTGGAATTACTAATACTGGCTTACCTTTTTTAAAGGTATTAATATTTGTAATAATTGTGTATTGTTTGTTGAAGTATTATTTCATTTTTGTATACACATCCATTGTGATTGTATTATACACTATTTTTACGGTTTATAAGCCGTCTAAAGGAATAGTCAAAAGTGCCAAGCTACTTCTCCATATATTTCGCTCAGCTTCTATCACACTTATTGCATCTTCACGCCCAAACCGATGGAACAATTTTGATAAAATTCGGAATGGAGGTAGATGACACATATGCAACTTTTTATCCAGTCAAAACATAGTTTCCCCGTGGAAAGAATTAAATTATATTCGAAACTATTTCAAGCTCAAAGGAATGGGATGTGAAGTTTGAAGTACGGCAGTAAGGTTAAATTAAAATATTTAAATAAGTTATCATGTGAAGAGTTTCTATGTTTCTTGTAAATTACCCACACCCGGGCCTATCCGGGCCGAATCGCTAGTCTCTCTATATATGTGACAATAAGCGTCTTATTTGGATATAAACGAGAGGTTAATGAAAGGTTTTGTGCATGAGGGCACAAGGGAAACGTCAGTAAGTAAAGAATAGCGCAGGATTGCCACCTGAGGAAATGACCATGACCACTCTGCCAAGAGTGTTAACGACTGAGAAGAAGATAGAGGTTTATCAGAAATTATATTTTAATAACACAGTACTTGGCTATATTTTTAGGTCTACATAAACATTGAAAGTTATTGTTAATATTAAATTACTAGAGGATTTTAACTTAATTGTCCTGTGATGTATGTTGGTAAAACTACACAATTATGTATATTTTATTGCAGTGAATGGTCAGTTGAGCATCCCATTCGCCTGATGGCAAGGGCGTTGCCAGAGGGGAGCAGGTAGGGATCCCGCCTAGAGATTTAAAAAATTGTCAAATGTAAAGCAACCAAAATCTTTGACTTGACTTGCCTACTATACGGTTTTTTTTTCTATATTTCGGTATTGACGTGAAAACCTTCCTCATAATTAATTGAAATATATAGAACTTTTCTACAAGGTCCATGCTATTAGATCATATTTCAGTAGAATGCCCACAATTTTGTGATTATAAGGATGTATTGAACACTTTAGTCTTTAGCCACAGAGGTATATTGGATAAGAAAACATCGCACTATCCAAAACCTAGCTGTATATTACTCCGTGTAAATACGGTTGTATGTTGGCAACACCAGCTCGAGTTAACAGTGTGTACAGTTCGTTTCATGGTGAAAACAAGGTCGATACTCAAGGGCTGTCGATTTTACTATGTCAAATTTTAAGGTAATATCATTCCTATTTTCATAAGGTTTAAGATCGTTAATGTCTCAACTGAATTACAAATTCACTTAAATGAGAAATTAATTTTGTATTCTTAAAGCTTACATATGTAGACGTATAACAGCACAGGTATCTTAGCAATATTTGGTAATTATTTCGACAGAAGGTAAAAATAAACAAAAATTGAAAAACTTTACAGAGAATAATTAGCTGGGCGGAAGTTAATGTAAGTTTAAGGAATAAGTATAAAGTATAACAAACTGTGTGTACAGTTTGGCGAATTTGATTATTTACTGTAATATGTTTTTGTGTGTTTTACTTAAATAAAAAATAAATAGGTATATATACTTAATGTTTTGGATACATTTTTCTCTGCAATTAAAAAGAAAGAAACATTATTTTTTGCCATTAGTCCGGAATCTCCAGAGCTGATTTATTTTTTGAAATCTGATCATTTTATTTAATTTAAAACAGTTTTAGATTGTCAGTTGGTGGCAGCCCTACAGACTTCAAACGCGCCGCAATGTGTCCTCCCGGGCAGCAGGCGTATCGAGTGACTAGACACGACCCACTGCCCGCTAAGAACATTCGGATACTTACACCTTACATGTGTAGCCCAGGTGTAGCTGTGCTGTAACTAATTGAGCTAAGTTTAGCTAATGTGTGATTTTGTGATTGTGTGGATGTGTTTGTGGTTGATCGGGAATTCGGATATCATTTTTTTACACCACGAAAACAAATAAAACAATTTATATTACATCAGAGTACAAATGGCGGTCGTATCGCTCAAGACAATCTTCTACAGACTATCATGGAATAGAACTGATAATAGAAGGAAAAAAGAGAGGACAGTCTATAGTGTAATAATAAATATATATGTAAAAATGTAAAAATATATACACATATAGTATTTGTTAGGTATATTCTTTATAGTACACCAGGAATAAATATATAACAAAATTTAAAATACATAAGTAAATATTTGATATCTATTTGTACTCAAGTTAGACAGAAATAAATTTAAAACAAATGCTTAGTACAATTAGCAACTGTATATATAAACCTTTAGAATTCACCACATCAAAACCACAAGTTAACCAAACTACCTCCGTCCTCAACATTGGCCAACAAACGTAACGTTTCACGTACATTTGGCAGCGCTAATCCGGCGTGGAGGTTGCAATCTGAAGATTAGTTCGCACGAGCTCGTCTGATCCCTGTTGATCCGCGCCTCATCCGGCGAGGCTCGTGCAGCGTAATCCCAGCCTTGGATAAGACGATAGTAGTTTTGCATTCCAGTACTTGATGCGAGATTCAGATTGGTTTGTCGTAAATTGTTTGAGTTTTGGAGTATTTTGTGTTGAAATGTATGTGTGGATTAACTCAAGTGAGAATCTTAATTAAAATAAAATAAAGGGGTTTAGTAAAGTATGATGCTTTTACAATAACATTAAATTGTAAAAGTCACATTAATTATTTATTGAATTTATAATTTTTTTTTTTTTTTTTATTGCATTGAATGGCGAGACGAGCAAGCCGTTCGCCTGATGGTAAGCGATACGACCGCTCATGAACAGTAGCAACATTCCACTGCGCTCGCCATCCTGAGACATAAGATGTTAAGTCTCAATATGTCCAGTAGTTGCTCTGGCTACAATGTCCTTCAATCCGAAACACAGCAGTGCATTTAAGCAGTGTTGTTTCACGGGAGAAATAGACATTGCGGTGGTACCTACCCAGATGGCCTGTCACATATGAGAGACCTACCACCAGTAATTAAACATACGTTAGTTTGTTTTCATCGATAAAGCATAATAAAATGTTTTTCTTTCTTTCTTATTTCTAATAACGCCTATTGTAGCGATGAGGTGACATAGTTGAATCCTTAAAATTGTGAATCAATGTGTTAAAAGCAGTATCAAATATGCAAAATCTTTCAACAGATGTTCGGCTGAGCAAATACTTGTGTTGAAAACGTCAGACAACCACTTAGCGGTCGCATTGTGCACTCGGAATGCAAACTAGGACTTTCTAGAAGCGAACATTATTAGAATATTAAATGTTAAAAAATACGCTTATATTATGATCTATTATTAAATTATTATTATATTAAAGACAGCTGTATAATTACTTAGATACGTCCCACTGCTCATTATGCACTGCTGCTACGGGTCTTATTTTCAATAAGAATAAGGTCTGGTTGTCCACGCTATCCTACTGCGGATTAGTAGGCTTCAAATACTTTGGGGCACCATTGAGAGTGATTAGGCCTTATAGTCCATATACTCTATATGGCCTAACCACGCTCAATCTTCTTCTACGCTCAAATTCTCGATTGCAGAGGGGGCTGTGCCCTGCAGTGGGACGTAGGTATATGGGCTGATACAGATATCTTTCCATACTCTTATAGTGTGTTAGGTACACAGATATTGTAACTTACTTAAAGTGAGCGATGGTAAGACATAAGCTATTCTATTCTTATGGGGAAAATATATATGTATTTTTAAATACCAGTTTTTAGCTTACACTTAAGATACATTGAAGATGCCGCGTCTAGTACAGTATGCGTGGTACGGGGAGCAAGTATGAGTTCTGCTCTCGACGACACTGAAATTAATACAAACATTTTTTTAGAATTTGTATATTATGAAGATGAATACAATGAAAAGTTAGAAGAATGACGAAGATGGAAAGTGTTATGTGTTGTGTAAAAGAGACGACGAATGGAAGTACTCAAGTGTGAAAGAGTTAGATAATGAATGGTTAAGATTTTGAAGCTCGGATGGATGAGAGGGAGAGCTTTATGAAAGACGGTGGAAGACCTTTGAAGAAGATTTCCTATTGAAGATAATCTAAGCAATCTTTATTTGATTTGACTCGAGACGGAACTATTCCCAAATAAATATTTTAATAAGCTGGTTTTAAAACAGATATTATAACTAACAGTTTAAAACAACATGTAGGTTACTTAGATTATTATTGTTAGATTGGTTTTAAAAACGAAAACGTAGAGAAGGGGAAAACGAATCACAAAGTTGAATTCGACGTAGTGTAGTAGTAGTGATACTGTGATAGTAATAGCTTCGAACTAAAAAAGGTAATTGAATAAAATGTGGTAAGTTTTACTTTACATATACTTTTATTACCTAATTGGCTCTAGCTCTAATAATGAGACTAAATATTAACTATCTACAATTATCCTAGAGTTGTCATTACCCATAACGATACTTAAACTAACTTAATTTAAACTAACAAACAGCCACCTATTAGGACAATACAGCCACATCTAAACGCAAAGAGCCATTGCACCAACATGTCCCGAGACAAAACAACACAGATACATAAAAAGTAAGTAGAAAATTCCTAATTGCCTTTCCACATGAAACAAAGCACCTGAAAGCGCAAGGCGAGCGCACTTTGTCCGCTGCCCGTTGCGAGAGCTTTTATTTGTATTGCCAGCTGAAAAGAATTTGCTGAGGTTAGGAATTCTCCTTTTACTTAGGGTAACGGTAAAAAATAAGGAAAAAATATGAGATATTGGTAATTTATTTGTGAAAGTTCTAAAATATATTGTGTAATAATTACTAGCAAGTCAAGCTTTTACGTCTCAAAAAAATATGATTTGGAGCTTAATGATATCAAGGTGGGTCTAGGCTTCTTGAGAAGTAGGATATTTTACTGGTGGCAGGTCTCTCATATGTGAGAAGCCGCCTGGGTAGGTACCACCGCAATGTCTATTTCTCCCGCCAAACAGCAGTTTAAATGCACTGCTGTGTTTCGGATTGAAGGAAATTGTACCCAGAGTAACTATTGGGACTTTACATCTTATGTCTCGGGATGGCGAGCGCAGTGGAATGCCAAGCATTGCTTTTTAATTCAAGGTGTTGTTTGATTTTGCTACTGTTCATGAGCGGTCGTATCGCTTACCATCAGGCGAACGGAATGCTCGTCTCACCATTCATTGCAATAAAAAAAATATAAAAATATTTGCTTAGTACTGACGGTGAATTATTAATCGCTCAAATTCTTATGAAAAATGTATTGATCAGAGTCCAGAACCAGTTTCAAAAATGTCAGCTACCAGGTTCCATTGGCGTAAGACGATAGTCTTCTCGGTGATAAACTCATGTGAATTGTTATTATTTTTGCCATTATTTCAGGCTCTCCGTCTGGAACTCTGTTCAATAGATTCACTATCTCCTCTCCTAAACTCATCCAGCTGCCACTCAATATACAAATTTACCTACTTTTCTCTGCACTCGTCAAATTAATTTTAAAAAATCCTTCCTCATTCTCCTGGCCACACTGCACCCAGGTTACGTGCGGAAATTAACGGGCACGGGTGACTGCGCTGAAAAACTACGCCCGACCTGCTTTGCGGGTTATTTACGGGAAATTTTCATTTTATGCACACGAAGCCAGTGGAGTGGTGATTCGGCCCGCCAGCGTCAAAGTGGCTTCATGTTCAGGTAATTTCGCCCGGAATCATGTTGAGTGAAATTTAAATGGTGATGTTTATGCTTGTTTAGCGAGTGATCCAGTTAATTTGTTGATGATTTGAAATAAACCTTCAATACTATCAAATTATAAACTAATTTTTGTGTATTTATGTAAGGGATCTTAATTTCTTTCATGGGATCAACAGCACTTAAATATTTGAACGTCCCCCGACCTCCGGACCGCATATGTAATTTTTTTTAATATACCATTTCCAAAATCCTGTCGTTACATTGAATTTGACAGTTAAAATATACCCTAATTGAACTAAAATTCAGTTGACATTACATTGACAAATTTCTACAGAGGTCGAGACTAACATCTCCAGTACATTAAAAAAATCATAGAAATATCTATATATTTCAAAAGTTTTTTAAATTCTATAAATAGCGAGACGAGCACGCTATTCGCATAATTATTAACGATATGACTGCTCATTGCTGAAGGACAGTAGCAAAACCAAACAACACCATGAATTATATAGCGGAGTTTGGCATTCTACTGCGCTCCCCATCCTGAGACATAAGATGTCAAGGTTCAATAAGTCCAGCAAATACTCTGGCTACAACGTCCTTCAAAATGGAACACAACAGTGCATTTACACTGCTGTTTGGCGGGAGAAATAGACATTGCGGTGGTACCTATCGGCGGCCAGCCACATATGAGATACATATGAGAGACCTATCATCAGGAGTACAATGATATTTTATGGTATTTTTTTATACTGGCCCGGCATGATGACTACACTGCGCCCGATGGTAAGTGCAAATTCCGTCCAGACAAAGTATCGAATAGCATAAGATGGCAGTTACATGCCATTCGATGTAATTATGCCGGCCTGCTAAGATGCCTCTTTACACTACGACGGAAGGACCTATGATTATGGGAAGGAGGGAACACGCGTGACGGCAAACAATTCCACAGCTTGAGGGTACGGCACAAAAAATAATTTGCGAAATTTGCGGTTATATACTCTGGTTCAGTTACACCGTATCATTTAAATAGAGAACGGGTAATTTTGCAAAGAAATTGTGATTAAGGAAAAATCGAAAATACAAAAATACTGAAATGTATATACCTTGTACACAGTCCGTTATCTCTCACTGCTACGAAAAGAGAAACAAATGACAACACTCATACAGTACTCACGGCAAACTATCCGCACAATATTTCTACAATCTAAACTATTATTCTCTCAGTGTGCGAGTGATTGGTACAGTGCACACGCCACTCGTCAGCTATCGGGTGATGGATGGCCTCTGATTTATATCCGGCCATCAACCGCCCCATATTTATGCACTTATTGTGAAGGAAAAGCGATCATAATTCATAAAAGACGGTTTGAGTTAGGAGAGGCAGCGATGAGGGTTTTTTATATTGATGAATGTATAATTATAATAACCAATTTCTTTATAATTAATTTTCTCTATAACGGTGATAGAAAACATTGTGAAGAAATCTATATACCATAGCGAATTGGTATGAATTTTTATAGTATGTAATATCCACCCACGTGCACTAGGCCAGCGTGGTGGATATGGCCAAACCAATCTCAATCGTACTCTCGATTGTAGCAAGGGCTTCCTTGCCATGCAGTGGGACGTATATGGCTTGATACAGAAAATAATTACTAATTTCTCAATGTTCAATACTGTTTTGTAGGCCTTAAATAATTAAATTAAATGCTTAGCACTTCACAAATAAAATTCATTGAAAGTATTATATTTTCAGGTTGCTTAATAAACCAAGTTCTATGTCCCATTCCACAGTGAACTGCAGAAAATAACCATGACTTAATTATTTATATTATTATAAATACTACATAACATGTTTTTCCGCCATAACGAGAAAAAATATGAAGTCGGGGTACTAGTGTTAACTACATTACTTCGATGGCATTGCAGAGTAAATGCCATATTGGTTATATTACTAATTTTAAAAGATTAAAATACGAAAACAAGGTTAAGCTTATATTGGATGGCTTATATTCATTTAAAAACTGGAAAATACGAAAACCTGGGGGCAGGGAAACTAAAGAATACTTTTAAAAATGTTAAAACTGGAACTACAAAAAGATAAAATAACAGAATTCGCCTATAGTATATCACTTGAACCACACAGACAAGTCGGTCTTGAAGCTCATTAGCCGAAAAGATAATCAATCATAAAGAATTAACGCTGAGCGGTGGAGCGAACATTATACATTGCGGGGGAGTTTAGCACACGCTGGCTCCAGCTCAATTACCAGCCAGCAATGTATTGTGATATACTGCTCTAGCTAATTGTGGTAACCTATATACGTCATTTCGGAAGTTTCCTAATGATATATTAACTAACACTTTTTCTTCTAGTTTTTAGATATAAACTAGGAGCTGAATATTCTGATGTGACTTAAAGAAAAAATAACTGAAATAAAAGGAGTTTTCTTTTACAATATAGATTACTCGGAATATGTTTCAAACGTAAAAAATGCAAATGATTAATATTTTGTGATACAATTTTGGTCTAGATATACCGGGTATCTCAAGACTGCTATCGAAAATGAAGCCGGGTGATAGTTTTAGTGACTACAAACACAATGCAACTAAAAATTTCGCAAAGAAACGCGACAATTATTTTTTATGATTTTTTAAATATCGTCATTTTTGGGTGGTAAATCCATAGTTTTTGCTAAAAAAATAATTATACCTTAGAGTATTTAAAAATAAAAGAGTATACACTATTATTTTAGGAAAAAAATGTATTTACCACCAAAATATGGCCATAGGAAACTATGACTATCGACTATAATTAAACAACATGTCATGTAATTTATTTGATTAATCCTTTTGTGCCTTTCGAACTAAGGTAATATAGAGACTACAGATAAATTTGAACTGAAGAAAGTTCATCCAACCAAGAAGGCGACAACAGAGACATTGTTCCATAAGCAATTAGAGTGGCTTTATTAAACAGAAAGTGGTGACCGGTGGCTATCACCACACGTAATCACCGCCGAATGTCGTTCGTCCCTTGTTTGCGGACAAATTGTGCCGCTCGTCCGGATCGCGCGTGTGCTAAATTGCATTGTGATGCAGGTATTACGTGTGATTGAAATTAGGATTGGTATGGGTATGGAGATTAGTCTGTGGTGAGAAAATTGTATGATAATTTTAATAACGTAGTACATGAATTTTGAAGACGATTTAGTTTTGTTTTAATATTTGTGATTGGTTATTTTGTAAATGACTGCCTCGGTGGCGCAGTTTTACTACTGTATGATTGCAAAGCTAAGGTCTCGGGTTCGAATCCCAGGTTGGGCAAAGAGGTATTGGATTTTAGTTTTCAATATCAGCACGGAGTAAAGAATTTTTACTCGATACAGACACAGCTTCGTCCCCTATCACATCGTGTGACGGAAGTAATGGAAAAAAAGACGTGATTTTATCTATGGTTTCTAAATGTCGTTTTTTGTTAGCTTACCTATATGAGTTACTTAAAAAATAAACCTTTTAATATATGCAGTAACGAAATTAAAGAATCGATATCCAACACCCTAACGACAGTGCTGCGACTGCTAAGATATACCTATGAATGACGGTAATAAGTATTACACTATCAAAAATATGTCCTAGGTATTTTTCATGCATATAAGTATGGTTCAAGATAGTTTAATAGGCATGCGAGCAATAAAGAGGACATTACTACTTCTTCGCATTCCGTCAATTATTATAATCCACAATATTTTTGGTCAAATTCCCCTAATTTAGATTTTAATTACAAGTATTATGTAATTTTACTTTTAGAGTGTTATAGTTTTACGGACGAACTAAACATCAACGAAACCAATAAGAATCGCAACGTAACACGTAATGGAAGCCCTGTAACACCCCAAAATGTTGCGCGAATCTCCGAGACAAACTGGGATATGAGTTGGTCAAATTAAGGAGCCTCTGTCACGCTCATTTCTTACTGTAACTTTGTGTTAGCCGTGTTATATTCTGATATTATATTGAATCAACAACAATAACTACTAACCATCTTTCATATTAGATAGCCTATTGCTGAATGTGCACCTTGCTGAATTATATAGCGAATTAGACATTGGAAGTGAGCTGCATTCAGTGACTTCCTACGACCTCCAAATATCCACTTATGTTCGTCTTCTTAAAAATTCTTTGATATATTACTTCTACAATGAGAGAATAAATAGATCACTACAAGTTGCAACGGGTTTCTTTATATTATTAAATTATGGGTATGTCAAAAGCCCAGTAAACCAGTTCAAATCACGAGGGTTAAAAAACGTCACACGAACACTTTGGTTATTTAACCCTCGATCCGATAATTATCTCTCATTATTTATATAAAACAAGTTTTATTTTTCTATTTATCGTAAGTCAACCGCATTTATTCAGTCACAATACTACGGGTACAATTTGTAAGCAAAATGAAAGCAACACGTTGTCAATCGTGGACGAAACCCGTTACCGGACACCGATTCATTGTATGAAATATCGAAAATTAAATATGCTAAACGACATCTTGTTAGGGATGTCACTTTTAACTTAACGCTTTGTAAAGAAATGTTGTGAGATTATTAAAATAAATAAAAATATACAAATACAACCAACAGTCATATACATAGTCCTGACCTCACAATAAGATCGAGTTTGCGGGTATCAGAAACTACAAGAGACTTTTCGGTCTAACAAACAGCTAGACACGAATCAAATGCCTGTGGATCACACAAATAATATTTGTTTTATGACAGTGGAATCTGTTAATCTGTTGCCTACTGCTGTTTTTTTTCTTTTCTTCTTCTTGTAATGAAAACTAATGTTGTACGGAATGCCTAATAACTGCGACACAGTTATAACTAATTCAGTTATTATGGCAACGTTTTTATTGTTTCATTTTTTGTTGGTTCAGTTGTTTTCTTGATCATTTCTTAATAGAAGTTTAGTGACTAGTCAGTGAACTTGAGAATCCTCAACACCACTTAGTGAAATAGACCAATAAGGATGGTTCTGTTGAAATTACAAATCTATTATATACAGTATTGCTAAGGGCCTCGGGCAAGTTATTCTTATAACTGATACAAGAAGCCTGTGTAAGGTTACCGATCCGATCTCCGCACCAAAGTTTACTTGTAGTAAACTATCATCATATTTTTTTGGGTATATTTATATTGGAATACAAAATCCATATACATGCATGTGTACATTTATAAACTCACGCTTTTTTCCCGTAAAGGCTAAGCAGAGGTATATCTGCGTTTCGCCTTGTGCGTTCAATTCCGCGATGTGATTGGGGCCTATCGCCATACCGGCCGCAAATTTCTGACTCCGGGCTGATAATGAATTGAAAAAAATACCCATTCACTTTTCGATACCCGGGTTTCGAACCCGAGATTTTTCAATCATACTGTAGTATTTCCATCGGCACCAATGGGAAGTATGTTTATATTAGAATACAAAATCCCTGTACGACATATCATGTTTCTTACCGAGTGTGAATCCATCGAATATTCAAATACTTAACCTTATTTTATTATGAAGAATGTGTGAATTTTCGGTGTACTTATTTTCCTTTCTACCCAACCCTACACACTATAATTCTAAAGGTCTTGTCACACGAAAGAATAAGCAGTAATCCATCAAGCGGCCTCAATGCGCGTAATTTGTTTATGAAAACATATCATTTCACGGCCGCTCGCTGCGGATTTTAATAATGTCTTGTTTTGTGTGCCGGCCCTTAACAAGATACACTTCCCTTCCATTGTTTTGGCCTATGAAAATAAAAATAGTAACTACGGTACTCATAAATGTAGGATTTGAATGTTATGATGAAAGATGACTAGAATGGAACGTTGGGCAAATTACTGATATGGAACGTGGTTTGTGTGAAAGAGATGACTAATGACGGTACTTAAGCTGGAAAGAGTTAGAGGATGAATGATTAAGATGTTAAATTACAGAAGGATGGAATAAGGGAGAATAATCTGGAAGACGAGGTAGGACGAAAGACGTATGGAGTAAAGAGAAAGAAGAAATATATCGAAGATTCCGAAGACTATAATCGTTTGATTTGACCCCTTACGGAACTATTGCCACATAAATAACGATTTTTTTTTTTTAAATGTTGCAATATGCTTCGACTTTTGAACTTAAGAATAGCAAAAACCATATTTCCAAAATAAACAAAAACACAATATTTTGCAACTGGATTCCTATGAAAGTAAAATTATTACAGAAGCTTATACATAAACTGCCTGTGTTTTAATCTTGGTCTGATAAAACAGTATGCCTGATAGGTTTCTAGGAATATAATGTGACAGTTCAAGTTGCACAATGATTCAGTATAATCAGACTTGGCGTTTGATCTTTTTGGCGTTAATCTCATTTCATGCGATAAAAAAGTACTATTTTTTGTCAACGGCCAAGACAACACAATCTTTGTATACGTCATGCGACGTCGTCACCTCGACATAGATGGATGAACGTTCCACAGCGTCAATTGTCAAAGGGAAATGATCCAATTTTTTTCTTTACCTACCCGCAAATCTGTTCACAGTATTCTCAACCTTACATTAAACACTCAAGATTCAAATTACTTCATCAAAAATCAGCAAGAACTTAATTTGTATAAGAATGGGGCGATTCATTAGAAGCATACCGCGTGAAATGATCGAGCTTTGTCCGCATTTCCATTGAATATCGTTGATTGGTTTAACTGAACCGAACTGCAGGTAACCCTGTTTTTACTATGTGCATGCATTAACACGGTACAGTGGGTTTAAAAGGATGTTTGTGGAGTACAGCAACGGGTTGACGAGGGGTGAGGAGTGATAATGGCATAACAAAACAGCGTGGGGCCTGGCGAATTCTACGATTTGATTTCTGATATGAGTTTCCGGAGGTATATTATCGTGATAATGAATGTGATTGCTAGCTTACGTGGTGACCTGTTGGTAAACAGACCGAATGCGACCGCCAGGATGTTCACGGTGGCCGCGGGTTCGAATCCCAGCGCACATGTGTGTATTGATAGTCTATGCGCCCTATAACGGTGAAGGAGAACATCATGAGGGAACCAGCAAAAAAGAAAACCTGCATACCACAGCGATAATTGGTATGGTCTTAAAAATATTGGTCGTAGCCATAATATTTACGAGGATTTCCCGTAATAATAAGACATTTAATCCAAACATCCTTCATAGTAGCTCAATTTTTATAGACAAATTTCCAACATTTCACACAAGGGGAGGTCCTTTCCGACAATGTAAAAACATTATAATTATGAACCAATTAAGTAATGACCAACATTTATAGTAATTATACATGTGTGCTGCATTTAACCCACCGTTTAAACTGGCGTTGTTTATGAGACAATGTTAGCATTTCAAATTCTTGAGAGCAAGATTTATTTTGTTATTATGCTGTTATGAGTATTGTACTATCCTATTTTTATGTTTTTTCTTTACCCTCATTGCGTGGGGGAGGTGGGTAATTACCTAATTTATATTTATTAACATCATCATCTCAGCCACAAGGAGTCCACTGCTGAACATAGGCCTCCCCCAAGGACCCCATATTGACCTGTTGGAAGCTGCCTGCATCCATCACTGTTCAACACACATGGCGCGTAGAACCGATGGGCGTTGAGACCGAAAGGTTCTAGAGTGGAGGCCACTTACAGGCAAGCGAAATGTCGGATGCCCTGCCAACAAGGTGGACGGACGACCTGGCCTGACTATTCAACTTAAACTTGTACCCAATATGGCGATAGGCTCGCTCCCTATCACATCGTGGACTTAAAGTACAAGGCGAAACATGGGTGGATATCACCAACAAGTACTGGTTGCACCTCTGCCTATCCTTCTGGGAAAAAAGCTTGTTTTATTTATGCCTGTAAAATGTAGAATTATTATGATCAGCTTTAAATCAACTCTTTTAAATATATAATTTTGTAATTCAGCGGGTTAGCAATTGGTAGACTTCATTAAGCTTAAATTTTCTTTAAAAAAACCATTAGAAAACCTGCATGAGGTCCTTATTATCATATTAAAATATATTATATCGTTCCTTGGAAAAACAAACCCAACTTCAATGTATATATTGAAATCGTGCTTTTTTTTATTATCTCAAAACTTTTAAATTCAATTCAACCTAATATTTTTCTTCTGAATAATTCTTCTTTATCAAAGTAAAGCATAGTAATTAATGTAACATAAAGATTATAAAGTACAAATAAAGTAAGTTCATCCCTCACCGAGTGTGGAGTGCGATAGACGTAATCCGCCGCGTCGCTAGCCAAGCACGAACGAAGCTTTTGTTAATGTTATTGGATTTAACTTTTTTATTCTTATTACATGAGATTAATTTATATGAAGGGTGAAATGGTCATGGGGCTTAGTATTATTTTAGTATATTATTAGATCGTGATAGATTTGTCTTTTATTATATTACGTATTATAATGCATTTATTTTTCTTGCCTATACTGTCCTATTGCAGGGCCTCCCTTTCCTTCTTCCACCCGTCTCTATCCAAGGCTTTCATGCGCCAGCTGTTATGGAAATAATCCAAGTCATCTTTCCACCTTCTGCACGGCCTACTACGTGATCTTGTCGTTTTGGGGAGTCCATTCGGTAGCAGTCCTAGCCCACAGGTCCCCTGACATAATATGAAGAAAAATATGAATAAATCAATAAATACTTATAATTAATAGTAAGTATATATATGCAACAGTCAAACAAATTGTAACCGTTGCTTTGAAATTTTGGTGGGTTTTGCTGGTTTTTTATAATAATAAAAAACTGGCACAAAAACTATTTTTACTATAATATACATTACTAGGTAGAGTCCTCCAGAGTCAAATATCTTTCACGTGCAGTATCTAAAACTTCCCCTGGCAGTAATGAGTGGTCACGTCTGAAGCCTGACCATCAAGACTGCACGTGACCTCGAGCCAGGTGTCTCTACACCCCGCCTGGGACACACTCTACAGAAACTTGTAGAGAAGCAATCACATCGATAAAATCCGGTTTAAGTGTCGATGGCTCTACGATTTTGCCTATAATTTGTAGACACTAAAGTCATAAAGACTAGATATTTGAATAGTATTTAGAAGTTGTCGGTCTTATTCTCCTATTAATAAGAAATTTTAGGACATTTTATAAAAATAAAATCTACTATTTAAACTATGCCTAAGATGGGCATAAGTTTCCCCCAAATATTTATGTAACAGACATAATGAAAATCAGATACAACTTGTATTTATACAATCGATCTATCATAATAAAGAAATATACAGTAAACGAGACGCATTATCTGCAATCATTTTCAACATTATACACCAAAAACATAAACAAACCCATCGAACCTTCAGCAAACATCATTCGCAATCAAATCAAAATGAAATTATTCATAAGAGGAGCAAACACGCCCTGTCGCTACATTTGAAAACAATCGCCCCGGGCACGGAAATTGCCGGGCGATCCTCCCGGGTAACAAGCTTCCCCCGGGAAAAGCCGTCGGCGCAAATAAATAATTCAATTTCAATGCAGCTGTAAATCTTATAGATCGTTTATCAAAGTGAAACAGACACGGAGCCATGACGCCTTGTTTCAGCTGAGCGACTCTGCGCATTTTTATGTATTTAATTTTGGAACGATTAGACACTGTGTTCTGCCTGTGTTGGTGTTTTTGTAATAAGTTTTAGTTCTTATTTTGAAATATATTGGGGTCTATTTATGTTATTAATTTTCATGACGGCGCCTTTCAACTTAACGATTCTGTGCATTTTTAAGTATTTTGTTCACATCGATTAGACACTGTGTCTTGTTTGTGTTAACATTTTTGTAACTCGATTTAGTTCTTATTTTGAAAAATATTGGGATCTATAATTTATGTTATTAATTTGTGTATGAAGCTACATGACTTTATGTTTCTGATGTACAACTCTGTGCATACTTTTATATTTAATACTGGAACGATTAGGCACTTGTCTGTCTTGATGTTTCGATTATGTTCATATTTAGAAAAATATTGGGATTTATTTAAGGTATAAGATTGTGTATGAAACTGGAAATTGGTTATTTGAAGATCTATTTGGTAGTTGGTACAGATTGGGAACGGCTGAAGTAAAACGAGAAACCATGGGATCCCTAAATAGAGGCAGAATATGTGCGATATTTGTTTTGTACCATAGCCACTATAATATGCGTATTATTTACAGCAACTGTATGTATATTACAATATATTGCCCAGATTACTTGACATAATAGCTGCTATTGGAACGAAGTTCCTTATCGCGCGTTGTGAAAGGGGGCTAGACGGAAAAAAATCTCACGAAAAGTTGTAACGACACTTTAAAACATTTGACAATCGTTTTTTATTTCTTTATTTGAAAATTATGTCATACATTTTATTTAACTCTAATAGAGGCAATAAAATATCCAAATACATATTAATATGATAAAGGTTATAGTAAGAAATAAGAATACGCTGCAACCTAAAATTAAGTGGGAAACGTTGCGACAATTTCGAATTTTCATCAAATGTCATAAATCAAATTGGTACAAAAGAAACATAAATTACATAAATATGTGAAAAAAAAACATTGATCATCAATATTTAAATCAATATGAATATCATCAATATTTAATTTAAATTATATAATAAAACCGTAATACATTGATTTTCGATCCTCCTTAATAAATCTATTATTATTTACAATTTTAGTTTGTTTTATTATCAATAAATGTGATAATTTATAAAAGCTGCAAAATTTTTAGTTCTCATGCTTTGCAATCTTGTTTATCAACATAATAAATACACTAAGCAACAGACACTAGTAAAAAGTGACAAATCACAATCAGTAAATTGACTCCAATGAGAAAGCAGCCGCGGCAAAAACTAGTTATAATAAATTGAAACGTGAATCAACCCATTAACACTAAAATATCATATTTAAAGGCGGCGGGGTCGAACGGACCACCTTGTCAGTGCGTAAATTAACATGAAAACGTCATACAAAGAGTTAACCCTTTGCCGCGGTATAATAAACCACTCGGAGATCTCCCGCGGCGCGCCCAGTAAGCCGTCTATTCAAACCACCGGACATTATCGTAAATATTGTGGTGTTTATACAGATTTTGGGCACAAACAATTCAATTCAGGCACTGGCTGCTAATTGGGCATAAATCGTGCTCAAAACATTCAATAAGCACACAGTTCGATTAATAATTTATATATAGTGCACGATTGTACGCGGCCATCGACGCGACGGTAATACACATTTGTCGCTGCGAGATTCCTTTATGCTATCGACGTTTGTTTACGAACAAAGTCTCTGCAGTGTCGTGTAAAATTTCTTATATTTTTATGCAAACGACTGTGCTAAAGGGTAGGCACAAACACCACTTATGTCAGGTAAATCGTAAAGCTTATTTGTAATCCAAATTATAAGTGACTAGTCCATTTCAACCATAATTTTTAAAAGTACCAACACATCATGCGTGACTATCCCAACATAAAACAAATAAAAAAATCGATTACTCAAAATCTGAATAGAAGTTAAGATCTTATGATTCATAGCTTATACCAACCATTAGACAAATAACTGGATACTTTTTTATTTTATTAAATCGAATTGATTAATTTATAACAAGTGAACTTTCCCTTCACCAGAATTAATGTCGAAAAAACAAATTTCACGCGTCGGTCGTAAGTCAAGCGGTCGAGATAGCAAAACTGGAGTATAATGGTGGGCCGTTAACACATAAAAAAGTTAACAAAAAAAATAATGAAACACGCCAGACGGCAACGCGGGAATGTCAAGTTGAACACTTTATAATAGAAATAATAAGGCAGCCGTCATGAATTATTGTTCACATTTCATGTTTAAATTGTATGTAAATTCGTGGCCGCGGTACACGCCACCCTCAATAACATAATAATAGTGGATTTGTGACTCACGTCAGGTTGTTAGTATGTACTTAACCCTTTATCGGGACACGCACGCGGTACGTGAGACCATTACAGGGGTCGCGGAGACCGAGCTCTCCGACGTCGCTTCGAATTTTCAAGTTGCTAGAACTGTTTATTTTGATGACTAGCCGGACAGCTTATTTGGACAACAATGGGCTTTTTTATTCATGCCGACAACGGCTACTGGAGCGGTTAAATACACGATTTATGAATATGTAGAGCGGTCACTTGTACCCAAACGTGTTTTTATTGAAGCTCGCTGTGCTGATAAAAAGTGTCGTTTGAATCTTAAGCGGAGCGTGAAGGAGCAATTGGACGGGTTGGTGTAATTGTATCGACTCGATTATCATTGGATGAAGTCACTTTGGTAATAAAAAATCAAATAAAATGTATAAATGCCAAAGAAGAGGGGTAGACCAAAGAAGACCTAGATGTACCTAGCCAGTGGTTCTTCTTGACAACAGTGGCCTTACTATTGAGGATGCCGAAGATCAGGTGAAATGGAGGAAAATTAACCGGAAGGCAGACCCTGGCACCGGTCGGGATGGCTCCAAGTAGAAGAAGAAGTACCAGAATTTTAAGTTTCGCCCGGATAGGGACTGAAATCCGTACTACTAAGATATGTATTTTTGCAGTGTTTCGTATTTAGCCCTTGTAGATTCGATTTTGATGAGATCTCCATAATTGTATCAACAGCAAGACATAACTATCACACTTGCCATCACTTGCCGTTACTGTGTTGCCACCAGGGTTTTAGTCACTATCATGAACCAGTATAAAAAGATCTTCTAACGTTCAAATAGGTTATTTGAAGATATTTCCCGAAATATCATTTTAAGAGAAATATAGCTCTTTCCATTACATTTTTTTCTGAAACTTGAGTTTTATCGAGTTAATTTTTTAAAGCAAGCTTGCTGCTTTGGAAGCAATTCTGGATATCAGAATTAACTGATGGTTAGGACACGTAGATTTTTGATCTTTTAAGAATTAAGAGCGAAATTTTAGGTGTCATCTTAACTTTATCCGTCGAAACAGCCTGACGAAAATATTTGACAGCCTCCGTGGTCGATTAAATGCCGATTGTGAAACGAGAGGTCGCGAGTTCGATCCCCGCACCGGCACAATTGTTTGTGAGGCCCACAAATATCTGTGTCGGGTCTGGGTGTTTGTGAGACCACAAAGTCTATTGTAGTTTCTGATACCCACGACGCAAGACTTAATTAATCTTAGTGTGGGGTCAGGACTATGTATACCACTGTTGGATGTGCCTATAAAAAAATCGAGAAGCTTTAAAATTATGCTTGTGTTACTAAAATTATTTAATCGTGTAACTTTTATTTAATTCAGACTATATTTATTTATTTATTTATTTATTTAATTCTTTATTGTACACAATAAAAAGAAATAACAGTTTAGAGATAATACAAAACAACAAAGTACAAATGGCGGTCTTATCGCTCTAAGGCAATTTCTATCAGACAACCATGGGATGGATATATGAGCAGGAAAAAAGATAGGGCAGTGTAAAATAAAGATAACGAAAGCATAATAAATTTATCTGACGATGAACAAATCCTATTCTATCCTTTGAAACATTAATTTCACATGTCCTCCACAATCAGTTTTGACGTTGCAAATCAGAGATTCGTTCAACTATAGCGGCTGAAGCTCGTAGGTCCGTGCTCACTGGTTATTTCCGCTTGGTTAAACATTTCATAATAGCCGTCATTGTAATTGTACAGGGAACGTTTGTTACTCTAATTGGTTCGTTTGAACTGAGCTCGGGATAATGATCAAAGCTTTGCGACCGATCGACGCTCCACTCTAAGCTGTTTTTGGGTTTGATGCAATTTCCATTATGCTTGTATTTGTTGCTACATTTTCTGTGAGCTATGAGAGACTAGTATTCAAGTTTAAGTAATGTTTGCTTAATTCTACAATTTAGGAAATAGATTAAACGATATTCGTGAAATTAATAAGTATAATATTGTGATAATCGATGAAAGAAGATTATTTTATTGATTTGAACTGGAATGCGGTAATCATTAGGTGCAAGGAGGCAAAACTGATGACTGTAAATTTAATTGTTTGTTTTCATGTTAAATTCTTCGGCAAAGATATTTTTATTTAGCAAACTATTATTTATCCTAGAAACTTAAATGTAAAGCACAGAATAACGTAAGATTTTAATAAAGTTCTATTCATACTAGAACCAAATTAGATTCCCACACAATCCATTTAAAAATTTCGCACCCAAATTACATACATTTCATCCAGAATCCATTTAAAAAATATGAAACCAGTACAGTAAGTCATAAATATCGCCCGGGGCTTCGAACCCCGGAGCGGCGTAAATCACCTCGGCGACTTAGTGAGCAATTTGAATAAATACGTCGTCGCACTTTGATTCACGCACGTTAATAAGAGAACTCGTAACTTATGAGTTATGACATGTAGAAATAGAACGTAGTGATGTGTGGCAGATCTTGAGATTAGTTATCGATAGTGTACACTTTTTAATTAAAGAAGCACAATGTTTAAAATGCAACAGCATATTAATAAAACTTGTAAAGCGCATTAGTTCTTGGAGATCCTAATACATAAAAAAATATTGCTGATAATGTATATGATGATGAATCGAATGGTAAGTGCGGCGAAATTCAAACAGAGCATCCATCATTAAAGTGCCCAGTCTTATAAACTAGCAAAACAGGTCATCTGTGGCAAGTTATAGCTATCCACATCGCTTAGATTATATGAGATGTGTTGCCGGCCCATTAAATCTGAAGAGCTGGAAGGAAAAAGGATTGGAAAGAAAAGCGGTTTTGGACATTCGACAATCTCACACAACGAACGATGCGATCGCAAAGATGTGACCAGACATCGATCAGTTGTGAGACAGTGTTTTCCCTGGAGGAGCCTGCTCATTCATGCTTAATCGTGACTGACAATCGCGTGGAATTGCGGCTATTGCTGGACTCAAAAAGCGTTCCTGGTTCGAATACAATTAGCTTAAGTAACTAAATTATATTTATAAAACATACTCCTACACCTAATACTATCCAATATATAAATTAGAGTCATCACATTTTTTTTACTATATTATCTGGTCTTTGTCACATCCCTAGCCAAATTCTGGCACCTGTCTCCCATAAAGCATCGGGTCTATAAATACGACGAGTATAAAAAACCAGAACCCTTTTATCTGATATTTCGTGAATATCTACCACGCTCCCATTCACACCAAAATATTATTTAGATAAGTACGTGGTAATTAGGCTTTAAATAATGTCCTAGTCGTAATAACCATAACTTTAGTTGTGAGCCTTGGCATAAGTAGTTAACTGATAGATCGAATTGAGCTAGAGATAGAGAAATAAAATATTTTCTAAACCATGTGAAATCAAGGTACCCATAATAGGCTGGTAGATATAAGACCACTGCGTAGTGGAACATGGATTTCATTAGACCGAGTGGAGCTACATGAAAAAGAAACTAAAGTAATACATGTTATACTGAACTGTACTATATCAGGCCTCTATAACTGAAAGTACAATTGAGAGGAATTAGGCTTTATAGCCCAGCGCGCTGGCTGAGTGCGTGTTGGTAGACTTTACAAACCATTGAAATTCTCACAATTTGATATTGAATGCAGATTTCCTCACCATGTTTTCCTACACCGTTATAGTTTTCTATACAGGTTATATATTGTGAAAACATTTATTAAAAAATACTTTTATGTTGCCACATACCTGATATATCATTACAGAATTAGATATTACTAACTACCTTATATTTTTTTGAAGAAAAAGTATTGTTACATTTTTCTTCAAACCCACATAAAATTTATACCATCGACTCATCACTAAATTAACTATTTCAGTCATATAAAACCGCAGACAAAGTAGAATTGAAGTTAATTTAAAAGGAACAAATAACCCTAAGCGGGAATACTGGTGCGAATAAAAATGTATGTATATGATAATTTTATGTCATACGCAATGATTACAGCGGTCGTAATTCAAAAGGAATTACTGGGTAGACACTCGGAATAATTGAGTTGCCTTTTCTTTTACGTTGTAGGCTTGGGTTTTATTTAAAAAATAAATATAAATAAAGAATAAAATCATTTTTTGTATTTATGTATCATCATCATCATCTCAGCCACACTGAAGTCCACTGCTGAACATAGGCCTACCTCTAGGATCTCCACATTGACTTGTTGGAAGCGGCCTGCATCCAGCGACTTCCTGCAACTTTAGCCAGGTCCACCATGTTGACGGCCGACATTTCGCTTGCCTCTACTTATATTTACGGTTTTTTTTTATTTGTTGAACGGCGACACGAGACTGCCGTTAGTCTGATAGAAAGCGATACGACCGCGCATGGACAATAGCAAAACCTAACAATAATAAAGCAAATCTCTACTACGCTCGCCATCGGTGATCTGCAACCTGCTGTACTTTCTGACTGCTTTGTAGTCAAATTACTCGTACGTATTGAATTTTTCTATTCATTATCAGCCCTGAGTCATGAATTTGCGCAAACAAGGCGAAACGCGGGTGTCCTGATTGCCCCTCTGGCTACCTCTTCTAGGAAAAAGTCGTGAGTTTATGTATGTATAATATACACAATTTGACTGCTTGGCTTCTTAATACTGTCAAAAGACCAAAGAATGTCTATGTAGCATGCAGCAATTGACTTGTACTATTCTGTCCCCGTTGAGAACAACAGTTCTCACAGCAGACGCACATAAAATCAATTTTACGACGCGTGCCGTGTTACCGGCTCGTAAATCATCCGCCACTAATGGATAACCAGATATAAATCTATTTGTGTTAGTTTTCCATGCACATTTCGCATGATGCTCAGCCGTTTGCGTCATACGTATTGGTTTGTCGCAGGCACACTTGGAATGGAGAATATGTAGGCTGAGATAGCCTATCTTCTTTCCCTTCTTCTCTATTTATCTTACACAAAATATGCCCTAACAAAACTGAGCGACCAAAGGCTTTCTCTCTCTGCTAATAGCTAATAGAAGTCCACTGCTTCAGTGGATTACCACGTGGAAGCAACCTGCATCCAGCGACTTCCAGAAACTTTAACCAGGTTATCAAAAGTACTTGTCTGAGGTTATTTACTTTCTTAGTACATTGTTTTGTCACCCGCTTTGCTACGAAGGAAAGTTGACAAAATGTATTTCAACTCCTGTTAATTTAACTTTGTGATTGATTTTATGAGAAACGAACAATATCATATTTGAGATCACTCGTTTCACCTTTAGTAACTGGCGCAACGTCTTATTTAATTCCTGGATCATAAAAATAAATAACAATGAAATGTATGGATAAAAATATAAAAAGAAATACTTACGAAACAAAAAGATATAATAACAATAAATAACTACATACAACAGTCACATACGTAGTCCTGACCCCACACTAAGATCGAGTATTATCTGATAGGTATCAGAAACTATCCCAAACACCCTGACCAGAAAAAAATACCTGTGAACCACACAATTATTTGTCTCAGCGCGAGAATCGAACCCGTGGCCTCTCGTTTCACAGCCCGCGTCTATCCAAATGCGCTACGGAGGCTAATAACGTTTACACGAAGTTAATTATTCACACACATTAGGCTTTTAAAACTTTAACTTTGGTTTCTACCGCAGCTACAACACAAACCGACATTCAGAACTAGTATCGAAGTAATCAAGCATTCAAATTCAGGAATTATTCAGCATTACCCTTTGTACTGAAGCCAATTTTCAATGATTGTGTACTTGGAACTGTTCCGCCGTAGAGATTGTTTGAATTTATGACCATTAAATTAAGCTTAGAAATTAACCTAAAAAATTTAATTAATTTAATACTAAAGACGGAAAATTGTAAAGAAATAGACATCTTTTTATTTTTCATCTCATTGTTGTAACAAAAGAATTACTCTTACTAGTGAAAAGGTTAAGATACTCGTGTTGTGTAGCAATTCTCTTACGGGGAAGCAAAAAGAAAATGACCATTATATTCTTATCTTTGACCTTGTGTCAGTTATTTTAACCCTTCGGGCATAGGCTGTTTACTCTATTACACTGTCTTATATTTGTGGTAGACTTCACGTATTTTTATTTTTTTTATGGAAAACTATTGTTACTATTTACATTTAATTATCTTCAGCCACTACAGTTATTTGTCACTGCGCGTTAGACGGTTAATATTTTTAATATTTGAAATTTAGTTCGTAGTCAGAGTCACTTATTCATGACATCGTAAATTAATCCCTGTGTCCGTTTAAATAAATTTAATTTTCAATAAACTATATGGAGAAATACAAAAAAGTAGGCAAAAAAATATTTTGATTGTATTTAATCACTTCAATTATATAAATCTCTATATAAACTGCAATAACAAGCTAAATCGATAACAATACACATAGGTATATATCAGAGATCACAAACAATGCTAAGCGAGACTTGAAAGCCGATCAGCTCGTCTCGCCAAATGCAACCGTTGTCAACGCATCAACAGCCAGACACGTTCCAATCAACCTTTGCATCGGCCGCCCGCCGCAGACGTCTACCGATTCAATCGTAACAGAAACTGCATTTCCAGCTGCCTTTGATACGTCCATCGGTTGTCAGACTTAACGATTGTATGACACCACCAACCAACCTAGACCCTCTCTACCAACCGCAACGCATACACAAGCCCCTACACCAGGGATCAACGTACACTGGACGTCTCCCTGTCTTCAGTTGCACTGTACATGCAATTGTCAAACAGTTATACATGCTACGCTGTAAATTAAGGCGACTACATTAGACGGCTGTGATAATAAAATACGCGTTAAAACATAATTGCTGGGAGCGACACCTTTTTTTCTGATATTTTCTTTTGTCAATATTCATTGCGTGTTTAGTGGAGACGCTCGCGAAATGAAATGGTAAGTAGGGAGCAGTGTAATTGAATTGTGTTTGAGTTGTCGCGTCGGGAGATAGAGTTGATGTGGTGAGGGGCAGCTAACAGCAGAACTCACTCTGGAGGGTAATCGCGCACGAAAGCGTCTAGTAATAAAAGAGGTCGTAAAATTGTAATGTTACGAGCTAGGAGAGTGCGGGGAGTGGCGGGGTTAGAGGGGAGGGGTGTAGTGCACTCAGATGGCACGGCACCTTTTTCGGGGTTCAACCGTTCGGTACAGTTTGTTTTGTTGATTTACGTACGTGTTTTATTGACAGGGTGTAGGATGCGGCCACGATTCTGTTTATGCTCGTATAAATTCTAGTTGTGTTCACGCAATGAGCTTTTTATTGGTTATTGAGACGTCGCTTGTCTAAGTTTTGTTGCATGTTTGTGGGTATCAATAGCATTGTTGTCGTGTCTAGTGAGTTTACAACTTAAATAGTTTCTTGTATGTTCTTCACGATATTTGTTTCTTTTGTGTATTAAGCTACAAATATCGTTCCTTTAGTCTTACCAGTATATAACACAGAGCGCCAAATAATAACGTTTGAACACACTTACGGCCGGTTTTTATCTATCTAGATATCTAGATAAAGATAAATGTCATTCTTTGGTTATTGAAGCATAGAATTGTATCAACATAGTATTGTTAGCTGTTTAAACCTCTAGTTAAAGATAGATAGGATATAGAGACTGGTCGTCATTCTACTAATTCAATTATTTAATTAAATTATCAAACATTACTCAGTAATGTTACGAATACTGGTTATTTATTGTTTTATTAAGAACCTTTTAATTGACTCAATTTAATACGCCTCTGATCCGATTTTTTACTTCTCAGCCTTACCCCAAAAACCTCTCCCAACAGACAAACCCACGACCCCAAACTAACTCACAGCAGTAACGCTATTTACGGCACACACTCCCGCTTTACGACGCAATGCCTCAAGTATAATGTTTCCTAACAAAAATTTACATGGCTTCATACTTAAAGGAAATTTGTAGCTCGCCAAATAGAGTAGGAATAAGTACTTTCCATTTTGGCGGGTGTCTTGCGCGAGGGTTTTATCTTCCCTGTAATTGGTCGTAAGACTCTGGTTTTACAGCGCGCTGGAGTAAATCCAGAACAGAATGGAGGATGTGATTGTTGCTGGAATTATTGCCGTGATAAGGTTTGGTGTTTGGAAAAATTGGAGTGCTTAATTCAATTGACTTATAGACAGAAAGAAAGATAAATAGATTTACTGTTACGAATTTGCATGACTTACACAACATAAGTAAGATGACATGCAAAGCAAATGAAATCTAAGAAACAGCTTATTAGAGATACTGCAGACACTTCAACTTAGTATATTTAAGGTTTAAATTTTAATACATTCCTCGTTACAATCCAATTTATGTGGTGTTTGATTCATAAAAAACCGAAAAGAATTGGCTAAGCAATTGTCTTCTGACAATTTTAGTACATCGGCATATTTATTTACGTCAGTTTTTAGGAAAACAGTGGTACTACTAAAATAGGTCATTTATACCATATCAAATTATTTTCATGGTAATTCTACGTTCTAAGTTTAAAAAAGGGCTAATCCAATTACCAGTTAAAAATAAACTTGTAATATTATAAAAAGCACTTGGGAATTAAATAACCTTTAGCAAAAGCATTTAAAAACAAACAGTACAGTACACGAGTGCTAAAAACTACACAAAGAGAAAATTACAAAGTAGCTCTTTGGAGTTTCCTCAAAACACACGGCAATTGCCGACCAGTGTAATTTGGTCCCTCGTTACAGTACCGACATAAGAAAACACAAAATATAAGGGAGGTCCCGCTAGCTGGGTGTTTGCGAAAATATTTGTAAATTTATGACACTAGGTCGGTTTTTTTCGAGTTTTCACAAAAGTACAGGATGTGTTGTGCATATTTTGAAGGTGGACTAGAATACGACAGGGTTCTGCCTGGCTGCAGTTATTTCAGTTAAAAAAAGAATACTTAGGTATATATATATAAAATAACGCCCACGATATTCCTTAAGAAATGAATATGAAGCGGTAACATAAATGTTTTTAAATTCAGCAATTTTCTTAAAACATTTGTGCATTCAAAGCGCGAAAACACTATTTAGCATACAAAACAATCGACTGTTTACAAGAAAAGTGGTGAAGTGCGTGGTGGCCTGTTGGTACACGGACTAAACGCGACTGCCAACATGTTCACGGTGGTCGCGGGTTCGAATCCCAGGGCACACCTCTAACTTTTCGAAGTCATGTGTGTATTGATAGTCAATCACCACGCACTAAAACGGTGAAGGAAAACATCGTGAGGAAACCTGCATGCCATGGCGATTCATAAGAATTTCTATGGTATGTAAGTCCGCCAACCCGCACTAGGCCAGCGTGGTGGACTATATGGCTTAACCACTCTTAATCGTATTCTCGATTGTAGAGTAGGCCCGTGCCCTGCAGTGGGACGTAAATGGGCTGATACAGACAGAATACAAAAAAAAAAAAAAAATTGGCAATATACCAATTAGAGTTATGGTCAAAGCCATTTACAATCAAAATTAGTTTGACGCTGTTGGTAGGGCAATCGCTAGGCGAGTAACTGCCCTCCAAGCAATAATAATTAGAATAAATTAAGCAAATCACTTAACCAGCGATACATAACACACATTAACTAAAACCAAAAGAAATTTTAATTTCAAATTCGCGTAATAAAATCTAAAAAATATTTAATTCAGACCCTTGTCGGCATTCCAAATCAACAGCGTTAATGACCAACAATAGAAGGCACTTATCATAATGTTGATCTAACCGAAATTCTCGCTCAAATAGAGTTATAAACACATATTTATAATTGCGCTTACCCCTTTAATGTCGAGGCTTAATGAGGAAATCCCCAATCAAGGCTAATATTTTATTTAACGTTATTACTTTATTATGACAACGTTATAATGAAATAGTTGATTAAATTAAAGTGTACGTTTGGCTTATCGCTTGTATTTTATGTGTGGTGTTAATTTTGAGTAAATATTTTTTTGAATTTATAATTCTCGTCATTATGTCGGTATATTAAGCAATAACTGGTTTGATATATGGAGTACTGTCGGTCGCTTTTACTTGATCGTATGTAAATTAATATTGACCCCTTTAATTAACATCACGTAGTTATCATATTAATATTATATAACAGCGTCGCATGCCCGCCTACAAGGTGGACGGACGATCTGACTAAGGTTGCAGGAAGTCGCTGGATGCAGGCAGCTTCCAACAGGTCAATGTGGAGATCCTCGGGAGAACCCTATGTTTATCAGAAGACTACCTGTAGCTGAAGAGAGAGAGAGAAAGTAATAATTTTTATATATAAGAAACCAGTTTTGTGGAGTGTTGTAAGAGATACAGTAATGTATTATAATTGAGCCCTAGTTGAACTAGACCTTTGAGGTGGAAATTACAGGATCGTACTTACCTCTTGAAATTACGAGTTCATGCGCAGTCAATTATTTCTCAGCTTTGCGTATGTACACGTCCATTTACCTAATACATAGTATGGTGTGTTATAGTGGGGAGCAACATTCATTCCCAAATGCCTGTATTGTAGATGGGGCCCGTCCCAAGAAATGATATTTATTTATTCATATAATAAAGAAATATATCAAGAAAAAACTAATACATTAAAAAAC
Source organism: Hyles euphorbiae (assembly GCA_023078785.2). NCBI lineage: Eukaryota > Metazoa > Arthropoda > Insecta > Lepidoptera > Sphingidae > Hyles > Hyles euphorbiae. Next base: position 1,449,294 of record CM041037.1, on the reverse strand, counting down.
GCCGCCTTTTCATAGTGATACGATGGACTGCGCGTGGCGCTATCAAACAATTCTCAGAACGTATGTCGGCGAACTCAAAAGGCCCAGAGGCGAAATTTATGTTGCGGTTTCTTAATACTTCACAACGGTCGGCTACCGTGGACATAACTACTCGAGACACGGGAATGCCGTAGTCAAATTCTTATATAGGATGTTGTTTTAGAAAAAATCTCTTTGAGCCTTAAAACTTCGTTAAAATGTTGAGGAAATCTATCACGATTTAAAATCTCTAGGTAACTAAGTTCTTGAGCTTAGATTAGAATTTAAAAGAATAATGAATGCACTATGTGTTATCTCTTAAATATGTATCAGAAATAAGAAATAATAATGCAAAGGACATTACACCAAAAATATTATGTTATCTTTTCTTTAATATCGAGGACATCTTTAAATTTATCAACCTTTATAATTAAACAATTTAAGGTCACAGAAAATATGAATTTATGTAGAAAGTCGCTCAATTATAATTTATCATAATAATCTATTTCAACCAACAGTTTCTTAATTACGTTTTAATGGATAAATAATAATCATCAAATGCTTATATAATATAAAACTATGTATTTTAAATACGAAAAATGTTAATGAATTAATTAATTTTGTATTTCAATTAAAAACACTCACATTATTAATTATGTTTAATGAAGCAATTTATAGCGTTGTTATACAAAATGAATGTTATTAATTACGACAAATCAATTTATTATTAGAATCAGACGGGGTTTCATTGCCTTGTAAATAATGTTATAAATGTCTACACATTTTATAGCATAAATAACTTTTATATGTGTTTAATTAATTCAGATAAGGTAAATGTCTTACGGTATTTTTTTATTCGTGACATAAGTTTCGTTTTTATTTGAGATCTGATTGATCCGGTTGCCAACCATTATTTAAAGTTTATAGAGATCGTTTATTATATGCGGCAAGGTCATAATATGTTTACTAGTAAACTCACACTTAATTCTGATCATATACTTGGGGGTATACATATCATATTATGATCATATATTCACACTTAATTCTGTTCATATATATATACTTGGTCTTGGGTGTTACGAATGTACAGACGTTGTATAGAAAACTATAGCAATGTGCCTTGGTACTCCACAAAATGTACGTATCTTCTATCGTGCGTTGTAACTATAGACTAAGTTTTTAGTAATTGATAAGTATCATACTATTAATTTCTGACTTTTCGGAGTCATGTGTGTATTGATAGTCAATCACCACGCACTAAAACGGTGAAGGAAAACATCGTGAGGAAACCTGCATACCATAGCGATTCATAAGAATTTATATGGTATGTAAGTCCGCCAACCCGCACTAGGCCAGCGTGGTGGACTATATGGCCTAACCACTCTCAATCGTACTCTCGATTGTAGAGTAGGCCCGTGCCCTGCAGTGGGACGTATATGGGCTGATCCAGATACTATTAATTTAATAGAATAATATTTGATTGATAAGTATCATACTATTAATTTAATAGAATAATATTAATTTAGGAAGTAGAAAACTTATATCTAGTCAAGTTTCATTTCGGACTATACTTTAACCCTCCTTGTGTTCTTTTCTGCACCATCAAAGTTGGCAAAAATTCAAAAGGTGTTTTACAAAAAATATTCGGTGACCATCAAATAAATGAAAGAGTAAATATTATCGAAAGAAGGCAGGATTATCTAATAAATTTCGAAACTAAACAATAACAAGAGGTCCTCTAAATGGCCATAAAAATCTTTACAAATAAAATTATGTTTAAAAAATTCTAGACGTATAATAAAAAAACAATTTGAATACATTATGCTTTGATTTTATTTAGTCATATGTTTATTTATAAAGATTTTATCGCGGAACGATTTATCAGAGTGCATTTGGGTCAGACACTCATTAAACACGGGACTAATATTTTTTATTTTAATAATACTATCGCGGATTGCGGTTTCAACTGGTTTAAATATGAATAATACATATACAAGATTAGAAATTTGCTAGATTACATTCTAACGAGCTTATTATAGGAAGATATTTAGATTTATGGTTACAATTCCATTCTTTTAGCCAACGAAATATACATTTTTTTTACCCTACGCTTTTAGTTTCTATAATATTAATAAAAAGTGTGCATTTAAAAAAATCTATTACCATCTTTTATCAAACGAAATATATCCAAACAAGATATTTATAATCACAAGCTTTTATATATCTTTGAATTTATCGCTTGTTTAACATATGAAGATATTGTTAAATACATAAGATTTCATCGGAAGAATTATTAAAAGTATGTATGTAAATATTGCAGATTGAAAGTCGTAAAGTAACAAACGTAAGTATTTAGTAATTGCAGAGAAATTGAGATGAATTTCGACGTCGAAAAAAAATTGGAAAGAATAACGTTTTTACAAAATTATTCGTTACTTGTAAATAATTGCATAAATACAAAAGGCTGTTTACTGTTTTGAATCATTCTTTATACAACTTATGTAAATATTATACTGCTAGGTAAAACTATACATAACATCAACGCAAACAATTTGGCTACTGTGCACAATACACGCAAGTCATTTCATTGGACCTCAAGCAAAATAGGCCTAGTATTTATTATAGGCCATTTAAAGTTTGTGAGAAATTGTGGGAGCGACGGCAAAATTCAGTATAACTCAGCTACGTGTTTAAGGTATTTCGTTCATTTCTTGTCGTTTCTTTAAATGTTTTATCAGATACGAACAAATATACTTAAACTCTCGCCTCTTTTTCCCTGAAGGGGTAGGCAGACGTGTCAGAACACCCATATATAGCCTTGTATGCTCCATCCACGATGTGATAAGGGGCGAGTTTACAGCCATATCGCGCACGAATTCGTTACTCCGGGCTGAAAATTGATAGAATAATCCAATATCAATTGGCCCAACTTAGGACTCGAACCTGAGACCACCTTCACCTTTGTAACTGTACAGTAGTACAACTACAACAACACAGCGGTAGTTAGGCATTTAAAAACAGGCCAACTATTTTCCAAGAACATTTGTAGAAGATACGGGAAGTATCTTCTACCATGTAAAAATATTTCAATTAAATAAATAAATAAACATGCAACCCGCACTAGGTGAGAGTGGTGAACGATAAGGCCTAAGCCCTATCAATCGTACTCATAAAATTGTGTTCCTAAAGTTCACTAGATAAAGCAGCAATACCATAGGGTTAATATTTAATAAAATGTTAGTTTGTCACACAAAAATATGAGGATAGAATCAATACAAAATATGATTTACAAAAGCATTTTAAGATACAACTCGTAACCGCTCCTAGAATAACCTACATTTCAACTAATTGCATAATGAAGACCGTGAAACATTACAATATACAATAACAGTTATTATTCATAATACATTATGTTTAAAATATGACCGCCTGCCATACCAATTTGTCAATATTTACGAGGTATTAAAAGCGGACAATGATTACAGGGATTTGCGTCACGCCCGTCACACAAACGATGACAGTTGACAGGTGACAGATGTCAAACACGTCACCGCGTGCATTCAGCTGTCAAAGCGACACATTAATCCGCGACGCAAGGTTATCTTTGCATATTGTAATACAGTTCGGAGGTCGGACTGTGAAATCTGTTTTGACATGCGTGTTGTGAATTACTTACTTATATTTGCTGTGGTGTTTTGTTTTTTTTTTATATACGTTAATAACGTATATACGTCATTATTTGACATTGGTTTCATTTTAAGGAAAGAAGGACATTCTACAGACATAGGCCATATCCTAAATAACATATACACCTTTAGAATTAGAGTGACCTAATGCAAAAAAATAGATTTTGGCTTTTAATCATATTTTGGCTCAAAATGGCCTATCGACCAGTTATTTAAGAAGGCCCTATTGCGTATGAAAGGCAGAAAGATGTATAAGTCGGTCTTCTAGATGTATCTTCCACACCTACAAAATTTCTTATGTTACAAATCATTGATGAACGTTTCCCAACAAATAAGATTTTTTTGGTTAGGTCACTCTAATTCGAAAGAGCAATATGTTTTCTTCTTCCTGGTTAACAAAGACTATAATAGCCTAGCCCCACAACACCCAGACCAGACTAGACAGACCAGACAGACCCAAACGATAGTGGATTAGACATGTTTCGGTGCGGGGATCGCTACTTAACAGTCATCGTCTTAACCAACTTCACCAAGAAGGATGTTGGAGCTATTGTTACTGAATTTCAATTCAGTGCACAAAGCACACTTATACTTCATTGATGTTGTATTTGACAATAATTATATGTGGTTGCTTATTATGCTAGTAACTAACAGAATAGTTAATGGTTCGGGAAGTTTTAACTCTATACTTAGAACATAAGGGAGACACAATGATGCCAAGATTTAATAGGTATGCAAACCCAGAGCCTTCATATCTCATAAAGCCGTTAGAAAGCTAATAACCGCCGGACAAACCGTGTAATTTATAACGCTATTGTGTTATTTTTTATACCTTATCCAGTAGTTTTTATGCTATTCTGTTAATTCACAAGGAGCGGTCACAATGGCCCATTGAAGATCGCACATTCTGGCACACGACCGGCGTTTCTTCGAAATCTGAATAGATCCAATGAATTTTAATCAAATAGCGTTTTGGGCAGATATTATTTGGACAAATATACATACTTATGACAGTGTGACTAGAATGCAATCAGAATCTACGGTCTATTCCCTTAGCAATAGATAATTATCATTTATATATATATGTATTTTGTTCAAATATTTGGGTCGGGTCTGGGTGATTGGTGGACCGAAAAGTCTCTCGTAGTTTCTGATACCCACGATACAAGACTTAATATAATCTTAATGTGGGGTCAGGACTATGCATGTGACTGTTGGGTGTATTTATTTTATTTACCTATTAGCTGAAAAAAAATATTTATACCAGCTGGCTCAAAACCTAGATATACTCAGATATCCCTTATGCCTAATTTCCCTGTTTCTATGTCTCGCATCAACGATTCAAGTGTTGTTGAAGTTCATTAACGGCTGTAAACGCTTACCACCAATTGCACCATGTACATGTAGTCGACACCATGAATATTTCATCAATAGTGAATTCTACACAGATTAGACAGCTCGACCTTGAAATCGAACCCAGGACCCCACGGCTCACATACAATACTCCTTAACCTAGACAACACAAATTACCTCATAAGCACAGTTGACTGACGTCCCCAGCATAAAGGCCGATTTAGCAATGCTAATTTATTGCTAATGCTGCGAGTGGGCCATAGTTGCTAATTGCTTTCCACTCGGTTACCAACTCGTTTATAGTTAATAACACGCTTCGACGCGTTATCAATACTTTTAGATTCTCAGGGCGTGGTAACGTCAGGTAATTGAGATGGTTATGATAAGTCTTATAAATAGTTTGTTTACGATCTTTTGGCGCCTGAATGCGTTGTTGTCAAAATATTAGAAACAGCTATTCTCTTTTGAAATGTTCTTGCATTGGACATGTTAATACTAATACGAGTATAAATGTATTTTGTAGTATAAATTAATAAATATATTTTGAAAGTATAGTTCAAACAATGCCTTAAATAAATATTTTTTAAACTTTATTTGTAGTTCCAAATTTCGCCACACGCTTATAGAAAATAGCTAACTTATACTCGTATTTTTGCAAGTAGTACATTAACATTATTACTTTACCCCAAGACCAAAAAAGTGGTCTGTTTCAAACACTATACTAGACTTATTAGAACCCTTCGTCTATAGATACTATATTAGGTCTTGGCAGCACTTATTATATTGAATGCATGGATACTTTGTTTTGGGAGGTTTTTTCAGCGAATATGAGTTTTTTGGTCTATACTGTCCTACGGCAGTAAAAATGCCTTCCTTCATTCTTATAACTTCTCTCCATCTAAGGATTTTCATGCCACTTATAGGAAATGTTTGCAAACCCATCATTCTATTTTTTTGCAAGAATTATAAAGAAATACATAAATAGTAAATATGTACAACAGTTAAGTATTTATTACACAGGTCTAATCTAATACTAAGGTACCTACCAAAAATGTGTGTACTGGTGATCTTACCGACACAATTTTGGTCTCACAACGCCCAGACCAAAAAATTAAGTCGACCACAAAAATAAAACAGGTATACATATATTATACTTGCTGGGTTCAAACAACTCTCACTTCCCAGCTAGCTCTCAACAAACCACAGATGTCAAGGAACGAATGAACGAATTAAAAATGTACTACAAAGTTACAAGGACAATTCACTACCCTTTTAAAAGGCAGAATGAAGTAACAAATCTCGGTCGACGTTCAAGCGAAGCTAATGGTTTTGAAGTGTACCATTGTGCCGCCGCGTTGTGACACATTTGTGTGTCGTGAGCCATTAATACTCATTATGCCGGCCCCCTAACAAATGGCGGGATGTAAAAATAAACAGCTACCTACTAATGTGTCGTAAATTCTAGTAATTGTTAAGTGTCATGTGTGGATGTTTGTTGTTATGAAGCAAAAAGTTGTGAAGGCATATGTATGAAATTGTATGGTTTTTTAAATATGTTATTTGAGCAATAGAATAAACTTGATTATCTTAGCGCATATTTGACATCGTGTAATAATTTCTATGGCACGTGAAGTCCGCCAACCCATACTAGGCCAGTGTGGTGGACTTTGTAACCTAACGACTCTCAATCGTACTCCCAATTGTAGAGAAGGCCCGTGCCCTGCAGTCGGACGTACATACATATATGGGCAAGTACAATACGATATATTGTTATGATGAAAGACAGCGACTAAAAACACCGCGGTTCGGCGCAATATATTATGTACTTCTTTAAATTATTGTGAATTGTAATATGTATATAGAAATATTTGGTGAATGAGTTTGACTGGAATATTTTACATACTTAATAAAATATACGAAAAAAAATGTGCATAAAAAGTGTGATACTTAATTTATACGTAATAATTCATGCATCCGTATAGAAGGACGAATACAACAACGAACAATATTATAATAAATAGCAATTAAACTGACTCACCGAAATCTCGAACCCGTAGCTGGATGGTCAGCGACCAGAATGGTCACTTACAGCACTTCACAACACTTGCATGGTCACCTCACAACACTCACACCACACATCACTTGGCACCATTACAATATCACTTCTACTTAACACTTTTCACTGCACTAAATCCCGCTAGCACCATTCACTTACATCGCATAATATATTATTTTCACTAGAATATCAACAAAACTATCAAAATTACGCGAAAATCTAGTGCAATATCGGAGTATGCATTATTCTTTCGGAAGCGTACACGAGACTCGCTATAGAAACATCGAGAACGTAAATTATTACAAACTACCCTCAACTAATTTTTATTTATATTTGTAACAAAATGCCAAGGAAAACAAAACATTCTGCCTTGAAACTGGCTATTTTATAATAATCTATTGTGTTATTCCAATGGCTGAGTGAATGGACTATGAAATGTATGGTCGTAACGTCGTTTCCCAAATCGGTAATCAAAATTGCGTTAGTATATCGTTTTCAAAAATTCAATTTACTTAGAGCTGTATTTTGAGGTGTTTAAGTTTGCCATTTTTTTTTTGGATTTATATAAATCCGAAGAAGGATAGCTCTAGTGGTAGTTTCACTTATTTGATCAGAGTTGTTTTTTTTAAGTTATTCGATATTTGATTCTTTTCTGGATTAATATTGTCAAAAATGTTCCTGCAAAATATTTTATTCGTTGTTTTCCTTGGTCTTATCTATCTGTTCATGTTTGTAAATATTTTCCATTTTTAATTATACACGAATTATATTAATTTCGTTAATTTAAATTTCAAAATAAATCCTTGAAACAACACGTGGCAGCCTCGTCGGCAGGCACACGCCACAAGCTTATTATGAATGAAAAACATAAATACGCTACTGACACAGTATTTTAACAAAATACTCGTTTTGTGAAAGTGTTTAGTTGTAAATTTCAAAAGAATATGTTGTTATTACGCGGTCGTGTTAAAGGTGCCACTCGAAAGATATTTAACAAGGCGAAGCGACGGATCTAGGGCGCTTCGTGGGCTATATTATTTTTGAAGTATATTAGCTGCATAAATATTGCTACTAATTTTTTTTTGTATATTTTCATAATACGTAGACATTCGTTCCAAGTCACGAATCATTGCATGAATGATTTAAATCAGATTAAATATTTCTGAGTATGGCCGGAAGAGCATAAAACAGCTGATAATATTATTGATACCTACTTTACGTAATGATTGAAAATACAACCAACGTAGTGTGGGACATCCTGCTGCACGATAGATCAATGACTTGGAAACAGCGGCCAGCGGGTAGTGGATTGATGACGGCTGCTCGACATTGGGATGGTTGGCGCTTACTTGGAAAGAACGTAGTCCAGCAGTGGACGGCGACAAGCTGAGTATATAATGCAAGTTATTACTGTGATAATAATATCAGTAGTTTTTTGACACATAATATTTCCGCTTGCAGTAGCATAGGACTTTGGCATTACACAAAGAACAAGGTCCTTAAATAGTGTTTGAAAATATTTTTCTGTAATGGTAATAATCACAGCGTTAAAAATAAAGTTATAATAAATAAAGCAATAATAAAGTTATGATAGTAAAGTAATAAAGAATAAACTTAATCTCTAATGATTTCTTAGATTTACACGAACGTTACACATTGAAAGTCGCGACCACGAAAGATGTCAAGTAATCAACTCGTCGTGAATATAAGAAAAAAATATAAATAAAACCAATTCCGTAATAAAATCTGTAAAAATAGTTTTATTTCAACTTTATTTATAACAAAAATCACAAATCTAGTTATATAGTTTACATTTACATGTAATTGTAATCTTCAATACACATTTCTATCTATTTTGGCAAAACATTATTGAACTAATGGGTACGGACCCCCCATATGTATTCCAAGTCCGTCCCATTCACATTATTTAGCAGCACAAAGGTCGCTGTCGTCACACAAAGCGCTGAAGTCGGCGTGAACGACGTCTGCCTTTGTGACGGCGAATACGGATCTCTCATTTCGATATTTTTGGCACATCCTATTATTTATTTTGACAACACTAATATATTTGACATCGAGTGTGAATGCGGGCCTGTATTGTGAATGTATTAATTGCTTTCTTTGTTCGGTGTGTAGTTCTGTTTGAGATGATCTATTATGTACTGCTAGTTTAGGATTTTCTTTTATGTTGTTTTGAATGGCTGTTCTATATTGAAATAACTAGATATATTACGAAAAGGTCGTATAGTATTATTTATGAGTTATTTCGAGCAGTGCAGACATAATCACATAACTGAATATAATTGACTTGTTAAACTAGGCAAGAATCTGAATATGAAATGAGAGATGAATAATTTCATGTAAAATATGAATGATAATATGCATCTTGTTTCTACTTTCTTAGTAGACACATAACTCCACCGATATAATAGTCACTAAGTACTGCTTAAATATACCTTTATCGATAAGACAATCTTACCTACCGTCATGGGCGTAGCCAGCCATGTACTCAGGGTGGGGCAGAAGTCTAAAATTCCTAAAAATATGTCCCTAACTTCAGCCGTTTGAGCTGTGGGAGTAAGCCAATTTGTTAATCAGTTAATTTAAAGGTTTATCTCTCTCTCTACCCATAGATAGTTCTTAACTGAAATAAATTAACTATTTTGGTTTGGTTAGGTACCATAGAGGCCAGAGCCAGGGTGGGGCAAGTGCCCCACCCTGCCCCACCGTGGCTACGCCCATGCCTACCGTTCATCATTTACCTCCCATTCCATCGAACCTCAGCTGAAGCAAACAGCGGTTACAATAAGGGCGCGAGGCTCGTCAGTGAGCGCCATATAAATCAGCCATTATCTCGCCTCTCGAAGGCAACAGAACAAAACGGCGACGCCAACAAATGACCGCCATTTTTCTCCGGCATCCGTGTAGGACTCTGTCAATATATCCGTGACAGCGCGCGGCGCAAGCTATGGAGAATGGCGATTGGGTATCGCTTATGCTGGTAACCGTATCAGCTCATACACGTCCCAATACAGGGCACGGGCCTCCTCTACAATTGAGAGAATGATTAAGAGTGGTTAAGCTATATAGATCACCACGCTGGTCTAGTGCGGGTTGATGGACTTAACGTACCATAAAAAATATGCTGGTGGCTTGTCTGTTAAGTTGTAAGTGTATTAAAATGTGTTTTAATTTACAAACAAAGCAAAACAGAGTAGCTCAACCAACTTAGAGCTATTCCGATGATATTGTTCATCATGCTGAGAATGGACTGGGTCAACTGAGGTGACATACATTTTATGACAATAAAGCGACGTAAAGCGATAGTTTTGTCGTGTTGCATTCAGTAAATCAGATCATAATTATTTCTACCTCTCGAAGTTTTTTTTTGTTCTTGTCCTCCAATTTTGTTAGTCCGGCAACACACCACGACCCGGTTCTGTTCTGTAGATTTATAGATTGGCATGGGCGGTGATAGTCACTTACCAAAATATGAGGCTTTTGAACTTTTGACGAATGTGATAGTAAGCTCTAGTTGAGCTAAACTGACATTATGGGATAACTATGGGATAATTGTGGGACAAAGTCTTGTTTATGATGTCTTTTTTCTTAATGTTACTTTGTCTTATCATATGCGACAAATTGTGAGTATTAAAAAGGTATATTTTTTAATTAATACCAGCCAGTCGCTCGTATCTTGTCCCAAGCGCGACATCTCTCGCCCCATCTGCCGCCCCTAACCACTGTTATATTTTATTTGCGCGATAAATTACGTTTTATTACACATATTTTGTCGTGCTATAATAACTAATGTACCCACTCTCTCAATTCTCGTGTAATGCGCCGTAACGCGATCCATTTTTTTTATTTATGCCGTATTTTATTGCTTACCCCCGGGTTTTATTTTAGATTGTAAATTATTTTGATGACGCAATCGTTTGGATGACGTATGTTTGTTTCTTGTGTTAGTACGAATAGTTTATGGCTGTTTCTTTGTTGTAATAATTTTACATGTAATATATTATGAAACGGTAATTTACGATATCTGTAAGAATTAAATGGGTGGAATACGTAATCTCAGTACGGAGGAATGTAAATGTGGTTATATCTTGTATAGTGTAATAACCCATTTATACGAAAAGAGTTTCCCGTCTGTTATTATGCGAGAATCCTATGCCTGTATCACCTGCGATAATTTCTGTACGATTGACCTATTCTAATGTTAAGGGCGAATGTTTGCACGATGCAATATTTATATATCTGTACGATAATCGTATCTTGGTGGCAACTCTCGCCGTGTAATTTGAGGCTATCCTATAACACCCAAAGTCGAAACACATGTTTGTTGTGATCCAGGCGGGTCAGTTTATGATTCGATAAAATCTTCAAATGTTCGGATGCCGTACGTAAAACTTCACTGATGGCTAGTAATAAATATCTAGACAAGATACTCCAAACAATGATAGAATCCTCTTGATACGTCGCAACCATAGACTAAGTTCGGAGAAAATGATAAGTAGAATAGAGAATAGTATTGATTTTTAGAAGTGGAAACTTGTATCTTACTCTGGACATCGAACATCCGAACATTCGATATTCGTGTCGGATCATAGGACCCTACTATATTCAACGAAACGAAGTTCGAAACTTCGGATGATCAAAGTTTATATACGATACGAATGTACCTAGATAAAACTTATGGTCGTTATTGATTTATGGTCGTAACCATAGACTTATAGTTACGGTGTACGTTATATATATACATTCGTATCGTATAAAAAACTTCGTTTGTCCGAAGTTTCGAACTTCGTTTCGTTGAATATAGTAGGGTCCATAGAGTTGTCCCCCAGGTTCGAACTTCGAACCTACCAGCTAATATTTCACATGTTTTCGCTCAGTCCTAACAAAGGCACCTAGGCGACATATTTAAATGTTCTTGATCAAACTTGCAACGTAAGCCATAGGGGTAATAGTCATACCGTAACAAACAGGGTTGTTTTTAAACATCCCCACACATGGGGTTGGCGACGCACCCCGTCGGAGCTCACTCGTAAAATAATATATTACAGTCGAAATAATTTATCGCTATGGCTAAATGTATTTGTTTTTCAATCATAACGTTTAGGGAGGGAATCTTGAATTTATTGTAGGTACTTAGAGCCTATACGCAACTAGCAATATGTTTACGGTGCTCGCGGGTTCAAATCCTAGGGCAAACTTTTTACTTTTGGAAGTCATGTATATATTGATTCTCAATCACCGCGCACAATAACGGTGAAGGAAAACATCATGAGGATACCCGAGCCGTGCTCAGCACTGGGACGTATATGGGTGGACGTATGTACATAATTTCTTACTTCTTGCTTTATTGGATAACTAATTTTACAACATGTAAACATCTCTTGGGCCCAGCTCTACTTACGACAGAGCTTGGATGTGAGCAAATGAGCTGAAGTTACGACTTAAGGATACATAGCATAAAGTGTACATGGCTAACTGAACAAGAAAATCTGTGAACATATATTTAAAAATAATCGACGAATGGTGAGACGATCTTGCCATACGCCTGGTGGTAACCGATACGACCGCTCATGGTCAGCAAAGCAAATAATAACATTAATTACAAAGTGATGCGTGGTATACCACTGCGCTCGCCATCCCGAGACATAAGATGTAGTCCCATTATGTCCAGTAGTAACTCCGGCTACAGAGCATTTGCACTGCTGTTTGCCGGGGTAAATATAAATTGCTGTGGTTCCTACCTAGGTGGCTTCTTACATAATGTGATAGATTTACCACCTGTTTATATTTTGCATATTCTTCTCCACTTGGCCCGATATGAAGTGTCCGTGATATTTTTTTTTTCGTGTTTGTCAATTGTTGATCAATCTCTTAAACAAAACGTCTAAAAACTTCAAGCCAGATAACAGACATTTTTAGTTTTCGTCAACCCCTATCTTCTCTCCAGTCTGGGCCTGATAAATTGAAATGATGTAAAGCGCGGTAGATCTGGGGGGAGAACGGGGATGATTTGTGTGGCGTGCGGATTTAATAGCGGACATATATCTACGGAAGAGTGGGGATGGACGGAACATTTTTCAAAAAGACACCACCCTGTTTGTTATACAAAACTTGTGTCAAAGTACTTAGTTGATGGCAGGTTTATTTGTTAGAGTTACATTTTGAATATATTTGTTATAGGGTTGTAAAGGTAGGTATGATTTAAATGCAATTATTGATTGTTTAAGCTGTGTAATAGACTTTAATCTAGGATACGAAAGGAACTACTTAGGCCTAGCCTCGGGATCGAAACAGATATATGTATTTACTGCGGTAGCAAATTGTATCGTTATATGATTAACAGTCAATACAATATGTACGCTCATATTGTAAATAAATATTGTCGCGTTTCTTTGCGAAATTATTAGTTGGATTGTATTTGTAGTCACTAAAACTACTACCCGGCTTCGTTTTTGGTCGCAGTCTTGATATACCCCGTATGAGGTTTTCTTTAATCATACATAATTGATAATACTCTAGATTTTATTCTATACTTTACTGCATATACCATATCATATGATGCGCTAATACAAACAAAAAGGAAAATACAAAAAAACAAGGAAACAAAAGGAAACAGGTTTTTAATAATCCGATATTATTTGCAGTGCTGTTCCCCTCTGTGATGTATACGTTACGTATTTTGTTAAGCCCATTACAAATCTTAATTTGACATAACGAAATCTGAAAAGTGGAAAATTCAAATTGGATCACGTCCCTTGAGCGCATGTGGTACCTCTCTTAGCACAGAGAAGTTAGTTCACTATGATGATGGAAATAAGAGTCAAATGAGTCATGTTATATAATATTTTCTTGTACAGGCATAACAAAATGATGACAATTGAAAATGAAATCAGAATTATTAATGGAACCCATTAAAATATTCAACATAATTTAATTCAGTCATAATTTGTTCTACCACCGTACCCGGTTCGGAAAGAAGTTTTAACTAAAGAAGAACGTTAAAAACTCTAGTGTTGCTCTTTTTAAAACTAGTTTACAATATACTGATTATTAAAAAAGTTATAAGTTGGTCTAAATCAGAGCTTCATTAATAATTCATAATTATCCGACTTCAAAAAAAGGAGGAGGTTCTCAATTCAACTGTATGTTGTTTTTTTATATATTTATTTTAAATACGAACATGTTTACGATAAATTTAATATGGCCGAATGAAGCGTTCGAACGAAGAATCAGTACACTCTGCTTCGCAAACACAATGAATGCTTAACTATCATGATTGTAAATGTGTAATCCAGATATAATATCCATTGATGGGAGATAGTTGTCTCATGGACCCAATTATGCCGTGATTGTATTCAGAAATACACAGGAAACGGGACACAAGAATTAACATGACTGGTCCTTATACCTTACCCCCAGATCATTTCAATATCAAAATACTTTAAACTTACTCCCAAGGGATATTATTTTTCTATCTATTCACATAAATGTGATAAATACTCGGATCAGCATTGCATTGAATGGGGTGACCATATCGCATTAGACACGGCGACGCGCGTGCATTCCGCGCACAATTTACTGCGCACCGCATAAATCATTATTATAACTGGTGAAGTAAAAAACTTGTTTTGTTATGCGCTATTAAGCCTTTTGTGTATTAAAATATAATGATAATATTTTAAAGTGAAGTATGGGCTTTGTTTTTTTAATGTCCCGAAAATAATTGCTTTTTAAAATATTGTCCTATACAACTACCAAAAGTTTGGTTCATAAAAAATTACACACACGAATACGCAGTCTCGAAAGCAATAACTGTAGACTTTTATGAAACATTATATTATATTAAGTTTTGACTGGCTAATTGACTAACTAAAGTGCGTGGTGGCCTGTTGGTAAACGGACCAGACGCGGCTGCCAACATGTTCACGGTGGTCGCGGGTTCAAATCCCAGGGCACACCTCTGACTTTTCGGAGTCATGTGTGTATTGATAGTCAATCACCACGCACTAAAACGGTGAAGGAAAACATCGTGAGGAAACCTGCATACCATAGCGATTCATAAGAATTTATATGGTATGTAAGTCCGCCAACCCGCACTAGGCCAGCGTGGTGGACTATACGGCCTAACCACTCTCAATCGTACTCTCGATTGTAGAGTAGGCCCGTGCCCTGCAGTGGGACGTATATGGGCTGATACAGAATTGACTGACTGTATTTGATATTTGATATACAGGACAGGAAAACTATATGCCCATATTTGAAAACATTTCGGGCAATAACGCAATGTATACAAATTTTAATTCTGACAGTAAAATGTGGGGTTAATTGCAAACTGTCTCCTATTCCATCCCCGCGCATTAATGAGCCGTGACTGATGTAAACTGATCGTACAAGCGTGTCAGGACTTTCCCACGCCCGCAACATAGCCTCGTCACACTACTTCGGGTGACGTGCAAATGGCTGAGTCTTCGCTTATTAGACGAATGATTTATGCATCGTAAATATGCCGTGCTTAAAAATGAAGCAGTTATAATAATTTTGTTATCGTTAGCAGAGTGAATAGAAGGAATTAAATGGGCCTAATAATTTGTGCTATTACTAGTTATTCTGTAAAGACAAAGGCCAATAAACCAAATAAAATTGTATCGTATTCTAATTATATTAATCAAGCGGTATGGCCAAATTAAGGCATCACATTTGATGATACGTGTAACGCCGTCTAAATACCGCATATTAGGTCAAATATAATCTAACAAAAATCCACAGCAAACCTCAAAAACCTCAACAAATGCTTATTACGGAATAATACGGCTTCATGACTTTTACGTTTTCCAGCGACAGTACATCATATTATTCGCCCGGGCAGTCCGGTGGGCCGGATGACCGCGGCAATAAAACTGCTGCCTGATGACATACGGCCCCCCGTATTTTTACGCGGCGAATTTTGAACCCTCTGCGCTTTGTGGCAGATGAAAGTGTTTGGATTGGTTTTGTGGTATTTAGTTTAAATGTTGTTGAAACTGACCATTGAATCACATATTTTAGTAGTATTTGTTTTGGGTAAATTGTCACAAGTGTGTTGCATTGGTCAAAAACGAACAAAATAATATAGCACATATTATAATAATGACTCACCGTTAGATACGTATGATTGCAATAAGTAATTTTAAGTATAACTTAGACTACTTTACCGTCAAATCCATACAATCGGATTATCAAATGCTAAATTTATTTACAATTCAATACAACCGAGCTTGAAACTAGAACCTCCAGGGCCTATTCCTACCAGTTACAGAAATTTATAGTTTTGAATTTAGTTCTTATGTATTGTGTAATTTTGAGCTCGATACTATAAGCAATATAAATAAAAGTTTAAACTATAAAGAGTCCCCTTCTACTATTGAAAATTAACAATAACATCAAATCTAACAGATAAATAATATTATCTCCAGCACATAATTCAGAAACAATTGTCTCGATGTTGCCAGCGGTGCAATGAATTGAAATTTATTTGCGAAGTCGTCGTGCCCTCTGTTTAATGATGCACGTATAATTTAATATTGTAATGGATTGTGAGATCACATCTGTCGGGTTATAAATATTTAGTTTGAAAATTTCAATGTCACGGGTCATGTATTATCACCGATATTCTATAGGATGTGAGATCCTAGGATTCTTAAGTTAAGAAATAAAATGTTTTTTTTTATTGCTATGGTGATCATTGCCGCCCATGAACATAACACTTGTATCATGGATGTATTGCCGGGCCATCAAATCGAAAGAGGAGCACGAATGAAAAGAGATGGGAAGATGGCATCCAGCAATCTCACTCACCGAACGAAACGTGATAGCAAAGCTTCACGTTGATCTCTTATGAGACAGTGGTACCACTCCGGATGAGCCTGTTAATTTATGCTGAATCATAACTGACAACAGCGTGACTTTAAAATTAATAAAATGCTCTTTCTTTCCTTCTTCGTGTCCTTTTTCATGTTTGAAATTCATTAATTTCAATACTTGTTATGGAGGATTATTTTACTTATTATTGAATTACCTGCCGTCTATCGATATAATTGATTATAAACATAACAAATGAATTAACACTTACATGGGTCTCAATAATAGGAATTATTAATTTTAGGAATAAATCTACATATTATGTATTTTACAATAAGACAGAATCATTCCATAGTTGTGTAAAATAAGGGGCGCTTTATTTACGATAATCGGTTCAACCTATTATAAATATGGTACATTGATTTTGACAAATTTATTCACTTACTTCTTAGTAGTTGCATTGTCGAAGCAAAAATTACTCGTTATTCTATTATTGCAAAAGTGATTACATTTTATGGGCTTAGAAATAAAATGTACGAGACAATTCATATTATGAGAAAGTCTGTGAAACAACCCATGATATTGGTCATAAAACTATGAGCCATGTGTAAGATTCCCTGTTGTGCATGATATATTTTTATGTGATATTAACAAAAAATTGTCTCACGTTGCTTTTTTCAGGAGATAAGAAAAATAAAATTCCATTTAATCACTACAAGGAGTTTTGCGGCGTCTCTCTATCATCATCATATCAGCCACAGGAAGTCCACTGCTGAACATAGGCCTCCCCCAAGGATCTCCACAGTGACCTGTTGGAAGCGGCCTGCATCCAGTGACTTGTTGTAACAAATTCCGAAGCGTTGGTAGTGTTACCCAACCTTAATATAAAATATATTTATAGCCACATCACAACCTCTGTGGCGCAGTTGGTTAGACGCCAGCTATGAAACATGAGGTCATACGTTCGATCCCCGAACCGAGACAAATATTTGATTTTTGAGACCTTCGTCACAAGACACGTATTTTACTGTATTTACGTATAATACTATTTAATATGTTTGCATTTAATATACAAATAAAGATTATCCTAATTTATGAGCGGCCAAAGATCTTCACGCAGTGCCTACAATCTAATGCGCAAGGTAAACGACTGTCAGACACTTGGTCTGGCATCGAGTGATGGATGGCCGAACCAAAATCGATAATACTTACCGTTTTAATATCAACCTTCTGTTTATTAGATTCTTTTTTACGACACACGTGAAGCAGCAGGTTAGGGCACTGGTAAAATTGTTTATACATTTTTGTAAATATGGAATAAGCACTATGTATTGACTTGTCATAAGAGCTATATAATTGCCTACATGATCAATAAATCAATTTCATTTCATTTCATTTCATCCCCTGCTCTGGGACCTAAATATCAAAATAGGCTTACAGAAACAGTACTTGCATATTATTATGTATCTACTATGCGGTGAGGATCACTTGTTGGTAATTATGCAATGTAGCGGAAAGCGCAGCGTACGACGGCCATCCACAAGGTGGGCAGTCGACCTGGTAAAGGTCGCGGGACGTGCCTGCCTCCAACAGGTCACTGTGGATATCATTGGGGGAGGCCTATGTTCAGCAGTGCACTTCCTTTGGCTGATAGATGGACTTGTTCAAATATCGAAAAAAAATGGTAGACTTTAGAGGACTTTTAATATTTTTTTTATTTATTTATTTATTTATTTATTACACAACAAGAACTTAGGTCTATTTACATACATATATACCCTACAAAACCACCTAAGTGGTTTGACTGTAGGTCGTAGAGCCTCTAATTAATAATTTAACTATACATTAATATGATGAGAGTGGATAAAAGACGCGGGACAGGGATAGATGGAAAAGGGGACGAGACGGGATGGGAACGGGAAAGGCGTTGTGGTTTGACAATATTATTGTAACTTTAAAACTAAAAATTATCTAATGTTTTTAGGTAGTACTTAAGCAACTTATTTTTAAAATTAAATTTGTTAACCTCCTGTCTAATATCCATTGGCAGGCTATTTAATAAATATGGTAATCGCTTTTGAATGGTTCTATCGCCATAATAATTAGTTACCCTGGGCACTATATACCTGCCAGCAGATACTGACCTGGTGACTTGGTTATGACTCGCAAGAGATAGGGTAAGCTCCTGTTTACTATGTTGATTCGTTAAAAATAAATATTTATGTTTAAGACTAATGGGAAGTATTTTGCATATTTTAAAAAGTTTTTTATAATTGCCTTTACATTTATCTTTAGTGTTTTTATCAACAAAAAAATTTAAAAATCTGATTTGAAATGATTCCAATTTATCTATGTGTGTTTTAAATGTTAGACCATAGCAATCAAGAGCATAACTCATTATAGACTCCACCAATGACACATACAATAATTTTAATGTACTTTTAGGCACTTTGAAACTCAAATGGTAAAATTTTCCTAACAGTATTCTTAATTTACTACAAATATAATCAACATGTATACACCAAGAAAAGTTTTCTTCTACTTTCAGTCCTAGATAAGTGACGTTTTTTACTCGCTCGATAGGTACATACATATAGGAATAAACTATCTGTCTAATTTATTTAGTATGTATTATAATCAGGTATGGAATGAAATTCGTTTATTGATCATTGGGCAATTAAATAGCTCTTATGACAAGTCAATACATGGTACTTATTCTATATTTACAAAATAATTGATTATATTATTATATGAATTAAATTTATTTATTTAGTTTTAGTTTTTGTTTTTGGTAGTCGTCTTATTTATTATTATTATTTACTTTAAAGAGCTAGTACATAAAACATAACAGAACAAGGGTGAAATAAATAACACACTGTGATGTAAACAAACATGTTTAATGCGATATTATTTGTAATATTCGTCGTCCTATACATTACGTTTTTTAAAGTAAGCCCATTACAAATCTTAATTTGACATAACAAAATCTGAAAAGTAGAAAATTCAAATTGGATCACGTCACTTGTAAGCACGTGGTACCCCTCTTAGCTTGGCGCAATGATATAAATGATCTTTGAAATGAGTGGGGTGATAGATAATGGTAAGAAAATGTGATGCTATACCTATTTTATTTTTGTTTACATTTTGAAAACAATAGAGCCTGTGAAACTTAGTAGTAATTTCGTTGTTATGAGAATTTTAATGATTGAAAAGGATACTGGTATATTAATTGAATATGATCTGATGAGAAAAAAGTGCAAAAAATTATTCACCCATAATGAGAATAAAAAAATAGATGAACATAATAATTTAACTAAAGTGAGCTGGAATGTACTCGTGCATTATTATTTACTTTTAATTTTCTAATCACAATTTATCGATTTAAAACTAGAATTAATTTACGCCCTATTTGATTGTACCATAACCCTGTGATTTATCAAAATGAACAAAATATACGTCAAGTTTACCATCCAAGGCGCCGATGAAATCACAGATGCTGGGTACCTGTATATTAATCTTGTTCAATAACAGTCAATGAGATTAAACCAGACGGGGTAGTTGCGTGACATCGGCGGTCCCGACTCCAGCTTATTAGGGACTGTAAATGAATACGGAATGAATCCATTATTTCGCAAACAACCCCGGGGTTGGGGGTGATCGTGTTTTAGGATACGGGCCAGCGAATATATATTCGCGGATTTATGTGGAGCTGTTACAACTGCTTTTTTCCTTGGTGAAAAGGTACATAATATTGAAATAAAGTCTGAAGTTTATATATAATGCCTATGAATGAGGAATAATATAATCCTTGCCTGTCAACATAGTTTTGCTAGTTTGCTTAAAATTGTATTTAATAACATCGACAGTAAGTGAAAGGCATAACAATTCATGGAACAACGATGAATTTTACGTTATTGTGGACAGTACCACACTCCAAAGCCGAGCTATACAACTTGCCGGAAAAATCCAGCGTTTAACAAGAAAAAAGAATCATGTCGGCGACAAGCGCCCTTACGTGTTGCCCGCCGACATGACATTTTACAACACAAGCGCTCTGCTCGTCATAACGTCAGCAACGTCATAATTTTTTTCATTATATCGAGCTGCTACCATTTCGCTAACAAAGTTTTTCAACTAGCAATAAGTGTAACCGCTGGCCCATGCGGCCAACAAAATTTGCCGACATGAGCTGGCGAGTGGGCGGTTGGTGTGTAATGCGAATAATAAATTCTCAAATAAATGATAATAATTTCCTTAGTTCTCTCGCTAATCATACTGCTAATTATTACCACCAGTTCATAACCTACAATTGTCACCAGGAAGAAATTTCTTAGTGCGATAACGCGGCCTCTTGTACTATTATTATTGTCACTTATCTACTATAACTGTTTATATAAAATGCAAAAAAGGATTTAATAAATAAATAAACAAATATAAACACCACTAGTTTTTCAAAGCTAATTGGCGAAAGTAAAACATCAAGAGTTGGTATTACCCACTCGGTAGAGTTCCCCGCAACCGCTCCGTCCATTAAGGCGCCGTAGGATGTATAATAAATGCGTTACCATATTTTCATCCGCATTACGCGGGTTGTTATTTATTGGCTTAAAATTGTAGTCATCGCATACATAATGCATCGCGTCGGCCGTAATTACCCGCCGCTCCCTTCCTTAATCCCGTGTTCTCAATGGGATACTTGTGTTTTTTTCTATTTTTTTACTAGGTGGATTTTTATGCATGAATTTATATTTATATATAGTAGTTAGACACAAAATCGTATTCTATGTTTAAATACAAGTGTTATGACCTGGGTATAAGAAGGTACACAAGATTTTTGGATAGTTGACAAATAGATTTTTGGAATATTTTATTGCTTTTTGTTCCCTGGTTTATTAGGTTAATCGAGATGTGAATGATGTGAAATGTATTTATAATTTCATTTCACACTTCAACCAACTATCTCAATGTTTTGTTGTAATTAAATTAGCAGCTTTATGATGTAGCAAAAATATGTGGCAGGTATGTCTAACTTATGTCTACAGAATCTTAAAAATAAAAAGGAAGGAGAACTTAACAATAAAGCTGATAGCTTTAATCCTGTACATTAATCAGAAAATAAAATAAATCAATGGAAAAATTGACAAAGGGCATATTAAAAAAGAAGTGATAGGTTAGGTAGGATAGGAAGGCTTGGTGCTAATCTCCTCAAAATATAGATTGATTTTCAACCGATTGTTAAACTATTCCCAACTAGAAAGCCATTTTCTAAAGTATCCGATTATGAACACACTTGCCGTCGCCCTCGTTTCTCGCTAGATGACACTTCACTTTGTTGACGGCCCGGTGATTAATTCATATTTCAGCGAGGGGTGCCCCGTCTGTCGAATATTTTATACTTGGTAATTCTTCAAGGGGCTGTGTAGGTGGTTATTCATTCGGCATATCAATATGTTATGAAAAATTAATTATTAATTTCAGCAAAATATTTTTATGTGGAATATTCATCATACATGTTTATGGATGAGGAAAAGAAACCTTTTGGCTATTTTGTGATGTGTAAATGTATGGTCAATATCTTTTTATATTTCTCCTTCTCCTAATATAAAGAACTTGAATTGCTACTCTTTTTGATACACCACCCAGTGTCTTATTTACTTTTTTGGGAATATTCATTTTACTTGGTTTAATAAGCCTTGATGGTCAATGTTTGATGTTTACAAGCATATTTGTTTAAAGGATGACTAATATTTGCCATGTTACAACCAAAAATTTATGAACTTAACTGTAGCCAGTAGCGATTCACATAGAATTTGACATGGTATTAAATCTATCGATATTTACTAACTTAATTATAAATCAGATAAAAACATATATGACCAAACATATGAAGCAATCCTAATTAAAACACCAGAAGAACAAAACATAAAATTAACTCCCCAAACTGGCCACAAATTCGAAACAAAACATTAAGCCATCACAAGCACTTAGCAGTAAATCGTTACTTAAATCAGTGAAACTGGGCTTTGTTTAAACCAAAACACCTACAAGAAATTGCTGTGCGATTACGTAGAGCAATTAGCTCCCTCCGTGCTCGTTTAATTTAATTAACAGTTTGTGCGGTGTCTCGCTCACCCTTGTGGGGTTTTGTATATTTGTCTCGTTCTCCCCCGCTGTATAATCTGGTTGTGGTGACCCAGGGTAGTTAACACGTTGGCTATTGTGCAGTGGATGGTAGTCGACCGCAGGGATGAGCCGTTCCGTCCATTTGTCTTAGTGGTGCGGTTTTGGAGTTTAGACGTCTTTGTTAGGGTCGGGACTGGATGTGTGGGGGTTTTATGCGGATTACGGTATTAGTTTTTAATGAGCTTGCCGTGGATTTAGAGGTTGTCGAATTGATGGAAATTTATTATTGCTAGTTAATTGCTTTTAGTTTGATGATTTTTTGACATTTTGATCCAAAAACATTGCATGGGATGATACTGAATTTAAGTAAAAGCACCAACGTTAGTTGTTTGCAAAGTCATGGTAAATCATGTAGTAAGTTACTTAATCGTAATTCGTATTGCCTTGCAATCTATAATTCCACTATGCCACTCTTAGAAATAAAATCATAAAGTTCATTTTTTTCTCCTAAAAAAATCCTTTACAAAAGGTTCGGTACATAAACTTTCGAATCGTCATTGAAGCAAATAAGATTTTGATTTCTGTCCAATTACAAAACCATGATTGGCATTCCACTGAGCTCGCACATCCTGAGACATAAGATGTTAAGTCCCAGTAAATCCAGTAGTTAATCTAGCTACAATGTCCTTGCATCTGAAACACAACAGTGCATTTACACTGCTGCTTGGCATCAGACTAAAACCGAATTCAGGGTTTCATGATTTCAAACCTCTGTTTTTTTTTTATAATCAAGAGTAAGAAAGTCCAGCAGTGGATTGCTTAGGCTGATATACCAGTAAACCAAATATGTATACACATATGTATAAATCCGGCAATATCCACAATTTCAGCAAAAACAAAGGGCAAAATACTGACCACAATTGATTCAATAACGCAGGCTTGTCCCAAACTAGCCTTTAATTTCCCCAGAAGGGCCACCGACGAGATTTATACGTTTAATAGTGGTCCGATATGAACGCCACCGGCTATTTTATCAACCGACGACGACTAAATTAAAGGGTCCGATGTGGCTTAATTGCTTTTATATTCCTGCTGAATTAGACGAGAGAATTAATGTGTAAATCTTTGTGTGGTGTTTATAAAGAAGACGAAAAGAAAGTTAAGAATTTGGATGAAATTAAAATTGGATTTATTTTTTTATTGCCATGAATGGTAAGACGAGCATGTCGTTTGCTTGATGTTAAGCGATACGGCCGCTCATGAAGAGTAGCAAAGCCAAAACATAAGATGTATAGTCTCAATATGTCCAGTAGTTACTCTGGCTACAATTGGATGATTATAATGTTGAAGTGGGACGTGAAACAACGTTTTTTTTTCAGATTAACAGTATGGGTTTACTCATTTTATTCCACACCATGTAAAGAAACAGGAATTAAGAACTAGAGATATATAATATTAAGTACTGGTTGATGCAACTAAACAGGCAGCGTCCTTAAATAAAAAATATTCCGTTCATATTTTAATCAATGAAAGTAACTTAAGACCTCTTTTCTAAAATATTCAAGAAGTAATTAATAATTTAAAAAAATAGGATTTTTTTATTCTTGAAATCTAAAGAAACAAGTGACAACTAAAACGGTGAAGGAAAACATCGTGAGGAAACCTGCATACCATAGCGATCCATAAAGAATTTCTATGGTATGTAAGTCCGCCAACCCGCACTAGGCCAGCGTGGTGGACTATATGGCCTAACCACTCTCAATCGTATTCTCGATTGTAGAGTAGACCCGTGCCCTGCAGTGGGACGTATATGGGCTGATACAGATACAGAAAGAAACAAGGCAATAAAACATTTGAAAGACTCAGATATTTCAACTTCAAACCGTTTAAACCCAGTGAAAAATATCTTACACCCACGACGACACCTAACCCAAAGCTTGCAATTTCAGCAGCTATGTTATTGCGGTCGCCAATTTAGTGTTGGGATTCCCGGGACAGTGCGAATCACGGGAGAATTACAGTCGAGGCGGCTTTAGCCGGGATTCGGGAGGATAAGTTAGTATTGTCTACGGTATGTGAGACCGAGATCTAGGCGTTTAGGCCTCAATTTATAGTGTTAATGAAAGCAACTGGCTTTTTGCGAGGTAATCAAAGAATATTTATTTCATTCTACGGTGTTTATTACCAAGATATCATTAGCATATCACTAGCTTGTGCCAGTACGTTCAAAGAGATAATAGAATTCAGAGCTTTGAATGAGAGGTTTACCCAAGAGCCCTAAACGCATATTGATAATTTTGAAATTCTTGTAGGGAACTCAGATGCATATTTCGTCATAATATTATTCGTCGTATGACGATTGATGATGGGTGCATAACATACGCGATGCAGGCTGCTTCTAACAAGTTACTGTAGAGATCCTTGAGGAAGACATATATTTAGCAATAGAGTTCTTTTAGCTGAAGATGATGATGGCAATACATGTAACTTTGCGAATACCAGTGATATGTATCTTTTTGGTGCAAGAGGAAAAGCTATTATGCTTCCCTTTCATCCTGCCTCGATATGTCAGTGTCCTTGGCCTTCTAGCCTGATACATTGCGGATATTGTGAACCAGCTGGGTTTCTAACAATACCTACCCCATCATACTGACTAAAAACCCCTCGGTGGACTTCAATCGCATGCGTTTGAATTTGAAGTGAGAAATGAGATAAGTAAAATCTCTTACTATTAAATAAAATATTTTAACATAAGGTGCAATGCAAGTTCCACGCAGACGAAGTTTGGAATGGCTAGAAATCACAACTTTGTCATTAAGCTAAGCTATTAAACTGCCACTATTTCATGCGATTACCATATAAATGTTGCTGGCTTTTACAAACTTTTAGGGGCTGTTTTTGAAACTGTTTATGGAGTTTCGGTATTTTGTGAGATTAACGTTTGTAATTTGGGAAGAATTATTGTTTTGGCGGAGTTAGTTTTAATTGACAGATTTAATGTGCAGGGAATTAAATATATACAAGTAAAATAGAATGTGTGGATGCATATGAGTTCTTTGTTTCTTTAGGATAGGGAACCGATTAATTTAAAGATTTTTTTATTTAAGTGAAGCCAGCCAGTTCACATCGACGCATTGTGTCGTCTACACAGAGTACTATACTCAAATTTACTTGGTATTCATAAAATTCAGAGTAGATCTTGGGATCTAGGCCAGTTTGAACAAGTCCATGTAGAGAGGTTTACAAGATGCCTATGTACAATCTATGGCCATCGTTTATGTAATGGTAGAATTCATTACATAAACAATGTTGGAGTACGTGATGGCCTGTTGAGTAGATGCAGCTGCTAACATCTTCATGTTGGTCGCGGGTTGCAATCCCAGGGCAAATCTCTAACTTTTCGGAGTCATGTATGTATTGATAGTCTATCACCATGCACTAACTCCTCTGAATTGTTCTTCCAATTGTGGAGGAGGCTCGTGTCTTACAGTCAGGGATATAAGGACTAATAGAGATGCATAATATATTCAGCGGACTTCCACATTTTCTGTAACTTGTCAATCGGTGTATCCGGGCTCAAACAAAAAAGAATATGCATAGTTTAGAACACGAAACACTTTTTTGAATAATTATAGGGTAATTTAGGCGTCCATTCGCGAAATTATTCAGTCACCAGCAAAAACAAAGTAAAAATTCCAACCTTATTAAAGTAAATACTGTTAAATAAGTGAACAAAAGTGCTTATAGAAGTTAACTAAAAATACGCAGTGCAAACACGGTCAGTGGTGCGAGCTCCAAGACGCCATCTCTATGTAAATGTTATTGGCCGTACGTTTAATCCTGCGCTTTGCCGCTCAAAACGACCGTGTCTCTAGCGGATTTGCTAAGGTAGGGGTGGCCAATGTTATTTTTATAAATAATATAATAAATACACTCAATAGTTATAAACGTAGTCCTGACTATACAGACACAAGCCTGGCCTGGTGTAGGTAACTGAAGACTTTACTGGTGGTAGGTCTCTCATATGTGAGAGGTCGCCTGTGTAGGTATCACCGAAATGCCAATTCCAAACAGCAGTTTAAATGCATTCTTGTGTTTCGGATTGAATGAAATTGTAGCCACCGTAACTACTGGACATATTGAGACTTAATATCTTATGTCTCAGGATGGCGAGCGCAGTGGAATGCAAGCAATGCATTTGTGATTCTAGTTGTTGTGTGGTTTTGCCACTGTTCATGAGCTGTCGTAACGCTTACTATCAGGCGAACGGCATGCTCGCCTCGCCATCAACTGCAATAAAAAAAAAAGACTGGAAATTATTTGAACGTCAGGAACCTAGGCCCGAATTTTTTTGGGGATGATAAGTATAGGTCGTAGTAAGCTATTGTGATGGTAATTTCCTATTGTCCATCATCGTTAATAGCGCCTGAGGCGCAGTTGCTTAGGCGCTAACTATGAAACAAGAGACCGCGGATTTGATCCCCGCACCGATACAAATGTTTGTGAATTCCTCAAGTTTTTGTCTCGGGTATGAGCGTTTGTGAGAATGAAAAGTCTTTTCTTATTATTTATTCTTAGTGCTAATATTCATGACGCAAGACTTAATTAATCTCAATGTGGGGGCAGGACTACGTATGTGACAGTTGAGTATATTTATTTATTCATACATAATTGTATAGATTATGGATTACATATAACCAACTGAAATGGAATTAACAGATGTACTGAGTGCTAACGACATTGGTCAAATGGCTGCGAGCACTGTGATGCTATGACTTTCAGAAGACTTAAAATATTTAAGAAATAAAAGCTAAGTGGTTAAAGCCTTATATAATCTTTAATTGGTTTAAAAACTAGAGCTTAACTTTCGCTACATAAAATGGGAAATGAGAAAGAATAACAAGAAGAGAAAATCTAGGTATCACCCTAACTAAAACAAAAAAGAGATGTAACTCGAAATGTTTAGTTAGTAAGGCTTCATCAAATTTATTATTTGATTTAGATTTCATCGCTGACGTTCTACTAGGGTACTAGGACGTCACTGTTTCCTCGAAAGCTTTGTCTAGTAAAGTGATGATAAAACACTGCTTATTTCGCGAGTCAGCCCTAGAGTAAACTAGTTACAGGAGATTTGGTGTTTATCTGATAGTTTGGCAACAGCTATCTTTTTCCACTTGTAATAACACCTACGTTTACCAACATGCTGGCTCGTTTTATTTACTCCATGTTGTTTTGCTTCCAAAATATGGACGTGTTTGGATATTTATTCTTTAACATATTGTACGCGATAGTGGTTCTCATAGATAACATTTATTTATTTGTTTCTTTAGGTGTTGTGAGGCTAAAGTCTTTCGTAATTTCTGATACTCATAATACAGGATATGGTTTTACTACGGGGACAGAATGGCTAGTGGTTATTTTAACTATTTGATTGGTCAACAATTGCCTCCACAATTCTCATTTTTGTGGAGGCTACAATTTCTTGACATAATACCATATGCTCAACTAAATGACATCAGCATTAGAAATTACTTACAGGTGTAACACTAATTTAAATATTTCTAGTAATTCACTCACTATCGTCAAAACTTTCGACGCTTGTATTTTTTTACAGTATTGAGTGCTAAAGCCTCGTAATATCTTTTAGTGTCTTGTCTGACGTGCGTTTCGGTAGCCGAATACCGAAAAGAAGTCCCCACAAAAAACGCTCATTTAAAATTAAAAAGTCAAGATACATCCGCCGTCAAGTTATTCAATTCAAATGACACCAGTATCACAGGTCGGCCGTCGGATATGTGATTCCGAATCGCCATGTCGATAGCGACCGGTCTTGAATACCAACTCACCTATCGCCTTCACGATCGCAACGTTCCAATTTGCAACCTCATTCTAACCCCGGCGCAATCGCATTAACTTAATCCCCTATCTGTCTTCAAATGAAAATCAACTTTAAAGTAACTCCCAGACGTTTGGAAATCTCTTGTATTATTCAAGTACTTGTGATGTTTTGGAATTTAAAGTATCGCAGGGTTGTAGTGCTGGTGCGATTCCCCATTATCGATATAGATAAAGGAAAGGTGTGTATTAGATTGAATAAAGCCGCTATTAAGTTGTTTGAGAGAGAGCGCCGAGGCACAGCTTTTATCTTTGTCGATATATCGAATTACTCGGTAATGTTCAGAAGATCGAGACAATACTAAAATTTTGTTAAGTACGGTTTCGATAACCTTGGATTTAGCGATTTCTGTTGAACTTAAAGTATTATGTTCAACAATTCTTTTTAAGATTTAAGAATTTAACACTTTTGAATAGAAAAGAAGAATAGATTATAGTGGTTTTATTAAACCTTCCGTTAATTAGTTATTTGATACGATTGAGATATAAACTATGTAAAAAATAATTTAGCCTTCAGCCTTGTGTGATTGAAAAAAGGTTTCATCACCCGAGTTTCGGAAATGTTGAGTTATGTTTATATATAATCTTATCCTGATTATATCTGAAGGAAAAAAAACCATCCCAGTATTACTTCTGTTGTGTTAATAAGACTCTGTTACTTTAATAAATAATAATAAAAACAGTTTTTCCGAATGATTTCTTTATTGTCATAAAGAATATCCACTTCTCACTTTCTATAATGCCATCATTCCCGCCGTTTTCAGGGTTAGCCTACCTTTTGAATCTTCTCCATATCTTGTGGTCTTTAGGTTCCTTTTTTGAGGAGTCATTAGTTGTCATTTCATTCGTGACGGCGTTAACGTTGTTTCATCTATTTAAGGCTCTTAGCGCAGCTAACTTCAGACTCAGACATAATATTCTAACAGCATACTACTATTTTCGTGACAACTGTACACTGGTAAACATATATATTTCTTTCATTTCCACACCGACCAGTTCTAATCAGCCTGCTAATCATTATTAATATATAATATCCTGATTCAGTAATTCAATCCACGTACAAAATTATCACGTCAACATAGCGATTATCCGACAATCAGTATACAAACGAATTAAATTAACCAAGATATCTGTTTGGATGCCGACGTCGGCAGTGGCAAGTTGCATTTATTAACCTGATATAGACGTTAATAAGAGCTAGGTTTGCCTAAGTAACGTCAACCGTAACTCTACGCGATCTAGTTAACGTTGACTGAGGCGTTATCAGCTGGTGCAATTGATAAGCCACGAGCGGTTAGCTTTGTTCACTTATCATTGACACTCCAGTAAGGATTTAGCGGCTTGTAATGAACTCATATTGGACATTAGAGATCAAATATCTGTATCTTTATCAGCCCATATGCTTTCCACTGTAGGGCACGGGCTTCTTCTACAATCGAGAGTACGATTGAGAGTGGTGGAGGGCATATAGTCCACCATGCTGGCCTAATGCGGGTTGGTGGACTTTAAATACCATAGAAATTCATGTATGGCATACAGATCCTCACGATGTTTTTCTAATAAGCTTGCCGATCAATCAGTGACACTAGTAGTACCTTTAACCATCTCTTCAGTGATACAGTCATTTTTGTACACACCAATGTAAAACCGCGTCCGCCCCTGCCTTGCAACCACGCCGGCATAATTCACGCGCGAGTCGCGAGCGTGTAAGTACACGTTAACTAACGCAGCTAGCACGCGGCGATATATCTGCGCGGAGCGGCACTTAGCGCGCTTATCTCGCGAGTAAATCGTTCCCAACGCGTATTTGTTCCACTGCAGCTATACGAACACACAGTATGCTGATCTTGATTACGAGATTGATTGGGGTTCATCATCATTTAGCACAGACGTTCAGGATATTTCTTAGCTTTCCACAGCTAAACTTCTGAACCGATAGTAAAGTTTGAATTAAATGGAACTGCAAAACCAATCTCACATTGTAGAGAATGAGGTAGGAAGGCAGTGGTTAGAGACATTTCGGCCCACACACCCAAGACTGCAACTCCTGTCAGCCAGGATCAATAATGGCAGAATTGACCCAAAACTCCGGAGCTGGCCGAATAATATCGGATACTACCTTTTCTTAAACACACATTGAAATTAATCGGGAGGAAAAAAAAATACGAGGAGTTGGAAACAAATAATTGTCCACTGTACAGACTGAAGGCAGTGGTTGGAAAGTTCTGTATGAGATGTTTAAACTTACATGAGGTCTAAATAGCTTCCGCAGAGGGGTTAGTAAATGTCCTGCTTGAGCCACCGTTCCTGTTTAAATATTGACGTGCCTATAGCCATGCTGGTCATAAATTGTAGTCCTAAAATTCACGCTGAAACAGGATAGCTCGACTTGCGATTCAAACGCTGATCTTCATAACTCGCAGCTCATATAGACTGTCACTAGACCAAACTGTCAGCCCATCAAAGTTATTCTTAATGAGTAAGTGCCACTGTCAAAAAATAGATCCTATCGAAGTCGGATTGAACCGTTAGAAATGTGAAGAACATTCCAAGTTGCACTACTGTTCCCTTAGCGTGCGATGTTTCACGAATTCGTATAATGTAGATTGATTAACGGATATTAAGCGTTTGATGGTTTTGAAGTGTGCACAAGTCTGGAGTAGCTCAAATATCTTGGATTTCGTCAGAAGCACTTGATCGCTAACGTCTAGACTCTAGACTGAACTCAGGATCAAAAGGTTTACCGTCTTAATTAGTCCGTTGTAAATCTTAATGGCATAATCCGGTGATAGTAATCGTTCTTTGAAGATAACAAAATCTACAGCGGTTTTTATACCAGGATTGCTTATAATTTGATCTTTTAGGGAATTGATTTTCATCAAGAAAGTATTATTATTTATTTATTTATCGTTTCATGTCTGTACATCGATTTAAATAGTATTTCCGTTCGTTATATGTCGTCATTAAAGATAATATGACAGTCTATGGTCCTATTAATACGGATGACTATGCTGAAGATATTTTCATTCTTTAAAATATTTATCTTAAATTTTGTGAGGTTCCCGGAGTTATAAAGACTGGTGGTAAGATATGCCGTGCGTCGAGTTACCTCAGTATATATCCGGTTTGATTCAGCCGGCATAATTTTATCAACCAGCTAAAAATAACAATATCTCATCTGTATATACTCTATATTGTTTGATTGTACTACACTTACCATGAGTACAAGAATTTAATAATAAATACTTCCAACAGTCACATACATAATCCATACACTACGATCGGGTCTTGTGTCGTGAGTATCAAAAACTACGAGAGTTTTTTTGGTCTCAAAAACACCCACACCCACACAAACAAATACTTATAGGCCTCACAAAAATTTCTCTCGGTGCGGAGATCGAACCTGCGTCCTCGCGTTTCACAGCATCCAATCGACCGCACCACGGAGGCTGTTAATAGCATTCACTATATCATTTCAGTAACAAAAAAAATCCAGAGTAAATATTTTTAAGCCCAATAATTCAGTATCAGTTCGGCTGCTTATGAAGTTCTGTTGGATCATTTATAGCAACAGATTAGTAAGTACGATGCAATAACGCTCCCGTAAATGTTAAGTTACGACCAAGGGGCTTACAACCGGATTGACTCACTAGTTTCGGCTTACTGGAAATCTCTGTTTATTTATGTCTAAAGAAATTGAGGAAAGAACAGAGCTTTGGGAACCGTTCTTTAGTTTTTTGTATAATGGTGTAATAGTTATTTTAGTTTTTTGGCCAGTGTTATGTTTTATGGGTTACTGATACATTGCAATGGTAGCATAATTTTATTAAATTGTCGATTTAATGCTTTTTTTGTAATTTAATCTGCAAAAGCCAAAACAACAGACATTTCTTGAAGAATCGCTAGAATGTCGTTGGACTCTTCGGGTAGACAGAGTTTTTAGTAGCAACTAGTAATTATTATGAAAATAATCATGGTTTTAATTAAACAATTAAAGAATAAAACAATAAATGATTATTTAGACTCGAGGCTTACGTATATTAGAAGAAAAAACCATCTTTAGGATATGTGGCTTGAAAGAGAAAATTTAGGATCAACCAGATAGATTAAGAAGACATGAAACAACTGAACCAAAAAATTTTTATTAAAATAGCATCACCGCAAATGTATGGTGTAACAAGATGTGAAGTCGAAAGCACCTGTCTACAGTGGCCCGAGCACGAATTACTATCGAAAATGTATTCGTATCGAAATCGAGTAATTTTGTATGAGATTTGTACAGCGCCTCTATCGTGCGTAAAAGGAACTAATTTTGCGAGCATGAAGCATTTTAACTTACTTTCGTATCGAAATCGAGACGTAATGTAAACAAAACTCGAGTTAAATAAACAATTTTGCGAGCACGAACGTTGATTTGACATACGGTTTCGTAAGTTTCGAAGGCTGGCTATCGAGAATTGTCGAAAGTTTTATCACTTAAATTTTTTCGGTGAGAAAGGTTTCGAAACTTATTATAATAATGTTTTAATCGTGATTATAGTTTTGTTTAAGTTGATTTTTGTGTAAAAAAGTGTTCTAATACTATACTTAAGTTATCAAAACAATCAAGTGCTTAAAATCACCTATAATGCAAAGATTATCCCTAAATGAACTTAGTACTTTATACTGCATTTCTTGCTGCAAGTTCAATTGAAAATGAATAAAATCAAAAGAAACTGAGTTTGAGAAATTAAATCATGGTTTATTTATTTATTTACTAAGTTCAAAAATGAATTAAAAAATGTATATACTATATAATTTTTTATTGCAGTGAAAAAGAAATACAAAATACCCTATGGATATAAATAATATCAACTTTCTAAACATAAATAATTAATTTCATGCTTTTATAGTAAACTCCTTCCATTTTGCTAGAATGTTATTGCGACCTCTCGGGGCGCTAGAAGATTTAGAGTTTAGACAAATCTCCATTTCTGGAATAGAAATTGCTAAATTGAAATACCTACTTTATTTAAAATTATTTATAATTTACATTTTACTCACATTAATTATTTATCTTGCACACTCAAGTAAACGTTCAAACTAATTAGAACTTTTCACTCACGCATTAATGAATTCCACCATCATTTAGTATTGCAAAATATTTGGTACATATTAAATATTTTAATTATTTAATGAAAGGAACCAACAAGAACATTTTCGCTGTTAACTTATAGAAACAAAAACAAACTCAACCTTGGTTTGGCGTCTCGTCGATGTCAAGTGGAGTCGTTCGGAACACGTACCATATTTTTTTGTTATCTAAAAATCTTATTTATTTCTTCAACGATAATGTCACATTTTAATTTCGAATAGCTCGCTTTTAATGATTTATTCACTGTAAATGCATATTCTAAATAAAATGTCCTATAAGTAAACAGTGGAGTCAAGTTTTTAAGATTATTTTAAATTTGATATGGTATTCGAACGCATCATTCATTCAACAAGTCGTTCATTATGCTCTTAAAGCAACATCACTGCTTACATTAGGATGACGTCACTAACGTATTCGTATCGAGCTCTCGATAGTCGACAGAAAGTGCTTCGTGCTACGTACTATCGACATACTCTGGTAAACGTATCGAGAACTCGATACGTTTACGTTACGAATTCGATAGTTTTTCGTGCTCGGCCTACAGAACTCTAAAGTGAACTTTTTGTCTGTTGCCGCAGACACACTTGATCTATGCTCTCTGGCGTCCATATTTTTATGTTACAAAGTGCTCAACCGAACACGGAAGAAGTTTGTGGAAAATTCATCGCTGTTGTATGTTGAAATGTCGGTAGTACAACACTGTTAGTGTTGGAAAATGTAGCGTAACTCAATGGGGTAGGGTTGGTTTTTGGGTGCAGTGTGGGTATTGTCAGTGACGTGTATTGAGCACGGCTTGTTGAGCGAATGAGTCGGGTATAAATGTAGTAGTCTTGTGACAGTTCTTCGTTCTTTGATTCGGGTCTTTGAGTCATGTCTTAACCCGTCAACCGTCGTGAACCTGAGTCAGGCTCGTTCGGTCTCAAGCAATAAGCAACCCTAATGTCATTGATATAGGGTCTATTATTAATCGGCTCTTCGGATTTCAAGCAAAAAAGCAACCTAACGTTATTGAAATAAGGGCTATTTTTAAATCAAGGTCACTTACGACGGTCTAAGGCAGTGATTCTCAACCTTTTTTTTGTTGCGGCACATATTTAACGATTTCAAAATTTGGCGGCACACAAAGAAAAAGATAAAAAAATATACTTACTACAACACACTGCATAAATAGTTTATGACAAAATTTTTAAATATACGAAATAAAGTAATATATACCACAATAATAACTAAAGGTTTATTAAGGGATTAATTACAAGCTAATAATAAAAATATTTTTAATGCGAAATTTGAGTTTGATGTTTTTTGATAATTTCATTTATATTTGACGTTGGAGTTTGCTAGGAACCATAGCACTATTTGATAATTTAAAACCACATATCATAAACTCGGGAACAACTATGTCATTTTCCATTGTAGAGGTAATACAAATTTCAAAAAGTCATCATTATATTTCATTATATTATCACATCATGGGACGGAACATACAAGGCGAAATGTGGGTGCCCTGGCACCTCTGCCTACCCCTTCTGGGAAAAAGGCGTGAGTTTATGTATGTACGTATGTATCATTATATTTCCGATGGACAATGTATTTTTTGAGCAAGAAGTATTTTTACTTGTGCCGGGGATTTGCTTATTAACTTGGTTCCTAACGTTTTCATTATCACTATTATCATCATTAAACTTTCTTCTTTTTAACCATTTATCCATTTTCAGAAGGATCTGATAAAATAAAAATAATATTGTCAAAACATTTAAAAAAAATGGTTTAAATATTACCTTTGAATTTATAATAATTTAAATTATGCACTCACTTGTAATTTATGAATGTGGAAAATTAAACCTTTCTGAAATTGTGTGGATAGGTGTACTGCAAAGTTAATAAGTTTACAAATTTATAAATTGACACTACATACAAAATTACGCCGACTTGAGACATATTCCTATTGCTATGCACGCCGCTTCATCATAATTTGGCACTAAGAAAAAATGCGTTGCAAAGCAAATAACAAATTATTAATTTTTTTGTGGATTTAAATATATATTCATGTTAAAAATATTTTTCTTTTTAAATAATATAATTTAATAATATTAACAAAATTTGGCGGCACACTTTTGAAATTTGGCGGCACACAAAAGTGCCGCGGCACAGTGGTTGAGAATCACTGGTCTAAGGGTTAATATTTATTTTCCAGGTTTTGTTTATTATTAATTATTATTGATATAGGAAGGATTAAAAATATATTGTTCAATCAATTACAGTTGAAACATTCAGAAATTATTGTTTTTGTGAAATAAAAGTGAATATATCAGTATCATAGGGATTCGTTAAACTATTATTTGTATTTTGCTTGGTATGTTATATTGTTTTATGCCTTAGTTCAAACTTATTTTTGTTTCTAAAGAGACAAAATCTAGTTCAGAATTGGAACGATCGTATTGAACCAACGGGTTAAATTCAAAGCTGGTGTCGCTATCGTTCGGTCGTTTTGACCCCTCACTAAACTAGACGTATGGAGGTATATTAATCCAAACAGACGTGCCGCTCTTGTGGAGGGCGGAATTATTGAAATGGCGTGAAAATATGACTAGTTATTTATGACCGCGTCAGGGTTGAAACTGCGAGGCATTCCGCCGCGAGTCCGACATTTGTCAGATGTTGTTTGAGAAGTTTTTTGTTATTGCCTGACGGGTTCGGCAATGGGTTTCTTTTTTAAAATGTATTTACTTACAGGGTGTTTATAGTCGTTTTTTTATCTTAGTAAAGGAATAACGTGAATACCTGCATGCAGTAGGGTTAATAAAAGTTTCTTTTGTATATGAAGGCTGGTTGGTATATTGCAGTTTGGCTGCAATCTAATTGTAGTGGATAATGCCCCAGCTTCGTAAAAAGCGAGGAATGCCCCTTTTGAGCAGTGGAATATGTGTGGTCTTATTTTCTTCTTTACTGTTTGGAAGCATAAATGGTCCCCCACTGCTGGGCAAAGACAAGTTCCTTACACGTGTTTCGGTATTTTACTAAATATTGCAATCATTCCGAAGTCATGGTCATATTTCATTAAAAAAAAAATGAGTTTCTTCGTCCAACCCTTCCAAGGTTTCTTAAGCGAATGGAGACAATGATTTCCAGATTTGATAATCCCGGTTACATCTTCAAATTCAGTAGGTTTAAAAACTCATTCTGGATTCCAAACGATACCCAATGCATTAACCCGTGCAACGATTTGATTCCTTAAAAAAGATCCGTAAAGATCATTGGGGATCTACGCGAGCCGAGTTTATTGCGCTCCGCCCAACATAACAGCTCTTTTTCCCGGGCGTCAAAATTTATTTGACAATTATTAAGGTGTCCGCATTAAGCGAGCATTACCGGCGTCTATCGAGAG
Source organism: Hyles euphorbiae (assembly GCA_023078785.2). NCBI lineage: Eukaryota > Metazoa > Arthropoda > Insecta > Lepidoptera > Sphingidae > Hyles > Hyles euphorbiae. The sequence continues at coordinate 1,411,786 of CM041037.1, read as the reverse complement.
GGAATTCATGTTTTCCTTGGGATGTTTTCGCCGATAAATCAGAGTAAACGCAGACACGTGCCAACTATTAGCTCGCCGACGTTGGATTAGAGAATAATTCACCCAACTGTATTATGGTGGTGGGGATTTATTTTATTGCGTATGTTCACGGTTTATGACTAGTGCTGGGATTCGTATGTATTGTTGGAATTTTTATATTGTACAAGAGTGACTACAATGAATTTGAGATGGAGCGCAGTGATATTTCAGTTTCCCAGATACGAAACTATATGATATTGATGAGGAATATGAGATTGATGAGTTCGTATCCGACCACAGTATTTGATGATGGAAATATATATTTTACTCGTATCCAGGCTGCGTACATCTGGCAGCTGCTGTCATGATAGTCGACCAGAAAAGGAAATTTATTTTTCCCTGGTTGATACTCTAATTAGATTCCACTGGACTTATCATTACGTGTACTGTGTGTGGTTAAATGTCGAGGTAGATAAAATACAAGGTAGTTTTAATGATATTAAACAAAAATGTCGCTACAATTTGTGATTTTTTTTATATTGTTTTAAATATCATCGTGTTTAGTTAATAAATCCATAGTTTTTGCTAAAATAATAATTGAAGCTCTTGTATACTATAGCGATTTAAAAAATAAACGGGTGTGCATTGTGTGTTTGAAGTTTCTAAAACCTGGCTCCGTTTTCGGTTCAGTCTGGATATACCCTCTGTAATATTAATTCACAATTTCTTTCAATTGTTATCAAAAAACAATTTCTCGAGACATCACTAGCACAAGATGCATGTTTGCAGGGGATTGGATGGATGTGAAGGGAATTTTATAGTTTGGCCAGGGAGCCCCGGCGTTGCGTAAATCTCCTTTATGTTGGTACAAAATAATTATTGCTTTATACGCTCGGATAACTGGCGTCCTGTTATTGAATGTAGCTATAAAATATTATTGATGGCCGCAATAAAACAATGTTTATGCGTGTCTGTTTTTTTCGTGTTTGCGCAACGTTTATCGTGCGACTTTACTCGGCTTTAGATTGAGCCGTAAATTATATTGATCGGATGATATTTTTTATGTACGAGCTTACGTATGTGTTTATGGGTAGACAGAAGTAGCGCTATTCATATTTGATAGGTTGTTGAGTTTATTTCCAAACATGAAATGAAAACAAGACTTTTGATGTCATCATCATAATCTTTAGCTACAGGAAGGTCGCCTGAAGGCGCGGGTCTCCTTACAATCGAGGAATCGATAGAGAGTAGATAGGCCATATAGTCCACCACGCTGGCTTAGTGCGGGTTGGTAGACTTTACATATCATAACAATTCTTACAAATTCGCTATAGTATGCGAGGATTCCTCACGATGTTTTCCTATTTCAAATTCTGAACTGAGCTTCTATAATTAAGGTGTTAGGGTTTGTAAGTGTCGAATGCCTTCTTGCGATTTGGATGGACTACCTGGTGTGACAAATCGATGTGGAGATTCTGTGGTTAAAAAGAGAGAGGTTTTGTAATGTAGAAAGTTCAATTCAATTAGGATTTTTCATACTGCATAAAATGTATATTATAAATAAACAGACGTACATACCGAAATCTTCTTGTTTAATGACCATCCAATAACTCATGTTTGTTTCACTGCTTTTATATTCGCTACGTTTTTATTGTACCTACGCTATTGTTTATTCGCCATAATGTCTAGCCGATGGTATAGTGAAGAGTAACATGGTAGTACAAGTCCAATACTTTTTAAACATTTTTATGTAATAAAATACCTAATTCGATAATTATTTTAGAATCTACTGAAATATTTGACAGAAATATACATACAGACCTTGGATTGATTTAAAAATAATATTTTAGTTACCCATCATTCATTTGAATATTTGTTTACACAAAATACGAATGTGTGAATATATTGACAGTCAATCACCACGCACTATGACGGCGAAGGAAAACATCGAAAGGAAACCTGCACGCCACAACGATATGTTAGAATTTCTATGGTTTGTAAAGTCCGCCAACCCGCACTAGGCCAGCGAGGTGGACTATATGGCCTAACCACTCTCAATCGTATCGATTGTAGAGCAGGCTCGTGCTCCAGAGTGGGACGTATATGAGCTGATAAAAAATAAATAACACTCAGATCGTACAACATTCAAATCATAATTTTGCCTCATAACCAACCAGTCTACATTACCTCTATATTTATTTTTAATACGAGTTGCATTACTGCATTATGTTGTACTGTGTATACTTCTGTTGTATGTCACGCTGTGTTTCTGGTCGTATTCGCAGTGCCGGCACATTAGCGCGCTGTAATTGCACCAACCGCGGTAAATCACACCTGCTGAGAGCACGCGTCATAAGTCTGCACACGATGCCTCTGTACCTACTGCAGTTTGCTAATATTATTGTAACTAAAGTAATATTATAGTATAATCAATAAAAATATTTATTAACAGAAGATATATAATATCGTAGTTTATGTTAGCTATAATACAAGACTTAATTGGTCTTAATGTGAAATCAGGGGCCTTACTACCATCTCTTATAGCAGTAATGTTTTAACCTTACTTTGAAATTTCGTACCATGACGCCCTTAAAACAAGCTTAAAACCATCATGTTTTACTTAGCAGTTTTGTGCCCCAATCGCTAATCATTCACTCTAAACCGTACCATGACGCGTCTTTTGACAGTAAGTAATATTACTTTTATGTCAAACTTAGCAGTCCTAAAACAGTTGTGAAAAAGCAACTTTTTTATCATTACTTTTAAATTTTCTTTGTTATATCCTAATAAAGTAAGTAAAAATAAAGTAGGGTAATTATTATAAATACTAATAGTGTGTGATATATCCGTTTCTCGGTCAAAAAGTGCCCTTAATTACTATAAATGTGATATGGTTTTAGATGGCTAATGATTACGAAATCTTCGAATTTCTGGAGGATGATAACTCTGCTAATAACTCTTTGAGTAAGCTACGAAAAAGGCGATTACGTGAGGAATGTGATCCATTCAATTTAGACGACTCCGAGTTTATTAGTAGATACAGGCTCACAAAGGCGCTCGTGGAAAATCTTTGTGAAGAGTTGAGGCCCTTGTTTAAAATAAATAAAAGATCAACAGATTTGTCTGTAGAAACAAAGGTATGTTATTTTACACTTATGCTTTAAAAATTACGGCTCTTATATTTACTTAGAAAACATCATCTTCATAGGTTATAAAATCTACCAAGGTATAGGCTACCTTTACGTATTGTTCATAGAAAAGTATACTAAAAGTATGGACATTTTAGGTACTCACTGCCCTGTCGTTTTACGCGACGGGCTCCTACCAACGTCTTATAGGCAACCAAGAAGGTCACTCCATGGCACAACAAACTGTATCTTCCGTAATTGCCCAAGTTACTGCTTGCCTTAACTCCGTCCAGTTTAGGCAGAAGTATGTACACTTCCCGGTCAATGAACAAGAACGCAACAAAATAAAAGCAGAGTAAGTTTATACAAGTTATTGATTTCATAGTCTATTGTTAGAAATGTTGATGTTGTTAATAATAAATTATCACCAAAATTCATACATCAACATAGTGTAAACCAAAAAAATTACAATTATTTAAATTGTATTGCATTACACTCAATAATGTATTTTGCTATTTCAGATTCTATAATAAATTTCAAATGCCTGGTGTCTTAGGTTGCATAGACTGTACCCATGTGGCCATAGTAAGACCTGTAGACCATGAAGAGCGTTATTACAGTCGCAAGCATTACCATTCATTGAATGTTCAAGTGGTAAGTTATATTATTTAAATTTTTATGCAGGTACATTGGTACATATAACTCTATTTGTAATTGTTGTTTTACTGTCCTGCAAATGCCAAACTATTGTAGATGAATATTAAAAATATAAAGCTATTTGAAGTTATTATAATACCTATAAATGGTAAGTTATTATTTTAGTTCAACATAATAATGCACACATAGCAAATGGCACAAAAATATGAATAAATCATATATTTTCTAAAACAGAATACATTTTCATCCCTAGATGAGACAGAGAAAAAATAAACATAAAAAATATAAAATAATTAACATATTTTAGTAACAAATAAATATAGTAACAATACTCTATTCAGTCTCATAAAATTTCAGATTTGTGATGCAGATATGCAAATTATGAGTGTAGATGCAAGCCATGGTGGTGCTACTCATGACTCCTTTATATGGTCAAATCATCCACTCAGGAGTCACTTGGAAGAACTGAGCAGCAATGAAAATATCTGGTTTCTAGGTAAGACTCAGATATTAATGTTATATAAGAAAAGTTATTAGAATATCAGATACTTCAATTATTCAAACTACTTATATTTTTCCATTGTCTTAATTTATTAAATTAATTATAGTTAAATATTTACAGGTGATTCTGGGTATCCACTAAGGACAACCATGATGACTCCCATACTCAATGCAGCACCACAGACACCTGAAGCACACTACAATAATTTGCATGTTCGCACCAGAAACATAGTTGAACGAACAATTGGACTTCTCAAGGCACGTTTTCGTTGTTTACTTGCTCACAGAGTGTTGCATTACTCGCCTCAGATTGCAGGATCTATAGTGAATGCTTGTGTTATATTACACAACATATGTAACACAGCCAATATTTCTGTGCAGCAACTAAGTAACGAAGAACAAAGTCAAGAGAACCAATTGCAGCTCAATTATATTGTAGGCGAAGCATCATTACAGCACACCAACAGTAGCAATGTTGCTTTGCAGCAGGGTTGGACTGCACGGAGGGCTCTCACTCAGGAGCTCTGGACAAGGCGGCATTTATAGATATTAGAATTCTGGAAGAGAATTTATTAGAGATTATTTATTTATTATATTTTAATTATTTTGATTTCTAAGTTTTTTTTGTTTATTTATTTTTGTAAGCTTAAGATGTGGGTGCTTTTAATTATAACACAGATAATACAGTTAGTATGTAATGTTGTATGAAAAATTAAAATTGTTCATTATTTATTTCATGTAATTAAACCAAATAAAAAATATTATCATTTTTATAAATATCATAAGAGCACACCCATTTGTTTTCTTTTAATTAAATATGATTGTGTAAGACAACATAATATATACCTTTCAATGTTACCCAGTTTATTTTCTATGCCCACTATGCCCTCTCCAATCACCTCCAAAGCTCGGGAACTTCTAACTGCAGCAGCAGTTTTTTCTTGAGATGATTGTACGAGGGCACGTCTTGCAGCCTCCTGAGACATGGGCCGTTCTCTCTGGCGGCGTCGTCGATTGACGGTTGTAGCCGCCACTATTGGCTGGGATGTTGCAGGAGGAGTAATGTGCAGAATTCGGCGGCGCGGCGACCGCCGTGGCGTTATTTGTGCTGATGTTGGTACTGCAGGTGGTGTCACTGTTCGGGTTGGAGAAACCGCAAGTGCTACCCCATATGGCTCCTCTAGGGATGGGGTACCCTGAGGTTCAGGCAATATTTGAAGTATTGATGGGGATACTCCAACATCAGCGTTTTCTGCATTCTATTAATAAACAAAATCCATTTTTTATCATCTGCCTAAAATGTAGTTAATCTAGACTAGCAAATCAAGTAAAATCTAGAAACTTTATCTGTCTAAAATCTCAATACATTATGTTGTCTATACTTACTGCTATGAATGGTTCCACTTGCACACCAGGTAACCCTTGAGCATAGTTGTTCCCAAGTAATTGCAAAAAATTTTTTTCATTATTTGTCAAGGGCGGCTCTGCACATGGTCCTCCCCCAGTTCTTGATTGGGATGTACGTATAGCTGCCACTCTTTTTTTTAACTTAGCCTTATAATCCACCCAGTACTGGAAAATCAATAGGTGTAGTTTAGCATACACAATTACCGTTGATATTATTATGAAACCATTATACATAATAGTTACATAACATTTTATTCTAGACCAGATACTAAGTATAGTACAACTGCACAAGTACATGCAGTTCATAATAGCTACTACTCATAATAGGATAAATTAATATAAGTAATTACTTTAGACCATCCTTTCCAATCTTTGTGTGTGCCTTCACCCTGAGAGTTTAAGATCCCTGCAAGCTCGGCCCACTTTTGTTTAGAATATTCCTTTGCCTGCAGGGATCGATTATACGCCATAGCGATATCTCTATGGGAATTTAAATATTCCCACATTAAATCGAGCTGTCGCCCCGAAACTCTCCGAACTCTGACGCTGCAAAAAGTTTAAACCACTTGAAACATAAAAAAAAACCACTTGAAATTCCAGCTTCAAACTTTTAGTAACGAGTAATTTCTTTGTTTTACAAATTTAATATTGTAGTGTACGAATAATATTGTGTAGTATAACACATGTCGGCTCTACTTATTTTTTTAACTTAATATGATAATAAAATCAAAATTGTAATAGCCATTATCATTAAACATGCGATCATAGTATCGCAATGCCTTATTTCTTTCACTGTTTTACTCTCTAAACCACTATAATACTTACTCGTTGCTAGACATGATATCGACGCTTTTAACTGCTTTTAACACTGCATAAAACGAATTAAAAAGTTTGTATAGTACCACTTCCACTTCATAAATTGTTTAAACACCGACCGCGTCCCGCGAACGAATTCGTAAACTTAATGACATTCGTGAAACCGTTCCGTTCCCATTGCACACATTCCTAAATAAAACAAATCTTTTGCTCAGCAAGACAAAGGGATAAATATTTTTATTTATAAATATACAATACATTTTTTGCTTCATTATCCACTTATAAAACTAAAATTAAATTAATTTATTTTAGCTTCAATATTTAATGGTATATGCGTGTCTTGGAACGTAAATAAAAAAGTAAGCGATCTTAAATCAGGGAATAGACAATCATTCATTCTTTTCCAGCACTATGCAGGAGTATAGTAATATTGTTTTATAACGTCATGGTACGAATTTGAGTAATATTACTTTAAGCTTGAAATAAAACGTTCCTGCGATATGATGGTTTTGTAAAAGATGGTGGTAAGGCCCCAGGTCTGTGTAGGTGACTGTTGATTTTTTTTATTTAATAAACGTAAGTCCTCACTAATCATAGTCTAAGCCTTAAATGAGGCATATAAGGCTATGAAAAATGAGGTCCTGGGTTTGTTTCCAGTCAGGTTTATTTTGTGTGGAATTTTCGTTTCAGCATATCATTCATATGAAAGACACTAGATTATTAAGATGCGCTTGTTCTGTGGTATCCCTATGGTATAGCCGTGGAGTACCTATGCACACAGGTATTTCGAAATTTGAATTCGAAATTAGAACAATTTATCAAAAAAGACGTTCAATCATGTCTTTGAGCGGGAATCTTTTTTTAGTCTAGGCTTAGATAAGGTAAAAGCCAAGTCTCTACGTGTATCACTGGTTGATATGTACTTATTCATCCAAGAGTATGAATTAATATACACTAATTACCACATAGAAATAATCGTTGACTAAATGTTGCGTAGAATATGTCATATCAGTGACACCAAACAAGTAAATACAAGCTCATTTGTGTTCGTGCTGCAGGTATATTTAAAAATCGGTCTCATTGCAATCAGTCTGGAATTTATGTAAAGGAAATGTCACAATTGATGACCGACGGGAAATATAAAAATATTTTTTCCATCAATTGGATTTTTTTTGCTAAGAAATAATTCTCTTTCCAACGGATAAAAGGATATGCAGACAGGTCGAAGCTACACCAATTTTTTTTTAGATAAATACGCCTGTGTGCCGTTGTGGTATACAGAAACTATATTTCCCACTTTATCAGACCTTCTCCTGAGCAAGGTTTGTTAATTTTTACATTAAATCTCGCTGATTCAGATAGTTCCTGGTCTATCCTCTTTCTTTTTATTATCATAATAACATTTGATCAATTTATAAATGTCTAGAATGTATCCAAAACAGCTAGAATCTCAGTTGTAATGCATCATGAGCATATCTATTAACATGTCGCTTTTGTTTCAAACTTCCTGTTCACCTTTGATCTCAAAATTGATTGAATGTACAAATGTTTCGAGCAGCGTTATTACAAAGTCCATTACATTATTTGTTCAAATAATATTTAATTATCACTTTTGTTGTATGTGCTCTTCTGGTTAAGGTTTTTTTCGTCAATTTGTGAAAATTTATAGTTATTTGGAATTTTTGATTGTATTAGCGTTACACTTCAAAATGTAAGAGTTATAGGGCATATAAATAAATACTTTAGGTGATTGAATCAATATATATAGAATTCGTTTAAATCGTCTTTCACACGATATTATTTTAATTATGAACATAATTATTCAATTGCCTTAGACCATGCTATAAGCTAAGAAGTAGTAAAGGATTAACTGCATCAACAACACGAAATGTCTCCTTTTTTTAACTGACTTCAAAAAGGCGGTTCTCAATTCGATTGTGTGATTCGATGTTTTTTTGTACGGACCTAAACTATCACAAAACTATGTATTTTTTGTCAAACATCAACCTATGACATTGCAAGAGGGCAAGGCGCAAAAAATTAAAAACCGTACGATATACTCACCTACTTTAACAAGACTCTGGTCTGTCATTATTGTCTTTAAAAGGTACACTGACGGGCCAATTTTCCGTGATAATAACGTCTGTGTAATCACAAAGCTCGGCGAGTAATGGCAATGCGGTTCCCCCCTAAATTATACCTTAGGGTTTTTTAGGGTTCCTTACTCAACAGGAATGAAAAACCCTTCGTTTTCTAACTATCTGTCAAGCGAACCCTGTAGTGTAGCTATTGAGTAAGAATGATATTGGGTTGAGTTTGGGTCTCGAATTATAAGAAATACTAAATGTGAAAATTCGTACAGTATGGAATAAATTTTGGCTATAATCAAAAGTGTTTATTTGTGATGACACACACGCTTGTAGTTGTAAGGTATAAGGTAGTATTACGTCGTACAGAACCCTATACAGGCCTGGTGGGGCAATTGAGCTGAGGTCTCGGGTTGGAATCCCAATCCCGTAATCAGGAATTCGTGGCCGATATTGCGATGGGCTCGCTCCGTATCACATTGTGGGACGAATAATACAAGGCGAAAAGTGGGTGTCCTAATTGTACCTCTGCCTACCGCTTCTGGGAGTTTATGTATGTATGTTTATGTATGGAACCCTAGATGCGTGATACCAACTCGCAATTAGCAGTTTTTTTGTGTACTTAAGCCTTTTATTTCATAATTTGTGATTACCGTTGACTTAGAAACGATCGGATTCTCGAGAGGTTTTTTGTTTAATAAAGATCTTTTAGCAGGTAACCTAATGCTGATTGATGTCGGGGTTTGTTTTAAAAACTATCATTAAATAATCTCATTGTATGTATTTAATTGGAATGATTGACGCATTAAAATATTTAGTCATTTTTTGTACGGGTATTGCTACTAGCTGCGTAAAATTACGCTTCCTTTGTTATTCACTGACGTTTTAACTTTTAAGTGCTAAATATGAAACCGAGCTATAGCACCTGTATATTTTACTATTCTTTGAGAGACTGAACCAAACGAATACGCTGGAACTAACACAGGAATAAGCCATTCAAAGAAATGTGCGTTTTCTCCTCAGCTCCTTTGTTTCAGGTCAAGATATCCTTGGTGTTACATCCTTAAGAGCAGCGGTAACCACTCAAATGAGTTGCCGTCTCTCCCATAAAAATACATGAATGATATGACTAGCCGCCCTTGTCTCTTAAAACAGATTAAAATCACTTGAACCACGACAGTGCTACCGGCTCGTCCAATTACAGCCAGTAATCTATCTACAAAGAACAATGAAATCGTTCTTTTATCCGTCAATCAAGCTACTTTGATTGTATCGACTGGTACGCGTACAAATGCTGTTGAACAAACAACGGAAGAATGTATTTGTAGTACGAAGTTGGGTTTGGAAGCGGCAAAGGGAAGTTTGTAGTGGCTCTAACCGATGGAGATAATTGATGCTGCGGGGCACGTCTGAATGCCGGTAGTAAGATCAATGGACATGCGCCTGTTGCCCGAAGAAAATGCTCTAGCCGACTTTAAAAAGGAGGTGTCGGTTCATGTATGTTAGGGAATATATCAATAGTTTCTGATGATATTTCTGTACGGACAGTACGCATTTCACTAACCAATCAATATACTTCCTTGGAAGATTCTTTTTGGTAAATAATATATTAAAACGTTCATAATAATGTGAACCATTTTAGACTAATTTATATTTTATTCACTCGACATACGTTTAAAAAAATATTACATGTTAAAGAAAATAACATCTTGAATTTTAATTACACTTCAACTGTTACAAGGCAGTATGTTAAGTTTTCCTTTTCATCACAACAATAATTTAATGGAGGGTAGTTTGTCATCGTTCGCATTTTTCTTGTTTTATAGCGAGTCTAGTGCACACAAACTAACGCGTGAAACAACCTACGCTATTGCATTTAATTTTTGCTCAATTTCGGTTGCAATGTGGTATAACTTGCGTAGTAGTGCATTAAAGTATAACTCCAGTGGTAGATATGTCGTAGCGGTTAAGTATTTCTAATGGTGATCCACTTCAGTTTTCGCGTTTCGGGTTCACTTATGTACGGCATTTAATCAGCCATTTAATCATCTATCCAGTTAATCTATCGAGAATTCACTGTGCTTACCATCAGGTGCGTTTCAGTCGCTTTGTTGTGTCATTCTGTGAAAATAGTGTGATGTGAAGTGTTGTGCAAGTGAATCCTAGCTTCGGGACCGGAATCAGGTGAGTTGACTCAATGTACTTATTGCGTAATAAGTTATTTTTTGTGTTCTTTATAGTATTTCGTAGGTACTTTTATGGGTATTTTGTTTATCACAGTGGATACAAGCCTACATTATTTAGCGCTTATGATTTAGGCATTTTAACGTGTTTAAGTTTTACATTTAAATTATTCTATCTGGCAGTCTCCTTAGAGGCGTTTTTATGCTTTCAAACATCGATATAGAGAATAGAAGCCTCTATGCGCTAAATGAAGTGGTAAAAATAAATATCTTACAATTTGTATCCCGATTAATTACTCAAATCTCTGCTGTCAAATGTTGTTCCACTTGAATTGGCTAAATAAGATTTAAATAAAGATGAAATTCTACAAAAGTTAGAATAGTCGATAAAAGGCTCTCGTGCATTCCACTTCATTAGGGCTGGTTTAGTAGCGCCGCTTCATTTTGTTATTTATCCGGTAGCCGATTGCTGTACCGATAGCAAAAAAAGTGTGAACTGAAAATAAAAATATGATCTAAAACTTTTCATTCATTCATATGAGGTAATAAAATATCACTTAGCAAAACGTTCATGAGGAGAAGTAAAATATAGTTGATGGATTGTGTTTAGCAAATTAAAATCATCATATAAAATACTTGGGTTGAAATCGAAGCGAGATAAACATGCGTTTACGGTGGTCAGTATTAAGTCGGATACAAAACCTACCATTAGCAAAGTGCCGACCGAAAAAAAGGGTATAAAACAACATACTAAACTCGATTAGTATTTTTTTAAATAGGGCAATGTTTTTGCTAACCATACGAGTAATATCAGGAAGATCGATAGCGGCGGCCTGTTGCAGTATCAACTGCGTGATATGATACATTTGACAGCACCAAGATACCTTAGATAAGCCTGACAGCTGTCCGAGATGCGTCACGTCCACTGATAAAAATGTATCGGCTAATGAAAGTTGATTGCAAAAAGCTACTGACTTATTGTCGATAGTCATTTATAACCAACTCCTCTTCACTTTAGTATTTGGATATATATTTTTACAGAATATCACGCACTCCTCGGTGTTAATAAATGCAGGACGTAGTCGATGCTTGCTTACAGGTGTTACAATGCAAGAATGTCAGAGTGTGATCGGTTTTTCTCGTGACTGTTGGTATAGACGTTCATGTCTAATCAGAACGTGTAGGTTCCATTATGCCAATCACCTGCCTAGTTTATATTCTAAAGTCCCTTTTATACTTTAGAAAATTCCGGTATATTTTTTGTGTTGTCCGTGCAATATTACATACATATTATAATTTGGTGTTGTTGATTGTTCAAAACTCTTTTAAACCGTTTACGAGTTACCGCATATGTTTTGCAAGGTTGTTTATTAGGTGTTCAAGAAATTGTAAATGACCTATTGCTGCATCTAAAATACTTACAAATGGTAATATAAGATGTACTAGTACTTGGGCACAGACAACACTAAGGCATCTGTTCTGTTCTATATCAGTCCATATACGTCCCACTGCAGGGCACGGGCCTACTCTAAATCGAGAGTATGATTGAGAGTGGTTAGGCCATATAGTCCACCACGCTGGCCTAGTGCGAGTTGGCGGACTTACATATCATATATTTTTTTATAAACCGCTATGGTATGCAGGTTTCCTAACGATGTTTTCCTTCGATGTTTTAGTGCGTGGTGATTGACTATCAATATATACTTTGGCATCAGTTGCTGATAATTCAAATAGGACAGAAGAGAGGAAGGAAAGAGTGAAGAGACATTTTAAGCCTCCTATAATCTTCATGTTTTACGTCGCTAAGGTGAACCTTTAAGTAAGACAGTTATCAATTTCCTTGCGACATTAACAATCACTCACTACATTGCAACTGACACCCGCCACTGTAATTTACGCCTCGGCAACATATCAATGGAGCTGTCAAATTAAAACAGCTGTGTCCTACATAAACAAAGTACTGGCAGCGATATTGCAAACTACTATTCATGTCTTTGTATCTTGGGAAATCAATATCATAAATGTGAAAGTTTGCGAAGATGCGGCTCTTGCAAAGTAAAGGCTTTAAAGATATCAATGTTATACATTTGTCATGTCAAATATATGGTGATATTCCGTATCAGCTCATATACGTCCCACTGCAGGGCACGGGCCTACTCTACAATCGAGAATACAATTGAGAGTGGTTAGGCCATATAGTCCACCACGCTGGCCTAGTGCGGGTTGGCGGACTTACATACCATAGAAATTCTTATAAATCGCTATGGTATGCAGGTTTCCTCACGATGTTTTCCTTCACCGTTTTAGTGCGTGGTGATTGACTATCTATACACACATGACTCCGAAAAGTCAGAGGTGTGCCCTGGGATTCGAACCCGCGACCACCATGAACATATGTGGGCAGCCGCTTACCAACAGGCCACCACGCGCTGAATATATGGTGATATGGCTAAAAGTAAATCTGTCAAAGTTAGCTAATGCAGTCGAGCCTAAATACTGTAGAAGGTAACTAGCATACAGACTGCATCTTGAAGTAACTATTTTTTGTTAGTCTTTTTTGGTATGAATCGTATACGATGTCGAGAATCGTATCGTATCGTAAACGCCACCGATGATGATGATGATGATGACTTCGATTCAAGCAATTAGACTGCGATAAATTAATATAAATAAGAATTACTGATATTAATTGTATTTATTTTATTTTAGTGTCTCTCGTAGTTCCTGATACCCACGATACAAGACTCGATCTTAGTGTGTGGTCAGGACTATGTGTGTGACTGTTTGGTGTATTTGTTTATTTTATTTTTTATTTATTATTATGGGACTTAATAGACAAATGGATATTTTCACTGTTTGATGTGAATTCAGTTATAATAGTTTATTATTAATCTTTTTCCCGCATACGAGCCAATAAAATATGGCTAAAAATCCCTACACAATTAGTAGTTAATATAGTTCAGGGGCCCGTTTATTTCAGTCAGACTGCACCTGTGAGTTTGTTTGGTACGGAAACTGACTATGAAATGAAAAACCTCGCATTCCATGGTCGTACTCAGACGATAACGAGGGAGATTAAAAAATATGTTACTCTTGCATATATGGGTATTGTTTTTTATACGAATTATTCAAGACTTAATTGACTTTACAGTTGAGGAAATTATAAGCATACTCAGAATCGTCTGATATATAGCAATAATTTGATCCCATATTAAAAAATAATCTCAATGGAATACGAAATCAAGTAAAAGGGGCAGAACTTGGAACAAAAATAAAGCTATCGAAGAGCAAACGAGCCGCATCTGCCGGTGTCGCGTAACCGTAGTGCCATCAATAGGGAATTAACAAACGACTCTTATCCATCAATGGTAAGGCAAAAACGTTCGGAAAGTCGCGTCATTTCATTGTGTGCAAACAGCTACTTAAGTACTTCAGGTGCATACAAAAACCAACTCTATTTTTAAACCTGCAAAGTCTATTTTATATAACACTCCACCAAATGCCACATACGGTTGAATTTAGACGTTACCGTGGTATTGTTAAGGTTGATTTTTAATTGGGCAGCGGTGCAGTAAGTGCTGAAATATTCACGCTCCGACAATGGGTCCGTTGAAAAACTGATATCAATCATCCATGACTATGATCGATGGCGCGTTGCGACGCGAAGGCGCAGACGGCACGCTAACATGTGATGAACTAGTACATCACATATCTTTATGTCGTCTTTATCTTCATTGACAGTGTCTTGTATTGGCTACGAGGAATAATTTGTTCCTCTAGAAAGATATTTTTTATTGCAATGAATGGCGAGACAAGCATGCCGTTCGCTTGATGGTAAGCGATAACACCGCACATAAACAGTAGCAACTAAACAACACCTTGAATTACAAAGCAGTGCTTGGCATTCCACTGTGCTCGTCACCGGAGACATAATATGTTAAGTCTCAATATGTCTAGTAGTTACTCTGGATATAATGTTCTTCAATCCGGAACACAAGAGTGCGTTTACACAGCCGTTTGGTGAATTATTAAACTAGTAGTTTCAGTATACAACTAATATTTATGACGCTTTTGCGGAATATGCATAATATTATTATTTCTTGTAAGTAACTGAATTGATGTGTTTAATTTCTGTATGCTCTTTAGACATACGACTATCGTGAATTATCTTATTATTAGTTACATTTGATTCGGTTCTCTCAATATTATCGAACAATATTTTCTCTAATGTTTCAACATTAACGATATCAATCCCATTAAGTACCTATGTTATGTCATGTATTTAGATACATAATATACCGCATTAATAGCTGTTTTATTCCTAGGTATGCACCAATTAAAGAAATAGATCTTTCACCTCCGCAATTATAGTTAACGAGTTGTTAATCTGTATCAAAATCGATAATCAATATTTTTCATTTCTAAATGATCTAATAAATCCAAATTAATTGTCAGAATTTAATTTTTCAACATGCATATCTTTTGTTTTTTTTTTTATTATTTTATCTTAGCACCTCACAGTAAACACAATAAATTCCAGAAAGATTGTGGTAACTTATAAACTTCTTCGAATCAACAGTTTATTTTATTTCCTACTAATTATGTTGTAGGTAATGTTTTAGTATATGAGTCGCTTTCACCATTTATTTCGTTGTCGGGTATAGAGGCTTACGGTTTAGTTAATGTAAGGTTTTATAGGGTAATATAATTCTGTTAAAGCAAATCATAATTTCAAACTACATTTTATTTACTTAAGTATTTATTCGATATTTTAGTTATGCGTAAAAAAAATAATTAGAATTTCAAGCGTTTTGTAATGTTCTTATAAAATCTGATTGAACATATAATTTTCCACAGTTCTATATTTGGTGAGGAGACAAATGGCTACTATTAAAATACTACGTGCAATTAAGATTTAAAATGTTGGTCATTTTAAGTTAATCGAAAGGGTATACTTAACAGTAAATACCACAACTGAGAGTATATCAAGTATCAAGATCTCGGATAGAAGAATAGCATTTTGAAGAACTGACTTCCATGGATATCGAGAAATTATTTTAAGTACTAAATATCAAGCAGAAGAGCCACCGAAAATCAGAGTTTGCACAGAAGTGAATGGCAAACCGCAGAATTCGATACACTTGGGATAATATTCATTGCTCTGGCGTAGATGATATTTTAATTTGTTTCTCCTTATCCGAATCTCTCCGAAATGTACACCAAAGTCTGGAAAGAAATTACCACAATTTGTTTGTTGATTTAACTAAATCAGCTTCTATATTTACTAAGTGATAAACTATTATTTTTTTATTGCAATGAATGGCGAGACGAGCAAGCCGTTCGCCCAATGGTAAGCCATACGACCGCTCGTAAACAGTAGCAAAATTCCACTGCGATCGCCATCCTGAGACATAAGATCTTAAGTCTCATTATTATGTTCAGTAGTTACTCTGGCTTCAATGTCCTTCAAACCGAAACACAACAGTCCATTTACACTGCTGTTTCCCGTGAGAAATAAACATTGTGATGGTATCTACCCAGATGGTCTCTCACATATGAAAGACTTTCCACCAGTAAATATTGATAAACTATTTGTGAATAAATCTCACACAAATTATTTATTGTAACGATTATTGAATACCTTAGAGTCATAAAATAGATAATCTCAATGAGACTCAGGAAGGAGAATCCTAAGAACAGGCCAAGCAATCCTCCGCAGTTGGCTATGAAGTCTGTGGTGCCGAAGAGCTCCGACCGCCTCATCGACACAAAACGAGGACTCTTGAAGAACATTTCCAATTTTGAAGCTGTGTAACTGTGGACAAAAATATTAGCTGCCAATCTCGATATTATAAATATATTCCTATAATATAAGCAATAATCATTTATTAATCTAAGAAATAAGCTATTCTTATTTTTTGACAACCAAACAACGTGCCAGAAAATCGTAGATTTTCTGTATTGTCGTATTAATGTCAAATAGAGGAATGGCAGCCTCGGGTTCAAATTTCGGGTCATTCGGGATATTCAATATTGCATCGAGCACACAAGGTGTAACGTGGTAGCACAAAGCAAAGGCGTGAATTTATTTATGATTGTTTAATAAATAAAATATAAACAAACTTCCATTTCTTTACCGTCATTTTCATAGCCCATTCGGGCTTTTGTACTGAGAAAATCTGTTTCCAAGGCTACTTACTTTTGACGTATTCTCACTGAGTGGAACTCATCCACAGCCTTTGACATGTAAACTTCTTTCGTCTTGTAATCAGTTTTTAGTACCTCGGCGCTATATTCGATGCTATTACAAAGAGGCAGGCAGTTGCACAGCTTCGGGTCCAATTTGATGTCTGGTGTTTCTTTTTTCGCTAATTCTTCTAAAAAGTTCAATTATGTGATTTAAACAGTCCATTCAGTTAATATCAATCGTTTCATCGGAACGACTAGATACACAATTTACAACTTAGCTTCATAATAAATCCTACTACTGGCCGGGATATCACTACAGTCAGAATCTGAGATATGCAAAAATGAAACAGTCTTTTACAAACGAAAAAGAAAAAAAACAAGCGTCCACGTGTGTAAAACCTGTTTCCACAATAACATATTATTTCCAAGACTTTCACACAGCTACCGACATGCTTACTGCAATATCTTTTGCATAGAGATACAAATATAATAAAGTCATCTACTTGTAGTTTACAACGCAGCTTAGTTTGAAAAATGATTGATATTCAACTTACCCAAAGCGCTTTCCATGCATAGCGTGCTTTGTATGGTGCAGATCCTGTCGTTTGCATTATCTGTAATAATTAAAGCGAGATTCTTAAAAATTTTATCGGTTTCACAGTATGATTATCATACTGTATATTTCTATTGGTTTGATTGGATATTTACATGCATTGTGTTTCATAACCATAGTATGAAGTAAAAAAAAAACAGTTTAGTTTTATTTGAGATCTGGTCTGCTTTTTTGCTGTCATAGTGGTAGGATTTAAGTGTTATACTCTATTTCGCAGTTCCGCTAAGCTTTCTCGCGACGCTACTTTAATGTTTAGATAGTATATTTATGATTAAATCCAATTTATTTTAAATTACTTAATAATATAGAAAGGGTTTATTTACTGAGAGTTCACAAAAATTTCAAAGGTATTCGAATCGGAACTAAAGTGCTTTCCTCGCATTGAAAAAAATGTATGTTCCGTATTTACGGTATTAATCTTTTTTGTCTACAACGCTAAATTTATAATATTTGTAGATTGCTCTCAGGTATTGCTATTGTTCTTACAATGTTCTTCCTAGCGTTTAAGCACGTCATAATTGTGTATAACTTACGTGGCATATAAAATCCGACGCATTCACACATTCTATAAGTGTAATTAGACAAACACTCGATCCTGCAGTTATTCTCAGTGTATACCTGAAAATAACGAAGATACCGCTCGTCGGCGAAATAGCACCGTCGGCTGCAAAAAATATCTGTTTATTTATTTAATTATTTTATGCGTCACCAATTTAAAAACTAAGTGTATGGCCTTCAGTACATTGGGTACGTCAAAAAGATGCCTGTGAAAATCGCGCCATCTGTTAGATTTTTACGTCAATGGCGGCCATAAAATCGTTTTTCAATAATGCTAAAGTAAATGTTACATATATTGACTTAAAGTAATATAATTTTTACTTAGCGGTGATAAGAAATGTTATCTTTTTTTTGTGAACTTTCGGTCATCTTTATTGCACCCACACACGATACAATTAGGCATTTGTGAGTATTTAGTATCAGCCTGGAGTCAGAAATTCGTGTCTAGCTTACTCGCTATCACATCGTGGGACGGAAAACACAAAGCAAAACATGGGTGTCCTGGTAGCATTTCTGCCTACCTTTCCTGGGAAAAAGGTATTAGAATACGCATGTAAAAAACTGCAAGTTTTCAAAAGAAAAGAACTCACACGTCCGCTGGGTACTGTTTCAGTTTGTTTGATGTTGAAACCACGCTGTACTTGAGTGCAAATGACGAAGTTTGATCTGGTACTAATGCGTAGTAATAGAGTGATGACTGCGGCATGTCGGCTGGATGTTGCACATACACCTAGAAGTTAGTAAGTCAGTAATAATTGAGCATGCGGCGAAGACCTGTTCTGTTTTACTCCAGTATTAATATATCGATTTCCCATTGCTGTTATTTTTCCGTCCCGAGTGATGTTTACGTTGCTTAAGCCCATGGAAAAAATATATTTCGAACTCAATTATTTTAGCCTTGAACAGCTCCAAAAGCTAAAATTTCTTTATAAATGCTATCCCTCCCTCCCTTTTTATACGATATGATGTTACATTGATGGCGTAAGGGTGGAAATCGACTCTTTTCTCGAAATTTGTGTGAGGGGGAAGTTGAAAGTTGAAGTTGAAAAAAAAACTATATATATATATATTATATTAATTAGTCCCCCATATTCATAAAGACTTAATGCAGTTTTCAAACGCCGTATGAGCTGACACTAAAATATTATTCATTGACGTCAGAAATCACCAATCAGCTATTTAACACCTCTTTGATAACATGACCAAGACACTTGTTTATCCAAAGTTTACGCAAAAGATTGGCAAATGACTGTCATTTTGACAAAGTGGCAATATTAGTTAAAAAGTGTAGAAGAAACCACTATGAATAGCAAAATTTAATGAACTTTATATCTCAACATGATTTAGCTAATTTACGTTTATGTGGTTGATTAGCTGTTTTTTATGAATAAGGGGGTGAATGTATAAGTAAGATCTGACTTACCTTGTATCCTGTACGGAGGGCGTTGCATTCTTCGTCTACGAAATCTGTATTATCCATAAATAAAAGAACTAAATCGGGATCTGCGCCATTTTGCTGAAAAAATAATTGTACATCAATTGCTTAAGGAGAAGACCAAAAGTAATCGTTTGGGTCGGTAACTATTAGAATCATGTTGTTTATCAGGTTCGGTATATATCAATTATCGTTAAGAAACTCCTTGTTAATGATACCATACCAATACCAATACTGGTGGTTGGTCTCTTATATGTGAGAGGCTGCCTGGGTGGGTACCACTGCATTGTCTATTTCTCCCGTCAAACAGCAGTTTAAATGCACTGTTGTGCTTCGGATTGAAGGACATTGTAGCCAGAGTAATTACTGGGCATATTGAGACTAATCATCTTATGTCTCAGGATGGCGAGCGCAGTGGAATGCCAAGCATTACTTTATAATTCAAGGTGTTGTTTGGTTTTGCTACTGTTCATGAGCGGTCGCATCGCTCACGATGGTAAGCGATAAGGCGAACGGCATGCTCGTCTTGTAATTCACTGCAATAAAAAAAAACCTACTCACCCGTCCTTGCCTGGGGTATGGATCATCAATGTCCTCACGATAACCTTCCTCCATTGACCATCCCTTTCGTAGTTCTCGTTTTTCAATGTAAGGATAGTCTTGCTGTATTCTTTAATCGTTCATTATTATTAATATTTGTTAAAAGCCAAAAAAAGATATTTGATTAAACACAGTCTTCAAAATCTGTTGCCACATCCTTAACCACATCTATTTAGGTTAAATTTAATGACATAAAATAATAATTTAAAAAAAAGTATTGTAAAGTAAAGTAGTATTACTGGACACGGCACGTATTGTGAGGCGGTTCCTCACTTTGTTTTCCTAACAACCGATGGCTTGGGTCTTGAGCCTCGCCACCAAAGGGTCAATCATTTTTAAATATGTATGTATAAGAATGTAACAAATGAAATAAATTAAAAATATATATCCTTACTAATATTATAAAGGTGAAAGTTTGTATGTATGGATGTTTGTTACTCTTTCATGAAAAAATGGCTCAACAGATTTTGATGAAATTTGGTATAGTGACAGCTGACACCCTGGATTAACACATAGACTACTTTTTATCCCGAAAAATATAGTGTTCCCGTGGGATGAGTCAGGAAACCAAATATACATATTTTCTACTCTTTCAAATTCGAATAGTTGGCACGGGATAGGAGAGGACAGGATTGAACAGCATTCAATACGGACGGGAAATATAGTCGACGGCACGCGGGAAATATAGTTAGTAGACACGCGAAATAATATGTTCTTGATGTGGATTGGACTCAAAAACTATCTGCACCCGGGCGAAGCCGGGCCCGACAGCTAGTATGTATATATATACCCGACAGTCACTTACATAACCCCACATTAAGATCAATTTAGTGTTTTGTTATGGGAATGAGAAACTATGAGAGGCTTTTCGGCCTTTTTGTGGGCCTCACAAACATTTATCTCGGTGCGGGGATCGAACCCTTAAAATCAAGATGGCGAATGAACCAACAAGTTTGGTATCTCTATTTTTTGAATTTAGACTACCAGCGACCCCCCCAACAACGAATTCCGGAAAATTGCTGCTTTCAATTTTTGTAAATCTCAGCTCCTTTTTTGAGCTAATTCAACTGGGCTATTAGGAATAGCAACAATGTAGGTGTGAAAAAGCCAATAACAACTTCTCACTTATAAAATTATATTATGTTAGTTAAGTATGAGCATAAGTACTCCGACAAAAAGTAAAATATGAATAAATGAAGTAAAAAACCAAAAAATAACGGGTTCAGAAAAAAACATTTATCGAAAGAAATCGAGGGCTAAACTCTTCTTCACCATAGCCACACTTATTGTAAAAGAATCTTTCATTACATTGACTGTTGCTAATTACTTTAACAACGAGACTCACTCTGATTGACGAAATATATCTTCAGCGGCCATCCCGTTGAAATTGAAACAGATACCTTCTTGAGTGTATACATTTTTTAACATGGAGCAATCATATTTTTCTTCGTTTTGCCAGGTGCATGTGGCTAGTGACTTCAAATATGTTATGTGTCTCCCAGTCGCCTACAATTGTGGAAAGATTGTAAAAAATAATGTCTTTTATCTGCCTTAAAATAAATGTATTACTCCACACTGCATGATAGCAAAATATACAAAAACGATTCAACGACTTCATATTTAATTTTACTAGAAATTCTCGTCATTATTTATGTATTTATACTTCATTGCAAAAAAAGAAAACTAATACAAAAAGAAATCACATACATGAAAACTACAATTGGCGGTCTTGTCGCCGAAAGGCCAATGTCTTACAGTCTGACGTGTCATCATTTAGACATCGTTTCTTTAATTCCTTTTTATACCGCATTAAATCAGTATATTAACTGATGAATTATTATTCCATTGGTACGATATTTATGGGTCCTTATAAAGAATCAATCGTTTTGTTTCAATATATTATAATTTTTTTAATGACGTAGTTCATTTAATTACTTTGAAGGAGCTATTGAGATTAAACGACATTAAAATATACAGAGTGTAACGAGAGATTTCAAACACAAAGCTACTTAACAAAATCGTAGAAAAAAACGCTCGGTGACAGGTACTATTTATAATAATATCGCGCTCGTCCTGCGTTGACCTCTAGCGCCGGCTGATTATAATTAAGGAAAGAACGAAAGAAAAGTTTATTGTTGGTATAAAGAGCACATTCTTTTTCACAATTTTTGCAAATTTTTAATTACAGTGTATCTGAAACCACTAATACTACTACACGGCTTCGTTTTCGATATCGGTCTCGAGATTCCCTGTATACCTACGTCATTAATGTTGTCCACCACCTCCTTATTCGAGTAAATACGTTCCAACAAAATCAAGTGTTGGACCTCGACTAAATTCTTTTCACATATAAGTGCCAGGTCTTCGAATTTCCTTCTCTCCTCGTCCGAGCTAAAGCTAAAAATAAAATTAATTAGCATAATAAAAAACAATTAAAGTTTGTACGAGTATATAACAAAGAGGTTTAAATATTTTCTCTGTGATATATTATTACCGTATTGTGCGACAATATTATGTTTCATGCAATACTTTGATTTAATGGTGGTAGGTCTCCCATAATTATGTGAGAGGTTGCCTGTGTAGGTACCTCTGCAATGTCTATTTCTCCAACCAAATCCGGTTTGAAGAAGCCAGAGTAACTACTGGACATTCAGATGGCGAGCGCAGTGAAATGCCAAGTATTGGTTTATGCGTTGTGTTACTATATCGCTTATCATCAGGCTAATGGCATGCTCTTCTCACAATTCAGTGTGATAAAAAAATATATCTTCACGCAATCTATACATTTTGTCTACAGTCAAATAGGCATAAAGCGACATGTTAATTATGTTTTTATCAGGTATAAAAACATCGTAGGAGCATAACATTAATATAATATTATGGCCTCTGCTCAAAAACTCGGGTATTATGTATAAAAAGAAATCCCAAAAAACAATTGTCGCCTTTCTTTGCGAAATACTAATTGCATTGTGTTTGTAGTCAGTTCAACTACCATCTGGCTTCATTTTTGGTAGCAGTCTTGATATACCCCGTAATATAATGAAATATCCGATTCTACGTAATATTTACTTTCTTTTAACTTCTTCTCCTATGAAGTCATATGCTAGCGGCTGCTTATATTTTTCTTCAGCATATTTGTAATGGGTCTTAAAAATTTTCCATTGCGGACATATTGTTACTGATGGAAACGGCACCTGGAAATAAATACATTTTGAGAGCTGACAACTTAAACAAAAACGTTTAAATCTAAAGAGATTGAACTCTTTTGATTTTGAAATGAGCTTCTGACTGTTTTGAGTAACATTTGAATTTGGGTTAATGTGATTACGGTCTTGCAGTATCAGTGCGGATTACAAAAAATTGTATGATTTTATGAGAGTTCTTGACGAAAAACTTTGGTTTCTGAAATTAAAAAAGTGAAGACTTTACAAGAAGGTAGCTTCTTTTCCTGTGGTAATAGGGATTAACGATTCCGTCACGGTTTCTTATACACTTTGTAAAAGGGGACAGAGTTCAGAGGGAGATCGAGGCAGTCTATTATATTTTAGAATCATATTTCATTTATATATTCATATTACCTTAGACACGGGAACCAGCTCTTCGTTAAACGATACAATTACAGGACTTTCTTCCCACTTAATCCATACATTGTTTATCTGATATATGCAGAAGGTGACACTTAAACAAAATATTACCAGCCAGAAGATTCTGAAAATCATTAGGATAAAAGTTATTATTATGATTGATAATGACTATTCATCGTAGTAAAATCTCACAACTGAATAAGACAAAGATACTTATCTGTTTTTTGAAGGTGGGTTGTGTGAATTTATTTGTATTTGTATTTATTTAAATAAATGTAGGTTTACAGACTTATAATATACTGCCTGTTTTGTGAGAAAACCTGATCAAATAAATTTTAAATAGATTTTCTATTGTATATGTACTACGTCTAACTGTGCTAGGTCAGCGCTGTGAACTATGCCCTTAGCACTAAACAGTGGGTGATATGGATAAGCCCATCAGCTATAAAGCTGATGCTGAGCATCCAGAGAGGAAGGGAGCTTGATCCTATACCCACTCGGATAAATTTCCTCAAGGGGTTTGTCGATAGACTTCTTCCGCTCGTTGGGCTCTTTGGATAAGGGATATCATAAAGTCTTATCTGATTTGTTCTTATTCTCTTTATTGTCCTACTAGCGGCCTGGCCCGGCTCCGCCCGCGTGCAGATAAGCTTTTTTTAAAAAATTCTATCGCCTATTTTTTTCATTTTATTATTATTTAATTCACAAAACTGGTGTACAATCTTACATGTTAAACAAAAGATAACAAAAATCAAAACACCTGATTGACACCTACTAAATGTGAATCCTACATACATTATTTATAGACACTTTGAAAAATTATTTAGATATTACTATTCTGACTATTCTATGTTAAGAAAATTAAGAGTTATTAATACTATTATAAAACAAAAATAAACGAAAGAAGCACAAGAAACTGAAAAACCCTAATTAAG
This sequence comes from Hyles euphorbiae, assembly GCA_023078785.2. NCBI lineage: Eukaryota > Metazoa > Arthropoda > Insecta > Lepidoptera > Sphingidae > Hyles > Hyles euphorbiae. Next base: position 1,387,075 of record CM041037.1, on the reverse strand, counting down.
TAATTAATTTACTGAGCTTTGACTTTATTGAGGCTACAGAACCAGTAAAAATATCAATATCGTTACGAACATAGTTGGCAAAAGATAGCATACGAGAAACGGGTGAGAAATAACCTAAATTTGTTCGACTATAAGGTAGAACAAAAGTTTTTCTATTTGCTAAGCGGCTACTAGAACGCGGAATACAAAATCCTATTGATTCTAGGAGTTCTGGGGAATCTGTGAGATTGTTAATTAGTTTAAATAAAAATAACAAATCCAGACTCTTTCTACGGGCCCTTAAATACTTCAATTTATAGTGATTCAAGCGGGATTCATATGAGTTTAGAGAACGACATCTGTTTTCTGTGTAACAAAGTAGATATAAAAACTGTTTTTGGACACGTTCAATCCTATCTGAATGTACTTGATAACACGGATTTCATACTGCACTACAATATTCCATTATACTTCGTATAATGCTACTATAGATACAAATGGTCAGATCAGGCTCTTTGAAAATCTTCATTTCCCTAACTACAAATCCTGCCTATGTGTAGGATATATAGGATATATCAGGGATAATGTAGGATTTTAATGGTGACAGAATTTTTCAGATCAGTCTAATAGTTTCAGAACCAATTCAATACAAACAATCAAATCTTTCCTCTTGCAATATTAGTTTAGAAAATAGAGGTTTTGTCACAAAGTATGAACAATTTTAGAATATGTTTTATCCATCTTTACGTAACTTACTTCTCGACATTGCTCACACCTCGTCTTGCCACGTATCCAAGTCCATGCAGCGTGGTATTGCTGGCAAAATCTTGCAACTGCTCGCTCACAAGGGCCTTGCGACTTTTTGACCTTCGCTTCCTAATGGAAACTTTTTTGTCCACGGTAGCGATACCTTTTTCCTCACTGGAAATAAATCAATTCATCAACTTACTTAACTACATTAATACTGTTTTTTGGTATATAAATCTTTCAGTCGTAAGCGTTCATCCAGCTAAGTAGAAACTACAGTTTTTGGCGTATCTACCAAAAAATTTTTGCAGGACACATCTTGCATAAATTTTACATCCCAATACTTTTTGTGCTACAATGGAGCAATAAAAAATGAAGTCCAATTCCGGATAAATAGTGATAGGTTCTATGTACACTTTTGGTATGGACGATAACCAATAGCACATACCGTCTATCAGCTTTGGTATAGAGTCATCTGGAACCAATTATAACTCTTTATTCATAACATTTGTTAAAACTGAGTAAAAAAAACTTTTTGGCAATAAAACCAAAGCTATGTAACTTATTGGATGTGTAGGAACCAAACTGCGGGAAAAATCAGGTAGCACCACTGTCTTCTCAATTTCTTTCGATGAGACTATTTTAGAATTGAATATTTAAAGAAAAATATAAACAACAACTACATGATATCGACTTGGACTTACTCCATATTTTGCTCGTATCACTTAACAAACGTTTTGTTAACAAGAGCTTATACCGAGGACTGAAAACCACGTCAACAATTGAATTTAATTAACCAATGGAACAGTAGTATTTTGATAATATGGATAATAGTCCCCACAGAGACATACGCGAAACGCTAACACTCTGAAAGTACTGTCAGCTACAAATTTCAATTACGAAGGTTTTTTTCCTAACTGCTAAAAAGTACTAATTTGGAAATGGCTTTAATAATTAAATGCTGAATTAGAACTGATCTTAATGTCAATTTTGGTGCGTGCACTACTTATTTGGAATGGTAAATATAGTACAAATATTGGCTAGTTGGTGGCGTTCCCTACAGTATAGCCATAGGGTAGTTAAGCAAACCAGCTACCTTTTAGCCCATTTGCATGGGGAGAGTTTTTAATTTCGCAGACACGATTATGGTAAGGATATGAAAAGTTACTTAGGTGATGGGGTAAACATTTGTCAGTACTCGGTAATCTCGATAAAATGGCAGCTATGTCATACGATAATGGCATGCGATTCTGGCCGCGCAATTATATACCAGTTTGGCAGCTCATAGTAAACAGTGAAATAATATAGACAAAGTTTTGTTTAGTTCGCCCACTGTCTGAGTACATTGTCTGACGATGCATTTACTTTCAGCTGCGACATAGTCTGTGTTCCGCGAGCAAATACGGCTTTTCAAACAAAGAAAACAAATGTAGTCCAGTTAACTTTTATTGGTGATTGTACGTGATACAAGCATTTGTACTTTTGCCTAGACTAGAAAGCAACATTTAATAAATATTAAAAAGGTGTGCAAGTTAGTGTGCACTTTTGTTAATTAAATGAATTATTCGAAATTGGAAATGCATTATATGCTGTTCATTAGAAATATGTTGTTCATATTGGTAAACGAGGAAGGTTGGTAAAAGAGAAATAAGTAAATAAGTATTATTAAGTTATAATTTACTGGTGGTAGGTCTCATATGTGAGATGCCGACTGGATAGGTGCAAGCGCAATGCTTATTTCTCCCGCCAAACAGTAGTGTAAATGCATTGATTTTTTTTTATTTGAAGGACATTGTAGCCAGAGTAGTTACTGGGCACATTGAGACTTAACATCTTATGTGTCAGGATGGCGAGCGCAGTGGAATACCGAGCATAGCTTTCTAATTCAACGCGTTTGGTTTTGCTACTGTTCATGAGCGATCATATCGCTTATTAGGGGAATGGCACGCTCGTCTCAAAATGAATTGCAATTTAAAAAAAAAACATAGCCGGGTCTAAACTATATTGCCGTAATCGAATTATTAGTATTTTACTATGTTTCATCGTATTGCTCGTGTCACGCGAAATACTCTCCAGAGATTTTCGTTATAAAAGTTTTCTATTATGTGTTGTCTACATGGGTTTTTTTAAAAGGTTTTATTGATTATTGAAATATTGATATTAAAATTAATGAACTTTTGTCTGCGCTAGAACCAATTTTGAAAGGAGTTATTCTTCTCCAATAAGGAACAAAATCGAATCGAAAAAAATAGTTTTAGCAGATATTGACTCCGTTTCATCATCATCATCATCATATCAGCCACAGGAAGTCCACTGCTGAACATAGGCCTCCCCCAAGGATCTCCACAATGACCTGTTGACTCCGTTTACTGTCAAGTAAAATATCTGACCATGCAGGTCGTTTTTGACTTGTGGAATGGTAAAGAAATCATCGCAGGGCATCTTGGGCAGGACTATACCGAGGATGGTCGAGCAATTCGAAGTTTATTTAATTTAAAAATTCAATTAAATTTCGAGCTGTATCCGTCCGTCAATCTCGCGATATGTCTTACACCATAAATAAAAGGTATATATAAAAAAGTCTTTATACGTAGTAACGTATATATACTTTTTTATATATATCAGTATGAACCAATCAATAAAAAAAAATCATAATTTTATGTTGTTTTAAATATTTTGATCAGTCCAAATATGAGAAACAGTAGCCAATATGGTGGATAGTAATAGAGGTCAACCCGTGAGTAAATAGAAAAACTTATATTAATAAACAAGTCCTGGTATATACTTCTATTTTATTTTTTTAATTTCAGACACATTTTTTGCGCTCATATAATTATAATTTATTTGCATATTATTTTCATTTCAGTTAGTACTGTCTTTCTTCAGAAAGTCCGCTGCTGAAAGAATATATACTACTGACTTGTTTTTTTGAATAATTTTTCTACCTAGTAAATATAAATAAATAACACATAACAGTCACATCCATAGTCCTGACTTCACACTAAGATCAAGTCTTGTGTCATGTATCAGGAACTACGAGATTTTTTGGTCGTAACACCCAGACCCGAAAAAAATATTTGTGGACCGCACAAACATTTCTTTCGGTGCGGGAATCGAACCCGCAGCCTCTCGTTTCACAGGCGGTGTCTAACCAACTGTGCTTATGCTGTCAATATGAAAACATAATATGTATTTGGAATGTAGCTGGGCGTAGTTACTGTGCCTACATATCCTTAAAACCGCAACGCAATAGTGCATTTATACCGCTGATTGGTGGGAGAAATAGACATTGCGGTGGTACCTACCAGGCGGCCTCTCACATATGAGACCACCAGTAAAACTTAGTGTCGCAACTGAGGCTGGTATATCTGTGTCCACCACAGATTGATAAACTTGTCACACCAATGAATATTCCATTAACAGCCGCTGCCAATAAATAATCCCAATCCAAAATTTGCCGATTGAGATTGACAGCTCAATCTTTTTTCTGATACTATATTGCCAATAATCAATCTCAGTAGTGAAAAAACTATGGCAACATGGTAAATGACAAATCGAAAAGTAGAAAACAATCCAGATTGACTTCAATCTAATTTTTTCGATTGATTATTGGCATCGGCCGTTAGACTGCGCTTCACTTCCATCAGGTGTATTATAGACATTTTGTAATGCCAGTTTCAAAGTCAATAGTAATTAAAAACACATTTTTAAGCATAAGTATTTATTTGCTGAAATAGTATATCTAAGATACAGTTAATTAGTAACATTTATCTTTTTGAATACACAAAAAATATGCGTTAAATATTTTTCATTTTGCATGAATAATTTGAATAAACATTTCTGTCTTGGAATAAAAACATCCCAGGTGATAATATTGAAGTTTTACCGTTCATTTTTCGCGTTGCTGAGGAATTTTCTTATTATTTACTGTTCTTATCTGTAACACGTTTCTAAATAGTGGTAATATTACGCTGTTATTTGAGTAATTAATATTTAGATTAAAATTGACTTTAGCTATATTTTGGTTCGTAAAGGCAAGAAGTTAAAAAATTATATAATATAATATTGTTCATCAAACGCCCGCCATCTCAACCTATTTTTTTCAAATATCTGCGGTTTAATGGTACGATAGGATTTGACTACCATATGAGTAGTATACAATACGATTATTGAAAATAATGGAAGAGTAATAATAATTAAATAAACAAAGACCTCAATTTAAGAAGTTATTTCTATTTTAAAAGTTGTCTAAGACACGTCATGAATGGGCAGCCTCGTCCAATGGTAGTGGCCAATATTTTCTAAACATTCAAAGGAAACGTGAATAATCCAATAAGCATTTCTTGCTCAATTTAGAAAGAGAAGGGAAGCGTTAGAATGAAAATGAGATTTGCCATAGAGGTACAGATGACAATATTTGGAGTAAAGATTGTTATCAATTGGAGTTGATGTTACAAGTATTGCAGTCGATGTCATTTAATTTTGTTTGATTCTGTGCATCCAAATCTTTCTTCAGTGTGCCGCACCAAAGTCTGAAAAAAAAAAAATCATTTATTATGTTAATTTTATCCAGACTAGATAAAAACCAGGCAAAAGGAATGGCGTTAATAGATTGATAAAATTATTGAGGTGTAAATGATTTAAAACTAAATCTATCGTGCATGTTCGACACTTGAAAGTTGATGTATCAACAGTTATTTTTCATATTCTGACTAAATGCGTATCACTGCATGAGATGTTAAGGCTTCTAATTCAATAAAAAAATCCATCCTGTATAGAGAAAAAAATATTATTTAATAGAATATTGGAATATTACCTGAGTGACATAAAATAGATGATCTCGACAAGACTGAGGAAGGAGAATCCTAAGAACAGGCCGAGTAGTCCTCCGCAGTTGGCTATGAAGTCTGTGGTGCCGAAGAGCTCCGACCGACGCATCGACACGAAACGAGGACTCTTGAAGTACATCTCCAATCTTGAATATGAGTAACTGTGAAGAAAAATACAAAGTCAAAAACACTCAATTAGTTTTGTAATGTGATTTCGATCTAAGGGATTCGACGAGATTTTAATTTTAAATGCTTTCTTTAGTTGGTAATAGAAGAGTTGGGGCAAAGCATGATCACCTTTCATCACGGGAAATTTCCCATTCTCCTACCGTTTTCGTTTTGGATTTAAGATTAAAAAGAAGTACTCTGTTTCTCTGGTTTACTTTGTATTTTGGATACAATATGGTCCTAATTCCTGATTGTTCTTTGCCTAAATATCTGCAAGAATTCTGAGAAAACGTACTTACTTCACTAATATATCCACCATGCGAGAGTTATTGGCGTTCATATTAATATAGATTTGTTTCATGTTGAATTCAGCCTTCGATATCTCGGCATCGTATTCGATATTGTTACAGAGTGGCAAACAATTGCACCACTTTGGGTCTAATCGGATGTCTGGCGTTTCTTTTTCCGCTATAACTTCTGAAAATGTTAATGTAATTTCTTTTTTGTATCTCTTTATTTAGGTAACCACAAACAATGACATAATACAGAAGATATCACAGTTGTTACAGTACTTATGCTTATCATGCCATCAACTTCATTTGCTACTTATTGTAACATCATTTCAAGTGATTTTTATGATTAACACTTTACCAACTGATCACGTACTAGGTACGGGTGGAAAGGCGTGGTTTAAAGTGTTAACATGGACAAAAGTGAATAGGGGTTATTGCAAACACATTTTAAGATTCTGATTGGACCACGTTAAAAGTAAAGAGCATGACTCAAAGTCACTTTTGAATATACAAGAATGAATATGTAAATTCTATGAATTTGGTAACTCATTATTAACTCACCCAAACTTGTTTCCATACATGCCGTGCTTTGTATAGTGCAGATCCTGTCGTTAGTGTGATCTGTGATAATACAAATTAGATTTCATAAAAAATCTAAGGTGAAATGATACAAATATTGTTTTTTTTAATAATAATTCAAGTTTAAATATCGCTCAAGTCGTCGTCTAGTTTTGATACCCAAGGACTGTATCACATAATTCATATATCGTGTAACTACTACTTACGCGGCATATAGAATCCTACGCAGCCACACATACTGTATGTATAGTTAGACAAACACTCCATGCGGCAGTTATTCTCAGTATACACCTGAAAATACCGCAGATACCGCTCTTCAGCGAAATAGCAGCGTCGACTGAAATAATTATAAGTTACGTTAGAGTTTTCTATACAGATATTATAAAGAAGAAAGCTTTGATTTTTTGAATTGAATAGGCTCTGAAACTATTGGGCCCAAATAAAAATGGGTAACATCCATTTTTTGTTTTGTTTTTATTGCTTTGAATGGCGAGACGAGCATGCCGTTCGCCTGATGGTAAGCGATACGACGGCTCATAAACAGTAGCAACATTCCACTGCGCTCGCCATCCTGAGACATAAGATGTTAAGTCTCAATATGTCCAGTAGTTGCTCTGGCTACAATGTCCTTCAATCCGTAACACAACAGCGCATTTAAGCAGTGTTGTTTCACGGGAGAAATAGACATTGCGGTGGTACCTACCCAGATGGCCTCTCACATATGAGAGACCTACCACCAGTAAATCCTTGTTTACACCGAGATGAAATGAGGTGATGATTAGACATTAAATAAAACACCCATGTGGTTTATTTAATGTCTAATCATCACTGGGATACCATGTCCGTCAATCCAGACAGAATATATGCTAAATATTTTTTAAAAGAGTGAAATCAGTATAACAATGAGAGTACCTCGTCGTTTTTAATGCTTGTGGCAAATAAAACTATTTTTCTTTCTTTCTTTCTTTCTTTACCTGTGGCACTGCCAACTATGTCTGGTTATAAAACTGATTTACATGTTGTTTTTTTTAATGAAATGAGGTTGTGAAAAACACCAGGAACCAAAAGAACTTACATTTCGGGAGAATAATCTTTAAGTTTATGTGATGTTGATACCACGCTGTACTTGAGTGCGAATGACGAAGTTTGCTCTGGTGGTAATGCATAGTAATACAACGATGTCTGCGGCATATCTGCTGGATGATGCACATATATCTGCAAGAGAAGGAGTCACAGTCATACATGTTTCTTAACATTTTGTTATATTTTATTTTACTGCTGGTAGGTCTCATATATGTGAGAGGACGCTTGGGTAGGTCCGCATTGCCTATTTCACCTGCCAAATAGCAGTTTAAATGCACTGTTATGTACCAGTTTGAAGGACATTGTAGCCAGAGTAACTACTGGACATATCCGAGACCTAACATCTTATGTCTCGGGAAGGCGAAGCGCAGTAAAATGCCAAGCATTTCTTTGTAATTATGGTTTTGCTACTGTTTATGAGCGGTCGTATCGTTTACGATCAGGCGATTGGCATGCTCGTCTCACCATACACGATGATAAAAATATGTATTAGCCATACGGCATATAAAATACGATAGCAAACTATACTGATTAGGCATATCACATATAAATTACGAGTATAATATTTGACTTACTTTGTACCCTGAATGAAGTGCGTTGCAGTCTTTGTCTAAGGTTTTTCGACTATCCGAAAATACTATTACGAAATCAGGATCTGCGCCATTTTGCTGAAAAGAAACCAAGTTCATACCAAAATATTTAAATGAACAAATTGTAGTTCACTCATTTTGTTTGGCAATTAGGAATATAATGTTAGTAAAATGTAGTAAGTTTTCACTGCAATCAATTTTACAAGATTTATTGAATATTTCTGTCCTAAAATCCATACTTACACGTCCTCGCCTCGGATATGGATCTTTGGTTCCATCATAACCATCCTCCATCGACCATCCCTTTCGCCTTTCTCGTGTTTCAATATATGGATAATCTTTCTGTATTCTGAAATTTCACGAATAAAAAAAATACAAAATTGTTCACTATTGATACATGAATTTTTCGAATCACGAACAACATTTGACAGCCACCGTGGCGCAGTTGGTTAGACGCCGCCTATGAAACAAGAGATCGTGGGATCGAACCCCACACGGTGCAGCCGTGTGTGATTGTGCGGCTATAAAAACATTTCTTTGCGGCCCACAAATATTTCTTCCGGGTCAAGGTGTTTGTGAGACCTAAAAGTCTCTCCTAGATCTTGATATCCACGACAAAAGACTGGATCTTAGTGTGGGGTCAGGACTATGTATGTACTGTAGGGTGTTATTTATTTTTTTGGTTACTTACTGTGATTGACGAAATATATCTTCAGAGGCCATTCCGTTGAAATTAAAACAAACACCTTCTTGAGTGTATACTTTCTTTAAGACGTCGCACACATAATTCAGTTTATTTTGCCACGAGCAAATGGTCTCTCCTATCAAATGAGAGAGATGTCGCTCAGTTACCTGTAATGATAGAAACATTCATGTTCAATCTGAACAACTCCTGTATTAGAGTTGTGTTATAACAGGTGAAACTCAATATCTGTTCTTCCTGTTACTGTTCCTTCCAAATAACAGTTCCTAATAACTGTTCTTAAATAACAGCCTGTTATTTTTCAAGTTCGGTTTGCCAGTATGATTGGATACGCGTTGTTATTATTTATGGTTAAAATACTAGGTGCTTCTCGTTCTAGCAAAGGCCTATTCAGATGGTATGAGGGAGACCAACTACGTAATATGTACGTCAACGCATAAATACTAGGTGTGTCTCGTTTTAACAAGTGACATTCGTGTGTACATTAAAAAGTGACGGGTGATGAGAACAGTTTTGTTAATAACAACTGTTATATTTTAAAGAACAGATTAGGTCTGTGGAACAGATATATGTTAACCGAGAGAACAACTGTTATCTGTTATTTGCCTTCTACCTGTTCTTTTGGACTGTTACGATAAATACGCCTCACTCCTATCCTGTATGATTATCTCTCTCTATCTATCTTTCTCTCTCTCTCTTGCCCTCCAGCTTCAGCCCCAGGAATTTCACCTTTAAATGTACACCTCTTGCAAGGATGTCCATAGAGGTTTGTTGGAACCGGTCTGAATCTAGCGATTTACTGCATCCTTGGTTAATTTTTTTTCCACTTTATAGGTGGACATCCTACCATGCATTTGGCGATTTGTATTTTAAAGTTTAAATCAATAAATACCTTTTTAATATTTTCCACCACTTGGATGTTGGAATAATTACGATTTGATAAAGAAAAGTATTGAGCGTCCAAAATATCCTTATCACATATAAGTGACACGTCTTCAAACATCTTTATGGCTTCGACGTACCTAAAATTTGAAATATTTTTAATTCTTGGCTAGATGTTTTACACAGTTCGTGAACACAGAGCAGTTAGAGTTATGCTTGCACACATTAATTGACCAAATTAATCATTGTGTTTACTAAGCTAAAATTAGAATTTAGAAATTCATCAAATAGGAATTATTAATTAGTACTTTTTTAATTTTAATATTAAACACAAGTCAGTATAGGTAGATATGTACTCGTTTGTTATGTTTAGTTTATTGGCGTCATAAGCCATTTTTAGCTTTTCTTTCTCTTTGGCGTACTCGTAGTCGTTGGTAAAAACTTTCCATTGTGGACATATGGTGACTGATGGAAATGGTACCTGGAACAGATGAGCAGTCTTTATATTAAAATCGTTTAGGAATTACCTCATCAATTACGTAAGCAGAGCGTATAGTCTTTACACCGTCAGGATTCAATACAAAAGTTAGAGAAAGGGTTAGGAATATAAGCTTTAAAAAAGGTTCGGATCTCTTTGTTGTTATTTTAGTTATATGTAAATGTTCTAACTCTTACCTTAGATACAGGAATTAGTTCTTCGTTAATCGATACAATTACCGGACTGTCTTCCCACTTACTCCAAACATTGCTTATCTGATATAAGCAGATGCCGACGCTTACACAAAATGTTATCACCCAGAAGATTCTGGAAATAAATTGATATGCGTGATTTTACAGTAAAAATGTTGACTAGACTGTAATTTATTGCAGATTTAGAAAAAAAAATATAATCGCAGGAAAGCTTGTTAGACATTTTAGGATTGCGTATCTGCCTAGTTATTGGCCTAATGCAAATTTAAAAGATTATCCCTAACTCCTAAGGAAGTTGTGGCCACGCCCGATGGCGAGCGCTCTGGAATGCCAAGCATTGTTTTATGATTCAAGGTGTTGTTTGGTTTTGCTACTGTCCGTGTAATGACATGCTCAATTCGCTATCCATTACAATAAAAATAAGCTGGATGTCGGTACCTCTCTAGATCATAATTCTGTGTTTCGTTATACAAATTAAATACAATATTGATTTATCTTCAAGCTCAATTCGTTTTATTGTATGATGGATATCGTTGCGCTTATAAAAAGTTAGACAATCACAGAGACTTGTTGATTTTCAATGATCAGCGTCATTAAACTACGCGCAACTGTCGGTAGTTGCTTACAGAAGTCAGAAGAAACAGTGGTGGATTTTGTGGGAAAGGAGGTGAGCTATTTACGAGGAGCACTGAAGCTCAGCCGGTCTCTGGGGATCTCCAAGTTGTCTCCGCCCCGCAAGGAAATTAATTAAATATTAAAATGGATTGCAGTTGGAAATATAATACTTTCTAGTTCCTTTCGAAGGTCGGAAATAAATGATGAGCTATAAAGATAAAAAAAAATTGATAATAAGACTTACAGAAGTTTCAATGGTGGGATAGGTGAGTGGATAGGAAGCGACATTTAAAACTATTGCAAGGAAGATAGATTAGCACAATCGTATTCATCAAGTTTGATATTAAGGTAACTTAAAGTTAAAATAATCTATTGACATTTTATATTCCAAAAAATACTCGAAATATTTTAAAATTTTTCATGTTTTAGTAGGATATTTATTTTATGCCTTAGTGTTGATGGTTTATATACAATTCTATGTCTTACACCTTTTGCTAATCGTGATTCAGGATGACTTACTTCTCGACAGTGCTAATGCCTCTTCTTGCGACGTATCCAAGACCATGGAGTGTGGTGTTGCTGGCAAAATCTTGCAACTGGTCGCTTACAAGAATCTTGCGTTTTGATGTTGGCTTCCTCGAGCAAACGTTGCAGTCCACTGTGTCGGTACCCTTCTCTTCACTAGAAATGCGTAACATTATACCGTTTATATTTTTAGACTGGTTCTAATTTTGTTTATATTTTTATATTTTTTATTTATATTTAGTCTATGAAATGTATTAATTATTTGATTTGGAGGAAGTTTATTGTCATATATTATAATTCTAAAATCGTACAATGAAACCTAAATATATCTTAAGTGAGACTATTTTGAACCACATGAAAAATCAGTCTAGAAATTACGGAGAAATTAGTTACCATGTATATAAACTTTGAATATGTAGCCGAACACAGAACCTCCTCATTTTATTTATTATTTTAGTCGGTTTAAAGGGGACAGTCTTTTATAACACAAATAATGATTATAGATACTAAAAAATAACAAATAGGAATTATGTTTAAAAAAATGGGTATAATTTTTTCACTTACTCCATGTTCTGCAACTTGTATAACTTTACTGACGTCCTGTTCTAAAGAGTTTATTTCACAAACTGAAAAGTGAAAACCCACGTATCAATTAACTTTATTAATAATATAATGGAATATTTATACAGTCCCCACAAAGACTCGTGGGGCGCCATTACACTGGAACTACAGTCAGCGACAAAATCTTATAGCTCAATTAAGACTTAAAATTGGAGAACAACAAAACTGTCAAAATAAAAAACTCATATTTTATAACAGTATTATCGTTCTCTTACTACCGATTAATCAAACTTAAATTATATATTTAAAAATAAACATATATAATTTTCTAAATAAATAGAGACACCCAACAGTCACATCTGTATCAGCCCATATACGTCCCACTGCAGGGCACGGGCCTACTCTACAATCGAGAATACGATTGAGAGTGGTTAGGCCATATAGTCCACCACGCTGGCCTAGTGCGGGTTGGCACAACAGTCACATACATAGTCTTAAATCCACACTAAGATCCTGGGTACCAAGAGGTACGAGAGACTTTTCGGTCTCACAAACACCCAACCCGAAACAAATACCTGTGGTTCACACAAATATTTGTTTCGGTGCAGGGATCGAACCCGCGGCGTCTCGCTTCACAGCGGGCATCTAACCAAATGCGCCACGGAGATTGTCAATAATTTTAGAACTTTTAAAACATGCATTCCAAACGAATCGCTAACAACATAGGCAAAAGTGGTGTACGTGGTATGTAACTTTCTCTACGGTAAAGCCGTGGAGTAGTTAAGTAGATTACTTTTACGACACTTCATTCTTCAAGTTCATTCATTCTTCAAAAAGTGCGTGGTGGCCTGTTAGTAAACGGACTAGACGCGGCTGCCAATATGTTCACGGTGGTCGCGGATTCGAATCCCAGGGCACATCTCGGAGTTTTCGGAGTCATGTGTGTATTGATAGCCAATCACCACGCACTAAAACGGTGAAGGAAAACATAGCGAGGAAACCTGCATACCTTAGTGATTTATAAAATTTTCTATGGTATGTAAGTTCGCCAACCCGCACTAGGCCAGCGTGGTGGACTATATGGCCTAACCACTCTCAATCGTGCTCTCGATTGTAGAGTAGGCCCGTGCCCTGTAGTGGGACGTATATGGGCTGATACAGATACAGATTTTTCAAGTTCCCAGTTTCAAACCTGTAACTAGGCTAGGCTATTGGAATCCGAGTTTTGGTGCGTGAATACAGCATCTTTTGCCGTTATGTTTTAATAGCTAAATTAAGAGATGTCACATTTTTCCCCTACAAGCACAAAACAGTGATTAGTGAGTGCGCTTACCATTTCTTGCAGTGTGTTCAAGTAAAAATTCAGTATCTTTGGGCCGAAACTCCTTTTAAATTTAATCCATTTTACATTAGCTTTTGCCGTTACCTGTACCTGACAATGCATTTATATGCACCCGGTCGGTACATTTAACTAACAATGAAAAAATAAGCATTAAATCGATAATTTTTAAGTAATTAGTTTTCATGATACTTTTACAGCGAACTTAGTGCCAGAGTTTGTATGATATGGTTGTTATGTATTCATAATATAACGACTTAACAGACTTCAGTGATGTTCCAAAATATATTTTGTCCGCTAAAACATTATAAAATCGTCATATCACAGAACTGAAGAAGTGGTAGTGTTGTAGTCTATAAATGGTAAAGCCACACTGTTTTCAGAATGAATGTTTTTTTTTCTATTGCAATGAATGGCGAGACAAGCAAGCCGTTCGCCTGATGGTAAGCGATACGACCGCTCATAAACAGCTGCAACATTCCACCGCGCTCGCCATCCTGAGACATAAGATGTTAAGTCTCAATATGTCCAGTAGTTACTCTGGCTACAATGTCCTTCAATCCGAAACACAACAGTGCATTTACATTGCTGTTTCACGGGAGAAATAGACATTGCTGTGGTACCTACCCAGATGACCTCTCAGATGTGAGCGACCTACCACCAGTTAAAAGGTAAAAGTAGGTTTGTGCAGCCTACCATCGCCTCACAAGAGATCGGAACGATGAGGCACCAGCTTTGCTATCGCATTTTGTTCTGTTAGATACTTTTTCCTTAGCACTCCTCTCCTGATTAGATGGGCCCATCCACAGCGCTGTTGTTATGGATGTTCATGAAGGGTAGATATCATTTACCACTATGTGGTGTGTTTGCTCTTTTGCCTGATATTGTATGAAAAAAGTGTCTTGTCGCTTAGCTAAGCATATTCGTTGCTCTATTTTGTAATTATCTTTATCAATCTATAGAATACTGAGCAGCACAATATTTTTAAATTATACAATCTGAGAGTTATTTTGGCATGTAAATTACGTGTCATTATTTACCAATGGAATGTAATGTAATTCAGTTTAATAAGCTTTTGTGCATGGCTCTTACTCATAGACAATTTATCTTTCTTTCTTTTATTCTTAGTCAATTTAAAACCCCTTTTTGAATTATCGAAAGCTTTGTCCCTTCCAAACGACTTTTAAATGCAGTTCGAGCGAAGAATACTAAACACTCACAAACACTATATAAGCCTATGAGGATATAAATGCATAACTAATATGTTTAAACATCCCCATTAACATGCTTCTGTCTGCGATATTTTTACTTTGTTGATCAGACATGATAAAACCAGACCTGTTTTAAGTAATTGCATTTTATTTCATTAGTGACATCGTGATCCTCATCGGAAACTTCCAACTGCTTAATATGATGTCAGTAAAGGCACGCACACTTTTTACCGCTTTATTGCAATATTAATGTATGTTAGTGCTATTGTTAGTAATAGTAGTACAAAATTGAAAAGAAAAACAACACTTTTTATGACATGAGCATTTATTTGTTAAAATATAGATAATATATATAAAATAGAGCAGATATAGGTGAATAAATTGATATTTTTAAACACAAAAATATATTCATAATCAATCGCACTGTTTCCACGTGAAATTATACACATTTTAAGGTATTATGTGCGTTAATTACACCATTATTTAAGGCATCAATTGATAATTGCTGCTTATCCTTTATGAATGTAATATTTATTATTCGGAATAGAAACAAAATAGTTTTAAATTAAGCTGCTTTTATTGCAGCCTTAATATGAGATAAGACCATACAAAGATCCTAATATCTTTGTGACTACGGGAAACAGTTTTTGGTATATAAAATCTTAATAAAACAAAAGTATTTTTTAGTATAAATGTACTAGTAAAGTCTATACCTATACGAAATAGTTTTCTGTGGAGAATTCCAGAAATGATTTTTGATCAAGCTTTGAAATATCAAATTTTGAATGTGAAAATCTAAGCACTAAGTTTGAAGAGACGTTAGAGATCGGCCATCGAAGAAAAGCCAATAGCAAACTGCATAGTTTAATAAACGTGGTCTAAATTTACAGCACTATTTTCGGCGATTTTCTTACTGTTTCTGCTTCTCTTTATTGACGTCTGTTTTGAATGCGCACCAAAGTCTGTAAATTAAATACGATTTATTTTTAGCCATCCGATATGTCAAAGTAATTATGACAAGGGCCACTGGTAAAAAATAAAGAGATTTTCTACAGGGCTGATAAACAGTTAAAATGAAAGTGGTCACTATTTATGTATTGGTAGATTTGCCTATTAAACATCGAAGAAATCGTGTATTTCTGACATATCTGGTCATTTCATTCTTCTCCGCTCCTGTGCCTATTAATTTTTTGATACACAGAATAAGTTTTATGGCTAGCTTTAAATGATTTAACATATAAAATATAATTACAATGAAATCGAATATAAGTTAATGAAATATGTATACCTAAGGGTTATAAAATAGACAATCTCAACGAGGCTGAGGAAGGAGAATCCTAAGAACAGGCCGAGCAGTCCTCCGCAGTTGGCTATGAAGTCTGTGGTACCGAAGAGCTCCGACCGACGCATCGACAGAAAGCGGGGGCTCTTGAAGTACATTTCCAATCTTGAATATGAGTAACTGTGAACATAATATAAGATTGCCCCATAATATATGTCCCTGTCTCTATCACATCACAAGAAATCTACTGCGGAACATAAACCTCCACCAAAGATTTCCAAACTTTGCAAGGTCATCTGTCCACCATGGAGGTCCGATATATCGTTCGCTAGGCCATCGCCTCCCCTGGAGAATTTTCAACCCCATCGGTCATCAATTCTCCGCCTTATATGGTCGGCCTACTGGTTCTTTAACTTGCTTGTCCTTATGGCTTTGTCGGTCGCCTTTGTTGTCCTACGGATCTTCTTATTTCCAAGTCGATCTCGTTGGAAAATACCGTCGTATACGGACATTTTATAGTGAGTTGCGTAATCTAGATCTTTATTATGTGATTCAAGAGGCCAGGTGTCGTTGCTATTTGTCTTCATTGGTAGCACACAACAAAAACAGACTTTTATCTTTGGGAACTGTGGAATTTTGGGAGTAGAATATTTTGTGTTTTGGAGTTTGCCAGTCTTGCATTTCAATAGTAAGTAAATTAATGAAATTAAAACCAAATTACCAATAAATAAGAAACCATTATATGTGTACGTTAAATCAAATTACGAACAGAAAAACATTTCTATTGTAGAAATAATTGGTAGTTATTTACTGCTCCCCGTATAATGAAGGCAGTACGTTAATGACAAAAGCTACTTACTTCGCAGGTCCATCAAGCTCTGAAACCGTATGGTAAGTTTTTAGGTTGAATTCAGTTTTTAATATTTCAGCATCATACTCCACGTTCGTGCAAAGAGGCAAACAATTGCAATTATTCGGGTCTAGTTTGTCTTTTGGTCTTTCTCTTGTTGCCAATATTTCTGAAAAGTTGAACAGTTTATTATCTGGTGTTTCATTATGTACAGAATGGGGAGACTTTATTCCTTCCTCTGGCAGGCAAAGAGGGCTGCCAAAAAATTCAGTGGTTTAGGCTGTAACACCTGGAAGTGTTAACACGGGAGTAATCAGGATTTAATTGCTATCAAACAAGCATACCTGGATTCTCTGGCCATGATTTTTTAATGGCCTATGTCCGTCAAAGGAACCAACAGGTCATCTGACCGTAAGTGATCACTGCCGCCCTTGAAAATCCATAATGGTTAGATCATGGATGTGTTGCCGGCCTTTCAAATTGGGAGGGGAGCGGGAAGGAAAATGATAGGAATAGGCAAGGGGTATTGAGCAGCCGGCAATCTCACTCACCGAACGAAACCCGGCAGCAAAGATGTCGGTTCACGTCGATCTCCTGTGAGACAGTGGTACAGCCCCGGACGAACCTCATGTATACTCATGCAGTCATGACTAACCCATAAACCCGCAATAGGCCATCGTAGTGGGCTGTAAGGCCTAACCACTCTCAATTGTACTCTCGATTGTAGAGGAGGCCCGTGCCCTGCAGTGGGACGTATATGGGCTGATACATACATACATGACGCACAGCAGCGTGGCTTTATCAAAACGAACTCAATGGGTTTGAAATATTTGATTTTAACTCACCTAAAGCCAATTCCACACATGTCGTTTTGTGTATAGTGCAGATTCTGTCATTGGTGTGATCTGAGATAAAATATAAATGAAGTTATAAGAAGATAATACCCAGGTGATATCATTAAAATGTTATCATACATTATAACCATTTTGCATTAATTTAAAACTTTATACAGATGGACTAGTATTTGTTCAAATACTGTTAGGTAAAATATAAATATATAAAAAGTAAATAATTTTATCGACGCCGCACTGATGCAATGGTGTAATCAAAAAATATATCAATAGAATACTTGATTTCCTGATATTCACAAGATTATTATTTTAAAACTGGTGTACAGGAGAAATAAAAAAATCATATCTACATTTTACTTGAGGCCTGATGTCTGGCCACATTATTGACTTTTATTACATATTTCTGTTCATTTTGACTTCTCAAAGTTTTACTCGTCTAATCTTTATTGACTCTTTCACCGGTTTCATTATACAAAGAAACTAAAACGAGATTTCAATTCTGTAAATACTACTTACGCGGCATATAAAACCCCACGCAGCCACACAAACTGTACGTGTAATTAGACAAACACTCCATGCGGCAGTTATTCTCAGTGTATATCTGAAAATATCGAAGATATCGCTCTCCTCCGTAATAACACCCGCGACTGCAAAAAGCATAAGCAGCATATATTTTTACACCTTAGTTTCTGCTTCAATGAGATCTAACCTATTTGGGAGTTAATATTCTTCTTTAAGCCCCGCGACAGTAGCATCAATCCCTGCTTCATATGATAGGGTGGTACTTCATCAATACATATATTTTGTAAATAGAGATTAAGACTGTCTGCATTGACTTGTAATGAGAACTATTTAATTGCTTATATGACCAATAAATGAATTTCTATTTCATAAAATTTGCGTCTAGATGTAAGCCTTACTCTATATTCCGACACGTTGACGAATGATCGAACGTCGTAATTACAACTGTAAGGATATGCCTAAATACTTTACAAAATTATCGAATCCGCTATCGTACGTAGTAACCTTAGACTAAGTTTGGAGTGAATGATAAGTTTCATAGAGAACAGTATTGATTTTTCGTGGAAATATTTTATGTCGAACTGCATGTTGGAGACTATTCTCCAACATGCAATTCGAATGTGCATGCGTTGCTCTACAGCAATCCCCGCTTTGTCTAAATTGTGAGAATTCATCGCTATAGCATTGTAAGCTATTTTAATAATATGAAATGAATTAGTTTAAAAGAACTCACATTTCCGGAGAGTAATCTTTTAGTTTTGGCGACGTTGATACCATGCTGTACTTAAGTGCAAACGACGAAGTTTGCTCTGGTACTAATGCGTAGTGGTAAAGTGTTGACTGGGGCATGTCGGCTGGATGTTGCACATACACCTAGAATAGAAGGGAGCGAGCCATAATTCAATACAATATGTTGTATTGCATTATAAGTATGTATTATAAACATTGTTTTTTTCTTAAATATTTTTTGCAATGAATGGCGAGACGAGCATGCCGTTTACCTGATGATAAGCGATACGACCGCTCATGAACAGTAGCAAAACCAAACAACACCTTGAATTACAAAGCAATGCTTGGCATTCCACTGCGCTCGCCATCCTGAGACATAAGATGTTAAGTCTCAATATGTCCAGTAGTTACTTTGGCTACAATGTCCTTCAATCCGAACACAACAGTGCATTTAAACTGCTGTTTGACGGGAGAAATGGACATTGCGGTGGTACCCACCCAGGCAACCTCTCACGTATGAGACACCTAGCACCAGTATGATATATTCAGATCGTATAGATTTTTTTATCGTTGCCGTTTTTACTGTAGATTTTTTCCTATGAATGCTTTACACATGCATTGGTTTAGATTATCTCGTTCTACTCTTTTAATGCAATTCACTATTCATTAATAAGTATTAAATTAATAGGATAACTAAATAAGTTGCCTTACCTAGAAAATATGATTTTACATTCATAGTATAACACTGATATAATAAGGTTTAGAGTAATATTTGACTTACTTTATATCCTGAATGGAGGGCGTTGCATTCTCTATCTAGGTATTCTCTATCATCCCTAAATATAAGAACGAGATCGGGATCCGCACCGTTTTCCTGAGAAGAAATGAAATAATTTCGATTCGGTACGATTTCCAAGAATGTTTTATTTGTTGAAATTTATTGCTTTCTCGAAAAATTTTGAATTTCTCAAGATTTCTAAGTGCTGAAGATGTTTGGTCTGAAAATTGAATACAAACTCACTCGTCCTCGCCTAGGATACGGATCATTAGTGCTCTCGTCATATCCATTTTCCATGGACCATCCATATTGTGATTCTTCCGTTTCAATATAAGGGTAGTCTTGTTGTATTCTAAAACCAAAGAAAATTATTGCCGTTGTCTTAGTGATTATATCCCTACTTCTATAAGGATGTTGGGACACAATAAATATCATAAAAAAATTAAAACACAGATAAGTTCAGTATTATCGGGTCGATTTCTAGTCTCATAGATCTTTGCATTCAATCATTGATTAGTGTAATCTTTCCTGACACACCTACTAACGCAACCTCAGTGAGTCAAGATCACCAGTGAATTTAAAAGAAATGGCACCAAGAACAATCTTGATAAATCTTGAAGAATCTTGTCCGTAACGGAAAAGATAAGAAATAAAAATATTATATGTTAAAATTTGGAAATAAATAAAGCAGTGCACTTTCTTCCAAATCAATACGAGTGTTGAATTACTGATCTAAGAGGTAGATGGGAGGATTCTCCTGTCATATACAAATAACAAATATGTTATCAGTTACGCTATTAATCAAAATTTCAGCATTAAAATTAATGTGGTAGAAGCCACGCTGTTATCATTCATGGCTTAGCATAAGTGGGCACGATCGTCTGGTTTAGTACCACTGTCCCACTGAAAATCGACGTGAAGCAACAGCTTTGGTGTCGTTTCATACGGTGAGTAGGGTTAACGGATGGCCAATACCCCCTGTTCCTATCCTTTCTCCTATTCTGACCGTTTCACATTTGATTTGATAGCAGCACATCCATGATTCAAGTGCTGTGCATGTTCATGGGCGGCATTGATCAGGTTACCATCAGGTGACCTGTTAGCCCGTTTGTCAAAACTTCGAAACAAAATAAAAATATATGCAATATGCATGCTTATTTATCAAGGAAAAAGACTTACGCTTCTTGACGAAATATTTCGTCGGCACTCAATCCGTTAAAGTTGTAACAGATGCCATCTTTAGTATAAACTTTATTAAACAAATCGCATTCATAGCTCAAGCTCTTCTGCCACGAGCAATATGAATTTGCATATAATGTATCAAGGTGTTTTTCAGTCGCCTACAATGTTAGATCAGAATATTAGCATGGCAATATTAACATTAAAATAAGAACAATTGCAACTATAGAGATAATAAAAAATATAACAGGCTATTATGTTTTATTAGACGTCATTTTATAAGACACACTGTATGGTCAGTGGAAGCCAAAAACATCTTTAGAATGTAATGTTGTTCATGCTTCGAAGCTTTTAGAATTGTTTTATTAAAAGAAAATTCCCTGGGAGATTGATTATCCAGATCAATTTTCTACCTGGCGTTACCTCAGTTATTTCAAAATCAACCATCCTGCTAATGTTCTCCATTAGTTTATCTTTGGTAAAATTTGAAAATAAGGAATAAACCAATAAATACCTTCTTGATATTTTTGACCGCTTCCGTGCCGGAATGATTACGTTTTGTTAAATTTAGGAAATCGAGGATCAGAAGCTCTTTATCGCATATAAGTGACACGTCTTCAAACATCTCTACTGACTCCACGGACCTAGAACTAATAAAAATTTGAATAGCAGACTGCTTTATTTGCACTTACGCGTCAGATTGTGAGCATCAAGCGGTCACAATAGTTCAAGACTTTTACCAAGCCAAATGTATGGCAAAAGTCAAATCGCTACATATTTTATAGAAATAAACTTTATTTTTTATTTTATTTAACTAAACGTGTTCTCGTACAGACAGCTGGCACAAACAGTTTAGAACAAATAGCTGAGCACAGGAGGCCCAAATCTCTGCAGTTTTAAATGTTTCTGACCGCCGCGCCGTGCGATTGGAATCATCTAGGATTTGGAGACCTTATCTTAGCTAAGAACGTAGTGAATTGGGCTAAGAGTGTGTTAAACGCACGTGATATGTTTTAATGGAATATTAAATCTAATTGTATATATTTACTTGTCTGTAACGTTTAGATCTGGTTCTTTATACAAGTCTAATTTATCTTTCTCTTTCGCGTATTCATAACTGGTCGTGAACACTTTCCATTGTGGACATATTGTTACTGATGGAAATGGTACCTGGAACAAAAGTTTCTGATTATCAATGACATTTATTTGAAGATGCTTTTAAGTTAAGGTCTATTTGCTGAAAATATAACGAAGCTGAATACTATCTACGAAACGCTAATTGTTGTTTCTAAGGTTGAATTAACTGGCTCTTAGGCATTACAACGGCGAAGGAAAACATTGTGAGGAAACCTGCAGATCATAGCGATTTATAAGAATTTATATGGTATGTAAGGTCCGCCAACCTGCATAAGCTAGCGTGATGGACTGATTATATGGCCTAACCACTCTCAATCACACTATCGACTGTAGAGAAGGCCCGTTCCCTGAAGTGGCAAGTTTATGGGCTAATACAGTGGAATAGAGTACAGTAAGGCCCCCGTAACTCTAGGAAATTGTGTTAAAAATGTAGACATATATCACAATAATATAGCCGAGATAAAACAAATTATATTTGTTTATTTTCAAATTTAAATTATTTACTGGTTACTTACCTACTATAAATAATATATTCAAACAAAATTTAGGTAAGCTTGCAATGGGCCCCGATTTGTTCATCTTTATTTTATAAATATTTTGCATTCCCTTACCTCAGACACAGGAATCAATTCTTCGTTAATTGATACAATTACAGGCACTTCCACCCATTTACTCCACACGTTCCTTATCTGATATAAACAGATGCCGACGCTTACGCAGAATGTTACCAACCAGAAGATTCTGTAAAATATACCGTCAGCATATTTATTAGTAATTCTGATGATAAATATATTTTTTTTATTGAGGGATCTACCACCAGTTGGTGTAGTATTTAGTTACTTTTACAATATACGTTTCCAAGACTTTTTATTTTAATCATTTCAGGTCGACGTTACCAGTATTCTTTTTGTCCGTCAAGTGACTTACTTCTCGACTGTGGTAATGCCTCTCTTCGCGATGTATCCAAGTCCATGCAGCGTGGTGTTGCTGGCAAAATCTTGCAACAGTTCACTCAATATAATCTTGCGGTGTTTCGACCTCTGCTTCTTCGAGCAAACCTGGCCGTCTAAGGTATCTGATGCCCTTTCTTCACTGGAAATGCAAAAACATATTTTACACTTATACTCTTCTTATTGTTTTTTTGTTTGTAATGGTCGTCTTTTATATATTTTTCCTTATCGATCGTCCAGTTGAATAGAAAGACTGTTTTTTTTAAACAATTTGGAGTGGGGTAGGCCTATCTTCAGAAGTGGACTTACTGTGGCTGAAGAGAGAGAAATAGATTCGTCGATATAAGAATCCTAGTTAGGGGCCCGTCTTCTCGTCTTCGTAGTCAGACAAATATTATTTTTTACTCACAAGCCAAAGTGACCTCATTGAGGCCTCATAGTAACTGTA
Source organism: Hyles euphorbiae (assembly GCA_023078785.2). Lineage (NCBI taxonomy): Eukaryota > Metazoa > Arthropoda > Insecta > Lepidoptera > Sphingidae > Hyles > Hyles euphorbiae. The sequence continues at coordinate 1,363,555 of CM041037.1, read as the reverse complement.
GTTCTCGAAACACGATACACTTAAGTGAGTCACTATGGCGGGCTTTACATCTATGTGTAGTAAATCACCTGTTAGGACAGACGCAAATATCTTGCCAAAAATATACAGTGAAAAATCAAGATCACACCCTTTCTCATCTTTTCCCATAAACCAACCGTAAACCTACACATTTCTTTTCTTCCCTATAATTTTATGAAATATGAAATTTGTTTTTAATGTATTTATGTCGTACTTACTCCATATTCTTCTACTGGTGTCACTTAACAAACGTCGAGCTGGTAATTTTGTATGACAAAGACTGAAACCCATGTTACAACCGACTTCATTTAATTACTTAACGTGTTGTATAGCGACACGTAGAAAATTATTACATCAGGGTTTACAGTCAGCAACAAATTGAAATGAATATGTACATAATTCTAAAAATAACTAATAGTAGTTCTGTATTAATGACTTACGAGTTGACATGTAAAAAAATAGGCCCACGTATCCGAATCTCAATCTAGAAAAATCATGAGAAAACCATCGAGATTTTCAAGAATTTCTATGTGTGAAATCCGTTACCAGTCCTTGGCAAGCATGGTGGACTATGACCCAATATTTCTTTATTCAACCCTCGATTCCACAGAAGGCATATGGTTTGGAGAAAGATGGCTTCATATTTCTTTTAGGATCATTGCCAAGGTGCTTTATTTTCTTGTTAGTTTCACCTAGCGTTATCAAATGTGCCAGAGGTCTGCCCTTTGTTTCAAACGTGTATTGTTATATTCAGTTGAAAACATGGGATTGTAATACTCGTACCAGCTATGTTTTAAAATGATCTGCCTTATTCTTAGAGACTAGATCTACTCGTATATTTCAAATTTATTTTCTTATGTGGCAAACGCCCTAATCAGTACAGGCATATTTCAACTGTAGTACCTAGAGTTAAAATCAAATTTTAATTACCTTTTGTCGTTGACTGTACCTGATAAAGCTCATTTGTCTGAACTAGGTCGCAACACTTCATAAACAAAAAATAGCTGTAATACACACAAATTCAAGGTTATATATTATAAACGCGAAAGAGTGTGAGTGAATTGTGTGTTTGTCACTTTTTCACAGTGTACTCGTAATGAATGCATTATTGTGAAATTTAGAATCCTGTAGCAAAATATAGCATTTTATTCTGCAATAATAATGTATTTCTGTTTGATGAAGATTTGATCAACCGTCATAGAGCTCATTTATATAGTGTGAGTTTGTGCATACCTTCATAAATTGTTTCCTAAATTTCTAACATAATAATATGTTGTGTGAAATCTACCACCCAACTGACAAATGGCTTGATAATTCAGATAAAATCAATGGTTGCTTCTTTATTACGTTTAATGCTTTAATACGATAATTAATATGAATATACGTATAGTAGGCAACAGGTCGATTATTTTATGTTATAGGGGGCAAAGGAGTATGCGGTTTACCTAATGGTAAGAGATCACCGCCGCCCATGAACATCTGTAACGCCACAGGGTATGGAGATGCGTTGATAGCCTTTAAGGTGGGAATACGCTCGTTTTTTAAAGGTTGCTCGGTCGTATTTCTTCGGAAACGCTGAAGCTGGCAACTGATTAAAATAAATAAATAACACCCAACAGTCACATACATAGTCCTGACCCCACACTAAGATCGAGTCTTGTGTCGTGGGTATCAGGAACTACGAGAGACTTTTCGGTCTCACAAACAGCCAGAACCGAGATAAGTATTTGTGGGCCACACAAACATTTCTCTCGGTGCGGGGATCGAACCCGCGGCCTCTCGTTTCTCAGGCGGTGTCTAACCGTCAGCGCCACGGAGGCTGTCAAAATTATATTTTTCGAATTATGTGTATATCTCTCTAATATATTGTACCGTAAGTGTACCTATTAAATATATAGTTCTACATGCCCGCAACGAATGTTGAATCTTTTGTCTTCTCTTCACGAACTGAATTAAAAAGTCATACGAAGCGACAAAACATTTGTAAATAATAAAATAAATTAAATAATTTTTAAAACTGTCTTTGAATGGGGCCAGTAAAAAACATTCTGGTAGAGACACTTTCGCATAATTATACAGTATTTTTCTGGATCATTATTCGCCAATGGTAAGTTAATTATTTAATCACATTAGTGTTTAATAATATGTAGTGCATGACTAACACAAGACTCTAAGGAAATGTAATAATATGAATTGTAATTTATGTTTTATTAATTACTAGTTTCTTCCAGCGTTTATTGATGTAATTAGGGTAATAAATTTCATATCCTGACACGACATGTTAAAACGCATAAATTTTAGAATGAGGTCGTGGTTCATTTTTTATATTATGGGGGGGAAATTGTGTTTTGGATCATTGTGTTTTGCTGAACAGATAACAATAAATAATTAAACACTCATACACGTAGGTACTTAAACGGTCTAGTAAATAAGGATATTTCTTTTTGTTGTGATTTAGTACACGATTAGAAGATAATATAAAATATATAGTTTAAAACTTACCCATCCCCCACTTGATATATTAATCTTCAGGGGTTCAATCTTATATGTACATTCTCAATCGCCCATTTCTATCGCTGTTATTATAAATGGTAATTCATCCCAGTTATATACGAGATCGATACAATTTTTCTTTCAATTAGCCTCATTAAAAAAATCTGCTTAAAACAATTTAAACAAATTCTACTGGTGGTAGGTCTCTCATATGTGAGCGGTCGCCTGGGTAGGTCCCACCGCAATGTCTATTTCTCCCGCCAAACAGCAGTGTTAATGCACTGTTGTGTTTCGGATTGAAGGGCATTGTAGCCAGAATAACTACTGGACATATTGAGACTTAACACCTTATGTCTCAGGATGGCGAGCGCAGTGGAATGCCAAGCATTGCTTTGTAATTCAAGGTGTTGTTTGGTTTTGCTACTGTTCATGAGCGGTCGTATCGCTTACTATCAGGCGAACCGCATGCTGGTCTCGTCATTCATTGCAAAAAAAGCTGCACTTAACGGTCCCATGCATGAGTGCACAAGTAAAGCGTCAGTGAGAGAGGAATGATATCGGATTGTAAAGCGAGCTGCCACCTGAGAATATGACCACGACCACTCTGCGAAGATTTAACGACTGAGAAGAAGACTGCATGGCCCTTACGCTCTTATTCAGACAGTTAAAAAACCTACTTTTAAATTTATTGAAGAAGAATATAAAACATTCAATATTTAAAATAGGTTTATATATTGCGTATATAGGGCATTAGGATATAAATGTATAAATAATATATTTAAATATGAATTATGATAGTAAGTAATTTCATTTTATTTCATTAGTGACATCGTGATCTATGGTCATCGGAAGCTTCCAACTGTTTATTTTTAAAGGGCACTCACACTTTATACAGCTTTAATGTTATACTTGTATTTAGATGTGTTAGTGTTATTATTAGCAATAGTGGAATAAAATTGAAAAAAAAAAACACTTTTCATGGCATAAACATTTATTTGTTGAAAGATAATATATAACAGATCAGGTATAGGTGAAGATATTGATATTATAAATATAAAAATATATTCAAAGTCAATCGTACTGTTTTCACGTGGAATTTTAAGATTTTACAATGATGTGCGTTAATTTTCAGCATATTATAGTATCTTTTTGAGGAGACAAGTGATTGTTACCGCAAATCCTATATGAATGTTTTTTTTTTTTTTCGGAATAGGAACGACATACTAGGTTTTATTGCGGCCTTAATATAAAATAGGGCCATACAAAGATCCTAAGATCTTTGTGACCACGGGAAACAGTTTTTGGTATATAAAATCTCAATGAAACAAAAATAGTTTTTTTTAGAATAAATATACGACTATCTATACATATACGAAATAATGTTCTGTGGAGAACACTAGATATTATTTTTGCTCAAGCATTGAAATTGAAAACGCGGAATGTGAAGAATATTAAGACTAAATAATAAGTGGAGACATTGAAGATTGGACTTTGAAGAAAAGTCAATAGAAAACCTCATACTTTAGTAATCTTGGACTAAATTTACAACACTATTTTCGGTGATATTTTTATTTTTTCTGCTTCTCTTTATTAACATCTGATTTGAATGTGCATCAAAGTCTGAAAATTATATAAGAATTATTTTTGATCATCTGTTAATTCAAAATAATTATATTAGCTCATATATACATTCGTTTTATTGTTGGACAACGGCCGCTGGAACAAAATAAAGAGATTCAAGCTTTTATTACAGGGCTGATGTACAGTTAAAAAGTAGTTACTAATCAAGTATTTCTGATATTTCTGGTAGAAACATTCATGCATTCTCTGCTTGTCATAGCTTATTAATAATTTACAATACACGTAATAAGTTGTATAAATAGCTTTAAATGATTTCATAAATGAATTATAATTACAATAAAATTGGATAAAAGTTAATATGTATACCTTAGGGTTATAAAATAGACGATCTCAACGAGGCTGAGGAAGGAAAATCCTAAGAACAAGCCGAGCAGTCCTCCGCAGTTGGCTATGAAGTCTGTGGTACCAAAGAGCTCTGATCGCCGCAACGACAAAAAGCGAGGACTCTTGAAGTACATATCCAATTTTGAATAAGAGTAGCTGTGAACATAATATAAATGATCCTATGAGTTTCTCTCCCTCTCCCGATCTATCTCTTCAGTTACAAGAAATTTACTGCTGAACATAGGCATCCTCCAAGGTTTTCAAAGAAACATGTCAGAAGCTGTCTGTATCCAGCGACATTCTGCAACTTTTGCAAGGTCATATGTCCACCATGGGGGTCCGATGTATCGTTAGCCAGTGCATCGCCTCCACTGGAAAAGTTTTCAGCCCCATCGGTCATCAATTCTCCGCGTTATGCGTTCGGTCAACTGCTCCTTTAACTTGCTAATCTTTAGAGCTTTTTCGGTCGTCTTTGTTGTTCTACGGATCTTCTTATTTCCGACTCGCTCTCGTAGGTAAATACCGTCGTACACAGCTATCTCGTGAGTTGTGTGGTCTAGATCTTATGTGATCCATAATAAGAGGCACAACAATTACAGACTTTTGTCTTTAGGAACTGGTTCACTGGTGGTAGGTCTCTCATATGTGAGAGGCTGCCTGGGTGGGTACCACCGCAATGTCTATTTTCCCGTCAAACAGCAGTTTAAATGCACTATTGTGTTTCGGATTGAAGGACATTGTAGGCATTGTGTCTCAGGATGGCGAGCGCAGTGGAATGCCAAGGATTGCTTTGTAATTCAAGGTGTTGTTCGGTTTTGCTACTGTTTATGAGCGGTCGTATCGCTTACCATCAGGCGAACGGCATGCTCGTCTAGCCATTCACTGCAATAAAAAAAAGGAACTAAGGAATTTTGGAAGAGAACACGTTGTGTGTTGATATACATCATGTATTGGAGTTTGGCAAAGACTTAAATTTCAATACTATTTCAATTAATTCAATTAAAACCAAATTAGCGATAAGTAAGACACCATTATATATGTAAGTTCAAAAAATCAATTAATGAACAGCGCGAAAGTCTTGGTTGCGCTTACGAACTATTTAAATCTAATTATTTTAAGTTTGTATGTCTGTATCAGCCCATATACGTCCCACTGCAGGGCACGGGCGTCCTCTACAATCGAGAGTACGATTTTAACTTTAATTGAGTTAAATATTGTATATCTTGAAACTTTTCTATTGCAGAAAGTAAATCGGTAGTTATTTACTGCTCCCCTATAAGGAAGGCAGTACGTAAATAAAGAAAGCTACTTACTTCGCAGGTCCAAAGAATGCTTTTAAGCCCACATGGTAAGATTTTAGGTTGAATTCAGTTTTTAATATTTCAGCATCATACTCCACGTTCGTGCAAAGAGGCAAACAATTGCAATTATTCGGGTCTAATTTGGTTTTCGGCCTTTCTCTGGTTGCCAATATTTCTGAAAATGTTAATAGTTTATTATATCGTTTTCCACTATGCACAGTAGTGGGTGGAACACATATTTGTTCCTTTCTCTTGCAGGCAAAGAGAGCAGTGAAAAAAACGTTCAGTGGCCGTAACTCCTGAAAGTGTACAAACGGGAGTAATTAGAATTTAATTGCAAAAACCCGCATACCTGGATTTTTTGGCCATGATTTTTTTTAATCGCCTAAGTCCGTCAAACGAACAAACAGGTCACCTGATCGTAAGTGATCACTAAAGCCTTTGAACATCCTAACGCTTGGATCATGGATGTGTTGCCGGCCTATTAAATCGGGAGGGGAGCGGGAAGGACAAAGGATGGGAAGAGGCAAGGGGTACTGAGAATGTCCCGCCCTCACACTCACCACTGTAACTTCTGCAAGCCAGGAGCAACAGTGACACGCACTATAATGACACCGAGCATTGAAGCTCGGCGAGTCTCCGGGAATGTCTAACATGTCTTTAACCCGCAGCGAAATTAATCAGAAAGTTAAATTAATAGAAGGAGTTGGAGATCAATTATTGTTCACTTCTCTTCCGTGTAAAGCGGGCAAGGCAAGGGTCATCTTATTCACCTAAGCAGGCAGCAAATATGTAGGTTCATGTCGATTTTCTGTGACAGTGGTACAGCCCCGGACAAACCTCACGCACACTCATGCAGTCATGACTGACAACATCGTGGATCTATCAAAATGAGCTTAATGCATAGGTACACACATACATAAACTCACGCCTTTTTCCCAGGAGTGGTAGCCAACGGTGTCACGACACCCACGTTGCGCCTTGTATGTTCCGTCCCACTATGTGATAGGTGGCGAGCCTATCGCCACATCGGGCACAAATTCCTGACTCCGGGCTGATAATGAATAGAAAAATCTAATATAATTTTGCCAGACCCGGGATTCGAACCCGAGACCCAAGCCGAAGACCGTAGCACAACTACGCCAGCCAAGGCATGAACTCAATGCGTTTAAAATATTTGATTTTTAACTCACCTAAAGCCATTTCCACACATGTCTCACTGTGTACAGTGCAGATTCTGTCATTTGTGTGATCTGTGATTAAAAATAGATGAAGTTATGAGGAGAAGAAAAAACTTAGGCGGTATCATTAAAATTTTATAATATCTAGTATATACCGGTATAATCTAGTATATAATCTAGTATATTATAATCTAGTATATATGTATAATCTAGTATATACCCGGACTAAGCCGTCCGTGCTAAGGGGCGTGCCCGGCTTAGTCCGGGTACAGATATAGATTCCAGTCCATATTTTATTTGAACTAAATCGATATGTTACTTAATTTTCTGACATTCTCAATAAATTTCAGGACTGGTATAGTATTATATCTATATTTTACTTGTGACCTGATCGTCTTTGATTACATATTATATCTGTTTATTTTGAAAAGCTTTACTCATCGCATATTTATGGGTGCATTCACCAGTTTCAATATAAAAAGACATTAAAACGAGATTTCGTTTGCGTAAAAGTGCTAAATACTACTTACGCGGCATATAGAACCCCACGCAGCCACACAAACTGAAAGTGTAATTGGACAAACACTCCATGCGGCAGTTATTCTCAGTGTATATCTGAAAATATCGAAGATATCGCTCCCTGCCGTAATAACACCGGCGACTGCAAAAAGCATAAACGGCAATATAATTTTACTGCTTTGTTTTCTACTTCAAGAAGATGTTACTCAAGTGGGTGCTAATCTTCTTCGATTACAAGCTCTGCGACAGTAGTATCCATCCCCGCTACGCATCATGGTAGGGTGTTACTTCGGTCATACATGTATTTTGTAAATAGAGATTACGTAATGTGTGAAACATGACCAATAAATGAATTTCAATTTCATAGAGCAACTACTGGACATATTGAGACTTAACATCTTATGTCTCAGGATGGCGAGCGCAGTGGAATGTTGCTACTGTTTATGAGCGGTCGTATCGCTTACCATCAGGCGAACGGCTTGCTCGTCTCGCCATTCAATGCAATAATATATATATAATTTGAGTCTAGATATAAACTGTAATCTATACTCCGACACGATAAATGTTCGGACGTAGTACGTAAAACTGTACGAATATGCCTAAATAATTTACAAAATGTTCTCATCCGCAATCGTAAGTCGTAACCTTAGACTAAGTTCGGAGTGTAATAGTATTAAGTTTTAGTGGGTAACTTTAATCTTATACTTGGAAGTGGAGAATAGAGTAATCCCCTGTATCTAAATAATGAGCATTGATTGCGATAATTTTTTAAATTATATCAATTACTAGCGGCCCGACCTAGCTTCGCCCGGGTGCATGTAGATTTCTCTACAATAATATGCACGTATTATACACATAAACCTTCCTCTTGAATCATTCATATTTATAACATTATCATTAATAATCTTCGCAGCGTATGCGATGAAAGACATTTTATGGCTAATTTTTTACACCTTCGATTGGTTTTAATAGGAATTTCTAAAGATTTCTGTAGTAATCTAGTACTAAATATAGTATATGTTACTCGTTATATTAGTATTAGTGATAATGTAGCTTTCTAATGAAAAAAGAATTACTAAAATTGGTCCAGTGCTTTTTGAGTTTATTCGTTACATACAAAAATACAAATCTTCCCTCTTTATAATATTAGTGTAGATGTAGATGAAATAAATTGGTGTAAAAGAACTCACATTTCCGGAGAGTAATGTTTTAGCTTTGAGGACGTTGTTACCACACTGTACTTAAGTGCAAACGACGAAGTGTGCTCTGGTACTAGTGCGTAGTAGTAAAGTGAGGACTGCGGCATGTCTGCTGGATGTTGCACATACACCTAAAAGGGAAGTAAGCTCGCAAAAATTCAATGGAATGTGTTGAAATATTGCAATTTAACTATGTATATTAAAACAGTCATATATTTATGTCGTGTATATTTTTTACTGTTGCCATTGTTCAAACAAAAATACAACGCAAATTCTTAAGATCTGTCGAATATAAAATTCCATCAACAGCACGAATATCATACACAGATTCGCTTAAAAAATATAATTTATTGACATTACAATCAAGACGCCTGTTTCTCCAAACCATGATGCTCCATGGCATATTACACAATAGGTATGACTGTCCCGACCTAGTCAGTAATATTTTCTATATTGTACCAAGAACCGTAGTTAGGCGAGGGACACGCGTATACCCGCTTTTTGCCACAACCCCTTGTCGTACAAATGCGGGTGAAAGAGCGCCCCTCTATAGAATGGTTAAAAATTATAATAAATATTTTGTTGATATAGATATATTCAATCTTAGAAAAAACATATTTAAAAAAGAAATTATTCATGTTCTGACGACAAACACAAATTATTAAAATTTAGGTATATCTTCTTCATACACTGTTTTTTTTTTAAATTGTAATCTGTGAAAACGTAGTGGAATGTACAATTATAAATATAATTATTTTTCTTAGTTTGTAAGTCAGATTGTACATTTGTTTGTTTTCCAAATAAATAAAAAAAAATAAAAATATAATATTAAAACAGTCATATATTTATGTCGTGTATATTTTTTACTGTTGCCATTGTTCAAACAACAAAACTAAAAATACAAGTGGAAGGTCTCTCATATGTGAGGGGCCGCCTGGGTAGGTACCACTACGAGGTATATTTCACAGCATTGTTTAATGCACTGCTGAGTTTCGGTTTGAAAGATATTGCAGCCAGAGTAACTACTGGGGACATATTGAGACTTAACATCTTATGTCTCAGGATGGCGAGCGCAGTGGAATGCCAAGCATTGCTACTGTCCATGATCGGTCGTATCGCTCACCACCAAGTGAATGGCATTCTCGTCTCACCATACATTGCAATAAAAAAAAAAAAACCATTGAATAGGTGCTCTATCTAGAATGTTTTACACTCGATTTAGTTTCTCTCGTCCCAATCTTTTGAGGCAATTCAATATTCATAAGTATATATAATAAGTATTAAATCAACAAGATAACTAAGATAACTAAGTTGTCTCATTTGGAAACCAGGTCTTAACATAAAACAATTCGTGCGAAGTTATATATTCCAATTTCTTACATACGTAATAATACATTAACACCACCCACTAATGATATAAGGCAAAAAGTAATATTTGAGTTACCTTATATCCTGAATGGAGGGCGTTGCAATCTTTATCTAGGTATTTTGGATCAACCCTGAATACAGCAACAAGATCGGGATCCGCACCGTTTTCCTGCGAAAAAATCAAATAATTTAAAGAATTATTTTGTACATTAATGCGTTCTGTAAAAATTTTAAGAATGTGCTATTTATCGAGATAATATATTACTTTCTCAGAATATTTTGAACTTCTCAATATTTCTAGGTGCTAAAGATGTTTTGTCTGAAAATTGAATACAAACTCACTCGTCCTCGCCTAGGATACGGATCATTAGCGCTTTCGTCATATCCATTTTCCATCGACCATCCATTTTGTGTTTTTTCCGTTTCAATATATGGGTAATCTTGTTGTATTCTAAAACCGAAGGAAATCATTGCCGTTGTTTCAGTGATTATATCCCTGCTTGTATAAATATGTTAAAGTACTGAGGGAAGTGGTGGATGGATGGATTCCCATATCAAATTGAAATAGCAAATAAATTGAAATAAAATCCGTAAATAATATTACGGATTTTATCGCGGATTTGGTTTAATTTTTACATGTTTTGAATTCCCGACGTTTCGATTACTTTACAGCTTTCGTGGTCACGGGGCGGACTGAGGTATTAGTCATCCGCTCAGTGACTGTTACAATTTAACTACCCTTAATTATGAATTATTAAATTAAAAAAGTGAATTTAAATAACTAATCTGTTTTTGCGTTCCGATCCACGCAGAAGGAGCTCACTGTGTCTTGAGGTCTGGCAGTTGGTCTTTTGGGTTCCGATTTGATTAAGTGTAGAATTGGATCCCATGCTTGTGCAAGCTTCAAGCCATCTTCCCTATTGAAATTTGGATGTTTTTTTAATTTCAATAGCCTCGCGAAACATCCTGGGCAGGAAACGGTGTTCTTTCGCGAGGACTTGGGGCTGGTCAAAACGAAGGTAATGCTTGGAGCCTTCTTCTATGTGCTCAGCAACTGCAGACTTCGTTGAGCGTCGATGTTTGACGTCAGCTATATGTTCTTTCACGCGGGTCCCTATGCTTCTTTTGGTTTGACCAATGTAGGGAGAGGCCACAGTCGCAGTCTATTTTATATACACCCGGTTCTTGCAAAGGTATATGGCACTTGACAGGTGGTAGAAATTGACTAATCTTCTTGGGCGGCTTGAAGTATGTTTTGATAGAAGCACGCTTCAGGATATAGCCAATCTTGTCCGTGACACCTTTTATGTATGGCAAGATTGGCAAGAACCGGGTGTATATAAAATAGACTGCGACTGTGGCCTCTCCTACATTGGTCAAACCAAAAGAAGCATAGGGACCCGCGTGAAAGAACATATAGCTGACGTCAAACATCGACGCTCAACGAAGTCTGCAGTTGCTGAGCACATAGAAGAAGGCTCCAAGCATTACCTTCGTTTTGACCAGCCCCAAGTCCTCGCGCAAGAACACCGTTTCCTGCCCAGGATGTTTCGCGAGGCTATTGAAATTAAAAAACATCCAAATTTCAATAGGGAACATGGCTTGAAGCTTGCACAAGCATGGGATCCAATTCTACACTTAATCAAATCGGAACCCAAAAGACCAACTGCCAGACCTCAAGACACAGTGAGCTCCTTCTGCGTGGATCGGAACGCAAAAACAGATTAGTTATTTAAATTCACTTTTTTAATTTAATAATTCAGAATTAAGGGTAGTTAAATTGTAACAGTCACTGAGCGGATGACTAATACCTCAGTCCGCCCCGTGACCACGAAAGTTGTAAAGTAATCGAAACGTCGGGAATTCAAAACATGTAAAAATTAAACCAAATCCGCGATAAAATCCGTAAATAATAGTTTAATTTAAATGTTTAACATTCGCGTAAATCTAAGAAACCATTAAGCAAATAAATTATCAGTTACGCTATTAATCAACATTTCGGCATTAAAATTATTGTAATACAGCCACAATGTTGTCAGTCATGCCTCAGCACGAGTGGGCAAGCTCGTCCGGGGCGGTACCACTGTCCCATAGAAAATCGACGTGAAGCGATAGCTTAGCTGTTGCGTTTCATGCGGTGAGTAGGGTTGCCGGATGCCCAATGCCCCTTTCCTCTTTCCATCTTTTTCTTCCCGCTGTCCTCCCGATTTGATGGGCTGGCAACACATCCATGATCCAAGCGTTGTGGATGTTTATGCGTGGCAGTGATCACTTACCAGAAAGGTAATATGATTGCTCGTTTGCTGAAACATCGGATTAATAATGTTTATCTATTGTTGCTCATTTATCAAGGAAAAAGACTTACGCTTCTTGACGAAATATTTCGTTAGCACTCAATCCGTTAAAGTTGTAACAGATGCCATCTTTAGTATAAACTTTATTAAATAAATCGCATTCAATGTTCCAGCTCTTTTGCCACGAGATATATACATTTTTATTAAGGTGTTTTTCAGTCACCTATAATGTCAGATCACAATATTAGCTTGGCAGTATTAACAGTTATACACACAATTATAGAGGTAATAAAAAATATATAAAAGGCTATTATGTTTTATCAGACTTCATTCCATAACACACACTGTATGTCAATAGAAGCTAAAAAATCTTCAAGATGTTACTATGATTCATGCTTCGATGCTTTAAATTGTTTTATTAAAAGAAAACTCCCTAAAAGATTGATTACCCAGATGAATTTTCTACCTGGCGTTACCCCAGCCATTTCAAAAATCATGCTACAACGATCCTGCAAATGTTCTCCATTAGTTTTTCTTTGGCAACTTTTGAATTATAGGGTATAAACCAATAAATACCTTTTTAATATTTTCCACTGCTTCCGAGCCGGAATAATTACGTTTTGTTAAATTTAGGAAATCGAGGACGAGAAGCTCTTTATCACATATAAGCGACACGTCTTCAAACATCTTTACTGACTCCACAGACCTAGAACTATTATAAGTTCGAATAGTATAATAATAAACTGTTATTATTTTTAAATACTAACATCAAAGTCATTAGTCGAGTGTTTTTTTTTACTTATTGATTTGATCAACAAAACTGGCGGTGATAAACTAAATTAAGGATCTTAAGAATTAAGGATCACTGATCCGTCAGATTATTAGCATCAAGTGATCACAACCGTTCAAGACTTTTGTTTTTGATTATATCGAATGGTAAGAGACTGCCGTCTGATGCCATTCGATTCTCTATTTATCTATTTGGACTTCACTTGCATTTACCACCAGGTGAAATGCACTCAATGTGCCGAGCCAGAATAAAAAAAGCAAGCCAAATGAATGGCAAAGTCAAATCATTGCTTGAGGTATAGAGTAGGTACTCTTTTAATTTTTCTTAAAAAACCATTAAACAATGGAAACTCCATACGATAACTAAATGTGTTCTCATACGGCGACCTGGTACAAAGAACTTGGATGATATGACTAAGCACTGAGAGGCCCAAATCTCCGTAGTTTTAAAATTTTCTGACCGCTGTGGGACTGGGATCATTGAGGATTTGGAGATCTCGTCTTAGCTAGGAAAGTAGTGAATGGAGCTAAAAGATAGTATTATAAAGTGTATTAAACACACGTGAGATGTTTTAAATTAATAAACATATAATTGTATATATTTACTTGTCTGTAACATTTAGATCTGGTTCGTTAAACAACGATAATTTATCTTTCTCTTTGGCGTATTCATAACTGGTCGTGAACACTTTCCATTGTGGACATATTGTTACAGATGGAAATGGTACCTGGAACAAAAGTTTCTGATTATCAACCATAATAATGACATTTAATTTTTTTGACATTTTCCCGTGAAACAACACTGCTTAAATGCACTGTTGTGTTTCGGATTGAAGGACATTGTAGCCAGAGCAACTACTGGACATATTGAGACTTAACATGTTATGTCTCAGGATGGCGAGCGCAGTGGAATGTTGCTACTGTATATTATGAGCGGTCGTATCTCTTACCATCAGGCGAACGGCTTGCTCGTCTCGCCATTAATAGCAATAAAAAAAAAAATATTTGAAGATGCTTGATGAGAAGATGCCTTGGTCTAATTGCTGAAAATATAACAAAGTTTAATACTACCTACGAATCGCAAATTGTTTTTTCTTAGGCTGAATTAACTGGCTCTTAGGGCACTAATACGGTAAAGAAAAACATCGTGAGGGAATCTGCAGACCAAAGCGATTTATAAAAAAATCTATGGTGAGTAAAGTCCGACAGCCCGCTTTAGGCCAGCGTAGTGGAGTATATGGCCGAACTATTCTTCAATTGTAGTATCGATTGTAGAGGAGGTGTATGCCCTGCAGTGGGACGCATATGGGCTGATACTGTAAGGCCCATACCTCCAGTAAATTGTGTAAAAACTGTAGACGAACATTATAATAATAGCATACAATAAATTAGTTTATTTCAACATTAAAATTGGTTATTACTTATCGCTGTAGAAGATATTTATCTACTATAAATAATCTAATATGAAATTAAATTTGGGTTAGCTTGCAACGAACTCTGATTTTTTCATCATAATTTTTTAATATTTTGCATTCCCTTACCTCAGACACTGGAATCAATTCTTCGTTAATCGTTACAATTACAGGCGCTTCCTCCCATTTACTCCACACCTTCCTTATCTGATATAAACAGATGGCAACACTTACGCAGAATGTTACCAACCAGAAGATTCTGTAAAATATACCATTAGCATATTTATCAGTAATTCTGATGATACATACATACATACATAAACTTACGCCTTTTCTCCAGAAGGGGTAGGCAAAGAGGTGCCAAGACACACATTTCGCCTTGTATGTTCGGTCCCACAATGTGACATATGGCAAGCCTATCACCATATCGGACACAAATTCCCGACTCTGGGCTGATAATGAATAGAAAAATCCAATGTCACTTTGCCCAACCCGGAATTCGAACCCGAGACCTCAGCTTTGTAAATGTACCCTAGTACAACTACGCCAAAGAGGCAGTGATTCTGATGATGTGGTATTTAATTAATTTTACAATATATATTTTTTAAATTTACAAGACTTTACACTCATAAGCATTTCAGGTCGACGTTATTCTTTGTGCCAATCAAGTGCCTTACTTCTCGACTGTGGTAACGCCTCTCTTCGCGATGTATCCAAGTCCATGCAGTGTGGTGTTGCTGGCAAAATCTTGCAACTGTTCACTCAATAGAATCTTCCGCTGTTTCGACCTCTGCTTCTTTAAGCAAACCTGGCCGTCTAAAATATCTGATGCTTTTTCCTCACTGGAAATGAATAAAATTTATGTTACGGTCTTATACGCTGCTGATTGTTTTTTCGCTTGTACTGGTAATCTTTTACGTATTAAATTTCCTGGTCGATCGTCCAGTTGAATAAAAAGATTGCAAATTTTTGAGAAAATATATGGAGATTCTTGGGGAAGAGCCTATTTTCAGCAGTTCCTGTGACTGAATAGAGAGAAAAGAAATAGTGCAACAGAAAGTAACTCAAAATACAACTTATGGTTACTAATGTTGATATATTTTAAATATCTATCTTTAGAATCAATTTGTAAGAAATTAAATCCGTTAATATTAAAAAAGGTGCCGGGCACGATGGTATTCATCCCATAATTATATCCACATGTTCGTCACAATTATTACAGCCTATTTACAAAATTTACTCTTCATCACTGACTTCAGGCATTTTCCCGACATTATGGAAAGAAGCAATTATTACCCCAATCTCAAAAAACGCTAAAACAAATCTAATAACGGAGTACAGACCTATTTCTAAACTTTGCATCTTCGGCAAAATATTAGAAAAAATAGTTACGTCACAACTTTCATATCATTTCCGCCATCATATATCTAATGAACAACACGGTTTCACTAAATTGCACAATGTAGACACGAATCTTCTGACATTTACAGAATTTTTGTTGAATGCTATGGATAAAAATCTCCAGATGGATGCCATGTACACAGATTTCTCCAAGGCCTTCGACAAAATCAACCATGACTTGTTAATGGAGAAGCTATGGAGGGCCGGCATACATGGCAGTCTCTTACGTTGGATTGAGTCTTACATCAGAAATAGAAGTCAAGCCGTGTGTGTCAAAGGTTATACAGGGTATATCAAGACTGCTACCGAAAACGAAGCCGGGTGGTAGTTTAAGCGACTTCAGACACAATGCAACAGAAAAAGTTGCAAAAAAAAGCGACAATTTTTTTTTTCTTATTTTTTTCCTATGGCCATATTTGGGTGGTAAATACATTTTTTCCTTAAATAATAGCGTATACCCTTTTATTTATAAATACTCGAAGGTATAAAAGGGTTTAAATTATTATTTTAGCAAAAACTATGGATTTACCACCCAAAAATGACAATATTTAAAAAATCATAAAAAATAATTGTCATTTCTAGGCGAAATTTCTAATTAAATTGTGTTTGTAGCCACTAGAACTACCACCCGGCTTCGTTTTCGGTAGCAGTCTTGAGATACCCGGTATATCCGATTTTCTTGAAATATCTTCAGGTGTACCGCAGGGTTCACATCTTGGCCCAGTTCTATTTACCCTCTATATAAATGACATTACCAAGCCCTCCCAAACACTCATCAATTACTATACGCTGACGACACAAAGTTATTCAGAGATATAAGATCTGTTGATGACTGCCTTAAAGTCCAGTCAGACATAGACAATTTGTCGAAATACTGTGAAGATAACCAGCTTTTCCTTTTTTTTTTTTTTTTTATTGCCTAGTAGGCAGACGAGCAAGCGGCCCGCCTGATGGTAAGCGGCTACCGCTGCTCATGGACCTCCGTAGTGCCAGGGGACCAGCACAACAAAGTCGCTGCCTACCTCAAGGATAGTACTCTCCTTAAGCCTCGTTTGAAGAAGGACAGGTCATAGCGCTGAGGAAACACCGATGCAGGGAGTTCATTACAGAGCTTGCACGTACGTGGTAGAAAAGAACGCTGGAAACGTACCGTTCGGGAGCGGTACGCCTCCAGGTGGTGGGAATGAACTCTACTGCAGAGACGTGTGGTGCGATGGTACATAGGCGACGGTGGTACCATCTCAAACAACTCTTCGGAGCACTCCCCATGGAACAAACGATAGAACACACAGAGAGATCCGAAGTCTCTCCGCAGTCCTAACGGTTCCAATTTGTCCGTGAGATCGGGATCATTGACAATTTCCTTAATAGTGATAAATGTTTTATAATTAGTTATACGCGTAAATCTAAACCAATGCATTTTCATTACAAAATATTCAACTATACATTAACTAGAGTAAAAACTATCCGGGATTTAGGTATCACAATGGATGAAAAACTGTCTTTTAATTATTACATAGATAAAATCGTTGAAAGATCCTTAAAAATGCTTGGTTCTATAAACAGGTGTAGCAAGCCATTCAAAAACCCTCACATATTAAATTATTATTATTTTGCATTCGTGCGTTTTCACATAGATAAAGTCGTTAAAAGATCCTTAAAAATGCTTGGTTCTATAAACAGCTGTAGCAAGCCATTCAAAAACCCTCACACTATTAAATTATTATTATTTTGCATTCGTGCGATCAATTCTAGACTTTGGGTGTATAATATGGAATCCTTCATATAAATTACACGTTGTCCGATTGGAAAAAGTACAACGAAAGTTCATTAATGTTTTAAATTACAGAAATAATTGTTACTTAAACACTTACGACGAATCACCTAGTTTGTACCATTTAACGTCTTTAGAAACACGCCAATTGCAGTTTGACTTCCTTATTTTATACAAAATTCGAAACGGACTGATTTATTGCCCGGATATTTTATGTAGAATAAATTTTATTGCAAAAAGTAGATATTTATCGCACCCCTCTCGTGTATGTCAACTAAATCATAAACACCTGCAAATATTTATACTTCCTACTGCGAACAAAAACTATACACGTAATCGTTTCCTTGTGAGAAGCTTAAAAAATTATAATACAAAATTTTGTAATACACATACCTTGCTATCACATTCATTCAATTGACATATTCTTCAATTCTCTTAATACATTCATAAAACTTATGCTTGCCCAGCTACAACCATAAAACACTATTGTACTTACGTATGCTTTGAATCAATTTTGTGTAAGTCATTTAGTCGTGGTAGGCACAACTTGATTTACGTATCTTTCATTTTTTTTTGTTTGTAACAAATTATTGAAACTTTTTTTTTACTACACATTGCTACACTAATCGCTTTGAATTTCTTCATGATTCACATTCGAGGTCTCTTAGGTCATCGGAGAACTTAAGGCTGAAAATCCCCGCGCATTCCACTTCCTTCACAGACAGATCTTTCACCGTCCAAGCTGCCAGGTTGTGGAATGCTTTGCCAGTAACGGTGAGACGGGCTAAAACTCTGCCCATCTTCAAAACAATGGTTAAAGAACACTACTTACAGGTTCTATAAGGATATTGGAGTTGTTCACATTTTACTTTGTTGTTATATATACAGGGTATATCAAGACTGCTACCGAAAACGAAGCCGGATGGTAGTTTGAGCGACTTCAGACACAATGCAACAGAAAAAGTTGCAAAAAAAAGCGACAATTTTTTTTGTTGTAATTTTTTCCTGTGGCCATATTTGAGTGGTGAATTTTTTTTTTTTCTAAAATAATAGTGTATACCCTTTTATTTATAAGTACTCTAAGGTATAAAAGAGTTTAAATTATTATTTTAGCAAAAACTATGGATTTACCACCCAAAAATGACGATATTTAAAAAATCATAAAAAATAATTGTCGCGTTTCTTTCCGAAATTTTTAGTTGCATTGTGTTTGTAGTCACTAAAACTACCACTCGGCTTCGTTTTCGGTAGCAGTCTTGAGATACCCGGTATTATATAATAAAATAAAATAATAAAATAAAATAAGTTTATTTCTGAACCAACAAAAATGTAACAACAAAAGTGTTGCCATAATAACTGCAATAGTTGTAACTGTGTCGCAGTTATTAGGCCCTCCTTATAACATTAGCTTTTATAGGTTTCACAAAATATGAGAGTTAAATTAACGTGGTAAAATAATGTGACAAAATCTAAAATCTAAATATAAACAGCCAATGTGTGTGGGTGTGTGTGTGTGGATGTGTGTGAGTGTGAGTGTGAGTGTGAGTGTGTGTGTGTGTGTGTGTGTGTATGTATGAGTGTGTAAGTATGTGTGTCTGTGTGGATATAAACTATTTACATTTACATCATATCATTTATTTATTTTTATATACTTATTTTATTTTTGGTGCTTTGATTAGGAATCGTGAGATATTTTAGTACAACTAGGTAAGAAACTCTGCTTTAACCAATCAATAATATTTTTTCTGTATTGTCATATGTTAGGGTTTGGAGCCAATTAAATAAGCTTATTTTACATTCTCGGATTGTGAGTGGAAAAATATTTAGTTGTTTATTTAACTTATTATACAATTTGGGACTTAAATAGTAAAATTGGCGAGAGGCTAGGGTAGAATTACAGTAAAGCCTGGGACAAACCAAGTCAGTTCTACGCTTGTTTTTAGAGATGTTAGGGTCAAATGGTAAGGATTTATGTTTTCTTAGAATAAGGTGGTAGATAAAGAGTTGCCTCACTGTAAGGACTTCGCAAAGTGAATAAAGTTCAAAAGTGGGAAAACGGCTTGGACTACCAGTCATGACCTTTAGTATTCCTCTTTGCGCTCTCTCTGCTCGCAGAAGGAATGTTTTGCAGGCACCTCCCCAAACTGTGATACAGTAACTCACAATTGACTGGGCCAGAGCAATGTATACAGATTTGAGGATCGGGAGATCTGCTGATTTTCGTAGATTTTTAAAAATATACATTAGTTTACGTAATCGAGAAACAACAAGGTCAATTTGGTATTTCCATGTGAGATTACTGTCGATCACAATTCCTAAATACTTGATATTGTCAGTCTGCGCAACTTCTGTACACTGACATGAAACAGTAGAAGAATGCTGACAGTTGTGGACTTTTAGAGCAAACGTGGAAGGAGGAAGCGAGGATTTTCTGGGCGCAAAAGCTAGAAATTTGGTCTTATCCAAGTTAAGAGTGAGCAAATTGCGGTTGAGCCAGTTCACAACAGTGCATAGTGCAGCCTCGGCGTTGGTTTTTGCATCCTCCCACGTAGAGCCCTGGACAAGGAGAACAGTGTCGTCCGCATATAACAAAATCTTACACGAGGGAATTGAGATCTTGCACAAATCATTAATGTATGCGAGAAACAGTGTAGGCCCTAACACACTACCCTGCGGTACACCGTAAGAAACAGTTTCCTCATTACTGATGAATTTGTTTATTTTGACCTGTTGGGAACGACCAGTTAAATAGCTTTCAAAGATATCCAACGCAAGTCCACGAATACCAACATCCTCTAGCTTATTTAATAGAATGGGAATGGAAACAGTATCAAATGCTTTACATAAGTCCAAAAAGATTCCGAGTGTCTTAGTTTGAGTATCAATATTTATGGCAATAGAATCGGTCAAATTTAGAATTGCATCTTCCGTGGACTTAGCTTTTCTAAAGCCATATTGATTTTGAGCAATAATATCATTTTTGTCCAGAAACTTGATGAGTCTACTGTTAAGGATTTTCTCAAATATTTTTGAAAGTGTACTAAGCACTGCAATAGGTCTATAGTTATTTACGCTGTTTGTAGCTCCAGATTTAAAGATGGGATACACTAAAGCTTTCTTAAATACTTTAGGGAATACAGCAGTTGAGAGGCAAAGGTTATAAACGTGGGTTAGAATCGGAATAAGTATGTTTCGGGCATTTTTAATAATAGATACTGGGATTGAGTCCCATCCAACGGCACAGTTTAATTTAAGACCAAGAATAATACGCTCCAATTCGGCATTATCAACAGGATAAATAGCCATTGAGTCAAGTGTTTGGGAGTTTTGGGTAGAACAAACGGAGTTCTTATTACTGATTTGGTCTTGCGTAGATGTAGTTGGTATGATTTTTGAGGCCAAATTTTTACCGGTATTTGCAAAGAAATTATTGACAACGTTTACAGATTCAAGAGGACTGTTTCTAAGACTCAATAAGTGGTCTGCATGTGATTTCTTGTAATTAATGTTTGCAATTTTCTTTATCGTCTTCCACATAGCCTTAGGATTACCACGTGCTTTGTGCAATTCGGTTTTTTCAAAATTTATTTTAACATTTTTGAGAAGATTGTTGCAGAATGTTCTGTATCGTGTGTATATAATTTTTGCAATAATATTATTTGGATCTTTTTTTGTCTTTTTATACAATTTGTCTCTGTTACGAATGCACCGTAAGAGTCCCGGAGTAATCCAAGGCTTGATAATTCTTTTTCTAGAGGGAATGACAACCGTTAATGAATGTTTGTCAATTAATGAGGAAATAACATCAACTAAATTTTTAGCAGCCATGTCTGCGTCCTGAGCGGTCAGAATTTGCGAAAAATCTGTGTTTTCTAGGTCAGCTAAAACCGCCAATTCATTTACACGTTTAACAATCGGCATAGAGGATGTATTTTTCAGTTTATTATAACAACATAGAATACTTGGAGAGTGGTCGGTAATAAGAGAATCAAGAATGAAAGTAAAGGCAGGTTTGTTACTTTTTAGAAAAATATGATCAAGGCAGTTAGAACCTCTTGTAGGAAAAATATGGGTGGGTAATAGTGCATGGGACGCTAGTAGATTCAGATACTCGTCGGCATTGGTATTATCTGAATTTAAGATATTAATATTTAAATCCCCTAAAATTGCTATGGTTTTAAAGTATTGTAATGAGAGAGAGTATATATTTATAGGTGTATATATTATATGTCTATTTTGTGTATTTGTATGTTTATTCAACATATATTTGTATTATGTATGTTTATTTATAAAATTAACAGTATTATAAATTGTAATACTGGTACACCCGAAGCCCCAACTTTCGTTCTTTTCGTTTATCCATCCCATGGTTGTCTGGCAGAGATTGCTTCAAGCAATAAGACCGCCACTTGTGCATATATATATATATATATATATATATATATATATATTTTCATTTAGTTTTGTCTTTTTTTTATGTAGGGTAAAAGCCGGATAGTTGCCTCGGACGGATACATGCCTCAGTTTCAAATGCTCTATGTTAGACGTATTGACAGTGTTTCTTTTTGGTCATAATTAAAAGCGGCCCCCGCGCAGGCCTCGGTGCAGCATAAACAGTTGAAGTAGGCGCACTTATTTTGTCCGTGTATGAAAAAATCTTCCGCGGTGATACTTTGACGAGCGCGAGAATTATATTGGTAAGTAATCTCCGTTAAATATTTTTATAACTGATTGCGATTTCAGTCAAAAATATATTACTTTGAATGCATTAGAGTTTAAATTGCACTGTTTATTAGGTTTTATTGTTAAATATGTTATATTTATTTCGTAAATAAAAAGGGCAAGTATCCGTATCAAATCGGATAGTTGCCCTACTGTCTTTTGCGGATTGTTGCCCTGCGGTAACTATCTGTAACTATACCTTTTTCACAAGGAAGGACAGTTTTTTTTCTTAGTTACTTTTTTCATTTGCTTTTACTATTTTTTCTAGGTGATTTTTATTTGGTTTTACTAAAGTTTATGTTAAATAAAATACATACTCAACAGCAAAATGCCTCGCAAGTATAAACGAAAGCCAGGCGTGGTGCCGCGCCACATCAACTGGACAGAAGATAGTTTAACACTTGCGTTCGAAGAACTAAATAAAAAACAAAAAAGTATCAACGAAATATCCCGGATTTATGGCATATTCTCTCGAACCTTAAGAAGACGGTATGAAAAAAGAAACCAGCTGCTGGTAACCCAATATATATCAAGGATTTAAAATTATATATTTAACTTATAAATATAATCTGTTTACATACTTGCCAACTTATCTAATTGTATTTTAACACTTCTAAGAAAATACCCTGCCCTTGGGCAAGAGATATTACTAGCAGTGAATCAGAATCACATAGCACTTGTGGTAGGTCTCTCATATGTAAGAGGCCATCTGGGTGGGTACCACCGCAATGTCTATTTATCCCGCCAAATAGCAGTTTAAAAGCACTGTTGTGTTTCAGATTGAAGGACATTGTAGCCAGAGTAACTACTGGACATATTGAGACTTTACATCTTATGTCTCAGGATGGCGAGCGCAGTGGAATGCCAAGCATTGCTTTGTAATTCAAGGTTTTTGGCTTTGCTACTGTTCATGAGCGGTCGAATCGCATCTATTTTCAAAATAAATAATAACATTACATTTTTATTTTGAACACTTATTTACTATTTTGGAGTCTATTATTGTTATAATTTTATAATTATAATTTAACTTTAATCGATAATTAATAAAAGATTGTATTTAATAATAAAAACAGATTATTTAAATGAATATAAGTTCATTTTTATTTGAAAACAATACAGACGGGCATCTATCCTCACATTGGGCAAGTATCCCCCCCAACCATTTTTAACGTTAGGCTAGTATCCGCTATAGTAGGCAACTATCCTCTTTTTTAGAGGTCATTTTAAACTGGATTTACTTAAAATTTATAATATTTATATTTTTTTTATAGATAGGCTATGTTAGAAGATGAATGAACTATGTTTGAGAATACAGTTTGAATAAAAAATGTATTGATACATATTTTTTAAAGGAGCTTTTTAAAAAGTGTGGCAACTATCCGGCTTTTACCCTATATGGTGTACAATAAAGTGTTAAGAGCGTATACACCTTGCGCGCAAAGTCAACTATAGGTATTTCTTCGTTAATTTCACGCACACATAAGCGACCAAAGCTGTGTGCGTAGAGCTGCCGCGTCGGCTCGCTATACAATCGGCTCAAACAACTTTGATCCGTGCGCTTCAAATATTCAATTGAAATGTAACTGTAATATAATATCATAAAAATATTTTATTTGCATTATAAGTAGACAAATATTACTGTGCAAGCAAAGAATAATACAAATTTAGATACTAATCATATTTTCGTTATTATTACATTGTTAAGTTGCATTCAAATCAGTGTTCAATCAATAGTCACTACGGACGTTTTATTAATCATTTCGTGTTCGAACACATGAATAGAGTTAGGAGCCTTACAACCTCTTATAATTACGAAATATATATATTTTTTTATCACAATACATAATATAATTTAGCCTCGGAATTACATCCCATTGTATTATCTGAAACATAATTTATACTCACTACAAAACCAATTTAGGTAATAAAAAAAAAACATATTTTACTACCAAAGTACTAAGATGTGGCAATCGCATTCCGTGCGTGGCTATTTTTACTACGCACGGCAAAAATCGACTGCAGCCAGGCCGGAGCGACGAGCGATACGTCCTCCCTCTAGAAGGCCTTGCGGCGGTCTGATTTGAGCCACGTCGGACAGCGTGTTTTATAGTGGTTTTTAAAATATTTGTAGAAAACATGAAAACTAATTTTGTTGAAATATAAAAATGGTAATTTATTGAGAAGATGTTCTTCTATTATAATATGCAATTGCTATAAAAAATTATGTACGATAAGTTGGTGAAAAAAAATATGTTCTTGACGAGAGTTTCTGAATAATTTCGCATTGTTTAAATTTTTATTTTTCAGGAACTAAACACAAAAAGACTATTTTTCTCAGCAAAATCCCTCCATAAGGGTCTTATTAGTCTGATAATATTTTTATTTTCATCTTATATTTAGTGGTTTCGGATATCTTAAGCTTCTAAATTGCCATTTAAAGCCTAAATAACGCAACTTGTGTTCAGTAATCCTTATAGTACTCACAAATTATCCATCAATCTATAATGTTTTCCACCAAAATCCCTAGATGACAACCTTTTCTAAAATTAGTAATAATTATTTTTCCTTTAAATTGTTTATTGGTGGCTATTAACTCATTTGAAAAGTCCTGTTTTTAAGCCAAAAAGCGCGCAAAGGGTATAATAATAATAATAATTGTTACCTTAATAACGAAGCACAGATGCGTTCTATTATTTGTCGAGCACCATTCTTTAATTAGTTAATTTTCTTATAGTCATAGGATAATATTGTATTTACTGTAGAAGGTACCTTATTATATTGTTCACGGACACTTAAACTTATTGTAAAATAAACTAATCTCTTTTCGGCACTAGAGGTCAATAACATTAGACTAATATTAGTATAAGTAACCTAAGTTCTTATTTAAGTAAAATACATGTATATGACTGTTTGTTGCCAAAATAAAATAAAAAATAAAATATCTGCTGATTCAGAAAACTATGAAAATTCCACCGCACGCCGGTCACCCGAAAACCGTCATCCCGGCCGCCGATGTTTTGAGTACTTCGGCGTGACCGTTAGAACTCGGCACGGTTTTGTGAATCTCGTTCTTGGTGACGGTGGCGGCACAGAATATTAAACTAACAGAAGTCAAGCTCCATATAAAGCGAGCTAAATCAACGCACACATAGACAGCGTTCACCGACACGATGTTTCAAACCAGTCGAGACCACTGCGCGCGCGAGTGTCACCCGCTTCGGGAACTCAAATAGTGAGAGATGTTTTGTGCAAAGATGGAGCAAATGAATAAAAGTTATTACACTTGTATTTCAAAACACCAGATTTTAATAATTGAATATAAATTTCATTTTAAAAAAACATATATTATATAAAACAATAAAAAAAGCTTAGAATAATGACATACACATTCTCAGCGAGTTCATAAATAAAATTAAAATTTATTTATTGTTTTATTGTGTTTTATATATTTAATTTAAAAATTCAATCAAACGATACGAATGCTATTAACACGATACGTGTTTTCGCATAAGCCAGAGTTAACAACCCTTGCGCGAACGCTGAGCGTAGTGTGAGTGTGGCAATAAAAGTGAAGTACATACACAAGCTTGACTTCTGTTAGTATTCTGTGGTGGCGGTGGACAAACGGCCAAACAGCATAAGTGTATTTCCCGAAACACGATACACTTACATATGTGAGTCACTATGGCGGGCTTAACACCTATGAGCGGTAATCAATCTTTAGGGCAGACCCGAATATCTTGCCACCGTAATATTTACATACAGTGAAAAATCATGATCGCATCTTTTCCCATCGTAAACCATAACATTCCCTTTTCTTCTCTATAATTTTATGAATGAAATAGGATTTATAAACGTGTTTGTGTTTAGTTCGTGCCCTTTTGTATTTAATGATATTAAAAAAAAAAATTAAGCATATTTATATGGTACTTACTCCATATTCTTCTACTGGTGTCACTTAACAAACGTCGAGCTGGTAATTTTGTATGACAAAGACTGAAAACCCATGTTACAACCAACTAAATTTAATTACTTAAAGTTGTATAGCAACACGCAGAAATTTATTACATCAGGGTTTACAGTCAGCAACAAATTGAAATGAATATGTACACAATTCTAAAAATAACTAACAGTAGTTCTGAATTAATGGCTGAAAATAAAAAAAATCCGGCAATATCCAAATCTAAATCAATAAGTTCCTTAATCGTATGTGAGTTAAAGAAAATTCATGAGCAAACTTGAATATCAACCATTAAGGTTTTCAAGAATTTCTATGATGTGTAAAATACGTTGCCTGTCTTAGGCAAGCATGGTGGAATATGACCCAAGGTCTCTTTGTTCAACCCTCGATTCCACAGGAGGCATATAGCTTGCAGTTAGACGGCTTGATTTTTTTGAGATGATTGCCAAGGTTATTTTTTTCTCGTTAGTTTTACCTGGCGCTGTTTTAAATGTACCAGAGGTCCATCCCTTGCGTTTCACACTTTACTTGTATTCAGTTGAAAACATGGGATTGTACATACACCTACATATGTTTTAAAATAATATTCCCTATTCTGAAAGACTTAAGAGTTACATTTCAAATTTATTTTTTATGTGGCAAACGTTCTACTCAATACATTCACATTTCCACTGTAGTACTAAGAGATTTATACAAATTTTAATTAGCTTTTGTCGTTGACTGTACCTGATAAAGATCATTTGTCTGAACTAGGTCGCAACATTTCATGAACAATAAATAACTGTAATTCATACAAATTCAAGGTTATATTTTATAAACGCGAAAGTTTATGAGTGAATGGTGTGTTTGTCACTTATTCACAGTGTAATGGCTGAATGCATTACTTACTGTGAAATTTAGAGTCCTGTAACAAAACATAGGTTTTTTTAGGAACCCTTATCGAACTTATTTTTATTGAATTGTTTGTTTAGGCCAAGTCTTGCAAGCTAAATTACAAGCGTTTTTTCTCGTCCTATGAAATTTGATTTTCATATTAGTTCAATTTAAAAATTAGTTCAAGTTTATTTCGTTATTTTATACCCAAGTACATGGCTATATGGACCGTAGCACATGTCGCCCTAGTATCTCTCGATTCCAGTTGGACTTAAGTATGAGTTTATGTACATCATATTTTGTATGAAATTTGCCACCCAACTGACAAATAGCCTGACAACTAAGTTTAATTCGATGGTTGCTTCTTTATTACGTTTAATGCTAATTACTTTGATACGATACTTATTAATATGTATATACTTACAGTACGCAACAGATCGACATGGCAATTTTCTAGTGATGTAGTCTGACGTTCTAAGTAGATATCGAAATCATTTATATCTTTTTGCAAAGCTATGACCCAAAATAATTGAGTCAAGTTTGTTAAATTTTAATACTCAAGAACAATGTCAGCGGGATTGAAATCAATAAAAGCGGTCGATGCGAACTTGTGCAACACTAATTTCCGGTCTCTATAATCTATCTGTCTTTACTATGAGATTTAGTTAGATATTTCGATGCATTTTATGTTTCAGTTAAAAACATGGTGCACACGTTTATAGATAGCTAGGTAACATAAATATAAATTTATAAGGTTATATCAAAACTGCTACCGAAAACGAAGCCGGGTGGTAGATTTAGTGACTACAAACACAATGTAACTAAAAATTTCGCAATGAAACGCGACAATTTGTTTTTTATTATTTTTTAAATATCGTCGATTTTGGGTGGTAAATTCATAGTTTTTGCTAAAATAATAATTTAAAGCCTTTATACCTTAGATTTTTTATAAATAAAAGGGTATACACTATTATTTTAGGAAAAAGTGCATTTACCACCAAAATATGGTCATAGGAAAAAAAATAAAAAAAATAATTTGTCGCTTTTTTTGCAACTTTTTCTGTTGCATTGTGTCTGAAGTCGCTTAAACTACCACCCGGCTTAATTTTCGGTAGCAGTCTTGATATACCCTGTATATACATATATCTTTGTTTAATGAAGCGTAGAACTGGACAGACATAGTAATTGTAGATAGATAGGATTTAGAGAATGGTGGTAAGAATAGGACGTCCCGAGATAAGAATCATCAGGTACATTATATAGTTTCTACGATATAACTTTACAATTTTCGCTTCATAATTAAACATTTTCGGAATACCGCCGTACGTATTGGTTCCACCATATGTATTTAGAATAAATGTAGATAGATATGTATATAGCACTTAGATTTTATTTGCCATATTGATTTTGCTGCCATATTATACTTATTCTTAGTTATATTTTTCGCTAAATGTGTATATCTTTTCTATATTGTACCGTAAGTGTATCTGATAAAAAATATTTCGTTCGACATGCATCGAAAGGACAAAACATTTGATATTAAAAAAAGATTATAGAACTGTCTTTGAATATTAGGCCTATAACAACATTACGGTAGAGAGACACTTTCGCATAAATATAAAGTATTTTCCTTGATCATCATTCGCCACCAGTAAGTTAATTTTTTAATCATATTATTGTTTAATAATATGTAGTGCATGACTAATAAAAGACTCTAAGGAAATGGAATAATATGAATTGTAATGTATATTTTATTAATTACTATTTTATTAATTACTTCCTGCAATTATATATGTAATTAGGGTAATAAATTCCATGTCCTGGGACGCCATGTTAAAACGAATAAATTTTAGAATGAGGTCGTGGTTCATTTTTTATATTATTGGGTGAAAATTGTGTTTTGGTTCATTGAGTTTTGCAGAACAGGTAACAATAAATAATTAAACACTCATACACGTAGGTACTTAAACGGTCTAGTAAATAAGAATATTTATTTTTTTTGTGATTTAATGTACACGATTAGAATATAATATATGCTGCTACCGAAAACGAAGCCGGGTGGCAGTTTAAGCGACTTCAGACACAATGCAACAGAAAAAGTTGAAAAAAAAAGCGTCAATTTTTTTTTTGTTTTTTTTTTCCTATGGCCATATTTGGGTGGTAAATACATTTTTTTCCTAAAATAATAGTGTATACCCTTTTTTTTATTAATAATCTAAGCTATAAAAGAGTTTAAATTATTATTTTAGCAAAAACTATCGATTTACCACCCAAAAATGACGATATTTAAAAAATCATAAAAAGTAATTGTCGCGTTTCTTTGCGAAATTTTTAATTGCATTGTGTTTGTAGTCACTAAAACTACCACCCGGCTTCGTTTTCGGTAGCAGTCTTGAGATACCCGGTATAGTTTAAAACTTACCCATCCCCCACTTGATATATTAATGTTCAGTGACCCAATCTTATACATTCTTAATCGCGCATTTCTATCGCTGTTATTATAAATGGTAATTCATCTCAGTTATATACGAGTTCGCTACAGTTCGATACAGTAAATGAGTTTGTAAACATCAGGTTTAAAAAATATATGTCTGTTTATTTAAAAATACGACTGTATGTACTGTTAACTCGTAAAAAAAGTCTAAAGTAATTATCATCGCCAGTTTATAGCAGACCCATGTTGTATTTTTGTTTTTTTTTTAAATATTTAACATGCTTAACAAAATATACAATATTTGTTAGTAGATAACATTAAAAACCACGAAGGTTAAGTCTATAGAGATGTTTTACATAAATAATTGTACCGTGTTCGTTTAAGGTGTTTAACATTTTCATTCAACAGTTCAAAAGGTTTTTCAATGAAGAATATTTTGATTTTGAAATAAGAAACCAAAAGAAACAATTTATTTGCACAAAATGTAGGTACAGTCAAAAATTATGTATAAAATAGTTACAGTACATTTTGCCATGTGGCATGCAAAAGTTATTGTTTCGTAAACTTAAAAAAAATAACGGACGCATCTTCGACTATTAATCCATAGTTTTTGATGAAATAATAATTTAAACTCTGGGGTATAATAAAGTCTTCAAAGATTAAAGAGGTACATTATGATTTTACGAAAATGTATGTATTTACCATCCAAATACCACATTTTCTGAAGTCACTAAAACTACCACCTGCCTTCGTTATCGGTAGCAGTCTTGATATGCGATGTATTAATCATCCAAGTATAAAAATACTTTTTATAAGAAAAGCTGTTTTGTAAATGTACACAATATTGTACTAAAACGAGATATTATAGTTCAGAGTACGTAACATTTAAATTAAGATGTCCTTCAAATGTACTTTGCTACATCGCGAGAGGTTTTAGTTCCATCCTTAATATGACATTACATAGTAAGGAGGTAGATAAAGATCATGCAAGAGGTAATTGAGTTTAAATTCATAAACACAACACTGCATCATGTACAGCTGCTATCCGAGATAAGGCGGAAGACAATGTGAAATATTCAAAGACAAAACATGAACACATAAGGGGCAGTCATAAATAAATAATGTGAAATTAATCGTAACAATAAACTTATTGGCATTAATCCTTAGATGAAACTAAATACTAATAATTGAAATGTAGATTCGAATCAATAGAAAAATGCGGTGAAAGAATATAAGTACAAATCTTCATAGTATAAGTTGATCTTGAGTTCAAACAGAAGAGACATCGTAACCAGGACTTTAAAGAACTTCTTCGATGCATCATGATCGCTTTGATTATCATTGTTGAATCTTCTCTTTATCTAAATCTCTTTTAAATGTACACCAAAGTCTGAAAAACACAATAAAATAAACACATCTCTTACTGTTAGGCACGACTACACACTACTACAATGTGGCTATAGCACATGGCGTGGTCAAATTATTTATTTACCCTGAGCCTAGATTCATAACTATATATCGGGCTTTAGACAACGTCAGCCGAGTGAAGAGAAGAGAACGGAAGCTGATCAAAGCATGAAAAGGGAATTTTA
This sequence comes from Hyles euphorbiae, assembly GCA_023078785.2. Classification (NCBI taxonomy): domain Eukaryota; kingdom Metazoa; phylum Arthropoda; class Insecta; order Lepidoptera; family Sphingidae; genus Hyles; species Hyles euphorbiae. The sequence continues at coordinate 1,332,259 of CM041037.1, read as the reverse complement.
CGGTTTGACCAGCTTTCGCCCTCTGATATCCATATATAAATGTTGTTCATTTGATTCATGTAATTTGAGATATTCACGGCGAAAACTGTCATGATCTTTAGTGTAAACTGTAATGTTAGTAAACAGAATTGACGAATTATAATTATTACCTAAGCGTCATAAAGTAGATGATTTCAACGAGGCTGAGGACAGAAAATCCTAAAAACAAGCCAAGTAGTCCTCCGCAGTTGGCTATGAAGTCTGTGATACCGAAGAGCTCCGACCGCCGCATCGAAATGAAACGAGGACTCTTGAAGTACATTTCCAATTTTGAAAATGAGGATCTGTGAATAAACAATATATTTACTTACACTACCATCGTTAAAATTGGAAAACTATTTCGATTTTTGAAAGTAAAGACTGCAGAACTTTTAGGGCGTTGTAGAATTGGCAAATGTAACACACTAATTGAAGTTCTGGCAAAACCTACTTACTTTGCGTATAGATCCAATCCGAATGTATCATTCGTTTTATTTAATACGTTGATATAGTAATGTTTCAAATTGTAGTCAGTTTTTAATATTTCGGCGTCGTATTCAACATTATTACAAAGCGGTAAGCAATTGCACCGCTCCTGGTCTGAACTGATGTCTGGTGTTTCTCTTTTCGCTAATACTTCTGAAAATGTTAAAGGAATTTATGTATTACGCTTTAAATATGTAAGATGATCAAAGACATTGAGAACATAGAAGGGGAACAAAGTAATATCACAGTACGTTGTCATCTCTTTAGCATCAGCACTGTGAAATAACTCATGCAAAATTTTCTTAGTATTCTGCTATACTATTAGAAGGAAGTGTGGGAATCTTATCGTGCTTTACTTGTCGACTTACTCTCTCATACTGATCTAAACAATCATATATTTTTTTCTAATCGGACTTAAATTATAGTATGATTGTTGGTCTACGAGGGATTTTCTATTAAATGCATATTAACACCAAAATCATCATTTATAATTGATGAGTGTTTCGATGTAAATTATACATTTATACACTTTAATACAAAATGACGCACCACCCCACACTTAGCGTTGGTACACGATAACTTAGCATTTTAAATAATAATAATATTATATTGTTAAATCATGTGGTGGGTATAAACAGTGATTCAATAACCAGAGATATTAAATATTAATAATTTTAAATTATCACAAAAAATTTGAATGACCTATTGCAGAAATATCGAATGTGGTCTTTAGAAATATTAAACACACGAATAACGAGTGGTTCGAGTTTTACCAAGCAAGTAAAGTTAATTTCCTACTCACCCAAAGCTGATTCCATGCAATCCACTTTATGTATAGTGCAAATCCTGTCGGTAGTATTATCTGCAATTGTAATTCAAACCAAATATATTATTTCGAGTTAGTATTTTAGGCGAAAGTATGGCAGTGGCTAAATCTGCCTTTAAAATAGCGAGCATATTGCCATATGAGGCCCAAATTCCTGAATCTGGGCTAATATTGAATAAAAAAATCCAACCTTGCCCAATACGGGATTCAAACCCGAGAACTAGGTTTGTAATCATACTGTAATACACCTGCGCCACCGAGGCAGTTATGGTTAATAGATTGAATAAATTTCGAATAGCCAAGGAGAAGAACACAAAGTTGTGGTTGTAAGTAGTACTCACGCGGCATATAAAACCCCACGCAGCCACACATATTGTATGTGTAATTAGACAAACACTCCATGCGGCAGTTATTCTCAGTGTACATCTTAAAATATCGAAGATATCGCTCTCCGGCAAAATAACAACGGCGGCTGCAAATATTATAATCAATATTATGTATAAACTAATGAAATTCCGGTACATTTATGATCCAGTATGAAATGAATCTCAGATGCTTAAATTGAAATAATCTATTTGTCAAAAGAAATAAACTTACATTTCTGCTGGGTAATTTTTCAATTTTGATGATGTTGACACCATGCTGTACTTAAGTGCGAATGATGTAGTTTGCTCTGGCAGTAAGGCATAGTAGTAGAGTGATGAATGTGGCATATCGGCTGGATGTTGCACATACACCTAAAAATAAGCTAGCAATTATTGAAGGCTTGTCCACGTTTCATCATTTAAATAATTTATTTCTTTCACACACACAATATAACGAAATAACAATAAAAGATTAAGGTAACAATTAACAGGCCCATATTAAAATTTTCTGTTATATGCGTGTAGTATGGATACCAGCTCAGTATGCGCTGTTTTACAACAGCAATGATTTGTAAATTCAAAAATGTATTCATATTTTTGAAGTATTATCATTCAGGTAAATTAAAACAATTGGAAGAGTATATTATTATGAAATGTAACTATTTATGTTAATTTCTCATAACGTTTTCGTATAACTTAGAAATTAAGTTCATGTTAATTTCTAAGTTATACGAAAACGTTAATTACAAGCATCAAGGCGAGTTTCAAAAGTAATATTGATTCACCTTATATCCAGAATAAAGGGCGTTGCAATCTTCTTCCAAGAATTCTCGGTCATCCTCAAACAAAATAATAAGATCTGGGTCAGCACCATTTTGCTGAAAATAAGATTATACAAAAATAGAACTGACTGGTTTTAGGCGGAATTATAATGCGTTTTAGTGTATGTAATTTTTTTTATTAAATCGAAGAATGGCGAAATAAGTATGCCATTCGCCTGTTGGTAAGCGACTTGACCGCTCATGTACAGGAGCGAAACCAAACAATACAATGAATTACAAAGCAATGCTTTGTATTCCACTATGCTCGCCATCATGAGACATAGGAAGTTAAGTCTCATTATGTCCAGTAGTTACTCTGGCTTCAATGTCTTTTGAACAGAAAAACAACAGTGCATTTACACTGCTGTGGTATCATCATTGTATATGTATGTAGGATTTGAATGAGAAGAAAGATGAGTAGAATGAAACGTTGACTGATATGGAACGTGGTTTGTGTGAAAGAAAGGACGAATAAAAGTACTTAAATGGTACAAGTTAGAGGATGAATGATTAAAATGTTGAAGTATGGAAGGACGGAATAAGAGAGCAGTCTGGAATCGGCCTGGAAGACGAGGAAAGATGGAAGACATATGCGGTAAAGACGTATTTCAAATACGATGAATTTATTGAAGATTACTAAGGCCATCTTCGTTACTTTTGACCCGAGACGAAAATAATATCACATTTTTATTTGGATTTAATTTCAAAGATTAACTTAGATTAGATTAGGAACTGAAGAAAGATCTCTGATGGTATCGTCAAGTTAATTTAATAAAAAACGCGACTCACTCTGATTGGCGAAATATGTCTTCAGCTGCCATTCCGTTGAAATTGAAACAAATGCCTTCTTGAGTGTAAACTTTGTTTAACATTGTGCACCGTTTATTCATTTTATTTTGCCACATGCAAATGGCATCTTCCTTTAATTCAGAAAGATGTGGGAGAGTCACCTAAAATGTCAGAAAACATAAATTAGGATGTAAGACGTCGTTCCACAATACACATCAACGGCGTTTGACAAAAGGCAGGTTATAATTATTTGCGGGAAAAACGAGACGAGCAGATCACTCTGCGCTAAACGTGCAACCGTTTGAACCTACTTGCGAGGGAAAAGCACTAGGCACCACAGTGGCCGTCCCGGCGACCTATAAGAAAATAATGATGTCGGCAACAAGCCCTTTCACGTGTTGCCTGCTGACATGTTGGCGGCATGTCGGCGACGCAAGCGCTCTGCTTAGTTGTCGGGCGACACTCAAAAACGTCATACAAATGTTCCTCATATTATGTCGAGCTGCTGACATGACGCCAAAAAAGTTTTCTAACTTACAATGCCGCCCACAAAAAGTTGCAGGTATATGCCGATGGGTCGGCGGGTTTTGTGTGTACTGCGCCTAATCCTACATGGATACTACCATCAGGGACATAGACATCTCATTGTCCATTATATGCGTCGATTGTGGATTGTAGGTAATTTTCCGAGATATTCTAATATGCTCAATTTTGGTTACTTATAGTGAAGCATACATAAATAATTAATTTACGTTTGCAATATTTTGTAGCACTTCAACGTTGGAAAATTCACGATTCAACATATTTAAGGGATTGATGCTGAGAATATCTTTGTCGCATAGAAATGAGACGTCCTCGAACCTTTTCTTTTCTTCTATAAACCTAAAACAAGTAATAATTAATTTGTATTAGCCCATATACGTCGCACTGCAGGGCACGGGCCTCCTCTACAATCGAGAGTACGATTGAGAGTCGTTAGGCCATATAGTCCACCACACTAGCCTAGTGCGGGTTGGCGGGCTTACATACCATAGAAATGTTTATAAACCGCTATGGTATACAGGTTTCCTAACGATAATTTTCTACACCGTTTTAGTGCGTGGTGATTGACTATCAATGTACACATGACTCCGAAAAGTCAGAGGTGTGCCTTGGATAACTTATACAACATAATAATCACCTTTTTTTCACACAAACACTTATCTGGTTCATGATCTAAGTGCTACGTAGCTCCAGGGTGCTATCAGCTAATTTCGGTGATTAGAGAATTAAAACCCTGGCCAGCACGATGTTTGTGATTTGCCATATATTCTAACACCAAGGAGAAAAGCAGATCATCCGTATACTGGATCCCGGCAGGAGTAAGCTCTCCCCCTGCCGAGTGCAAAGCCTTCCAATTCGTGATGTAAATATAGGTTTTTTGAGAACCTAGCACCAGTAAGGTAGTTTGCGCGGGAACCACTAATACCATTTTGGGAAGATTGCTTACTGTTATTGTGATAATGGGGAGTTGTGTTTTAGATATATCAGTAATAGGTCTAAAAATACCACCTGGCTTTGTTTTTGGTCGCAATCTGGAAATATCCTATAGGTATTTTTAAAGTATTCAATCGAGTCTATTGATTTTTAGGCCAAAAGTGGGGGAGATAAACACTATTCTTTCTAGTCATAAATAATAGTTAAATACATATTAACATATTTACGTATCTTGTCCACTTTTGCTTGAAAGTAGCGTGTTTCTCGTAACAGAGTATAGGAAATTGTGAGAAAAAACTTTCCATTGCGGACATATTGTTACCGATGGAAATGGTACCTGGAACAATATTGTAATTTAATATCATCGTGAATTTAAAAACAATACATATATACATTATAAATTCACGCCTTTTTCCAGAAGGGGTAGACAGAGGTGTTATCAGGACACCCACTTTTCACCTTGTATGTTTCGTTCCACCATGTGATAGGGGGCGAACTTATCCCTATTTCGGGTGCAAATTCTTAACCCTGGGCTGATAATTAATAGAAAAATCCAATATCACTTTGCCTGAACAGAGATTTGAACCCGAGACCACTGCTTTGCAATAATGCCGTAGTACAACTGCGCCACCGAGGCAGTAATAAATAGTACTAATACTAATAGCAAAAATAGTACTTATACGAATTAAAGGGTGATTAAGATAACTCAATGTAAAATCGTATATTTTTCAGAACTACGCATGGGACCGCCGCGCTGGTGTATTTAAGGTTGGTACATTTATTTATTTATTTATTTATTTTATTCTTTTTTGTACACCAAATAATACATACATACATACATACATAAACTCACGCCTTGTTCCCAGAAGGGGTAGGCAGAGGTGCCAGGGGCACCCACATTTCGCCTTGTATGTTCCGTCCCACAATGTGATAAGTGGCGAGCCTATCGCCATATCGGGCACAAATTCCTGACTCTGGGCTGATACTGAATAGAAAAATCCAATTTCACTTTGCCCAACCCGGGATTCGAACCCGAGACCTCAGCTTTGTAACCGTACCGTAGTACAACTACGCCACCGAGGCAGTCTCCAAATAATACTTAAACTAAAACTTATATTTAACATAAGAGTACAAATGGCAGCCGTATCGCTCAAGGCAATCTCTTACCGACTACCATGGGATGGATACTACCATACATTATGTAAAATTTTCTTTTAAAATTATGTAGAAGATATCTATAACCTTGTGATAACATTTTCATAGAAGCATCGATAATAACTAATGCATAGTTGATTGGCATTCTATCATTTTCATAAAATGTTTTAACGAATCAGATTTGGTAGAATTTTGGTGCGCTACAAATTAATTTCGAATAGTTGGCTTATGTATCTATTTTCAAAAATATATACGTAAATCTGTTTTCTTTCTTTCTCACATATATGATCCTCATACAAATCGATGACTTTTTAATTATTGTATTAGTATGAACATAATACTCACCTCAGACACAGGAATTAGCTCTTCGTTAATGGACACAATGACAGGCGCCTCCTCCCACTTACCCCATACCTTGCTTATTTGATATAAGCAGGTGCAGACGCTTATACAAAACGTTATAAGCCAGAAAATTCTGGAAATAAATATAATTAGCTCGACTATTGCCATCCCATCAACTATCCCATGAGTCATTTGAAATACGCATGCGTCAACTAGCTGGTATGCATGGCGTGTGGAAGCAGGAAAGAACACAATGAAAATGCTTCTTATTTTTCTAAGTTACATAGTTATTTGTTAATAATTGTATTTTTTTTATTTATTTTTTAACTTTTTTGTTTGTATTGGTCACTCAAATGCGTAGTAAGTATTTTTTGTTATTGATTTTTTTACATAAATATTGTTTAATATTCAGCATCAATTATTGCAGTTGCGAGGGTCATAAAAGGTCATACTAATGTAGAATAGTCGATATATGGTCGAATAAGAACTTAATCCTTCTCTTTACCTTATGCCTCCGTCCACTCAAGATACATTTTAACGAGTGGTAGAGCCACGCTGTTTTCAGTCATGACTCGGCATGAATTGGCAGGCTCGTTCAGAATAGTTTTTTATATTTACGTGAGTGTTACACATTGAAATAAAACTATTATTTCCGGATTTTATCGCGGATTTGGTTTAATTTTTAAATTTTTTGAGTTCCCGACGTTTCGATTACTTTACAGCTGTCGTGATCACGGGGCAGGTTCGCAAATAAAATAAATAAGAAAATACAAATGTAAAAATTAAACCAAATCCGCGATAAAATCCGTAAATAATAGTTTTATTTCAAGCCTCATTCAGAGTACCACTCTCACACAGGAGATCGACGTAAAGCAATAGCTTTGCTGTCGCGTTTAGTTCGGTTTTCTTTATATTTCTTTTCCGCTCTAATCTCGATTAAATGGACGAGCAATACATCTACAATCCCAACGTTGTAGATTTTCAATATCGGCAGAGATCACTTAAAATACATGACTCACTTTTCGACCGTGGTGACGCCTCTCCGCGTGATGTATCCCAGTCCATGTAGCGTAGTATTCCTGGCGAAATCTTGCAACTGTTCACTCACGAGTATCTTGCGCCGTTTCGCCCGTAGCTTTCTCAAGCAAACATTACCGTCCACTGTGTCGATACCTTTTTCCAGACTGGAAAAAGGAAGACACACATCAATTTCTTCCTTTATAACTTTGCTTGTCCATTCATCCGATTGAGTATAAAATTAATAAATCGGCAACTAATACTAAGTGATGGGCATAATGATAACTGCCGACATGGTGGTTGCAATTTGGTGTCAGAAGTCAGAATTTTTTTAAATCTATTTTAATCAAATTACCACAAGTGAAGGATAATATCAATGCCAAAACTTCCTATTTCACGTACTTGCTATGTGCATATCTACAATAAAATATATTTTACTTACTCCATTATGTTTTGCTTGTAACGCTTAATAAACGTTTTGTTTGTAAGGGTATGTGACAAGGACTGAAACACGTACATATTAATTAACTTCGTTTAATTAAGGAAAGTAGCATCAATATAGTGACACGACACTAAACCTACAGTCAGCAACAAATATTAAGGAATTTGTTTTTTACGTAGCAGAAGGAGAGACAAAACTATGGACTAGCGAGCTAATAATACTAGATTTTGAGAATATTCGGAGCCGGATTTAAGCCGGAATAAAATAAAACAAGACATATTAGGCGTATGTTTACTGCTTCATAGTAGGTACAGCTTAAACTACAAAGAGCACGAATATTCGCTCTAGACCCTTCAGGTTTCGTTCATACATTACGCTAAGGCTTTATAGTGGCCTGTGATAGATTTTGCCTTCCGGAAGAGTCTCCCCCATTTCGCCCGATCGTCTTGCATTCTCAGTAGTAATGTCTTTGGCTGTCATATCTTCCTCGACGACACCAAACCAGTGCTTCTTCGGTATGAGGGGTATAACGAACAAACGTTGGTTGAGGTCCTATAATATCAAGGCAGCAAGCACACATTGCTGACTCAACTTGGTTCATATATCGTAATTATACTCGTAAGCCAGGATGATTTTTGCATACTGTCTATACTGTATCAGCCCATATAGGTCCCACTGCAGGGCACAGGCCTACTCTACAATCGACAGTACGATTGAGAGTGGTTAGGCCATATAGTCCACCACGCTGGCCTAGTGCGGGTTGGCGGACTTACATACCATAGAATTTTTTTTATAAATCGCTATGGTATGCAGGTTTCCTCACGATGTTTTACTGTCTAACAGTATAAAATTACACTCATATTTAAATAGGATTCTATTGATTACTATGTGCAGATATATCATTTTTGGAAAACAGTGTCAGTATTTTCATTTATAATGCTGACTGTACACGCGATGCACAATTATTAAAAAGTGATTAATTTCAATTATGTTATTACCTTTTAATATTTTAAAGGCATAAGTTTGTGAATGTTTTTTTTATACCGGTACGCCAAAGGGACTATAGTACCCCTCATGTAGGAATATATTCCACGGCTGGGCAAGGGTCTCCCCCTCTCTCTTCATAATACGCGCTCTAAAGAAATTTCAGGCTACATGGGTTCGAAAACATCCAAGGAACCTAATAAGCCATTGTTTTAGCACACAGAACGATTACTTTTGACACACACAATGTGTCCCAGAACTCAACCATAATACGTCAACGGAAAGTAGGCTTAGTTATAAAAAAGTCATACTCGTTTCTTTATTAACCAAGAAACATCTTTTTAGTACACATTCTAAAAATAACTACCTTGATTATCACTTACTAGCGATGTGGACAGTGATTTCTAAATGTAATATTGTGATTGATTTGTTGCAACGGTAAATAGCTAAACCCAAGGAAACTAAGTAGTAAGTACGAACAAAATTGTAAAACAAGTCTAATTTGAGATGAATCACCAAAGAATAAAATGGAGTAAAATTTAATCCTACAATATTCTAAAATACTGCTGCATATATTACGCATATTTATTATGGTTTCAGCTACAAAAAAGTGGATTTAGTAAAGCCCAATTTGTCAATGATAACTCATAATAAATGGGCAGGCTCGTCGGTGAATAATACCCAACACCCAACAGTAACATACATACATAGTCCTGACCCCACACTAAGATCGAGTCTTGTGTCGTGGGTATCAGGAACTACGAGAGACTTTTCGGTCTCACAAACACCCAGACCCGGAAGAAATATTTGTGGGTCGCACAAACATTTCTCTAGGTGCGGGCATCGAACCCGCGGCCTCTCGTTTCACAGGCGGCGTCTAACCAACTGCGCCACGGAGGCTGTCAAAATGAATGAGATTGTCGGATGCCCAATATCCTTTCCTCTTCCCATCCAAGTGACGTGAGGGTGGCAGTGGTCACTCACAATAAAGTAACCTGTTCGTTCTTTTGCCAGACCGATGCAATAAAAAAAAAATCATTTTTTTAACAACTGCTTTTTTCAAAAGTTTTCTTTATATTCAAGGGATATTATTGTTATTTTACATATTATTAGATACTGAATTATTTTACAAAAGAATCGAAAATAAATTCTCGATTCGTTACCATGCGGCCTAAATATAAGGCCCGTCGCACACGGAGCTACTCAAAAAGAATTGGTTCCAAACTCTAATTAGAAACGGGTAACTTGAGCGTCACCGCCATATCATATCATACGAGGTTCATACATTATCATACGAGGTTCGCACACGACGCGATTGTTCACCAACACGTTGGTAAAGCGTTGGCAAGTAATCTCATGTGATGCGTCGTGCTGGTCACCGCGTTGCTGGATACGCGACTTTACCGAGTGTTTTGTTGGGAAAAATGATGCCTTAAATATTCAATTTGTATTAATTACTACAAGAGATATAACTTTACCAAATTTAAATAGCTTTCCTTGGACATTCTATAGACTTCTATATTTTTTTATCTGTTTCACACAGCTATTGTGCTGAAACTGATAATCTGCAGTTCATATATTTTCGAATATATATACGTGTGAGCCCAAATCTTGCGAATATTCCATAATGTTTACTCCTTATTACCCGGTGCTTTTGTTAATAGAAATAAAAGAAGTGACTGAAACCTTGCAATTTGAGTAGCGTCGTGTACGAAGTACAGTTTCTAACTGATTTATAATTTGAAGTTGCTGATCAGTTCCATCATGTTTGAGTAGCTCCGTGTGCGAAGGGGGTAAGAGATTCATTATGAAAGAAAAATTTAGCACATCGTTTTGTACTAAATTCATCTTTTGCCTCGTAATTCACTTAAGATGTGTATGGGTCATCCATACAATTTTGCTTTTAAGTAATTAAATCTTAATTCAATCTCCAAATAAATGAAGCGTCGGTCACAGTGACGGGTTTTTTGATCACTGTTTCCAAGATGTTACGAATATCGCACCAGAAGCATGTAAATTATATTCCCTTTCTTGATTAGGCAGCATCAGCGGCATGCTGGTTAACAGCACTACAATTTATTTTTGTGGAACGTAAAATCCCATGTATGATTTTAGAAGAACTATTCCAATATAATATTCATATAAAATAAAAAACCTTTTTCATCACGTAAGCATTTATTTGCTATAAAAAATTGTGTAGATACAGTAAATATGTGAAAACATTGACATTGTCTATTAAAAATATTTATTAAATAAATTCAATGGTACAGTTAACAAGTCGAAAGATTCCTATATTATTGTTTTTCTTCTGCTTAAAGCAGTGTCGCGCTGGACATAGACCTTTTAAATTGACAATTGTACGGTTTTGTTTGCATGTGGTAAAACACACACACACACACACACACACGCACGCACGCACGCACGCACGCACGCACGCACGCACGCACGCACGCACGCACGCACGCACGCACACACACACACACACACACACACACACACACAAATTTAAGTTGACACCTACTAACTTTAAAAATATAAAAATATTAAAATTAAAACATACATACTGGGTATATCAAGACTGCTACCGAAAACGAAGCTGGGTGGTAGTTTTAGTGAGTACAAACACAATGCAACTAAAATTTTCGCAAAAAAACGTGACAATTGTTTTTTATATGATTTTTTAAAATTTTTCTCTGTGTGGGTAGTTGAAATATAGTGTCAAAAATTTTTGCTCCATATATTTTTTATTATATTAATTGTATATAAGTACTTTTCTACAATATTATATGTGGAATTTATATAACTAAACTGAGTACCTTTCGGTGTTAATTAATTTTTTTCCTATCGCCTGTCATATATATATCAGCCCATATACGTCCCACTGCAGGGCACGGGCCTCCTCTACAATCGAGAATACGATTGAGAGTGGTTAGGCCATATAGTCCACCACGCTGGCCTAGTGCGGATTGGCGGACTTACATACCATAGAAATTATTATAAATCGCTATGGTATGCAGGTTTCCTCACGATGTTTTCCTTCACCGTTTTAGTGCGTGGTGATTGACTATCAATACACACATGACTCCGAAAAGTCAGAGGTGTGCCCTGGGATTCGAACCCGCGACCACCGTGAACATGAGGGCAGCCGCGTCTAGTCCGTTTACCAACAGGCCACCACGCACTCTACTACAATATAATTTTGTGGAATACATCACCACATTATGGAATCGGTGTTGAAAGCCTCTCTTGATGTGATGAAGGACGACTTTCATAAACGGATGGCTGCATTTGAGAATGACCTCCTGAAGTCTTCCACCGTGAGTACGGGTTCTTCTGACTTGGCCGCTGAATTTGCAACCTACAAGGCTTTCGTGACCCAGGCGCTAAATCTCCTTCAGCAGCAGATTGAAGCTTTGGCCAACACTATGGACACCATGGAAATGCAGAGGCGTCGGAAAATGCTGCTCATCCACGGCGTAGCTGAAGTTGCCGACGAACCTGTGCAGCTGGTTGTCGACATTGCCAAGCAGCACCTTGGTATTGCTGATTTTAAGGCCACTGATCTGCAGCGCTGTCATAGGTTGGGTCGACCATCTACATCGAAGAAGCCGAGACCTTTGATTGTTAAGTTCCAGGACGTCGCTATCAAGGATAAAGTCTGGTTCAGCAAAATTAAGTTAAAAGGTTCTGGTGTGACTCTGTCCGAATTTCTCACAAAACGACGACACGACATTTTTATGGCAGCTCGCGACAAGTTTGAATCTGTTTTTTTCTGGTGTACAATAAAGTTTATAAATAAATAAATAAGTTTGGCGTGAGTAACGCGTGGACTCGGGACGGCAACGTTTACATTGTCAGCGCTGGAATCAGGCATCGCATAGTGTCGCTTGGTCTTCTGGATAAGATCAACGTAGACACACCTGCTAAGCCAACTCCAATCAAGAAGGCCATAGCTGTGCCGAAGACCAGGCGGGCTGCGACTGCCAAGAAGTAGTGTATGTTTTGTTCGTTGTGTTTGTCCAATCCAGGTAAACCTCTTAGTCATATATGTTATATTGTATTCCATTATTCTATATTCCGTTTAATGTTATTGTTGTTTTTTTCTTCGTCTTATTTTGTTGGCTGCCTTGTTTTCATTTTGTTATTTTTCCACCCGCTTAGAAAAACATCATAACCTCAAATTTTTAAGTGTCATATGTCAGTTTTGACATTTACTGCAGTGTCCTTTCGTTCTGAAATTATCTGATGTAAGTTTGTTTGAAATATTTTTTGTCTATTTTATGTTGTTTACCTGGACTTCCTTGTCTGTAGAACTTCTTTATTTCCCTATAGTGTTTGTTATCATCTTCTTATAAATTTGTGACCCATTTAACATATTGTATTGCATAATTTATTTATATTTTACTTTTTTTTTATTGTTAATTAGTGATTATGTTTCATTAATAGTTTTTTGCGTTTTGTTATTTCAACCGGCAGATGGATATGTATTTTTTTTTGTCGTTTTTTTTTCTACTATTGTTTTTTTTTTGCTTTTTCTTTATTTTTCGTAGTTTTGGTTTAAGATTTTAATATTTATTTATATTTATTTTACATTTATTTTCAATTTCACTAATGTCTGTGCTCAACTTTAGTAGCGACAATTCAGACAGTGAAGAGTTCTTTTCTGCCCGTAGTGACGACAGCTTTGTCAGTGTTCCTTCACTTGCCGACTCTCTCTCTTGCCAGTTCTCTGACGTCCCTAGGAACTTCAATGTGGTCCATCTCAATGCCCAGAGTATTCCGGCCCATTTCCCCGATATGCTGACTAGTTTTGACTGTACTCTGTACATGCTCTGTACTGTACATGCTATCCTTGTTTCAGAATCATGGTTGAAACCATGTCTCTCTTCCGCAGCTTACTCCCTTCCTGGATTCCACCTCATTAGAAATGATCGCACAGCACGAGGCGGTGGTGATGTTGCTATTTATCTCCGATCTCAGTTTCGGTATACTGTTGTAAGTGCATCCCCACAACCTCCACCAATAAATGCTGGCGAACACCTCTTCCTAGAGGTGGAATTCTCACTTAAGAAACTTTTACTCGGTGTGTACTATTGTCCTTCTCTTCGCGTCGACTTCTTTTCTTCTTTCGAAATCATTCTTTAAAATCTTGTCCCATTGTACAGTCAGACCATAATCATGGGTGATTTCAATACCTGTATCCTCAAGAACGATCGTCGTTCTACCTCCTTTCTAAATACTATCCAATCCTGTAACCTTTCTACTCTTCTTCTCTCCGCCACTCATCATTCTCCTAACAACACTCCTTCTCTTCTTGACCTAATCATTGTTTCCTCTCCAAACTTAGTTGTCAAACATGGACAATGCTCCGCTGATGCCTTTTCCTGTCATGATCTGTTATATCTTTCTTATCGCGTCCGTCCTCCCAAATCCCTTCCTAAAGTCCTAATGCAACGGAATTTTCGGGGTATGAATCTTGATAATCTTCGTAGGGATGCCGACAGCATTGACTGGAGCTCGATTCTTCTTTCAGACTGTGTTGACACTAAACTGCGTACCTTCAATCAAAAGTTGTCCGACCTTTTTGACAGACATGCGCCTGTTAGGCCGATTAAGGTAAAGCACCAACCCTCACCTTGGCTCACTGCTGACATCAAGGCATTACTAACAAAAAAAGCGTCGGCCAAAAGTAAATATAATCGTCGTCCAATTGAATCGAACTGGCTGAAGTATGTAGCTATTCGGAATCACTGCAGTAAGGTGTGTAGAAATGCTCAACGCCGATACATTCACAAGTCAGTCGAAAACAGTGACCCAGCCAAAGTCTGGAAATTTCTAAAAACACTGGGAGTGGGTAAATCACCACAAGAGTCTATTCCCCAATCTATAGATTTAAACTCCTTAAACCGTCACTTCTCTTCTCCATCCTACTTTGATGGGATGACTAAAAATAACACCATTAAGCATCTTTCTACCCTTAACACTCCCACTTGTTCTACCTTTGTTTTCAAACAATTCGCCACTTGTGATGTTAAGAAGACTATTAATCTTTTGTCATCTAATGCTATGGGTAGCGATAATGTTAGTCGTAACATGATTCTCTATGTCTTAGACGAAACCCTACCTATCATTTCCCACATCTTAAACTACTCCATCTCCACTGGGATCTTTCCAACTGCTTGGAAGGAAGCCCACATTATCCCTCTTCCCAAGAAATCCAATGCATTTCTGCCTTCCGAATTTCGTCCTATTTCCATACTTCCTTTCCTTTCCAAAGTCCTAGAACGTTTAATCCATTCCCAACTTAATGATTTCCTCTCCAAGAACAACCTCTTAAATCCTCTCCAATCTGGGTTTCGTCCAGGGCATAGTACGACCACCACTTTGACCCATATCACAGATGATATAAGATCCGGCATGGAGGACGGCAAGCTGACAGTCTTAGCTTTGCTAGACTTCAGTAATGCCTTTAATACCGTGGACTACGACGTATTACTTTCCATGCTACGTTCTCTTAACATATCTCCAATGGCTGTTGATTGGTTTCGTAGTTACCTGTATGGACGCCGGCAACGCATCCGTGTGGAGGATAAATTTTCCTCTTGGTGCCCCGTAGCTGCTGGCGTTCCTCAGGGCGGCGTGCTATCTCCTCTTCTCTTCGCTGTTTTTATTAACTCAATATCCAACTTTTTACGCTCCTCCTACCACCTCTACGCAGATGATCTCTAAATATATACTCAGGCACCCGTGGACAAGATGGTCGATGCAATTGCTTATATCAATACAGATATTCAACACATCTGTGATTGGAGTAGAGCTCATGGTTTGAAGATCAATCCCTTGAAAACACAAGTCATTGTTGTCGGTA
The DNA here is from genome assembly GCA_023078785.2 of Hyles euphorbiae. NCBI lineage: Eukaryota > Metazoa > Arthropoda > Insecta > Lepidoptera > Sphingidae > Hyles > Hyles euphorbiae. Next base: position 1,316,670 of record CM041037.1, on the reverse strand, counting down.
GCCCTAGGATGAACCACCGAAGACCAACTAAATAAACTTGAGCGTCTTCAAAATTTCTACATAAGATTCATATTTGGTCTTCGCAAATATGACCATGTTTCTGAGTTTCGTGCTAAGCTCAAGTGGTTACCTATACGGCTTCGTCGGAATACTCACATTCTCTGTCTTCTTTACAATATTTTGTTCAATCCTCTCACCCCATCTTATCTTAAAGAACGATTTATTTTTCTTCATGACTCACATTTGAGGTCCTTGAGGTCGTCCGAGAATCTTAGGCTGAGAATGCCTGTGCACACCACGACATTTATGGACAAGTCTTTTACTGTCAAAGCAGTTCGATTGTGGAACGCGCTTCCTGTTGTGGTGAGACAGGCGCAATCGCTGTCTTCATTCAAGAGGCAAATCAAAGAACATTACCTCTCTCTCTCTAAATAAACAGATTTTAGTAGATAATATTATTTCCTACTTCTAATTAATTTTAAATTTGTATTTATTATATATTTATATATGTATATGTTTGTAGTAATATATATGTATGTATTTATTTGTACTTTTTATATTGTTTTTGTTTCTGTATGTTGTATTTTTTTTTTATGTGTGCAATAAAGATTTAAAGTAAATAAATAAATAAATATCGTAATTTTAGTTTTTGCTAAAATAATAATTTAAACTCTTTTATACCTTAGAGTCCTTATAAATAAAAGTGTATACACTATTATTTTAGGAAAAAAATGAATTTACCATCCAAATACGATCATAGGAAAAAAATATCGTCGCTTTTTTTTTCAAAATTTTCTGTTGCAATGTGTCTGAAGTCACTAAAACTACCACCCGGCTTCGTTTTCGGTAGCAGTCGTGAGATACCCTGTATAATAGGCAAAAATTGTAATAACATTTCTGTCCAGTTTTGAAAATATTAGTAGTAGTTTATTTAGTTATAGTTTTGAATATTTTGGAGATACGATCGTCTTCCCTCCTGGAGGTGGGCGTTAATGACTGCGACACAGTTCTCCCGAACTAATGCAGTTGTTAACGTACACATATGTACATTATCTGTAAGCTTGTTTATGTATCAATAAAATATTTGAATTAATTGAATTTGAACTATTTAAAAGATTATTTAAAAATTGATATCATTTGATATTTTGATTCCGTAAAAGTTATTATTCTCCTAGAAGGGGAAGGCAATGAGTTATTTTGTGATTTATTCAAGCGCGTCAGATGAAAGCAGATGGAATCTTTGCGTCATTTGGGAATCTCCACCATATATGGACTTTTTATGTTGAGGCGTGGGTCAAACATTGGAAAACTTTAAGCGTGTCAGATTAAGATAAGGTAGGTCACTATTAAGGAGGGTTACTAGCTAGAAGCGTAGGATTCGAAAATCTGACGATTCGAGTGTAACATAAGTGAGTGGGATGGTAATAAAGTTTCAAAAAAAGCGTTTTCTTGAAATATTCGAGCGCCAATACTTTTTTATTTATTCAGAAGTTGTTATGGCTCAGTATGATAGGGCAGGTTTGTCCGGGGCGGTACCACGGCGGTTTCTTTGTTCATGTTTCTCTTTATCTAAATCTCTCTTGAATGTGCACCAAATTCTGAAAAAAAAAAAACAATATAATATTAATTAATTATTATCAATTTGATATTTCAACTCATACTATACAAAACACTAAGACAAATGGGCCTTTAATAGTGGGTTAGTTACATTATTTATTTACTGAGGATTAGGGTCTGACTTTCTAGCACACAATGCATAGTTCACAGAACAGATGAATATAGTTAGAAGGGAAATAAAAGCGTTTGACGCGTCGCAAGGTGGTGCATAAAAAGCATCACTGCCGCGGAACGGATGATTTGTCAAATTAGTCGCTGTCGAAATGCCTTGGAGATAGGTGCTCCGGCGAAATAGAGTAAAATGCAGATTTGTGCTATTTTATCTTGCAGCTCCAATAGTAAAGCATCAAATATCAATAGAGGAGGAATTCCATACCAATATTCAACCCGATTTTATTGATTTTCACCTGTATTTTCGAAAATTGCGGTTATTAATTACGACATTTTGAAGAATTCGATAATATGATAGACGATAAATCAAAAATATACATTGCTGATTACGCGTACATACAATGCTCGCGAATGCCAAGTTCCTACGCAATGCATACGACTCATTTTTGTTATGTCAACAGCGAAAATTGGCACATGTCACGTAGTGTTGTAGTCTTGTACATAGTAACTATATCGATGTAGTTATAGATTTCCTATACTCGTAAATCAGTTTTTAGTCATTTTAAATTGTAGTAACGTTTGATAACGTTGACGACCTATCCTTATGTTCTGATTTTATACCTCTGCCAACATGAGAACAACATATTTTTGTGTGAAAATACATTATAATATAGTAACTTATTCATTTATACGTTTCCAAGAGTGAGTCGATAAAGGCAATAGGTAGAGACAACTGGATTCCTACAAAATCCAGTACGATTTGTTCTAAGTATTCATTTTCGTGAAACGGAAGACAATAAAAAAATCTGGATCATAAGTAATATACAAACCAAAAATAATTACGTGCAACGCTTATGGAAAAACAGTATCATGGCGATGAAATAATTAAATATTGTATGAAAAATCAAAACCACTGAATTTATTGACGTAAAAAATCGTAATTTGATTATAATAATTGCTTATATGTATGCCTTTCCAATAATAAAAATGTTAATACCTCACACACAGCTAAAAATCTTAAAAATCCTGTACATATAGATTTGTAAAATATGGGGTGTCTCAGAATGTTTTTCGTTTTTGAATTGACTACTACGTGTCAACCACAGGTAGCAAGGGGAGGGGAGTCATCTCAATCGCTTGGCCGGCTTGTTAAGTTTAGTAGCCATGAATCGTTTCACGGGACCGCAGCGCGCGTTTTGTTTGCGAGCGTTTTATAAAAACAACGATTCCTACACTGTTGCTCGTCGTCTCTACAGGACACATTTTAATGTAACAAGCTTAAGACATGTGCCAAGTGCCAATTTAATTAAGCATTGGGTGTGCAAGTTTGAAGAGACTGGGAATACAATGCCGGACAAATCGTCTGGGCGCAAAAGGACATCAAGAACGTGCATGAACGTCGATCGCGTTCGACAGTCTGTTATGGACGACCCACGACAGTCGTTAAGATTGCGCGCAGCTTCTCTTAATTTAAACAAATCTACGGTTCATCGCATTATTTCGAAAGACTTACATTTTCACCCCTATAAAATTGTTATTGTTCAAGAAATTAAGCCTGATGATCCTGATAAACGAGTCAAATTCTGCAGGACAATGAAAAACCGTTTTAGGAGTTTCAATAACATCTGGTTCTCCAATGAATCGAATTTTCACATCAACGGTCACGTGAATAAACAAAATTGCAGATACTGGGCTTCCGAGAATCCGCTAGAACTGCATCAGAAGCCCTTGCACTCGCCAAAAGTTATTGTTTGGGCTGCCATATCAAGTCAAGGAATTATCGGTCCTTATTTTTTTGAGGATGATCGAGGTCGAACTCAGACCGTTAATTCTGATCGATATTGCGATATGATCCGGACTTTTTTAGCTACAGAAATGCAAAACCAGGATGGCTACAACCGCAACACCTTTTTCCAGCAAGATGGAGCCACTTCTCATGTTACAAATGACTCATTAGCGGCTCTTCACGATTTATTCCCTGGAAGAGTGATAAGCCGCCGAGGAGATATCAACTGGCCACCAAGGAGCCCTGATTTAACGCCTGCTGATTTTTTTCTATGGGGCTACCTAAAAAGTAAAGTTTACAATCCATTGCCATCCAACCTGAATGTTTTGAAGCAAAGAATCACTGAAGAAATCAACTCTATTCCAAGAGCGATGCTCAAGAGAGTGATTGAAAATTTTAGCTCCAGGTTGAATGAGTGTGAAGAAGCGAATGGTGCGCATTTGCAGACGGTTGTTTTTCATAAATAAACTGCAAGAACTTTTCTTTAATTTAACAATAAATAAAACGAGTTTTAATGGATATTGTTGTTTTTTATTTAACATCTAAAAACGAAAAACATTCTGAGACACCCTTTAGTATACAAATTAAAATGAATTTTTAATACTCGTCTCATTTATTTTCCGCCTATTTACATAATACTAATGAAATAACTGTATCAGAAAAAACTATTAAGCATATCTATAAAATAAATTCCGGTCTTATAACAAAGACATATTTCCATAATTTTATCGATACTTTAAATCGACTATTGCAAGCTTTATGTATTGGATTTTGTTGAGGTTTTGTGTTCCGAAAACGACGACGCTGGTTTTCATACAATTTGACGGCTATTGCCTTTCTAACCATATTCAACTGTTCTGTGGCATAGTAAATGCATCGAAATAAAACTATTACTATCGCGGATCCGCGATAAAATCCGTAAATATCAGTTTTATTTCAATGTGTAACATTCGCGTAAATATAAGAAATAATTAGTTAATGCATTATTAAGAAACATAAAAATTCAATATTATTATAGGAAAATACAAGACATAGCAGTCAAAACTGCCATGGCTAATGATGATAATAACGAAATTGATTTATTAATATTACCTAAGAGTCACGAAATAGATAATTTCGACGAGGCTGAGGAAGGAGAATCCTAAGAACAGGCCGAGCAGTCCTCCGCAGTTGGCTATGAAGTCTGTGGTGCCGAAAAGCTGCGACCGCCGCATCGTCACGAAACGAGGACTCTTGAAAACATCTCCAATCTTGAAATGGAGGCACTGTGAATACAAAATAGGTTTAGTACACCGTCGATACCATAGTTTAAATATTTATAATAAGATTAATGAGGCTGAAGAACTTTAGGTGTTACTTTAGGCTTTTTAAAAACATAATTAACATAATTCATTCCATTTGCTAATTATAAAAATCATTGATCTATTTTTTTTTCTTTTTTAATCAGATCTTGTATCAAAGTCTATCTTTTATCCATTCAATATTTTGAAGTGAAAATTGAAAGTGAGTTCCAGGTTTGTGTATTTATTTATTCACTTATTCATTATTCCTTTGGACGATCTCTTACAGACAAACTTAAGATGGATATCATAATAGGAAAAGTAGAGAGTCTAAATTATACGGAAGATAAAAGCTCCAATTAATAAGAAATATTTCTTTTACAATTAATATTTCTATACTTTTAAAATTTATGTGCAAATATACAACATCGTATCGCCACTATATGGGACAGTTTACATCGTTACAGAAAACAGAAGTAAGTCCCAATCAAGTTTCGATATCATCCCGAGGAAGTCGGTAGGATTTCCTTGAATCAAGTGTTCGATAGATTGACCTTAAGCCCATGGGTGTTGTTAGCATCGATCATTTTGTCCGAGGGTTTTTGAGTATTAATTTTCAGTTCATCGGCGTGGAGTGGACTCGAGAAGCGATGATGTTATTAGTCATTATTAATGAAAGCGAAGAGCACATTAAATAACAAGCCCTCCTGAGATCTATGAGCATAAAAACAATCAAGAGCAATAAAAACAAGCAAAGTATTCCTCAAAACTGATGCTTTTCTGGCGCTCCTACAGGTAATTACGAACCAATCAACTGCCGTTGGAGATATGTTTAAAAAAATATCCAAGTAATACATTAAAATTCGCTTAATTGAAAGTATGAATGAAGTCCAGTAATGCTGGGACAGCTTGCCTTCCTCACTGCCTGACGTGATGCCATCCATAATATTATGAGGCAGAGTGGTAGTTGTACTATTCCCAGGACGAAACCCTGATTGGTGAGGATTAAGAGAATTGTGTTTGAATAACAAATAATATAGCTGGATGTAGGTGCGCGCGCACCATTCTAGAAAACCTATGTCATTGTCATTGTAAATTTTCTTCAAGTCGCTCATACATTGTATTCTAATTTTTATTATTTTTATGATTTATTTAAGTAAGTGTATATAATAAACTATTTAATATTGACGTGGTATTACTGACGCCCATACACTTACATTGGTGACCCCATTGGAACAAAAATGGCAACCGGAAAAATCCAGACTGGAGCTACCGTGAGTGGATCGTCAAATTTGTATGTAAATCATTTACATAGTGACACGATGAATGAAATGTATAAGCAAATATGTGAGCTTACAAGACAAGTCCAAGCACTACAGACTGAAATCTCGACGCATTCACGACCTCGTTCCAGGTCCCGTCAAATTAAGCCACGGCATCGATCACAATCTGGACGCCGTAATAATAAGTATTGTTGGTACCACAACAGATTTGGTGAAAAAGCTTATCGTTGTACTTCACCCTGTAAATTTCAGAAACCTAACAGTTCATCGGGAAATGGAAGCGGCAGTCGCAAGTAGCGGCAAACGACTGCCAATCAAGCAATGGCCGCCTCTTTGTCACTGACAAAAACACCAAACTACAGTTTCTTGTGGATACTGGCTCCGACTTATGTGTTTTTCCGAGATCAGCGACCAGAGGACGACGCGACAAAACCAAATATGATTTTTTTGCAGCCAACAACACCACTATTTCGACTTACGGTTATATACAGCTTAAACTCAATTTAGGACTACGTCGTGACTACGATTGGAAATTCATTGTAGCCGACGTTTCGAAACCAATCATTGGAGTTGATTTTCTAAGCTACTACAACCTACTAGTCGACTGCAGGTATCACCGACTTATTGACGGGCTTACTTCGCTCTCCGTCAATTTACCTTCCTGCAACATCAGACTGGAATCTATCGGGATAAAAGTGTCATGGGAGATTCAGACTACCATCAGTTATTAAGACTCTACCCGGAAATTACAATACCCGCAGGTGCTCCAACAGAGCCAAAACATAACACCAAACATCACATACGTACCACTCCAGGACCACCAGTATCATCACGACCACGGCGCTTAGCTCCAGACAGACTGCAAATTGCAAAAAAAGAATTTGAAGACATGCTCACAAATGGTACAGCTCGTAGATCTGAAAGTTGTTGGTCTTCACCGCTACACTTGGCTCGCAAAAAAGATGACGGATGGCGCCCTTGCGGTGACTATCGTGGACTCAACGCTAGGACAATTCCGGACAGATATCCCATCCGGCATATTCACGACTTTGCCTACCATCTGTCAGGAGCGCAAATTTTCACGAAAATTGATTTGGTCAAAGCCTACAATCAGATACCCGTTGAAAGTCAGGATATATGCAAAACCGCTATAACTACACCTTTTGGACTGTTCGAATTTCCTTATATGACTTTTGGCTTGAGGAATGCAGCGCAAACCTTTCAACGCTTCATCGACGAAGTATTACAAGGTCTAGATTTTACTTTTGGATACTTGGACGACATTCTTATATTCTCAAAAACACATTCAGAGCACCTAGAACACTTGAAAAAAGTCTTTGAGCGACTGAAAGAGTATGGAGTCCTGATTAATACCTTAAAGAGTGTCTTAGGAGTCGCCGAGATAACATTCCTTGGATATCTCGTCTCGAAAAATGGAATACGACCAACTGAAGAGAAAGTAAAGGCGATTCAACAATATCTGACACCAAAAACAGCCAAAGATCTGCGTAGATTTTTAGGCATGGTCAATTTCTACAGGCGTTTCTTGCCCCATGCGGCAAGGGTACAAGAACCGTTGAATCGTGCTCTAGCTGGCTCGAATATGAAAGGATCCACACCAATTAAAATAAGCCCAGAATTTGTACAGGCTTTTGAGAAGTGCAAGAACAGTTTATCCGAAGCTGCACTTTTATGTCATGTAGACTGTGAAGCGGAATTAGCTTTGTTTACCGATGCATCAGATGTAGCTTTAGGGGCAGTTCTCCAACAGAAAAAACAGGATGTTTGGGAACCTCTCGGATATTTCTCGCATAAATTGTCTGATGCACAAAAACACTATAGCCCTTATGACCGAGAACTTCTTGCTATTTATGAGGGAATAAGATACTTTAGATATATGCTTGAGGCGAGAACTTTTACAGTATACACGGACCACAAACCTATCACATTTGCTTTCCATACCAAACGCGATAAGTGTTCTCCACGGCAACTGCGTTATCTACACTTCATTGCTCAATTTTCTACAGATATACGCCACGTCGCCGGCAAAGACAATGTGGTTGCAGATGCCCTTTCACGTGTAGCGCGCCGCTCCTACTCGCACTCTATAAATATGCGCGCAGCCGTGAGCCGGTGAACATTTGCGCTACAATCTCGCCGGACGATGATCTCGCTGCTCCGTATGCCATGTTCCTACAAAGCTATTACCGATAGCATCAACTATCAAGAGCTTGCAGCAGATCAGGCCGTTGACACTGAACTGCAAGATCTTTTGAAGAATGGCACTGCATTGAAATTGAAGAAAGTCACAAGTCCAGATGCAGTTATTTACTGTGACGTCTCAACTGGAAAATCTCGCCCTTACATTACACCTGCATTCAGAAAGATCATATTCAACAGCATTCATAATCTCAGTCATCCAGGAACATCAGCAACTGTTAAATTACTAACCGAACGTTTTGTTTGGCCTGGCATACGCCAAGACGGCAAGAAATGGGCTAGAGAATGCTTAGATTGCCAACGAAGTAAAGTAACTCGTCACACAATATCACCCTTATCTCCATTTCATGTTCCAACTGATCGCTTTTCTCATGTTCATCTCGACTTAATCGGCCCTTTGCCATTTTCATGTAGTTTTAGATATTGCCTCACAGCCATCGACCGCTTCACCCGGTGGCCTGAGGCCTATCCCTTGGCTGACATCACCGCTGAAACCTGCGCCCGAAGCTTCATCAGCGGTTGGGTTGCCCGTTTTGGTTGCCCAAACAAGATTACAACAGATCGCGATCGTCAATTCCAGTCGCACATGTTCCAGACCCTAGCGAAGTTTGTTGGCGCTAAATACTGCCCTACAACAGCCTACCATCCTGCTGCTAACGGAATGGTAGAGAGGATGCATCGGCAGCTGAAATCAGCGATTATGTGTCACAACAATGAAAGTTGGTCCGAGATACTTCCATGGGTGCTCTTAGGAATAAGTAGTGCATGGAAAGAAGACATTAAGACGTCTGCTGCAGAACTCGTTTACGGGGAGCCACTACGACTTCCAAATGAGTTTTTTGCACCTAAACAAGGCCACATCTTGGACATGACTGACTTCGCCAGTCGTCTTCGTAATCATATGGCGAAGATTTCTCCAACTCCGACGTCTAGTCTTGCGCAAAACAGAGCATTTTACTTACCGAAGGATATTTTTACGACACAATATGTTTTTCTTCGCGTGGGTCCCATAAAGGGTGCCCTGGAATGCCCATATAGAGGTCCATATAAAGTTTTGGAAAAGTCACACAAAACTTTCAAGATAGAGATCAACGGGAAACCTACTACTGTCACTATTGATCGCATTAAGCCAGCTCATATGGCTAACGAAGAAAAGAAGCCAGACACTTGCGCGCCCTCTACTTCACCCCCAGAGGAGGTTCCTCTAAGTACGACAAGAAGTAGACGAAGAGTTCGTTTTCCTGACTACTATCGCCCGTGAACCGGTCTCGGCGGGGGAGTATTGTAGGTGCGCGCGCACCATTCTAGAAAACCTATGTCATTGTCATTGTAAATTTTCTTCAAGTCGCTCATACATTGTATTCTAATTTTTATTATTTTTATGGTTTATTTAAGTAAGTGTATATAATAAACTATTTAATATTGACGTGGTATTACTGACGCCCATACACTTACATGGATATAAATTAGACGTTCAAGGCCTTTGGACAGGAAAGAGAGAATGGAGATAGCACATTTTATAATAGACATGTATATTATGTTGACAACAACCGCGTCTCGCCATCAAACCATTGAGTTATAATGTACTACGTACTAGAGAAGACACCTCAAGCAAATAGTTTGTAACACGAGTTGGAGTCCAGGCGCTCCAACTCATTTAGTCTATGTCAAGCGCTTGCTAGAACTAGACACGTATCAGTGCGAAGTTTTATTCGACAAAATGCCGTCGTGTGCATTAAAATACTGCTCGAACAATTCAAAAAACATAAGTAAAAGTCAAGGTGTGACTTTTCACCAGTGAGTTTAACTTATTATATTAAAAACACATTTAATCTAATTTAATATCAACAATTGTGACATGTGGCAGCGGTTGATGACGGGCGGCCATGCATGTCAAAGACTAACGAGTATTTGTATGCGCAGAGTCGACAATATCGACGCAGATTTGTAACGGATACTGAAGTATTTATATAAGATAAAAAATTAAAAGCATTTAAATTAATATTTTTATTATTATTTAAATTAAAAGGTTTCCTCGGCCATGTCATGAAACAAGAGAATTGTGGATCAAATTTGTTCAGAAGAATCGCGGCGAAGAAACGTGGTTACCTTCAGATTATTCTCGCATATGTTCCGTACATTTTAAAGATGAAGACAAATATAGCACAAAGACAGGAAGAGTGTACTTAAAGAAAGTTGCAGTACCATGCGAAAACGTAATTTTGCACTATTATTCTCCAGCTGGCTATAAATATGTAAGAGAATTTTACAATAAGGCTCTCCCGCATCCCAGGTCAATTTCTAGGTGGTATTCGAGTATCAATGCAGAACCTGGATTTACAACAGAAGCTTTTGCAGCCTTAAAAAGAAAATCCCAATCCAACGCAAAATCTAACAAACCTGTACTCTGCTCACTAGTCTTTGATGAAATAGCTATCAGGAGACAGAAACTATTCCACAACAATGCAAAATTAGGCGCAGTTAATTTTGGAGCAGGTCCTATGCAAGGTGAAGAAGATGAGACAGTAGCTACGCAAGCTTTAGTATTTATGCTGGTCGCCTTAAACGAAAATTGGAAATTCCCGTAAGTTGAGTCCGTCACAGGTGAAATATTCACCCTACGATAGGGAGCTGCTTGCCATTTACGAAGCCGTAAAACACTTTCGGCATATACTCGAGGCCAGGCACTTCGTGATCTATACTGACCACAAGCCCATCAGTTTTGCCTTCCATGAAAGGAAGAAAAATTGTTCGCCTAGGCAGTATAGACACCTCGATTTTATCGCCCAGTTCACGACCGATATTCGGCACATATCCGGTAAGGATAATACTGTTGCAGATACCCTGTCGCGTATAGAAGAATTGGGAGCACCTGTGGATCTCGAGGCGCTAGCTAAAGGTCAGGCTGCAGATCCTGAATTGTCTGCATTATTAGAGGGAGGTTCATCACTACGCTTAGAGAAACATCAGATTCCCGGGAGCCGCACTTACTTGTATTGCGATGTCAGTACATCGGCAACCAGGCCTTTCGTTCCAAAGTTCTTCCGAAAGCAAGTTTTCGACAGCTTGCATTCTCATAGCCATCCTGGTGCAAATGCGTCGGCTAAATTAATTGCCGAACGTTTTGTATGGCCATGTATGCGCAAAGACTGCAGAGACTGGGCACGAGCCTGTCTCCCATGCCAAAGGGCAAAGGTGAGCCGCCATGTTAATGCTCCACTTGGCGCATTTAAATTACCGCGAGCGCGCTTCCAACAGGTTCACATAGATCTTGTAGGACCGCTTCCTCTATCCTGTGGATACCGGTATTGCCTCACGGCGGTAGACCGATTTACTCGATGGCCCGAAGCAATACCTATCGAGGACATAACCGCGGAAACTGTCGCAAAAGCCTTGCTATCGGGGTGGATATCTCGATTTGGCTGTCCGACCGTCATTACAACGGACCGGGGCCGACAATTTGAGTCCGCCCTTTTCCAATGCTTGTCAAGGTTAGCTGGTTTCCAGCACAAAACTACGACAGCCTACCACCCAGCTTGCAATGGCTTAGTGGAGCGTTTTCATAGGCAACTTAAAGCCGCCATTGTATGCCACGATAACAGTAGGTGGACAGAGTCTCTCCCCTGGGTTTTGTTAGGCATCCGCACCGCGTTCAAAGAAGATCTTCAATCTTCATCAGCTGAACTAGTGTACGGAGAACCCTTAAGGTTACCAGGTGAATTTTTCGACAGCACCATACCTGTTACAACCGACACCTCAGAGTTCATTGCCCGGATTAGGAACTTCGCGAGAAACTTACAACCCGCGCCGACATCTCGCCACGGCAAACTAAATACCTTTATATTCAAAGAGTTAGCCACTTGTGATCACGTCTTCCTGCGTGAAGATGCATCGCGAGGCTCACTTCAAGCAGCCTATTCTGGCCCGCACAAAGTGCTTTCTAAAGGGGACAAAGTTTTTAAAATTATATTTAAAAATAAAGAACTCACTGTTTCGATAGACCGTATTAAGCCGGCCTTCATACTGTCTGAGAGCCGTAACGATACTGTTGAAAACTCAGCACCCACCCAAAACGAGTATGTTACGCGTTCGGGACGCAGGGTTAAATTTAAAGACTTTTATCGCCCATGAAGGTCTCTGGAGGGGGGTGGTGTGGCGGTATAGCCAACACACACACACACACACACACACACACACACAGACACACAAACACACACTCGTGCACACACATCGCGGATCCGAACATCGCACGGTAAGTCTCATCCTTGCTACGCACTCAACAAGCGTCAATGACGGCCCGTGCTTTGTTCGGCCGCGCAGCGGATACGCCCGAGTCTTTATGAACCCCTCGGGGCTCGGGCTGCGGTGCGCGGGCGCGGCTCACGGCCCGCCGGCGGCCGGCCGCCGCTCGGCGCTCGCTAGTAGCAATGTGCAATTCGTTCAATTTTTAGGACCCGGATCAATACTGATCCATCTTTAAAATGAACCGGTTCAAATGACTCGATCAATCAAACGATTGGTTCCGTTCAATTCTTTGATACAAATGAATAGGCCCTTAGTAGAATTATAGGTATGTAAACATATTTTAAAGTTCACATTACCTTGCATTACCTTTTAAATTTACACAAAAATGACACTTTTACAACTGAAACACGCGAAAAACAATTTTACAACAAACCTAATAGACAAAATCTTAGGACAACGAGATACTGATTACGAAATACGAACAAATACGTGTTATTACTTAATGACAATATTAACTCGCAAGTAATCATAAATCAAGACGTAACTAACTTCAACTCACTCAAAAAGTCAAAACCATAAAATTGTAACATAAAACAAACTTTAAAGCCTACCAATCAAAGCATATATTAACCTTGTCATTTACAGTCGAACTATTTAGTGTCTGTATTCGTCTCTAAAACCGATGATATCCGAACGTTTGTTTGGCTTGATTCGGCTCGACTCGGGTCAGGCGCACTTCCGGCTCGCGAACCGTTGTTCGCGGGTTATGGTTCTCAGCTCTCGGCTCTCGGCTCTCGGCTCTCGGCTCTCAGTTCTCGGTTCGCTTGAACCGACGCAATTCTCCAATCGTGATCGATCGAATGAACGAATTTTATTGTACGTAAAGATCGAATCGATCGCGTGGTTCTTGCGAGCCGGTTTATTTGACCCGTTCAATCGCGAACGACCCATATTTACTCGCTAGTGAGGACTCGCCGTTGACACAGAGCGCACGCTAGCCGCTTACGTGATTTGCCGTTAACACGACCGGTGCCCATCCGATAATACTATATTATGTTACTACTTACTACTATAATAATTTGTTTAAATAGTATAAATGTTTGAATTTCGTTAGTGTATGTTTTATTGTACAGACTGTTGTATAGTGTAATAAATTCCCCTTTACTACAACCTGTAGGATACTTTTTAACGGCCGGTGTAAAAGCTGAAACAAAGGCAAATTTGATAAAAATATGTTTGCAAAAGTGCCATGAAGTTGGCGTAATAGTTTTAAGTCTTACGTTTGACGGTTGTTCTGCAAACTTTGGTGCAGCTGAAATTTTGGGCTGTAAATTAACAGACGTCAGTAATATGAAGACTTATTTTCCACATCCATGTACGAAGGAAAAAGTTTGCGTTTTTATAGACCCTTGCCATGTTATAAAACTAGTAAGGAACACGTTCGAGAAAAAAAGACTGTTGTTCGATAACAATGGGAAAGAAATCAAATGGCAGTTACTCATCAATCTTAATATGCTTCAACAAAATGAAGGACTTAAATTCGGCAACAAGATAACACCTCGTCATATACATTTTCGACAACAGATTATGAAAGTTAAACTTGCAACACAGCTGCTGAGTATGAGCGTAGCAAAAGCTTTACTTTTATGTGATGAAGTTTTGAATTCGAGACAGTTTCAAGATTCATCAGGAACAGTGAATTTCATAACTTTAATGAATAATTTTTTTGACGTTATGAATTCTAGAAAATGTTATTTCTATGGCTTTAAGCGTCCTATCGATAGGAAAAACAAGACTCTAATATTTTCTTTCTTGGATGAAGTTAAGTCTTTTATCCTTGCATTGAAATTTCGTTCTCAATCAAGAAGAATAATTAGACGAAAAAACCAAATATCCGGAATATTATTACAAATCTCAAAGAAAGACATAGTTAACTCTGCTAACAAAACTGGATTTATTGGTGCCATAATATGTATTGAATCGCTTAAAATACTTTACAACAATATAGTTGAGGAAAAACAGATGCTTAGTTACATATCTACGTACCGGATAAGCCAGGATCATCTGGAGCTGTTTTTTGGGTTAATAAGAAAACATGGCGGGTATAATAACAATCCAAATGTTTTGCAATTCAGAGCGGCCTACAAAAAAACTCTAAACCATCTTGAACTTCGGTCATCATTTACCGGCAATTGCATTCCTTTGGACAATTTCTCAATATTAAATTCTACATCCGAAAATATCATTAACAGTACAGCCTTATCAAATAAGTATGAAAAACAACCATATGAAATTATACAAAATACACGATTGCTGACATCAAGTGTGGAAGCCGAAAATAATTGCGATATCTTTGCAACAATGCTTGACCACGAACTCATAACATCTGAGTCAAAGTTGATAGTAGGTTATATATCTGGATATGTATCAAGACAATTAACAAAAAAAATAAAATGTGAAGATTGCATTGACAGCTTGACCACACCAAATAAACTTTCACATCATACACTTATAACAATAAAAGACATGGGTGGTCTATGTTATTCTGCAGAAGACGTGTATTTAATATGTTTGGCTACGGAAAAAGTTATACGTAATTTAATACGACAAAGTGGTGGAAGTCTTGCCTCAAAATATGACTTTAATTATATTACCGTAAACACCCTAAAACATTTCATTGGGAAAGAAGTATTTCTAAATTTAAATCAACATTCCTTGAATCAGCCATCAACATTTAATCACAGAATACATTTAATTCGAGCAATAATAAATCAGTACACTAAAATTAGATTGCATCACGAATGGTCCAAGATCCCAGGCCCCCCAGACGTTACTTATTTTCTGATAAAAAATATAAATGGGATAAAGTAGTGTTAGTACGTACTTTGAGTGTGTGCATACCTGCTAGCTTGTGTCGACGGCCAATTCATAGGTACCAGGTGCTAAAGGTAGATAAATACAGTACTGACTTTTCTTAAATTCTCAGTGCTGATTTTTACATATGTTTTAGATAATTTTGTTAAAAATTAATAATAATTATTGCCAGACACTTTCCATCGGCGCTTATCCTTAACAGACGCTTTAAAGCTTCAAAAAAAATAACATATTTTTACTTATAATCTCACTCTTGATTTTTATATATGATACTCAGGGAACTATTTGAACACCCCTGGTCAGCAGCCAGACCAATTGGAGGGGTCAAACATCCCCCCAGACACACATAAAGTGTCGCTATGTGTATGAGCGAATGAAGAGTTCAATCGCAAAAATGTGAAAAACTTTGATGCAAGTAACTTACCACCATGCAAAAGTGAGCTTTTACAGCAGTTTGGACGAGCTAATTACATCACTAGTCTCTGGAAGAATGCCCTTTTTTTTTTATTGCTTTGAATGGCGAGGCCGTTCGCCTGATGGTAAGCGATACGACCGCTCATGAACAGTAGTAGAACCAAACAACACCTTGAATTACAAAGCATTGCTTGACATTCCACTGCGCTCGCCATCCTGAGACATAAGATGTAAAGTCTCAATATGTCCAGTAGTTCCTCTGGCTACAATATCCATCAATCCGAAACACAACAGTGCATTTAAACTGCTGTTTGACGAGAGAAATAAATATTGCGGTGGTACCCACCCAGGCAGCCTCTCACATATGAGAGACCTACCACCAGTAATATATGAAGAAAATTAGTATTTTTAGTTCTGACAATAATGGGACGTTGGAAGACAATAAATATCATTTTAACTGGTTCGATGGGGACCAATTGCCGAGCTTTGTCAGTGAATCGCTTCAAGAAGCATCAGGTATTATACTTTAACTTTGAATAATTGATATAACCGTGTAACTCTTTGATTCTTAATTATGTTATTTTTGTAACAGAAAATGAAAGTAATAAGGATGATAATGAAGATAGTCAATGCCAACATTGGGTTGATGATGACTTATCAAACTTAGACGATGATGACAGTAAAGATCACGCTGAATTGCAAAATGTTCAAACTACAAATAATCCGAAAGAAGAAAGACATGTATAGCTTTGTGTAATTTTAAGATATATATTTATTGTCTTCCAACGTCCACCCATTATTGTCAGGACTAAAAATACTAATTTTCTTCCAGAGACTAGTGATGTAATTAGCTCGTCCAAACTGCTGTAAAAGCTCACTTTTGCATGGTGGTAAGTTACTTGCATCAAAGTTTTTCACATTTTTGCGATTGAACTCTTCATTTACGTCACAAACCATATAAGTGTTGATGAAGAGTTGGAGTCGGGCAGCATCTACGTCAATTATTCCGGCCACGTTGTACAGTTCACAAACAAATTTTTGTATAGTGTTAAACACATTTTGCTCTAGTTCTAAGTCACTGAATATCGCCGAGTTTCATAAATGCTATCTGGTACTCTGCATTTTTAAGTAAGAAAGATATCGATAAATAGATATCTCTCTCACACTCAAGCGTACAAATAATGACCTCACGCTCATACACATAGCGACACTTTATGTGTGTCTGGGGTATGTTTGACCCCTCCAATTGGTCTGGCTGCTGCCCAGGGGTGTTCAAATAGTTCCCTAAGTATCATATATAAAAATCAAGAGTGAGATTATAAGTAAAAATATGTTATTTTTTTGAAGCTTAAAAGCGTCTGTTAAGGATAAGCGCCGATGGAAAGTGTCTGGCAATAATTATTATTAATTTTTAACAAAATTATCTAAAACATATGTAAAAATCAGCACTGAGAATTTAAGAAAAGTCAGTACTGTATTTATCTACCTTTAGCACCTGGTACCTATGAATTGGCCGTCGACACAAGCTAGCAGGTATGCACACACTCAAAGTACGTACTAACACTACTTTATCCCATTTATATTTTTTATCAGAAAATAAGTAACGTCTGGGGGGCCTGGGATCTTACTCTAGAAGCAAAAACTGATGAAACTGTCGATTACAATACCAAACGGCAGAAACTAACTAAACTCATATTATTTAAAGGAAATTGAAATATCTGTCTGTACCAGGTAAGGCAGGTGATATTGTCGCTTGTTATTTCATATTTTTGATTACCTATGTATATATTTAATAAAAATATTTTATTTCTAGAGTGTTTCTATTAATTAAATCCTGAACAAAAAAAAAAATATTTATTTATAATTTAATTTCTTGTGTATTATTCACAAATAATGTGCTCACCAGGCGCCATGTTTATAAATCCGGTAAATAAAAGAAACCATATTATTTTATGTAAAAGAAACTATTATTTTATATTATATTTTAGTTGTCGGTATTAATATGTAGACATCATATAACGAAGAGTTACGATTAATATGAATTGTCTTATCTATTCGTGACACGTTTTTCTTTGGCCATAATTTGTATGATATCAAGTCAATAAAGTAGATGTCGCTATTGAGCTGGGACAAATAATTTCTATGACATGTCTTGTCTATCGGTAGAATATATGTCAATGCATCAAACGTAAAAGTGAGTATAGCTATGTAAGCATATCATGATATTAACATTCATAAAAAAAAACTCCATCTTCATGCATACATATGAAGCTAATAAAAGCGTTTTAAAAATAAGCATAGTTCTGTTCAATATATTATGTTTCTTTAGTTTCAGAAATATCGCCGGTAAGGTATTACTGGCACTGTTCTTGTTAAAAAATGATTTATGATGAATTCCCGGCAAAACAACTTACTTTTTAAATTTATCCACTATAATAGGTGATTTATTGAATAAAGCGAAATAGAATTGCTTAATATTGTAGTCAGTTTTTAATATTTCAGCATCGTATTCAACATGATTACAAAGTGGCAAGCAATTGCACCGCTCCTGGTCTAAATTGATGTCTGGTGTTTCTATTTTCGCTAATGCTTCTGAAAATGTTAAAGAAATATTATGTCTTATGTTTTAAATATTATAAATAATAAATAAATACACCCGATAGTCACACACATAGTCCCGCCCCACACCAAGATCGAAGTCTTGTGTCGCGGGTATCAGGAACTATGAGAGATTTTTCGGTCTCATGTAAGAGGGTCAAAAATATTGGTAACATAATATTAGGAGAATTAAGTAAAAATGTATACACATATCACAGTATGTCGCTTTCTTTTGCATCAACGCTTTGAAATTACATTTGTGTAAATGTTTTTTATTAGTAGGTATTCTGCTATATTCTTTTCATTCATTCTAATCGAACCTACTTGATATTGAGTATTATTGCTTATTGGTCTACGTGTGATCTTCTAGAAAATTTATGTATTATAGTCAAAAACATCACTTGAAATTGACGACAGTGTTTCGATGAAAATTAGAAACTTTCACACTCGTATGAAAAATATCGTGGCACGTCACACTTCGCTTTGGACCATTATAACTCAACATTCTTAAACAACCATTATATTATACTACTATACAGTGAAATATTAATAATTGTTAAAATAGCACAAGATTTTTAAATTATATACTTATTGAAAAAAAAAAATTGTTTCGGGTCTCGATATACCTTAAAAATAGGGGTATTATGTTACCGGTAGATTGCACGCAATAGGCGAGACGAATGATTTTCAAATTATATTCTAAAATATAGGCACACATTTATTATATACGAAAAAATATATATTTCAAGAATTAACTAAGGCTTAACATAGTTTTAAGCCATTTTTCTAATAATTTTTCAATAGTGCACAAAAAACGCTAGTAGGTGTCATGGCGTCCGCTGTGATGTCACTACTAGGTAAACATGTCATTGTGTACTACTTAGTTTGTGGTCCAGTGGCTTAACAGTCCATACATTGCTTTTTTTCTTTGGAATGAAATAGTTCCTCCATTTGCAGTAGATGTCGCTTCTCTCAACATCGCGTAATTATTGTTGTTAAGAAAAAATATGAATAGAGAGAAACAAAAGTATCTGTATATAATTATAATCACAAGAAGAATCATAATAAAAAACAATACAACCGTTAAACTGTTATTTTATTTACTTAGAAACCTTTGCTTAACTCTAGTCATGTTTTCTCTAAACTAATTTCCAAAAGCCTACTCAGTAAAAATTTCGGGCTTTGGAAATTACTGGGGAAAATATTTATAATATAAATTAATTAAATATTGATAAAACCTATGTCCTATTCGAACGTCGTGTACCGACAGAGGGCGCTAATTCCAATAATCTGACTGTTAACTCTATCTCCGTATAAAGAATGTACTCTGTGACTGCGAGTCAAAGAATGACACATGAGTTTACTTCCTAGTCTATGGTCATGTTTACATAGGCGTGACATCATGCGTTGTGAAGAGCGTTTTTGTCAAAATGGCCGATTGCTATATTTTGTACTTTGATTTTATTTAAAATCTTATTAATCTCCAAGTATAGATTAAAACTGAATTATCATTTGAAATCCTTGTAATATGTATTTTCCCTTAAAAACATAATATTTTTAATTTTTTGATACTGTCGTCTCGCCTATTGTATTTGATTTCTTACTTACCTAAAGCTGATTTCATACAATTCCAGGTGTGTACAGTGCAAATCCTATCGGTTGTATTATCTGTAATCATTCAGATAAAATATAGTTATTCATCAAATCCCAGGGTACACCTCTGACTTTTCGGAGTCAAGTGTGCATTGATAGTCAATCACCACCCACTGTAACGGTGAAGGAAAACATCGCGAGGAACTTTGCATACGGGAGCGATTTTTAAGAATTTCTATGATATCGCCAACCAGCACTAGGCCAGCGTGGTGGACTATAGATCCCAACCACTCCCAATCGTACTCTCAATTGTAGAGGAGATTTGTACCCTACAGTGGGACGTATATGAGCTGATTTTGATACAATTCATGTTAGTATTTTAAGCGGAATTAAGATATTATATTTTTCAGATTAAAAGACAGTGTTTCAATCTGCTTTTGAGTTGTGGTTGTGTGTAAGTATTACTTACGTGGCATATAGAAACCCACGCAGCCACATATATTGTATGTGTAATTAGACAAACACTCCATGCGGCAGTTATTCTCAGTGTACATCTGAAAATACCGAAGATACCGCTCTCCGGCGAAATAACAACGGCGGCTGCAAATATTATAAGCAATACTATGTGTCATCGTTAGGAATTGTACACAATTACTAGGAAATAGATAGAAATAATTACGAGCATGCTACAGAAATCAGTTATAACATTATAATTTGAAGATTCTGTAAATATTCTGTAAACAAATACAACAAATACAATTGTATGCAATTCCAAGACGATGCTAAGAAATATATGTACATGAAATAACTAAAATTTTTTATAAAAAAAATAAAAACCGACTTCAAAACAAAAATCCACTAAAAACCAAAAAATAATGTAATAATAACTAACCACTGCAAAGCAAAAAAAATAATATTTATTTCATGGAACTCGTGCATGTTGATTAATTTGCTTTATTACTTGACTAGCCAACAAATCAAAATATATGCGTAACATATTGAAGGCGGGCCGCCAAGTACCAAACATGTAGGACCTATGCCTTATATTAATTTAAATATCTATATGTTTGGTACTGGGCGACCCGCCTTCAATATGTTACGCATATATTTTGATTTGTTGGCCCGTCAAGTAATTAAGCAAATTAATCAACATGCACGAGTTCCATGAAATAAATATTATTTTTTTTTGCTTTGCAGTGGTTAGTTATTATTACATTATTTTTTGGTTTTTAGTGGATTTTTGTTTTGAAGTCGGTTTTTTTTTTAATAAAATTTTTAGTTATTTTAATGTTTTTAGTGTTGATAGGCATTTAAATGAAGAAGATCTGGTCCCCACAAAGAATATGTTCTTTCCGATGACAATGAAATCGCTAAAATTGGCTAAATGCTGCCAAAGATATTGGAGTATTCACATGTTTATTATTTTTCTCCCCGCCCCCCCCCCCCTTCCTTCGCCCCTACCCCTTTTTCCCTCAACCACTTGCTAGCTTAGCACTAGCTTAGCGTTTATACTGAACCCAATACAAAAAGAACCGTTGAAATCCTATTAAATTTTGAGGAGTTCTCCTCTCCAGGTCCGGACATAATCATCAGATCTTCATGTTGTATTCCTGGGATCAACCTATCAATACGTTTTTTCCAATGAAAAAGAAAACACTAAAATCGGTTAAAAGCTGCCGAAGATATTAGAATTTACGTGTATTTTAATTTTATAACCCACCCCCCTTCACCCCTACCCCTTTTTCCCTCTCTCACTGTAACTTAACTATTCTAATGAACGTAATGCAAAAAGAACCATTGCAATTCTCCTTAATTTTAAGGAGTTCCCCTCTCCAGGTCCGAAGATATTCATCAGATCTTCACAAAATTTTAATGGGACCAAACGACAAGCACCAGCTTTCAATCAAAGCAGGGATGGGCAAATGGAAAAAAAATATCGATATTTATCGTATCGATATTTTTCAAATATATCGATATATATCGCCCAAGAAATATCGATATTTCGATATATCGATATTTTTTGCCCAATTTGCAATTATTTATAAAAATTGCCAAAATTATCTAAATTTGAAAGCAAATACACATCTGGCTGTTTCAACATAAGTTTTATTATGTTTTTTTTTTTTTCGAATTTCCATAAACCCATACATCCTACTGCATATTTCTAAATTTAAGAAATCGGATCGGTCAAAAACATGATGTGACTGTGTTCTGAAAAAATATCGATATTTTGATATATCGATATTTTTTGCCCAAACCTAAATCAAAGAAAGAAAGATCGAAATCGGTTCACACAGTACAGAGAAACGATGTAACAAACATAAAAACAAAGCAACATACAGTCGAATAGAGAACCTCCTCCTTTTTTTGAAGTCGGTTAAAAAGTGAGTAAAATGCACTAGTAAATTGAAATCAAAATATCCAAACGTAATGAAACATCGTTTGGTTATTTTTTTACCATTATTTTTATTTCTATTTTAATTTAAGACACATTAGCCTTGTACAGAGTTTATCTCAATCCTATTCCTAACTACATCCTAAATCAAAAAAACTTACATTTCTGCCGGGTAATCCATAAGTTTGGGTGATGTTGACACCATGCTGTACTTGAGTGCGAATGAGGTACTTTGATCTGGTAGTAATGCATAGTTGTAGAGTGTTGACTGCGGCATATCGGCCGGATGTTGCACAAATACCTAAACGTGAAAAAAGTTGCCAATCATTTGAGTTAAAACTAGAGAGCTGGTCCAAT
This sequence comes from Hyles euphorbiae, assembly GCA_023078785.2. NCBI lineage: Eukaryota > Metazoa > Arthropoda > Insecta > Lepidoptera > Sphingidae > Hyles > Hyles euphorbiae. Next base: position 1,293,897 of record CM041037.1, on the reverse strand, counting down.
CAGTAATTTAAAATTTTTCGCATGTTTGTGAATTTTCCAATTAAGATAAACTTTTGACCATTAACCATTCAGTATTCATGATATTAGAATTATTAATTAGAATTAATAGTATGATACAATAGAATTTAAGAAAATATATCTATCACACCCTAAGCTGTGGAGTCAGGAGTGAATGATACATAGAGTTACTTTACACAAATGATGCAGGGGTACACACCCATTGCTCAGGCTTGTTTGGCATTACCCCGAACATACTCTTCAACATTTGTACCTTTTGAGCCCTCTCTTCCTGCATATTAAGGTCATGAATAAACCGGGGATTTGTAATTAATCTTAATAATACAGACTGTAAATCTTGATTCAGAATGTTCATAAGTATTGTAGGTGAAACTCTCAGTGTCCCCAACTCAGTTAGAGCTTTGCATCTCTGAGAATTTGGGGACATGCTGAAGCCTCCATAAATTCCAAAAGTAACAGTTAAATGAGCGGATTTAAAAACAGCACTTGGAATAATCTCTATGCTTCCAGGTATAGCACTCTGGAAGGAGCTTGCAGAATTGGCATAGGAGGTGTTGACATTGATGTCCCTCTTTTTACCACTGGTCTGGATAGCTCTAGAGTTTTTGACTCTAACTTCTCTGTTGTTTCTGCTGTGGTCTACCTACACTGCCTACACACATAAACAACCTCACATTCACACATCCCACATATTCACACATTCGGATTCGAACCCGCGTACGCACAAACTCGCACCACTCAGCTGACGCCCGGCCGATCGTCGAGGACGGCTTCGCTACCGAGCGGAGCCCCCCCTCGCCGGCGGCCCGAGGCGGAGATGCCCGAACCACGTTAGCTCCCCGCGCCGCGCAAACACTGCGCGGGCGACGGCAAACGGCCGGCGCGGCTCGCCAGTCGGAACCTATGATTGACGCTCGGTGCATGACGCTCGCTTCCGTACAACTGATTGCCTACCGCTATTGTATTCCGCGCTTTGCTCTTGGACTCTAAGCTTTCTTTCTTTCTTTCTCTCTTTGACTGTATTTCTTCTGTGCTTTATTTTATTGTGTATGTACGTGTGTTATTGTGACATTATACGGTGTTGAGACTAAAGACTGTGTTGTGATTTTACCACCTGATCCACGCTCCACCAACTACCAACGCAGCATCATACCACCAAACTGGTGACCCCGTGAAACACTTCAACTATGTCGAAGAGAGACATCGACCCGCCGCGTGTCAGCGGACAAGGTCAAAAGGACGAAGCACAAGCAGGTACCAACCAACCACCCGCACACTCGGAATTATTTAAAGTGGGCATTAGAATACCACCCTTTTACCCCGATGAACCAGAAATATGGTTTGCCCAGCTGGAGGGACAATTCGCGTTGGCAAATATTTGTAATGACCAGACGAAATTTTATTACGTCATTGGGAATCTCGAACACCAGTATTCTAAGGAAGTCAAGGACGTAATAATTAATCCCCCAACGGTCAACAAATACGAGAAATTAAAACAAGAGCTTATCAACCGATTGTCAGCGTCAAAAGCCAGCAAAATTAAATAATTGCTGACACACGAAGAGCTCGGAGACAGGAAGCCTTCGCAGTTCTGCAGGCATCTCAGAAGCTTGGCTGGACCTGATTTCCCAGATGATTATCTCCAAACAATCTGGATTAGTCGTTTGCCTGTAAACGTGCAGACCGTCTGGATAGCGCACTCAACCGCATCGTTGGACGTACAAGCCGAGGTGGCGGATAAAATCATGGACATCGTCAGTCCGACTCCTCAAGTCCATGCCGCAGCCGTCGCATCTACATCAAGAGAAGACATGTTGGTGAAGGAGATTGCTGAACTACGCAAGCAGATGCAAACACTCAGCGCCAGGTTGGACGACACGGAGCGGCGCCACCGACCACGTAATTCCGACAGACACCGCAGTAGCTCCCGCGGGCCTCGCAAACGATCCAAATCAAGCTACAGGAAGTTTCCAATTTGTTTTTACCACTCAAAATTTGGAGGTAAGGCGCACAAGTGCATGGAGCCCTGTGACTACAAGCAGGAAAACTTCAGGGGCGGTCGATAATGGCGACTGACGACTGCCCGAATACCGGTCGCCTATTTGTGACGGACAAGAGGACCAAGGTACGATTCCTGGTCGACACGGGGAGCGATTTATGTGTGTACCCGCGCTCTCTACTTCGTGAACGTCGCGCTCCAGACAACTACGAACTCCGCGCCGCCAATGGATCACCGATAAAAACGTATGGTTTTGTTAATATAAATGTAGATTTCGGCTTGCGCCGAGATTTTCCTTGGCGTTTCGTAGTTGCCGATGTGACTAAGTGTATTATAGGTGTAGATTTTTTATCATTTTATAATTTAATTGTGGATTGCCGCAACCATAGACTGATAGATAACACTACGATTATTAAAGTTAGCGCTCTATCAGCTTATAAATACAGTAACATATTTTCTGTAAAGGTTACGACTGGCGAGACTCGTTATCATAAAATCTTAAACGATTTTCCTACAATAACGCGCCCAGCCGGCACTCTACGCACTACACAGCACAATACACAACACCACATCCGGACCACACCAGGCCCTCCGGTTGCTTGTACACCACGACGTTTGGCACCTGACAAATTAAAGATCGCCAAACAGGAATTTCAAGCCATGTTAGCCAACGGTACAGCTAGGCCCTCCGAGAGCCCTTGGTCATCTCCGCTGCACTTAGCGCCCAGCAAAAATAACGGCTGGCGTCCCTGCGGCGATTACAGAAGGCTCAACGCGCGTACTATACCGGACAGATATCCAATAAGGCATATCCAGGATTTCGCACATAGTATAGCAGGTTGCCGTGTATTTAGCACGATAGATTTGGTTATAAACCAAATACCTGTATATCCGGAGGACATCCCTAAAACGGCAATAACAACGCCTTTCGGGTTATTTGAATTTCCCTATATGACGTTCGGGCTTAGGAACGCCGGTCAAACGTTCCAGCGTTTTGTGGACGAAATGACCCGTGGTTTAGATTTCTGTTATTGTTACGTGGACGACTTTTTAATTTTTTCCCCGGACGAAAAATCACACGAAGAACATCTCCGTACTATATTTACACGCCTACAGGAATACGGCATGTTAATTAACACGTCCAAATGCGTTTTCGGTGCCTCAGAAGTTAAATATTTAGGGTATCATATATCCGAGCATGGTAGCAAACCGCTTGCATCCAAAGTGCAAGCTATTTTAGATTTTCCATTGCCTTAAGACGTTCGCCAACTTAGACGATTCCTAGGCATGATAAACTTTTATAGGCGATTCACGCCTAAAGCAGCGACAATCCAAGCCGCTTTACACACCCTTTTGACAGGCGCAGTAAAAAAGCTCTCAGACAATCACTCTTGTTGGCGAGCAGCTTACGGCCTTCCAGGAGTGCAAAGACAGTTTGGCTAAGGCAGCTTTATTAGCTCACCCAGACTGTCATGCTGAGTTGGCGCTAGTCACGGACGCGTCGAACACTGCTATAGGCGCGGTTTTACAACAGCGTAAAACTAGCGAGTGGCAACCATTAGCATTTTTTTCAAAAAAGCTAACCACCGCTCAGCAGAACTACTCCCCTTATGATAGGGAATTATTGGCCATTTACGAGGCCATTAAACATTTTCGGCATATGTTAGAGGCGAAACATTTTGTTGTGTATACTGACCATAAGCCGATCAGTTTTGCCTTCCACGAACGGAAGAATAACTGTTCGCCTAGGCAGTATAGGTACCTGGATTACATAGCACAATTTACCACAGACATAAGACATATATCTGGCAGCGAAAATGTCGTAGCCGACACTTTGTCTAGGGTGGAAGAGCTACAAGTTCCAGTCAGCCTTGTAACTATCGCCGATAGCCAAACGTCAGATCCAGAGGTTTTACATTTCCTTAAAGAAAAATCCTCTTTACGCCTGGTGAAGACACCAATACCTGACAGCAAAGATTTTATCTATTGTGACGTCAGCACAACATCGCATAGGCCTTTTGTACCCAAGTCGCTACGGAAGCAAATCTTTGATTGTCTACATTCCTTAAGCCATCCTAGCGGCAACGCGACGGCAAAACTAGTTGCCGAGCGTTTTGTTTGGCCAGGGGTAAGAAAGGATTGTCGGCGCTGGGTACAAACATGCCTTTCGTGTCAACGGGCCAAAATAAGCAGACACGTTTCTGCACCCATAGGCGTATTCCCACTTCCTCGTGGTCGTTTTAGGGACATCCACATAGACATCGTGGGGCCATTGCCGCTATCACAGGGATACCGATATTGCTTAACAGCCATCGACCGTTTTACTAGGTGGCCAGAGGTCATCCCAATAGTAGATATTACTGCTGAAACAACAGAAAAAGATCTACTATCGGGTTGGATAGCTCGGTTTGGCTGTCCTGAGACCGTAGTCACCGACAGAGGTCGTCAATTCGAGTCCGCTCTATTCAGTTATCTTTCAAAGATAGCCGGATACGAGCATAAAAGGACGACAGCATATCACCCCGCGTGCAATGGCCTCGTGGGAAGATTCCACAGACAACTCAAGGCGTCCATAATGTGCCACGGAAATAATTGGACCGAGTCTTTACCATGGGTCCTGCTTGGAATACGAAGTGCCTATAAGGAGGATATCCAAACGTCTTCGGCCGAATTAGTATATGGCGAAACTTTGAGGCTTCCCGGCGAATTCTTTCATAGCGATGCAAACGCCACTACGGATGTAAGCAATTTCACGGCGCGATTACGTTCGATCGCTGCAAAACTTCAGCCCGCGCCAGCTTCACGGCATTGTAGGGACAAAATTTTTATATTCAAGGACCTTATGAAATGAAATGAAATGAAAATAATTTATTGAATCCATTAAAATGTTCAACATCATTTAGATTCAGTCATTTTTTTATCTACCACCCGGTTCGGAAAGCTGTTTTCACTAGAGAAGAACGGGCAAGAAACTCTAGTGTTGCTCTTTTCAAAACCAGTTTACAATGTAGTGAATTATTACAAAAATTTACAAGTTGGTTTAAATCAGAGCAGTTTAATAATAATATGTTGAAAATTTACAGTAAATATTTTTGATATGAATATTATTATATTTCCATTACTATGGTTGAGTGAAGTGAAGTCGCCCAGAACGAAGAATCAGTATACTCTTTTTCGCCAAAGCAGTGAATAATTGCGAGTCTTATGTAATCCATCAATCAATCCATTACAATGTAAGCAAATCGGATAGACCAGTCTACGCAAGCAGCACCCGTTCACGAGTATGACGCATGTGCCAGCCATCGGCCTCCTCAACCATGTTGCAGGGAAGTGACCGACCTGGCACACGACGCCACCGCAAGCACAGACCTTTTAGCGAGCATGACATACCCAATCACTTACATAGGAAAACAATGGCAAATTTGACAAGTTACTTAATTTAAATGGTAATTTATAGAGCACACCAAGACTTACGCTCCGAGATACTACACATTCATTTAATTTTATTCTATTCCCAAGCCTTGTTATCGTCTAAATATTCCGAAATTTTATAATATGCCTTATTGCATAATTTTTGCTTGATAATAGCTTTGAATTTTGTAATAGATAAGGCTTTAATATGACTGGGAACAAAAACTTAGAACCAGTGATTACGTGTTCCTTAGGGAAGACGCATCACGAGGTTCCTTACAGCCTCCGTATACTGGACCGCATAAGGTACTAGAACGGGACGACAAAGTTTTTAAATTGTCGGTTAAAGGAAAAGAAGTCACGGTCTCAATTGATCGTCTTAAGCCGGCTTATTTGCTGGCCGACGAACATGACCCTACAGACATTACGCGTAAAACACGCTCAGGACGAAATGTCAGGTTTCCTGATTGGTATCGCCCTTGACGGTCTCTGGAGGGGGGTGGTGTGGTCTACCTACACTGCCTACACACATAAACAACCTCACATTCACACATCCCACATATTCACACATTCGGATTCGAACCCGCGTACGCACAAACTCGCACCACTCAGCTGACGCCCGGCCGATCGTCGAGGACGGCTTCGCTACCGAGCGGAGCCCCCCCTCGCCGGCGGCCCGAGGCGGAGATGCCCGAACCACGTTAGCCCCCCGCGCCGCGCAAACACTGCGCGGGCGACGGCAAACGGCCGGCGCGGCTCGCCAGTCGGAACCTATGATTGACGCTCGGTGCATGACGCTCGCTTCCGTACAACTGATTGCCTACCGCTATTGTATTCCGCGCTTTGCTCTTGGACTCTAAGCTTTCTTTCTTTCTTTCTCTCTTTGACTGTATTTCTTCTGTGCTTTATTTTATTGTGTATGTACGTGTGTTATTGTGACATTATACGGTGTTGAGACTAAAGACTGTGTTGTGATTTTACCACCTGATCCACGCTCCACCAACTACCAACGCACCATCATACCACCAAACTGCCAAGCTCCTGGTGAAGGCATTCATCTATCTTGTAAGTCCCTCCTGGAATTCACGGTCCATGAAGTGTTGATTTCTTTGCTGACTGGTGTGAATTTTCATCTGATCAATTAATTGCCCAAGAACGACACTGTTATTATTAAATGCCTTGGAATGTTGAATTTGATAAACCCGATTCATACCTTTTAGAGTTGATAGAAGGGAGGAATAACCTGTCAGACATAACTCTATGACCACATCCTTTAATGTGGTCCAGTCCACTGCGGATGATCTTGCAAAGAGACGATACTGTATTCCCAGCTCCTTGGAATTTAGAGGATTTATCACTCAAAGAGAATCTTTCTGACGAAGGATCCTTTCATCTAACGGATACTATGCGGCGCATAATCTTGGGTGGGTCCGTCGTGCCGGTTGGTGACCGGAAGTGGGCTCCCGGCGGCCCATCCCGGGAAGGTACGGGGGTCCTTCCATCCGGTGGATCAATTCGCTTCCTTACGACCCTTTCGTGCCGGTGCCCCTTCGGCCTTCTTAGTGCCCGAACTTAAGCCCCTCGTTGCCTCTTCACCAATCCCCTCCTTCCAACCATGACAGTGCAACCTAACAGAGCAGGTCCTTCAGCGGTGCTTAACCCCACCACCGCGTTCACTATGGAGTTCATTAACATCTGCGGACTCCATACGAACCTCAATGCCGTCCACCACCATCTCGAGACGGCCCGGCCTGCTTTGCTCTTCCTAACGGAGACGCAGATTCGTTGTCCGGCCGATAATTCTTACCCGTTGTATCCCAGTTATTCGCTTGAAGTAAACTTCAAGCCTAAAGCCGGGGTATGCTTGTATGTTCGGTCGGACATCTGCTGTCGCCGTTTGCACTACATGGAGGACCCCTCCTTCTCCGCTCTGTGGGTGTAGTAATGTGTAAGGTCATGGAGCGGATCATAAACGCTCAATTGGTCCGCTACCTGGAGGATCACTCGTTGATCAGTGACCGACAATACGGATTCCGTCAATATCGATCGACGGGTGATCTTCATCTTCTAGCGTTTGTCCTGCATCGCTGGGGTGAGGCGATTGACCGGCGTGGCGAGGCTCTTGCTGTGAGGCTCGACATTTCCAAGGCGTTTGATAGGGTCTGGCACCGTGGTCTTTTTTCCAAACTTCCGGCATACGGTCTACCCGGCAACCTGTGTTCGTGGATTTCCGGCTTTCTGCATGGGCGTAGAATACGTGTAGTCGTTGACGGACACGCTTCGGCGCTCATGTCGGTAAATGCCGGAGTTCCTCAGGGCTCGGTGCTGTCGCCCACCTTGTTTATTCTGCATATCAATGACATGTTGTCGCTTGGCAACATTCATTGCTATGCAGATGACAGCACGGTTCATGGGCGATACCACTGCGGGCCTCCGGGTTGCCGAGTCGAAACTGTGAAGGGATGCGAAGATCTTGTCATTGAGCTCAACCGGACCTTGGATCTCATTTCTACACGGGGTTCCAGGAATATGGTTAAGTTCAATGCCAAGAAAACCCAGGTGTGTGCGTTGTACGTGGGGTACGAGGTTGTACGTGCAAAAAATCCCCGTTCTCTACCCTCCCCATGCTTCAGAGTGCTCCCCTCTCAATGCGAAATGACCTAAGTATCCTTGGTGTGGATATCCGCTGTGATCTCAATCCAAGGAATCACATCGAGGGCATAATAACTGCCACATCACGCAGGGTTGGAGTCCTGAACAGGGTGCGTCGGTTTTTCACGCCCGGTCAGCTTTGTCGTTTATATAAAGCGCAGGTCCGGCCGGGTATGGAGTACTGCTCGCACCTCTGGGATGGATCCGCCCAGTACCTGCTCGATGCCTTGGATGGATTGCCGCGGCGGGCCATCTGCATTGTGAATGATGCAGACGTTACGAGCAACTTAGAGTCGCTACAACTCCGGAGGGATGTCGTCTCTCTAAGCGTGTTCTACCGCCTGTATAACGGTGAGTGCTCTGAAGAATTGTTTAACTTGATCCCCTCCTCTCCATTCCTAACCAGAACCACGCGTGCTGGCATGCGAAGCCATGGAATGACGGTCCACATTATCCCGGCGCGAACCAAACGGTTCTCAAATTCTTTTTTGTGCCGCACCGTCAGGCTGTGGAATTGTTGTATAGGTTGCAACACAAATCGATTTCCTCCTTATTATCAAGGTCATTGTGAGATTATGTAGCGGGATCTGGAGCTGGAACCACATTGATGTCGGAGGGATCAGAAATTTTGCATTCTTATTCATGCTCCCCAAGACCTGAGCGTCTTCTTCATTCGTCTTTCATTAATCATTCTTTCACGGTTAATTCATCATTCATTCGTCATTATATTATCATCATTTATTCGTCATAAAATCATTCGTTCATCATCCTTTCTTAATTCATTTTTCATTCAATCTTTAACATAATTATTGATATTATTACTTTCAATCAGCGAGATAGTTAATAATATTTATATTTTATCAAGACTTTACTGTGCTCACCATTTGGAGCATTGCAGTTAATTTGTCATTCATATAAAACAAAATGAAATTTGAACTACTTGGGAAAACATGGATTATTCTATGTTTTTTTTTAATTTTTTTATTTCAATGAATGGCGAGACGAGCATGCCGTTCGCCTGATGGTAAGCGATACGACCGCCCATAAACAGTAGCAAAATTCCACTGCGCCCGCCATCCTAAGACATAAGATGTTGAGTCTCAATATGTCCAGTAGTTACTCTGGCTACAATGTCCTTCAATCCGAAACACAACAGTGCATTTACACTGCTGTTTCACGGTAGAAATAGACATTGCGGTGGTACCTACCCAGATGACCTCTCACATATGAGAAACCTACCACTAGTATACAAGTACACAGTTGTACAGTATACAGTTATGTGAATTACATTCACTACACATAACTAATGCGATAATTGTTAAAAGTAATTTTCTAATATACCTTATATCCGGAATGGAGATTATTGCATCGTTCATCTAAGTATTCTCGGTCTTCCTGAAATGTTATTATAAGATCGGATTCTGCACCATTTTGCTGAAAATAACCCAATGGTGAACTCAAATAATATTCTATGAAAAGTTCTTAGAATATTTATTTTAGATCTTCCTGGAACTATACTTACCCTTCCACGCATGGGATATGGATTATCAGTGGAACCATCATACCCGCCGTTCATAGACCATCCCCTTGTTAGTTCATTTGTTTCCATATAACGATAATCTTGCTGTATTCTAAAATCATCATCGTCATCATTGTATAAATATGGATTAAATGCTTTTGTTCAAATTTAAATAAATTAATAGCACCCAACAGTCACATACACAGTCCTGATCCCACACTAAGATCGAGTCTTGTATCGTGGGTATCAGGAACTACGAGAAACTTTTCGGTCTCACAAACACCCAGACACGAAGGAAATATTTGTGGGCTGCACAAACATTTTTCTGATACGGGGATCGAACCCGCGGCCTCTCGCTTCATAGGCAGCGTCTAACCACCTGTGCCACGGAGGCTGTCTATTTAATATGCTTTATATTAGTGTCGACTTCTGGTATAGCTAAATTGCATCTCACATCTTTGATAATATCATCTAGGTTATTAATTAAATAACGAGACTTACTCTGATTGGCGAAATATCTCTTTAGCTGCCAATCCGTTAATATTGAAACAAATACCCTCTTTAGTGTAAACTTTGTTTAACATTCTGCACATCGGATTTGGTTCATTCTGCCACATGCAAAGGGTGGCCTGCTTTAATTTATCAAGATGTGGGAGAGTCACCTAAAACATCAGAAGTACCCAATCAGAATGCATTAATGTCTTAAGCCGTCGTTTTATACTACATTTCGATGGTGCTAGACAACAAACATGTTGTTTTTTATTTGCCAGAATTGTGAGACGAGGAGATCTCTCATTTGGTGCCACGTCTCGCGTATATCCACAAACAGAAGTAACAACACTTAGAACTTATAATTCACTGCACTAAGTCATTGTACTGCGCTCGTCACCACGAGAAGAATTAGTATAGTCCACAGTTCAAAGCATTCGGCTCTCACCCAGTAGACGATTCAACTAAAGGAACATCCAGTCAGCGAGGGGTAAACCTAACCTAACCATCGCGTCGTTAGCTGATATTATAATACTCGTAGTCAGGTGGATTGTGATCTCTTCGTCCGCATTTTGCCATTTTAAAAAAGTAGAAAAGCTACAAGCAGCGATACTTCCTTAGTAAAATAATTTTTATCCAGTGATTTTCAGAGACATTGCTTATTTATAAATCACGAATTTGTTGAATTTTGGCGGACTTAAAGTAAAACATAATACAAAATTTATTTACGTTTTTGATGTTTTTCACTACTTCAATGTTGGAATAATTACGTTTCAATATATTTGGGAAATATACGTCGACAGTTTCCTTGTCACATAGTAATGAGACGTCCTCGTACCTGTTCCTGTCTTCAAAAGACCTAAAACAAAAAATAAAGAATTCAACGTACTCATCACTATTTTTGACACAAACACGTAGGTTTGAATCGCGATCTCGACACAATATGATAGCGTCTCTGCGTCGTCTATCATCCCATTTCATCCGCCCTATACTCTATCCCATCCCATCCCTTTTAGTTTGAGATATAGCTCATATATTTTATTTCCAGGCTTATCCCACGGGAATACTACCGTTTTCGGGTCAAAAAGTAGCATTGCTTGCTTAAGAAATAATGGTCATAACTTAGAATAAATGAGTAGACTAGTCCGAAGCGGTACCCCTGTCTCACCCGACACAGACTGGAAGAAACAGATTTACTGTCGCTTTTCGTTCGGTGAGTGAGGTAGCCGGACGCCCAATATCCCTTTCCTTTCCCATACTTTTTCCCTTACGCTCCCTTTTCGATTTGATGGGCCAGCAACACAGCTATGATCCAAAGGTTGTGGATGTTGTTTAGCAGTGCTCACTTACCATCAAGTGATCTGTTTGCTCGTTTGCCGGACGTTTCTTTCAGTATTTGAGTTACTTCCATAGCAAATTTCGTAGAAATTCGTCCAGTTGTTTGGGCAAGAAGCAACAAACACACAATATTATATTAGTAGAAGATACATAGGATTATACTTCCTTTAACACTATAAAAGGGAGAAACAGACTTAAATACCAATTAAAGTAGTATAATTGCTCGTACATTTCATTGCCTAATTGTAAGATTCTTTCCTTTTCTCTGTACGGGTAATAATTACTAAATATTTTCCACTGTGGACATATTGTTACTGATGGAAACGGTACCTGAAACAATATTGTAATTTCAAATCTTCAAGACCAAAAACTAGTACATACTAATTTAAAGGAGGGTAAAATTCTATATGTGATAAAAAACTATTTTGTTTAACCACAATATCTTCTCTAATCCAATGACAGCAAATTTAGAAAGTATCGGTAATGTATCTTTGGAACCCAAAATATCAATTTCAGAATATATTTCTACGGGACATGATTGGTAGAACCTTGATAGCCTTACAAATGCATGTTCTGTGCAAGGGTATTTATCCATTTTCATACAGGAGACTGTCCCGCCCTCACACCCACCACTGCAACTCCTGTAAGCCAGGATCAACAGTGGCACGCAATGTAATGACACCGAGCATTGAAGCTCGGCGAGTCTCCGGGAATGTCTAACTTGTCTTTAACCCGCAACGAAATCAATCAGAAAGTTAAATTAATAGGAGAAGTTGGAAATAAATTATTGTCCACTTCCCTCCGTGCAATGCGGGTGACAAAATAATGAAATAAAGAGGTAAATAACCTCGCAAAAAGACTTTTACAGCCGGAGAAGCCAGCTGTAAAGCACCACGGATCAAATCATTATTACATTTAAATGGGACCTATTATGTGAGCTGTTATACTTGATTCCAGTAATAGGTATGGCAAAAACGCCGGAAAGCACGGAAATTCGTCCTAGTCTCTACAAGGTCCGTATAGTATACAACTCCAGATGATATTTGCATACTATCCAGCATGGTTTTACGCTCATTCTGCCAAAGACTACACTCCCAAAGTATATGATGCGCGGATTGTTCATATTCATTTTAGACTTAAAGTTACCATGGCCCGTGAGGAATTGTGATACGCAATAATCGACATCTAGCCAAGTCTTGGTCAAACGATCACGCACGCAAGGAAAATATTGGTATAAATGCCGTCCCTTCAAAGATACCTCCCATCTATTTTGCCATTCATCTAATAGTTCGTTATATACCACAGGAAGCGGTTTAAGTAATCTGTCGACTTTTAAGAGTTCACGTGCAGTTAAAAATCTTTTATCCACATTCTCCCTAGTAGAGTATTACATGGCGGCGCGTCGTTGCACCTCCAGATCAACTAGAAGTACACCCGCCAGGATAGGCAAAGCTTCGGTACTAACAGTTCTATATGCCTTGCACAAGAATATCAATGCCAAACGTGGGCTCTGGAGCAGTTTTCTTCGCACAGCACCGATAGTAGCCCTATCAGCCCATACGGGAGATCCATAACAAATACATCCTAAGTAAGTTGCTCCATAGATGATTTTTAGTGTATTGAAAGATAGCCCCCACGTTAATTTCGATATTCTTGTCAAAGCAAAAAAGTTCCTTTTCGACTTTTCCCTGACGTTCTAATATGTTCAAGAAAGGAAAAATTCCTTTCCAAAATTAAACCAAGATAACAAACCGATTCCTTTTTCTTTACAGTGATATTATTAAATTTAATTCGCGGCGGTGATTTTAAAGTTCCTTTTAGAAGTAATTGGAACGTTTTGTGTGGTGCAAACTGTAAGCGATTTCGTCTGCACTATTTTCTAGTCCCGACCTACTGTTTGACTCTATTAGCAAGAGGCCATCGTCTGCATATCCGGTCAAAGAACACCCTGACGGTAAGGGAATTGTAAGAAAATCGTCGAAGCCTAAATTCTACAAATAAGTACCTAAGACTGAGCCTTGTGGACAGCCCATCATCAGTGGTTTCGACACGGCATAGTGTCCAAGTTTGGTTGTTCCGTGGGAGAAATACGAGTAAATAAGTGAATATATATTTTTAAAGCAACCTCGTAATTTCAACTTAAGAAGCAGCATTGGCCACCAAGCGTTGTCGAAAACACCGGAGATGTCCAGGAAAATACCGAATACATATTTGCACACCGATGTACTTACCGCTCTTCTAACCGAAATTGCCGCGTCGATAGTTGACTTACCCGTAGTAAAACCGAACTGATTTTCGTGAAATTTTGGTCCGCCCGGTAGCAATCGAGGGACGATAAGACGTTCTAAAAGTTTACCTAGCGACGGCAAGAGTGTAATAGGTCTATACGACTTAAGATCATGTGGAGGTTTATCGCCACTCTTGGGTATTATCCGAATGAAACCGGTACGCCATACTCGCGGAAATACCCCTTCAGCAATGCATCTGTTATAAACAGTAAGTAACGCATCGCCTGCCGATTTACACGCCTCTTGAATCATTTTGTTGGATATTTTATCGTCGCCGGAAGCCTTGTTTAGGGGCAAAGATCGTACGATTTCACTAAATTCATCAAGCGACGAGAGATTTGAATCCGAAGAGTTCGGCAGTTCCACGGCCCACATCCTAATCTGCGTGTGGTATTCTGTGTCATTTTCAACATTATCATCCGGAATTAACGATTGTAACAGAGCGTCCGTTGTGTCCTCAATACCAGTGGTGAAGTTGTTGTCAATTTTTAAATTCTGAATATAAGCCAAATTGATTGACCTATTCGCTTTGAATTCATGGTATAAAGGAGACCACGGACCCTCACTATCTAACTGAGCCACAACTTTTCGTAATAAATTACCCTTCGATTTTTGGACGGCCGCTTTATAATATTGTGATCTGGCAACTCTCAGTTTATTTAAAGCAGATGTAATTGCTTCCCCTGTGACACGACGTCTTTTAAGTCCGTTGAAACGCCTACGGGCTCTGCGAAAAGTCCGACGTAGTTGGACTAGTAAATCGTTCCACCAATCACACCTCCGAGTGTTAGTGATGGAACCTCGACCGATGGTAACGTCTGCGCAATATGTAAACGTGTCCGACATAATCTCCGCACAGGTTTCAGCTGAAAGATCATTGCGAGTGAAGTCCCCGGCATGCCGAGCAAATAGCGAGCTAAATAAATCCCAATTAGCGCCTCGGGATTTGTATTTAAAATTAAAATTATTATGTACCGGACCCTGCGTCAATCTAGGCAAGAACTCGTACACAATCAGGCGATGGTCACTAAACGACGCGTCCGGTAGGACGCGCCACCTATTAATACGGACGTCTCCACTAGAAAGTGTGACGTCAATAGAAGATTCGCCCATAGGGCTACTGTAAGTAGGTGGTGCATCAGGGGTGTTGTGTATTTCGAGATTCATTTCTGCAATGAAATCTTCTACTGCGCAACGTCGCACGGTATCAGTGGAGCGATATTTGCCATACCAAAGGACAGATGACGCATTAACGTCAGCACCTATAATAATTTTATGTCCAGCGAGGGACCGCAAGACATAGCGGAGGTGACACAAGTGACCCACAGGATCTGAGTTTTAAAAATAACAGCTCACAACATAAACCTTACAAATCGGACTAGACACCTCAGCGACAGCACAGTGTGACGTCATAAGATTACGCATGGAGGTTACGGTAAGATTTGAACCCGACACAAAAATACCTGCTCGTAAGTTGCTATCAAGTTGTACGACCTTACTAGATATACGCGCATGTTAATATTGCTCCTGTACTAGTACGATATTTGACTTATACTCGCAAATTAACGTATCTAATTCCGACGTTGCTACCCTATCATTATGGAGGTTTAACTATCCGATAGTAAAGTTATTCATATTGTGTTAGTACTGGGTCGAGAGAAATAGTTGTTAGAGTTTGTAGTTGTATGTTGGACACTCTTGAGACCCACAGCGATGATCGTGGGGTTTTTTAAAGCGCTTGCAAGGTCCGCATACTGGCTTAAAATCTGTGTCTGAACTGTGCGGACACGCCTTAGTCTCGTGTGCTTCAGCACAGACGGCACAAGTAGGTGTTTTTACTGTGCAGAACTTTTGCACATGCCCATAGTATTGACAATTCATACAACGCACTATTTCTAAGTCGACAATGAATCGACAGGTGGCCCAGTCAATAAATAATTTCTCTTTTGTGTCTGCTAGATTTTTCTTTATCTCAGAATCAAACTCAATACCTATCCATTTACGCCCGTTATCTAAATTACGTCTACAAACTATTTTAATGGATTTAATAAAATCGTCCTCCTTTATTGGCAATTCGTCCTTGATATTTTGACGATACAGTGCGGTACTAAAAGCGCGGTCTTCCATAGAGGATGGCACATCCTTAACGAGGATACGGGGGCGGCGCCCCTTGGGTTTTTCGAGACGTAATCCCGCTGATTTTATTGCCTCGACAGATTCGAGTTTTTTTATTTGTTGCTCATTCGCAACACGAAGCACGACGCGACCCTTCGTGGTTTTTTTTACTCCTACAATTTGGAATCCGTCATCACTTGGCTTTATTGCCTTAAAAAGCGCCAGTTTAGTTGCGAACGATGACGCCAAATCAGCTGACCGCTCGTCCGTCGGACATGCAACAATACACAGACGTGGCGCGCGCGACTCCACTAGCGGTGCAGGTATCGGTAAACGAAGTTTAAGTCGATCAGAGAAAAGTGAATTATTATTTCCGACAGTATCATGACGTTTGTATTGGTCTAATTCGTGTTGCATATTGGCGAACTTGGTTTCATTGCAAGATGCTTTTAGTGCTAGTAATGAAACTATGGATGTAACACGTTGCGTTATATCCAACACTATTCGCCACATTCATACGCGAGCCCTGATCATTAACAAGCTCATTAATTTTCGACAAATAATTAGAAACATCAGACACCAAATCACAATAGTCCGCGCGGCTCGCGTCGCTGCCATTATCTAAAGATGAAGTCTCGGTCGATTCCGATAATTGCAAACGTTTTGAACATATGGGGGAAACATAAGTTGGTGAAGTCGTGTCACTAAAAAGTCGTTTAGCCGAATTAGGTGACCTAGGTGTTAGCTTACTTTGACCGAAAGGATTGGGCCCACGGTCGGGCGGAACTTTATCTTGAGCTGACATTATTTTGCCGAAATGAAATAAGGATTTTATTATTTGTAATCGTGTAAAAGGACTGATAAATAATAAAAAAATATTAATTTGATAGGAAACAACAGCTGATTGTACGCCGGCCGAGCGATATTTTTTTTTTTACGATACCCGCTCTAAAAAGAATATACTTACCGAGGATAAATTGCTTAATTTCACAAAAATTACGCAATAAAACATTAAAAAACTTACAGACCGTTGCTCACAATACTACACCATACAATAAGTAACCCACGAGCCGATAAATGCACTCCAAACACACAAAATACAATTTAAAATGAGGAGAACGTAAACACGTCACATCACCGTGCCCCCACCGGAGGGGAAGAATCCATTTTCATACAGTAAAATATACGTTTATAATAAAAAATGTCCAGACCTCAGACACAGGAACCAGTTCTTCGTTAATCGACACAATGATAGGCGCCTCCTCCCACTTACTCCATACCTCGCTTATTTGATATAAGCAGATGCCGACACTTATGCAAAATGCTATCAGCCAGAAGATTCTGGAAATAAAAAAAAAAAACTACCGGGTATGTCAAGACTGCTACCGAAAACGAAGCCGGTTGGTAGTTTTAGTGACTACAAACACAATCCCCTAAGGATCACAATGACCTTTGAATGCGGCTTAAATCCAGCGAATTTCTGAAACTCTAGCTGAGTCTGCCAACCTTACTTAACCCTTAACTTATATTAGCTTTATAGCCTAATATTATCAACTTGGTTGACTTTACTTTAAAAACACAAAAAACTTGCGTGGGTCAATATGGCGTATTTTACATCAGTGTACAATAGCCGCTATATGGGTAGATACGAAAACCAAAAAACACCTTAAAAAACAAAGCATTTTTTGGCAATCTACTACGCTCCCCATCCCGAGATGTTAAGTATCAATATTATGTCCAGTACTTACATTGGCTTCAATATCGTTTAATCGGAAACACAACAGTGAGTAGTATACAGTGCTGTTTGGCGGGAGAAATAGACTTGTTACATAGGAGAGACCTACCACAAGTACCTTATTCCTCCGCCTTGTCAAGATATAAAATCACTTACTTCTCGACCGTGGTGACGCCTCTCCGCGTGATGTATCCCAGTCCATGTAGCGTAGTATTCCTGGCGAAATCTTGCAACTGTTCACTCACGAGTATCTTGCGCCGTTTCGCCCGTAGCTTTCTCAAGCAAACTTTACCGTCCACTGTGTCGATACCCTTATCCAAGCTGGAAATTTAAAAAATAATCTGTTTATGCGATTGAGCATAACTTAAATAAATCATCAACATATAATAACTAGCGGGGGTAATTGCTGAAAAGTCAAATGCAGTTTGATCTCCAACACCATCTTTTCATTTTTCGCAACCTGGAGTATTTTTATTCATTTGCGACTAATTTAGCGGTGGGGTTCAATACAAATATTCCTATTTCACGTACTTTCCATACACATACCAACCGGTGAGGTAAAGGTACCAATAAAAAAAATACTTACTCCATAATGTTCGTTAACTTGTAACACTAAATAAACGTTTTGTTTGTAAGAGTTTCTGACAAGGACTGAAATACTCACACATCAATTAACTTTATTTAATTAAGTAATGTAGTTCCAGTATAGACACGACACGGAAACTACAGTCAGCAACACATTTCAAGGAATATGAATAAATGTAGGAAGTTACTAATCTGTGGCCGAAATGGCGATTAGGCTCGCCCCCTATTATATCGGGGGATGGAAAATACAGAGCGAAATGTGAGTGTCCTGGTTGCTACCAGGATACTCACATTTCACTTTACCTACCCCCTCTGGGAAAAAGGCGCAAGTTTATGTATGTATGTATTTATTAATAAATGTCCAATAATTCTCAATGCAGTATAATTAGAGAAGTGTAATAATGTTCAATTAGTTATTTTTTTATATTGTTCAATGATTTTAACAAATGACCTAGAAAATACCCCACCGGCCAAATTTTTGTTCGATCGGCGATGACCAGGTTTTGCAAATTTTTTGTTTACATACTAACATCCTAAAATATTTATTTGCCTTCGCAGTCAAACGTGAATGCAGGTTGCTCATGTATTTTTTTTCCTTTATTTCACATAATTGCATGTTGGACAATCTGTCAAATGTCAGCTAATAGGAGGAAGGAGAACTAAAAAAGTGGCCCGCCACCAGCATTTTTCTCTACGTATTTGAAGCACCAGCGATCCCTTTATATTAGGAATACTATAAGGCTTGCATACTTTATAACAATGTAATGTTCATTATTATTTCGTCAAGACTCTATTTATGGATAGTACCAGAAATATAGTAATAAAATTATTAAAGTTTCCTGTTTTAGTAGCTGACTGTACATGGTGATTCACTTAAACCATATCAAAATCATAAATAAATGCTTAATTACAAGTTTTAAATTATCTTTTTTCAAGTTGGTCAATGTTTGTATTTATAACTGACACGACATTGGTACTATATTACACTTGATGTTTAATATATTAAAATCCAAACAGAGGACTGATATATAATAAACTCTTGCTAATAATTATTTTACCAGCCTAGTGAAAACTGGCCTGGGGAGGCTTATATTCATCAGTGGACTTTCTGTGGCTAAAAGGAGACAAAGAATTGGACGTAAAAAGAATGAAACCTAAACGCGATACCTAAATGTTTTGCTTTGATGTACATCTTACACAGTGGTTGAGATCAGACTGGATGCCAATACCAGCTTAACAGTCTTCGGCAGTCTCACTCACCTAACGAAATCTATTCTGTGAGACTACCCACCTAGCACATCTACCATAAGATTGCAACTAGTAAAAAATCAATAAATATTGCTCTATAACTAACGTGACCATTTATTTTTTGTGCCAGAGCGGGACATCTGTGGAATGAAATAATAATAATAAAGTTTTGCAAGTTTTTATATAAGTGTGAAACTCGGAATTTTCTGAAAAACAGAATTTTCATAGTCAAAATTATTTTCATTACTGCGATACTCAAAGCCACGGTTATTTTGAGCGAGGAATACATTTTAAATTATCGTTCTGTCTGCAAGAGCGGGACTAAATCGGCCTTGCTGGGGACACCGGGACAGACTTCCTGAAAGCGGGACTATCCCGCCCAAAGCGGGACGTATGGTCACGTTATCTATAACTCAAAGTTCGACTGGGAATTAAAACTCATGGATGATTATTTAAGTGTTTGCGTAGGAGCCACTTGAATTGGGATCCCGGGTGGGCTACTGTGTGTACGCATCGTGAGGGTAACGCGCCGCGGTGGCTGAGAAAACAATGACTCGACGATATTTCTAGAAATAACACCACATGTCAAGAGCTTCCTCTAAGTGACGTTAAAAAGACATCAGAAATTAGTCCGAAATTGTTCGAAGTGTTTTTTGAATGCATTTTGAGCAGAGTGGTCCAAGATTTGATAACCGTCAATGGACGACCATCCAGTACTTGTCACGGTTATGCCAACTTATTCGTGGCTGTTGGTAACGGACCTGACGTGGCTGCCAATATGTTAACGGTGGTCTCGGGTACAAACACAGGGCACACCTTTGAATTTTCGGTGTCATGTGTGTAATGGTAGTCAATCACCACAATATCATGAGTTAACCTGCATACCAAAGCGATTTTTAAGAATTTCTAGGGCATTTAAAGTCCACCAATCTGCACTAGGCCAGTGTTGTGGACTATATGGTTGTCATACTTTGTCCTAGCATTTCGAAAAATATATTTCAATGGCTTTTAATTAATTAATTATTAATGATTACAATAATCTAATTAGGCTCCATAAAAATCCCTGAGGATATGCAAATGTGTAACGTGTTAAAAGGTAATTATTATTAATATAAATAGTATTAATTTTCATGTCACGGAAATGATCTCATTCGTTTAAATCATAAATAATGGGAGGGGTCCCAGAAGTGTTAATGTTATTTTATATTTATAGTAATATGTATTTTAAGGGTGAAGTAAAACTATTTTTACGGATTTTATCACAGATTTTTATAATTTTTCAAATATTGTCGTGGTTAAAATAATAAAAAATAAAAGTGTGTGATGATTATATTGTGGAAAACTGTGTTTATCACCCAAACACGACAACGGTGGGTAATTTAGAACAAATATAATCATGGGTTTAATTAAGTTAACACTAGAGGGCGGAAAAATCGTTTGTTTTTATGGGTTTCTCCATTTTGCGCAGATTATATTTTATGCAGATGTTATTGGCTCTGAATTACTTCTAGTAGCAATAATTAGCAATTTTAAAACATCTATTTTTAATGAAGATGCATACGCATGTGGAAATGAGAATTGTTATTTTCCCATTTCCAAGAATAATTTGTAACTGGATAAGTATTTCAAATAGACAAAATCCAAATCAATGCTGTTAGATCTAATTCAGGTCCAAGCTTCCCTTAATATTTTCGTATATAAACGGAAGTATATATACGAAAAGATTAATTAATATTTCTGAATTGTTTTTCTAACTTAACACCAGAGGAGCTTTGAGTTAATTGATGTAAGATGTACTCTGTGCTACCACCTGGCTTCTTTTTAGTTTGTATTCTGGATATACCAGGTATAAAAACTATATCGTGTATCTCAGTAGACAATGCTACGTAGGTGGTCTAGACTAACGAGAGTTCCGGATGCTATGCGGCCGCTATGAAATATGCATTCAACAGATTTGCATTCGTCTCGACAAACCTATTGTTTATATGTATTACCAGTTTTTGCTGGACTTTATCTGATTGTTAGAATCGTAGCAGCGTACTTGATATCAAGGATTTTATTGTTATAAAATGAATATAGAATTCAGTATAATTTTCTTTGGAGGTTTATTCGTATTGATGTCATTATTTTTGGCAATTATTGTGTATTTGTTAGGAATATTACTTAAAATGGTCTGTATTTGTATCCGCTCATACACATCCCATTATAAGGCCATAATATAGTCCATCATGCTAGCTTACCATAGAAAGTTGTATAAATCACTAGGGTTTGCAGGTAAAAAAAAAATAGTAAACAAAAAAAAATAATTAAAAAAAATATATATTTCTTTTAGTTGGAATTGTAAATAAGATTAGTAAATTGACTACAATTGCCACTAGTCCATTAATATCGGTTTGTCTAACTCTAATGGGGTTTTCACAATTTTCAGTCGCATAATTATAGAACTTGTTTAATTTTATACCTCGTGCTATAGAGCTGGTATATGGTTTTACCAGCTGTAATTTGTACCAATGTCTCACAGAAAAGTGATTTAAAGTAACAATTTTGCTGTTGCGTTTCGTTTCGTAAGTGACCTTGCAGGGAACCAATAAGTTGATGGTATTCGTATCCACCATAATAGTAACCTCCGTACGATATCAGAAAATCTAATTTGAGAGACTAGCGTGTAGAGTTCGGCCTATTACATTCAACTTTAACCAGACTGACAAAATTGAAGCGACCATCCACTATGTGAATACGGCTGCCATTATAAAATACACAGACATGTCCGTTCAAGTAAATCTGAGAAATATGTAATTTAAAGCGCCGGCACACCTTATGACGCGTCTGTGGGGAGACAATAAATTTAATTAAGCCTCCACAGAGCTGCCCCGATGTCGTTATATCGCCTTTATTGAAACTTCAAACGCACGCTCCCTCAAGACGGGTACACTGAGCGCACACCAGGTTATCCGACAAAAGTCATTTAAGTAGTTGAAATTGTAAAAACTTGCGCTGTAATCACATTTATAGGTACGTCACTGTATGTATGTGATATCAAAAACTAATTTTGGATAAATAATGGAGCAAATCTTTATTAACTTTTTTTTCGTGTTTTCATGCGAATTCAAGCTACGTTTCTTATGCATGACAAAATTACTTAGTTTAGGATGTGAGGTATTCAATCAGACTGGCTTGTAATTTTGGAAATTAACACACACCAACACCTAAACGATACTGACTTTAATATTTCGACTGCCTCCGTGACACGGTTGCATTGGTTAGACGCGGGCGATAAAACATGAGGCCGCGGGTTCAATCCCCGCATTGAGAATTTTTTGTGTGATCCACAAGTACTTGTTTTGAGTCTGGATGTTTTAGACAGTCTCGTGGTTTCTGATACCCACGACCCAAGATTGATTTTAATGTATGTGACTGCTGGGTGCATTATTTTAATTATTATTTATATTGTTACCAGTGTAACCTACAAAAATTAAAAACCGCACAGGCTACTCAAATAACTTTTTAGGCTTTTATCCTCAATTGTCTAAATAAGACAACGTGTGTTGCCGTGACGTGTATCAAGTCTCACGTACCTACAGTTCTACACCATACAATCCGGCCGACACCCGTCGTATCGTTGAATCGTCCTCCAAACGTTTCGACGATTTGAAATTCAAACGGATTGTGAAGTCAAAAGCGCCGCGCTCGTGACTCGCGATAGCCGCTGCCATCGCTTTTTACGCTGACAAGTGTCCAATTACCGCTGATTGAAATAATAATAGAGGGATGGAAGCGTTTGCAGCATGCGAAATTAGGTTTAGTAGGGTTCGGGATTTTAGTATAGGAGTTAGGGTATTATCAGCACTGCGGTATGAATTTTCAAAAAGTGACTATGATTATAGATATTATTTTACCCATCGCAGCGTGTTACAACTAATAGTCGTGAACTAATAATATATACACACAAGAAAAAATAAATAAACCAAAAACTTGCGTATGACGTATCATTTATTTTTTTAAGGAAAATAATTTGTGAAATTGTGTTGTTGTTTTATGTTAATAAATTGAAATCTGTGTTTATAAAATTAATTTATTACAAAAGCTAAGAATAAGTGAATTGTCTGACCATTGTCCGTTTTCAATTTATACAAGCTGCCAGTAAAACAATATATTGATGTCACTTGTAAGTCACAGACAAGAAAATCATCACAGTGCTACATTGCTTACGGCTGTATCTCCCTCTCTCCAGACACAGGAGCTCTACAGCGAACTGTCACCAATATTAATTATATTTACAGCTAAGTACGCCAAGTTATAGTAGTAAGGTTGTTTTTTGTTGCTATGTATGGCGAGACGAGCATGCCGTTCGCCTGATGGTAAGCGATACGACCGCTCGTGGACAATAGTAAAACTAAACAACACCTTGAATTACAGAGCAATACTTAGCATTCAATTGCGCTCACCATGCTGAGACATAAGATATTACGTCTCAATATGTCCAGTAGTAACTGGCTACCTTCCTTCAAACCGAAACACAACACTGCATCCACACTGCTATTTGGCGGGAGAAATAGACATTGCGGTGGTACCCACGCGGCCTCTCACATATGAGAGACCTATCACCCGTGTAAGCTATCTTCTCTAGCCGGGCATTCACTTTTCCATACTATTACACCATGGATCCAGTTGCTTTACTTTTCCTTGAAGTCTCAATATATCCAGTAGTTACTCTGGATGTATTGAGTAAAGTAGTAATCAGCCCTGCAAGCTCTTAGTCTCATAGATATGCGTGTTTTTTGCGAGTCCCCACCCGCGATGTCTGCAGCCGCGCGCTTCACATTTTCGGTCGCGAGCGCACCACTGTCGCGGCTTCCGACGTGTTTTGTCTCTTATACATTCAGTCGGCACTCCTTTCCCCGCCAAATCGATTCCCAAGAATCCGCTGTGTAGAGAATAATTTAAAATTTTTCTATTGCCTCACTTTTTGTACGGATTGGGATCGGATGGCGCGCATTCCTGTCGCTGTATCGGATAGTAATTGCTAATGCTTCACATACTTTGCTATTGCGAAGGGCGATTTAGAATGTTAAGGTGCGATTGCCAATTAAATAAAAAGAAATAATGGGTAAAATGTTATTTTTTGGTCTGTCAATGTGTCCTATTGCTGAGCTTTGTTCTCTTTATTGTTTATGAATTTAGAGGCTTTTAAAGTACAAGAAAATTATGGTTTCATCATAACTTATAAATGTTTAATCAGAGAGATGATCATTAGGTTCATCACTTTATAAATTTTAATAGCGTCCCCACGGTAAGGTATGAATACAGTTGTTTAAATAATATTAAATTATAAGATATTGACTTTGAATTCCCGCATTAATGATTCTCTTTCTGCTTTGTATCGAATACATTCTAATATCACGTGATGGACATCCTTCACTATTCCACATAGTTCACAACAGGCTATTTGGGGTTGAATTTATGCTATAAGTATCTAATATATTACGTCGAACCTATCACCGACTTAACATCTTTGAGCACAAGCTATAAGTAAATCAATAAGTACAGTCGTTTTTATGTCGTTAATATTGTAGGGTATTCAATTACGCTTGCCTCTCTTTTATCACTATCCGGATGTCATTCAAAGACCTCCAAAACAAACTGATAGGACAATAGATGAGAAAACGGTTATCTCTATTGTCCATTCACCATTTGTATGAAATAATAAATTTTACTCGCATTGTCAACTATCCCATGTTATCCACCAACTGTACTTTAGAAAACCCAAAACATTTCTAAAGCAATTATGAAATAATAAAACTCATTCTAAACTAACACTTAAACCCAAATTACCAAGACCATTAAATACGTCATAAAAAAACATTCATTCATAATTTCCAAACCACCCAGGAAGTTAAACAAAAGATTTCAGGTAGTGTCATTAACCTATTGGCGCCGGCACGCAAACATTGGCGCCAAGACATCCCATTATTTTAACATTTGACAGGAAAATTTGCCAAATTCGCACCACGGCCTTAATTAGTGGTTGGGCCAACGATGGCCATGAATTAAATAAAATGGAGTATATTCTTTTGTGATTAAGGCTCGCCGCAGGTGTTATTTATGCGACCAGCATAAATGTAGGGATTTGCTGTAGGCTACTATTGGGGCCCATACATGACAGATAATGGGTGAGCGGTGAGGTAAGAAGGCTAGCTGTGTCGGCAGTAAAATCAAACCATAGGAAGCAGTGAAAATGCAAAAATTAAGCAAATAAAGCCTTGGATGTCCAATTAATAAAGTTGATTATTTTTCCGACCCAAATATCGACCAATAGAATTGCACCATTCGACGTCACGTGGTACAACCTACATGGTATTATACTGATAATTTTTTGAAAATTTTCTCTGGTAGTTGCTATATATAAAAAACAAAACATGATCCAGTCAAATTAACCACACGTCAAACTGACAGGTTGAATTCAATTGTGAAAATTGGAGATTTTGCATGAAAATGAGTTTGAAATTAAAATTTGGGACGGAAAAATAATCCCCCGAATACCACACGAGCTTCAAAATTATCTGGCATTTCCCTCAAGGTTCCCTGCAAACAAATAAAGTCGTCAAGTTTTGACTCCTTCATTTGTTTGCAACGAACCTATCGGGAAATACCCGATAATTTTGAAGCTCTTGTGGTATTATAAGTGACAATTTCGAAAAACAAACTTCAAAATGTTATGCGACTCAAAATGTTTTAGAGGTAGTCTTCTCTGAACGTATTGGTCGATATTGAGTGATTAAAATCTTCATGGAAGCTGTTCGAACGTTGTTTATTCCACATCGAGTCCTTGAATACGTTGTGAGTCGTCCAGTCAGATTAATCTTAATTCGCCAACGGAGGGATTAGATACAAGTAAGTTGTTATTTATATTGCTATGAATGGCGAGACGAGTATGCCAATCGCCTGATGGTAAGAGATATGGCCGCCCATAGACATTAACAAAACCAAACAACACCATGATTTACAAAGCAATGCTTGGCATTCCACTGCGCTCGCCACACTGAGTCATACGATGTTAAGTCTCAATATGTCCAGTAGTTACTCTAGCTACAGCCTGCTCTGGCTAACTGGCTGTATTTACTGTTATAATTTATTTTATATTAATTCCGTAGATTAAATAAAGCTCGTTGTCGATACTTCAAAGAATACATTTAGAAGAATTTTGGGGGTTAACGTCACTCGCGTCCGTAGGCTTTGACAAAGGAGTTGGTTATGATGAAAAAATAACTTTTAAGGCGGCCTGAAACGTCACGAAGGTTTTAGAGTCCAAAGCAATGATTTTTGGTCCATTGCAAAATGATGATTTTGTTTTATTGCCAGAAAATACGGTGACTTTCACTGTAGAAGATTGACGCCCGAATACTCGAAAGCCATTCAAATAATAAGTTGCTCTTATCAGCGCATGGCCCACTTGGGCAATACATTTAAGCGGGATTAACGTTGTTAAGCGCCACTTATATTTAAGTAACGTACCAGTATTCGGGCACTGTTACTTAAATTGAGTGAAAATCTTACAAATGGATAAAACAGGACAATATATTTAGAAAAATATATGAGAATATTCTTTTTCTCTTTTTTCATCTAAAGGCTGTCGACTACTGAGCATATGCTTAGCAGTGGAATGGAGACTGGAGATCCGTAGGAGAGGTCTAGGCTTCCAAACAGCGACCTGCATCAAGTAACACTACTAATACAAAATATAAAATATTTTGGTATGACGCTTAATAGTAACTTTCATTAAAAATGAAATATCAAGAGGTAAATAGATGCCTTTTGGTTTTGGTCAGCAGAGGCCCGACACTAATAGTAGACGTGAATAGCATGATTGTCTGTCTGTGGTTTAGCCAAATTACATATCATTTGTACGGCGGAGAGCCGAAAGCGGAGTGTTGGCGCCTCGTTGGTGGACCGCTTATTACCTTATTGTGGGTTGCGTTCGACCGTGACTGGCGCAGAGATGGATTTGGACAAAGTTATTTTTTTTTAAATTAAAAATTTACAGCAATTGGAGACTGCGAACGCCGCCTTTCGGATTCATCCTTTATTTATGTTTACATAAAATTTATTAAACTCTACTAAATACATAAATACAGACAGCGGTCACGTACATAATGTGTACATAGTCCTGACTCCATCCTAAGTTCGTACTATATCTGCAAATAATATTCGCCCACTCTTGACTTCGGACTCCTTTAAAAATTAGGGTTTGATTAAGTTAGGCCGTAGTCTACCACGCAAGCGTAGTGTGTGCTTGGGGACTTAAAAAATTTAGTCAATATTTTATAACACTTAGCCATGATTTTTTACAAAAAAACACACGTAGTTTGATCACTATCAACATGCGCTTTAGGTGCACTTATGTATATCTGGATATGCTCAGGCCGGCTTAATATATTATTAATAATTCTTAAATGTTTACTTTATAACATTATGATTTAAATAGAACGTCATTTTCAACTAGTTGATGGGAAAATTAAATCTTTTGACTGAATATAATTATGAAATATTGTTATTACTTTATTAGTTTTGTGGTCTATATTTGATGTAAGATATTGGCTTCGAAATTCTCTCGGTCGTTTCATTCTGAGTTTTTTCTGCTTAAAAAATCGCATTTTAATTATTCTTGACTAGAATATGTGCCAGTGATAAGTTCGTCCCTTGTGTCCGACCAAACTGAACCCAGAGTTGTGGTTCGCAGTTAATAACCATAGCTATGAAATAAATTAATATTCCAAATGACTTGCATTTGCCGATGTTTGAAGCTATTTTTCGTTCTAAATCCATACCTGTTTTCAATCGTGAACATCAATAATAACTGACATTACATGATTAGGGGCCGGAGCAAGGGAACTTAGCATTTTTACTTAACCCGGCCGACGTTACTTTGTGTTCAAATTGCTGTTAAGTATACCTTAGCTAAATAACTGACGGTCATTCGTGAATTTAGGAAGTTATCGAACTTTTGTGTTTTTTTTTTTCACTAAAGTAACATCACTTGAGTGCCAAGTGTAGTGCCATCCAGATATTGAGGCGAGGGCATAGATTACTATCTTTTTTTTATTTTTTTATTCTGGCCTGGCATAGTGGCGACATTGCACCTGATGGTAAGCACAAATGCCGCCCAGGCAGAGTATCCATTGGCATCGGACAGCAGTCCCATGCCAATGGAAACAATTATGCGGGCCTGCTAAGGTGCCTCTTCACACTACGGCGAACTCTCTCTAACCATGTGATACCATCATATCTTCTCGCCTTTTAGTAATTATTTACTGGTGGTAGGTCTCTCATATACGAGAGACCGCCCGGGTAAGTATCACCGCAATGTCTATTTATCCCGCCAAACAATAGAGTAAATGCACTGTTGTGTTTCGAATTGAAGGATATTGTAGCCAGAGTAACGACTGGACATGTTGAGACTTAACATCTTATGTCTCAGGATGGCGAGCGCAGTGTAATGCCAAGTATTGCTTTGTAAATTAAGGCGAATGGCATGCCTCTCGCCATTCATTGCTATTTTTATAGCAATTGTAAAGAAACCTAATCATAATGGTATGGTATGGAATTAAGTACTTAAATCTATGTAAATAAATGTAACAAACCGATAACTTTCAGCCCAAATACAGCACTAAAATTTGCCATTTATAATTCTAAAATAAAGTAAATTTAATTTTGGGTTCTTAGATTTATGCGAATTTTAACCATTTTATTTTATTTTTATCCACTAGGATCACCAATGAAGAGTACCTACATTCATAAATAATAATTACATCGCTTGTTAAATGCTGTTACTTACATTTACAGTGGTATGTATTACAATAGGAAACAAACGATTTGAAATAAAACTATTATTTACGGTATTACATACATACATATATAATCGTCACGCCTGTATCCCATAGGGGTAGGCAGAGACTATAGACCGCCACTTTGCTCGATCCTGACATACTACTTTCGCTTCATACACTTTCATCAACGTCTCCATGCATTCTCGTCGGTTCAGGGTACTTTTAACCTGACCCTTGTTGAGGGTATCACCGATTTGGATGGTGTATGTTCGGCGAGGTCGACCCCTACCGACTCTTTCATCCACACTCGCATTATGTATTTGTTTCGTAATTATTTATATATATATAGTATTTAATAAAATACCATTGCAAAAAATACTAATAATGAAGTATAAATAAATAAGTAAAAATTAATCTGCATCGTAAAATATTATGAAACTGACTAATGGCACAATTAAATCAGTTATTTGCTTTCACATATCAGATTTTTTTTTATTACGCCTAAGTGTAATTCGAAATAATTTTGCTAGAATGATAAATTGCTTTTTAACACCCTACTTCATGCCTTCAAGATTATAACCATAATTCCAATGAATAGCAGAGAATACCAATTATTTTGTAGTGAAAATGCTCTCAGCCTATCACTCATTGCGCTCACACCTATGCAACTCCTTTCCTAATCTACATCAACAGTGGCACATACACAATTGACAGCAAGCATTAAAGCTTCGAGGATCTAAGAATAACAGCTTATCTATAAATCTAAAATATAAAGACAATAATCAGTCCAATATCATCCACAACGAAGTGGCAATAATAAAAAAGATTCTATCATTCAATATAATATACTACTGGAGAAACCAAATACGAAGGAACAAGAATAAATATATTGAATTTTAATCGGCATTACATTCGTAACATAAAGCTTTGTGGGAGCACCGATCCGCTACGTCGTGTCAAGGTGAAGGTCGCGCGCCGACTACGCTGCAGTTGCAACGTGCATGGCGGCCATCTTGTCGCGTGACGTCACTGGGCGGGGCCTATCAAGCTCCGCCCACGGACCGCCCCGCCGCCCCCACCGCTCACCTCTCACCGCGCTTTTTATTGTTCATAACGTGTTGGCTTCATTTTGTTTATCGTGAAGTTGAGGAATAATTGGTGAAGAACAAAATATGTTGAAGTATTTTTTTTTTATTTAGGGTAATTAGATTGTAAGTGTGGTGTTATTAGAACAAAGTATTTATTGGTATGGGTAGTTCAGGAGAAATAAATACAGTATAATTCCAAAGCTTTTAGAAATATTCTTGGTATAATCATAATAGATACTTTATTCAATATAAAAATAATTACAATGAAAGTGAAAAATTACTGCCTTTTTTACTAGCATTACAAAGTCAATACTATAATCTTAATTGTAAATATAATTCCGTCCAAGTAGAGTATAAACTAGTGAGAAATATTAATAATAAACGATTTACATTAAAGTGCGTGGTGGCCTGTTGGTAAACGGACCAGACGCGGCTGCCAACATGTTCACGGTGGTCGCGGGTTCAAATCCCAGGGCACACTTCTGACTTTTCGGAGTCATGTGTGTATTGATAGTCAATCACCACGCACTAAAACGGTGAAGGAAAACATCGTGAGGAAACCTGCATACCATAGCGATTCATAAGAATTTATATGGTATGTAAGTCCGCCAACCCGCACTAGGCCAGCGTGGTGGACTATATGGCCTAACCACTCTCAATCGTACTCTCGATTGTAGAGTAGGCCCGTGCCCTGCAGTGGGACGTATATGGGCTGATCCAGATTTACATTAAAAAGCTAGCGTGATTGATTGCATATTAATATTTC
This sequence comes from Hyles euphorbiae, assembly GCA_023078785.2. Lineage (NCBI taxonomy): Eukaryota > Metazoa > Arthropoda > Insecta > Lepidoptera > Sphingidae > Hyles > Hyles euphorbiae. Next base: position 1,262,822 of record CM041037.1, on the reverse strand, counting down.
ACTTGGACAACTTATAATTAGATTAAATAAAAATATGTGTAATAATAGATACGCGATTTATTGTATATACACAATGTTTCTAGATAAATTAATTACCATAAGGTAGAGTAACAGTAATAGCATTTAAAGATGCTGGGCGGCCTTATTGCTTATTAATTTCTGCCAGGCAACACAACAGCCAAAAGCTTCGGGGTTCACTCTTTCTTTGTCAATGTTGGAAAGTGAAAACATATCCTTTAATGTTAAGCTTGTCGGTAGGATATATTATTATCATAGGTAAAATATATTGATATGAAAAAAAGTCACGTATCAAGATCATAGCAAACTTTTTATACATACATAAACTCACGCCTTTTGCCCAGAAGGGTAGGCTGAGGTGCCAGGACACCCACATTTCGCCTTGTATGTTCCATCCCACGATGTGATAGTTGGCACGCCTATCGCCATATCAGGTCCAAATTCCTGACTCTGTGATGATCATGAATAGATAAATACAATATCACTTTGCCCAACCCGGGATTTGAACCCGAGACCTAAACTTTGTAACCATACCCTGGTAAAACTACGGCACCGAGGCAGTCAAACTTTTTATAATATCCACACAATTTTGACCCGGACAAGTCCTTTGCGATTTTTTAAATTAAACACTAAAACGAAGTAGGTTGTATCATGTGAGACTTGAACTCAGAATGACAGTTCACCTGTCTATACTGCCATTTTTATTTTCAGTTTATAATCACGTCTGCTGCAAATAATCTTTAATAGGAGAAAATAATATGTAGGTATGCAAGAAGTAGTTCGATGTAAGCCGCTTCTAATAGTGTGCTATAAAGGTCCTTCAGTCCTATCTCCAGCAGGGAACTTTATATGGCTGAAGAGAGATTTCAAAGGTCCTGCAAACTTGAGACTTTCCCAAGAATATATCAAGATATGCGAAGTCAAATATGCACTAGATCATCATGCAGGGCTCCAAGAGTAAAGAAAAAGAGTCTCCACTGCAATAGGATATATTTGAGCTGATATGCACTCTTTACTCTTGCCATCATTTTCCCACCGAGCCCCTCACAATTCGACAGTCCAGCAATACTTCTACGATCCAAGCTTTGTGGATATTCACGGGGACGGAAAAAGCATGGGGGCAGGAAAATTGGTATTGAGTCACCGACTAAAATAATCTGCTACCATATTATATTTGCTATGCAATATAAAAAATATCCCTCTTTCTCTTTCTTCAGCTACAGGGAGACCACTGCTGAACATAGATCTCTCTCTAGGATTTTTATAGAGACCTGTTGAATAGATTATATAAATTGACTACCATTGAACAACGTAACGTAATAGAAGATACACCTAGAAATTCGACATATTATGTTAAGGTGTGGCAGCCTACGTGGCGCAGTTGGTTATATGAAACGTGAGGCAGCGGGTTCGATCCCCGCACCGAAACAAATGTTTGTGTGATTCACAAGTATTTTTTCGGGTCTGTTTGTGAGACCGAAAGTCTTTCGTAATTCCTGACCCATGACACAAGACTTGATCTTACTTTGTAGTCAGTATTGTGTATGTGACACTTGGATGTATTTTTATGTAGTCAAAAAACTATTGATCAACTTGTATCACACATCACAATGTATATAGCACAATCGTGTCTCAAATATCATCTGAAACTTCCACATATATTTTTGTAATATAATAATTATTCATATTGATTAAACTTAGTTTTGCAAGCCAAAAAGTAAACCTTCTTTTTTAATACTGGCATACCAAAGAACTACATAGCACCTATTGGCCGCCTGGGTAGATACCATCGCAATTTCTATTTATCCCGCCAAACAGCAGTGTAGCTAGAGTAACTACTGGACATATTGAAACTTAACGTCTTATGTCAGGATGGCGAGCACAGTAGTTAGACCAATCCCGCGCTTGTCGACTACATTATGCTGGTCTGATTGTCCAAACATACACATTACCAACCTGAAACACGACATTTCCGTATAGGTACATTACGGTTTCATATTATACTGCGTACAGTGGTAGCTACGCAGGTACAAATATCCTCTAACCAGCACCAAATCATCAATAATTTTCCTCACGATTCAGTGTACTGCGCGATAATTTCCGTTTATCTACTCATGTGATAATACCCAGCCACATGGCATCTGTCAAGTGGTCACTAATAAATCAGGGCGCATCACACAGCCGCAGTAATTGCGAGCAATAAACATATCTGTATCGGCGCACACACGGCTGATTGAAATTCGGCGTAACACGGCAGTCGTGACTCGTCAGTGCGCCAAACATGTCGGTGGGCCATCAACGCATGCACAGTTGGGGGTAAGGTAGAAAAACAGCTCTGTATTCAACTGTGTACTGTAAATTGGCTATTGTAATTGCGAGAATTTGTGTATTGTTGGTCTCCGTGGTTTTATTTCTAGTATGGTACACTGACTGCATTACTTTTCGGAGTCATGTGTGTATTGATAGTAATGTAATCACCACGCACTAAAACGGTGAAGGAAAACATCGTGAGGAAATCTGCATATCATAGCGATTTATAATAATTTCTATGGTATGTAAGTCCGCCAACCCGCACTTGGCCAGCGTGGTCGACTATATGGCTTAACCACTCTCAATCGTACTCTCGATTAGAGAGGAGGCCCGTACCCTGTAGTCGGACGTATATAGGTCTCTGCCCTAAAGGACTCGAATTTGGTTTGTAGGTATAAATTTAGCATGTCCTTTCGCCTAAATCCAGTATACCCCCGTCATTAATCTGAGAAGATTTTTCACCTTGAAAAAGCGTATGATATATCACGATGTATATCCCCATACCGGGTATAAATTCCATTCCCGTACAAGTCAAATGTATTCATTCAACCCGTTAAAAGACATAGTAGATTGTCCAATACTTATAAACGCTTCTTTAAAACCACTACAACCATCATATTAGCATTTCAAAATAGTACTCCGTTTAAAAGTAGGTTGTAGGCTTGTTAAATAAAATAGCTTATTAACCCACTAACACAAAACAGTTTAACACTACTTAACGGTAAAAATGATAACATCTATTAGTGTACGGCGATCCACATGCCCTGTGGCCCACCCTGTCAGCAATAACTCAACGTGGCGGGCAAAAAGCGTCTGTCGGCGAGATCAAAGCGCGCGCCGCGTTCAGACGCCGTTGAAATGACTTGTTTCTCAGTTAGCTTAGTGTAAACACGCCGCAACATCAAACGCGCCGCCCGGCCTAACCGCCGGTTCTCGACTCGATTGCGCCTCGGCTAGAGACAACTAATTAACTGCGCTATTCATTAAAGCGGTTTAACAATGGCGCCGAAAAAATTGCATCTTATTTTTTTGTTTGTTTCCTAAGCGTTTAAGCAATCGGTCTTGTGGTATTAGTATGGTAGGTATAAGATTTCATATTCAAAAATATGCTAAATTCAATGAATAAATTGATGAAAGTATTGAGAGCGATTGTAAATAGAAATCAACAATGAAATAGCTTCTTCTATTTTACTGTTTAATGACAATTCAATATATTACAATAAAATAGTAGGGATATAAAGTAAATAATTTCTTATATCTGCTCTTAACTAACATTTAAGTGGGGTAGGCGCAAAATGGTAATTTACTTCTTGTTGCAAAAAGCTTATTATATCGTTCAACAGACCAGAATTTTGCAAATATGATTTCATGCTTAACCTGCTTTAGTTTAATAACATTTACGTACCTTTAAACAAAATCGTTTAAACGTGTTTTTAAAGCATTTTTTTATAATTACTGTTTGACTTTGTTTCTTAATATTATTTGACTTAATATAAAAATCTAAATCGTGTTTTAAATATAACATTTACTATTAATTATTCGCAACGTCCATACAAAAGTTGAAGAAATTATAATTAGTAGTTAATATTTTTCTTCAAAAGTAGGAGCAAAGCACGTCGTTTCCCATTTGCATAATCTCCGAGCCGACAAAAATACTTAAGTCAGTTTTAATTAGTTCCTTGCTGGTCAGACCACACCAGCGACATTGAAGGCTGAATATCCTTGATACAGACTTCTCTCTCTCTCTCTCTCTCTGTGTGTGTATGTGTGTGTGTGTTTCTCGCTTCTCTGCAGCCACATGAAATCCACTGCTGAATGTGATGTTCACCTTTAAGGTCTCTTTGGGTAGTGGAATAAAACAACAAAGTATACAGTAAATACAGCACAACACACCGGAGACGTCCGTCCCGCGCCGCTAACGACTTGGGAGTATTGCGTGACCGTTGGGCTATGCTGATCTTTATTATCAATACACCACATCTCTTCCTTTTTATAAAATAACAAAATATTAACCAAATGTCTTTAATTAATCTTGTTACTTAAGTAGCTCAAATATTTTACATTTATAATCAAAATAACATTGTTAATTAAAACAAAACCCAAATTCTAGATTTGTCTTTATCAAGTGTGTCTTTGTCACCAATATCTTTCCATTAAAATGAAATGAAATGAAATTTATTTATTGGTCATGTAGGCAATTAAAGAATTTATATGACAAGTCAATACACAGATCTTAATCTTTACATGCATAATATTTTTTATACTTAGTATTATTTATATGAATTTCTATCATTATTTATTATTTTTTGTTTTTAATGTAAGTATTTAAAATTTTGGTTTTATTTATTTACAAATGTTCCGTTTTTATTGATATTTTATTTTAAGTATTAGTTCCCCCGTTATGGTAATTTGTTTTGTCAAGAAATACGTAATTTAGTTTAGCCAAATTAAATTAAATCTATTAGTAGACCATGAGTATTATTACAACGGTGCGTAGCGGTTTATTGTTACCACCGGATCTAACGCGACCCTTCCTGAGAAGACCCGGCGAAACAAACTCAGTGGGCTTACACTACCACTGGAACTACGCGACGCGACCCATTTCTGAGAATGATCCAGCGAGTCAAACTCATTGGGCTTGGTTTTGGTCAATTTACTAAATTAGTATTTGTGACTCGTCTGACAAAGTTTTGCCATATTCATTATTATTATTTTTCTTGATTGGTCGTCATATGATTTAATTTGCGTTACTTAATTATTATATTTGAGTAGTTATAATTTAATTTATTAATGTAACTGTATGATTGATTGATATTGGTTAATTTTTCAATTTACTTAATATTTTAATATTTATTTATAAATGGGAATGTTTAAGTGAATAGTTCAGGGCCCCAGAATGTAGCAACGTGCTAGAGAAAATTTCATCTCAGGCTTTTTATCCTCAATGTATTGCTTAATATTATAATAATCCCTAGTCATAAGTATGTGTATAATATGTGTCTTAAATAGTTTGTCTGGTAGTAGCATTATCCAATTGGGAAGTTTATTATTAAGTTTAATACATATGACCTTCTTCTCCTGTGGAGGAATGAGGTGTACATCAATAAATATTTTAACAAATTACCTTTGTAATCTAATTTCTCGCACTGACTTATATTCAGTTTTTTAAGAGTATTTCGATTTTGTCTCTCGACCTCTCCGTTTTGTTGAGGCCCATAAGGGATGATATTAAAAATCGTAATTCTTATTCGATACAGAATAGTTCGTGAGAAGGTGCTTTTTTTTTTTTTTTTAATTCTTTTATAGTTTCACGTGAAGTGATAGACTTCATTATTTCAATCTCTTTATGTCGATTATAATCATTAATCACAAATAAATAGTCTCCACTTGCCAGCCGACCCAAGAAGTCAATAGCCGTGTCCACCCAGGCTTTCAAAGGGAGTTCACGACATTTCACTGGCACCGGTGGATTAGGGGCTGAATTTAAAGTACAGCCTCTGCAATTTTTACAGTGTTCTCTGCATCTTTATCAACTTTAGGCCACCAAACTTTTGGGCGTAGCCTAACTTTCATATTGACAATTTCTGAATGGCCCTCATGCGCTGCTGCCAAGACTTGTTTAGACCACCAGAGGACCATAGAAGAAATCCAAAGCTTCCTCGGGTTAATTACATTTCTGTAGGAAAATGGTTATCAAATTTATCGACTTTAGCAGAACCCATTCGGTAGTTACTTAAGCAACAAGAACACTAAAAACCTAACATCTCCACTGCTGTGGCATCATAAGCAAGCAAAGGTTTCCGATGCATTAAAAAAGTCTCTTGCCAAAATCCCTACCCTTGGCTATTATGACCCAAAAGATCAGACTCAGGTAATTGCCGATGCCAGTCCATTTTAGGAGTAGCACTTCTCCCAGTACCTACGACGACAGAGGACCCCGAATAATTGCTTCCGGGAATAAGAGTTTGATTGACGTTGAAAAAACGATATTGTCAGCTTAGATTGTCAGACCGAAAAAAAGGGTAATAGCTTCAGTCTGGACCGGTTGAGCCATTTCCATA